>CM057048.1:69544573-70874573 GCA_029948455.1 Solanum rostratum | reverse complement strand
GTTCTTTTAAAACTCATCTTAAATTGATAAAATCATATAATCAAATAGCAGAAGCTAAAATGTGTAAATTATTGAATTTATGTATTATTTTTATATTAGCCAGCATTATTCATGCACTCAGCTTCACAAAATGGAGTAAGAGATTATTAATTAATTTACTATTATATATATATTAAAAAATAAAATAAAAACATAAAGGACAAATATAGTAACGTGGACAACTCCTTTATGAATAAGCAAACATCACAAATAATATTCTTTAATTATTTACAAAATATTATTATTACCATTTGAAATTGATTGGAGAGCAAGTTCGAAACATTATATAAAAAAATTATATGTATAGTGGTATAAATTTTTTACAATAAATTAGGATTGTAATTTAGTCAAAAACTATAAATAATGATTTTTTTTTAATAGAATTATAAAAGTTTGGAATATTTTTCAAATTTATTTGTCAAGTAATGACAAGTTATATAAACAAGCATTGATATTCAAATTTACTTGTGGTTAAACCCACAAATATATTAGTAATTGATATACTTCATCCGTACACTTTTAGTTGTAAAAAATTTCCAAATTTGATTTTAACATATACTTATCATCAAGTAGCACAAACTTTTTCTGTTATATCGTCAATTTATTGCCTTGAGTTAACGACTTTGAAAAATATGGAGAATGAACTGTATCAATTAATAAATATAAAATAATAAATTTATTAATAATTATTTTTTTAATACATATTTTAAGTCAAAATTTAACAATTAAAAGTAAATAAAATGAGTAGTTTTTTCTTCTAATCGTTTATTTAATTTATTTAAATTAAATAGAAACGTGTCAAATGAAAATTAGTAGACAAGAATTGAATGTTCAAAAAGATACAACTATTTGGACAAGACAAAGGAAAATTAAATAATATAGTAAGTTAATATTCATGCCATTCTCCGAAAAAAAAAGTTAGTTATTTTAATCAATTACTAATATTTTACAATAAATAGGATTAATAAATCAATAATTCTTTAAATTTATGATTAATTTTTTCTAGATATTCAAATTACGATTTATTTTAAATTGAACATCTCAACACATAATAAAGTATAGTTGCTAAATATTTTCTATTTAAATTTTGCCCTCTTTTGTGGGGCGGGAAAAAAGGGGAGGGTAGAAGCACCTGATTTCAAATATTCATTATGAATAAATTAACCACTTAAAATATATCACAATCATCCTCAATTAAAATATGTGTGATATTTTACGACTTATAATTTGATACAAATATATTGGTAATATATAAGTTTTCACCACTCGATTAATTTGAACTCGTGTTATACATTCACTAAGAAGATAAATTAATTTCATTTTTCTTTTTACACCTTTCTTAATAGGTTCCACCTTTTATAATTACTCTTTTAACAATTCGATTCCACAATCTTAACATAAGAAGTGAAGAATGCTTATTATTACTTATATCAAAGCAAACTTCTTTTAACCAACAATTTATCCGATCAACAGTCGCTCTAACTATATAAGAGATTTTTATCAATCACAACAACAATAACATACTCAATAAAAATTCACAAGCGAAGGTAAGAGTGTACACAGACTTTACCACTCCCTCATTGAGACAGAGAGACTGTTCTTGTCCGCATACTATGTAATCCATCCATATAATATTTTGATACATTTAATATAATTTTAACAATTTAAGATGATTATTTTTTTTTTAAATTTTATGTCAAATTAAATTATTATTTTTTAAAACGAAGAGAATGAATAAATATTATTATATACCTAAAAAAGGCGCTATAAGGCAACGGTATCTTCCATTCTACTCAAAAAAGCCAAACCCAATCCCCCTCACCAAAAAAACCTTTCCTCTATAAATAAAAATCTCTTTTTTACGTTTGAAATTAAAACTTTGTAATTTCCCTTTTTTCTTACTCTGTACAAATTCCTTTTTCTCCCTCATAAGAATTATTATCTTTTTCAGTGCTCATTACGAATTTTTTTTTAAATTTTTTTTTTGTGTGTATATTCGTATAGCACATGAACAGAGTTGAAGTAGAATTGAATTAAAGGTGAGTTTTTTGTTGATTTTTGCTGATTGATTTGTGATTACTTCGTATTTTCATGATTTTTAATTTTTTTTAGTTAAGTTTGTAGATTTTTCGCTGAATTGTTTTCTGCTTAAGTTTCGAATTACTTCGTCAGTAGGGAAAACGTGTAAATGGGGTAGTTGGTGTATAGTATGTGTTTTCGTATGGTTTTAGTACATATATATATTTTTTATTATTGTTTTGATTTTGGCGGGGAGAGGGGTTGGAGATGATAATTTTTTTTAATTGTTTTTGTAATTAAAAAGTTAGAAATTAGGGTTAAAATATTTGTGTGTATTTGTTGGTGATGAATGAAGAATTAGACTGAAATTAAAAAAATTGGAAAAAGTCAAATGTAGAAATTAGAATTAGGGATGGCTGTAGAATGGAAGAAATTTAGAAGAAAATGACTGAGGGGTGTTTTAGGGGTAAACAAAATTGACATTTTTTTATGTGGATTGTGGGAAAAGTGTGAATTCATTTAATTTGAGTCAAGGGTATATCGGAAAAAGTTTATCTGTCTCTGTCTCTCTGAGGTAGAGATAAGGTCTACGTACATTATATTCTTTCCAAAACTCACTTTGTGAGACTACATGGTGTGTTATTGTTGTTAAAGTGAATTGTGTATGTTTGGTAGTACCTAAAATGTATTTAATGAGGATATTGCTTGCAAAGAATCATTTTTTCCCGTTGATTTGTTGGATATAAAAGTAGGGGATATTTGGTAATTGTAAAAGGTGGTGGATAGAGTATGGATATGGTATTTTGGTGATATTTTTTGAGTAATAAAGGTTGAAATATTGATGGAACTAGTAAATATGGAGTATGAATTAGAATATTTTGCGAAGAAAAATGGCTTCTGCCCGTAGGTAGTAGAAGTCATTTTCCCATTTAGATAAAAGATTATCTCTCTCTGAAAGAATTTTTATAACACAAGGTCAGGAAATACTAGGAAATGATATCATCAGGGGAAAATATTATTCGCAAATACTGAATAATAACTTTTGGTAGTTAGACAGGTGGCCCAATGACTTTAAAGGTTAAGTTCATCTTCTCGTTTCTCTTTTCACGCTTTAGTTCTCTATCAAGGTAACTTGTCATTGGTATTTCCCAAAAATGTTTTATGCAAGTAAAATGCTTCGAAGAAAACTTTTCAGTGGGCTTTAACAGTTGATTGTTGTATTTACAACAGTGCAGGTAGGTTGAAGTGGTGCGTCATTATAATAACAAGTAATAAGAGGAAAATAATGCTTGGCATATTGGTAGGACTTTTGTTATGGAGAAGGATAGAATGATTTTCAGCAATTGAGCTGGTGACTATATTGTTAGCTATAGTTCCTATTGAAACATTATTCTGGCACCATCACCAGGCGTTGGGGATAAAGAAGTACAATTGCGCGGACTTCCGTTTCAACTGTTAAAAACAAAAATCTGAATCATCTTAGCCTTCTTAGCTGAGCTGTGCATTAACGTGCTCTATTCAGGTACAAGTGATCAATCCAATTTAGAGTTGAGAAGACGTTTTTGACTTTGGCAACTTTCTCGGAAAGATATAATGTCGTGTGAACCGGAATCTGATGCTTCTCGTGGGGTTCTTAGTTTTCTTGATGTGGACCAACTCTTTAGTTCCAACTATTATGGTGACAGTAGACAGCATGACATTGAAATCTGTCATGAACAATATTCCAGAGAAAACCCTTATCACGCATCATATTGCAACATTGACAATGATGAGGTTATTGCTCATGCTCTACAAGAAGAGTGGTCAGAGTTGTCCATTGCAGAAGATGCTCAACCTTCACATGCAGATGAGCAGTACTTGCAAGCTTCCACTGGTGTACAGCATTGGCCTGGTCCTCCAAGGGAGTATTATGCTGGTATAATATTTATTGTTTTTCAGTTTTGGGATTGTCTCTCGAGTTTAAGCATTCTCTAATATGTATATGATTCTCAGGGCATGGTGCTGGCCTCGAAGCTGATGAGGTGGGGCCTTCAAGTTCTTGCTCTAGTCCCGAAGATAGATCATACGATGGCGAAGAGTATACTTACACACTGGAAATACAAGATGAATTTGAGATTGATGGAGAAGTAGGGAAGAGAATAAACCAGCTCAGTGCTATTCCTGTAAGTGTTGTGTCTGTTAGTAAATTCTAGAAGCTTTGATGAGCTTGAAATTCCCCACTTCTTTGAGATTTTCATAGTAACTTTGTGAGTGGCTGGTCTGTGTGAGTATTGAAACCGCTAATTCACTGTGTATGGGGACATGTATGGTGCTCTGCATCTTTGGCCATTTTCTTGGTGCTGGTAAACAATATAGGGCTAGCTTTGTTGAATTAATATCATCAGAATATTAACCTCTTAAATCAGCAACTGCCCAATTATTTCTATCCATCTGGATACCGCATGTATTATATTAAAGGATATGCTAAACCTTATTAATTTTTTTTCAAGAGTAAATACTTGATTAATATAGAGAAATTAAATGAAATTCCCTTTACAGTCGGATACAGAGATGTATCATATACATACTTGGTATGTTGTGAATGGACTGAAATCGGAAGCCTTTAGCTGGACCATGTAGGCTTTTTTGTGTGGATATACCTTCTTGAAAGTTGCTTTAGTTTCTTATTACATTTTGTATTATTAACTGTGCAGCATGTTCCTAGAATAAATGGAGACATACCTTCAGTTGATGAAGCAACGTCTGATCACCAAAGGCTGCTAGATAGGTATCTGCTAATCCCTCCGACTTAGATTTTCAAGTAGGCAAAATTTTTGTTTAGGAATAACTTAATGACGTATTTTCTTATGGCGGGGACTTGCCTAATTCTTTCCCTCCAAAGTCTTGAGGACTTTTCAAGGTAATGAAATATAGCTTCACTGCGAGAAATGTAAACCTGTCTTGAGATAGGTATCCTGCGTCTCCAGAAGCCTTTCTGTATTTTCGTTTCTTAGTTTTTTTTCTTTCTTTATTAATGCCTTTTTAGTTACTGGTGGTTCTTACTGCCTGCTATTCGAGAAGTATCACCTAACCCCTGAAGCATTTGAAAAAAGAGAATCAAATAGAAGAGATGCGACTTGAGACAAGCACAGGAAATCATTGGTGTGGATTGAGCAAGTGAATGTTCTGTTGCCTTGTAAATAAACACTTACAAAGCACATTACAGTAGATATTGTGAACTCTTTGTTTCCATAAAGTCACAGGACAGTGGACACCATGCATGTGTTTTCTTTTTCTTTTTTCATTAGGTTTTACTCCACATAAGTTAAATATTAAATTGATATATTTGCTAATTCAATTGATGGTAATATTATTGCTTTAGTTTACTCTCTGCTAAGCATCAGATGCTCTTTTTTCCCCTTACTTCAGATTGCAATTATTTGACTTGGTGGAGCACAAAGTGCCAGGAGATGGAAATTGTCAGGTTACCCTCTTGCCTTTGGCCTTAAACAGTTGGCCCAAAATTTTCTCAATCCTGCTAGGTCAATGTAAAAGTTTATGCTCCTCTTATGGAATGAATAATTATGAGAACATACGAAGAAATTTAAGATTGAATATGAAAATTGTATGGGAGATATTCATAGAGAAAAGCTGATCAACAGGAATGTTGGTAAAATATAAATGAAGGGTTAGAACATGGATATGAATGTAGAGTAGACAAGAAAATATGAAAAATTGAGAGCTTTGGGTGTTTGAAAAGGGTGGTGGGGTTGGGGGTTGGGGAGATGCTGAATGAAAGTGGAAGTGGTTTATAATAGGATGTTGGAGAAAAGCTGGATTATGAGGATGGAGAACTCAAATGAGATATTGTTGGCCTGCGTGCCCTGCCAAATTATTATAAGTTGTCATGGAATGTCAATAGATAGACAAATGGACACTTCAAATTTTCTTAACCTTTATACTTGTACGGGGTTTGGAAACTTGACCCAGTTTTCTTGTGTGAGATAAGTCTTCTCCTGGGAATCTAAGCTTGTTGAGATAAGGTGCTATCTATATGTTTCTTTTGCACATCTACTGACCTGTTCACTTTTGTTCCAGTTCCGTGCTTTATCAGATCAGTTCTATCGTAGCCCAGAGCACCACAAATTTGTCAGACAGCAAGTAGTCAGTCAGGTGCTTGTTTAAGTGAATATGCTTATCTTCGTTTCAATACTCATATCGAAGCAGAATTATTTCAAATGGATCTTACTAAGTAGGTTTTGTAAAATCATTTGGTTTGATCAGCTAAAAGAACATCCGGAGCTATATGAGGGGTATGTTCCTATGGAGTATGATGAATACTTGAAGAGGATGTCCAAGTAATTAACAGACCTTGGCTTCTCCATGTTGAAACTCCATTGCTTCCTTAATCTGAATCTGCTTTTATTTTGGTTGAACCAGGAGTGGGGAATGGGGAGATCACGTTACGTTGCAGGCTGCTGCTGACAAGGTATTGATTATTGCCCTTACTTTGCTTCCTTGTTTTTCGCGCTCCATTTGATTTCTGTCTTTTGGTTTGTTTCCTTGCCTTGAAAATAAGAACTTTAAGCTATTGTTAGCCTGACCATAGTTTGGATGTCCTGGTATTGGATATTTTCGTAGCTTGATAAATGCAAGTTGATGGTTACTGAGGAATTAACATCTTCTATATAATATGCTTGTGGTCCTGTAGTTGTTCATGACTATATATTAACCATTTATTTTTTAATGTGGAGGAAAATGCACGTCCACGTGTCTCCGTCTTGCATTTCCTTCTTTCACGCTCTATTTTGTGTTGTCTTGATGCATTTTTCAAGACTTTTGCTTTTGGTGATATTATATGAGCGCATTATTTGTGAATGAACCGATTTGTGTTGCACATTGATTGTCTTTTTTTCTTGTGGGCAGTATGGCGTGAAAATTTTTGTTATAACGTCATTCAAAGACACATGTTGCATTGAGATCCTTCCGAAGAATCAAAAGTCAAACAGAGGTAACTAGTTCTCAAACTTTGAATTGCTTTTACCTTTCTGTAATGTCTTCTCTATTTTAAAGAAGGTGATTGAACAAGTACTTCCAGTTTGCAGTTAAGGATGCTTTCCCCAACTGTAATTCTTCTTTCTTTTGTTTCCCAAACTGTAATTCCGCTTGAGAAGAAACCACTATAAAGTTCTTCAGATATTCTGTTATTGGTTCTTTTGACATGCAGTTTTAAGACTTGTGGACAATACCACAGAATTTTTCCAAGACCAAATTCAACAAGGGCTGCATGGGAGATGAAGGAGATATGTTATTATGCATATTTTAGTAATAGTAGTAGAAAATTATAGAAGAAGCTGATACTAGAGCTACCCAGTTTATTGGATAAATTTGATTCTTGAAACCTGTGCAAGCTATTTGGAAAGCTGGTACGGTCGTTGTATCAAACCTTAAAGTCCTGAATCTGCTTACGAGTCTGATGAAGTAGACCACTGGAGTTGAAGAAATAACATAGGTTTATTATTTGAAATATCACAGATAAGATCAGTTTTGAGATCTTTCCTTTCTTTTAAGAGGGCAAAGGAGAAAGAATCAAACTAATTCCGAAATGCATCTCTGGATATTCATTGTTAATCAAACAATTCATTTTGTAACTATGAAAATGGACATGCTATACATGCAGTTTAAATTACAAGAGTAACACAACTAACATAATTTAGGCCCAAGGGTAGCCTGTGTTAAGCACTCAGAGGGTTGAGAACCATGAGGTTTCAGGCTCAAATCCCAACAGAGATAAAAATACTAGGTGTTTTATCACCATCTGGTCTTGGTCGACAGAGTTACCTGGTATCTGTTGCTGGTGTGAGGTGATAGACATCTCGCGAAATTAGTCAAGGCGCAAACTGGCCCGGACACCACGGTTATTAAATAAAAGGGCACCATGTGTTGGCTGATTTGAAATCTAAATTCAATCTCTTAAGATGTACGCATGAGCATTCCTTTCTCTTGTAGAGACCTGAATTTGTGTTCTCAGAACACATTGAGAGATAACAAAAAGGTTGAAGGTTACATGAATAGGGGAAAACTTTATATTGGTTATGCATGCATGTCAGTTATTCTATGCTATTATATAATCATACCTCTATATGGAAACAAGTGTAGACATTTCAAAGAAATTGATACTGTACATCTGGAGATTGCTCGGAGGAGGAATCTAAGTATGAATCCTTTTTTTTGGGTACACATGCACTTTGTGGGGGGTTTTGGTGGATGCAAACTAGATGAAAGACCAGTGTTTGAAGTCTTGATTCCGTCACACAGAAATTTAATTGCTTCTCCTGTTTTTCTCTTTGTGCAGTCATATGCTTGAGCTTCTGGGCAGAGGTGCACTACAACTCAATCTACCCTCAAGGAGGTTATTACTTTTATACATTCATGTCCTCTTCTCCATATAATTTGTCTTCGCATTGATAGTGATTAGGAAGAAAATTTGTCTTCGCATTGATAGACCTTTGTGGTCGGGCCTTCCCCGGACCCTGCATAGCGGAAGCTTTAGTGCACCGGGCTTGCGCATATAGTGATTAGAAAGAAAATGAAGATCTTGGAAAAGACAGAGGGGTACATGTGCATTTCTTGAATTAACATATACTCTCTTCCTTCCCATTTATATGACACTATTTCCTTATTAGTCTATTCCAAAAGATTGACATAGTTCTATATCTAGAAACTATAATTGTGTACTTCAATTTCACGCTTCATGAGAAATGTTGCATGTTTAAGGACACGTGTTTCAAAAGTTTATAGTCACACAAATGTTATGACATGCTTAATACCGCAAGTTTCAGTAGTCTTCATTTATTTCTTAAACTCTGTCTCAATTCAAACTTATGTCACATAAATTGGAACGAGGGACAAAGGGAGTTGTGTTTATCACATACTTTCTTCATTTAATTCCTTTATATTATATCCTAATACTCTGTTATTTTAATGCTGCATTCCAGACTTCTTGCCATGTGATGATTTTAAGAAGAAGAAGAAGAAGTGGAGTTTCTGGAACAAGCATTAAGAGTTCTTGACCTATATATTCAAGGCAAACTATGGCATTTCCCGGCTAAAGTACAGAGCTTCCGGTGCAATACTTACTTTTACGTTACAACAACAACTATGCCTCAATCTCGAGCAAGTTGGGGCTAGCTAACTCTGCATTCTTTTTTCTTTCTGATATAAATAATACTTACTTTACATCCTTATAATTGTTCACATAATTATGAAAAGTATGTCATAGTCAATAGTAGTTTGTTATAAGTTGGCAAAATAAGATCATATGTTGTTATATAGGTATCATGTTTCAAAACATTGTGCTCCACATGCACATGTCCCCAGTTGGCATAATGGCCTTCATGATTTTCTTGTAATTATTGTTTTACTGGACTTGTTGTTTGTCACTTGTCATCAATACAAATTGTCAATAGTAAATGGTAAATACTACACCTACTTAAATCACTCATTTGTGATACTTTCTATGTTTAATGAATGATTTTTTGACTCTCTACTGGTTAAATTAGAGAGTTACTAAATATAGAAAGCGTCCGTTTTGAAATATACTAGTTCAGAAAAGAAGTGACATAAATTAAAATTGAGAAAGTATTGCTACCTTTATATGTTTGTAAGTTTTTAATTACTATATTTAGTAATACCCTAATATCTATAAGAATGAAATGTTAAAATTCTAATGTGTTTCCCAATTTGAGAAGCCATTTTTGAAAGAAAAACTAAGCATTTTTGGGATTTGCTCCATGATCAGAAACATCTAATGCTTCAAAGGGTTTGAGACTTAAGTTGTCAACCTACCACTGAAAGAAGTCAAGGTAGTCAGTATCAAACTATTTGCTCTATTGAAGTGCAAAAAACCACTTAGCCCAATGACTAGAAAATGAGTTCGACATGAATTGAAGTTAAGTTTGAGGTTAGATATAAGGAAGTCACTATTAAACTGTTCGCTCTATTGAAGTATAAAAAGTCACTCAACTCAATGACCAGGAAATGAGTTTGACCGTGAATTGAAGTAATGAGTTCCAGACTGAAGGAAGTCACTGTTAAACTGATCGCTAAAAAAAAACTTTGTCCAATGATTAGAAAATGAGTTTGATCTTGAATTGAAGTAATGTGGTCTGGATAGAAGCAAGACACTACTAAACTGCTCGCTTTATTGAAGTACAAACAATCAATTAGTCCAACGATTGAATGAGTTTGACCTTGAATTGAAGTAATGAGGTCCGAATAGAAAGACAACTACCCTATTGTTTGCACTATTACAATACAAAAAGCCGTTCAACTCAATAACTAGGAGATGAGTTTGACCTTGATTGAAGTAATGAAGTCTGGATAGAAGGAATTATTATCCAACTATTCGCTCTATTGAAGTAAAAAGATTGATCAATCCAACGATTAGGAAATGAGTTCTGGATAGAAGGAAGTAGGCCTTTTATGAACTAAAGGATCATTTGATTGGGAACAGTTTATTCCTAAATAAGTTATACGAAACAACTTCTAATACTTAACCAAATGCTAAATAAAATAATTTTACATTGTATCTCAAAATTATCATACTTTATATCTCACACCAAAATTTTAGGATTCCATTTTAAAATTGCTTCCTTTATGTCTCGGGTTATAAATTCACAAAAAAATTTGATATATTATACCCTCTATAGTTTAAAAATACAAAATTCATATTTTTGAGATGAGGATTTTCCGAAAAAACTCTGTATTTCTATGGTCTACGTACATTTTACCTGGCCAAATCCCATTCATAAAATTACACTGGGTATGTTATTGTTGTTACCCCCAAACATAACATAAACAAAGATTCCAAGAGCAACACATTATTTTGAGTAATGTAACATCTTTCCTTATCCATGATCAACAATAATTTTTACAAATACAAAAAGAGTTACAACTAATAAGTTATATATTTATCATATCGAAAATTAACATTATACCCCTGAAGTAACCTATTTTTACTAAAATACCCAAAAAAGTTCGACCCTCTTGTGATCGTTTCTAAACTTTTAGATATAGCAAAAAAGGGCCTAGAAAAGTCTAGAAACTGACACATTTAGTCCAAACAAGCTGCAATTGGTCTATAGCACAATGAGATAAGGATTAACCTTATCCATATTCTACTGTTTCTCATCTTCTCCGGCGACTTTCTCCTCGCCTTCCTCGGCGGTAACCGGCTGCAAAAGCAACGCCGTAAACGGCATGTGCCTATACGCATTGCCGGGAAATTCTAACGACGGTTGACACAAATCAAGCCGGCAATTTGGCTGTGATTGCGGAGTCATAGAGAAAAATCCACCACCAGCCGGAAATCCAGAAACCGGCGTAGCTCGGGTTAATGGAACTAAAGCCGACGGTTGTGACTGAGACAACGGTATGCTCTCCGCCGTCGTAGTAACTTGAGTCGCCGGGATCGTACCTGTTCCCGTAGCAGCGATGATTGCTGGCTCAGCGTTGCGGAGGAGCCACTCTATGGTTTCTCCATCAGTCCGATGACCTAGTTCCTTCGTTAATTGAAAAACACGCGCTGCGCATAACGCTGGCATCCTCACGCGCCGTCCTCTTCCATTGACCTTTGTGTGCCTGTCTTTGGTAGTAGTAGAAACGGATAATGAATGCTTCTTCTTAGGAACTACTACAAGTGCAGTTTTGTCATTTGATTCTGAGCTAACACTACCGTTCCCGGCGCCGGCGATAGCACCGGAAACAACCATCTCCGAACCCATTTTTAGGGTTTGTTTTGATTGGAGGGAAAAGGTGTACTTTAGGCTTTAGGGATGATTTTTGATAGACCCCACAAAAATGGAAAAGAGTTTTTATAGAAAAAAAAATTGAGGCGAGTGTTTTTTTGGGTTAGGCTTTGTGAATTACTGACATCTGTATCTTCTTGATAAATGTGTATGGACTGAAAGGGCCCATTAAGCTTTCTGGGCCCAATACTGTGTTGTGGTCCCACTTCACACAATTATTCTCTCTATGTCAGGTAGGGGTCGGATGATGTCAGACCTTGTGATATAGTAGGTTAGTAGAGGTAATCGTGTCGTTGTATACTGTGTTGTTATCATTTTGTTACTTTTATTGTCTTTATAAATTTTTATTTGTTGTCCGCTCTAGCCGTTGCTTCATATCTAGTATTTTTTTTTTTGCTATTAGGGATGATATTTTTGAGATGAGGGTAAATCGAAAACAACTTCTCTATCTCTATGAGATAGTGGTAAGGTCTGCTTACATTTTACCCTCTCCAGACCTCACTTGTGAGATTTTACTAAGTATGTTATTATTGTTGTTGTTGAAGTTCGTGAATCTATGATTAAGAGAAAGAAAGATCTCGTTTTGCTTGCCGGGAGAAAAGAAGCTTTCGAGGACTCATGAGCTCCTTGATCACATTTGGATGGCAATAAATTTATTCTGAACAAGTTTAAAATTGTTTTTAATAGTTTGTATAATCATAAATTTTATTGTACTTGTTGAGATATGTTGACTTTGTTACATTATTACATTGTAAACAAATGATATTATTATAGATTCATTAGGGTCTTAAAATTATATAAATATAATTAAAAAGGATATAATTAATTATAGTTGTCATTTTATATCTGATTTTACTTGTGATACTGATTGAAAGCGATCGAAATTAAAAATGAATATCTATTCTTTATAATTGAACAATCTTTTTTTGGTGCTAATAAAATACGTTGTGTTATTGGTTGATAAAACATAAGTATAGAGCGGAGGATTGATAATATTTGATGTTGGATTTAAATTTGAATGAGTGCTGGAAAATTTCACTAGAAATAAATTTTTTGTACCAAAAGAATTTTTATTTAAAAAAAATTTCACTAAAAGTAAAACCTCTCACGTGAAAAAAAATTAAAATTAAAGAGTTGTCAAAAATTGAAATCGAGATTATATTAGTATGAGTTTATGACAATGGCATTTTCCAGGAAAAAAGTAAAAGATACAGGGGTATTATAGTAAACACAAATAAAAAATCTCATCCATTTGAGATTTTATCAAATTCTTGAGGCGAAGAACACAAACACACAGTTCAAACATAAGCTATCACTTCCATTCATCTTCAATCTTCAAATGAATCTTTTTTAATTCAAGAGAACATTCATGCTGGCACTAAAACCCCTCTTAATTTTGAAAAAAGATATCTTTTTTACACCCCAGATACCAGGAAAATAGTTATATATATATATATATAGTGAAGATTTTTCACTAGATAGCTTAGCTTAGCTATGGAGGCTGCTGGAAGAAACCTTCTTTCTTCACCAACAACTTTTTCTCAGAAAACCCAACTCAGGAATTGTGCTTCTTCTATTTCTTCTTCAGGTAAATTGTTGAATTATTGGATGAATTTTGTCCAAATTGAATGCAATAGAATAGTGAGGGTAATTGTTATTATAAATGCATTGAGTTCCCTCTGTTTCTGCATTCTTGGTTCTTCTAGTATAGTAGCTATCACTTCCATTCATCTTCAATCTTCAAATGAATCTTTTTTAATTCAAGAGAACACTCATGCTGGCACTAAAACCCCTCTTAATTTTGAAAAAAGATATCTTTTTTACACCCCAGATACCAGGAAAATAGTTATATATATATATATATAGTGAAGATTTTTCACTAGATAGCTTAGCTTAGCTATGGAGGCTGCTGGAAGAAACCTTCTTTCTTCACCAACAACTTTTTCTCAGAAAACCCAACTCAGGAATTGTGCTTCTTCTATTTCTTCTTCAGGTAAATTGTTGAATTATTGGATGAATTTTGTCCAAATTGAATGCAATAGAATAGTGAGGGTAATTGTTATTATAAATGCATTGAGTTCCCTCTGTTTCTGCATTCTTGGTTCTTCTAGTATAGTAGCTATCACTTCCATTCATCTTCAATCTTCAAATGAATCTTTTTTAATTCAAGAGAACACTCATGCTGGCACTAAAACCCCTCTTAATTTTGAAAAAAGATATCTTTTTTACACCCCAGATACCAGGAAAATAGTTATATATATATATATATAGTGAAGATTTTTCACTAGATAGCTTAGCTTAGCTATGGAGGCTGCTGGAAGAAACCTTCTTTCTTCACCAACAACTTTTTCTCAGAAAACCCAACTCAGGAATTGTGCTTCTTCTATTTCTTCTTCAGGTAAATTGTTGAATTATTGGATGAATTTTGTCCAAATTGAATGCAATAGAATAGTGAGGGTAATTGTTATTATAAATGCATTGAGTTCCCTCTGTTTCTGCATTCTTGGTTCTTCTAGTATAGTAGCATTCTCATTTATCTATATTTGTGGCTTTAGTTTTGTAAAGTTAATGCCTTTAGTGAGAACCCAAGGGTGTGGCCTAGTGTCGCATGAAGTGAATTGAGAACCACAATGTCTTAGGTTCAAATTCCAGTAAAGTCAAAAAACACTAGGCGATTATTTCCCATCTGTCATAGCCTTATGGACAGACCGGTACTTGTCATTGGTGGGAGGTAGTAGGTATTTTGTGAAATTAGTCAAGGTGCACGTAAGAAAACACGCAGTTATCAAAAACAAAGTAAATGCCTTTTGTGAAATGTGGCTCAAGAAACCGTGGTTATCAAAAAAAAAAAAAGTTGATACCTTTAGTGAAATGTGGTGCCGAAGTTGCTGAATTAGCAATTTAATGTGGGAGGAGATGCTAGAAACTTGCCCACATGGGGCAGAAATGATAATGAGGATTCATATATCCCAATTCAACTAGTATATATTTTGAAGGGTGAATTGTTGTTGTAAATGTGTTGATCCCACTGTTTTTGCCTTCTTGATTCTTGTAGCATTCCCATTTTTCAATATTTGTCACTTTAGTTTTATAATGTTGCTGCATTTTGTGATATGTTGAATTATCACAATTAAACTTGTCCAAATGGAGCAGAAATGCAAAATAGATGATTAGAATTCATGTAGCCAAATTCAGATGATAAAATTGAAGGGTGATTGTTGTTGTGGATGCATTAGATTCCCACTGTTTTTGCTTTCTTGGTTATTCTAGCTTTCCCATTTATCAATATTTGTGGCTTTAGTTCTATTAAGTTAATGCCTTTAGTAAAATGTGTTGAATTATTGGAATGAAACTTTTCCAAATGGAGCAGAATTGCTGAATGGATAATGAAAATTCATGTAACGAATTCAGTTAATAGATTGAAGGGTAATTGTTGTTGTAAATGTGTTGAATTCCCATTGTTTTGTCCTACTTCATTCTTCTAGCATTTCCATTTATCAATATTTGTGGTTTTGGTTTTATAAAGTAAATGCCTTCGGTGAATGAAACTTGTCCAAATGGAGCAGAAATGAAGAATGGATTATGAGGATTCATGTACCCAAATTCAGCTAGTTTAAAATCTTAGCATAATTATTGTTATAAATTTGTCCCCATTGGTTTTGCCTTCTTGATTCTTCTGGCATTCACAATTATCGATATTTGTAACTTAAGTTTTATAATATTAATGTGTTTTGTGATGCTATCAGTTTCAAAACAAAACGTTAATGCGTTTTGTGAAATTTGTCGAATTATTGGAATGAAACTTGTCCAAATGGTGAAGATGCAGAATAGACAATGAGGATTCATATAACCAAATTCAACTAGTTTAGATTGAAGCATAATAGCTGTTGTAAATGTCAAATTCTCACTGTTTTTCCTTTGGTTTGTCTAGCATTCCAGTTATCCATGTTCGTAACTTTAGTTTTTTAAAGTTAATGCCTTTAACGAAATGTGGCGCCGAAGGTCCTGAATTAACTATTTGATGTGCTTCCTAGATTACTTCATTGTTACGATCTTGGTGCTAGATTGTTGCTTTCTCAGTTGATAGAAAATACCATTAATTCTATATTAAGTGACCTGTGTTGATGGAAGGTGGTTGTCTCATTTTATGGTCTTGGGCAATCCTTGACTCATGAGCTAGCTTTCTGAGTAGAGTTATGCTAACTATCTGAGTTATACCAGAAATATGCCAAAGTTGGCTAGGACGAATGACTGTTAGTAGGATAATTCAAAGAAATTAGGTACAGTCTAGTACAACTGTATTGCCATTTTCAAAAAATAGTACTACGGCATTGCTTCCTTAGAGGTATTTTTTAATCTTTATAAGGAGTCATTGACATATCTTATTCTGCTTTTGTGGCTGTAGCTTTCAATCGTTAATGCAAATAATCCTATTTCTTAAGGATATATATGTTTAATATCACATGATGAAACTTGCAGTTCTGATGCTTCATGAGCATGCTGCTCCTGTGCTTTCTTCAGTGCCACATGCTTACTTGGGTCGATATGTTCCTGCACCAGCTATCAGTCCGGAACAGCAATTTGAGAACCGGCTGCAATTGCACCTAGTAAAGGAAGAGAAAACATCCCTGGTTAGACTCGTGGAGTTTTTTTCTTTAGATTTAGAAATATTCATCATTGTTTCACTGTATTATGGTTCTTAGGTAGGTGGTAGCGATATTATATGCTACAACATTCTGTCTTCTTCTGATCATTAATTTAAAGTGTCTCTGATTTTCTTGCTGAAGGCAACAATAGATAGGAGGCTTGTGGAATCTGCATCTTCAGAATTGGAAGAGAATGACACTGTTGATTCAGAGCAGAATATGAATGATTTGCAAGTGCAGCTACTTCATTGGCCTGGTCCATCATATTCGTAAGATGAAGTGATTTACATTTGTTAATTTTAGTATTGTGTATATGGCATTCTTTCTAGTGCAGTCATTTCATTAGTCTGTTTGTGGTTTTGCTGGTAGATTTCCCCCGTATTATCTAAAGGAAAAAGGATCCCTATCTCTGCATGAGGAATCTCTTCACAGTAAGGGAGATAAATCAATGAACTTTGAACCACATAACGTGGTTGCTCTCGCCAAAAAGGCGTTGTTGGCATCAAGAAAGGCAGCTTTATTAGCTGAAGACACCAAATTACTTGGGACTAACTTTGATGACTCTAATTTTCCAAAGTAAGTTCCTTTGGCCTTCTAGAAAATATCATTGTTAGTTTTCATACCTACTAGTAGTATTGGTATTATTTTCTGTACTTTTATTATTTTACTATTTCCGTATTGCTGAGGATCTCTCTACCTGACTAGGTAGGAGTAAGGTAAGCTCTGTGTACACTCTACCCTCCCCTAGAACCCACTTGTTTTTTTTTGCTATGTTTTCATTTTCACATGTATCTACAATCTTCATACTTATCTCCTATCTGATTAATTTTCAGTTTCCTGTCCACAAATTTGGCTGATGATAAACTGAAAGAACGAAGAACAGTGAGGTCAACACGTCTTATAGAGAGGCAGTCTAGGAAAAGGGGAGCTCCAAAGCCAACACATCAAGTCCAAGAGACAAATCCTTTAGGCAGGTCAGATGTACGGAGAAAAGTGAATGAACCTATTGATCTAAATGATCCTCTTAGAATGTTCCTATGGGGTCCCGAAACTAAACAACTTTTAACTGTCAAAGAGGAGTCTGAATTGATTGCCAAGATACAGGTATTTTGCCCTTCTTGTCTCTATTCCTGTAATAATTGTTTTTTCACAAAGAAAAAAGGAGTCAAATCGATATCTGATCATGTTTCAGATTTTCATGAAATTAGAAGCAGTGAAGCATCAGCTTCAGATTGAGTTTGCTCGTGAACCAACGTTGGTTGAGTGGGCTGAAGCTGCGGGGCTTACTTCTCGTGAATTGAAATCACAACTTCTTTCTGGCAAGAGTAGCCGTGAGAAATTAATTAATGCCAATTTGCGAATGGTGGTTCATATTGCTAAGCAATATCAAGGACGTGGTCTCAGCCTTCAGGATCTATTGCAGGTAAATTGAGATTCATGCACATAAGAAACACATTGTTTGTCCACCATTCTGAGATACGTTTTTATAGCTAAGCTATATCAAGGATTTTGAGATTTGTTCCCAGATGAGTGTTAGAATCCGGTATTTGATAAAATGAGAGAAGGTTTGTTGAGATGGTACGGTCATGTATACACTAATCCGTAGATGTGAAGCCATTGCGAATGAAGGCCTTAAAAGAGCGAAGTAGACCTAAAATCACTTGGAAGGAAGTTGTCTCAAAGGACCTACAATTTCTTCGGATTCATGCTCTGACTATGGAAGAAAAAAATGTATGCAGGAGATACCTATTAGTTGCGAATATGTTTTAATTGGCTTCGGCTTTTTTTTAATATCCTATGTTTTTCTAGGAGATGTGGGGGTGTTTGTGCAACTTGCTTAATCACTTCTAACATTTAGAACATGCAATTTTATTATATTGAGGTTTATCATTTATTACTTTACCAGCTCATGGACTGAGTTGTTGCAGGAGGGAAGCATGGGACTTATGAAAAGTGTCGAGAAGTTCAAGCCTCAAGCTGGTTGTCGATTTCCCACCTATGCATACTGGTGGATAAGGCAAGGAGTTAGGAAGGCCATATTTCAACACTCTAGGACAATCCGTTTGCCCGTAATGCCCTCTTTTTCTTCATCAAAATGGCCTCTTATTGAAGCAGACCGTAACTTCCATTTGATGGTTTCTAAGTTCTTTCTACAGTTCATCTGGAAGCCTGAAAATGTTTATGATGACCATCATTCAATATCTGGATATCTAAGTATTTGACCTGCACAAACTGGAATTGCAGGAAAATGTGTATGCGCTTCTCTCTAAGGTAAAAGACGCTAAAAGGGAATGCATTCAACAAGGTAATCATCGTCCAACCAATGAAGACATTGCATCATGTGTTGGAATGAGTGTGGAAAAGTTGCAGAATCTGCTTTCAAAAGTTAGAACACCTCTTTCGATGCAACAGTCAGTGTGGTCAGATCAAGATACTACATTCCAGGTGATGTTTCATTGCACTACTTTATGCTTTTGAGGAACTTACTATAATGATTTCTTTTATGATCTGTCAACCCTTGGTGAACAAAGTTACCTGGTACCTGTGTTGGTGGGGAGGTAGCAGGTGTCTGGTGGAAGTAGTCGAGCCTCCGCCTCCCCCCTCTGTAAGAAAATAGGTCTATTGCCTGAGGAGATTACAATTAGCAAATATTTTCCATGTTTATGACATTCTTTGCTTTCTGCCACCCTTTTCTGGACACTATTCCCTAGAATTTCTTGGCGCTTTTGACTATGTTCTATTGAACATTCTCTCACTTTTCTGCAGGGTAGGAAGGTGGGGGGATCGGGTACTTACCAGTAGTATTAGCACCATTCTCATAGTTTCTTGTTCGTCGATTTTTGTTATCATCTGTGTTTTCTGTGCTTCGGTTATTGCACTAGTTTGTACTTACTTGTTATTGTTCTTTCTCAGCAGCACTATATTTCATTGTTGTCACTGCATTTCATTTTTTATTTCTCTTTTTTCAAGCTGCTTTGAGATGCTTTACTTGAGCAAGGGGTCTATGGGAAAAAATTCTCTATCTCTACGAGGTAGGGATAGGGTCTGCGTACACTCTACACTCCTTAGACTCCACTTGTGGGATGATACTAAGTATCCTGTTGAGTGTCAAAGTGGAAAATTTCCGATCTTGTTTTGACATTTGCTGAAGAGAGGATATCAATTTTTTCGATCCAGGAAGTTACTGCTGACAATACAATTGAAGCACCAGAACTAAGTGTATCAAAGCAACTTATGAGGCGTCACATACGCGGCCTCCTAAACGTCCTGAGTCCAAAAGAGAGGAAAATAATCCGACTTAGATTTGGCATTGGAGATGGCAAAGGGAAGTCTCTCTCCGAAATAGGCACTGTTTTTGGATTGTCAAAGGAACGAGTTCGACAACTAGAGACCCGAGCACTGTACAAGCTAAGGCAGAATCTTAGCAAGCATGGGCTTGATGCATATTCCGGTTTGCTCTTTTAGATCACAGTCTCTTCAAGTTATCGTAGAGAGATTCGAGTTGAGAGCTGTTGGTGATGGAGCAGATGTTACTTTGAAATCAACAGTACATACAAGTTTGCTTTACAAAATACTTGTGAACATGTTATCTTGTAAAGTAACAAGTTGTAAATCTTTTCTTTCTTCATCCTGACATTTATTCAAATGGATTATTTTTCCCGAAATGTTGGATATATATAAACTATGTGTGCTCGAACAAAGTTCCACATTAAAAGTTGATGAGAAATAGAAAGCGCGGTGGACTTGACCTAGACTGCACTATCTTGCCAAGCATACGTGTGGCGGAGGCATTAGATGAGATGTTTTACTTCTTTTTTTGACAAAGGAACCTGCAATTCCTATCCTTTGGGTGCGTTTAGAGTAAACCCCCTGCTTTGACCTATACTAGCACTATCTTGCCAAGCATACGTGTGGCGGAGGCATTAGATGAGATGTTTTACTTTATTCTTTATGACAAAGGAATTTGCAATCACTGCCTTTTAGTAGCGCATAGAGTAAACCTGCACTCTTATGCAATAACTCGCAAAACACATAAGAGAGATAATCTGCACTAAGCAAGTTTGGTGTAACGAACTTGATCCAGAAGACAAACTCTTTACTTTAGTTGGCAAGAGATTTCGAACTTGAGACTTCCAACATCAAAGTTCCAAGCCCTAATAACTAGACCATCTTGAAAGGCAACGAGGTGTTTTACTTAATATGGAGCTAGGCATTAGTTTCTGAGATATTTTACCTAATAAGTTTGAGACCATATAAAGAAGATGGCACATAACCATTTTAATCGAAAAATTAGTTTCGAAATTAACTAATATCTCAAATCAAACATCAACCGAAACGACCCCATCAGTTAAATAATTAGACCAATAATTAATCATGAAAAGGACAACATTATTTTCAAATGGAAGAGAATTTTATAATAATAAAACTTATTATAAAAAAAGAGACAAAAACCTCAAAAGTCGAATCAGACAGCTGGACACACATTTGTTTACTAATCACTATAATAGTTTTATATTTAGCTCAGGTTAATTAAAAAAATATGTAGCAAAAATCAAAGTATTAGTTTTTGAAAAATTATTTATTGAGTGTATATGAAATAAGAATAATTACTTCAAATTAACTTTACATATTTATTTTTGGATATTAGTTAATTTCGAAATAATTTTCGCACTATAATCATGAAATTAGCTATCTATACTACTAGTTTTTATTGTGTTTTCCAATTTATATTTGATTACATAAGTATAGTTTATGTAATTTAATATTTATTTTTAATAAAAGCTAAATGTAAAAGCTTTTTCATTTTAGAGGAAAATGTAAAATAAATTTTGATTAATGTGTGACAAATATATGTGTATTTAACAAAAATAATTATGATAAATTAAATCTTTAATTAATTTCTGTCGAATCTTTAATTATATATATAATATTATTATATGTATGTATAGAGGAAAAAAAACCTCATTGCTTACTTATGAATAATCTATATGACTCGAATCTTTCGTATTCTCTTATTTATTAACAATGTCTATTATTTAGGCAGAATACTCTTACCCGTTCTTACTAAGAAACTAAAAGAAACCTCAAAAACTCGACTTCAATTATAAACTCTTACTTCTCGATCTAACTTGGACTAATCCCTTAGCAGACAAGAAATTCCTACTAACCAGACATAAAATAAGTTTTCACTCGTTACCAAAGTGCTTGAGAACTTAATAAATAGACCAATCATGACCCGACATTCATTGATTAAATATTAATCCTCCTTTGTTCAAATCTTTTTTTTTTTTAAAAAAGCACAAGTCCAATACACTAAAATTTCTGCTATGCATAGAATTCGAGAAAGGACCCATCCATAAGGATATATTATACACAATTTTATCTTGCATTTCTGTCAGAAACTATTTTCAAGGATATGCGCAGAATTCAAGGAAGGGCCCGCCCACAAGGATTTATTGTATTGCATTTCTAGCGGAGACTAGTTTCAACGTTTGAACCCCTAACCTCATAGTCACATGGAGACAACTTTACCAGCTACTCCAAGATGCCCCTTTGTTCAAATCATAAACAAGATTGATATTCAAAAATTGATTTTCTAAAAAAAAAAAAACAATATTGACTCATGATATTTTTTCACATGAAATGAGATACACACATAGGGTTATCCACTTACCAATTCTTCAATATCTCTAGAGTCAAAAGTTCACCATCCAAACTTAAGAAATAATGTCAAAAATCATTGAAAAAAAGCTTCATCATCATGCCTTAGTAATTCCATGTCCATATCAAGGTCATGTAAATCCAGCAATCCATCTTTCCTTAAAACTTGCTTCAAAAGGATTCATCATCACTTTTATCAACACTCAATTCATTCATTCCCAAATAACAAAAGCCCAATCATCCGAGCTCAGGCCAGGGCCTGAGCTCGAAAATATCTTCTCTAAAGCCCGTGAATCCGGGCTTGACATACGTTATTTGACTATTTCCGATGGATTTCCATTGGAATTTGATCGGAATATGAATTCATTGCCATTTTTGGAGAGTCTAATAAATGGATTTTCGAGTCATGTTGATAAACTAGTTGCGGAATTGGTTAAAGAAGATTGTGTTGATCCAATAAATTGTTTGGTTGCTGATACTTTTTGGGTTTGGCCATCAATTATTGCAAAGAAATATGGGATTGTTCATGTTTCATTCTTCACTCAGCCAGCTTTGGTCTTTGCTTTGTATTATCACTTGGATTTGCTTGAAGAAAATGGACACTTTGGCTCTCAAGGTACCTTTTTCTTACACTATTATGTGTTTCTTGAATCGAGAATCTATCAGATAAGGACGATGTATATTTTCATTTTGAATCTAACTTATCGGAGACTTTTTTTATCTTATATTATTATATGTTTTCCTAATCACTCTGATCCTTTTAGACATACATCAATATTACTTAATGTGGTTTTCTTTGTACAAGAGACAAGCAGATTCAGAATTTAAAAGTTATGATTTTTAAAAATTTACATTTTCCTAATCACTCTAATTTCCTTAGACTTACATGAAAAGAATAATGATCTATTCGATTCAGTTTGTTTATCTTACTTTATGTGAACATTTTCCCCCTTTCTTCTTTTTTTTGGATAAATTTTAATTTTAATTTTTCACTTGATATTAAGACCATTTTTGTAAAATATACATATTTATTTTTAATTTTATGATTATAATATTCAAAAATTTTATTTAATTTCTTAAATTGTATAATAAATTAAAATTAAATAAATAAATTGAAACGAGGGAAAGTACCTTATTTTCTTTCTTCTTGCTGGCTTTGTTTTTTTACTGATAAGAAAAGAATAATACTCCCTTTGTTCTAGTTTAAGCTATAAGATCATATCATCTCGATATTTTTAATTAGAGATTTTAAGTTTAACTTTTAATCCGAAGAAATAATGCCAATTTGAATTAGTAAAATTAATTTTGTTTATTTTTCAACTGCTTCCTCATTTGGAAGTAGCCAAATTTTACATGAGTACTACTTTTTAAATTATTTTTTAAAGTTTAAATTTTATGAATTAGTAAATTAAATTTATACAATTTAGTTTCTTATAAAATAAAATTGTAATTGATGATTTAATAAATTCATATTAGATTTAAAAACTGATTTTCCTTAATTGTTTTTCAACAGAAAATCACAAAGATATTGTTGATTATATTCCTGGAGTAAAATCTATTGAATCAAGTGACTTGCCATCCTTATTCCAAAATTCAGTGGTGCACCGATTGATATACAAGTCATTTCAAGATGTTCGAAAAGCTGATATAATAATAGCCAATACTGTTGAGGAACTCGAACCTGAAACCATCGCATCTATTCAAGAAAAGCATAATTTTTATGCCATTGGTCCAATTGTGTCCGCGAATTTCACTGAACTGACTATTTCGAGTAGCCTATGGTCCGAGTACGACTGCACTCAATGGCTCGACTCCCAGCCTCGTGGTTCGGTCTTGTACGTCTCGTTTGGGAGTGTGGCTCTTGTTGATAAAGAGGATATTCTTGAATTAGCTCATGGACTTATGGCTAGTGAAGTTAATTTCATTTGGGTACTTAGATATACCGTTTTAGGTCAAGATGAAAATGATATTTTGCCCGTTGGATATGAAAAAAAGGTGAAGGGTCGAGGGTTGATTGTGCCATGGTGCAACCAAGGGAAAGTTCTTTCACATTCAGCAATTGGAGGTTTCTTAAGTCATTGTGGATGGAATTCTATAGTGGAAAGCATTTGGTGTGGGGTGCCATTGATTTGTTCTCCACTAGTCACCGATCAACTCGCCAATCGAAAATTAGTGGTTTATGATTGGGAAGTTGGAATCAATCTTCGTGACGGGGAATCAATCACACGAGGGGAAGTATGTGATAAAATCAGATATGTGATGAATAGAGAGACTTCGAGGAATTTGAGAAAAACTGTTGCACAAGTGAAAGAGATATTTCATAATACATTAGCTACGAATGGATCATCAAATGTTAATTTTGATAAATTTGTTAAAGAATTGAAGATGAAAATTAATTTATCTTGAGAAGAATCCAGTCAAAGTGAATTTAATAATTTTAATGTAAGTTGTGTACTTAAGAAATTTATTAATTATATATTATTATTAAATTATGAATCTAATTTTTTTTTTATAATCATGTAAATATTATCATTACGAGAGCAAAAAATTACACCATGAATCTAATTATTATTATATATTAACTTAATTATATTAAAAAAATAGTAAATTTAAATTTTGAATTTATCTCCGTCAATATATTGAAAACTAAGGAACTAATAATTGGCATCATAAGCTTTTTGGTTCCTAAGTTTTAAAATATTTTAAAAAAATTCTGATCAATTAAACATAAAAAAAAGGTTAGGAAATTTTATTAATGGAATATGCCCAATGAAGATGACGATATATAACAGAATATTCTGCCACAGGGTATTATTCCTTCTTTTTTAATTTATATAATAAATTTTTTTTTGTTTCAATCATAATATTACGATTATATAATTAAAAATAATTTAATTTTAAATTATTATTTTTATCATTAATGAAATAATTTATAATTATAAAAATATGTAGAATTTATTTTAACATGAATATTGCTTTATTCTCTATTCTACCCAAGTCCAACAGATTTCGCGAATCCTCGAACAAATGGGAGATAAAAAAAGGTTAAAAAAAGTTACGCTTGTGATGTTTTAAAAGTTTACCATCGTGCTAGCTTACTTGTATAATTATATTCACTTACCTAGCTCATGCTACATCACGATAACATAATCTAAATACCTCGTGAGTGTTTCAATTTTATCTCTACCTCTTAACATCTAATGTTTATAAAAGAGATAATAAATAAGTGGTTTAGACCACAAATTTTATAAATATTTTTTATTTTTAAATATAATATTTAATCAAACTATATTCAATAAATTAATTTGAAAAAATAATTAGATATGGTAAAAAAAATATTCAAACAAACCATGCTCCTACTATCATTGTCACACAGTTCAAAGTCTCATTCTGATGCTCTGAGGAAAAGATATATTTTTTAGGAAAACAGAAATTAAGAAGAAAGATTTTCATCCTTCAACTTGTTAGTATTTGAATTTCTAGAATTAAATAATTTTTTTATTTTATTTTTTATATATATATTTTAAATTAGTAATTATTATAATTTATAGCATAAAAAATTCATCAATTACTTTTCTATTAATGTTTTATATATGCATATTTTGAGATGATAATCAACCATCACCATTAATTATTAAACCAAATCATTCCCAATACACATTAAAGCCATCACTATTGTCACCTCCCATAATAAACTATAACAACATATTTAGTATAATTTGATAATGTTGTTAGCGAAGTAAAGAAAATAACAAGTAATAATTATTAGGTTATATGTATAATGGATGAACGGATAATAATACATTGTATAAAGATTGGTGTATTGAAAAAATGTAAAAGTTGTAACTATGAATGAATTTATTTCATCCATGAACATTCATGCAACTTTTCGTATTTCTGTGCGACCTTTCGTCTACTATACATGAATCGTTATACCGTCCTATTAGCTATAAATATTTGAATCCTTCTCAGATGTTGGAAGAATTCTAGAGAAAAACAAAGGAACTTTTGATAGAAAGGTTTAAGACAAGCTTCAAAAGGAAAAAGTATTGTTTCGAAAAATTCAAGTGCGATTACAAGCCATTGAGTAGTTCGCTGGATAATAAATTTGAGGGAACGTTATTTGTTTGTCGTGAGTCATTTCATCCTGGGAGGATATATTCCATAACTTCTGATACTTGAGGGGAATAATTTCCTTAAGGAAACTCTGTGAACTCAGAGGACTTGACTCCTCTCTCCTTTCATCTAGTCAAATGTTCTAGAAATTGATTTAACTTCATATTGAATATTACATTAATTATATGAAATTTGTATGATGTTATTTTATTGGGAAAAATTAAAATTTGTACTATACAATTATCATTATTACTTACAGTAACAACAATAATAAGATCGAAGTATGAGATAGTATAATTAATAACAACAATATTGATAAGGGAACTAGACAATACTCAACTAACTAGTAACTTTCTACTACTAACTAGTAACTTTCTACTCTAATCATCATTCTTCATATCCTTCTATCTAGGATTATAACCTCGATAAACTACAAGTATGACATTTCTGATTTAATCATCTCTCTCAATACTTTTTTCGGCCTATCTCTATTTCTTTCCTTACCACCCATCGTTTCCAACCTCCCAAGCCTTCTTATTGAGAGACAGTTGTGTCTTTCCTCTTCACATGCCTAAGTCATATTTCAGTCTCACCTACCCCTTGGTCTACCACAAAGGTCGTTGTATACCTCTCTCTTTTGAATATCTTCGTTTTTATTCTAATCTCTCTTAGTATGCCTGAAAGTTCCCTTGTAGAGATGATTTGAGTATCAATCTTCACTCCTACACTTATACATAAGTTGCGTTACTGAACTTACACTCTTAATATTTTATCTTAATCCCATTCAACTTAAATCCTCCACACTTCAAAATCTATCACCACCGACCATATAATATTTTTATACTAATATAATATTTTAAATTCAAATATCTAAATCTTAATTCAAAACCATAAGAAATATCAAATTACTCTTATTGATCAACTTGTTTGGTGCTTAAAGTAAAAAAAGAGGACATTGAAGTAGTCAACTATCTATTGACTCCTCTTCATTTTTTTTATGTCTCTATTGACTAATAATTACTATGGTCCATTTAGGCCTTTCTTATATATAAAACAATAGCAACATACAAGTGGAATCTCACAAATAAGATCAAATATGAAGATGATAAAATACACACAGACTTTATTACTATTTCATAGAGATAGAAAGATTATTTTCGAAAGACTCTCGTTTCAAAAATATCAAATCCTTGTGTATATAAAAATAAAAATAAAAATAAAAATAAAAATGAACTAAGTTTATTTTCTCAAATTAAAATTTCACAAAAATTAACTCCCTTTCCTTGTAATTTCCTCCCTCCTTTTCCCTTCAATTATGGAGCACAAATAAATAGCCACTTGAAACTCACATTCTCCGCAAATTCTTCTTCATCTTCTCCAAAAAGCTCCTTTTCTTTACTGAAAAAATCCAAAAAAATAAAAATAAAAAAAAATAATTAAAAAAAAATCATCAAGATCATCAACAATGGCGAATCATCATCAAAAACCTCATGCTATTATGATTCCATATCCATATCAAGGTCACATTACCCCATTTGTGCATTTAGCCATAAAATTAGCTTCTCATGGTTTCACAATCACTTTTGTTAACACACATTACATCCACTCTAAGATTTCGAATTCTCAATCTAGAGAAAATTCGCAAATCAAAAACAAAGACGATCTGTTTGCTAGAGCTCGTGAATCTGGGCTTGATATTCGTTATGCGACGGTGAATGATGGGTTTCCTTTAGGGTTTGATAGGTCATTGAATCATGATCAGTTTGTTGAGGGTTTGTTGCACGTTTTTTCGGCGCATTTTGATGAATTGGTTGGGGATTTAGTGAAATCGGATCCGCCGGTGAATTGTTTGATCGCCGACACGTTTTATGTTTGGCCGGCGATGATCGCTGAGAAGTATAATTTGGTTTTTGTTTCGTTTTGGACGGAACCTGCTCTGGTTTTCAATCTGTACTATCACATGGAATTGCTCAAGAAGAATGGACATTTTGCTTCTCAAGGTTAGTGCCCCTTTTCCTTCTAGCTTTTGATCATGAGTTCCTGCTAGGAAAGTAAGTCATTCATGTTTTCGTTAAAGCTAGATTGTCTCCGTCACATCATTTTCTTTCGTTCTTCCACGACACTATAACAACAACAAGATATTGGTGGAATCTCATGAGTGGAATCTGGGAAGGTTAGAATGTACGCAGACTTTGCCACTGGGGACCTCGTCATCTTCCACGGTGCTACGTGAATGCAAAATACTTTCTTAATTATAGAAGTTGATAACTAATTTTTTTCGTGAAACATTGTTTTTGTTAAACAAAATTATTCCAAATACATATATAATTATATAAATTGAGACGAAGAAAATAAATATTGTTTATGAATTTTATCTCCTTTTTCACTTTGATTGGTGATTCGAGCTATTTTTGTCTTGATAATGAAATAGTATTCAGAGTTTACATCAATTTAGTATAGCTGTCCTCGATCCACACCGGACTTTATAGAAAAATGTGTAATTGGATATGGATTTTCAAGAAATATAATCTAAATGTATTTTTTTAAAAATATAACATGTAAACAATATGCGTGACCGACGCCTTGCTTTATAATAACACGAAATAAATAAGAAAGTGAAGTGTCACAATCAACCAATAGTGGTTTTTATATATAATCATTTTTGTTCGGTCAATATATATCTCGATTAATTTTATAGGATATATGTCGCCTCTTTATTGGAGCATTGATTTTGACTTGTTGAAATTTAAACTTGAAATCAAATGATTCTCAACTCACTTAATTGATCACGAGCGACTCGACTTAACCAACACTAGTGGATTAGATTGTGACCATGTACCAACACATACTGGAAACTCTCCTTATTTCTTTTTGCTTTTGTCCTGTTTTAGGTTGTGGGATCCCATGAAAGTTTGGTGGCAATAATGGTGGTTAGTTGAAATAGTACCAATTTACTACTGGTATTTGATTTTCAGAACAAACAACTTATTTTCTAAAAATAGTTTTTGTCTTTAAACTAGGCATTTTTTGTGATTATTCAGAAAACATTAGTAGTTGTTGGTTGAGAATGGAGATACTACCCTCAACAAAAAATGTTTTTGTATGAAACAAGAGTCTTTTCACATTAGTCAAATTGGTCTAGTGGTGTGTTGTCTGATATTGCATGTGGACATTATAATAAAAAATAGGTGTTCACACTTGGAGATATCTTAGAATTAAAAATAAGGAATTTTCACAATGCACAACAGCTCTACCAAACTCATACAACAATAATAATATACCCATGAAATCTCACAAGAGGAATCTGGAGAGGATAAAAGTCCTTACTGGTACCTCACAGAGATAGAGAGGTTATTTTTGGAAAACCCATAATTAAAAAAAAATCATAATTATTACTGGATCATTTTATAAGTTTTAACCAGTATACAATTTGTAATTAGTGTAAAAAGTTGGTAGATAGTTGTGTATTGTCTAGCTTCGAATTTCATACCAGTAGTAGTAGTATTTACTCTAGTAAGTTCTTGTCCTTTAATATTTGTAGCTATATGTTTTTTTTAAAGTTTGATTATCGTATTATTTTATCATAGATATTGTTCATTTCTTTTCGCTTAGTGAGATTACACCGAGTATTAATCATTTTTCTTTTTCTCGAAATGATTTTTCTTGAGCTGAGTTCTAATAAAAAATTGCCTGTGCATATGTGGTGGACTAAAGATATTCATTTTACTATTTAAATAGCTGCCTTCTTTTGACCCTCCTAACATGGCCTTGACCCCCTCTTGGTTGTCACATTTGTATTTCATTAGAAAAAAGATTTATTAGTAATAATTTTATACAATTAGTATTTTAAATTTGGTTTGCAGGGTTGGAGCATAAATTTTTTAATTGAAAACTTTAAAAAGTTAGCTAAGCTAATCATTCTTATATTGAGAATCTAGCATTGATTCCTTTACTAACTAATTATTGGTCCTGAGTGGGATTGGTGAGTCTACTTGAAATTACTTTATGTTAATGATGTGACTTTTCAGCTTATGAGTAGGCCTCATTGTCTCAATATGTGCTACAAGTAGTCAATTAGACAAGTACCACACCAACCTATTATATTTGGAGTTTTTGCCTTTTCTTTTCATTTACTATATCTACTAAAAAATTAACTGGTCAAGAGGTCACATTTCAAACTGCCTAACTGTCTTTCTCCTCTTTCCTCCTTAGATATGTAAAAGATTGTTGTGGTCCAACACTATGGTAATGACTAATGAGTCCAGAGTCCTATGTGCTTTAATACAGTAGTCTTACACACGCCAACTATGATGTGAAAGTTGTCCCCCTTTAGTTGTTCTCGCGCCATGACAATGGCATGATATTGGAAGGGCGATCGGAACATGTTCTGTCACATTCCTAGTGTTGTGCTTGGATTCACCTTCTCTATTCTTTCCCTAGACCTGCTGCTGAGAAGGATGTTCACTTACGCTTGAATGCACTAATCTTTCACACGTCTGTGATTGGATGAAAATTGTCCCTGTTGAATAGTTCTCGTGTCACCACAATGACATCACATCAAAAGAGTGACTAGAACCTGCCCCTGACCAGCTCGTAAGTAGCATCTTGTTGTTGGTCAGCTCATTGGGGTGTCAAAAGCAAGGTCTTTTTGTTTTCCTTGGTGATTGGTCCAAATCCATACCATTTTCTAAACAACAAAATACATCTAAGGACATTATAGACTACATTAAAAGTAAAATTAATTTGTCTACTAACTGAAGAATTCGCGTTGTTTCACTATTACTCTGTTTTTGTTTATAATTTTGATTTAAATTATGTTCTTATATTTCAGATAATCGAAAGGACACTATAGACTACATACCAGGAGTTAAAGCTATTGAACCAAGAGACTTGATGTCCTATCTCCAGGCAACTGATATTTGGACTGTGGTCCATAGGGTAATCTACAAGGCCTTCACAGATATTAAAAAGGCTGATATCATAATTTGTAACACAGTCCAAGAACTTGAATCTGATACTCTTTCAGCCCTAAACAAGAACCAGCCTACATATGCTCTTGGTCCCATTTTCCCTTCTGGGAATCTCACCAAGTCTCCATTCAGTATTAGCCTATGGTCTGAATCTGATTGCTCTCAATGGCTCAACAACAAGCCCAATTCCTCAGTCTTGTATGTCTCATTTGGGAGCTATGCTCACACTAGTAAAGAAGACCTATTGGAGATAGCCCATGGGCTTCAACTCAGTGGGGTGAACTTCATTTGGGTCCTAAGGCCTGATATCGTTAGCTCAGACGAGACAGATTTCCTGCCTGTTGGGTTCGAGGAAAGTATAAAAGATCGAGGGCTGATCGTGCCATGGTGTAGACAGATTGAAGTGATCTCACACCCTGCAACAGGCGGATTCCTGACTCACTGTGGATGGAACTCAACATTGGAAAGCATATGGTGTGGTATACCTTTGATTTGTTTTCCCTTGCTGACAGATCAATTCACTAACAGAAAACTAGTCGTAAATGATTGGAAGATCGGAATCAACCTGTGTGACAAAGAACGCGTTACACACGAGGAAGTAGCCGAAAAGGTCAGCCATTTTATGTGTGGGAATAGCACTCAAGAGTTGAGAAAGGCAGTGAAGGAAGTGAGGAAGACATTAGAGAATGCATTAGGACAAGGTGGATCATCTGAGAAAAATTTTCATCAATTCATGGAAGACATGAAGATCAATGCAAGAAAACGGGCCGGGCTTCCTAATGGACATGCTAATCCATTATACCAAAATGGTAATGGGCTGATCCACTGAATCTTTAAAATCTAAAAATGTTAATTGTAAGCATATGGGCTCAAAGGCCTAACTTGTAGGAATAGCACTACTAGCCACTTTTCGATCCTGTTTTTTAAAAAGTAGTCCTTGTGAATTTTGAATTCGACAAGTGAAATTTTAGGATATTATCATGAAGTTCTCATTGATATTTTAGGCGATTCACTATTTTTCAATTACAGAAATCGAAAAGTGGCTATTTTTGGAATTTTACATGGTCTATGTTAGGCAATGTTGTGTTTTTATCTTTGAATTTAGTTTTTTGCTTAGATAAATTCAAGCCCTTGAATGTAAAAAAATGTTTGTTCAATAAATATTTTAGTATAGTTTATTTTGAAATTTTGAGATGATACAAAGAAAGGTCCTTATACTTTTTATATTTTGAAAAAGTATAATTATTAGTAGTAACAAACAATTGCTCTTTGTTTGCTTTTTTTTTTTCCTTTCAATTATCATCGATTAAATTAATCAGATATATCAATAAATTATTGAGAATAAAGCTTATTAAAAAATTTATTTTTGGCTGAAAAATAATTTTTACTCTTAGCCAAGCAAAGTAGATATGCTCCTTTCTTAAAAAAAACTCATAAAATAATATTTTCTTTTTAGCTAAATTAAAAATTCAAGATAAAATAATAATGACAAATAATTAAGTAACAATATAACACAATTTATGCTATTTGTTTGCCTTTACAAGAAATGCTTTTATAATTAATTAAGTCGAGCAAATATATTATTAAACTATTAGAATAGAAGTATTACTAATACATTTGTTTTTTTTAACATAATAATACTCTTATGTTAGCTAAATGGATCATATATACTTATTGTTACGATCTTCACCTCGAATATAAATTAATGTAAAATATTTTTATTTGGCTGAGTTAAAAATTCGATTTTACCTCTATTTTTATAATGCAGAAAAATTATTTCTACTAGACACTCGACAATTTTCTTTTTTTATTTGAATTTGAGACTGGCAATACGAACAAAACTCACACAAGCTTAAAGTCATTGAAGTAGCCATACATGTACTTCCTTTGTTCTTTAAGTTATCGTAATTTTCTTTTTAAGACTCAAATAATATAAATTTTAATAACATTTTAGAATATATTTTTTCCAATATGAGAAAATTATAATTTATAGTACTTTTTGTATAATTTTTGAATATCCAAATTTTTTCGTAAAATATTGAATTAATATAATCTAATTTTGAAAATTAATGAGACTAGCTCTCGAAATCGCAATTAAAAACTAAAGGGTACAAGTGACAAATGAAAAACATATGGGACATAAGTGATATAAAATTTTCTTTTGAAGCAGTCGAAAATGGCTGAAACCCCAGAAATTTCATTCTTTGTGTTTCAGTTTTTCTATTTTTGGTTGAGAAATTCTTCATCTTTCTTACTATTGTTGCTGAAAATTGGAGAAAATGGCATTGGGTTTGTTACTGGGGATAGGGAGGACTTTTAGAAGGAAGAGTACAGCTACTCTTGACATTCTCACAGCCAAAGAGGGTCCAAGAAATTATTACAAGGGAAAAAATTGCAAACCCACTGGTTTCCATACTCGTAAAGGTATTCTTTTGACACCCTTTTTAAGTTTATACAGTCTTTTTCAGTGTTTGAGGACTGGTACTTTGGATTATTGAAATTGGGGCTTAGAAATGTAAAGTCTTTTGATTGGTTTTGGAGCCCCTTTTGTCTTTTTTCAGTGTTTGAGGAATAGTAGTTTGAGTTATTGAAATTGGGGCTAAGAAATGTGAAGTCTTTTGATTGGATTTACAGCCCCTTTTGTCTTTTCAATGTAGTACTTTGAGTTATTGAAATTGGGGATAGGAAATGTGAGTCTTTTGATTGGATTTGGAGTTCCTTTTGTCCTTTATATTGATTTTGGGGAGCTGCTTCACTTGAGCTGAGGTAGGGGTAAGGCTGGGTGCACATTACCTCCCCAGACTTTACTTATAGGATTACACGGGATATATTGTTGTTGTATTGATTTTGGGGAGCTATAGGGCTCATGATTTTTTGTGTTTCTTAATGTCTTTTTAATATTTGAGGACTAGTACTTTTGTTTTATTGGGGGTAGGGAAGGGGAAATGCGGAGGGGATTATAATATGAGGAATCGAACTCTCACCAACAAGGTGGGAGTTCAGGTAGCCCTTATGACGCTGCTAAAAACCAATTCTTCCAAATCATATCACTTGCTTAGTTGCCTTTAAAAAAATAGTACCATTTCTAGGAATTCAACCTAGCTGACTTCAATTAGCTTGGGACTTAAATTTAATTGTTGTAGTATATCTGACCATTGAAATGGATTTGAAATTTTGAATGGTAAAATGCAAAGAAATGAATTTGGAGGTTTAGGAGCTCTATATTTGGATATCTATGAGTTTTGCAAGTTACTGAGTTCTCTTTATTTTCTGCAGGTGGTTATGTTCTTGTGCAAGAAAAACTACCAAATTATGTAGTTCCAGAATTGACAGGTTTTCAGGTAGTGAAGCTTTTAATTTTTCTTTATTTTTGTAAGTTGTGTTTTAGCTCCCTTTTTTGGATTATAAACAGAAAGCTCCAATAGAAAAAAGAGAAAATGTGGAAACTTTAGTAGCTTGTCAATTCTTCGATGATCCTATGGATCATCTTCCAAGAAGGTTGATCTGTCATTAGCGATATAGTCTCACGAGTTAGTAGCACAAGTTGTCCTTTGAGTTGTCATTGTTTTGTGCTCTTAAGTTTGCAGTGGTTTAGCTGCATAACTAATGGAATTTGGAGTAATTTCCTACACTTAAAAGTTTCTCTTGGATGAGAAAGTAAAATGATAAAAAAGATCACAATTTGTTCTCTTAGAGCTAAAAAAGAGGTAAATATTTGAGTTTGATTTTGTTTCGCATCTTTATTTTGTGTTTTCGATAGTTCAAAGATAATAGGATAACTCTGTGAGTTCCTTCTCTCCATGTGGTTCGGAGCTTAGAAAAATGGTACATTGTTGATATTTTGATGTTTGATCTTTTAATTAGACATGCGCAAGTATATGGCCAGAGTTGAGATCAAAGAGTAAGGGCGCGTCAATCCTATTCATCTTTGTTATTTTTGTTTGCAGCTGAAGCCATATGTATCTCAGTGTGCAAGACAAAGTAAAACTACGGAGGCTGCTGTTTGAGAAACTAAGCAGAACGTGCTTGCTCAAACAACCATTGCTAATGTTCCTTTTGTGCTTCGGATATTCAATATACACCTAGTTTTTGTAAGGCAATTTCCCATTTTATACGCTGATCCCTTCGTATATTTGAACGTTTGTGTTACTTAACCTGATTAGGGAGTAACGCCCCTGCATTCGCATAAAATGTTGCGTTAAGATTACCAGCCAACTCCTTGGTTCTTTTTTATTAGAATTTGTTTCCTGTGCAATAAAATGACAATTGCTTCTTGTTTATATTATATGATAACTTAAAATGGTGCAGGTGCTATTCGAGAACAATTAGCCAAGTATTATCATAGAGAATTCGTTGGTAGAATGTGAAGAATTGGTGGAAGAAGGTCAGTCGGGGAATGAATGGGAAGATGGAAAAGTTGAAAGAAGAAAGGACTTTTTATGTGGTAGTTAGTAATGGTGTTCATCAATATGTGTGGATCCTTTTGTTATGCAAGTTTCAAGCCTTTAATCTTTGCCCCTGTCTCTGTTTCTTTTTAATTTAGTTAGTGGGATGTTTTTCAACCGGGGTTCCTCCGAAAATAGTCTCTCTACCTTCACGAGGTAGAGGTAAGGTTTGTGTATACTCTATCCTTCCAAGATTCCACTTATAAAATTTCACTAGATATATTGTAGTGTGTGTTGGGGGAGGGGTATTTTCCGTCATTGAAATGTCTTTCTTAGATTAGAATTAGATTATGTGCGTAAGTTGATCTGAACACCACAACGACGGTAACTACGCTTCAGTGTTAAACAAGTCGAGACAAAAGAGAGAACTTTCTTGTAAACCTACTGGAAGTGGTGGTGAGTTTCAGCTACCTAACTTGGGTAAAAAGTTTAAATGAAATAGTACTAAGTGGTTGTCACTTGAATTTCTACTAGTTATGATAAAATTAATAATTGGGACTCTAGAATTGTGTAGAATGTTCTAGAATTTTAAATTTTGAAGGAGGTTTTGGATTAAACTAGGATTTCTTTTTAATTAAAGCTAAGAGTTGTTTTAATCTCATTAAAAGTCAAAATTAAACCAATTAGGTGACAAATTTGGAGATTGAACTTTTTAGGAAACTGAGTTGGTAAACTCAGATTTGACTGTTTTTATTAATTATTATATTAATTTTTAACATTAGAGTGTTTGCTTAAACTCTTTTTGCACAAAAAATTAAATCTTTTTGAAAGTTTCAAAAGTCTATGAAAATTCAATTGCTAGCTTTTTAAATTTCTGAAAAATTTGAGTTTAAAACTCAATATATATTTTTTTTTTTTTGCAAAAATAGCTCAAACAATTTTATGATTTTGGCATAAAGAAATAATCCTCAAAAAAGAAAATTCTAAAGTGACTTGTTTGGTGAACAAATAAGGGAATGCAACAATAATAAAATGTTGGCTAGCCACAAAATAATTGGTCGGTAAATATTTACTGCGTTAAATATTTATATCGAATCAATTCAATTTACTATTATAATATGATATAGTAAATATATATCTTACTTAATCATTGGTACAAGTAAATATACAAACATATGTCAAATATTTATACTGGTTTATTGAAATTTTGCGATGATATTAAGTTATTAGCAAATAAGCCGCGATAGCAAAATGTTGACATGGCACATTATAATTGGTGGATTATTCCCTCAAAAACGTATTAAAGTAAATTCTAATAAGACCAAAACAAGGAAAAGTAATTTCAACATCAATTATAATTGGTAAAAGGAAAAAAAAAATTAAAAACGATTTTTTTTTTTTTTTTGAAAAAGTATTTCTTTCCTAACAAGAAACGGATTACTAATAGTGCTTAAATAGCTTTACGATTAGCCAAAAACCAAAAGAAAACCTCTGAAAACTCTTTGAACTCTGCAAAAAATAATCAAAAAATCATGAGTAACAAAGCTGAATCCTCTGATTCGTAAGTACCCATTATCAAATTTTTGTAAAAAAAATTGTTGGTGTACTTGTATTTTGATTCTTGATTATTATTCTCAAAAAAGTTGAGTTTTTGTAAAATTTCTTTGTGTTTTTTTTGATGTTTGTAGGAAGGGGGCTAAGAGGGATTATAGTACAGCAATATTGGAGAGGAAGAAATCACCTAATCGTCTTGTTGTTGATGAAGCAATCAATGATGACAATTCTGTTGTTTCTCTGCACCCTGATACTATGGAAAAGCTCCAGCTTTTCCGTGGTGACACTATCTTGATAAAGGTCAGATTTTTATTCATGATTTGTTCATCTTTTCTTGAAATTTCATGTGTTTTTGATTCATGGTAGCTTATTGGAGGGGTGGTGGTGGTGGGGTTGTGATTATGATAAGTGTTTAGCAGAGGGGTGTCTGGGATTTGAAGTTTATGGGTTCATGATTTGCCATTGAACAAATAGATCATCTTAGTGTAGGATTAATGATGCAAAAAGTAAGGTACAGGTTTACATGGTACAAGGGTATTTAGCTATATGGTTGAGTTTGGTGCCCATGTGCCTTACTTGAGCTGAGGGTCTTCCAAAAACATCCTCTCTACCTCCAAATTCCACGAGGTAGAAGTAAGGTTTGCATATACTCTAACCTCCTCAGATCCCACAATTTGGTGCTAATGTGCTTTACTTAAGCTGAGGGTCTTTTGAAAACAACCTCTCTAGCTCTGCTCTACTAATTGCGTACACTCTACTCTCCTTAGACCCTATAATTTGGTGCCCATGTGCTTTACTTGATCTGAATGTCTTTTGGAACCAATCTCTTTAGCTCCACGAGATAGAGGTAAAACTTGCGTACACTCTACCCTCCTCAAACCTCACCTAATAGCCTCACCTATAGGATTACACTGGGTATGTTGTTGGGCAAATTTAGTGCCCCTGCTTCTTGTTTGCTGGACATCAGATGCAAGTGAAATAAGCTTGAGGACAATGAGTTTTGTGATATTTAAGCTGAAAAGGCCAGGTCTTGACCTTTCGTCTTAAAGACCCTATCTTCATGTTTTTCTCTGTCTATTTGTCCCACTCGAAGATATTGTAGTACTTAATGAAACACTGAAGACTGGTGATAAGTGTTTGGTACCCTTTGATGGTCTACTTTATTAGTAACTTTTCTATCTTATTCTGCTTTAATTTTGTAAAATAATGAGTAGGTGTAGGTAGTTCTATTGATTGTACCTTGTTTGGGGAATGTTGTTGCAAGCTTTGAGGAATTGGTATGAGCTGTAGCTCTCTTTACTTTATGGTGACTTATTAAGTGTGATGCAACGTAGTGTACACACCCAAACACACTCATATGCATACGTGTATATATAATGCATGTTGGGGATGTCTTGTTGGTATGATTGAGTTCTTAACTTTCTATTTTCTTGTATAGGGAAAGAAAAGAAGAGATACAATCTGCATTGCCCTTGCTGATGACACATGTGATGAGCCAAAGATTAGGATGAACAAGGTTGTCAGAAATAACCTTAGGGTTCGTCTTGGTGATGTTGTCTCTGTGCATCAATGTCCTGATGTCAAGTATGGTAAACGTGTGCACATTCTTCCCATTGATGACACCATTGAAGGGGTTACTGGAAATCTATTTGATGCTTACTTGAAACGTAAGTGTTCTACTATCAAGTTGCATATTGCTTGTTAGAAGCCTTGGATAAGTGATTATTTGTGGTTCTTCTGTTAGAGTTTTGATTTTAATAAGCTGATGGTATTCTTCTGATAAGCATTGTCCTTGTAAATGTTTAGTGCGGATATCCTGCCTTTGGGAACTTTATATTGTTTGTTAGATTTAATATTCTAACTAGGAATCTGCTGTGACTTGTGTTATCTCTAATTTTCATCAAGCAGATTCACAAGGTTTTCTCTTGCCATGTGGGGTTTCATCTGAAATCTTTTGTATTGGAACTGAGAAGTTGAAAACAGAGAATAAACTTTTGTCACGCATGTTTAACCATAATAATATTTTCTGAATGAGTGTTAAATTTCTTGGTCATTGTTAAATTTATTGGTTTAAAATTTTAACCAGGCTAGTGTTGTTTGAGTGAGAGCTCTGGATAGCCGTTGTCACTCTTATTGACAAAGAGATGATGTATTTGAATCTAATTCTTCATGCAATTGCTGATCTCTCTTGTTACCCTCGTGTTATTTGTCTACAGCCTATTTCCTTGAAGCATATCGACCAGTGAGGAAGGGTGATCTATTTCTTGTAAGAGGAGGAATGAGAAGTGTAGAATTCAAGGTTATTGAGACTGATCCAGCTGATTATTGTGTTGTTGCCCCAGATACTGAGATATTCTGTGAGGGTGAACCTGTGAACAGAGAAGATGAGAATCGGCTAGATGAGGTTGGTTATGATGATGTTGGTGGTGTGCGTAAACAAATGGCTCAAATTCGCGAGCTTGTTGAGCTTCCATTGAGGCATCCACAACTCTTCAAGTCTATTGGTGTGAAACCTCCCAAGGGAATTCTCTTGTATGGACCACCTGGATCAGGGAAGACATTGATAGCTCGGGCAGTTGCTAATGAAACTGGTGCATTCTTCTTTTGTATTAATGGGCCAGAGATCATGTCCAAATTGGCGGGAGAAAGTGAAAGCAATCTCCGGAAAGCATTTGAGGAAGCTGAGAAAAATGCACCTTCAATTATTTTTATTGATGAAATTGATTCAATAGCTCCTAAACGTGAGAAGACAAATGGAGAGGTAGAGAGGAGGATTGTTTCTCAGCTCTTGACCCTCATGGATGGTCTCAAATCACGTGCCCACGTTATTGTCATGGGTGCAACTAATCGCCCTAATAGTATTGACCCCGCCCTAAGAAGGTTTGGTAGATTTGACAGAGAAATAGATATTGGTGTCCCGGATGAAGTCGGACGACTTGAGGTTCTTCGTATCCATACGAAGAACATGAGGCTTGCTGAAGATGTAATTTCATGTCTACAAAATCTTGAGTATTCTGACATATAGAAGATTTGCAGTTTGGTAATATGTTGATTTTTGTTTGCAGGTTGATTTGGAAAGAATTGGCAAAGAAACACATGGTTATGTTGGTGCGGATTTGGCAGCTTTGTGTACTGAGGCTGCACTGCAGTGCATCAGAGAGAAGATGGACGTGATTGATTTGGAAGATGAATCTATCGATGCAGAGATATTAAACTCCATGGCTGTGACCAACGAACACTTCTTAACTGCCCTTGGGACAAGCAATCCATCTGCCCTGCGTGAAACTGTAAGTCTAGATTTCTTTACATTCTCAGTTTCTGCTGCATATCTTCCGTTTGATTCCTAATTATGATGTATGGGTTAACAGGTTGTTGAAGTTCCTAATGTCTCCTGGGAGGATATTGGAGGCCTTGAGAATGTCAAGCGTGAGCTCCAAGAGGTATATATCTATACTAAACATATAATGATGAATATTAGGATCTGATCTGTTAACCTTATTGATTTACTCGGCCTTATATCTGTATTTATTTTGTAGACTGTTCAATATCCAGTGGAACATCCTGAGAAGTTCGAGAAGTTTGGTATGTCTCCTTCAAAAGGTGTTCTCTTCTATGGGCCACCTGGATGTGGGAAAACTTTGCTGGCGAAGGCAATTGCAAATGAATGCCAGGCCAATTTTATTAGCATCAAGGGTCCAGAATTACTTACCATGTGGTTTGGAGAGAGTGAAGCCAATGTTCGAGAAATATTTGACAAGGCTCGAGCATCTGCTCCTTGTGTCCTGTTTTTTGATGAGTTGGACTCAATTGCTACTCAGGTGCTGTTCTTTGTCCTCATGTTCCCGTTAAACTGTTTACTACACAGGTTTACCATTCTTTTCAGATTAGTTGCTTCTGTTGCTAAGTGTGACTTTCTTTTACAGAGAGGCAGTAGCGTTGGAGATGCCGGAGGAGCTGCTGATAGGGTCTTGAATCAGCTCCTCACTGAAATGGATGGTATGAACGCCAAGAAGACTGTTTTTATCATTGGTGCCACCAACAGGCCTGACATTATTGATCCTGCACTTCTACGTCCTGGTCGTCTTGACCAATTGATTTACATTCCTCTGCCGGACGAGGAATCCCGCCATCAAATTTTCAAGGCATGCCTGCGGAAATCACCTCTTTCTAAGGATATAGATCTAAGAGCCCTTGCAAAATATACGCAAGGGTTCAGCGGAGCTGACATTACAGAAATCTGCCAACGTGCATGCAAATACGCTATCCGAGAGAACATTGAGAAAGTAAGTTTTCCATCTCCTTTTTCTTGTCAGTTGATAATTTTTGAGGCAATAGATATTAGTTACTAAAGTGGTAGATCAGATATGGAGACGGACTTGTTAAGTTTATGAATTCGGGATTAATTTTTGTATATACTAAATGAATTTTTTAAGGCATACACAAGATTTGAGCCAAACCTGCTTCCTACACTCTAGCATTGCCACCTCCAGTAGTAGAGAACTGATGTTTCATTGTATGTTTGCAGGATATTGAGAGGGAGAGAAGGAGAAGGGATAATCCGGAAGCCATGGAGGAAGACGATGAGGATGAGGTATCCGAGATCAAGCCTGCTCACTTTGAGGAATCAATGAAGTACGCTCGGAGGAGTGTCAGTGATGCTGATATCCGCAAGTACCAGTCGTTTTCTCAGACGTTGCAGCAGTCCCGAGGATTTGGTTCTGAGTTCCGATTTGCAGAGGCCAGCACGGGCGCCACTGCTGGAACTGCTGATCCCTTTGCAACTTCTGCTGGTGGTGCAGATGAAGATGACCTGTATAGCTAGATTGTCTTTTAATTTATTTTTCATATCTTATGTTTACTATTTTACAACTTCACTTATATGGGTAATTATTTTGAAGAAACTTTAGAGAAGTTAGTAAAATTCAGTATTTCCATTCATTGTCCAGAGTTTGTAAATATTATTTTGACCTTTCTCAGCTTTACATAAAACGTTCTGTAGCTATTATTTTGTTCACTTAAAAGAGCTATAGATTTAATTTGGCTAAATGTTTAATTGAGGAGAAGATACAAGCTTGTTTTGCTTCATATAAGTTTATTTTGTTTTCCGTTTGGTATTAGATATCTATATTGGGTCTGACTACAATTAGATATACACTAGAAGGTACCACATTAGAGACTAAAGCCCTTTCTAACGAAGCGGCTATGTATCCATCAAAAGTCGAATTTGAGATTCTCGACAAAAAATTTTGTTAATAAATTCTTGTTAAATTTTACATAGGAAACATTTATTGTACAAATCCTCACAAATTTTATCTCAAAGAGGGGACCCTTGAGGTGAACCAAAGCAAGGGTATATCCACAATACGTTTACCTAAATTTAATAGCTTTTGATGGGACTCTTGAGGTGAATCAAAGCAAAACGATACGTTCACGTAATCATGATAACTTTTATTCAAATTTTGTATATATATATATATATGATATAAAAAATTGATATAAATTAATTTCCACTTAATTTATAGCTAAGTTATATTTCCAAAATGGGGTACCACATAGGTGTACTAGGGTGCTTATAGGCCATTCTTTTAGAAGCAAAATTCTTATTTTTTTCTTTTTATTGAGGGAACAACGATATGATGGATCTAACTACATATTGTCAAACTCAAATTATTATTCCACTATTTACTCCTTATTTCCTTAATTATTTTTAGAATTTACTACTTAGTCTATAGTTATATGTTAATGAATCTTTGATTAGGTTCTTTTATCAATCTCCTGATCCTTGCTTTACTCGTTGTTTTGTAAATCAATTGTTAGTAGAATTGATTAGATTCCAATACATATGTGAGAGTCCAGTTTAAACGGAAAGACTTTACTAATCTGGCTTCTAAAGCTATTCTTAGGTATTTTCTTGATTTTTTTCACCATTGTTATAATATAATCCGTTAATTCTATGATTCTCTTTATAGCCGTCAAAATGGACTTAGCTTATGGGGCCGGCCTAGCCCTACTCGTTATTGGGATATGATTTTTCAAGCCCGTTTTGGACAAGGCTTATAAGCTCAGCCCAACTAAGCCCTTGACCCTTGAGGCTTAACTGAGGCCGGGCTGGGGTCGGCCCATAGGCCAAAATAATTATTTAATTTGAATTAAAATAACTAAAGTTTTAAGGCATAATTATTTTTTAGTTTACAAGTTTGTTTTTTCAAATTTTCCTTACTTATTTACTTGTAAAAAAAAAATTATTATTTTTCTTTAGTTGTAGGATGACTCAAATATGATCATTGCTTGTTATATTTGATTTGAAAATCTTCTCATTTCTTGATGTTATATATTCAATATATGAGATTGTAATTAAAACACTATTATTCATATAAACAATGCATATTATGATTGTAATTATTATATTTTTTCATATAATTTTGTTAGACATGTCAAACAATTTAATATATTGACGAAATTTCAAGTTTAAATTTAGATTGAAAAAAAAACTATTTCTTTTAAAGAAGGGCTGGCTCGCCAACCTGCGGCCCTACTAGGGTTCGGTTGGGCCAGCCATTTCAAGGCCCTTTCAAATGAAGGGCTGGCTTGTCCCAACCCTTCAAATTCATTGGCCTGCGAAGCTTGGGCCGGGCGGGGCTGGGCTAGCTCGTTTTGACCGTTATAATTCTCCTTCACTATGAGATCTCATGCAAGTAGAGTTCACTATTTTTTCAATCGCACGATAAACACTCACTACACTTACTAGAAATAATGTTATTGGAAATGTGAGATAAACCTAAAACATAAATTGCATAACAAGATTGAAGAGTAATTAAGAATTTCCATGAATTGTAGTACATTAATATATTTACAAGGCATAATTGATGATAAATTATAACAAAATAAGTTGAACATGTTAAATTATTTCTACATATAGGAATTACCTAATTATGATAAATCTAATTTTTACAGCAATTGAAGGTATTTGAATAAACTCATTAATTATTGTACAACTTGACATGATCAAACTAATAATTTGAATTATAAGACCTCATTATTAGGTTTTTGACCCTAATTAGGGAAATACTAGAGAAGTAGAAATGCAGGAGGAACATGAGTCATGTTCCTTAAAAGTAAGGCAAGAACATGGATGTCTCATTTAAATGTGTTGACAATATAACACTACCAAAAATAAAATAAAATATCTATAAAATATATTTAATTAGATTCATGGACCCAATATAATTCGATAAGATCCCTTCATTCATATTTGTTTCCATTAAAAATGTTCTCCAAATAATTTTGACATTCGAATTTTCGAGTATCTTACTCTCAAGTAATGGTTCGGACATGTGCAGAGAAGGAGCAACGATGCCTCTATTAGGAGGTGTAAGAGGCTAGATTTGGGAGCTACACAGAGGGGTAGAGGTAGACCAAAGAAGTATTGGGGGGAGGTGATTAATTAGACATGATATGGTGAAACTTGATCTCACCAAGGACATGACCTTAGATAGGAAGGAGTGGAGGCCGAGAATTAGAGTAGCAGGCTAATAGGATAGATAGGAAGGAGTTGTTAATTGTCTGTCTTTTATATATTATTTATCTGCCTTTATATGTTAACTATCTTGTATTTACGTATTATCATGTGTTTTTCGTTATTAATTGCTCTTCCTTCTCTTTCTTGCCTGTTTATCATATCTAGCTTATTCTGCTGATGGGTTTTTGTGACGAGGGTTCCCAGGAAACAGCCTCTCTACCTCTATGTGATAGTGGTAAGGTCAGCGTACATCTTACCCTCCCCAGACCCCACTTGTGGGATTTCACTGACTATGTTATTGTTGTTGTTGTTACTCTCACGTAATGAAAATTCATGTGTTGCCAAATAATCTGTAACTATTAGGGTTTTCAAATGATTCATCGCTAATTACTCATGAAATAAGTTGTCTATCGCTAATTTCTCTTTTTTTTTAGGTGAAAAAAAAACACAAAAAGAACATAGAGCAAGCAAGTCCACATGAATATGCTAGGGATTATTATATATGTCCTAGTCCAATCAAGATTGTTAGCCCCTTTCCTGTACATATATTGACCTAATTTCTGACTACCTCTCATGGGATTTTCTCCCTCTTTGATGATATATAATTAATGGTGTCAAATCTAATCAAAAAAAACTTTTTATCATTTTTCCTGTGGAAAAAAAGGAAGAAGAAATTAATGTTGTACTATATATATAGCTAGCACCAATCATGTTACATTTGGTCTTGACATGATGTGATGCACTTATTGGGAGTATAGTGCATATACCAAAAGAATCCCTTCATGTACATTCAATAAATTAAGGGTGTTAAAAGAAATGTTATATATGTATAACTAGTTGTATTTAATTTATACAAACAACATAATTTATTGATGAAGCGTGTTTAATTATTGATCTTCTTTCAACTTAGGTAACTGTGATCGTATTGTCAAATACAAATCTAAGACAAGTTTGTGGATTTAGGTCTTAGAATTAGAAATCACTGATGAAGGGGCCCTTCATCCGAGAAGGGGAGGGAGATCCGGAGAGATATACTATCTGTTGAAGCTAGATTTTCTATGTAGATTCGAATCATATTGCTTTTACTTATGCCTTATAATGATATTATTTTTTGATTGAACGACATTATTGAAAATATTTTTTAGTGATCTAAATACTTTTTGGTTCAAATATATGTACATATACTTATGCAAGAAAGTTTAAATTAAAAAACACACGTATAAGAAAAATCACTTTTTTTGCATTCATTAACTCTGAATCCTGAAATTCACCTTATGGTTGTTCATATACTTTTCGACTATGAATCAAAGGTTAATATAGTGGTCCATCATAAAATCCGTTAGATTACTCAAATCATATTTTAAGTGATTGATTTTTTGTCGCTACGAAACAAATTGATATCAACCATTAGAGTTGCAACAATTTGATGGAAAGAGCAACCCGAGACATCATATCGCACATTTTAATGAAACTTGCAACAATATTGATACACATGGTCATTTCTTTGTCAAGGGGTTTGTATATGAAGTGCAATTTCGTGAGTTGATTCTGTGAAGATGGTATACTCAATCTTAGCTCTATCTTTTGAAGATAGAGAGATTGTTTTTGGTAGACCGTCGACTCAAGTAAAATATTAGAAAATGAGTATGTTAAGCAAATATAGTAGCAAATAAGTCATGCTGAAAATGATGAAGAAAAGAGTTGTAGCAACAAGAAATAATACAATAACTAGAGTAAAAGAAACAACAAGTACTACTAAAATTGAAGAATCATATAATAAGAGAGTAACGATAACAATATTGAAAAGGAAATTGAACAACACTCTACTGCCTTTCTTGACCTCTGCTCTTCCTACTAGGGTCATGTCCTCGATAAGCGACATAACAATCATATCTTATCTAATCACCCCTCCTCACTACTTCTTCAACGCTTTACGATATAAATGCCTTTGATTGGTAATCTTTTACACATCATGTTGATCACAAATAGTTATATTGGCTTGCAACCACATGAATAGAAGAACCTATATAAAGGTATTACAGTTACAAAAACATCAAATCAAAATGAGCTAGCTATATAGTGTTTATGTTCAAGAAAAGAAAGAGAGCCACAACCTTGGCCTTGACATAAACATCCATCATGTCTTAAGGGTGCACCTTATACCCTACCACACTATCCCTTCTGCCAATTTGCCTCTGATCATGCATGTTAAATAAACCAATCAACTTCAACTTAAACTATACTCTATTAATTTTTTATTTTCTTTTAATACCATCGATGTGTGTATATATATTTCGCAAGTGAAATTCAAAGAGGATGGTATATAGTAGAGAGGCTGTAATTTCAAGTGTATATACTCAAACACGACATACATAAAATTTTGATACGTCTACATACATTGACTATTATAGAGCATATATCCTTTTTGTATCGATCGTTATTGGTTTATGCTTTTTAGACCAAAAAAATTAAACCCTTGATGAAGAATATTACGAAATTATACTATACATAGATTATTCGGTACGTCTGTATGTTGATTATTATAGATCATATCCTTTGTGCTGATCAATAAACAAATTTTACAACGTTAGAAAGAACACAAAAAAAAATCAAATCATGTTTACCCATCATGATTGCAACATATGTCCCAAACGTGAAATATACTTTTTTTTTACTCATCAATTAATTATTCAGAAAATAATAAACAAATAATAAAATAAAAATTATAATAAAAATGGAATGGATCACCATGCATGTTTTTTTTTTCTGACTGATATTAAGAGGGCTTCGTGCGTAGAGTCAGAGAAAGTGCAATAATTTCTACAACCAGATTATCAAGAAAATCCAGATTTGTATGGGACATCCACCTGACAAATTTTATGGTAAAAAAATATGTGCCAAAATTGAATTATTATTTTTTCATGATTATAATTAAAGAGTTTAAATTTTACGTACCGTGGGTTCAAAAAATATTTACACAATCAAATTTTATATATATATATATATAGATAGATAGATAGATAGATAGATAGATAGATAGATAGATAGATAGAGAGGTCATTGCAATTAATCCTATTTAATGACATCGACTAGTAAGTTAAAATAAAGGCATATTATATAAACGTGTATTTTAATAGCTTTAGTTAAGGTTTATGCATTATTTCAATATTGGATGTATACAAATAGATATTTTAAAACTTATATAAAGTTGAACAAGTAGACACACATGTCCTACGTGACATAATACACGTAAGATATGTGTTACCTTTATTTGTGAATGAGATTTTTTGTTAAAATAGAAAGACTATATACTTTTTGTTGATTTTACTATTAATCTTGATTTCGCTATGCTTCACAAGGTTAAGATCTTTTTTTGAAACTAACTACGAGTAATTTTCTTTTTTTTTTCTTCAGGTTCTCTCGAATCAACATCTTTCACAAGGTTAAGATCGATTGTAGAATCAAGAAGATTTTAATAAACCTAGAGAGAGAGAAAAAAAAGTCAATTCGTGGTAACATCTTATGGGTAACCTCCACGATTATGCAGTATTTATATTAATAAATAACACTATTACAGAATACACAGAGAATAAAAATAGTACAGAAATTTTTGTGCTCCACATCCCAACATCATACGATCGCATGTAGTAATTTCTATTATTTGTTGCTCTTTGAACGTATATTAAATAAATCTATTTTCATATTATAGCTCGTAAATTACACATGAAATATAAATTACTTACTAATCATTGTGATGAGATATGTATCAACAATTAGATTTTAGCTACGGTAACTATGAGTAAATTAACCTGAGCAGGTTAAAAAGGTACAAGTACTTTTTCTTACTTTATGTGCATACGTGCATTTCCACGTAGAAGTCATTAAATAAAAAGCATAGCAAATCAACCAAAGTGAATTTCAAAAATTTGTCAGAGATTTTCACGTGCAAAAGTATTTTTAATTTTACTATATGATATTAAATTCATCATTTTACCAATTCTTCCTTGGACTTTGACCTTCCAACAACTACCAATATTAGTTGTACAATTGTCTTTTTTTTCTCACTCGATATTCATTTTTTATATCGCGTTTTTAAAGATAAAATAGTAAAGTTATTTTCTTATTAATACAAGTGCAATTATATAAAAGGGATCAGAAGAAGTATGTTATTGTAGTAAAATTTTGTGTCGAAAATGGTGTCACTATGAAGGTAGATGACCAGTTAAAATGGCATGGAGTAATTCTATCGTTTTAATTTATATGATATATTTTAACTAAATATAAACGAAGAAAAAGGTAAAACATAATATTTCTTGTTTATTCAACTGATCAAGTTTGTATACGATATTTTTACTTTCGATCCGTAATTAGATTTTAATCCATCCTAAAATGAAAGAAATCGAAACAAAATAGAACGATGGATATTTCAAATGAAGGCCTCCAATTCGAAATCCTCTGCGTGTTTCTCGATCGGACTTATCGTTCGAATTTACCTCAGTTAATTTACATTTTTTATGAAATTATAAGCAATTACACTAAAATAAAAAAAAAATATTCTGTGTTCACTAAAAGATTAATAACAATTTCTTAATCATAAAAAAAAAAAATTTAAAAATTAAAAATAAAAAAAAGTACATAAAAAGTAGGGAGGGGCCGCACGGGTGGGCGAGACTTTGCTGTGCTCTGTCTTTTCTTGCTGCTGCATACTGCTCATGTCTGTCCCTCCCACTCACCAAGCCTCCTCTCGTACGATAACGAAATAATGCGATAATTGAAATATAATAATATTATATATATATATTTTTAAAAAATTTACATATATATATATATATATATATATATATATTTGATATTTTATATATTTAAATTTTTTATATATAACATAGCAGTGGAGGTTGAGTATTAGGTTAGAAAGTTAATAGACTAGTGATACAGTAGAGGTAGAATGATATATGACCTTATGATATAGTAGGTTAGTAAGATTAGTCGTGTCTTATATTTTGTGTGTTGTTATTGTCCGTCTTATATTTGTTATTTTTATATATTATCATTTACTTTTCGCTTTAGTCGTTTTTTCATATCTAGTATTTTCTGTTTTTTGGGACCTGATATTATTGAGACAAGAGTCTTCCAGAAACAACATTTCTATCTCTTTGAGGTTGTGCACATTTTACCCTCTCCAAACCCAACTTGTAAGATTCTACTGAGTATGTTATTATTGTTGTAATTGTTTTTTAAAATACATATTTAATTTGTTATGCATCTTTTTTAGCCAATTCTTTTTGGAAAACAACTTTACTATCTTCGTAAAATAGAGATAATGTAAGTTTAGAAGCGAAGCAAGTATATTGATTACAGGTTAGATCGAACTCAATAACATTAATTCAAACTCTAAATTCATAATAAGAAAAAAAACCTCATAAAACATGTACATATATCATTAATTTAGAACTCGATAACTTAAAAGTATCAGAATTTCATTAGAATTTCATACCTCCATATATTTTAAAGTTTGGCTCTCCTTTTGCATCTCCATATATATTATTCTCTTCATTCGATTGAGAAAATTATACTGAATCAAATTCAATTCCATTTGTTCAAATTATGAATAAAATATGTATAAATTACTAATTCAAAACTCAATAACTAACAAATATTAGAATTTCGAACTCCAAATACTTTAAAGTTTACCTCCTCTTTAATATTTATATACACATTATTCTCTTCATTTCGATAAATAAAATTATACTGAATATATTATCCGTTTTATCCTCCATAGGCACGTTCCTCTAAGGATTCTTGTTGTCGGCTTAATTACTCCCATATCTCTAGCTTTTCACATCTTCTATATTCTCATATTCATACTACAAAACAAAATAATTTTTTTTTTAAATTTTCTCATGTAGCACTTTCATGATTTAGAATAATTTTATTATTTAAATATTTTTTGAACTAATTAAAAATAAAAGTATAACAGAAATCGAGGAAAGTAGTATATATACACATTGGAATAATGGTTTTGTTGAAAAAATTAATACTGCCTGATAATGGAGAATAATTAGTACTAAGAATCACGTTAAACGATATTATTCTTATAATTATTTTTATGTTTTAAATTAAAAGTATTACCTAGTAAATTATGCAACTCATTACTTTTAAATGTATTATTATTATTACTAAATCAAATGTATAATCTTAAAAGGATTTTTAATATTTGTCAAGAAAGTCTTAAATCGAATGTATAATCTTAAATATTTATGAAGTTATAAAACATGTACTTAAGTAGTATAAAATAATAATTAAAAAAAAGAGGTTCGAGTTAGTTGAAAAAAAATTAAATATATATATGGCATTCTGTTAGAATTTTTTCAAAATAAATAAATAAATAAATTGATAAATGTTGTCATATCAGAATTATAACTTTTTTTGTTGATTTTGTGATCAATGCAGACTCACAAAATCATGAAGTTTTACAATCTCAAATTAAAATAAAAAAATAGTAAGAGACTTTTTTTAAATTTTTTTTTGAAATCCCAGAAAAATTCGTAGTCGCTACGCCCTTCAAGTGAGCTCTTTGTGGTGATGAGCACTTTGCGCAGACTAGATAAACTCTCCCCCCTCCCTCCCCCCCCCCCCCCCCCCCAACCCAAACCTCACATCCCCGTACAATAGTCCGCGAGCCACACGGGAATGTAAAATGCATTAAGAAAACCTTGTGCGATAAGTTCATGTCTCAAAGGCATTGAGAAGGGTTCAAACCCGTTTTCTCGAATATTCATTAATATATTCGATGAATATAATTACTTGATATATAAATATATTAATAAGAAATGATTAAAATAACATAAATTGGCCTTATGAATATTATTTTGTGTATGTGTGGTGAGGGTGAGAAGTTTGTCTTTCAAAAGATATGGAAAAAAAAAAGGTTAAAGATGAAAGATACTACTTTCCAATTGATTTAGACACCAAATAATGCCAATTATTTCCACATCATATTTTTGTTAACTTCAAGACTGTAAAAGAGAATATTGTGAACATAAAATAAGCTTTTATATTCCCTAAAAGGGGAATATTGGTGGTCTCAAAACAAATATCACTTTAAAATTGTTTTAGCAAAAAAAAAAAAAAATTATCTCAAAAAACTATTTTTAAATGAGTGCTCAATTTCTAAGAAACATCTGCTATAAATAGGGGTAACTTAGTAAACTATACATTTCATTTATTATTTTTTTAATGGACGTGAAATGAGTTAAAGCGACACTTATTTTGGGACAGATGAAATAAGGATCAACGTTGCACATATTCTTTCATGAAAAAGTTAAAAAACTAAATAACCTCCATATTTCACTTTTAAAAGAATTTGGTCCTCGTAATAATAATAACAATAACAATAATAATCGAAAAGACATGAGACATTATTGATTTGTTTTTATTGTAACAAAAATTATAGATGGAGAAAAGAAGCAAAATATTGTGGGACATACAATCTAAAGAAAATAGTTTAAATGATTCTTGGGCCTGTCTAGTTTTATGTTTACAAATGATTCAAAATTGATTAGAATATTGTCTGAATTACAAAAACATTTATAGTTGGTGTTTGGGAAACAAACATTTTTAAAGCTTCAAAAATCATCATAATAATTGTTTTACACAACATCACAAATTAATATGTTGTTTTATAGAATCATCTCATTAAACCAATGGTTAATTAATTAAATACCCTATAACCTTCATCTAATTTTTATTGTGGCAAAAGAAAAAATAGATTGAAGTTAGTGAAACACCAAAACTAATTCTCACAAGAGTCATTAAAAATCCTTTTGTATATGTATATTATATTATAAGAAAAAAGAGAAGAGGAAGAAGAGGGGTTTATCAAATGTTTAAAGGAAATGTGAAGCAACAATGATGAGAAGGACAGTTCAATGCACGAAGCATTTCACATTCATGTAGCATTCAACGAAAACTCGTGCATCACAAAGGATTGTGAAGTAGACAACCAATATGAACATACAAAAATCAGTGCTTGAATCATTGACTTATACGCTATGTTGCTTAGACTCTTCAGAAATGTTAACGAGTGCGTGTCAGATTCTCCAAAAGTAACTAATGTATTTTTGCAAAATCTGACACGAGTACAGCATTGAAAGTGAAGAGTCAGCGCAACTTAGCTTATAGGTCATACTGAGACGACTTTACCATGAAGCAAGTAATGATGAACATATATGTCAAAAAAAACCCCACCCCCCAAAAGGAAAGAAAACCAAATCAAGAATCCAAGATTGAAGAGTACTAAAGTAAAAACCAAGAAAGTTTCATCATCAATATAATCAAGCAAAGAAATACAAATTAAAAAAAGAATGATGAGCTATAATTGCAACTTTTTTGAGGATAAATAATAATATATCAACATACTCTCAAATAATGATCTCTAAGTACACCTTCTCTACAAATCTTAAAATCTTCAAACATCATTCTTTCCTCTCATCATGCCAACACACAAGCATAGCAATGCATCTTCTTACTATATAAAACTTAGCCCTTTGCTTCTTTGCTATATGACTACACTTCTTTCCAAATGACTTTGATGAGTTCTCTGAGGAATTATTGTTGTTGTGCTCTTCACTTTCACTAATTGGTTCCATAAGTATATATGAAACAAAACAAAACAAGGAAAACTATTTATATATAGTAGAGGTATTACTACTTCTGCAAATTTGCAGCTTGTGGCAGAGGATATATATATATATTTAAATATAAATATGGTTAATGCTTAAGGTTACTTTATTTTATACTACTTGGTTTGAGTTACCTTAGTCTAACTTTTTACTCTTTTCATCTAGTACATTTGGTTGATCCACAATGTGTACAAATTTACCATTTGCATTATATCCTAGATGAAGATAATTCTTTTGATTTTACTATTATGTATTCTCTTGGTTCTATTTTATGTAACGATGCTTGACCAGATACAAAGTTTTTTAAAAAAAATTGGACTTTTGAAACTTGTGCTATAAAATTAGGTAAACTAAGGGTAAAACCGAAAACTTGGGGTTAAATTGTTTTCTCTTAGTCCTATTTTATGTGTGACGACATTTGACTGGATATGAAGTTTAAAAAAAAGGATCAGACTTTTGAAACTTGTGTTATAAATCAGGTAATTAAGGGTAAAATCCAAAACTTAGGGTTAAATTGTTTGTAGGGTTTATACTCCCTCCATTCAATTTTAACTTAATTCGTGAGACAATGCATACATATTAAGAAAAGCTTTCAAAAACGAAATTTAAACCGTACTTTTCACTCTTACCTTTTGTAAAGTCATAAATATATAATGTAATTTATCTGACAAAAATATAAAATATTATTTTTAAGTTTTGGTGGTATCTTTTCTAAGTCAAGTTTCTTGAAGTGTACATTTATACCTTTTCACACATGATGAGTTAAATGGAATTTGGTTATTAGGTCCTTTGATATATTTTTAGAAAGGCCCAAAAGAGGGGTAGGTAAATTGTACTATGACATTAATTCAGGATTAATTAGTACTATTGGTTTGACAAACAGACAACATTTGTAAACAGTACCAGGGGTACCACATTTTGACTGAATTAATCATTCGTTTCGTTTCAATTTGTTCGTCTGGTTTTTTTTAGCTTATTTAAAAAAAAATATTATCTTTATTTTTCCGCAACTCTCTAATTCTAATTTTTTATTTTATAATAGTATTAAACGATATTATGATACATTTTACATATCTTTAGTTTGAGATCACATGATTCGATTTTTGGCCTTGTAATCCTGTATTTCTATTTTCTGCGTCGAGCTAAAATCGACAAATAAATTACGACGAAAAGAGTATTTAATTATAGTTTTGGTCATTGCTGTGGAAATTGATGCCAAAGCTGCAACTTGCAAAGCTTTTTGTTCACTGCTCTTCTGCTTTTTGTTCATGGTCTTTTAACTGTTAAGTACTATAAATGTGTGTTGAAAGATTCCAAACTTGTTGCTTTTTAAAATTATGTTTAAATAACGTTTGGGAAAAACAAATTAATGGTTTTTGATAAGAAGCGTTTTATTTTTCAGTGAACTCTTCGCTACACAAATATATATTAGTTGGGCTAGTGTAGAGTCTCGAGTATCAGCAATAACAATAACAACAACAACAACAATAACTTATCCAGTGAAATTCCACAAATGGAATTTGGGGAAGGTAAAATATACGCAAACCTTATCACTACCTAATAAAGACAGAGAGATTGTTTCTAGAAGACCCTCAACTCAAATATATCAGTTCCATAAGTGAAAAATACTAGATACAAAAACGACTATAGTGGAAAGCAATTGGAAACTTATAAATACAATACAAGTAGCAACATAAATTACAGCCAATAACAACACATTATATAATAACACGACTAATCCTATAATCATATTATATCTCTCTCGTATCAGCAACAACAATAATAATATATACAATATAATTTCAAAAATTCATATGCTTAAATAAAAGATGCTAATCGACCATAAAAATATGTGGTGGGATGCATATGAATGAAATTCATTTATTCTTAATCAAAGTTCTCGAGTTCAAATTTTTAACATGGATACATTCATATTACATACCGTTTCACTGTTAATTTACCGAGCATATTTGTATTAGTCAAGTTGATGATTCTCAAATGCCAACTTATTCGATTTTAACCCAACTCATCCATATGTAATCTCTTGCGAAAAATAATTATGTAAATAAATATAAATAAATAAAAATTAAAGTAGGGGAATTAAAGGCATGATCACATGTATAATCATTAAGACAATGTTAAATATCTATCCTTTTTTGTTGACCAAATTAAATACCTTTCAAACTTCACACTCCACATGCATATATTATTGATTGGTGCATTATAGTAGTAATTAAGTATAAATAAGAAAAATTATCTTTGTTTTAATATGTTAAAATAGATAAGTAAAACATTTTAGTTTATGACTAAAACTTAGTATGAATCGAACAGATTAAATTACAACTGATAATTTAGCTTATTATGTCTCTTGCTTATTTAACATCTCTAATAAATATCAAAATATCTCCAGACCCCACTTGTAAAATTTAACTGGAAATATTATTATTATAATAAATATCAAAATATAAATATCGAACCTCGAACAGAAACAAAAGAAATTGTTAGAAAATCACTTGAGTACAAATTAAGTTCAAAGGTTAGTTCCACCTAATATTATTATGCCAAAAAAGTAAATTGATAAAGATTTTTGGAAAGATAGGTCAAAAAAAAAAAAATAGTTTCAAGAACACTATGGTGTACTGTGCCATGTGTTTGAGAGGGGGAGGAAGGTCATCGTCCTATTTTGATTTAGTACAAAGTTTTAAATAAAAATTATCGTATGATTTTAATTAACTATATGTATAATGTATCAAAATATTCTGTAATTTAGTGATGTTAAACATATATCATCTATAAAGTTGGGGAAAGAAAGCTGCTAAAGAGTTTTTTTTTAAACAGATAAAAAAATGCAGGACAAACAAATTGAAATACTAAATTTAGAATATTGTCTTTGTTAAAGAACATTATAACCTCCGATATGGGACTTTTTGACAAGTCGAATCTCAATAGTAATATGAACCATTAGATGGAAACCTAAAAAATTGTTGGCCCATCACAAGGTTTTTACATTTTAGTCAAAAAATTTGTACATTTATTTTTTTAAATATATATAAAAATAATTTTATATTCGATATGTAAGTAAGAAAATATTATTTATACTCGATATACGAGTAAGAAAATATTGTTTTTAATGTAAAATTGGTTTTCAAATTGCTATTTCATGATCCAAGAGTAAAGTCCATCTATATTGGGCTGATTGATTTAGGGCCTCAAGCCCAATATTGCGGCCCATATATTGATTTTACACCAATGTTTCTCTTTTAGTCTAATATTGAAATCTTATCATTATTTTTGTTATCCAAATATAATTCATGAAATTGATTAAATTGTATGAGAAAATCTTAGATTATAATCTACTTTCTATAAAATTTTAGATCGTAATTTAATATTTTCTTATAAAATTTTAGTTTGCTATTTTTTTTATAATATTGTGGTTTAGAAGAGAAGAAACGAATAATAAACAAGTCTGAAAATAAAAACACAACAGACGTTATCATTCTAAATGGACTCAACCTAAATAAATATTTCTCATACTCATAATAATGTAATTATACACTATAAATAAGTTTTTTATGAAGCGAACAAGTTATTGAATTAATAGGTTAATTAACACCCTTTCTGAATGAACTTGTCTCAATAATTATTTTTCATTCTCATAATGATGTATTCATATGCTATATATAAGATTTTTATGAAGCGAACAAGTTATTGAATTAATAGATTAATTAACAACCTTTCTAAATGAACTCGACTCAAATAATTATTTCTTATACTCATAATGATATATTTATACGCTATAAATAAGATTTTTACAAAGCGAACAAGTTATTGAATCAATAGGCTAATTAACACCCTTTCTGAATGGACTCAACCCAATAATTATTTCGCATACTCATAATGATGGAACGAACAAGTTATTAAATTAATAGGCTAATTAACACCCTTTCTGAATGGACTCGATCCAATAGTTCCCCCACCCCATGTATTGTAAATCAATGGGCCATAAGCAAGTAATCAACTACTTCTTAGGAGAAGAGTCAAAAACAATTATTGAGGGGCCAATTATTGCTAACAAGTGAATTTGTAAAGAATGGGACTTTGATAGCAATTTGAAAATGAAAAATATTTAGTACATTTAATTGCTTTTGGCAATATCATGAAGAACAAATATGATGATAATCGATAAATCAATAATCTCTAAGTGTCTCTTTTCATAAATATTTTTCAATGAAATGCAAATTTTTTTGATATATGTTCCTTGAGTCGAGGATTTTTTGGAAACAGTCTCTCTATCTTAATAAGGTAGTGATAAAATCTGCGTACAATCTATCATATTTCCATACCACATTTATAAGATTATACTGAATATATTATGGGTAACTTACACAAATCCCATACTTTTTAGAGTTAATTTCAACTAATACCAATTTTTTTCAAAATTACCAAAAATCCCTTCATTTTGATTAAAAAAAAATGAAACCAGTGATACATGTCGAAAATATAAGAGCATTAAGAGATTTTAACTATGATACATGGAGAAGTAGGGATTGTAATTTGTATAGATAAATGTTGCAATTTTGTATCATGTAAGAAATTTTTATAATTTTTTAAAAGAATCGAAATTATATAAAAGTATATAAACATAAGTTGCGTATTTCTATAATTTTTCAATATATTATTGCTATACATGTTAATCCATCTATCGAGTTCAACTTTACAAGTGTTTTAATAAATAAAGAATCTTCTCATCTTAGAATAAGAAATTTATGTAGCTTATTTATCATACTAGATATTTAATGAGGATATAAATACGAATATTAAATTGATTTTAGTTAGTCAATGTTTGGTTAGCAAGTGATCCAAAAAATTTAAAATTCTTTTTTGGGTCTCTCCTGGAAAAATATATTGTCAACTTGATATTATTTAAATTAAAGTGCATAATTTAAATCTGTGCTTCAAAAGGAATATGCTGTTAAAAAACAAAAAAAAAAAATTTAAAAAAAAAGAGGGGATATTTTCGTTTTTATATTAATTATTAACTTCGTTGCTTTTGTCATTAAATTACTCATAGTTAATATAATTTTTTTCATAATTCATTGCTCAACCATTAATAAATAACATTATCGATGTATTTTACTATTTAACTATAAAATTTATCGGTTCATGATTTTATTTTTTTAATTAAAAACATTGAAATTAAATAGAAGTAAAGAGGAAGCTTCACGCATTGTACTTTGAAAAAACAATTTGATATTCCATTAAAGGATATCGTTTTCGAATCTCTAGGGTCAATAATTCAAAAAAATTATGTCAAGTTTCATTATTTTAATTATATATTATTTTTCTTTTCAATATTTGTCATTTCTTCCTTATCCAAAACTTAATCAATCATTCAAATATGTTGGCCAACTACTAAAGCAATAAATTAAGCAAATAGTCTTCTTCTTCTTTTCTAGTTGTGTTTCATGGTGTTCGCGTCAGAATTTGATCAAATTTGAATTCGTATGTTGCAATATTTATTTCTTATGATGCGCTTTAAATATGGATTTAAATTCAGAAACTCTAATCGATCATCTCACACGGTATATATATCAGCTTCTGAAAACTGCGCTTTTACCATATTTTTTTTTTGGGTTTCGAATCCAACATAAATATACAAATTGTAATGGGGGAATTATAATAATAGAAAGATTTTTTAATTTATTTTTGGATAATTTCAAAGAAAATGAACATATAAATATGAAGAATATATGAGGACATATTATGCTCTCCTTTTTATTTTTTTATTTTATCTCTTTGTATTATTATATTATTATTATTGTTATAATTATTTCATTGATCTAACGAGCAAAAAATCATTATTCATAATTTTAAAAAGTGAAGTTGCATATATGAGGTAAGATACCTTTAATGGGGTGAGATATTTAGTGAAAATAATATGAATTTAGCCTAAAGTGGATAATATCGAATTTATTATAAAGTGACCTTTAGTGAAAATTACAAATTAAAATGGATAGTATTATGAATACAATGACAAATAAATGGTCATTTTTCAGCCTTTAATAATTGAATTTTGACATTATTATGGGGTTTGAAATTTCACAATAAAATTGAAAGACATTGTTATAGAGTTTGAATTTCGAATTTCATAGTATTTTGAAAATATTAATCAAAAAATCATCAGAATTTGATTTTCGAAAAGCAAAACATGACAGCTAATATGAGACAGACGGAGTATTATTTATATAAAAGAAAACAACAAGCAAACAAGAGTTTTATATGGTGATTAAATCTCCTTAATCCACCAACCAAATAAGATCTAATTTTGTTTATTGCTTAATCCACCAATTAAACAAGCTCTAATCTTGTTTATAAATCTTTTCCATACAAGCACCCTTGTTCATCTATCCAACCCAAAAAATTATCCAAACTAAAAGTCAACAAAATCCTCTCCAAATTTTCCAAGATGATCACCATATCAACAGACCAAAAAATCATAGTAAAAGTTGAATCTCCAACATCTGAATTTCTAGTTGAAATAAAAGGAAGTGATAAAGTTGAAGATTTAATCAAGATTGTTAAGAAAGCATGGGGAAGTGATCATATGTTACTAAGGCACAATTCTGTTGAAATGAAAGTTGATCAGAGTTTATCTACTTATGATGTTAAAGATGGTTCAATTATCAGAGTCAATGTCTTTGCTGAAGCTCCTTGATAAATTATAACTTGTAAGTTATAATATGTATATTTGATTTTAATTCTAGGGGTTGATTTGTGGTGATGATTGAGTTGTTGGAATGTTGATAGTGGTGGATTTATTGTGGATCCAGTCAGTTCGATTATATTAATTATTTCTAGCTCGATCCATAAGTCTGTATGTAATAAGAAATATTATGCTTATGTATGCATGTTTATTGGATTCATTTTAAATTCACTAGTTATAAAACTTTGTTTGGATCATGAGTAAGTCAATTTTATTATTAGAGTCAATGTCTTTGCGAAAACTCCTTGATAAATGATAACTTGTAAGTTATAATATGTATAATTAATTTTAATTTTAGGGGGTTGATTTATGATGATGATTGAAAAATTAGGATTTATAAGTACTTGTTGGGATGTTGGTAGTGGTGGATTTACTGTGGATGCAGTCGGTTCGATCATATTGATTATTATGGCTCGATTCATAAGTCTATATGTAATAAGAAATATTATGCTTGTGTATGCATGTTTATTTCATTCTAAATTCACTAGTTATAAAACTTTGTAATTCGTCTCTATGTTTGGATCATGAGTAACTCACTTTTATTATTAGAGTCAATATCTTTGCGAAAACTCCTTCATAAATTATTACTTGTAAGTTATAATATATATAATTAGTTATAATTTTAGGGGTTTAATTAATTGCGGTGATGATTGAAAAATTGTGATTTACTTATATTGTTGGGGTGTTGGTAGTGGTGGATTTGATGTGGATACACTCGATTCGATCAAATTTATTATTTCTGGCTCGATTCATAAGTCTGTATGTAATAAGAAATATTATGCTTGTGTATGCATGTGTATTGAATTCATTCTAAATTCACTAGTTATAAATCTTTGATTTGTCGTTCAGATATTAAAGACAATTTTATTATTAAAGTCAGCATATTTGCTAAAGCTTCTTGATAAATTATAACTTGCAAGTTATTGCTAAAGCTCCTTGATAAATTGTAACTTGTAAGTTATAATATGTATAATTTGTTTTGATTTCAGGGGTTTATTTTTTGGTGATAATTGAATAATTATGATGTATTTATAAGTACTTGTGGGGATGTTGGCAGTGGTGGATGCACTATGTTCGATCAAACTAATTATTTTTGGCTTGATCCATAAGTTTGTGTGTAAATAAGAAACATTATGCTTATATATGCATGTTTATTGGACTCGTTTAAAATTCACTAGTTATAAATCTTTGATTCTTCTCAATGTTTGGATGAGTGATTACTAGAGTCAACATCTTTGCTAAAGTTCCTTGAAAAATTACAACTTGTAAGTTGTAATATGTATAATTTCTTTTAATTTTACGTATTTAATTTGTGGTGATGATTGATAATCTGTGATTTATTATTAAGTACTTGTAGGGGTGTTGGTGGTGGTGGATGTAGTGTGAATGCAATCGATTTAATCAAATTCATTACTCTCGTTCAATCTATAAGGTTGTATGGAAGAGGAAAAATTATGCTTGTGTATATGTATTTATTAGACTCAATCTTAATTCCCTAGTTATAAATCTTTGATTCGTCTCTATGTATTAGATGAGGCTTCATCTACATATGATGTTTAAGATGGTTCTTAAGCTCCTTACAATAATAACAACATACGCAGTGGGATCTCACAAGTGGAGTTTGGGGAGGATAGAGTGTACGCAGACCTTATCACTGCCTCATAGAGGTAGATAGACTATTTCCTGGGAACCCTCGTCTCAAAAATCCATAAGCATAATAAACTAGATATGGTAAAAGGAAAGGAAAGGGGACAGAAAGATTGGCTAATACGGAAAAACACATGATAGTATACAAATACGATAGAATTAACATATCAAGACGGAAAATGACAACACAAGATATAAAAGCAGTGTAAATACGCTAAAAGTAAACAAATATAAGACTAATATTGACAACATATAATATAAAGACATCACTACTCCTACTAACCTACTATATCACAAAGTCATTTATCGACCTACTCCTACTAACCTATTATCCCTTAATTATATTCTTAGAAGTTACATGATTTTGAATAATTTTAAAAATAAATATAAATTTTAGATTGAAAACACATGATTAGGTTTTGATCTGATTTTAATTTAATCCGTTCAATTATTATCTCTAAAATCACGTGGAAAAGATGAATATGTGTACATTAATAAATATTCCCTTATTTTCTTTTTTATTCTAAAGCAAAATATATTTTTTTTTCAAAAAAAAAAATACAATGATGTGGCAGATAACATTTGGTTGGTTGAAATAAATCATTTGAACAAACTGAATGATTTATTTCTTTATTTAGTCAACTGAATGAAATTATATTAAAATTGAAATCAATGAAGTAAATTAAATGAATTATGCAATTGGATTTTAGAAAAAAAAAAAGTTGTTTTAATTTTCTACTTAAAAGGAACTTCTCTCTAATGTTCTATTTGCATTTTTCAATATTCAAATACTTTTTTCAGAATTTAGCACTAGACATCAATTAATATGAGCAATATGATAAAATTTTCATATAAAATATTATCTATTAAGGAGTGTGCAAAGTTCGAAGGGGACGATAAAAATTAAAATGGACAAATATTATTTACCCCATTTTTTAGAGGGAACAAATTAATTCATAAATTATACGACGACAATATATTCGGTGAAATTCCTCAAATGGGGTCTGAAGATGGTAGAGTATTCTAGAATGCCTCGTGGAGAGACTTTCGGCTCAAATGTATTATCCCCAAATCAAAGAATAATCGAAAAACAACATCAATTCTAAAAAAGAGAGATAATAAAAGTAGAAGATAATCGAAGAACAATAACAACAACACACTATGATAGCACGACTAATCTTATGACAGACCTAAATTAATCGTCACAAGGCAAGACAACATTCTACCCCTTCTACTCCACTACAGACCTTCATTCATTTCTATCTAATATCACGTCATTGGTAATATAAAACCACTCCATATCCTATTTAATCATCTCTCCCCAACTCTACCCTCGTACAAATTAAACCCTGAAATAATTCAATCTGCAAATCAAACAAACCTTTTAAAACTTATTTGATACAAGAAATAAACAATAACTAATCACAAAATTCATCTTAAAATGAATTTATCTCATATTTAATTAAAATAAAATTTTACGATAACTTGTTCCAAAATTATTTTTTATTCAAATTTAAGGCCAAACAATAAATTTAAAAAAAATTATTTTTTTCTCAACAATTCTTATTTTAAACTTTGTACCCAGTCAAAACTCACGCAAATTAGAGGGTAGGGGTGGGGGTAGGGTGGGGTGGGGGTGGGGTGGGGTTAAAGTAACCTAACTTAAAAAACGAAAGGGTATGTTAGGTAAGTAAGAAAAAACTAAAAGCACACAAAAAAAATGTTTTCGTCTTCTTCATCTTCATCAACAAACCCATCTCTTCGGGTAAAAATTCCGGCGACCGGAGAGGGAAAATTGACGATAAACGTGAAATCTCCGACGTCGGAGATGTATACAGAGGTTAAAGAAGCGGATAAAGTGAAAGATTTGGAGAAATTGATTAAAAAAGCATGGGGAGATAATGATAATTATTTGGTACTTTATTACAAATCAATTATATTGAAAAGTAATAATTTATTATCTTATTATAATTTGACAGATGGCTGTATTGTTCATGTCTCTGTTCTTGCCGAACCCCCTCATCATCATTATCGTCATCATTATCATCGTCTTCCTCATCAATCAGTAAGATCTTCTTTTTTTTTACTCGAGCTCACTTTATCAAGATAATTACATATTTGATCCTTTTATTATGGATAAATTTGAATTTCAACCCTTGGTTGTTGAATAATTTTTTTTTATTTTAATTCGTTTGTTCTATTTGAATTGATATTATTTTAATTAATTTATTTTTTTTTAGTTTGTTTCGAAAAGAACGTATTTTTTTTTTTTACAATTTGATAGTTTTAGGTCATAAGTAATATTTAAGGAAATATATGTAGTATTCTTAGTTATGTTAGATATTCTTTTTATTTATTTTTATTTGTTACTATTTCGTTTTTTAAGATTAGCTTGATAAAATTTTAAAGCTAAATTGAAGTAACTAGATTTAATATTTAAAATCTAAAATTTAGATAGTTTGAAAACTATACGAAAAAAGATCATAAATTGCAATTCTTCACAATATTAATATGCTGAAAAAATACATTTTAAAATATTGGTCAAAGTTCATAGAGTTTGACCTCGATAAGTGAATTAGTAAACATCACAATAACTAAAAATTAAATTCATTAGTAATTTTGAGATTAAAAATGTCATTATCCCCTTTTTCTTATTTGAAAAATCTTGAATCCCTTTTAATTAATTGTTGAGAATTTAATTTTCAATTCAGAAATTAATTAATGGAATTCAGAAGATAAACGGACAGCTGAATAAATTGCAGTATGTGACTTACTTATCTTATATTATCCAATAAATTAATTACAACTTTTTTTTTTATATATTTTGTCTTCACATATGTTAATTTCAAATATATATATTTTTAAATTTCTAAGAGTGCAAATTATCTTGATTTTGATATTGAGCTTTATGTGTATGATTTTTATTTAATTAAAATAATGATAAGTTTTATTTTTCTATAATCAAGATACTATATTATTTTTAAGGTATTTATTGAGTAGTTAGCAAAAATACATCTTTTTTTTTTTTTTAGAAATGAGCAATTTTCTTTTTAGAGAGAATGCTTATTTATTTTGAAATAGAAAAATATGTTTTAAGTTGATTGAAATTTTTAATTGAGAAATATCTTGTCTAGGAGTTGCTTAAAATTTTAAATTTCTAAACTTTGGAATTTGGAAATTTGACCAATTGTACTTTGACTAATAAATCAACTCTTTGGCAAATGTATTTTTGATATATTAAATAAGTAAAAATAAATAAAAAGTATATTATTAAATTATCCTTTTTATTTAAAAGATGTATCGTTTTAGTTTATTTCATGTTCATAAGAAAAATAATTAATATCTCAACTTGTAAATATAAGTGATGTTCTAAGGTTTAAATAATTGTTTAATTTTACTCTGTTTAGTTTGAAAAATCAAGAGATAATTTATCATTTTATATTTATTTTATCTTGCTATTAATATTATTCATTTTTCAACATTAAAATAACTTATAATTAATAGAAATAATACGGTAAAATTTCCTTTTATCGTTTCTCGAAGAATGTATCAAGTCAAATATAAACAAACAGAGAGTGGGGTAGTTCTTAAATATGAAAAAACAATTGAAAACAATTACTAGGAGAAATAAATGTTTTTTTCTAAAAAAAAAATAATTATTTCTTTCTTTAATCTTGGTTTCTTGGAAATGCAGAAATCTTCATATGAAAGCAAGAAAAATTCCAAATTTCAAGTGGGAACAAGCAACAACTCCAATGGTGAAAATGGTTGTGCCAACTTTTTGATTCATATGGCTAAGATGTTATCTCAATTTTGCTCTTCCATATTTTCGAGTCATTAATTAGTTACTCATATATATTTTGTATCTGGGAGAGGTCGAAGAAGTTAAGAGGATGACAAATCATCCTTTGTTTCAAGATATAATCGATTTTAATGTTAAAATCGTCAATAAAATCGAGCTAATATGTCATTATTATCGACATAGAATTAGGGTTTGTAGGATTCATCTTTTGTTTTTTTAAAACTTATTTGTACTCCAATAAAATCTAATAGACTTCATTTGGAGTCTCTTTGGTCTTTCTCTTTTAATATATTTTTAGAGTTAGGTCAAAAATATATTTTTTTTTGAATTTCGTATAAAATTTAAATTATCAGATGTGATAGTTTTCTATCTAAATTATCATCAAATATTTATTGAAATATTTAGTTTGTAAAGTATCTAATAAATATTTTATGATAGTTCAAACGGAAATCTCTCAAACATTTTATAATTCAGATATAAAATTAAAAAAACTTAAATATTTTAACTGTTTTTTTCTTTTTCTTTTTTCTAATTTAATCCTTCACTTATATTTTTAAACCATAATGAATGTGTGAGATAGTTCAACTACCATTATGGTGGGTGCCAAATGGGACAAGACACTTTATAATTAAAAAATGTTTGGTGAAATGTGTTTTTCTATTAGATATCCCTTAATATATATAATACTAGGTATTACATACGCAAATCAATAAGATATTTTTTTATCGTTTTTCGATTTATCGGGTTTTGATTAACGATTTAATTTTCGATTTATCAAATGAGAAAATACTCATAAAAATAAATATATAACTTCTCTAACAATTTTGTGCAATACTATGAGATACAGTAAAACAAACAAATCAATTGGACACCTAAACTTAATAATATGCAATATTTGACCTTATATTCTAATTTACTTTCCAACAAAAGGGTTATACATTAGAAAACCAAGCAAATACATGACTTATGAGTATTGATTTAGTATCAAGTGATGTTAAATTATTAATATTTAATATTTGTGAAGGTATAACATAGTAAATTATTATAGTCTTAATGGGTTATCAGTTTACCCAATACTAAAAATTGAAATCGAACCAAACCGATAACCGATACTTTTTTATAACCATTAAAAATTCGTTAAACCAATAACATTTTTCTCAATTTGATTTATCGATCGATTTGATTTTTGCACACCCCTAATGATATTTGTTATGTTGTTTTAAGAAATGAAACAATCTTATTCATCAACCAAACCACCCCTCAAAGTAAAATCATAAATATATAATTAAAAAAAAAATTCAGTATGAAGCATTTAGTTGGAATGAACTATAACTTAAAATCATCTAAAATAAAACAAGTGTACAATTTTTATTTTCCATTATATAAAAAATGAGTTAAAAAAGAGAAGAAATCCCAAAAACAATTGTGACATTCAAGAAACTCTTACAAAAGTAGCCACATAATGTAAATTAAGTTTTAAGAAATAGCCATTTTTGTTTTGGCCATTACATCCTCAACAAACAAATCAAAGTTTTTCTTTGAACTTCCATTTGGTGATAATGCAATTTCCATAGTCTTTTTCACTTCTTTCAAAGCCTTTCTCAACTCTTTGGATTTTTCTTCACTCATAAGAAAATTAATCTTTTTTGCTACTTCTTCCTTTGTGATAATTGATTTATTATTATTATCACAAAGATTAATCCCAACTTTCCAATCATCAACCACCAATTTTCTATTAGTTTGTTGATCAACATTTATAGGATGACATATCATTGGTACACTTGCCCATACACTTTCCAGAATCGAATTCCATCCACAGTGTGTCAGAAACCCTCCGATCGCTGGATGTGATAGTACCACTCGTTGATCACACCACGATATAACCAACCCTCGATTTACATTTTCTTGAAAACCACTTGGTAAATAATTATTCATTTCGTCTGTAATCGCGAAATCAGGTCTAAGTACCCAAATAAAATCCACTTTGCTAAGCATTAATCCTTGAGAAAATTCCATAACATCTTCCTTGCTTGGACCATACAAACTACCAAGTGAAAAATATAACACTGAGGATTTAGGTTTAGTGTTTAACCATTCCAAACAATTTGACTCTGGCCACATACTTTTGGGAATTTTGAGAATGTTTGATGAGTTGACTTGATGATCATGAAAAATTGGACCAATAGCATAGAAGGGTTTTTTTGTTTTTTGTTGGAATGTTGAAATTACTTTGGATTCAAGATCTTGTACTGTGTTACATATTATAATGTCTGATTTCTTGGCATCTTCTAAACCTTTGTAGATAATTTGATGAAGAATAGTTGATGTCTCTTTTGTTTGGAAATATGAAGGCAAATCACTTGGATCAATTGCTGAAATTCCTGGTATATAATCTATGGTATCCTTTCGATTATCTATTGAAACAATAGTAGAAAAAAGTTAGCCAAAATCATATCATAATGAAGTTAACTAAATGAAGATTAAAAAAAGGGGTAAGCGCGATGCACTAAAGCTCTCGCTATGCAAGGGTCCGGGGAAGGGCTCGATTATAAAGGTCTATTGTACACAGCTTTACCCTACCTTTCTACCAGAGGCTGTTTCCAAGGCTTGGAACATGTGACCTGAAGGTAGGGGTGTTCATGGACCGGGGGTCGGTATAGATTTTTTAAATACCACACCAAACTATTTGTATCGGGTTTTTAAATATAAAAAGCAAACCAAACCAATAAAACTCGAGTTTTTCATCCTCGGATTTTTTTTCAAATTTCTCGAATTTTTGGAATTTTTTTTTTCAAAATTCTCGTGTTTTCAAGTTTTTTGATTAAGTATTTATAAAAACATATAATTAACTTATGATTCAAATATTTCTTTAGTCCTATCAAAATACAAAAATCTAAGATGTTTTTTTAAGAAAAGCACGAAATATAATATATATTAGTGAAAATACAAAAATATTCAACAAAAAATTATGATGAAATGATAAATATTAGAAATAGAGTACCATCTAAGATTGTGATGGAATGATAAATACTTTTTTATTCTTAATTGAAAATCATAATTCGAGCCCTGAAAATAGAATGGCCTTTAATAGGAGGTGCTTTATCCAAAATAGGACTTTCCGGCTCGAACCAAATTAGGTTATAGCATGTAATATGCTTAAATTTTTAGGTTTGATCATATTTGTTATAAACAATTATAATTCATCTAATATATTTTAGGTTACACATAGAAGTTAAACTTCAAAAGTTTTCTTCTTTGAAATGTTGAAGACTCTAAGCTATGAATTTCCAAGAAAACAATAGGACAGATAACAGTTTGCTAGATGATATCATTTAACTGGACACGAAGATTAAAAAAAAGGGGGTTTTAAAATTTGCAATATGAAACAAATCTTGCATATTTTTGCGTGGCGATCATCTCATTGACGATAAAATGAGAATTTTTTTGAAATATACTATAAAAAAAGCGTGTTACATAAATTATCATACTTTGAGTGAGAGAGATATAGGATATAGAAAAGTTTACCATTTGAACCAAAATGACCATTTTTCAGCAAAAGGTCAAGGTGATAGTCTATAGTAAACACCAAAGCAGGTTCAGTGAAGAATGAAACACTAACAAGTCCATACTTATTAGCAATTGTTGTCCCCCAAGCATAGAAAGTGTCAACAATCAAACATGTTGGCCTAGGATTCTCCAACTCTACTAACTTCCCAACAATTTCATCAACATGAAAAGGACATTTTAGTAGAAATCCTTCCCAAAATTCCTCAGCACTCGCCCCCGAAAATCGATTGAATTCTAAGGGAAAACCATCACTAACTGTTTGATAATGTATGTCAAGGCCAAATTCTTGAAATTTTGCAAATATGTTATCATGAGTTGTTGTTGAGTTTTGGTCTAGTTGTTGTGATTTGGTAATTTGGACATGGTTGTACTTTGTGTTGATAAATGTTATGGTAAAGCCTTTTGTTGCAAGTTTTAGTGAAAGGTGAATACTAGGATTTATGTGGCCTTGAAATGGGCATGGAATTACTATTGCATGAGGTTTTTGGTTATTTTTTGCCATTGTTGCTTTTGCTTTGTTGATTATATTGGGAAGGAGGGAGGGGAATGGGTAAGATATATAATATCTCTCTTCATTTTAGTCCACAAATAATGATGGTGCACAAGAATATACCTTTATTAACTATGGATTTAATGGAATTTGGTATTTTCGGTATAACAATAATTTTATATCATTATCTCGTAAAGGTAGAGAAGTTATTTTCAAACTATCTTCAGTTCAAGTGCATCAAATTCAAGTAAAAAAAGAAGAAAATAATGAAAAAAACATAACAGTTCATATGAAAAAGCAGCGTAAAGTCTACAAGAAAACAACAATAATAAAAAAGTATAATAATAATAATAAAAATACAATAAATAACATATGGCGAGACTTATACAACTAATATTAGGTCAAGCACTGATAAGTCTAAACCATCACAAGACACTAACAAGTCTAAATATATTTGTTTATGTGAGCGAAAAGTACTAAAATTTACAATAAATGATGCGATGGAATGTTTGAGATCTCTCTGAACTCTTAACCAATGATTTCCTGTTCGAGCCTTCGAATTACGGTGATGATTTTCCTACCACCAAAAAAAGATACTTCCATTTTGGATTGGATTCACACCCTTAACATTATATGTTTGTAGGCACATGCTTTAATCTTTTGAGATCACAAATATTATATATTTGTGAATTTAAATTAATTAAATCAGCTAATTCTTAATATCAAAGAATTAAATACAAAAATAATTAAAATTTTAATAAATACTATATTTAAATTTGTAATTTTAAAAATATATTTAATGTTACATATTGTAAACGTCGCTCTGTGTTTTCATTAGTAGTCGCTCTTCCTATTCCTTTCTTTTTCTTTCCTTTTGGTCATATCTAGTTTATTCTGCTTTTGAGTTATTGAGACGAGGGTTCCCAGGAAACAACCTCTCTACTTTGATGAGGTCTGCGTACATTTTACCTTCCCCAGACCTCACTTGTGGGATCCCACTAAGTATGTTATTGTTGTTTGATATTGTAAACATCGAAATCAATCAAACTTAAATTTTTAAATAGATGCACACCTAATAATAGTTGATTGAGTCAAAGGGATTATTGCTAAATATATATAATAAGACAATGAAATGTAACTGTTTAGTTGAATATTAAATTGACCCCTGCCTGCTCATATTTGTCTTCTATTGTTTAAGACAAATTCCTGTTTAGCTGGTTGAATATTATCTCAATATTAAATTAAATTTATTAAAGGGAACAAAGAAATCATCCACATGAACAAATTCAATTTTTTCAAAAGATTTTATTATTCTTATGTTTAAAAAATATTATGAGCTAAGACATGTTAAAAACAAAAAAAAAATCGTCAAATTTCTACTAAATAGCCCCTAAATATTAAAAAAAGAAAGAAAGATGTGTGGATTAGGCAAGGCTATAGAGATTCTTCTCCAGGTCATTGTGGGTGATTCTGTAAAGGTTTTATTGAACAAAAGTCATATCACTAAAAATATTCATGGGCTAACACATACAAAAAATAGAGAAAATCGCTTGATTCCTATTGATTGTACGCTAACTATTAAAAAATCTCGTGGATATGGGCGAGGCTATAGGAATTATTTTTAAGGTCATTACAGACGGTTCTGTAAAGGTTTACGAAAAAAAAATACTAAAAGTCATATCAACAAAATATTTATTAGTTAACACACACGAAAATAGGGGGACCACAATACCCTAGTTACTCTTCATACTGATCTAACACTTGTCTTAGTTTAGGATTACTTTTCATAGTTGTTACAACTGCACCCCTTTTGGGGAGATAAGCAGATTATTCAACCCGAATTTCTTTGAATTCTTCTAAGTCTACCATATTCCCTGTGGGATTGACTCTAACCTCGGTTAGGTTATATATCTTGACAACGACCGCTTTAGCCTAAAAAGAAGGTGTAGCTTGGGCGACATCACAAACCACAGTGCCCATGGACAAGGGAATTGGAATTCTTCCCTAGGTAATTATGTGGTCGATCGAAAATTATATCACCAAAAAAAATTGCTAGTACACTTAAAAAATAAAGAAAGTTGTCTATTTCTATTGAGCGGCCCATAGATGCTAACAAAAAACGCAGCATAGATCAATCCAAGGATATTGGAATTTTTCCCAACCTCATTACGAATTATTCTATAAATATTTTGCAGAAAAATTGATTGAAAGTCATTTGACCAAAAAAGTCATAGACTAACACACACAAAAAAGGGATAAAAATCACTTAATTTTATTTTGTGGCCCTTAAAAGCTAAGAAACACAACGCGGATCAGGTACAGCTATTGAAATTCTTCCCCAGGTTATTAAGGATGGTTTTAGAAGGTCTTGCAAACAAAAATTAACCGAAAGCCATATCAAAAAATTCATAGGCTAAAACACACAAAAAATGAAAAAGAAATAGTCTAATTTCTGTTGGGTAGCCCCTAAATACTAAAATATGTCTAAGGTTGTTAGAATTCTTCACCACGTTATAACAAACGATTCTGTAAAGGTTCCATGGAAAAATTGACTGAAAGCCAAATCACCAAATTCATGGGCGCACATGAAAAATATAGAAATTCACCTAATTCATGTTTAGTGACCCCTAAATGATAACATGAAGGGCGAGGCTGTAGGAATTCTTCCCCAGATCAATACAGATGGTTCTGTAATGATTTTGCGAAAAAATTGATCGAAAGTCATATCACCAAAAAATTCAAGAACTAACACACAAAAAAAGAATAAATCACCTAATTCCTACTAAGAGGCCCCTTAATACTTAAAAAGCCGCGTGGATCAGGTAAAAGCTACAAGAATTCTTCCCCAAGTTATTTTGGATGGTTCTCTAAGATTTTGCAAAAAAAATTGCTAGAAAGCCATATCACCAAAATATTAATGGGCTAACAAACACGAAAAATTGAGAAAAATACCTAATTCTTATTGAGTGATCCCTAAATATTAAAAAGAGCCATCTAGATCAAGGCAAGGCTAAGGAATTCTTTCACAAGTTATTAGGGATGATTCTTAAAAAATTTGTGAGAAAATTAATCGAAAGTCATATTATCATAACATTCATGTATAACACATAAAAAACACTCCATTGTTTTTTAGTGCAGATCCTTGATCATAAAGATTGGGAGAGCTTCAGTGTCACGTCTACTGGGAGCAGAATAAAGTGTCACGTCTACAGGGAGCAGAATAAAGTGGCGGACATACCAAATCAGGAGGGTGTAAATTGCAATACTTTTGGGACTATCATCATTTTGACAACTCCACCATTGCCTGCTACATGACATGTCTGGGCAGACCCAATTGTTGTGAACACTGGCATCTTTAATTAATTAATTAATTAATATATCCTTTTGATTAACTAAAATTTCATCAACTACACGACATCCTTTGATGGTAATGTATAATTTATAAATATAAACATTATATAAAGCAACTTTCTCTGCTTGCAAAAATCTCGAGCCGACGGAGTCATATGGAGTATACTTGCACAACTGGTACAGTGTAAAAAAAACAGCCAAAATTGAAGTATGGGAACATCTATCAGTCAAATAAACCGAAACTTTTTCTTTTTGGCATTTTCACATGTTGCACATAAATTCTACACAATGTACACATCCAGAGGCACCTGAAATATTCTCAAGAGTTACATTTTGTACATTAGGGAGAGAACTTTTGTACCATTTCAACCCTTTTTCTCTTTACAAGTGTCATGCATATTTGCATGTTGCACGCATGCAGGAAGTTCTGGACTTGAGATTGTTGCGACACACCCCTATAAGTTAGCCAAACTAAGTTTTTAACAAATAAACCGTCTACTTACTCCAGTTCCACAGTCGAGAAGCTTAGACTTCACCACCGATCTTTAAATCTGAATTTTTTACAGTATCAACAGTAGGTCCAGTATCTTTCTTGTCCAACCCAAAGAACGAGCAATTTTGAAATGCATCCAGACTGTTAACTATGAGGCGGTTAAAGCCACCAAGACTATCACTCAGGGTTATGTCTTCACTATGATATCTACATGAAGGCGCATCCAATTCCAGCGGTCCTAAAGAGTCTGTCTGCAGAGTTGAAGAAAAGGAATTTGGTAATGCCCTCAAAGCCGGCATACTAGATGGCTGTATATATAACTGATGCAAGCACAAATAATGAGCAGAAAGGCAGGATAAGTAAGAAAAGACTTACCCAATATATGCCAGAGAGCCCATTAGTATCCTTTGCAGAATCATCCAATGCTCGTGCATCCAATTGACCCTCATCCACTGGGTCATCATGAGCAGGTTCACCAGTAAAGGATTCCATGTTCCTAGGCAAATCCTGCAAAAGAAAACAAAAATGATACATATGCTCCATCTGTAACGCAGAAAGTGATGCTTGATAAGATTTTCCGACATAAACCTTGATTCCTGTATCCAATGCTAGGGAAGATGACTGAGCAATCCTCTGGGAATTCTCTGCATCAACATTGCTGGATGAATGCTGCACTTCACCACTGAAAGCAACATTTTTCTTAAATGCAAAAGCATCACATGTATCTTCAACATTCCAAATGGAAGATCCTTGAGGCGGAAGAGACGTCTGAGGATCAGCTTTGGTTTGATGTTTATATATATGAGCAGCAATCGCTGCATCAAACGAGTCGTAGCTTACTGGCATCTGTTGGAGAAAATGAGAGCTTCCATGCAAAGCTGAGTCAATGCAGTCTGTTTCCTCATCATCAGGTGCATCAAAGAGAAGATCTCCAACACTTATGTTGGTAAGGCTATCTTCCCAGTCCCCAGCTGAAAAAGCACTGGCCTTGTTTCCCTGCATATCATGCTAATAGAAAGCAAGTAAACAAATCAGGAATAGAATAATGAGCAACTTGTAACTTACTCATTGATATGCAATCCAACATTCTTCAAACCAAAAATGACTCCCTTTAACACACAAAAAAAAAGGAATAAAACAGGGAGAACCTCAAAGTCCATTTGCTTCAACTTGAACATTTGGTGATAGAACTTCAGTTTCTCCAAAGCAAGTAAAGAACGTGTTTATTACAATCCCTTTATTGGCATGAATTGGAAACTGATAGCTTAATTCACCAATCACACAAACAGGTGCTAAGTGAAATACGTATTACAACACCTATTGAGTTTCCCTAGGTCATGGTACTGAGTACTAACTTCTTTAATAGCTGATCTAAAGGGGATATTTTTTATTGTCTAATTTTGCTCCTTCTGCAATGAGTAATTTTACAGTCGGATTTTACTGATCATTTAGAGAGATATCGGATCAACTACTTAGGCTTTTAGCCTTTGTGCAAATCATTCAAATAAATTAGACTGTAAAAAATTAATTTCATAAATATTTTTCATGGGACAAACTTCTCAAGACAGCAGCAGAGGATTTGCGCTGTCTAAATTGGGAATAACACTTGATCCTACCTTGATATCCTCACTCACACTCTCTTGAGCAATAAGATTAAAGTAAGTTGGATTTCTAATTGGATCGATTTAGTCAATAATTCCCTCCCTGATTCATATCAGCACATTTTCATGATCATTGCCCTACTTTAAAAATGATTTGTCCTGGGATGCAACTCCAAATAGGCAGTTTCTTTCCATGGAAGTCCTTATCCCCTTTGACACGATTTACCAGCAGATTATACTTTGATTCCTCCCTTAGACCAAAACCCAATGCTAACCATCTCGTTAAAAGTTTGTTACCTAAAATTGTTTCCTTAATAAGCTATTGCATCATTAAGATGAGGCAATCTCCAACATATCTCACCTAGAGCAAAATCCGCACACTAGAAGAATATTAATAGCCCATATAAAGCTGACAAAACCAAGTTTGCTAAAGTTCATCATACAATAGGACAACTCAGTAAGTTCCAAACAGGTGTGCTATGACTTTATTCATCACTTAAAAATGCAGACAATAAAAGCAAACACAAGGATAAGCTGAAAGTACAAGAGGCAAATGGAATTCAACTAAATTGGCAGTTCTCTGAGTTTCTATAAAGCAAATCATGCCAGAATGAAAATGAAACTAAAAGAAAAAATTACCATCTCAGTTTGTTCTGCTGTGGTTGCATCCCCATTCTCCCTTCTAAGAGATGGCAGAGTTTCATCATGATCATAACTGTAGGTATTTAGACCCATGCTAGCTTGCAAGCTTGACCCACCACACAGCTTATTTGAGGAGGATGTTACAGTCATTCTGGGGTTAGAAGCTAGTGGTTCTTTAGAAAATCGTACAAGTTCACCATTGGATGATGCTAATATTTCTGCATTCTTTTCTTTTGTGATGGTAGGGTTAGTATTCTGGATAAACGGAATGGTAGATGACAATAGTTCAGGAGACGTTCCAAGCTCAGCATTTGGAAACCAACCATATCTAAAAGAAGGAAAAATAAATCAGTCCCACAACTATGTAGACACAACTTCTGAAAGATGCAAAAAAGAAAATGTAAACACGGACCTGAGACGGAAAACTGGAGGTCTTCCAATCAGATTATGCACATCAGCCGCACTGTGTGTAGTATCTTTGGTCCATCTCAGGGATTGCACCAGGCTTTCCATCTGTACATGGTAAGGAAAAAGCACCAGTTCTCCAATTGCTATGCTCGAACTTCCCCATTTACGATTGAGATGTTCCAAAACGGATGACATCTTTTTTCGATTACTTAGAGTGAGCTCCAAGTACGGGTTATGATTATCCTGACACAACAGAGATAGAAAATAAATTTTACATCAAATGTTGTAACCAGTTAATCACAGAACAGCAAAGAGATTCAATTAACCAACCATTTCCAGGGCTCTTCTAGTTCCTTCATCAACAGGAAACAGCTGGAGCTTGAGTTTCATACAACTCTGTAAGTTGGTCTCATTTAACAGATTTTGTGATAACATCGGCAAAGAATGCACATTTTTGCCAACATGTTCAAAGCCATTTATACCTGCAAGTTATTCATATAAAGGATAGCTAGAAGTTGGATGCATTTGATGGAATCAACAACACTCAATAGAAACAAGAAAGCTTCAACTAACTACTCACCCTGCGAATTCTGGACCAGTCCGACATCTTTATCAATAGTTGCCCGTTCCAAATGCTCCGCAGCATCAGCTACCAACGAAACTCCAGCAATTGCAGCCTTCTCCCACCTTTTATATGCAGCTGTTGATGCAGAACCTGCCACCCAGAGACAATATAACCAAGAGTTGAGCTCAGAAATTGCTTTGTTGTTTAGGGAAATGAAAAGCAAAAGAACAAAAAGAAAAAAGTCAAAGCAGTAGGCAGACTATATCAGTCATAGGAATATCACTATTAACACTCCTCTGAACAATGTCAGTTAACGTATGGAGGGTGGGAGGAAGAAAATGTTTTGGCTTGCCACTGTAATGACATGTCGGTCAGACATTTTTGTGATGTCACATGCCGTCTGGAAGTAGTGTAAGAAAAACAAAACAAAAATTCCCATGTAAAAGTAAACATCTATACTACTATAATAGTCCATACGAAGAATAATTCTTCCTACATGAAAGAGAATCTGCGCAAGCGCAACCAACTCATAACATACAGAAGAGTAGTAGTAGCCGAAAAATTTTAAAAACCACTTTTACTTTAAGATATCCAATATGAAGCAATGTATATCTCCAACATATGCTTTGTGAAAAGATGCAGGAAAAGCATAAAAGCCAAATAAGCAACAAATGCATTTATTCAGGAGCTTTATAATTAACAAACCTGTCCTTCGGCGATGTCTAGCATTTTTCACAGAAGAGTCTACTTTTGCATTGCTTCTATTGACACCCATGGTGACATGGCGCTTTACAGAAGAGCCTTTTCCAGATCCAAATTTTTGTATGTCCTGGTTGTCAAGAAGAACCACTTTAACTGTCCGACTATCATTAGCTGACAGTCTGCCATGACTTGAAGGAGATGCAGCAGCTGTAGAACTACTTTCTCCTTGAGACGGACGCCTTCTTACATTCTTTTTCCGGTCTTTCAACAACTGGCTCTCCTTTATGACAATATAATTCAGTTAAGTCCCAGCTAAGACTATAAGAAATCATGCTGAAACATGGAACATTGTAAAGAAAAAAAAAGTTGAGCTCTTGACTAACCAAAGTTTCAATAAATATTTTAAATCTCCGTGGTTTCAAATGCAGCTTTGAAGCTTTACAGCTATATTTTTCCAGTAAAGACCACCTACAGACAAAGCCAAAGTTAGCTATATAATAGAAGTAGCTATTGACATGTACAAGTGTCACAAGTAAGCTATATTTTGCTCCAAGTTTACATAATAAATTTTGTTGTGAATAGGACAAAGTCCGCGGTTTACTTCTCCAAACCAGCAAATTAGACATATTGCTCGTTTACTTCATCATGGAAAAAACATACAAGTGTAGCATGCCTCTAATGCATAATTACCCCAGCAATAATACTACATTTTAAAATCTTAAAAAAGGATACAACTGCAGGTTGCCCGTGTCATAAAAAAAAACTTAAAAAAGGATAACATTGATCCCATAACTTCATTTCTTACTACAGAACATTTAATGCATAGCATGATTCGATGTCCCAAAAGAGGGACCAAAAGAGGGTCGTGCTCTAACGAAATGGCACAAAAATTTCCGGACAATAGTTTGATCAGTTTGAGACAAACAGGAGAGAGATGAATGACTAGGTAATGGCTCTCACATACCATCGCAACATTGCAGCATTAGTATCCTTGGAATTTTTGGCATCAAGGCAAAGTTCTGGACCCAACAACTTGTTCATACGCCTCACAAGACGATAATAATAATGTCTGACCTGTCAATCAAAGGAATAGAAGTGTTAAGATAAAGGAAAGATATGTGGATAATTAAATAAATGTCATCATATATCACCTGATCCTTGTTTTTACTCTGCACGCGACTAGTAATTTTCTCAAAATTCTGAAAAAGAAAGTGCCACAATGACAGTAATTATTGATCCCTCGAGAAAATAAAAACAAAAGAGGAAGCCAGCTATAAGTCTATGTATACGCCAAAACAGTGAATTACCTTCCCAACTTGTCGCAGAGCAGAGAAAAAGCTTTCTTCCTCCTGACGTGTCCATGCAGCCCATTGACGTGGCTGTCTTTTGGCTGCATTTGTAATTAATATCCCAGCAGCAAAAATGACAAGTTAACCTTCTACAACTAGAGAACAATTAAGTGTAAGACAGCTAAGGTAACGCATTTATTTCCATGACATACCTGGCTGCTGTAGCATGACCTGGTCTTGGGAGGATGGTATCAGCTGTGTCACTGCATGATCATGTGTCGGCTTAGACTGCTGTGAAGCTGGATGATTTTTTGAGGGTATCACTGCCAGTGCTGCTGCAGGATGTTGTGTTACACCAGAAAGCCCATCCTTGCACATTAAAGTCTCGGGATGGAGGCATGTGCCACACTCTAAGGGAAGCTGTTGTACCATTTGCATGTTAAATTCATCCGATGTCCTAGCTTTGCATTGTATTTTCAACTGCAAACACCAGAAGATACTTCTCAAACCTCCAACAGATAAAAGTACCAAGAAAAGCAAATAAAAGACCATTCAACATTCAAACACAGAAATTTAATATTGATTAGGCCACGTATAATCAGACTTACGGAAAAGGGAAGTAACATCAATCTCTTATATATCAAAATACTACTCCGTAGAGATCCATGCATTAGCACATGCTCACAATATGACAACATACTAAACCCCACCATTATCCCAAACATGACCCTTTGAGACCCATTATCCTCACTATAAGATCTGGTATGCACAAATGTCAAGGTGCAAAAGAAGAGGCGGAAACAAGGAATAGAAAAGAAAAAAGATTAAAAGAACTAAATGTTATAACAGTTTCATTATACCTGTAGTGTTAAAGCAAGCAAGAATAAATGTGGAAAAATAGGGAGATCACATAGAAAAGCCTTGGAAGGGAATGTTTTCAATGAATCTTAAGGTTCATCAATGGAACTGAAAAGCTAATAAGCCAAAACCGAAGCCAAATTTATATAAGAAGCATTTAGTACAAAGTATGGGTGCATTATTTAATATGCTAAAGCAACAAATACACGAGTATCTCCATAATATCTAAGCAAATGTCATATGGTAGAAAAAATCAAGGTCAGCAAACCATTATTTTGGTCAGAGTATGACTCTAAACTCATGTCAAACGAAAAACTGGAAAAGTAACTATCAAAGAACCTGAAGCAACTAAAAGTAATTTCGAAAATACAATATTATAGAGACCTCCAAAAGTTTATCATGCATGAAAAAAGAGCATCGACTGACAATACCCACAAGTGAACAACTTATTTTTCTTTTTCAGCTGTCCTCCATCCCACATATTGAATACTTCAACAACCTTTTGTAAGTGTTCCTTAAAATATTCAAGCAACGGTTTTAAAGCAGTAAAATTGATACACACATATTCACAATCTAGAATGCTCACTGGAACAACTTGCAACAAAGTTCAAGTCAATTTGGTTCATGACCTAAAATGTATACATATGTACGTACATGTGTCCTTACCAAAATATATATATGTACATAGGTGTGCATGTGTGAAAGATTTCAAAAGAAGATCAATTAAAATTAACATTGCTTTTATTTAGAAAACTAGTTCATTATGCAAATAAAAGCTTGAACGCATAAACGACTAGCAATAAAGTAACAATTTTTTTAATGCCAAGTAAAGTCACAAATTATTATTTATAGCAACTCTAAATTATTTACAAAGATGTCATTCAATATATAAAGGTTTTAAAACTTGCAGAATTTATGCCTTACCGTTAACATAACTCTTCTGTGCACAAACAATCGGTTTTTCCTTTTAAGAATAAATTAAGTATGTTATGTTAATCAACAAAAAAAGAACAACCTAAGCATGTATGGAATAAATACATGCCGTAGGTCTCTGATGTAAAAATGTTAGGAATTAATAAGATCAATTAAAGCATCTACATTGTTAACATATTTACAATTACAGAGAAAGGCAAGAGTCAGGAAACACGTTGACTTTAATATGAGCAGAAATTGATATGCCATCAAGACATCTCTGATTTTTCTCCCTTCACAAAAGCCACAAGATGATGCTGGGAATCATGCAGATTTTGTATCTTCCTCCAAACCAACTCAAATATGCATATTGCCCAATGGACCCCCAATAGGTTTAGGAACATATACCACAGCTCCCTTATCCACAATGCAGGAACACATTTTCTAGTTCTTTTACAATTCGGAAGTATCGACTTATAAATATGCACCAAAATGAAGCCAAGAGGTTACATGGTAACACATATACTATTGACTGGACAGAAGTGTCAGAATCCATGCTTGCAATATCCTGTGAACCAGAAGCCAGAACTCCCTCTTCCTAACAAATATCTATTGCTAGGCATGCTTCATTACCTCTCCACCAAACGGTAGAGACTTGGAGGGGACAGCTCCGTGCTTTTAAAGCAATTGCAATGCCATATCTCTTTGTTCTGCCAGAACATGCCTTCACAGAAAAAACCCTTTACCATTACTTTTCCGCCTCATGGAAAAGGCTTTGAAACCCATTTCTGCTCCCAGTTTCCAGTAGATGAATCAAGCTCTCACTCTTCCACCCATAGCAATTTCTTTGATGTCCAATAATGGTTTTCTTTTGCACTGTGCGATGTTAGCTTCAGAACATTCAGTAAAGTTGAAGGGATTACGAGTGATTCTCTCAAACGAGTGAGAGCTATTGATGGTGTGAAAAACTTATCTTCAGGCTATCCCCATAGTTCAACATATATGATTCTTTTAATTCCCTCTCAAAACATTTAAAATATCTTTCAAATGCTCCACTTCATAAGTAGAGGAGCAATTTTAGCGCACAGTAATCTTCTATGACTACTTAGCATTGTAACCTTTCCTCAGAAAACAATCTTCTTAGTGGTTAAACCTCTATAACCATTTCTATAGAAGACCTTTACTTTGAATCTTCATATACATGATCCATTATTACAAATGCCTCCTTTTTAAAATATCTTACCACTTCACCCCCTTTATCAGATGATATTAATGTTGCCTGCTATCGACTTCTCCAAGTTCCTTCTAATTTTGTCCAACTGCTTCCTGACCCTAGAGCAGTGGACAAATTATGTTTCTTGATGAGCTACTTTCCTTCATATCTGAAACCTATGTGTCATGATTTGTTTTCTCTAAGTAAGGTTTTGTTGATTAAAAGCACTAAGGTGGTACTGATATTAAATAGCAAGATTTACAAAGGTATCGCATTCCCCAACAGTTCATGAAAAGATTGTTGGAACCAGTGGTGTTAAACGCTCATTTAAGCATGCTTAAGTTCTGAAGCTAGGTGAAGTTTAGGCCGTATTCTTCACTTGGGTTAGCCAGCACCTAAGTGTAGGTATCAAGGCGCTATGGGCTAACGCATACGCATCATCACCTGTGTCTCTATTCTAGCAGGGTGGCAATGTGGAAAGAAAGGAACACAAGATGTTTCAAAGAGAAATAGATGATATAGAGAAGATCAAATATAAATGTTCATGGCTTTTGGTGCAACTTTTTTTAAACGATATTCAGTTGTTTCGTAAGTCCTATTCCCTCCTAGATGATAAAAGGAATGAATCTCAGCAGGGGCCCATCAGCTCATCTTTGAAGAAAGAAGAAAGATGTGCAGCTGGCTCAAGGTTTTTCCTCCTTACGATTTTGGGAAGTCTTTATTTGGGTGAGGTTCTTGATCATCCCATTGTTCTCCCATCAATTGGTTATTCCCCTCCGTTTGTAACTCTTTTTCAGCTTTTCCAATTTCGGTCTCGATTTAGTCACAAGATTGAATGGCAAATACTCCTCCAAACCCTTGATTCAATTGTTCAAAAAACAACAAATATAATTGGTAAATATATTAATAACTAAGGGAAGTTTAACGAACTTCCAACTTTTAGGACAAAAAAGTTTGCGATCAGACTAGTCATTTAAATTGAATTAGAAATTCAGTTACTTTTTTTAAGAAGCTCTTTAGGTACATGATTTTTATTTTGCTTTTTAATGATGGTGATGTCCAAATCAGCATATGCACACCTCGAAATTCTACCAGATATTTGTTTCCTCCCGCCAGCACAAGGAACCAACCATCTGTGCAGTTCGGCCAACTGTCCGATATTGACATTGGTGGGGGGATGAGTTGTTTGTCTCCTTATACTCACCTCATAAGCTAAGGTTGATCACTGAACACATGTAGGGTGGCATTGTGATCAACAAGACTTTAAGCTTCTCATAACTAATTCCTCCATTAGTACACCCACCATTTCGTTTTAAAGAAAGGTGATTGCTTTTAGCCTTCTACATTACAAGATTAAAGCTATCATTCTTTTATCTATCTTAATTCATTACTCCATTAGACAAGCTTTCAATCCCAATAGATGTTATAAAGGGATTCATAGTCAGATAATCCAAAGAATTAGAATGATGGAGTTATGACTCTAACCCCAAGCTTAATCCATGATATTCAAATAGGATGGTGAAGCTTAATCCCAAAGCTTAATTCAATAGGGTGAAACTAAAGCTCGACAATGTTCCATCCGCTCTCTAATTACACACTTCCCTAACATGTTTTCATCCAAAAAAAATAGGGCTTCAAAATTACAAATCCTCCAAAACAATCAACCCCCAAAATTCGAAGCTCAAATACAAAAAACATATACAAACATCCAAAAATAAGTTCAATTAAACGAAGAACCAAAAGCACTGAGCAGAAGAGTGAAGATAAAGAAAATACATACAGAAAAAGAGACGACCAGATCCGATGAAGGCCATGTAAAAAGGGCAATTTTGAGAAGCACCAGACCGATAATACACTCCGAAAAAAAAATACCCTACCCTAGAATATTTAGAAAGTGTGTATTTATTGTTACGACTCATTTTAGTTGTCGTGTTGCTACCCTAGAATAAATGCTGGTCTTATTTTACGAAAATCAATAAATACGTTTGTCAAAATTTATCGTTTTATATAGTTTGACTTTAAAAATAAAGATTATGACAATTAAAATGGAACAAAGGGAGTAATAATTTATTGGTTATCTAGTCCAGTGTATGTGTTTAGCACGTATGGGTCATGTCAACTTAAAAATTATATATAAATAGTATTTGTTATTAAATAAATATATTCATGTACATAAATGCTATTAATTTGATACAATAGTAAAGTCTATTAAGTTAACTAATTAATTGGTTAAAATTTAAAGTAACAAAAAATTTCTAAATATAAAGGGAGTAGTTTAATGGTTCCAGCATAATTTTATTGAATTTTTTCTTTTTAAATTTGTTATATTACATACTTTTTTTAACAAAATATTTCTAATTTATTTCAATTTGAATCAACCATATTTAAATATTGACTTTGTAAATTGACTTCAATTCCTTGAGATGTTTCATAAAACATTTCAAGCTCAAATTTACTAGATCATCAAATTATTAAATTTTAAAAAATGGTATCTTAACTTTGAATATCTTCTAAAGGTAACAATCAATATAATATTAATTTTAGTAATCAAAAGTAATACAAAATATTATATAAATAAATAAAATGATACTCTAATTGGTTTGGACCATTATCCAGAGGAAAACTTTAAGTATTTTGGTCCATCATCTAGAGTAGTGGCGATATCGACGATGATTATTGGGGCAGGATTGTCTAAGTGGAGACTTGCCTCTGAGTATTGTGTGACAAGAAGATACCACCTAAACTCAAAGGTAGGTTTTACAAAATGGTGGTTAGACCATCTTTGTCGTATGGGGTGGAGTGTTGGCCAATAAAGAATGCACATGTTCAGAAGATGCATGTCACAGAGATGAGGATGCTGAGATGGATGTGTGGGCACATGAGGAGGGATAAGATTAGGAATGACACCCTCGGGAGAAGCTAGAGGTGGCCCCGGTGGTTGATAAGATGAGAGAAGCAAGACTGCGATGGTTTGGAGATGCGCAGGTACCAATGCTCCTGTAAGGAGGTGCGAGAGGTTGGATTTAGGAGTCACTAGGAGAAGTAGAGGTAGACCGAAGAAATATTGGGGAGAGGTGATTGGACAAGATATGGCAAAACTTGATCTCACCGAGGACACGACCTTAGATAGGAAGGAGTGGAGGTCGCGAATTAGAGTAAAAGGTTAATAGATTAGCAGGGTTAGGTTGATGTCTAGCCGTGGGGTATTGTAGGGTAGTAGGTTTTGCCGAGTCTATATATGTGTTGTCTTTATTTGTATTATATGTGTTAAATTTATCATATTTACGTAATATCATGTGTCTTTCATTAGTAGTCGCTCTTCCTATTCCTTTTTTTTTTCTTTTCCTTTTTTGTCATATCTAGTTTATTCTGCTTATAGGTTGTTGAAACGAGGGTTCCCAGGAAACAACCTCTCTACTTCTATGAGGTAGTGGTAAGGTCCGCGTACATTCTACCTTCCCAGACTCCACTTGTGGGATTCCACTGGGTATATTGTTGATACTCTAATTGGTATATTCAGTCAAGTGGAGTCTTAAATTTGTAAATACTTCTAGAGAAGTTCCGATTGTTTTTGTAACAATCTACTCTAGTGAAAAAGTTTTCAAAATAGTAATCAATAAAAGAGATTTAAATATTTATGTTGTTACGTAACGGTTACAATAATTTATATATGTTTATTTTTGTCTTACAAAATATTACAAGAGATATTATACTGTAAATTACAAAAATTAATAAATAAGATATACGAAAACCTTAAATAAATATAATTTCCTTTTTAAATTTTGACTTTAGGCCACATATTTTATTGAGTTGCCTTGTTCAAGAACCTAAAGCTTGGTAACATATTCAGTTTAATTTGGTCTTTTTGATGCTTAGAATAACTAGATTTGTTGTTTAATTAGATTGTAGTTTCAATTATATCCATCAGAAATCAAGCAAATTCTACCAATAATACATCAGCTCATTAAAATAAACAAGAAATCGATACACAAAAAACTAAAAAAAAGCTGAAGTACTAAAATTAGCCAGACAAAAATTTGATATCATGCTCCAATTACTAAAATCGAATATAAAAAATGTGTAAAATCACTAGTTTCAATTTTTTATTGACCATGTACAATTTTTCCTGAGGAATGATCTATCTATATCTATATTTATCTATACTATATTAAAAGTATGAAAACCCTTAGAAATGTTATTTGAACTTTTTGTCCTTAGAAATGTTGTTTGAACTTTTTATCCTTCATTAAAAGACTTTGCTTTAGATAAAATCGTATTTTCACTATTTTTCTTTACATTATTATTTAATTATATTTATAATATTAGCTTTTAAAAAATAAGGAAAGAAGTGATAAAATACAGACTTCTAGCCGTAGAAAGATGCCTAAATCTTTTTTATTTGATAGACTTCTACTTCTTCCTTATTTGGATCAAGAAAATACCCTACAGTCGTTAAGGAAAATTATTATTAATATACGTTCTAATTAGTGATAAAATATATATATATATAGGACCTTTATAAATAAATATTTATCAAAATTACTTTGGACATGTATAATTAATACTTAAACTTGTATAAAATTGAATAAGTGGACATATGGATTCTATTTGGCAATTTGCATCTTACTTGATGTTCTAAATGTACTATGTTATGCAGGATGTGTATAGTTATCTGTTCAACTTTATAGAAGTTCAAGTGTTTATTTATGCAAATCTAAATGTGAAGGGCATATTTGTTAGCCGAAGTCAAGTTAAAGCATACATTTAATATATGGTATAATACATAAATATATCCTTTAACTTGGCTTCAGCTAGCATCTACGTCTTCCAATTTTGAGTGTGCACAAATATGTACTTAAATTTGCATAAAATTGAATAAGTAAACACATATTCTGCGTAACATAAACGTGTCTATTTGTCAAGTTTTGAATAGTTAAAGTGCCTACATGTGCACGAATAACGTTTAAGACCATGGTTATCAGCAAAAGCCAAATTAAGGAGTGTATTTATGTATTAAGTATAAATTATGGAATAAATTTTTTTTGAAACTTATTAATATTCTCAAGCAAACACATAATAAAATAATTCTATATTTTATCTTGAAATTAGTATTCCGTATTTCTCGTATCAAACAATCCATAACAATATCATGTTGTTGTAACTTTATATATATTGTAAACTTAAGGATCATTAAATTATGATCCTAATTTTTTGATAGAGATATTAGATTATATATTATTTTGATTCATTAAAGTTTGGGATAAATGCACAAAATGAACTTTTTAAACAAACTATTTATTATCTCATATCCCATCCTTAAATAACTCATTTTTGTACCCGTTTGGCCCAAACTAATTACTTCATCTACCTCTTTACCTCACTTTTTTCTTCTTTTATTTCTCGTATGATATTAGCATCATCACTATAGATTAATCTTCAGTGATATTTTGATGGTATACTGATACCATATCGATATCATATACTCTATCGGTATATTGATACCCAATCGATATTGTATATGATTGAGTTCTTTTTTAAAATGATACATGTTGACGTCGGCATGACACCAGTATACAAATTTTAATAGAAGACAAATTAAGAGGATATCAATTGTAATTAATTAGGAGGACATAAATGTAACGTGACACATGAATATAAATAGTTTGCTTTCAAAGGGGCATGAACTTTGTTTTTCCTTAAATTTTAGGGATAATTATAGTACATGACCATTTGGCCAATATAATTACCAAAAAAATAGCCCTTCACTGTATATGCATGTATAATTAGTGTATATTTCATGTATGATTAAGTTATATTTAATTTTTGAATATATCATAATGTATATTTAGTGTATAGCCACGTATAAGTAATCTATATTGTATAATCTCAATATATTTTTTATGACTTTTGGCAAACTATATTATATAAACAAGTGTATTTTTTTAATCATTCTTAGCTATGTCTTATGTAAATAAAATATGACTTATTTAGTGTAAATTAATTAATTTATTATATATATATTTGAAATATTCCTTAATCCAAAAATTTAATGTGTCATTTCAAGTCCAACCCATTGAATCAATTCAACAAATGACTCACTTCATTAAAAGATAAATCTTGATTTTAACTAAAAAAGAAAAACCAAAACATACACCAAAAAAAAAGTCAAAAAATAAAATAAAAGTAGGTCAATTACAAGCAAGATTCATACATGTAATATTAAATAAAATAAACCTGATTTAAGAAAATACAATAATTACAACTAAATTTTAATTTTTTCTACGTATATACGTACAATTCAAAATACCAAAGACAAATACTCAAAATATATAATTTTAAAAATTTGTTCATGAGATCAAACTAAAAATTCTAGAATATTGGGTATGAATTTTGATTTTATATAATATGTCAATGAAAACTCAAGCTTGAAAAAAATATAAAATTTATTATGCTTAAATTTTGTGTCTCCATTTTAAGCATTCTTTATCTTCTACAATTATATAATCTACTACTATTTAGCAAATTAATTAATATTAAAAACAAAAAATATTTTATAACATGAGATGGTAAGTGTTTATTCATTCTTAATATATTTAAAAAAAAAACTTTTGTTCCTTTTAAATAAATAATTTTAATTACACGAAATTTATAGATATTATTAACTTCTTATGTTACTGAAATACATAAATTTTATTTTTTTAAAAAAATTAAAAATTTACCATTCTTGAAAAAAGACGATGATGGTTTGTAGGGGTGGGGGGGTGCTTGGGAGTGAAAATATAGAAGTCCCAGCGGCTCCTAGTTCATAATAGTGAACAAAGTTTCCAGCTTTACAGAAGTTGGAACAAATCTTGAGAGATGCCTTCAATGGCGGCTAACAATTTTTCAAGAAACACTAATCAAAATCAAACAACAGGGGACCTTTTTTCCAGGTATTTATTTTTATTACTCTTTAGCATACCCCATTTGTTTAATTTATTTTTAATCCCTTGTTAGTTCAATCCAGGAAGCTTTATGGCTCTTTTGTGGGTATTTAACTATGTATATGTATACGTTTATGTTCAAAGGTTTGATCTTTTTACCAGATTTCTACTTTTTAGCACACCCTTGTTTAGTTTTACTTTTATACCTTCTTGGTTCAATCACAGAAGCTAAAAAATTCTTCCTTTTGTGGTGTATAAAGTTATGTTGATGCACGCCTTTATGTTTAAAGGTTTGATTTTTTTGGCAGGAAGCAAAAGATTGAGCAACAGAGAAAAAATTTACCAATTGCTGCAGGTATTGTTTTAGTTATTCAATTTGAACCCATGAGTCTAATGCCTGCTCTTCTTTTCCACCCTGCTCTGAGTATTGCAGCGTGAGCTGTTTTTCAGTTTACTGATTGTTTTATAATAAGTTTTCTGCTGTGAGTTGGCATTTTTAATTTAAGTAGTGTATGGCCTGTAGGAAATTATTTTTTTCTGATGGTTACAACTGATTTTATCTAGAGATTCTAGGGTGTTGTGGTTGCTCCGCTTGTTTGAGCTTCTTCACATTGCAGGTCCTAACCCCGGAAAAAGGAGGAGGGTTATGGTAGGCTGACAGCCAGCATAAACTTGCCAATTCGTGATGAATCATCATATACCCTCAATTTGTATGGGACTGAGACATAGTTGTTGTTGTTTTATTCTAGGGTGCTGTGGTGTTCTGTAATGAAAAAAAGGCATGAATGCTGTGTGTAATTTCTTGAGAAGAGAGTGCTTGCATTATTTTTCACTTTAATGTTATTTAGTTGTTATGTTTTCCTCTGTTCTGGGTTTTGGTTTGCTGTATTCTGTAGATTTCATCTTACACGTGTTATTTGATTAACTCTAGTTGAAAGGAGGCTCGTGGAGGAGGTGCGGAATAATGACACACTGATAATAGTTGGAGAAACTGGAAGCGGAAAGACAACTCGTAAGTACTTTGCTACACATCCTCGTAGACTGACTGATATGTATCAGAAGCAAATTTATTTGTATTGCAGTACCTCATATAATACTTCAATGATGTTGGTCATTTATGATGTTGCATAGTGTCGGTTTTAGGCCTTCTACGTCTTCAGTTAGTAAAAAGGATAAAAAAGATTTATGCATATTGTGTCTTTCTTCTTTATCTGTTTGTTTGTGGGTTGTCAGTCTTTTCTGACGTGTATAAAGGTGTCTTTCTTTCTGTTTGTCCAAGTCAAGCATTCTAGAACTGGTGAAATTTTGAAGATTGCTGACATATGGTTCGTTGATTATTTGGTGAAAATGTAAAGGATGATTTACGGTGGATTTAGTACTCACAACACTGTATAATTTCTCGGTCCTTTTCTTTTTTAATGAGGTGTCGAGGGTAAGCATAGTGGATCTGAAGTTTTGTTAAGGAAGTCATCTGCACCTATAAACTTTTAATCCCCATAATTGCAAGCCGAGGTTGAACCTAACTCTCTATTGTTTTTCATGTTTGCTTATTCTTTTCGTTTTCGACTCTTGTTAGCCGAATTAGGGCATTTCTCACATTTTGTTTGATGAATGTTTTTGAGGATGAGAGATATGCGAGGATTGACAGCAGGAAGAATGATGAATTAGGACAGGAGATACTTTTGTGAAAGTTTCAGTTAAGTCCAAATAATTCTCACTAACTTGGTCTAGCCATAAACAGAGGAACTCTTGTGGTGGTTAGTGAACGTTTGTGATTGGTCTTTAACTTCTTGAGTTCTGCACCTGAAAGTACTGGCTGAATTGTTGTCAGACAGCTCACTCTGTTATGTCAGTTCCATATTTTGAGTATGTCCAAATTATACATCCTGATAATGGTAATGAACTCATTTGTATTGTGCTACAAATTTTGAGACTATTCTTGGATGCTCTCTTTCCATCTCCCTCTCTCTGGAAACTTCCAAGCAACAAAATTTGTTATTCGTTCTATAGAAACCAACACACTAGAATTCTCCAAAAATTTAAAAATGCATCTTTTGTATTATTCATCAGACAGAAATAGGTATGTGTTGCATAGTTTAGCTGCTGTCTTGACATTCCTCATGTTTATTTTATTGTGGCCTATACCTTTGCAGAACTACCTCAGTATCTTTTTAAATGGGGATTTTGCCGTGATGGTGGTATCATTGGGATAACTCAACCTAGACGTGTGGCTGCTATCACTGTTGCTAAACGTGTTGCTGAGGAATGTGGCGCTCCATTGGGTCAAAAGGTTGGATATGCTATTAGATTTGAAGATGTAACATCTAGCCAAACAAAGATCAAATATATGACAGACGGTTTGCTTCTGAGGTAATAAGGAAAAAAAGGTTTGTTGCATAATGTGTATGAGTCTCGCTTTTCTGAAGAAAAAAAGAGTAATATACCCATGACTATGGACTTAATTGTTGCATATACAGGCATGTGTGGATAGATTTTTCATGTTCCACATAGAGTTTACTTCACATCACATGATAGAGCTATTTATAATTATCTAAAGCTGTATCTGAAAAAATCAATTTACAAAATGGTGAATGACATGTTACTATTACAGGGAAGCATTATTGGATCCATACCTCTCCAAGTATTCTGTAATTATTGTTGATGAGGCACACGAGCGAACTATCCACACTGATGTATTGCTTGGATTGTTAAAGAATGTACAGAAAGCTAGGTCAAAATCTATTAACGGTGTGGTACATACTGATCATAATAATTCTAATAATGGGCATGCCTTGGAGGAAAGGATTGATAATCAGAAAGACGGTATTTTGAAGCCATGTCAAGCAAATAAGTACAACCCATTGAAATTGGTCATCATGTCAGCCAGTCTGGATGCACGAGTTTTCTCAGAGTACTTTGGTGGTGCAAAAGCTGTTCATGTTCAGGGTCGGCAGTTTCCTGTCGATATATTCTACACCCATAAGCCTGAGACTGATTGCATAGATGCAGCTCTGATCACTATATTTCAGGTTTTTACATTTATCTTGTTGCTTCACAAGTTAGAGTTTGAACTGATTGACAGTGTCATTAAATTTTCACAAAAGCACAGCAGCTTTGTGCCTTTGTTGTTGCTTTCTCGTAGTATCTTATTTATCAGCTCAAGCTTGATTTGTTACTACACTGGCCTTTTACATGCCTAAGTTTAATGTTTTATGTAACATTGGTCAAAACTATAGTTTGTTGCTGAATGTCTTATTTTCTGTTCATTCCTTCCAACTTGTTTTGCTAGATACATCTAGAGGAGGGTCCTGGTGATATACTTGTATTCCTTACTGGTCAAGAGGAGATTGAATCCGTTGAGAGGCTTATCCATGAACGCCTCCGGCAATTACCTGAATGCAATCGGAAGCTCTTACCTTTTCCCATATTCTCATCACTTCCCTCTGAGAAGCAAATGAGGGTTTTCATGCCTTCCCCAGCTGGACATCGTAAGGTTGATTTGTTTCTTTGGATAGCTTCTTTTTGAATTTTTGAGATGGATGTATTTACTTTTTGTCTGTATCTGGGGTTGCATTTAGATCTGTATATGAAACTCGAGTAACACGAACATTTGAATTGTTTATAAGATAATATAATAATTGTGTGTGATATCCTCTGTTGGAAAAAGAAAGTTACTCTAAACTTTGAAATCATCTTGCACCTTCTGTCTAAAAAAGAAACATAAGTGAGTTGCAGTTTTTCTTTTTGAAGGAATAAGCCACTTGCGAAACTATTGCGACTACTGAATTGAAATGATACTTGAAAACTAGGTTCATACACTCCATTTCGTGAAAGAAAACAAGTTTCATTCATCTACTTCATGAAACTTTATATGCTTTAATTGATATTCCACCAATTGTTTTATGAATTCCTTCCATTACTTTTACATTACATAGTATATATGAGTATCATTGTCCTAGAAACATCTGCATTTCACGTGGATCCTATGGTTTGTTTTGTACGGTTATGTGTCGAATGGATGTCACTTTGGTGTGTGGGTATTTCGTGTGGATTCTTCAAATACATCACAAGAACTGCAAGTGCCCTTTTGAGGTGCCATATCGTTACACTTTATTAGAGTCCGCGTAACATATATTAAGGGGATATATATGTCAGTTGGAGATAAACATATGGGTCAACTTCTTTTCTCAGGATATGTGCTTATGGGTTGTTAGTTGTAAGTGTTTTCAGTGTCTTCTTTGTTCGATTGGGCTTATATCGGTGCATCCCTTTGTGTGCTAATTTTGTAAACTTCTATTTACTCAATAAAAATATATGAATACTAATTCCTGACTCAAAGAAGCATTCATTTAGTTATCTTCATTAGGGAAGTAAAGTTTGGTTATGTGCTGGCTTGTAGCCTTGTAGTTGTTGCAATATGAGCTTAGCATTGTGAATGTGCATTTTTTATTATTTGGCTATGTTTAATAATAATGCTAACAAGATGTTGATCTAGTTTCTCTGGTATATACTTGACATGAAGTTTCAAGGATTAATATTTGGTATTTGCTCTGAGTTGGCAAGCTATGTCCACTAAGTCAGATTTTAATTGTCCATTTTGTATTTAGGTGATACTGGCCACAAATATTGCTGAGACATCGGTGACAATACCTGGAATTAGGTACGTCGTTGATCCTGGACTGGTGAAAGCCCGAACATATGATCCTAAGATGGGAGTCGATTCATTGATCATTGTCACAACATCTAAAGCTCAAGCTCTGCAAAGGAGGTAAGGTTCTTGCAAATGCATTTTAGTCTCGATACGCATTAACTAGATTACCTCCTTTCCTCTACTAATTTTATTCAGAAGCATTTTTTGTCCAGCTTTTATAAAATATGGTGGTTTGGACCATAATTCCCCTCTTACTCTTTGCATCGTTCAAGGAAGCGCATATATCAATAAGGCCTCACATGCATGTCATATTCATATTTAACATGTGGGCTAAGAATATGTACCGGGATGTATCTTGTGCTTCGAAGATTTTCTTTTTAATCTTGGATCTGTATCTTCCACTTAGGTACAAATATCCTAGAAAAGGGCCAACATAATATTGATGAGATCAACATAGGAAACAGGAAGATTGTAATTGTAAGCATAATTTTCTTTTCAAAGCTGAGGAATTGTATTGGGGGATTCTTTTTTTTTTTTTTTTTGGAAATTAGTAATGTTGTTGTATAGGGGGATTCTTTTTCTGTGACAGATAGAAACTGAGAATCTTTAAAGTGCAATAATTAGAAGCTGCTTATTCTTTCCATCTGCCTAATATTTGGTGGGAAGAGTTATCTGGTACTTGTATTGGTGGGAAGTAGGAGGTATCTCCTGGAATAATTTAATTGCGTGCAAACAAAAAGAAGAGACAAACTTAAACCTAAAAACTTCTGCGCATCCTCTGAAGTAAAACCCATGGGAGGATGGTGATTGAGAAGTTGAACCAATGCAGTAGGATTTATATATACAGGAGTGAAATGGATAGTGGACCTTTACTCTATTTTGGTTATTTTGTGTGTTAAATATCAGATCAAGGGCTAATTTCTTGAATTTTTATAGTGGACGTGCAGGACGTGATGGACCTGGGAAATGCTATCGTTTGTATCAAGAAAGTTTCTTTGAGAAACTTACAGATTCTACATTACCCGAAATTAAGAGATGTGACCTCTCGAATGTTGTATTGCAGCTCAAGGCTCTAGGCATTGATGATGTCATCAACTTTGACTTCATTGAAAAACCAGACAGGTGATTACCCCAATGAGAGTCTTTCTGTGCATTTTGCAGATATATGCGGACATGATGCCTTTTCTTTGAATTCTTTATCCCCAAAGTTGTTTTTTTTTCATGACTTAAAGTTTGTGTGGCACGTGTTTGACCATTAATTGGCATATATCTCTAGCATGGTGGTACTTTATCATTTCACTAAACATATTTTACTTAATTTTGCTATATGTTACTTATAAAAACCATTTCATATTTTGTTAAATTCATTAAGCACAAGGGAGAACATCCTTCCTATTTACTTAATCTGTGTAACTGGAAAACCTGCGTTTTCCTTGTGAAACTGATTGAAGCATCACCAGCACTGTTGAAATCTACTTATTTGCTGGAAAGTCCTTGCTTCTTCTTATAAAAATATCTTATGAAATACCCCTCTACTAAGTGATCCCACTGTTTGTAAGAAAAGAAAAACTATTAATATACTCGATAACGGCCTATAATTTGTGCTGCCCCTTACATAATGGAGCAGAACATTGCACCACCTACGCGCTTTATCACATTACTGATGACGCAGTCATTTAGTGCTTGGATTTTGTCGTGCAATAATTGTTTTCATCCTTGATTATAATTTCTTCCGCAATTCTCTTTGAACAGGACTGCCGTAGTCAACTCATTGTGGTCTCTCCACTTGTTGGGTGCTGTAACAGAAGATAATAAACTTTCAGATGTTGGACATCAAATGGCCAAGCTACCCCTTGATCCAGTCTATTCTAAGGCTCTCATTGTTGCTAGCCAATTTGGCTGCTTGAAAGAAATGTTGATCTGTGTTGCAATGCTTTCAGTGGAATCTATTTTCTATGCACCACGTGAAAAGTTGGAAGAGGTATTCCTTTGTGTTGCTCTTTGTTATTCATACCCGCCCAGCCCCCACCCCCACCCCAAATTTTCCCTTTCCCCTTTCTGTCTGTGTTGAAATATTTCCTTAAAATTTCTATTTGATGAAAAAAGATCTTATTAGTAGGTTAGTATGATTTTTTTGAAGTTGTTTGCAAGAGGTCTACATGAAAACATCTCAAGGAGTTCCTATCTATGCTGAAATATCTTGTGTGCTTAAGATATAGTTAATGATAACATGTTCATTGGACACAGTTCTTTCTTTCTGTAAGTCCAATGAATGTCAAATTGTTTTATTTAGTGCTTCCAGCTGTTAAGATAGCATCCTATGGACCTATTTTTATTTTAAAGAAAAAAGTACTTCTGCTGGAGGTTAGGTAATAAATTCCTCCAGCGCTCTTATCTCCCAACCGTGAGAAAGCTTCCAAGGCTAATATCCCACAATATCCTGCTATTGTCCGTCCCACCATGTAGAAAAAACTTAAAGATAATCATTATGGAGAAAGTTAGGAGATCTTTGGTGAATCATCCGATGGGCCTGGATTTAAAAGCTTTGCAGTTTATCTGGTGATAAGTAAGCTGTCTTGGTTAGGATCTTTTATTCTCGTTAGTTTTCTGGGCCTTGATAGTCACACATTATAATATTGTCTGGTATGAGATTAGGAGGCGCATTACTTATTAAAAGAGATATTGTATGGCATGAGCTTGGGGGCGTCATAATAAGGAGGATCACGTTTTATGTTGAGTTGCAGGATTTTGATTTTTGTTGGATCTTGTATTCATTTAAACTTTTAGTCAACTCTTAAAATTTCCATTTTATCCTTAATGAAATAATTTTCAACCACACAAATATCTAAGAATGATTTTAGATCACAAGTTTCAAAAGTCTTTCGTTTTTCTTAAACATCGTGCCAAGTCAAAAGGTGTCACATAAAATGGGACAGAGGGAGTACTAATTTTGGCATCTAATATAAATTGAAAATACTCTGAACAATTTACTTGTTTTCTCCAGTCACGGAATGCGTTGAAAAGTTTTGCAAGTCCAGAGGGGGATCATCTGACATTGCTTAATGTATACCGTGCTGCTGATGAGTTCTTTCAGAAGAACAAGATGGTAAATAGTGAAGAAAAAGCTGAAAAGAATCTTAGAAAATGGTGCAAGGATAATTATATTAACAGTCGCTCACTAAAACATGCTCGTGATATCCACAGGTAGGCATTATGTACTTCAACCTTCACAGTTCCTTTTGATAAATGTTATATTCTTATGCCCATACTCATCATATCTTACTGTTATACAAAGTATTTACTACTACTCATTTGCTTGAGTCCTTGTTGAGCATGTGAAAAATCTAAAGCTTTCTACTTATGTTGCAGTCAAATTCTGAGGAATGTTGAACAGATGGGTCTTCGCGTCACTTCTTGTGAAGATGATACACTTCTCCTCCGCAGATGCCTTGCTGCCTCGTTTTTTCTTAAAGCAGCTATGAAGCAGCCTGATGGTGCATACAGGTAAAGATTTGTGGTTCTATCTGTCGGGCATCAATCAGTGTATCTGTTTGCATTTGCACGACATATTATATCTTTGTTCGCGTATCTGACATTCATTTTAACATCTACTGGCAGGGTCACGTTAAGTGGTTTGATCGTGCAAATACACCCGTCTTCTGTCCTGTTCCGAGCAAAGCCAGAGTGTATAGTTTTCAATGAACTCGTCCATACTAATCATAGTTACGTTCGTAATGTTTCTAGAATCGATTACTTGTGGCTCGTTGAGCTGGCTCCCAACTTGTATGCTGTGCAAGACTAAATGTGTTAAAACTGCCATATTATTATTCATATCGATAAGATATTTTCAACAACAATATATTCAGTGTAATTCCACAAATGAGATTTGAGGAAGGTATGTACGCAGATCTTATCCTTACTATTGTGAGGTGAAAAGATTGTTTCCGATATATCCTCGGCTCAAAGGCACTCAAGCTTTAGAGTTGCATTTGTCAGTCTGCTGTTTCAACGTTCCTCTATTTTGAAGTGAAACGGCTTCGTTCATTCTCGAGGGCCAATATTGACATCGTAAATGATTTTAAAATTGTTGGCGTTTAGTTTACTATAATTTTTGTAACTTTCAAGAATTGGAATTCATTATTAAATTCATTATTAATAGTCTAAAACCCTATAAATATGAACCAATAGCATTGAGTTTTTCTTTTTTATTTGTTTTATTAATATCACGTCTAGAACAGCTTGTTCACACCTCGACCATGCACGAGGTACCTACTATCTCCACTAGTACATATATCAAGTATCTCCGTCGCATAGTATTTGTCTCTAGAGGAATTTGATCGCGAGACCTCATCATTATCAACCTTATTCATTGACCACTAGATCACGTCATTGGCGGCATAACATAACATTACATGTAGGTTACACAAACTAAAATCACAAGTCTTGAGGGGATGATTTACTTCAGTTAAGGGAAGAAGATTTCTGGTGTTAGCAATCCCTTTTTTCCCCTCTTCCAATGGAAATCCATCTACTCTCTCTGTTTTAAATACATTGCAGGGAGAGGCGGAACCAAGATTTAAAGTTTACAGGTTCTAAACTTGACATCGAATCCTTATCTCGTTTAAGTTGCTGTGTTTACAATTAAATATCAATACAAATTCTAAACAAAAGCTACTGAATTCGTCTGGACTTGAATCCAATATTGTAACTCCGCTCTTGATAGCTGGTGAAATTATGTAGCCTGATCAATTGGCATCGATCTTATTGTCGTCTTCTGCTACACTTAGATCACTCTGCGCAAAGCCACTATTAGTTGAATGACCATCTAAGGAATCAACTCGACTTTTGTTTGAACAGAAAGAACGAAAAATGAACTCAATCATGTTAACAGAAGAAGATGGTGAAATGACCTACTGCTCTCTATTTCCGTACCTGAACTCTCTCACTTTGGGGTAGTTTTGGTACTGTTTCTCAGCTCCCGTTCTTCTCAGCACGCCCTCTGTTTAAACTACGACACCTCCTATCTGGCGACCAGCATGCTAACTGACAACAACGGACAGGAGTTCTGAACAGTATTCTTCTACAAACACTGAGAAGTAAATTAAGAAAATAAATATTGTTAGTGATAAACTGCAAGACAGAATATGAGAAATCAGAGAAACAATTCAGAGATAAACACTTCTTGTTAAGGCAACGAGGAAAAGTATTAATTACTTAATAGCTCCCTTGACTGCACAGATAAAATTTGTGAATTGTTAGAATGAAATTTACCTCCGCAAATTTGTTTCTTGTATAATCCACCCTGTTGCAACTATCTTAACCAGTAGGCAAAGATTTTAATAGCAGTAATCTGTACATAGGAGCTTCACGGTCTATAACATGTTGCTCCCAATCCGAACGAATGCCAAAGGGATTCTCCGTCAACCATCCATCTTGGTGACTTGTGCTATCTTCACAATCATGCATTACTGTGAGCTTGCCCTGACCATATTTCGTAAATTCTTCTTTCATTCTCACTGCAACTTCTTTTACATCAGATTGGAGAAATACCTGTGCTTAAGATAACAGGTCTGTATTAGCACTCTTGGCTGATGAAATAAATTTATGTCCTTCTCACACAAAACATACCAGCCCAAGCCACTTTTGGGTATCTAATGAAGAATATGAATGTTGACAAAACAAGAAAAAAGGGAGAATTCATGGAGTCTTTGTTGGTTCATTGCAACCAAGCTCCTTCAAGTAAAATGAATCTCGAAATGTTTGAATTTAGTCACTGGATTAAATAATACCATGACTAATACATGTATTATTTTCCCTAATACATCCTACCAAATGACCCCTTAGTCTTGAGCGTGAAGGGGCCAAGAGTGTTAAAGAGGATCCATCATTGAGTGAGTTGTCTTTTAGATGATCTTTGATCAATCCTCACCATGTGGGCTAATTTTTTGGATCGGATTTAAATCCAAGGTCCACTTCCTTAACGATATCTATCGTTTATGTTACTATTTGAATCATGTCAAAGTTTCGTTGGTTATTCAATGACAGATAGATTAACAATTCAATAAGAGACAGATAGCACCAAAGAGCTGAATTTATTATACCTTCCCATCAGAAGCCAGCAAGTCTGCTATAGCTTCAACTAATGATCTCTGCACCATCCTCCATCGGTGGTCTGCTTTATTGAAATCTGGATTTGGACACTGCAGTTGCAAGGAAGGTTGTATTAGGGCTAAACAAATTTACTTTGTCCTTGCCATCTCTAATGTAGCACCACAAGACACAAGAATTAGTATAATAACTATGTTTTCATAATTGCATATTTCCTTAATATTATCGATTTGACGCTTTCACCATGGCAAAATCTTTTAAAATGGCTTATGTGATAGCAAGTGCTATGCTCATTATCAAAAACAACAACAACACACACACACACACACACAAAAAAAAAAAAAAAGCAAGTGCTATGCAGTAAAAAGAAATACTTCATATTGGTAGTTGGCTGGATGAGATTAAAAAAGAAATTCTTCATATTGTTAAACTAGCAAGTACTATGTTCCTATTGTTAAACTTCATCAGTCTCTTTTGTTTTGGTTTCCCTTTGTTGTTTAAGTTTGTGTCTGGATTTCATTACCAACAAAGACGAATCATACTCTCTGGACGTTCACCGCAGTAGGAAATAGCAAGTTAAAGGAAGTTGGATTCATTCTACAGTTTTGAAAGACTGCTGATTATGTAGCTTCTACTCAATCTAGAATATAATGTGACTCGATTTATCTAGGATTACCTTTTTTTATCAGGTACCAGGAAGAACACTGTGCCACCCTAAAGAAGCACTTACTCCGTTTAAAAAAGAATGTTCCTTTCCTTTTTTGGCAACTTTTTAATTTCAACTTTCCCCACGATATGTTTATGACCACAAGATTCAAGGATATTTTGGTACATTTTAATTTAAGAGCACAAGATTTATAGGTCTTCTTTACTTTATTAAACTCCATGCCAAGTCAAAATCAGACAAACAAATTGAAATGGAGGGAGAACTTAAGAAACAGTAATCTAAAAGACAACAAAGAATAGACACAATACTAAATATATGCCAAACATGATTGTTCCTTGTTATTAACAAGTAAGAAGTTACATGGCCATCCTTGACCATGGCATTTTGATATGTATCTTAGATTCTATTCAAAAGATGCAACAAAATGCTACCTACCTGAATTGAGACAAGCACCAGATCACCAGGGTAACTGGAAACAATGGACCGGAATGTTGATGTGGCATTTGTTGCTATGAAGTATCTAAGAACAAAACATAAAAGAAGAAAACAGAAAATCAGAACACATAAAATACAGATATGTTGTTCGGACTGTTCAAAAATGTGAACGGGCGCATGTTGATACTCCAAAAGTAGCACATTTTGGAGAATCAAATTTTTATGAGTGCGGCAACAATTTTGAAGAGTCCAAGCAACATAAAAATACAGCTATCTGCTGCTATAATACAAATGCAATGGTCATTGCACACGATTAAAGCAGCTACTTTGACAATCTTCAACAGCATATTTTAGGAGATTAATGTTATTGAATTCATATTTCATTATTGTTTATTATGTACTTTATTCCCCCTCTCTGTTTGCTACTAATATACCTATTCGTCCCAAAGTAGGAATCTGAATGCTCCATGATGAGAAAGAGTGCAAGTATACAAGCCATAAAAGAGTATAAGGTATAACAAGCTACTACGTTTTCTTATCCTGTTATGCTATGAAATCAATGTCATGTTTTCTTATCCTATGATGCTATGAAATAAACGTCCTTACAATCCACAAAAACATAAGTTCAAATCTTAGTAATTTTTTACTTTTTGAAAGAAAACAGTCAGTACATAAATTTGCATGAAACTATGAAACATCATTATTAAGTCATGGTAAGATGGTTTACTGAAAAATTTCGAAGTTATTTGTGGTCTTTATAGCTTACATGTTTAACGACAATTAGTTGAGGTAGTATGAAGCATGAAGACGTGGCAAGACGTCAGTGATAAAAGTGAAAATCCTTTGGGCGTGGGGGTGGGTGAGGAAATGTAAGAATCCCGCAAATTAATATCTTGAAGGGAAGACTAATACACAAGTCATTTGGAAACAGAAGTGTAAACCAAACTGTTTTATGTTGTCAGTGGGGCTACATATATTTTGAACACATTGACAACTTAAACAGTTGCCTTATACTGGGAATAATTTGGGAACACAAATTTCAGCTCCATCGGAATATTCTAATCATGTGCATATCTTATAAGGCAATTACACAGAGAGGACAACACATACCCATTTGTCATGCCAGATTGAGAAATATGATCAAGACAACGTTTCACCAACTGGAACAATGCAAAGCCAAAATTGTTAAACTTAGAACAGGAAGCAGCAAAGAAATACTCTGCAAAAGACTAAACCTTTTCATTTATGTCCATTCCAAGAAAGTTCCAATCCTTCCTCATCTTTGCCATTCTGAACAGAAATAAGCCGTTGCCTGTAATTTTATGATTTCAACTGTGAGAACTAAGAACTAATTGTGTCCTTAAATGCTGCACAACAGCGTCGGTTTTGATATTTTAGCTAAAGCTAAGGAAATAAAAATAAAACTAAAAATTTATTTGTTAACATAGGGCGGTTGTCTCCCTCTCACTATATGCCGGACTTCCTTTTTACCACACAAAAATCAATCAACCAAGAAAGGACTATATGTCTATAACAAGTTTTTTAACATATACTCTCCAAATTTTTCAGTGAATTGAAAGTTCTATGAAATGGTTGTAAGACCAAGAATGTTACATGGGAACAAAAATTGGGGTTCTAAGGCTCAATATATCTGCAAAATGAGCATTGTAGAATGCCGATTTAAGATGAGTACAGTCATATAAGATTAGAAATGATCACATCCGATAGAAAGTGCAAATAGCAAGAATAAAGGATAACATGAGAAAGGGTCGCTTGAGATAGTTCAATCATGTCCTCTGCAGACCTCCAAGTTGATCCATGAGTAGTTGTGAAACCATGATTATTGAAGGTGTTAAAAAAGGAACAAACTACACCTAAAATCATACAGAAAAAGATTGCTTCAGAAAACCTATATTTCTCGAAATCAGCGGATTATAAAGATTATAAGTCAAGGAAGAAAAAGATCCATATAAGTGCTACCAACTAGTTAGGATTAAGGCCATATTAGTTTGCTTACATTATATACAATATTTGTTACTAGTCTTATTAGAATGTTTAGAGATTTGCATCAGTAGAAAATTAAAACTTCTCCGGATAGAGACTCCTAACTTTTATTTAGTGGAATGAAACATGTCCAAATGGAGTGAAATGAACATTGAGGATTTATATGGTCAACCCCAACTAGCTTGAGATAGAAGTATCGTTGTTCTTTTTTTTTTAAAATAAAAATATTATAATTGTGGTGTCTGAGCTAGCTTGCATGCACCATGAGTGAAATGAACATTGAGGATTTATATAACCAACTCCAACTAGCCTGAGATTGAAGTATACTTGTTCTTGTTGTTGAAGGTCTAGCACAAACATTGCGTGTAATAAAGTATAAGGCTGGTTTGCATATTTATAAAATAGAGATGAAGGTCTAGCACAAACATTGCGTGTAATAAAGTATAAGGCTGGTTTGCATATTTATAAAATAGAGAAGCTATAAGCTTCCTTCACGAGTATTAGGGAACCGGTGGATTCGTTGCTCACCAATGACTATGCACAGTCAAACCCAAAAGATTTATAGAAAGATTGAACAAGGGAAAAGAGAGATTTACCACTTCCTACGTCAACAACAAGAGGTAGGGTCGTATTGGAATATATAGCATCCCAGTTCAACTCAAATGGGTATGCCTGCACAAATGCCAAACATTCAATTAGTTCTGAAGCTAACACACATATATTAGCAAGCATGTTCAAATTCAAATTCCACGTGAATGGTCAGCATCACTTCAATTGAGTCATAAAGTACATAGAAGACTGGAAAAGGGGAAAAATAGTGCAATGTATGTCATGCAGTTATACAGAAAAGAAGTTGGGGCAAGGGGAAGTTGGTTAGCAGTTCCTTTGTGAGGAATTAAAACTCTGACATCTTGCACTAATACTCTACTCTAAGTGAATATTTCCCAACATATATGATTCTGCCGCCCCACCTGGTACGCTCCACTTCACAAGAGAATAGTCGTAATTTTTTAATTACATAACATGTGGCAAATGTTGCAAACATTGGTCAAGATGTGAATGGGAGGGGCTAATATTAATAACAAGAACATACCCAGTGTAATCCCACAAGTTGGGTGTGGTGAAGGTAGACTGTACATAGACCTTACCCCTACCTCATAGAGAGAGGGGGGAGCTATTTGCAATGGACCCTCGACTTAGAAAGCATAGTATAACTATTCGAAAATGGGACGGGAGGGGCTATTGATGAGCTTATTTATTCTAGTATCATTTCCTATTGAATGAAATCTCTGTCCTTATCCATGTATCTACCTCCTTATCTCTATTAACACAATTTCCTCCTATTTAGACAACTTGAGCAAGCTGGATGTCAGACAAGTGGGACGGTTATTAACGATATGTTATGGGATTTTAAAATTTCTTTAGCACGGCATGTAAAAGGCTTACTCTATCTAGGGCCAAGAGCCCATGAAGCTTTCTCCCTTTCAGAAATTCCCAGACAATGGAAGCGTTTTCAATCATATCAGCTGTTAGATGGCTTGATTTCCCAACAAAAGTCTCACATGCCTGTTTGCCAACCACAATAAGATCACAGTTCGTCTGATTAAGATTATAAAGCATCGTAGCCAATTTGGATGATCCAGTAGATTCTTGATGTGATGAGCTGAACTTTACAGCTCCAATCCACAAAACTTTCTGAAAAACAATGAAAGCATACTTCTCTGAGCATATATTGTTTCCACAGAATAGAATTACGAAAATAAAATCATCTTATTGCGTGAAAGCAACTCTGCAATAATTGCACCAAGTTATATCTTAAGATGACAGAAATTCACATAGCCTGAGGAAAAGAACTGAGCAGGTAAATTTGAAATATTTGGATTAGATTTATTACCTTGTACCGAAATCGAAGCTACTAGTTATCTTTTGAATTCAGCTTCTAGAGCAAGCATGTGTAAGGAAAAGATGTGAAAAGGTAAAGTAGAGAATAACAGTTAGACATCTACAGTTGCTGTAACACGATCACTACAGCACCACCCGTGAAGATATTTGTAGGAAAGAAGACTTCATAAGGGAAAAAAAAGGAAAGAATAGGCACAATAAATAAACCCCAACGAATAGGAATAGTTAGCATGATATACTTGTGGCACAAGTGTACTACTTCTGAAGCAGTTAATTTCGTTAGTCTTGATACCAATTTTCTAAATGCAAATCAAAGGTAAAAACTACCATTGGAATCATGCACAAAAGAGATCCTATGAACTCATGGAACTAGTCAAAAAAGACCAAATGGTAGCCTCAAATTGAGCAAGCACTTTTAGTTCTAACCTTCAACAGAAGGAACTTCAGAGATTACCTTGCATCTCGAAAGCACGGAGATCATTTCCTCCAATGTGTTAGGTCCAACATCAACAGGTTTCCATCCTAAGGAAAAACATTTAAAATCCTTAAACTTAGAAACTATCATCCCAATGGTAAATACTAGAGAGATATACTCAAACATTCATAAACAAAAGTAACTTAAGCTCATATAAATGGAGTTCCTTAAATAAGAACCAAAATTGTCAGAGAGGAATAAGAATTATCATTCACCAAATGTACAACAATATGGTACTCCTTCCGTTTCAATTTGTTCATCTTCCTTTCCTTTTTAGTCCACTTTAAAAAGAATGTCTCTCTTTTTTGGCAACTCTTTACTTCTAACTTTACACATGTTTAGGACCACAAGATTAAAGGGCGTTTTGGTACATTCTACATATCTTTAATTTATCACCACAAGATTCAAAAGTCTTCTTTACTTTTTTTAAACTCCATGTCAAGTCAAAATCAGACAAACTAATTGAACAGAGGGTGAATATATTCACTTTTTTGGATTGTTCAGCAATCTCTTGTCCATTTAGTCCTTAAACTAGCCGTTGAAACAATGCAGACCCTGGGGCTAGGTTGAAGATCTTAGTTTCAACTTTACCATCCATGATATGCTTAGCAGGAAAAATCTTCATCTGCGATGGATAATGATCATTGAGGCACAAAAAGTCTTTTGGTAATACAATTTGTACTCCTCTTGCTTTTGCAGTTTCAACTAGAACATGGGCTGCCTCTAGTGATTCTTGTTCCACCAATTCCATAGGAACAGGTAATCCAAAAGCATGCATTATTTGAAATGCAGCATCTCCAACAAACACTAAACCATCACATCTAGATGCCAAAAATTGCAAGGCTGCTGCTTTCCCATCAAGATAAGCTCCACCAATCTGCAGTGCATCATAAATTATAACTTACAATATGTGAACCAACACGTCCGTTTTTCATTTGAATCAAGAACCTGAAAAATACTTGAAAAAGATTCCAGATGCATACTATTGCAAAATAGGGCCTTTTGTTCATCTCGATTATCTTCTTCAGTTGAGACATTCGCTCATCAAAGTGAAATCCAGCAATGGAGGCATAGCAGAAGCTGGTAATACCAACATTTGATGCAAGAATCTTATGTGATTGGAAAAATGCATCATTAACAAAGATATCCACGGCAGATGATAGGCGTCGTGCGAACTCTGAACAATTGGCTTGCTCCTGCTTAAACTGAGAAAGGTTCTCAAGAAGAAGGATGTCAGATTTATGTCTGTCTTCCATCAGGGACTGCTCAAGACCAGAACCAAGCTCCACTGGTATGACTGGTAGTTCAAGTTCTGATGATAGAAATTCTGAAGAACACGTTATCCAGATCAATTGAACTCCATTTAAAACATGTTTTGTGAACAATAAAAATAAAAAATAAAAACAGAAGAAGTGTATCAAAGCAGGACCTTAATCAGTGGCTAGAGTATTGTGCCTACATCGGTTTTTCCATACTTTGGGGAGCTAAGCCTAAGTTCACAGCAGTGTTGTCAATGCGCACTTACGCCCTGAAGCAAGACTCAAAACATGTTGACAAGAGGGAGTTGCTCGAATAGGAAGCACTCCTCACTTCCAACCCGAAGATTGTGAGTTCGAGTCACCAAGGGAACAAAAAGGGTGGGAGCTCCTAAGGAGGGGCAAAAAAGAGGCTCAAAACATGTTGAGCGCTTCAACTCGCTTAATGTGCACTTCAACATCATCATCAAGGCTCTAAGACAAACTTCTCCTAGCAACTGAGCATTTCGTATGGAGGCGACACTAAACAATTAATGTCTCATTTAATCATTTAAAAAAATTCAATTTCTTTACCCATATATTTGTTATCACGCTTATAGTCTTGGATTAAACATGCAATTTATATTCTTTTCTCCATTTGCGCTTTTTTTTTTTTGACAAAGGTAACAAGTCATTTGCGCTTTTTTAAAGCCCACACTTTATTTGAGCTTAAAGCCCCAATAGACCTTAGAGCTTTTTTTTAGCATTCCGTTTTTGATAACACTGGTTCACAGATGGGGAGAAGCAGCATGAACAATAAGTGAAATGTAAGAAATTTGTAAACCTGCAACATATTCCAATTGGAGAAGCTGTGAGTCAGCTCTCAGACTCCAGCTACTTATTAGAATTAATTTTGCCCCAGCTTTGTGTAGATACTTGATGGTTGCAATTACACGAGCTGCTGGAGATTGCTGTTTCTTTTGCTCCCTTAGCAGGATGGTCAAATCCAATCTGACCATGACAACTTTTCCAATTAGCTCCTGCTCCGGGAAGTTTCTAAGGGTTTTCACGTAAGGTAAGATGTCGGAATCTCTCCCATCACTAGCTTCAGCCTAAAAGTGGATTCTTGTCTGAGTAAGATGAACGGACAACACACTGAATGGCACATGAAAAACAATAAATATTGTCACATAATCTTTAATATGTTTCTTATGCTTTTTTACATTCCCAATCAAATTTTAAAACAAGCTGATAAGCTTCCCTTTGAAAAGCATTTTTCAGGTCCCTATGGCATAGACTATAGAAGACTGGATATCAGTCCAATTTTCAGTAACACATTTCCTTTCTAGGATGTGGAATTATTTGATCAGAAACAAGAATTGACAGGCCAGTTAAAATCACGTTGAATTCCAGCAAACAAATAATGACTAAAATAATATGCATAACAAACTAACTACTTAATCTCCATTTTCATTCAAACGTATATCACATGAAGTGTTCGAACAGAGAACTTATATACATCATATTTTTCCTAATTTGTTGCTGATAACACTGCTCAAACTAGGAGGTCAAGTTTACAGCATATGCCATACAAAAATGACTTTTTTAACCATCGTGTGTGTAATAAGCCCACCACTCTATCCTTCTCTACTTGAATACCCCACTTGGCTCAACAGCTAGGTTTCAAACTTGTGAGGTGTGTGCAGTACCTTAGCCATTGAACCAAAACCTTACAGTTCCTGAATAGAAGTGACCTAATAATATGACCGGAAACCAACAACTATCCTGGTACTCACAGCAAAACCAAATTATCCAGAGGCTTCAACTCTTTTAACATACGTAAATAAAATAGATTTTTTTTTTGAGAGAGAATTAACAATACGTAAATAAAATAGATGTAAGCATCTAAAATGCAACCTAAGGTCAGGGGACATATTTAATTATCAACAGTTTCTCCTTGACAAGACGCGAGAACTTTTGAGACTTTGGAGTAATAATTTCAACCAACAACAGTTATTATATACATTACTCCAGAATGATTGATTAAGAGATACTGAGGCACTTACTAATAATTAATACGCAACTCCGTGATTTCGAATAGTATTGGTTCTAATCTCACATTCTTCAACAATAGCAAATGCATATTGCATCAGTAAATACAACTATCTACCTATAGCTACCCTCATTAGTGAAAGTTAATACTGTTCTTGGTTTATATCAAAAGGAGAAATGTCATTTAATTCAATTGAATATGACGCATAGAAGTACAGTTAGCACATATAAAAATAGAATAACCAAGGCTGGAGCATTAAAATAGGGATAGAACAGAAAATGATAAGCTAATTTAGATTTATAGTTAGAAAGGAAATATGTGCATAATATGTTTGCTTATTGGATATGGCACATTATTCAACTCTTCGGGATTCAGAGTACAAGAGATATAAGCATGGACGGACCTAGGTGGCGCAAGTTTTGCCAGAAAATTACACTACATATACATGGTCAATTTTATTTATTTATTTATTTATGTATGTCTAATACAACAACAACATACCCAGTGAAATCCTACAAGTAGGGTCTGGGGAGGGTAAAATATGCACAAACCTTACCAATACCTCATAGAGATAGAGAGGCTGTTTCCGAAAGACTTTCGTATCGAAAAAATCAAGCCCCAAAAGCAGAAGATACTAGATATGAAAAAAAAAAAAACTAAAGTGGACTTTATGTATATCTAATAAATGTTAAATTCACTTGGCTTCTTCATGTGTTACTTCTTTGCATTTTGAATTCTCTCGGTGAAAATATTGATTCTGCAACTGGTAAAAATATCATTTGTTGGGAATGTAGCAGTTAGGGGTATGGACCAGTAATAACTTAGGAACACGATTAGTAAGCCGAGTATTTTTCTTAAAATGTAAGGAAAGTAAAATTACTGAAATTACCTCCTCCTGAAATGAATGCAACTCAGCATGATCAGTCAGCTCCAAAGTTAAAGCTGGAAAAGAAAAAAAACAATTAACACAGTTAACAACAACAGCATAACAAGATTTTGTATTTTTTTTTGTTCTATCACTTGGGAAAGCAAGTCTAACAATTTGTTTGTCTTACTTTCCTTTTTAGTCCATGTCAAAATAAATTTAAGACCATAAGGTTAAAAAGATATTTTAGTACATTCTATTTAAAAGGATATTTTGATATATTTTACCAATTAGATTCAATTTTTTTCTATAAAACCAGACAACAACAACACCCAGTGGAATCTGAGTGAGGCGTGGGGAGGGTAAAATGTACGCTAACCTTACTACTACATCGTAGAGTAGAGAGGCCTATAAAACCAGACAAATTAATTAAAACGGAGGGGGTACTAACCTTTTGGTAAAGGTTGAACCTTTATACATTTTTGGACATAAGAAGATTTCCCATAAGATAAACCTGGTCTATTTTGGGGCAAATCTTGAAATTTTGTACAACCATTGTGGAAATCTGAAATTCTTGGTAGAGAGTATCCTAAGAAGAAATCCAGAACCTGACTCATCCCTTTTTTGTTCACTGTCAATCAATTTGGAACTACAGACTGCCAAAAAAAAAATGGATAGAAAGAATAAAACAGACATAAAACCTAATATTAATTGTACCAAAAGCAACTAAAAAATGATGCAAAAATACATAAACTTGACTAAGTTTCTCCTGTTTACCTGAAATGGCTGACAAAAGTGACAGTACTGTTTGAGAGGGAGGTAAGGAAGATAATATGTTGGGAGGAATTAATATGAAAAAAAAATAAGGAGCTAATTTAATAAAATAATACTTACTTATTTTTAATAACTCCAAATATTATTTCAAAATCTTGGACAAATAGGAAAGATTTGCAACTTTTTTTTTTAATACACGTAGGACGTTACGAATTGTCATTTATCTATTTTTTTAATTATGTAAGAATATAAATATCAGTTAAATTCAAGTTAGATAATACATTTATGTGTACGCCTTTATAGTTTGATCAAGATCATTTAATAATTAATTATAAAAAATAAGTAAGAAGGATGGAAAAGAGGCACGCAAGAGTGTGATATCGTGGTCCATGTAGTGATTGGAATCGTAAACTGAAGTTTCATGTTTAAATTTTGATGAAAATATAAATACTAAGTGATTCTTTTTGCATATAATTAGACGTGCATTTTTAATGTTAAATTGTTTATTTATCGTGTAAAATCAAATTTAAGTGTTTGTTGATATGTATAAAAAAAAAACTTAATTAAAAAAATAACTTGATTGATAAATCATCAAAAATACAGGGTCTACTGCTGCAATAAAGTATAATGTCGGGTATAAGTACCCGACCCGAATAGAGTTCCGGATCTTCACAGCTAAATCTTCAAAGTACAACCACCTAAGCAAGAAAAGAAACCCATCGATTTAGCTCACTTTTTTACTTGATCTCCGCCGTCAAAAATCTTCTTCGCCTGCCGCCGATCTATTCTCCGACCAAGATGGGTGCCGGTTTCCTCGTTGGTGTCATTGGTGTTCTAATTCTATCTCATGCTACCTATTCCACAATCCAATGTAATCTAATCCTCTTAGTTTTCTTTTTCTTTTTTTGTTTTTAAGAGAATTTAAAGACTAATTCTTTTGTTCAATTTCAGATAGGGCTTTGCTTAAGATTACTGAGGAGGAGTTTTCTGGACCACCCATTGATGTAAATTGTCATTTTTCATCTTTTTTTTTGTTGAATCTACTGAGTTATTACAGTTGATAAAAATTTGAATTTTTGTATATGTGTGTGATGATTGATCTAAGTTATGGGTGTTGTGTGCAGGTTGTAGTGGAATTGATAGTTAGTTTAGTGTTATGTTTGTGGGCTGCAATGACTACCCCTGGAAGTTTCAAGTCAATCCATCCTCAATCTGAGGAAAACAGGTACTTAATTTCATTTTTCAAGATTGGGGTTTTTGTATTTTTATAAATTTTTGATTGTTTTGTTGTAATAGAAAGTTTTCTTCAATGTCTTTTTCGTTTCCATTACTATTTTGATTTGCTTCAGTTTTTTTGAGTCTTTTGGAACCAGAATCAATAAGTTAGGGGTAAGGTTTGTATACACTCTATCCTCCTGAGACCCTGCTTTGTGGGATTTAATTAGGTATGTTGTTATCGTTTGCGGTAATAGAAAAAATTTGGAGTTCTACGGACTTGTGGTATACGGATCATTGATGTAAACCGGCAGTTATGGGAACATCTTTCTCATAGTGGTCAATGCTCTGCACTTATCCTCCTTGCATCATTTTTTTCTATGTATTCTGTTCTTATCAAGCACTCTTAAAGGACTTCCCTTGGCACTATGTCATTTTCTTTCTCTAAGTCAAGAAATAACTAGGGGCAACCTTGTGGATGAAGCACCCCGTGGATCTTGGCTAGTTTGGAGGTGGGGCTAGGCCAATGACAATCATGTGGAAATCCTCTTTTCTCTCCCTATAGATTTTCATCAATTTTTTATAAGCAAAAATATAGCCTCTGTAAGTTTCCATCATTTTTTTTTTGCGTATAGCCTCCGTTGTAATCTAACATACATAAATCCAAATTAGTTCTGTCACCCTTGTAATATCCCTAAATATTTTCTTTATCATTCCTTTCTTGAAGTTCAAACAACATTGAATATCCCTTTAATTTTTATGTGTCAGAGACAAGACACTCTTTCTTCACTGGCTTGGTGTCTTTCTTTGTTGTTGTTGCACTACATAAAATAAAATTTCATGGCTTGTCGGATTATACTACTCCGACTTCTCTAAGGCACTCTCAAACCTCCAAGAATGTCATTTGAGCCACTTTTTTTTCTCTCACTTTTTTTGACAAGGTAACTAATGTTTTTTTAACATTTCGTTGTATCCTTTACTTCAATTGACACGATGCTTTGAGTGGGATAACATTTTGTCATGGATGTATGAATCTTTAAAGTTATCCTTGTGATTTCAGTTGCCGAAGTATCAAATTAGCATCTCCATGTTTCTTGATCTTATTACTAACTCCTCTTATAACTTGTTTAGAATCATCTTTACTAACAATTTTGTTTAAGTCTTTACCCCTCATCCCTCTGTGCTAGTTTATACATTACTTTCTATTTTTTTGGTGTTTGTAGCTTTTAGTACAAATCGTCTAAGGATTTTTCATGGGCTTTGCTAATCACCTTCTTATCCTCACTCTTTAATGTTCAAAAAGATTCTCTGCCTTTTGCTGTTGATAACTTCCTATGCCACTCTTTTTTTCTTGCTTTGCCAGCCTTCATCTCATATTTTCAGCGTCATAATTTACTGTGGTTGGGACATAGGTAGATGCTCACTACATTTTATTGCAACTCTCATTTTGTTCAACTAGATAATTGTGTTAGCTTCTTACTTTGATGCTGCCTCCTATAATAATCGTCCTTGAATGCCATTTGATTTGTACCATTTGGTATCCACCACAGAATCCTATGGCTTGGAACCTTTTTTTTTTTTTGGCTCCAAATTTCTCATCTAGAGTCACTAGTTTTGGGTGGTTAGAGCTTCCCCCAGCACCTGTTCCTACTTGTGGTGTGGACATTTCTTATGGTAAGAATGAAGTCTTTTGGACTATATGTTTAAATGTTATCAGGTGTGAATTCCTATTTTAGAAGTAAATATTGACTAAACGAGACATAAATTAGGGCAATCTGAAAATATCGTTGTCATTTTCATAAAGGTGGTGATGATGCCAACTTACACGCATCTCGACTTCTCCACTAGTTCCTCGCTACTTCCCACCAGCACCATACCGGGTAACTCTAGTACCACAGCCATATCTCATGTACTCAGTCGACACAATGATCTTAACTTTCAGATTTTCCCTAATAAAGATATGATGGTCAACTTTTTCCTTGGACATATTTATATCTGAAAACAGCCTCTCTACCTTCACAAAGATAGGGAGGGGGTAAGGTCAGCGTGTCCACCCTCCCTAGACATCAATTGTGGGATTACATTGGGTATGTTGTTGTTGTACGTAGCTATAGTTTCTGAAAATTTATTACTATCCAGATTTCAGAGCATAGACAATTATCTTTCAGTTTTCTCATTTAATGCCAATTGATGAATACAGACACTAATGATGTTGATTGTACTTCTGCCACACTGGTTTAAATAAGATAATCCTATCGTTAATTCTCTATATCCATAACTTTATCTTTAAGTTGTAGTTTTGTGATTATTTCTTCCCGTTCCTACTTAATTTACTACGGAATGCTACAAAGTATGACTTGTAGTGCTGATCCCCTATGCACTTGGTCTCTCACGGACAGAGATGCACAATATCTACTTTCTCCTCTTTAAGGTATTCACTTATTCTATAACTTACTAGTTCATACCACAAGTGTGACTTGTACTGTTGATCCCTCGACCTTTTCCCCTATGCACTTGGTCTCTCACGGACAGAGATGCACAATATCTACTTTCTCCTCTTTAAGGTATTCAGTTATTCTATAACTTTCCAGCGAACTAGTCTATTTGTTCCTCTTGGTCTAGTTTTTTAATCCGTATCCTCGAAAAATCCAGAGTCCTTCTATCCATTACCATTATGCTGATGTAGTAAGAGTTATGATTAACTTCTTTATCCACACTTGTGCATGGCTTGTAAACCATTGCTTATACTCCCTCAAACCCAGCCATAGAAGTTGTTTTTCTTTCACGATGATTAAATTCATTGCTAGTGAATCAACAAAAGACTAGAATTTGCATAGCTCGTTCCTTAGTGAAATTGGATAAGCAATGTAGAGAAGAAAACTTGAGTCAGAGAGCGACCATGGGAAGCATAGTTGATAATTAGAAGAAAATGTTGGATGTTGACTTGGTAGCTTGTGTTGTGATGATTACATCCAATTTTTTCATTGTTTGGCTATCCCACAGTGCAGTATTCAAGTAGTGGACAAAAGGCTGACTTGGTTAAATTTAGAGAAATGGAAATAATGAGATTTTTCATATTTTACTTTTATAAACCTTGATTATCTGCCAAAGAAACAATGGAAAAGTGACTCATAAAAAAACCATGGGGAAGTGTGAAAAAGTTCTGTTATGTGTTGATACAGTTATGCCATTCCCCGCCTGCCACCTTCTATAATGGGAGATTGGGGACAAAACATTACATAATTTGCATTTACCTTGCATCTCCGCAGTAGCTGGAAAGGGAATAACGTAAAGAGGAGAGTGGGTAGATGGAATGTCTGGTCACCGTAATAGTTGCGTATTGGGATCACGAGGTTGGCTCTAGGTGATAGGTACCATTTGTTCAAGTATTGATGGTTGCAGGGCATTTATGTTCTATAGTATTATTATTTTGCTGAAGCACAGAATAACATGTCATGGAAAGCTTTTATGTGCTTTTCCTGGTTTCTCCTGATTTGAGTTACATCAGTCCTTTACATAGTCAGAAATCATTCAGATTTTGGATACTGTTTTAGGGCATTTTCCTAAGTAGAAAAGCCAAGTTCAGTTGATCGGTCACTGGCGAGCATAGTACTCCTGCTTTTTGTTGTATCCTTAGTTGCTGCTGCTCATTTTTTTTTATAAAGTCGTGGAAAGCTCCATTTGTTATTCTGGTGTTATAACTTCATGTATACCTAAGTGAGAATCGGTAGCAGAAATCAGTTCGTTTGCTCTTATTGTATATCCGATGTCCCTTTTTTGACATCTTATGTATCTCTACAATGCAGGGTGGTTGCTTTGCCTGCCAATCTCGATTTTATGGTCTTTAATCACCGTGGGAAAATATTCCCTCCGGAAACCGAGTTGAAGTTGAAGTGATGGTCTGGAGTCTGGACTAATTCATGAACTCAACAAACTGCCATCCTCCACACCAGCCCCTTCGTTCGCAACTGTTCTTGAAGAGGATTGTTTTAGATAGTTTTCCTATTACACTAATTCAATTACTTGAGCAGGACTAGTCGACCTGTCGAATGTTAATTGTTAGAGAGCAGGCAGAGAAAACGATATTTTCAGTATGCACATTTTCATTTTTGCTTGCTTAAATTTTAGTTTTGTATGTTTAAACTCGAATTTTCAGAACATATTTCATAGTGTATCTATGCAAACCTGAACTTGGTCTTTGAAAATGAACTTTTTGCAGTGCAGTTGTGATTAGATAAACATCTCGAATGCAAAATATGTACGACTCCACAGGTGGATCTGGAGAGGGTGGTGTGTACGTAGGATATGTACAACATCCATTATTCATAATTTCACTTTTGTGCGTTATTTTGGTTGCTAGATCCCAGCAATCCATATAAAACGAAGTTGTGTGTATGTCTACTCCATAATTCTATGTCCATGGTGAAATCTTTGAGCTCCAAAAGGAGAGAACCAGCATGACTGCAATATACAGTCGACATATTTTTACAACAGAAAGATAATTTAATTATGCTTATAATGTAAATATTTTTTTCACAATTAACTCCAACAAGGAAAAGAAGGCTTCTTCTATCTCTATGAACCAGTGGTAAGGTCTGCGTATATTTTACTCTTTCCAGATTCCACTTGTGAGATTTCGCTGGGTATGTTGTTGTTAGAAAAAGAAGGCTCAGATTATTCAGTTCCTAATCTTTGTAACTCATCAGTCAAATCAACAATTTTCTTCTCAAAGTAACAAAGAAAAATTACCTTGATCATACTTCAACTATGAGAGAAAAAAATTACGACACCACAAGGTTTTATAATAACTCTAGAAACTTTCTTTTGTTTTTTGATGAGGCGCACAGGGTAAACCTTCCGCTCCTAGGTAACAGCTTGCAAACCACACAGGAAAGGTAAGTTGCACTAGACAAGCACGGTGTGATGAGCTCAACCGTGAAGGCGAATCCTTTGTTTTCGCTGACAGGGGTTTCGAACTTGAGACCAACATGGAAGTTTCAAGCCTAAACCCTTTGGCCACCCTGAAAGGTAACTCCAGACACTGCTAATCGGAACAATAAAGCAGCAAGAAATTGATAAAAAGATGTTTAAGAAAAACCGCATGTTCTCCCTCACAAGTACTAAATGGCAGCTATCATACATTCATAAGAACATTCTTTACACAGAATTGAAAAAAACAACACTGCTGTCTTTCTTTCACCAACTAATGAAACAATTTCTACCACAGATCATTATACTTTGATTTTGAGTTTCATCCTAATCAATATAACAGATCCCACAACTTCCTGTCTCTGTCTAAACAATCAAATCATCCAACCTTTTCAATTATTTAGTCAAAAGCTTATCCCAATCCAAGGACTGTAAGCAACTGGCAGATTGTCAGCAAGAACTGCAATCACATTGTACAGAAGGAGAAAAATTGGTATTGATGTTAAGGAGAAGATGGAAGACACTACCACAACAAGCCACTCAAATATTCCACTTGCATCTTCAACTAAGAATATGAAGAAATATCATATTGAAAGCATAAGGGTGATAATTACAGCTATATCATTGTTGCTGCCAAGATTTGAACATCAAATGAGTTAAAGTTTTAGCTTTGCAAAGAAGTTGCAAAATAATTGATATCAGGGAAGATAAGATGAAGTCCTAAGCAAAAAAGAGGGCAGATTTGAAATGATTTATATCTGATATCAGGAAAGCTAAGAATCAGTCCTAATCGAAAAAGACCCTTCTATGAACAAGCCAGATTGTAGACAAGACATTGCAAGACCTTGAATTATAGCTTGGTACTAATTTATTAGATGAGATGGATGTAATAGTTAAATTTGGCTGTGGCAGAGTTACCACACTCACAATGATGACTACCAATTTGTATGAAATGAAGAAAAAGAATGTAAAAGGGCCAATTTAGTTGCTCTTCATCCATGACCTGATACCCCACTTTCAAACTTCTGCATTAAAGACTGACTAATGAAAATTTCACAGCCACCAAAAGCAATAGATGCAGAATCAACATCATCGTTATTTAAAAACTTGTGTTCCTACTCTATTTCCTCCTTTTCATTTGTGTAATCGTTTTCTTTACATGTGCGTAGGGAGGAAGGGGGGAGTATATAGAAGAAGAAATTTCATTTGCAAAAGAAAAAAGATTCTCACTGAAATAGATTCATTGGAGAATGAACAATGACTAACCTCAAAAAAATGTTCTATGCTGCTACATCTTGACATCAAAACAGATTCTGTGGCATCCACAGAAGAATTACAGTATGACTGACTTTTACCTAAACCTAATCAATTGCTGCTGTTCTTAACAGGGAATGGAACTATGGAAGTACCCCATAAAGCTAACCAACTAATTTACAACTGGGTTAACTCCTGCTGATTTTCCCTAGATTGCCTCAGTATTAACTCAGCTCTCCTCTTTTTGTCATCTCTTTCTTCATCCCGCCGGAACATGGATGCATTTCTCCCAGAACCCTTTTTCAAAAGCCTCAGATCCAAAGAATCACCTAAGGCCTTCTTTCCAGGTCTAAACTCTAAACAGACAGCAGGCCTCTTGTCTGGAAGGGTTCTCTCCGCACCATCTACTCTTTCAGAAAGCCCATCCTTCATCGCCTGAATTGCAGGGGAGAATGTCTCCAGCAAAGAAACATGATTTTTACCATCTACCTCACTAGAAAGTTTAGCTGGAAGAGGCACTGGGTCCACATCTTTCTCACCAGCTTGAAAAGGTTCCGCAAGAAATGGATTTTCACTTTTACTAGCACTTGAAGTGATACCAACATCATCTGGCTGCTTAGAAGTTGATGCCACTGCTGAACCATTGCACACCAGTCGCTGCTGTAAATTTAATAAAGATCTTTCTGCCTTCCTTCGCTGTCTTGCTAATTCAATTTTATCAGCTCGAGGATCCGATGCCCTCTCATTCCACGTGGGGGTCCGCACATAAGTATGTGGATCAGGAAATGCAGGCAACCATGGAGGTATGTGCTTAAATGCCGGTGTTTCACCAATTTGAAAAAAACTGGGTATCATACGGGGAGGTTTTACCACAGGAAAATGTGGAAGAGTTTGAGCAAATGGAATCTCTTCAGCAGACTCCACATACTCAACCATCTCGCTGACAATACCAGAATTTAACGCACAACGGTTCACTTCCGATGCTCGCAGAAAACCAGTGGAGGCGCACATATCCTCTAATCCTTGAATAATATCAAACACATTGCACTGTGTTCTTCCAGCAAAATTAGCACTACTACTAGCTGTCTTTCCTAGGTCAAGTATATACTTAATCGCAATATCTGCAAGTGATTCAAGAGCAGATTCATTGAAGATCTCAAACCCAATACTTTCACATATTTGTGCAACCGCAGTCCTAGATATTGCTCGCCCAAAATCGTCAGAACCAACTCTTTCTTCCCTGGTATTATCAACAGTACTCTCTTTCTCCTTTTTATCCTCGGCACTACCTCCAACAATCATATTCAATTTCCTAAAAGATTTAGGGCTTCTTTTACTCAAAAACCTCACCACTCAGCTCAAACTCGTGCCTTTGACAGTGAAAGTTCACAACTTGGTAACATTACAAAAATCTCCACAACTCAAATATGCAGTTCCAAATGCCTACACCCATTTGCAGTTCACGCAGACCCTATACATTTAAGCTGCATTAAGGAGTAAAAGAACAACCCCAATTGCCCCAAATACAAGTAGACATGAATTACTGATTTCCTAGCTTTTTTCAAAATGAAAAAAAATAACACAACTTGGTGAGGTAAAATGCAATCCCCAGAACCCAAAAACTCAACCGAATTCTTCAACAAAACCAAATACAACCTCAAGATTCCTCCACCCCACTTAGTAATTAAATAAACCTCAAGTATTAAGCTCCTGTCTTCTCCAAAAAAGCAAAAAAAATCACAGCTAGATGATGTAAAATGCAAACCCCAGAACCCAAAACTCAACCAAATTCTTCAACAAAACCAAATACCCAGCTCAAGATTCCTCTATCCCACTTGATAATTCATCATACCTGAAGCATTAAACTCCTCTCTTTTCCCAAAAAGAAACAAAAAATCATAACTTGATGATGTAAAATGAGAACCCCAGAACCCAAAACTCAACCAAATTCTTCAACAAATCCAAATACCCACCTCAAAATTCCTCAACCCCACTTGATAATTCATTAAACCTTAACTATTACACAACATTAACGAGTAAAAGTACAACACCAAATGCTCCAACATACAACCGGACATGTATGAAAATGAATACTTACAGCTGGTTTTCGAGACTAATTGAGAACTTGGGTACCAAGTTCTTGATTAGTAAATTGATATTTCTCCAAAATTGAGAGCAGAAAAGGGTTTATGGAGAAAATTTTTTGATAAACCCTAAAACGGTAAACCAAGAAAGGGATTTGTAGATCGAGAGAGTGGAGGATCGAAGAGTGGAGCGGGACCTTTTTTTTATAGAAAAAAGACATTCTAATAATAACATATGAACCCATGTAGTTTAGAAAACTCACAATTGACCCCTGTATTATTTTTATTTAATTATTTTGTTTTTGAAATAAATTATTTAGGTTGACTTCATTGAATACTATGCATAAAGTGAAAGGATTTTAAATTTTTTTCTTGAAATATTGTTGAAAATATGCTTAAATAAATGACTTAGTTATCGCTTATTAATAATTTGACTTTCGATAAGAGGACATGAAGATTAAGGATTATGATAACAAATTAATAGGTAGTTGAATATTGTTTAGTTTCCTTTATCAGTATTGCGGTTATTACTCTTTTACTATCTTATTCTTCGATTGTATTATTGTACATTATTTCTTTTATTTCGATTACCATATTATTTGTTATTTCTGTAATGTTCTTCTCATATATCTTTAGCACAACTTCTTCATTAGTGAATTTTCTTTTTATACTTGATCTTATTATATTTTATTTAAACTTACGTCTCTTTGACTTCACAATGTTAAAATAAATTGCATACACAATCTTTTTTCCATATCTGACTTATAAAAATAGATTTCGTGTAATATGTTATTGTGATTAAATTTTTTTTTATATTTATATTACTAAAAAGCTTTTATATTCAAACATGACTTACAAAACTATAAATTTCAAGAGGAAAGTTTTACATAGATAAATATGTGAACTTTGTACATAATCATATTCAAGTAGTTGATTTGTAACTATTCTATACTTAGCATAATTTTCACTGATTTTTTTCTACTTCAATCAATAAGGGATGAGTTTATGTCAACTTCACATCGAGATGTATTTTAATACAAAAGAAGTGATAAATTAGCTAAGTAAATCGAACAATAAATAATTGAGATATGAAACTCCTAAAAAAGTTAGTCTAGGTATATTTTTATAATTAACTCATGTAATATGATGGGTTAATATTTAATAGTAATCATAAATAGAATATTAGTTAACCTATAAAAATCCTGATAAAGTGATAAATATTCTTTCATCCGCAATCTGAAATCTCGTCTTCGAATTCTGAATATAAAAACATCTTTTATGGAGCATTTTATCTCTAGCGTGAAGTCGTTGGTTCGAACTCTAAATATGAGAACGCTTGTATTAAAAGAAGCATGTGAGGTCTCGAGTTCGAACCCTAAATATAAAATATCTTTATTAGAAAGTATTTTACCATCATTTGAAATTAATAAGATTCCAACGCAATACCCGAACATTAAGTAGGATTTTTTTTGTTTTTGAAAAGTATGGGAAGTTCAGGGGGTAAAATGTAAAATCAAAAAAGTTAATAGTCCATATAGGAGTATAATATAATCCTTTGGCTCACAAGATATTGGATAACCCAAAAGAGAAATTTCTAGCGTTTGAGAAGAAGAAGAAGATGGAGAAGTACTTTGGAAACGCATACAGGGGCGACCCGGGAGTGCCACATGCCGACCCGGAACGATTCGTGAACATATGGATAGGGGCTGCTGCTTTCTCTGCTCTCACATATATCAATCCCTACATGTGGACTCTTTCCAATCAATACAAGTAAAACCTGCAAAACTCACTTTGAGTTTCTTTAATCAGCAATGTTCTGTTTTTGTTCATATTTGTTGTTAATTTGATAAAGGGGTTATCTTTATTTGGCTAAATTTTTGTTCTATACAGTGTGCTTATAGTTTTGAGAAGTAGTATCGAGTTTTGGTGTTTGTGGTGCAAAGAGCTATTAAAGCAAAGAGAGAGAGTGGTAAAGGGGTTAGCTTTTTTTGGCTCAATTCTTGTGCTATATCGTGTGCTTGTAGTTTTGAGGAGTAGTATCGGCTTATAGCTATTAAAGCAAGAGAATGGTAAAGGGGTTATCTTTGTTTGACTAATTCTTGTTCTATATAGTGTGCTTGTAGTTTTGAGGAGTGGTATCAACTTGTGGTGTTGGTGAAAGAGAGGGAGGGTGTGGTAAAGGGGTTATCTTTATTTGAATTGGATGTTGTTCTATATAGGGTATTTGTAGTTTTGAGGAGTAGTATCGACTTAGAGCTATTAAAGCAAGAGAGAGTGGTAAAGGGGTTATCTTTATCTGACTCGATTCTTGTTCTATAAGTGTGCCTGTAGTTTTGAGGAGTGGTATCAACTTGGGGTGTTGGTGAAAGAGAGAGGGTGTGGTAAAGGAGTTATCTTTATTTGCTCAATTGTTGTTCTATATAGCATGCTTATAGTTTTGAGGAGTAGTATCGACTCTAATAAAGCAAGAGATAGTGGTAAAGGGATTTACTTTATTTGGCTTTATTCTTGTTCTATATAACGTGGTTGTAGTTTTGAGGAGCGATATCAACTTGTGGTGTTTGTGATAGAGAGGGTGTGGTAAAGGGGTTATATCTATTTGGATCATTTGTTGTTTTATATAGTGTGCTTATAGTTTTGAGGAGGAGTATCGACTTATATTAGCAAGAGAGAGTGGTAAAGGGGTTATTTTTATTTGGCTTAATTCTTGTTCTATATAGTGTGCTTGTAGTTTTGAGGAGTGTTATCAACTTGTGGTGTTGGTGAAAGAGAGAGAGGGTGTGGTAAAGGGATTATCTTTCTTTGGATCAATTGTTGTTCTATATAGTGTGCTTATGGTTTTGAGGAGTAGCACTGACTTATAGCTATTTAAGCAAGAGAGAGTGGTAAAGAGGGTATCTTTATTTGGATCAATTCTTGGTCTATATAATATGCTTATAGTTTTGAGCAGTAGTATCGACTTATGGTGTTTGTAGTGTAAAGAGCTATTAAAGCAAGAGAGTGTGTTAAATGGGTTATCGTTATTTGGCTTAATTCTTGTTCTATGTAGTGCACTTGTAGTTTTGAGGAGTGGTATCAGCTTGTGTTGTTATTGATGCAAAGAGCAATTAAAGCCAGAGAAAGGGAGAGAGAGGGTGATAAAGTGGATATCTTTATTTGGCTCAATCCTTGTTCTGTATACTGTACTTATAGTTTTGAGGAGTAGTACCGACTTATGGTTTTTGTGGTGCAAAGAGCTATTAAAGCTAGAGAAAGAGAGAATGTGGTAAAGAAGTTATCTTTGTTCGGCTCAGTTCTTGTTCTGTACAGTGTGGTTATAGTTTTGAGGAGTAGTATTGACTTATGGTGTTTGTGATGTAAAGAGCTATTAAGCAAGAGAGTGTGATAAATGGGTTGCTTTATTTGGCTCAATTCTTGTTCTGTATAGTTTGCTTGTAGATTTGAGGACTGGTATCAGGTTATGGTGTTGTTGGTGCAAAGAGCAATTAAAGCAAGAGAGAGAGAGAGAGAGAGAGAGAGAGAGAGAGAGTGAGAGTGATAAAGGGGTTATCGAGAGAGAGAGAGTGATAAAGGGGTTATCTTTATTCGGCTCAGTCTTGTTCTATATAATCTGCTTGTAGTTTTGAGGAGGGGTATCAACTTGTGGTGTTTGTGGTGCGAAGAACTATTAAAGCAAAAGAAAGAGGGCGTGATGAAGAAGTTTTTATTTGGCTCAATTCTTGTTTTATACAGTGTGCTTATAGTTTTGAGGTGTAGTATCGACTTATGATGTTTTTAGTTAAAAGAGCTATTAAAACTAGATAGAGTGTGGTAAAGGGCATCTTTATTTGGCTAAATTTGTTCTGTGTAGTGTGATTGTTGGTTTAAGGAGTGTTATCAACTTGTGGCGTTGGTGGTGCAAAGAGCTATTAAAGCAAGAGAAAGAGTGTGTGGTAAAGGGTTATCTGTATTCGGCTCAATTCTTGTTCTATATAGTGTGCTTGTAGTTTTGAGGAGTAGTATCGACATATGGTGTTGGTGGTGCAAAGAACTATTAAATCTACAGAGAGAGAGAGAGAGAGAGAGAGAGAGTTTAAGGGGTTATCTTTATTTATCTCAATGTGATTATGATAGAGTTAAGTAATTAAACCTTCAAAACTGATCTTTATTATGATAAAATTAAGTCTGTTCTCGATGTGATTATAATGGAGTTAAAGGCTGTTGACTTTATGCTGCTGGTTTCTCTTTACAGTTTGTGAGTAAAAAGATATGGAGTCAGTTATATCAAAAAAGATATTGTGTCAATCTGGTTTTTATCAGCGGGTTGAGTAAGGTTGTTTTGCCTGCTCACTCTAGCCTTTTCATCCTCGTTGAGATGTCTGGAACATTGTCGGCGTTTCTATTTGACATGATCCAAAATGGAAATATCGGTGAATATAGTTTATGCGTATTTAGGTTTCTAGACCTTCTTAGTGGATATAATACTAAAAATTAGTTTGCAGACAGTCAATAGAAGGTGAATGCCTACTCAATGGATATAGTGTTGCTATAATAACCATCACTAGTTTGTTGAGCGATAGTGAGGCATTCTGTGGTTTTTTCATTAGAGTAAATTATATTGCTGAAATAAGTGTCACTAGTATTTTGAGGGCTTAAAATTGTAATTGCAGAAGTTTAAAAATTGTAATTGCAGAAGTTTAAAAATAGTTAGAGCTTGATTCATGCTAGCAGGTCGTCTCTGTGCTTTATTTTCATTTTTTTCTTTCAATTTTTCTTTTAAAAATTAATGCATACACATCTCTCTATTTTGTGTTCCGTTCTTCTCAAGTTCCCGCCTCTTCCAGCTAAATGGCATCTGTTGACATTTGAACAAAAAAGGAGCAGTACGTTCATGTTAAGTTGAACTCCAAATCCTTCTGGTTATTTTTCTTCTATCTTTCTCATTAAGAACAAAGCAGTTGTTGATCACAAAAATGGATCAGGGATTTACCTGAAGTAAAGCGAAAACTGCAAATTTTGGGGATATTTGACAGTTGCCTCAAACACGGGAAATAGTTGCACCACCTCGACGAAAGGAAAATCACTTTCACATGAACTTGGGGAGATGTTAAAATCTTGGAAACTTCCTAAGTACTGCTCAATCCTTGTTCTATATAATTTGCTTGTAGCTTTGAGAAGTGGTATCAAGTTGTGGTATATGTGTTGCAAAGGGAGTGCGTGGTAAAGAAGTTTTTATTTCACTCAATTCTTGTTCTATACAGTGTGCTTATAGTTTTGAGAAGTAGTATCTATTTATGGTGTTTGTGGTTAAAACTGCTATTTATGCAAGAGAGAGTGTGGTAAAGGGTATCTTTATTTGGCCAAATTCTTGTTCTATATAGTGTGCTTGTAGGTTTTAGGAGTGTTATCAACTTGTGGTAATGGCGGTGCAAAGAGCTATTAAAGCAAGAGAAAGAGGGAGGGTGTGTGGTAAATGAGATATCTGTGTTTGGCTCAATTCATGTTCTATATAGTGTGATTGTACTTTTGAGGAGTGGTATGGTGTTGATGGTGCAAAGAACTATTAAAGCAACAGAGAGAGAGAGAGTGTGTTAAAGGGGTTATCTTATTTAGCTCAATGTGATTATGATAGAGTTAAGTAATTAAACCTTTAAAGCTGATCTTTATCATGATAAAATTAAGTCTGTTCTCGATGTGGTTACAATAGATTTAAGGGCTGTTGACTTTACAGTTTAGAGTAAAAAGATATGGGGTCTGTCTATATGAAAAAAGATATTGTGTCAATCTGTTTTTTATCAATGGGTTGAGTAAGGTTGTTTTGCTCGCGCACTTTAGCCTTTCCTTCCCCGTTGAGATTTATGGAACATTGTTGACATTTCCATTTGACATGATCCAAAATGGAAATATTCAGAAACCCACTGGGTGCAAACAATTTCTGAGGGCCATCGGACTGGGTAACACTTGAATTAACCATGGTGCATTTGCGGGAAACTCCTTGCCGAGGGCCTGTGCACCCCCGGGATTAGTCGGGGCTCTAAGAGACTCGAACACCCGGTGCAAATCAAAAAAAAAATCGGTGAATATAGTTTTTGCGTATTTAGGCTTCTAAACCTTCTTAGTGGATATAATACTAAGAATTAGTTTGCAGACAGTCAATAGAAGGTTAATGTGCACTATAATGCCTACTCAATGAATATAGTGTTGCTGTAATAAGTATGACTAGTTTGTTGAGCGACGGTGAGGCATTCTGTGACTTTTTCATTAGAGTAGATTATATTGCTGAAATAAGTGTCACTAGTATGTTGAGGGCCTAAAATTGTAATTGCAGAAGCTTAAGAATAAGTAAAGCTCAATTCATGCTAGCAGGTCGTCTCTGTGCTTTATTTTCATTCTTTTCTTTCAATTTTTCTTTTAAAAGTTAATGCATACACCTCTCTATCTTGTGTCCCGTTCTTCTCAAGTTCCCATCTCTTCCAGCTAAATGGCATCTATTGCCATTTGAACAAAAAAGGAGCAGTACATTCATGCTAAGTTGAACTCCAAATCCTTCTTGCTGTGTTTTTTCTATTTTTCTCATTAAGAATGAAACAGTTGTTGATCACAAAAATGGATCAGGAAGTTACCTGAAGTAAAGCGACAACTACAAATTTTGGGGATATTTGACAGTTGCCTCAAACACGGGAAATGGTTGCACCACCTCGACGAAAGGAAAATCATTTTCACATGAACTTGGCCAGAGGTTAAAATCTTGGAAAACTTCTTAAGTACTGCTTTGTCCAAGATGACCAAATTAGAGGCATGAGACGCATCTCTGTAGAACAGTTCCATATTCACTAGAGAGAAACCTCAATACATGATGACTGTAGAATGCTTAGATTGTTGGACATTATCTGTTTAAGCTTTCATGTAAATATTCGCAGTAGGATAGGAGAAACTAAAGATGGCAGAAGTTCATATTCTTTTTGCAAAAATAAGGTGGAAAGAGGGTGGTTTGCTGGAAGTGAACTGAAAGGAATAGTAGGGGGTAATATGAGGCTCCCTTCTCTCTTTCCTTCCCCCCCTTTGTTCGGATAAGCATGAGGCTCTCTTTTGCATTCCAAGTTCACATTTTGGAGTTTTAAATCATAATCCATGCATTTTAATTTTTTTTTAAAATGGATGCCGCTGGATCATTTCACTTAACCATCATTCAAAGCTTCCGTGCATTCTTCATTTGTGATGGGTCACTTGTTCCTTCTTGATTTCATTAGAACTATGCTTCTTGAGTTGTGGATGCTAGTATAGCTTTGGAACTTTAGTTTGACATAGCTGCACTCCACTATGGCTAATTGCCAGTAGTCTGTGCCCCAGCAAGTGATTACATATTGCCATGTTTGGTATTGGCAGTAGTAAGTTTTGTCTCAATGATAACCATATTACTGCAAGATTGAGCTTTCTAAGGAAAAAAAAAATCCTTTTTTGCTGTGTGTCTGACCTATTGAATATGTTGTTATGTGCAGCTGGCATGACAAAGCCATGCTTTTTGAGCAATATCACTGGAAGAAAGCTCTCAAGAAAAATCAGGACTATGAATTCAAGGTACTCATGGTTCTCAAACTTCTTATGTTATGATTATGTTCAGTCTTATTCATCATGGAGTTCTAAATAAGTATGACGATTTTGTTCCAATGCTTTTAGTTTCGAACTAGGATGAAATTACTGGCTTTATGTTTCTCATTTGAGTTTCATTTGTTGCAGTGGAACCAGTACATGGATAAAGATACACGAGACTCGTACTACTTCAATTGGCCTGTTTACTTTCCATGAGTTTCTCCAATGTATCAGCATACTGATGTTTCCTTTTGAAATTTCTATTGATACTATGAATCCAAACATCTTTTAGCCTTGAAAAGTTTGGTGATATTTCCCAAAGCTGCATGATTGCTTCCCTTAATTTTCTCTAAATTGCTTGTCTTCCTATTTGAACTTGAGACTACCTTACTTTATCTGAATCTGTTACATAAGTTCATATTATTGTGTCCTTGAGTTATACTTGAACTTGAGATGGCAAAAGAGGCGAACGGTCCATGCCCACAAATTCAGAGTATTCTCTCATTCCCTGTCTCTATTTCTACGAGGTAGGGATAAAACCTGCGTACACACTATACTTTTCAGACCTCATTTGTGTTCGTGGGATTGCATTGGGTATATTGCCATCATCATCTTAGTAAATGCAGTGAGAATGCAAGAGCTGCAGAGATGTGCAGAAACAAAAGTGAATGGAGAATGAAACAGTTGTCCCTACTTGAAATTAAAAAAGATGTCTAATCTTCAACTTCTTGGGTGTTGTTATTTCAAGTATTTGCTACTCTATTCTGGCTTTGTGCACAACCTCAAAATGAAATAATAGGCCAAAAAGCCCAAATTGCAATCTGCTCTGTCCCATTTTTTAAATTTTAAAAATGTAAGTTGTAATCTGTTCTGTCTTGTCCTGGCCTGACCTGCCTCAGTTGTCATCCCTCCTAAAAGCTAGGCAGGGATTTATTCGAATTTCCTTTGGTGAAAATTTACATCATTTTATATATGGTTGAAAACGTTTTCAATGCGTATATATAGTAGATATTGAGTTTCCTTTCAACTTTTCGTGTGTTTTTACTTTCATATTTTGAATTCCTTAGTAAAAAATTTAAGTCCGCCATTGTTTGGAAGTGTCCTTTTCTCACCAGTTTCCTCATGTCCATTAGTATTGAGTTTTGATGAGCTCCTTGATAAAAAAAAAATTAATTAGTGTACCGTGTTTTTGTAGTTTCTTTAATTTTGTTCAATCTTTTTGATCGTTTTTTAATAAACGACCATCATATTTCTTTATAATAATACTTTATTATAATTATTTTATTTATGTGTGAGAGTTATTTTATATATCTATGTTATATCATATGTTCTCTAAACCAGTATTTCGCTTTAGCAATCAAAATATTAAATTATATGTTTTCTAAAATGATCCAAATTACAATATTTATTATGGTCCATCTACAAAAACTGCAATTCTTCATTTAATTAAATTTACTTTTATCACTTTTTTCCACAATTATTGCAAGTCTTCTTAACTGTCAAAATCAAAATGCACTCTTAATCCTCTTTGAATATATTTTTGTAATAATTGATTAATTTTTTTCTTCCATTCAGATTACTGTTCTTAATTTTGGGTTATCATCTCTTGTTAAATCTTTTGAGTGACGTATAAAAACATGTAAAGTGATTAATTATTTTTTTCTACTTTTATATCCGAATTATCAAATGTGCAAATTTTCAATTTGAAATGTATAAAGTGTATCGATTTTTTCTAGCTACATACCTGAGTTATTAATTGTGTGAATTTTCAATCTGAACGTATAAAGTGTATTGATTTTTTCTAGTTTCTTATCTGAATTATCAAATATGCAAATTTTGAAACTGACGCGAATTTTCAATCTAAACGTATAAAGTGTATCGATTTTTTTTTATATCTGAATTATCAAATATGCAAATTTTCAAGTTGAATATATAAAGTATATCGATTTTTTCTAGCTACATACCTGAGTTATTAATTGTGCGAATTTTCAATCTGAACGCATAAAGTGTATCGATTTTTTCTAGTTTCATATCTGAGTTATCAAATATGCAAATTTTCAAGTTGACGCGAATTTTCAATCTAAACGTATAAAGTGTATCGTTTTTTCTAGTTTCATATCTGAATTATTAAATTTGTAAATTTTTAATTTAAATGATGATGATAATTAGGTGTGTTTGGTATGGAAGAAAACATTTTCTTGTATTGCATGTTGTGATGATATTTCCCTCTCCTTTGAATGAGCTAAGAAGGGTCCTTTTAATTTTGTCTCCCCAATAATATCATCCCCTATGCAATAATTAATTATTATTTAAATGTAATTATATATGGTAAGAAATAAGTTTTTTTAATCATATATGATATTCGGAACATCGAATATGCACATTGATCTGATTAATTTAGATTTGTAGCATATAAAAATTTATTTTAGAAAAAACACTATGATCATTATTAGGAATTTTTTTTATGTCTAAAGTTTGAACTAAATACTTTTATTCAACGATAAAAGGATCATGAAATAAAAGAAGCTTACTAAAACTTCACTTTTATTTATATATATAATTAAAAATAACATAATATGAAAGGCACTACATTAGTTCATTCATCAACATTATATATACTTTAGACAATATAACATGGTCCTTAAAATATAGTTAAGTCTAATTAAACAATAACACATTTAATTAACTTTTGTAAATTAATTAATAGCTAAGCACCATAAGATCCCACGATTTTTTTTTCGAAAGACCATATACATAGATTCTTAATCTTTTCAGCTATCAACGTAGGACTCAGTTCGAACATCCAGTAGCAAGAACCTTGTGCAATTCCTCAGCGCGACAAGGGAATTCAAGAACCCCTTGTTGTTTAAATCCATATTCATCTTCAGCTTGTTTTAACAATTTCAAGAATGATGGATGATTTAGCCATTGCAATTCCACCACAAATCTTTGTGGTTCTTCTTCAGGATTCACTGAAAAAACAGCAAAGTGTCCTTCTTTCACGTCGTTCGGCACCAATGACGTCTCTCCACGTGGCATTTCATCGGGAAATTGATCAATAGAACTAGTAGTAACATTATTATTTGACTTATTTTTGAATTTGGGAATCAATTGATGAAGATATTGAGCCTTCAATAACTTCCTAATGATATTGGACTTCACCATATTTTTGTGTATACTTGTTGTGTATATGGTGTATATTGGATATTGTTGTGGTTTTTCTATAGAGTTTTTAGAGGGGGATTTATATAGGATATGGTTAAGGTTAATAATTAAGAAATAATTTCTAAGATAATGAGTTTAGTATGTTGGGTCCCCATAATATGTGCCTAAATATTCAACCAAATTTTTTGGTCATATATTCCAACCATTTTGATCATTTATTGTAACTTATGATCCATCTTTTTCTTAATGCACTTTTTTAAAAGATATTTTGCTTCCCAATGCACTTTTTTTGTTTTATTAAAAAGAAGCTTTGATACTTTAGCGAATTTAAGTTATATGTACTGATATTAATTTATTTTTACTTGTAATAACAGATTTACTTATTTGTAAAAGAAGATATACATCAAGATATATCTTTTTACTTTTTGTTTTTCTTGAAAAGAAAAGATGCAACACGTGAACTTCTCAAGACGTAACCTATAAATGATCTGATAGTGTAATTTTGTTACATTGACGATATATGTACAAAATATAAACTTATTTTGTATACAATATGTATGTCTATGAAAAATGAAAGTTTCTCCATTAGGGATTGTACAAGGGTAAAATTTCTTCATACTAAATGTTTACACTTAAGTAATTAATAGAGGCATGATACATGTTTATGTAGACTCTTAGAGCATAATCATAGTTAATTAACTTGCAAATCCACCTCATATAATCATTTTAGCATAATCATATCAACCTAACTAACGTTTAAATGGGTTATTAATCGCATGTTTATTTACTCATCTATCCAACCCGCTCATTTAACATCCCTGCCTTGGAGTATTTTGACACTAAGTAGTTAATGTTTCTTTTTCTTAAACGACCAATCCTGTGATTGGGGTCCTTTTGGTTTTTGCTTTTTAGTCCCACTGGCTTTGTTTATATACTATATTAGGCAAGTAACATTTTTTGCCTTCGTATATAAGATCATGTTCATGTGTTTTTTTTCATGTTAGCGCGATGTAAAGTCATATCAATTTGATAGAAGTTGTGAGTTAGCCAACATGATAGTACATTAGCTAGGTCGAATACATATAACATCAGAAGTCTTATCGATTTATCATGACTTGTGTTTTACCATTTAAAGTAAAAAAGGAACAATGAAATAAGTTTGGATGAGATATAATGAATCAGTGAAAATTAGAAATGATGATAATTCGATAGCGTAAATGAAATAAATTTATAGGAGGAAGTAGATATGAAGATGAAGACAAAGATAAGGAAGGGACCTTCTCTTCTAGTTAGCTAGTTTTCCTTTTCTTGTATTTTATGTTACATTGATTAATACTATTTACTTGATAAATCCCTTTCATCCTTTGAATGGGTCCTATTGTAATTCACAAATATCTCAAATGCAACTAATAACTTGTTTTGATTTTAATATACGATATTCGACTAAAAGTGTATATCTCATGCATAAATGTGTTGTTACATCATGATTTTGGATGGCTTTTGAGTTTATTACGATTTTTATGCGTGTAAGAAATGTATTGTACGAAGACGAATCAATATAATTGAGTTTATTGATAGAATCAAAAAAAAAATTGTAGTGTTAAATATAATTGAGTTCTTTTTCTCTATTCGTTTAACTATGTTTTGATTGTTGTTAGTTTTTCTCAAATACATAAATCTCCTTTCAGATACATCCCTTCCCTATATATCCGGATGTCCTATCTTCTCTGTTACATCCCTCTCTTTTGTATCTGGGAGTGCAGTGATGTATCTCGAATTTCATAAATTTTAAGAAATTTTTGTAATTTGAAAAAGCAAAAAAATAATGTAATTACTCCTAATTATGTAAGTTATAAAAAAAATTAATAGAGAGTTAATGTTCTTTTTTAAAATAATGAACAAGTGTTAGGCTAAGTGGATATTATTTAAAAATTTGTTGGACAGGTTCAAAGGAAGCAGAATTAATTAAGATCAAAAATAGCATGAACAAATTAATTAATGATAAAATGATCTTTCATATATTGCTCACATGACAAATCAATTAATGATAGGGGTGTGTTTGGTATGAATTAGATCAAAATTTTAAAATTTGTGCCTTTTTGAAGTTTTTTTTTTTATTGAAAATGATTTTTAATTTAAAATCATAAAACTTAAAATTATTTTATTATTTTCTTGAACTTTGTAGCTGATTAAACTAAAACACATGAAATGAAACGAAGTGAAAGGTAGTAATGTTACATCATTTTGATGTCTTTCTAGCAACTTGCTGATAATTTTGTTAAAATAATAAAAGCAGTAACGATCACAAGTCTACGAGATTTTCTTATAAGACCTTATATCTTTTATATATATATGTGTGTGTATAGTTTTTCAATTAATCTTTTTGATTATTAATATCAGACTTTGTTCGAACATCCAAAAGCAAGAAACTTGTTCAATTCCTTAGCACGACAAGGAAATTCAAGAACACCTTATTGTTTCAATCCATATTTTCAGCTTAATGTTAATACTATAGTGAAATTATATTTATTACACACAATTTTAATAAAACTATCGTACATAAATTTATGTTCCGTATCGAAATCCGCATCTGTCCATTGGCATGTGCTTTGGTTCATTTTTGGTCCTTTAATGCAAACATATGATCCACTTTTTAGTGTCCTTTGTTCACTTTTCCAGCCTCATGTCTTCTTATTTGGTATTCATTGGAAAAAGCTATGGGGTGGGTCCATCCATATAAGGAACTCGAAAAACGATAAATTTGTAAATTTGACTATTTATAATAAAGTATAAGTATATTAAATTTGTAAATTTAACTATTATAACGTGTAAATTATACATCAGTGTTGAATGTTGAAAAGATGATAAATTTGTAAATTCGACTATTTATAATATATAGATAAAACATCATTTCATTATGAATGTTGGAAAGACGATAAATTTGTGAATTTGACTATTTAAAATTTGTAAAGTATACATCATTATGGAATGTTGGAAAGATGATAAATTTTCTTATTAATATGATAGCTAGGGTTTACAATGATGAATTCTTCGCATACATAATGTGTAAATACTTCATTAGGAATGTCGGAAAGACGATAAATTTCCATATATAATATGATGACCAGGGTTAGGGTTTACAAAGAGAGAATTCTTTGCATTTGTTAGGTTGTGGAAATAAGGGAATTCATCTCGACAACCAGTGACACAAGTCGTAATTATTGCAGCTCTGCTTTTACAAAAGGAGAAATTCGTAAGTGATAAATTTTCATATTAATATGATGATCAAGGTTAGGGTTTACAAAGAGAGAATTCTTCTATTGGGTTGTGGAAACAAGACAATTCATCTCGACAACCAGCGACATAAATCGTAATTGTTGCAGTTCGACTTTTACAAAAGGAGAAACTCGTAAGTCTCCTAAACAAATATATTCAATGAAGAAACACTTTCTTTGTTTCAATTTACATGTCACACCTTTTTTTTTCATTTTATCTCTAAAAAAATGATATACTTTCATATATTTACAAAGAATTTAACTTTTAAATTGTGTGTGTGTGTTAGGCTGAGTGGATAATCTCCAAAAGTTTCTAAAAAAATATATTAATTACTTAGATTTGTTGGACAAGAAGTTGGCATATTCACCTACTTCTAAGGGAACAGAAAACAACAAAAATAGATTTAAAATTAAAAAATCTATTTTTTTAACTCAATCTATTTCAACTCGTTTAAAGTTATATCGGGTTGATATACAATCTGAATTGACTCAAGAGAGATCTCGCCAAAATTATTTTAAAACAGTCTTTTTAAAATTTGATATGTTTTATGCTATTAAAAAAGAATAAATAAAATAAGTAAAAGTTGGGTTGGGTCTTGACCCACTCTATAACCCATTACTCAATCTATTTTGACCCAACTCATTTTGATCCAAGCAAATTCGAGTTGGTTTGGGTCTTGACCCGTTTATTATCTTGACCCGCTCAAATTTGACTCAACCCGCCCAAATCCCACCCCATGTGTTTGTAATGTTGAGGCTAGGGACAACTGTAATATTGTCTCCGTGTGTTGTCCTTTAGTTTTTTTTTCTTGCCCCACATAATCATTTATAATTATCGATTTGAAAAAAAAGAAAGAAAAAGAAACGTTAGAACTAACTTTAGCTCGGATTCTTATATAAAACAACAATAACATATTTTCGTAAAAAATTTACCAGTGAGATCTAGATATATACAGATTTTATTTTTACCACATGAAGGTAGAGAAATTGTTACTGAATTATCCTCAATTTAACTAGCTCAAATTTTATATACAAGTAAAAAAAAATCGTCAATCAATTACAAATAACAAATTTCGAACTCAAATTCATCAAAATTAAATTTTGAACTCAAAACTCTAATTTAATTTGCCTGCTAAGAGTAAGATTGTGAAAAATCAATTAGAGATTCGATAACAAATCAAATTACTCTCATTAATTAAAGAACATTAGATATTTCATATTCGTAAGGATATTAATATGACAAATCTTATTAAAACTGTTCGTTTTTTCTCATCACAAACTTGTGGTTTAATAGGGAAAATTCAATTCTTGATCGTTGGTACTAAAAATAAAGCAGTTGATTCGGTAGAGTGATTTATAGTAAGGGGCGAGTTTTCATTGCAATTTGAACCTCAAGTCTCCCTCGGTTTTTAATCACTTCATTAATCGCTAGGCCAATATCTTTCGGAACAATTACTTATCACACTTGAGCAAGGATGCACTAAAAGTCCATAATGTTAACACAAGCTCATCACCATTGCAGCAATTTCAATTTGTGGTTTAGCACCCATCATATGTATCAGTCCATAATTTTCTTGGATTTCGCAGCATACTTTCCTGATGATTTTCTCGAGCTGAGGGTCTTTTAGAAACCACATCGTACCCCCACAAAGATAGGGGTAAGGTCTACGTACATACCATCTTCCCCAGACCCCACGTGGAAATACACTAGATACGTTGCTGCTGCAGCATGCTTTCGTGAGTATCAGTCAATAACGTTCTTGGATTTTGCAGCATACTTTCCTGAACTACCATCTGTCATGTGATAAAGAAAATGAATCTTGGGTCTAACTCAACCCCAAAAACTAGCTCATGAAGTGAAAATAGTCCGAGACCATCCAAGTCCCTCATCCACAACTGATGTGGGAATACTGACACCACATATAAGTAAATCTTACAGAATGTTTTAGGAGTGACAGAGTAAAGCTCCCAGTCAATCGTCGTCTTTGATTTGCTTGGCAAACTGCAGCCTCGAGGATCAATGATTCACTGATGAAACATGCATAGCAATAATCCAATTTTCTATCCCAGACAAGTAACCAAGTTATTCAATCAGATTTAAGTTACTTGAAAGAAAACTGAATGTCATAAGATAATAGATTCAGAAAAAGGAGACATCAGATGAGAAGAAATAATGGCATAAGACTACCCAAAATGACTTCTTAGTTCAGGGCTTCAGTTGGCTCATAGAAAATTCATAAGGTGAAAAAATTTAATAGAAAACTCACCAACATACCCCGTGTAATCCCACCCATGGGGTCTGGCCTCAGTGTGTACAGACCTTGCTCATATCTTGGGAGAGTAGAGAGGTGGTTTCTGATTGACCCTCGGCTAAATAGAAAACTCATAAAGTGGAAAATAATTGAGAATTAGCACACGCGTACACACAACAACAACAGGAGGCAAGAGTGTTCTCTCCTACTGGATAGCATAACATAGATGACACTTCACGCGCCGTCATAGGAAGAACATACTTCTCAAATATGGAACAGATTAGTCCAACAATTTTCTACAGATGCAGTTGGGATGACATAGCAATGAAGTTGAAATTTTTAATAGGCACTGACTAGAACATCTAATTCTCTATACTAGTTTCAGAAAAGATATTTTAGCTAATACCATTATGATTAAGTTCTCTTATAATTCAATAGCACATTTCTGTGAAATTCACTGACAAGTCGACTACTAAAACAATTCATCTTGTTCGAAGATTAGTGGAAAAATATAGGGAAAGAAAGAAGGACCTTCATATGGTGTTCATTGATCTCGAGAAGGCCTATGACAAGGTTCCGAGAGATGTCCTATGGAGGTGTCTGGAGGTGAAAGGTGTTCCAATGGTGTATATTAGAGTGATAAAAGACATGTACGACGGAGTCAAAACTCGGGTAAGAACGGTGGGAGGTGACTCAGAGTATTTTCCTGTTGAGATGAGATTTCATCAAGGATCTGTGTTGAGCCCTTTTCAGTTTGCCTTGGTGATGGATGAGTTGACATAGTCTATTCAAGAAGAGGTTCCACGGTGTATGCTATTTGCAGTTGATATCGTACTGATTGATGAGACTCGGGCTAAAGTTAACGATAGATTGGAGGTTTGGAGACACGCCTTGGAATCTAAAGCGTTCAAACTGTGCAGGACCAAAACTGAATACTTGGAGTACAAGTTCAGTGTTGCGAGGGATGAAGCAGACATTGATGTGAGACTTGTCACTCAACTTATTCCCAAAAGAGAGAACTTTAAATATCTTGGGTCCATCATCCAGAGTAGTGGTGATATCGACAATGATGTCACACACCATATTGCGGCAGCATGGACGAAATGAAGACTTGCCTCAAGAGTATTGTGTGATAAACTCAAAGCCAAAGGTATGTTTTATAGGATGGTGGTTAGACCGTCCTTGCTGTATGGGTGGAGTGTTGGCTAATAAAAAACTCACATGCTCAGAAGATGCAAGTCGCAGAGATAAGGATGTTGAGATGAATGTGTGGACATAACAAGAGTGATAAGATTAGGAATGAGACCATTCGAGAGAAGCTAGAGGTGGCTCGGGTGGCTGACAAGATGAGGGAAGCGAGATTGTGATGGTTTGGACATGTGCAAAGAAGAAGTACCGATGCTCCTGTTAGGAGGTGCAAGAGATTGGATTTAGGAGTTACAAGGAGGAGCAGAGGCAAACTGAAGAAGTATTGGGGGAGGTAATCAGACAAGATATGGCGAAGCTTGATCTCACCAAGGACATGACCTTAGATAAGAAGAAGTGGAGGTCGCGAATTAGAGTAACAGGCTAATAGGTTAGTAGGGTTAGGTTGATGTCTGGCCGTGGGGTATAGTAGGGTCATAAGTTTTGTCGTGTCTTTATATCATGTGTTGTCATTATTTATCTTATATGTGTAAAATTTACCGTATTTACATACTATCATGTGCTTGGCGTTATTAGTCACTCTTTCTGTTTCCTTTTCTTTTCCTTTTCTTTTTGGTAAATCTAGTTTATTTTGCTTATGGGATTTCGAGACGAGGGTTCCCAGGAAACCTCTCTACTTTTGTGAGGTTGTGGTAAGCAGTGTTTTGAAAGGCGAGCGCATCTCGCCAGAGGCGATGAGGCGAGGCGAGGCGAGGCAGTGTCGCCTTTTCATGCCAAGGCGAGGCGCTCCTTGCAAAGGCGAGGAAAGGCGCCAAAAAGGCGAGAGGGAACGGGGCGAGGCGAGGCGCCTATGGCGTCGCCTTTTCTGTTTTAATTAAAAAATATGCTTATTTTAAAGATAAAAAAGATCTGCTAGGGTTTATTTGGAAAAAAACTTGCCCGCGTACTATTTCTCTTCTTCAGAGTCCAGACTCCAGACGTCTTCCACCTACCACGCGACTTCCACTTGCGCGACATCTCCAGGTATGTTTCTTTCTGAGTTTCTTCGTTTCTTTTTTCTTCTTTCTTCTTCTTCTTCTTCTCCTCTTCTTCACTTCTTCTCCAGTCTTGCATTGCGCGAGAGGCGAGACCGCAGTTTCTTTATTTTTTCTTTCTTCTTCAGTTCTTCTTCTGTTCTTCAGTAGTTCTCTTGGAGTGCTCTGTTTTGTTTGCATGTTTTTCTTGGCACTCTGTTTCAGTCTTTTAGAGACAGACAGACTCATTCACTACACTTGGCAGTTGGCAGTGAGTTTACCTAATTTTTTTTAAAAAAGATTTATAATCCTTTATTAATATAATATGTTGTAAAATGTAATATGTTGAAATAGATCTTGCTATCTATTATTAGTTTTTGCCTTTTTGAATTGAAATATTTGCTAATATATGTTATTGCTATTGAGATTTTGGATATTTATATATGCACTTAAATATTTTAAGATTTTGGTATAAATTGGCGTCTCAATTCAAAAAGGCGAGCGCCTGCAGAGCCTTGTCGCCTTTCGCCGTCCAAAACACTGGTGGTAAGGTCGGCGTACGTTCTACCTTCCCCAAACCCCACTTGTGGGATTCCACTGGGTATGTTGTTGTTGTTGTTGAAGAGATACTATGCGGATATAACATTGACGCAAGCAGACTATAATATTGAAGGTATGTCATTTCCCAGGTCTTAAAACTGTGTATATCTTTATTTTGATAAATCAAAATCTCAATTTCCCCCCTAATTTGTCCATGGTTGCTGGTCACAGTATCTGATGTGGATTGACCGCACACTACACGAATCACACACCAGCACTAGCATCATGTCGACACAGGTTCAGCAGCAAAAATGAAGAGTCCACAACACTTACTCAGTTACTCTAGTAAATGTAGATCATAATGCTAAAATTCAAAAGGCAATTGGCAAAAGCACAAGCACATAGCAATGAATCAATGTATGAAAGTGTAATATCAATAGGAATATTTAATAGTAATAAAATCCTTAACATTTCAAAGACCTTGCGTGTGCAAACACGATATACTTATAACCACTTAAACATGTCACAAAAGCAAGTTCGAGGAAACAGGGTAAAGTGTTCAGCTTAGTCTTTACCAACAGGCTACCCTATGATCAAGCAGTTTGTTTGCGTTCAAACCCAGTTCCAGGGTCCTCATCACAGGGGAAGACATCTAGTCCAGTGACAATAGCAGATGGTGGACCCCTCCGACACCTCTGCTCCATTTCCTGAACTTTTTCTGGGCTTCCAGAAAACAAAGCCTCCACCGATCCATCCCTTCGATTTCGAACCCAGCCTTTCAACCCCAATTCCTTAGCATTCTCCACAGTCCAGTCTCTGTAAAACACCCCTTGCACTCTCCCCTTAATCACAGCTCTAACCTGCAGCCACAAAACATTAGTAACCGGAATGCAGAAAATATGAACACACATTACTGAAAAAACACCTTAAATGTCCCATCTTTTTAAAGAACTTTAACTTAAAATCACAGTTACCTTGCAGCCACATCACACAAATAAACAAAATCAAATGATCAAACAACAAATAGCTTAATGTCTCATCCTTTTAAAGATTTTCAACTAAACTCATGGCAAACGGGCAGCAGCAACAGAAAAAACACAGAATAATTCAACAATCATCCAACCTAGCTCAAAATCTCATCCTTTTGAAGAGTTTTAACAAAAATCACAGCTAACAAAGAGACAAAGCACAACCCCAAAAAAATCTAACAGTAAGAAAACAATAGCTCATAATCTCATCTCTTTTACGAAGAGGTAAGGTTGCGTACACACCACCCCCCAAGATCCTTCACTTGTGAGATTACATTAGCTATGTTGATGTTGTAAGCTAATCTGCAGACATAGCACCACTAACACCCAAACCCCAGAACTAATCAAACACCAATTTTCTTAAATATATGCTCCAAACACCATCTTTCTTTAAGAATTTCAGTATAAGAATCACAACAAACTCAAAATTACAGAAACCTGGAAACAGCCAATCACTTGTTGCCATTAACAACCGCAAAATCACGTCTTGTAAACACCCATAACCAAGGAGTGGGGAAATAGCTCGATATTTCATCTCATTACTAAATTCTATTGAAACAAGTCCTAAACCAAGAAATCACCAAACACCCACTTCTCAAAATTACATCTTTACCGCCAATTTGAACTGAAAAAAACGAAACCCAGAAATCACCAAACACCCATCTCCCAAAACAAGCTTGAAAACAAAAAGGGAAAGTGGGGATGGGGTGAATCACCGTTTTAGCATCAGCATTGGCGTCCGAATTCAAGGAAGACATAGGAAATTTTTGCAGAAGTGGAAGAGAAGAAGTCGAACCAAGACGAAGAGGTAATTTTAGCATAGGAAGCTGAAAGGGAACTAATTTTGTGCCTCTTTGGGTAAGCATAAACAACAAGATTCTTGGTTGCCATTGCTGTCGTGTTGGGTCTAGATTGTTCTTTATAAAATGGGATTTGATGTGTGAATTTGTGAAATGACAAGTGAACTTTTTCATAGAAAAAAATGACGATGCTTTAGCTGCCACTACTGCCATTCGGTTCGTATTCGATTGAGCATATCTTTTGGTTCTGGATGTAATGCAACACACATGGTGGAAAGAGCCTGGTCGCGGCGAAGGCACAATAATCCTCCTTTTAGAAAATTTTAAATTAAAATTATGTTATAGGTAAATTAAGAGAAGTAATAAAAACACTCTCAAACTTGATACAAATTATTAGTTTCGTCCTTATACTATTGATACGTTTAAAAACTTCTCTCAACTTGGCGAACCAAACTTAAATACGCCCTCGAAATTGACACAAATTATTGGTTTCGTCCCTAAACTATTGGTAGGCTTACAATACACTCCTCAATTTGGCGAAGTAAGCTTAAATACGCCCTCGAACTTGGCACGAATTATCGGTTTCGTTATTAAACTATTGATAGACTTAAAAAACACCTATCAGTTTTATGTTTCTGTAACTTATTAAATTTTAATTTGAAATTTTGTAGAGTTTCATTAGCTACCATATTTTTACAATTAAAAATTCCAAAATCTTTTTACGAGATTGTCATCCAACCATAAAATCTTTAACGTGGCGGTAAGTCTATATTGACAAAAAATATTCCTAAACAAAATAGGAAAAGAAAGAGAATCAATCAATTAAAAATTAGAATGGAAAAAAAAATAGATCTTACTTTGAGGTCACATTAATGGAGGAAATATTAAATGGGAAGACGTGTATTCTAGTAATTGGTAATTAAAATTGAAGGGAAATTTTCTTCTTTTTTTTTTAAAAAAAAAAAAAAAAAATTAAGGCCGATGTGGTTTTTTTTTAACCTTTCACGTGCTTTAAATAAATTGTACTCACTTGTTATGCCATGTGGCATGGGAAGGGTGTACCTAAGCCAAATTCGCTAAGTTGAGTGGTGTTTTTAAGCCTATCAATAGTTTAGGGACGAAACTAATAATTCATGCCAAGTTCGAGGGTGTACTTATTCTTAGTTCGCCAAGTTGAGGGGTGTTTTTAAGCCTATCAATAGTTTAGGGACGAAGCTAATAATTCGTGTCAAGTTCGAGGGTGTACTTATTCTTAGTTCGCCAAGTTGAGAGGTGTTTTTAAGCCTATCAATAGTTTAGGGACGAAACTAATGATTCGTGTCAAGTTCGAGGGTGTACTTATTCTTAGTTCGCCAAGTTGAGAGGTGTTTTTAAGCCTACCAATAGTTTAGGTACGAAACTAATAATTCATGTCAAGTTCGAGGGTATTTTTAGTACCTCTCTCTGTGTAAAACTATTCTTTAATTTTGTGACCTTAAATATATTACGTGAAATGTTGAAATTTTTTTTTTTAAATGGATTAAAAAGAAAAGAGTTATTTTTTTAAAACGAAAGGTCTAAAGGTCATTGTATTTACTTCAATATTAGAAAGATAAATTTATCTTTTAATATTTATTCAAACTATTTTATTTATTTTTTTTAACCTCCACAAGGCACGATTTTATTATTCATCTATTTTTTAATATTTAATTTCTTTTCTCTAGAAGTATGAGGTTTTTTATGTTTTATACAAATGTCCATTCCTAATTCGAATGATAATCTTTTATTATTTTTCAAATTAATACGTTTACCTTTTATATGATTGCGTAGAAATAAAATTTGCAGACATTGTATCCTCTCCTAAAAATCCTTTTTGTGGATCTATTGTATATGGTGTTTATCTTCGACATGATTGTGTAAAAGTAAGATCTCATCCTCTACCCTCTTGTGGAACACAAAAGTAAGATTTGTGCCCATCTCATCCTTCCTCACACCCCTCTTCTATATCAAAGGTAAGTTTTGCACATTCTCTTTCGAACCCCTCTTGTGTATATGATGTTTAACTTTTGTATAATTGCATAGAAGTAAGGGTTACATACATCTCATCCTCTCCCAAACTCTCTTCTGAGACTACTGTGTATAATTTTTACTTTTGACATGATTATGCCGGAGTAAAATTTGTACACGTCTCATCCTTTCATAGACCCTCTCGTGAGATTACTGTGTAAGATGTTTACCTTCGACGTAATAACATAATATAACCTCATCCAAACCCTTTTTTGAGACTACCGAATATGAAGTTTACCTTCGACATGATTGCATAATCTTTTCCCGGACCCTCTCATGAGACTATTGTGTATGATGTTCGTTAAAACTATAGTGTGTGATGTTTATCTTCATCGTGATTATATAGAACTAAGATTTACATATCTCATTTTCTTCGAAATCCTCTTGTGTGATAAACATGACAAATCGAAAACTCTAATCCAAAGTTAAATTCAAACCAAATATCACAAAATAATGTCAACTTAATACTAATATTACAAATTTAGACCATGTAAATACATCAAAGCAATTTCATTATCAAAAAAATAAATTATTTTGCTTCTTTTAGGCAATTTATCAAACAGTTAGCCTACATTCAAAACCCGGCGCCAGATCTTCATCACAAACGTTAACATCCACGCCGGTGACTTCCGCCGCCGGTGGTCCCACCCAACAACGTCGTTCCATTTCTAGAACCTTCTCAGAACTACCGGAAAACATGGCTTCCACAGATCCCTCGTTTCTGTTCCTAACCCAACCACTCAAACCCAATTCCGTCGCATTATCTACTGTCCAACCCCTATACGACACGCCCTGAACTCTCCCTTTAATTACAACCCTCACCTGTAAATTCGCAATCGAATAAGATAACAGGAATTCATGCGGAGAAGAAAGGAGAAAATGGACTTACAGTTTTCAAATTGGAAGCGGACATTGGTCGCCGGGAAAGTTGCTCGATGATTTCGCCGGAGCAGAGAAAAACTATTATGGCAGATGGAGAATGGGAACAATCCGTCAATTCCTAATCTAAGGTAGAAATGATATAATTACTAAATTAGCCGGGTTTTAGCTCTCGAAATTTAATAAATAAGATCTCGAATAAGTGTTTAATCGAAAAAGCTTTTTATCATATAGTATTTATTTATATTTTTGTTGGATAATTTGTTGCAACGGATGGATTTGTATTTGATTTTTAAAAAATGTATAAAATTTAGTCAATTTTAGATAATTTTATTCGTGATGAATTTTGTTGTGATTCATGGGATAGAAAAACGATGGATCATGAATTTTATCTAAGAGCCAAATAAACTTGTAACGTCATATCATTGAAGGTAATAATACTAATAACATTTACGAGATAAAAAGAAGCATAGGAGCAAACATTCAAAATATACTTGTCACAATCCAACTTCATAAGTTATGCTGGTGCTTGCCCTTACTCCCCGTAGGCAAGCCTAGTCCTATCCCAGAACAGCTAGTAACGGACATAACAAAACAGTTTAACCAAATTAACATAACCAAAAGCTACTACTAGATATCCATCAATATAGACAGCAAAACATACTCGCCCAGAATCTAGAATTCCTCTGTATAGAACTGCTACACACTATCATAAGACATCTCTATTTATCGGAAATAGGTCAATTCTATGCTAAAATCGAGAAAAGTGGGTCCACATCCGAAATTCGAAACTGAGCCTGCATAATGACCCTCACAACTACCGAGCCCATATTTCAAATTAGAGCTCAAATCGGGGCTCAAAACAATATCCAATAAAGTTGCTATTCGGGTCAACAAATACTATTAGATGGGCTTTACTATTGGATTATGCATTTGATCTAATGGGCTTTTTTCCTGTAGGCCCATTAATAATTGTTGCTATGGGCCTATAAGAACTCTTTTATCTAATTGATATTTTGGCATTTGATAAAATTTTTGGAGTGTTAATTTGATTCAAGTTTATTTTAGTACAATTAAAAGACTATATTGAAGTATGAGTTTGTTATTTTCATATATGGAATGTATTGGCATCAAAACTTAAAAAATTAAAATTACATATGTCTTATGTCAGCTCTTTAAGGGATATGTGATTTCTTTAATATGAATTGAACGATTCTTATTTGAGATTGAGTAAAATACAATATCAATTTATTTAGCATCTTCCCAATTTTCATGCTCGATATTGGACCGTCATATCAAATTATTTGCGCATCATATATGTCTGGCCTTGAGTGTGAGGGGAGGATGTGGGGCGGGGGTGTCGATTCTTTAGAGGATGAGTGATCTCTCTAATACTCTCTTCATTTCAATTCGTTTGATTTACTTTTCTTTTTAGTCCATTTTTAAAAGGGAGGATTTCAAAAATGCCCTTTTTAGGGTATGAAATTACAAGCCATTACCAACTTGGTTAAAATTACCAAATTTATACCAAGTTTTATTAAAAAGTAGGAAAGAGAGTATTATTTTTTATAATAAAGTTGATTAAAGTGTGATGTGATATGTGGTGAAAAGGAAGAATAAATTGATGATATTTAAAAGATTTAGAAGTTGGTGTTGGAAATGGGTTTCTTGTTTATTATTATTTTTTTTTATTATAATTGCCAAAGAAGTAGTATGTCTTTCCCAATTGGAGAATAAAATTTTCAATGTATAAATGTAATGTAAACCGTAAAATGATTGAAATATGAACAAAAAAATTTTGTGTTCACGAACAAATTAGTGTTACGTATAATTCATATTGTCGTAATAGAAAAAAATTTACAATATAAAAAAATAATTGATAATACTATTTTTTAATAAAAAAAAAATAAGAAGGTAATTGTAGCGAATTTCATGGAATTAAATATTTATTAATGTGTTCCTACATATTTGTCTTATTCTACACAATTAAAAAAGCTAATGTTTAAATTATGGTATTTTAAAATATATTTATGGAAAATGTATTGAAAATAATTTTTAGAAGAAGACCCATCAAATCAATTTAATTGATTTGATGGGATTATGACAGCCTACAATCTCCTATAAAGGGGAGGGCACATCAATGCGGTACGGGTAGGGCCATTTGTCCTCCATTTTTTTGATGAAATTTTTTTACCCAAAAGATAAAATGGAGGGAATGTTTTTTGTGTATTTTTTTTTAAAAAAATATAAGAAGGTAATTTTAGCGAATTTCGTGGAATTAAATATTTATTAAGATGTTCATACATATTTGTCTTGTTCTACACCATAAAAAAATGTAATGTATAAATTATGGTATTTTAATAAATATTTTTGGAAAATGTGTTGAATAAATTTATTAGAAGAAGACCCATCAAATCAATTTAATTGATTTGATGGGATTATGGCAACCTACAAGCCCCTATAAAGGGAGGCCACATTAAATAATTTGTTGATATTTAAAAATATGTTCTTCAAAGTTTGAGAAAATAAATGTTAATTTGAAAACGTAATGTAAATCGTAAAAGTAGTAAATTTCTTGAAAAAAACCTTTCAAAAAATGGTATGCAAAATGATTGTACTATAGAGAAAAATAAATCTTACATATAAATGATAAACAATGCGAAATTTTTGTTGAACATTCGAATTTTTTTTTTCTTAAGATTATAAAATGATAATCGTAACCAAACATGTTCATATAAATTTGGCTTGTTCTATACTCTAAATAATCTAATGTATAAATTTTGTTTTTTTAATAAATAATAAAATAGGAATTGAAGAGGACAAATCACATCCAATTAATTGAATGGATGGGGTTTGGACAGCCTAGTGCTAGAGCCTACCCGCCCCAAAAAGGGCTGCCACATCATGAATGTCAGCCGCCCATGTGTCTTTCATTTTTCCCCATGCTCAAAAATTAACAAAAGAGAAATTGGAGGGAATTTGTTTGGTGTATTTAATAAGTGTTTGACCAAGAATTATATTTTGGACAAAAAAGGCTTCAACAAGTAAGAATTTTGTTTGAACAAGGGACAATGATAAATACTTTCCATTAGTGAAGAGACCAATTCCAGTTGTTTGTTGTTGTTTGTGGTATACAACATGGGTTCCATATTGGTTTTCTGAAGGATTTGTAAAAATTGGTAAGGAGGTTAATTATTCATCACATTTGACATATACATGTGGGGTAATTATGCATAGTGCTTGCATAAACGTCACGAAATATCACTACCATTTATAATTTTTTTTTTTGGCAGTCAAGATAGTAATAGTATTCCTTTGGTATACTTGTGATATTTCAAATGGTTTTCATTTTGGTGTAATGGGGATGTTGTGAAATAAATTTAAAAGAAAAAACATGTCAATACGCATAGCTATAACCTGGGACAGTGAAACATGCAAATTTACACCAAATAACAAGTGAAAAAAAACAAATAGAACGAAAAAATGGAAATTTAATATTAAACATCAATCCATTGGGAAAAAAAATATACAGAATTGTTGACAAAATCTGGGGGGGGGGGGGGGGGGAATATTATGTCCAACAACAAAATTAAAAACTACGAATTGTCATTTTTTTTGGTGCCATAATCCCATAATAAAGTGCCATAACGTAATCGACAGAAGGCTGGGTCAAAAGACTTTGATCCGATCTGAACATAATCATACCCATTACCATCAGCAATACCATATAAAAATACCAAATCTGACAATAATGAATAATACCATAAACTACACCAAAAAATTACATCTTTCATCCCAAAAAACAGTAAAAATGAACAAAACCATACAAACTACCATCATGCATACCAAAACAGGAAACATAACAAAACCATCCAATTACCAAATTATCATACAAACTTACCATCATCAATACCATATAACATACCAAGTGTGACAATAATGAAGAATACCATAAAATGCACCAAAAAATTACATCTTTCATACCAAAAATCAGTAAACATGAACAAAACCAAACAAACTACCATCATACATACCAAAAATAGCAAACATACAAAAAACCATCCCGTTACCAAATTAGCATACAACCTTACCATCAGCAATACCATATAAAAATACCATTTCTGAAAATAATGAATAATACCATAAACTACACCAAAAATTTACATCTTTCATACCAAAAATCAGTAAACATAAACAAAACCATACAAACTACCATCATGCATACCAAAACAGCATACATAACAAAAAACCTCCAATTACCAGATTAACATACAAACTTACCATCAGTAATACCATTATCCCCAAACCGGCATCCATAGTTTAACACCATAAAAAATACCAACTCACAGCCATGTCTAATACCAAAAAAAAATACACCAACATTTGCAATAAAAACAAACATTTGCTGCCCAAAAAAAAACAAATTATATACAAACAAGAGGATATACATCACATGCTAAAGTCAAAGACCCCCTAATTAGCAGTTGCAAACAAAAAATAAAAGGCCATCCAACATTGAAGGATTACAACAGTGAAGGATTACATACATAACCCCAAAACAAAAAACACAAAAATATATTCAATAAAATCGAAAATACATAAAAAAGGGGACTTCGGAGGAAGAAAAACGACATGGGAGGCAAGAAAACTCAAATAAAAAATGTTGAGATAAACTTTACACAATAAACCATTACTTGAATGACCGGATTCAAAAGGAAAATAAAAAAAAATTCACAATTACATACCTGAAAATCTGGAGGTTGAATGGTAATGAAGAAGAAGAAGATGAAATCTTTCACAAAAACAAAGAATATTACCAAGAAGAAGAACAAAAAGCACAATATTTGTTTCCTAATAAATCGGCGAGTTGAATGGTAATGAAGAAGAAGAAGAAGAAGATGAAATTTTTGTCAAAATGAAACATGTGAGGGAATATATGATTCTAATTAATGCTTCTTGTAGAAATATAATACATTATCCAACGGATATAAAGGTTACTTCATTAAAAAAAAAATTAATTAAAGTGTTGCATTAAATGGCTCCATTAATGAGCCGCCTGACCGCATTTAATGCGGGTCAGGTCAACACGTCAAAAATAAAAAAAAAAGGAAAATTCGTTATTTTAATTAAAAAGTCAGAAATTTGGACTTGGTAAATATGTAAATTAGTTGGTAGAGAAGTAAATAAATTGGTAAACGTAATTTAAGGGGGCAAAGTTGTATATTTTCTTAAAAGTTTACTTTTTAAAAAATGACTTTTTCATTTTTAGCAACTTCTTAATTGCAACTTTTTACCTGACAAGTTTAAAACAACAAGCTTAATGAGCATTTTGACATATTTTTAATTTAATATCACAGGATTAAAAAATCTTACACTCTTCATTCCATCTTATGTGACACTGATTGACTTGGTACAATGATTAAAAAAAAAAAGAGCTTCTAAAATAATCCATTAATTAGGCAATAGTTACAAAATTATATTTTTTTAAAGTAAAAATACATATTCAAACACAATTTCAAATTTTGAAAATTATAATTTAAAAAACTCAATTTTTTAAATCTCATAAGTTTCAACTCTAAAATTTATAAAGAAGAGTTTATTTAGTCAATAGAATTTTAAAAACCTACAAAGCCCAATTTCTAGTCCTTCTAGAGTTCTTCTTAAAGAAAAGTTGTACAATAATATATTAATGGATTTTTTAATTTTTTAAAGAAGATATGGTGCTGTACACACTTCTGTAATTTTAAAAATATTTTCTCCAGCCACCAAAAATTATTCAACTATAACCTCAAGCTTATCCACATCCAAATAAGCCAAAGTACACCAAAAAAAGTCAAAAAAGAAAAAAATTATATTAATAAATTAAAAAAAATCAAGGCTAGTCAATAGTCATTATGTTTCAAAAGTCTTGAATTTTAATCAAGAAAATTATAGTCAGAATAATATATTTCTACTGTAAAAGAATAATCTTTTCAAAGTCTTTATTTTTGCCTTGTAAAGAGGGTTTCACACAAAAGGTAGGGAACAAAAAGATTTGCTCAAAATATTAATGTCATTAAATGGAGGGACAAAAGGACTACTATTTATAAATTTTGATTTATAACATCTAAATCAAGAATGTGGTGCAGCAGATGAGAATATTTTTTTCTTAATCAGAAGTTCAGGGTTCGAGTTTTGAGAATGGAAGAAAAATCCTTGATAGAGAGTGCTTCCCCCCAAATGAAACCCTACGCAATACGAATCTGGATATAGACACTCCAATGATAGATAACGAACACCGAATGAAAAACTATATATATATAAAACATCTAATAACAATATACAGCATTTTTAATACTTAACAAGTAATTTATATTTTTAAGAGTTACTACCATTATAACAAGGTTTATATATCGATTATCAGTTCATCATAATTTTTCCTTCTTTATTCGAACTTGAAACTACTAAATCAAGTGTCAATAGTTTAAAAATTCGAGTCATTTCTCGAATAACTATATCGTTCATTAATAATTTGAATTATTCCTGTTATATATTATACTTATTATAATTCTTTAACTACTAAACACCACGTGTTAACTGTTTAAATTCAAGTCATCTCTTGAATAACTATATCGTTCGTTAGTAATTTAAACTATCTCTATGTATAATATTTATTGTAACTTTTTAACCATTGAATCGTGAGTCAATAGTTTAAATTCAACTCCTCTACTATACATTCATAAATTCGAATTGTTTCTACTTTATATGATATTTATTATAATCTTTTAACTACTAAATCATGTGCCAATAGTTTTCATTCATTTATAATTTAAATTAGATACATCTCGAATAACTATATCAATTATTAATTTGAATTGTTCGTAATTCTAGTTCGATATTACCCCTCCCCCAAGAAAGGAGGGGGGAGGGGGGGAGGGGGGGGTTGTACCTAGTTTTTGAATAAATGGTATATGAAACAACCAACAATTAATATTTTTGACTAATGGCTAGCTAGTGTTACTCAACTTGCATTTTTCTTCCCTATAATTGAATTGTAAAAAGGCATGCTTCATTTGAATTTAATTTAAATTTGACTAGAAACATTCTACTTTAGTTTAATTCTTATTTATCCATAATCCTTTAATTTTGTCCAAATAATAAAGCAATTCTACTTAACTTTTTCTTCTTTTCCTAATATCAACTCATTAATAATATACAGAAAACAACCTCTCTACTTTTATGAGGTAGTGGTAAGATCGGCATACATTTTACCCTCCTCAGACCCATTTGTGAAATTTCACTGGGTATGTTGTTGTTGTTGTTGTAATAATATACAGGAATCAAAATTTTCATTAACGATATTCAGAATATATAAAAATTCAATACATAAAAATGTCAAAAAAATTATTTAATATATCGTTTGAGAATATGAACGCGCACATACGCACATATTTGACATATCTATATTATGAATTTTATGCCAAGAAAAGTCAATTGATTTTTCTTAAATAAGAATATTTCCACCTCTTCTCATAAGCATAATGGATGCACATAGTTTTATAATTAACTTTATTTTGTTATTAATTTATACCTTGTTTTGTTCGATCGATGAAAATTATAATTCTAGACGGTTATCGATTAGGTTATATAATACCTAAAAAACACATATTTTATTCTTCAATTTTGTTTAAAGAATTATTTATTTCTATTATTTAATATTCAAATTATTTTTGGGCTGTGATGTTGAAAATGAAAGGTGATTAAATTATTTTTTATACCCACGGTTGGTTATTTTTGGACTTTTTGGGATAAATTCAAAAATCCAGCGTGGCAGTATGAAAGAATGACGTGGACTGGGACCCACTTTTCTACCTTAGAGTCAAATAAATTATTCTAATAGATTCTTTAAATCCTTTTTAGTTCATACTCACATGTTTAAAAATAAAAAATTAAAAAATGCCACGTCATGCCTTGATGCCTATCATACATGACCCATACTCAACATGCCATGTTGTGGAGTATGGTCATCATGGCAATGCATGGATGTCATCAAGTTTGGTTATATTATCAAAATGGTTATAGACTTTTACTAATTAGGTTTAAGGGATATGAGTTTTGATAATTGAAGAAAAAGGGAGTAATGGTAAAAAATTGAATAACTAATAGTTGAGCCGGAGTCACCTTTTTGCTAGGGGGTTCATTCAAATTCGTTTCAGCAGAAAATAATACTATTTATATAGTATTAGAATGATACCTAAACTTGTCCTCATTTTTCACTTAGACACCTAAACTAAAACAAGTTCCTAATAGACACCTCAACTGCTCAAATTTGATCCCATTAAACACTTTTATCCTACTTGGCACTCTCCGGTACTGTTTTTTTAATTTTTCAGCCAAAAATAAATAGTTGTGGTCCAAAAATTTTTTTTTTCTCATAAAAGTAGGTTCTCAAAATTCTCCGTTAACCATGTGCGAAAAAAAATTATTACAATTTTAAATTAAAATTTTTTGCACATGGTTAACTGCGAATTTTGAGAACCTACTTTTATGAAAAAAAAAATTTTTTTTTGGACCGCAACTATTTATTTTTGGTTGAAAAATTAAAAAAACAGTACGGGAGAGTGTCAAGTGGGATAAAAGTGTTTAATGGGATCAAATCTGAGCAGTTGAGGTGTCTATTAGGAACTTGTCTTAGTTTAGGTGTCTAAGTGAAAAAATGAGGACAAGTTTAGGTGTCTCTTTATGAGTTAAGCCTTTTTTTATGTATATATAGTAGATATCGAACCCTTGAACTAGTGTATGTATAGTAGATATCAAGCCCCTTTCGATTAGTTCGTGTGTTCATTTTTTTAGATTTTAAACCCACTTATTTGAAATTCTAGCTCCACCACTGTAGTTGATAGAAAGTGATAATTCAACAAGAAAATGAAACAATTGATCATAGTTTATGGGTGTTTTAATTCATAAATAGTGTGATAGTTCAGTAGAAAAGATTGATAACTGAGATGCGTTTAAATATATAGATAATGATACTTCAATTGAAAAAAATGACCAATCATAGTTGATATGTGTTTTAATACATAGACGGTAATAATTCAATGACAAAGGAAAATAATTAACTTGAGTTGATTTGTATTTTAATACACAAATGATGATAGTTAAAATGAAAACTCACAAAAAATAAATTTAGATATATTTTTGACAAGTTCAAAATCGTGGATTTAATCGATTCCTTCCATGATAGTAATTTTTTTTTAAAGGAAATCAACAATGTTGAGTAGAACTTTTATTTTTTAAGGAATTTTGGGAAAAACTTTATTCTATAATTTCATTTTGAAATCTTTTATTACTTTCTTGATAATTTGCCTCTCTTTTTATTTATTTTTTAACGGTTGAAATGTCTAATTATTTAAAAAGAATTCCTTCATTAGAAGCCAAAAATTGGCCATGTCATAATCAATGCTGAGTCAGAGGCATTAGGAGGTCAATTTTATGACTCATTGCCACAATACCCCTTCAATGTGTGTTTTAAAAAAAATAATTTTTTCATATTCGATCTTCGATACTTATATTTTATTTTATTAAATTTCGACTTACATTAAGAATGTCTCATATTAAGAAAAATAGTTCCGAATAAAAATAATTTTATATTTAAATTCAAACTCGAGACACCCTATGTGGTGCGCAATGGTTTGAGTCATTGGGTCTTCCATATTGGAGGTTTTAAATTCAAAACTCCTCGCCAGCAAAAGCAAGAAGTTTGTCATTTGGGTCGAGTTCATCGCACTGAGTTTGCCTAGTGCGGACTACCTCTTCTATGTGATTTGCAAACTATTGCATAGGAGTGAGAGTTTATCTGTGCACACTCAAAGAATAACAGCTACGAATTTTTTCTATCACTAAAAAAATTCAAACTCGAGATCTACGATTAAGAATATCGATAAATGATAGATGTTTGTACAATTAAGGCAATGTAGTTGATGTGAACCATTTTCATAATAAACTTTATTATCTTTTTATTTCTTTCTATTATTAAATAAAGTGCTAACAAAATAAGATTATTACAATAACCACTTCCTTTTTTTTTTTTTAATATTGCAAATTTTAGAGAGGTCACTTTACTACTATTAATTAGATTAATTAGGGGCTTAAAAATCTTCAAACTTCTTTGTTAATTACCTAATTGGACCACACTAGGGATTTGTCATCTTTGTATTTCATATTTTTTGGTGTTTTTAGGTTTTGGTTGAAATATATACATGGATATGCAATTGTTTGCGTAAAATTTGGTATAGATCGAATTTTTATAAATATATAAATATTTTAAATATAAGAATAATAAAAAATCTAAAAAAGTAACTTTTCCTAAGAAGCATTAGTACTTTTCAAAAGCTTTGCCAAATACAAACTATTTGTTTTAATATGGATAAAGATAATTTCTAAATTAATTAAGCAAATATAAACTATTGTTCTTCAAAAGTATTTTGAAAAAAAAAAATCATATTGTAACCAAAAAAGGCAAATTTACATGTCAAACACAATAAATTTTGAAATGGAAACAAATATATGTGCAAAAAATTATAATTTTTTAATAAATATTAAAATCGATATTTTTTTTAAAAATAAATGAACGAATTAGTGCTAAAAACTTTAAACATCAAATCTTGATAATGAAAAATTAACGAGAATAAGGATGTTTTCGGTATGGTGAAAAATAGTTTTGTCAAAACTATTGAAAAATATTTTTCTTAGAAAATAAGTTTCTTAAAAGACAAGAAAAATGATTTTTCGAGTGAATGTCCAGGGTGGCCCATCAAATACATTCATCGAAAAATAAAAAAAATGTATCAAATGTATCGATCAAAAATTATTTTTTATACATATTAAATCTTGAATATTTTTAATAAAATTTCTGACTTCGTCGTGGCTGGAATGCAAGCCTATGAAAAATGAATCTATTTACAATGAAATGATAGTCAACTCATTAATTTTAGTAATTTTAAGTGGAATTTATCTTGTACTTATTTTTATCAAATCTCATTACTATGTATTAGGTAAATGAATTATTAAAAATGAATTATTATACAACTATTTCTCTTGTGTATGAACCATGCCATCAATTCCTTCTAGAATCTTCTAATTTTCATCGATAAATTTTTCTTCGCGAATTAATAAATAAATGAATCATTAATCTGTATAAAAATTAATTCCTTTATAACTTGAACTAAAATAAGTTAGTTCAAAATCAGCTAAATGATACGCTTGTAATCTAATTCATCAAACTCTTGTCGATTTTTAATTCATTTTCTCAGCTTATTTTATAGTAATACTTTTATATTTCTACTAGTTTAGTGTGCGTGCTTCGAACGTATATGTCGTGTCAATTTAAAAGTTATTTATAAATAGTACTTGTTATTAAAATAAATATAGTATTCATATAAACAAAATCAAATACATGCTTTTAAGTTGATGCAACAGTTTAATCTATTATGAACAGATAAATATGAGAAAATCAATTCAATTACTTATAATATAGAGATATGTTAATAGTTTATGAATTCATAAAGTAATAATTTGGAGTTGAATAGTTAGGAGTTAATTAATTAATTAATTAAAATTTAGTTTTAAAAAAGACTCATAAACATAAAAGGGGTAATTTAATGTTTCAACGTAATTTTATTTATCCTTCTTCTTTTCAAATTTGCTACAAAATACAAAATATTTGACAATAAAAATTTAGTTAATTTCAAAGTCTTAAATATTATAAAAATAATAATATTTTTCATTTTTCCTTCATAGCATAGACAATTATTAACAAATAAATGATAAGTGAAAACAATAATAAAAAGACAATTTTATCCAAAAATAAAATATTTTAATGAAGGACAAAAAATTGAAACAATATTTTTAAAAATGTTTACGCTTTTAATACAGTATATATATAAAAAAATCATCACGTAAGTCTGTCTTAATGGAAAAATTAGTTGTGTAGAATTAATATATGCAAACTTGAGGACAAGCACTAAAACTTTTTAAATTAAATTTTTTTAATTAAGACAAGTATGTACGGAGTCAGCAAAGCATGATTTGAAATTAAATATTAGGATAAATGATCAAGAAAATATTTTTAAAATGTTTTATTTAAATTAATAACACTAGATATTGTTTGAGGTAGGTATATACGTGGCCTTTATATTATTGAAAAATATGACCTCATCTAGCAAAATCCACACCACGGGAAGGTAAGAAGGGGAGATTCTCGAACGCAAAAAAGGATTTAATGAATTCAAAAAATTAAATTAAACGAAAAATCGTATGATGTGAAAATCGTAGCCTGATTAATCATCAACGTATTTTAGTTAATAATCATATGGTAAATATACCGCGTTATTGTCACAAACTTCGAGATATTATTATGGCTAATTAAAAATAATATATAGAAAGAAAACGCTCAAAAGCATGCCTTTTTTATAGGGTTTCTAGAGGCCAATAATATAACCTAATTAATTAAATATTAATTAAAATAAAGTGGTGTTTAATTTGTTGGCTGTTTATGTTGTGTACCTAAACCTACTGTATTTTAATTATAAATAAATAAATAAATACACCTTATAGTTAGGTGTGGATATTCATATTGAATATGAAACTTTCAATTTAATTTTTTTTATTTTCAGATTGAAGAAATTTCAATCTTGATAAAATGAAATTTGTATTATTTTATCTAAAATTTTAAGTTATTAGAGAGATTTTTTTTTTCTATTATTTAATATGTGAAATGTTAATCAACTCATTCTTATATTTATGCAATCAAATTTTTTTTTTTTTTAACATAAATGTTATAGAAAATGTCACACTCAACCCTTTTTATGTATTTGATTATATGTTTCTCCAATTAATATTAACTTTTTTCAAAATTACCAAAAATTCCTTCTTTTTGATACAAAAAACGAAACCAGTGATACATGTCGAAAAAGTAGGAGCATTAAGGAATTTTAATTATGATACATAGAGAAGTAGTGATTGTAATTTGTATCAATGAGTGTTGCAGTTTTGTATCATTTAAGAGATTTTTGTAATTTCTTAAAAGAGTAGAGATTTTTGGTAATTATGTAAATACGACGACATTTAAATTCGTGATCTTTATTTATTTCAATTAATTTATATTATATTAAAAGCGTGAAAACCTTTAGAAATGTTGTTTGGACTTTCTGTCCTTCATTAAGATATTATGCTTTAGACAAAATCGTCTTTTCACTATTTTTTAATTTATTATTTTATCTTTTATTTATTTAGTTTCAAGATTCACTTTTGAATTGAAATTTCTTTAAATATAGAATTTACTCTTGATTTAGGATTATTCTATATAAATAATTGTCTAGACTATGAAGAAGAAACGAAAAATATTATAATTTTTCTAATATTTAAAACTTTAAAATCAACTAAAATTTTGATTATCAAATATTTTGTTAATAAAAATATATAATATAACAATTTTTTTTTTTAAAAAAAGAGTGATTAAAATAACATTGAAATATTAAAACTACTCTTTTTATATTTAGAAGTCTTTCTTAAATTAAATTTTAATCATGTGGATCAACTCAGATTAATCGATCCTTAAGCGATTGTAGCATAAAAATATAAAAGACTCGATGATTGAGATATGAAGAATTAAGATTCAGATCTAAAAATAAACAAATTTAACGTCTAAGATCTGAATAATCAAAATTAAAATTTTATTAAATGCAAATAAATCATCATCCCTTAGTGAAACTCTTTGATTTCATTAATCTTAAGTGCTAAATTAAAATAAAATTGCATGGCTCCATTTTTATTTGCCAAAAAAAAAAAAATTATAAATGCGTGTTGAATTAAAAATCTCTTGATGGATATTTATATACGTCATGCCAAAAATTAAACATAGGAAAAAGATAGCATCAAATTGCTCTAATCATTGAATGACCCACTAATCAAATTTTAAAAAAAATTAAGATAATTGGAAGAATTTATTTTTTAAAAAATTAAATTAATATTTACTATCTTGTACTTGTCCATCTTATAAATATATTTTTTCTAAAATTGGTGAAACGAGTATTATCTGAGAAAAAATCGTGAGGATGTAAATTCGAAAGTTGAAAGGTAAAAAATTAATAGATGTAAGAACTGTTACAATTATTTTCGCGAGAACTGCTATCAATCTTGAAAACGTCATAGGCGGTTTTTTTTAAAAAAAATTCTCTCATATATATTTTTTTAAGTTGTCATATTCAAAGTCTTTTCACTTTTTATAAATCGATTATTCACATAAAATGGCAATTAGGACATACTTTAATCACAAATGAAATCAGCATTTTTGGCCTTTTGAATGGAATTATGCCACATATTTATATTACAAAGTTTACTTGTACTAAAAGTATGAAATTATTCATGTTCTCAATTATTCATATTTAATTTAATTTATTTATATTGATATTATAAAATAAATTATCATACTATCAAATCATCTAAAAAAACTAATATTATAAGACATATTTTTAAAGAGTGAGAAATTGTAATATAAAAATAAAATATATAACATGCTAAAATATATTATTTGTACAATTTTTTTTGACGATATAGTCATCAATATGTATACAAGTTAGATGGATTAATAGTTAGGGTCATCATTCCTTCGTCGTAAAAATATATAATTGTTCAGGATAAAATTATTTCTTTGAATAAAATTTTAAAAATAATGTAGTAATATGGTCAAAATATATTTGTTTTATTTAATTTATTCATTTATTTTCTTCTTTAAATATCGATATCACATGTTAACGTAAAATTCTAGATACGTCGCTGTCAAAAATTCTAGTTGAAGTTGGTTTCTCTTATTTTGAACAAACATTTAGACAATAATTAAAATTCTTCTTCTCTTGTGTGTGTGCCAAATTAGATTAGACAATATTATCAGCATCTGTTGAATTTTTATTTAAAAAAAAAAAACATGTTAATTAAAATACTTATAGTTATTTAATTTACAAACAATGATCATAATTTTTGAAAATATATTTTAGTTAAAAAGTGTCACTAATTTGTGATGAAAATATTGTAACAAAACATTTTTTATTATAAATTTGTGACAAATAATTTTTATTTCCACCACAAATTTGTAATTGAATTATGACGAATTATTATGTCCGCTAAAATTCTATTCACATTAATGAATTTTGTCATAAAATCTGCACAAAAATCTAATGAACAATTTGTCTATCACAAATATTCTATTATAATTCTTTCCTTTTTTTTTCTTGTAGTTAAAGAAAATACTTATATAAACGTGTCCTTTAATTTAGTCGCAGATGACATCTATGATCTCCAACTTTGGATGAGTATAAGTTGATATTTAAACTTGTATAAAGTTCAACAAGCAGACATACACGTTCTACGCATAATAATTCACGTGTAATACACTTGAATCGATTTAATTTGGAGAGCACAGATATCAATCGAGACTAATTTAACAATACGTTTATGTATAATATGATTGTCTCACGTTGAATTAACAAGTAGACATACATGTTCTACACGTAACAATTCACGTGAGATATACTCGAACTGATTTGTATCGCTTTTCGTGTGTCTACCCGTTCAATGCTATAGAAGTGTAAATGCCTACTGAGCACATCAAAATTTAATTTGGAGAACATAGATATCAATCGAGACTAAATTTAATAATAAGTTTATGTATAATAAAATCGTCTCAAGTTCAATTAACAAGTAGACATACATGTTCTACGCGTAACAGTTCACGTGAGATACACTCAAACTGATTTATATAAGTCACGTAGAACGCGTGTCTACCTACTCAACACTATAGAAGTATAGGTGCCTACTTGAGCACATCAAAATTTAATCTGAAGAGCATAGATATCAATCGAGACTAAATTTAACAATACGTTTATGTATAATAAAATCGTTTCAAGTTGAATTAACAAGTAGACATACATGTTCTACACATAACAATTTACATCAGAATACTCAAACAGAATTGTATATATCGTACCGGACGCTTACGTGTGTCTACCTGTTCAACACTATAAAAATGTAAGTGCTTACTTAAACACATCAAAGTTTGATCTGAAGAACACAGATATCAATCGAGACTATACTTAACGATACATTTATATATAATATGATTGAAATTGATCATATAATAAAATTCTAAAAATTCTTTTGAGTGGTGTTTGATAATGATCCATGATAGTGAAATTTAAAAAAGATGTCTCTATTGACAAAAACATGCTAAATGATGCATGTAAATGCGTCATATATATTATAAAGAGTTTAATTTTCTATCCCAACAATCATTGGCTCCTTTTATTTTGTCTTTATTCTACTTTAAAGAAAACTTTGAATTCTATACACACGTAATTTTTCACAATAATAATAATAATAATAATAACAATAATAATAATAATAATAATAATAATAAAAATAAATAAATAAATAAAATTAAGCCTTTTAACTAGCTAGTTGATTTTAAGCATGGTATTATATACTTCTATATTTTACTATCATTTATTAAAGTATTTCAAATAAGTAACCACTTACCATAAATATTTATTAAGTGGATTTCTTCACGCAAAAATACATTATTAAGTAAAATCATCATTGAAAAATTACTTCTTTTTTTTTCGTTTAGATGATTTTTCGAAAATATTCAGTAATTATTTTAATAAAATTTTTGATTAAATTGGCCGGTGAGGAGAAAAATTAGGAAGCTTCTCAATATTTAAGTGAAAATTTGTTTCGCATTATGTATTTTTTAGTCAGAAGTTGATTCGATGAGTTTTATATTAATTTGCAATAGAAAAAACCTCTGTTTCTAGTAGTGAATTAATTATAAACTTCATCACTAATATGTCGCTTAATTTCTCATAACTAATATAATTTTAACGATATATCAATGATATGTTTTATTTTTAGCCACATAATTTCAATTTTTGCTATATATAATGAAGGAAAAAGAAAAAGAAATAATTACATCATAATTAACTTTTTCAATATTATATCTTGCTATTTTTTTTTTTTTTTAAATATTCAACTTTACATTTTTGTGGTTTGGCTTTTTTGGTCGTCACAATCTTATCTTGACAAAAAAAAAAGGTTGGAAAATTTGACAAAATTGCATAATGATTTATTCATGAAACAATTGTGATATATGGAGATGTTGCCAAAGCACTACGCAAGAAAACACTAGCTACAATATATATGACATTATTATTATTATTATTATTATTATTATTATTATCTTGGAATTTTCAAATATTCCAAATTTGATTTGATGGCCAACTTGAAAAGCATTTGGACAAATAAATAAATTTATTAATAAAAATAGAGAAAAAAAAAAGAGTTAGTTATATCTTGAAATTGGAACAAGGAAATGTTATTGCGGCCTGAATTAAATCTCGATGAAACTAAGAAGTTATATCGATAAAACTCAAATTTATAAAAAAATGTTTATTATGACAAGTCACCATCGTAATTTGTGATAATTTTGTATCTAAATTCATCTATACGAACGGAATTTATGATTGATACGATGATTTGTAATGATTCAATTATAAATATATGACAACATGATCGTCTATCACAATTCCATCATATCATTATGACAAATTTGCTATAAAATTGAGACGGAAATAAAGATTTTATTATAATTTTTTAACACGATGAATTTTAATTAAATTTATTTTCTTTTCTGATAAAACATTCCATCACAAAGATTATAGTGTTTTTTTTCACCTAGTGTCTAGTACGTCAATATGACAGTTTGTGCTACACTCAATTAACTCTTTCAGTTTCGTGTCTGAAAGTTTTATTTTGAGAGTCATAACACTTTTACCAAAAATAATTTTATCCTCAAAATTCAAGTTCGAGATCTTTTATTAATAATAAAAGAGTGTTTATGAATTCACCATAATCTATTATAATACAATGTACGTGTATCACACACACATATATATAGCTAATTATTTCAACAACTTTTAAATAAAATTCAAATTGTAGTGAAACATTATTTCTCTTTCCAAATTAAACTCGTGTTTCATTACGTTGTGATTTTGTATAATAAGTACTTTTTCCCATAGCATTAATTATAAACTCGAGATAAATATGAGTACAATAAAAATAAGTAATTTTGATTCAAATTTTATATTTATATTAACAGAAAATCACTCAACATGTACGAATAATCTATTCAGATCTCAATAGATTTTTTAAAAAAATTAAATACATAAACTAAAAATTTTGATTTTGTAACGACCCATCCCGCTAGTGATATTATCTACTTTGGATCTAGGCACGCACGACTTTAAAATGCGTCACTAATAGGTAAAACTTATTTTCTTATATCTCCAGTATCAATGTGGACTTCTCATCTTAAGATGAGGTGGTTACATACACACCCCTCTATGGACTCAGAGGGGATTTGCCTAAATTTAGTTGAACATAGGGCCACATCGACAAAGCTGACATAGAAGTGATTCTGATACCACTGTAACGACTCAGCCCACTAATGATATTGTTCGCTTTGGACCTAGGCCCGCACGACTATAAAATGCATTACTAGTAAATAAGGCATGTTTACTTATATACCTTACATCTCTCCTATGTTTTATCGATGTGAAACTTTTCATCTTAAGATGAATTGTTACAAATTACGCCACTAAATACTTATACACATGTATTCTAAGGGGAAATGATAAGAGGAAACTTAAATAATTGATCAACTTGTGTGTCTTGAAAGTGCATATGTTTTTGAAGTCTACCATTGCATGTGATATTGTAATACACACATTTTACACACACATATATAATGCATATTTGTATTGGATCCTTCTTATATTATATTTGTATTGTATTAACTTTCTACCCTAATGCGTGACCTCCTATCTTTTCTAAGGTCATATCCTCAGTAATATGAAGTTGCGTCATATCCTGTCTAATCACTTCCACCCAATATTTTTTCGCTCTACCTCTATCCCTCCGCATAAATCCTAAATCCAACCTTTCGTACCTCCTAACAGAAGTGTCGACACTCTTCCTCCGCACATGCCCAAACTATTGCAGTCTCGCTTCTTTTATCTTGTCCGCCACAGAGGCAACCCCTAACTTCCCTTCAATGGTCTCATTTCTAATCTTATCACACCAGGTATGTCCACACACATCCATCTCAACATCCTCATCTCCGCAACCTGCGTCTTTTGAATATGCAAATTTTTGATTGGCTAGCGCTCCACCCAGTATAGCAAAGATAGTCTAACCATAATTCTGTAAAACTTACCTTTAAGTTGTTTAAGCGGTATCTTCTTATCACACAATACCCCAACAATTCTTTTAATATAGAAAATCATTTTTATCCCGGAGTGTTTTACTCCCTAACGTGAAACTTTTTAATATGAATTTAGCTTTAATCACACTCAGTATATATATCGAAAAAAATATGGGGACCTATAATTGGACTTCCTAATATTCTAATCAATAATAATCATCAATTATATATCTCTATTTTATTTTTTATTTTTGCGTATTTCACGGAGAAGATTGGGATATTGATGGGTTCTTTGTGCAAAAAACGTTAAAATAATTGTCTAAATAATTCTTGATTAGTGACATTTGATAAATAATCGTCATTTTTGGATTATATAGTTGAAGATTTGAATTACATCTAAACCAATTTTAACATAATGTATGTGTTCACATAGTCAGAAATTTTGACAACAAAAATTTTTGAAAATAAAAAGAAAGTCACTTAATGAATTGGTGAATAACATGTTCGTCTAGAGATAAGAACAGAGGCATGTGCCGAGTTTTTTATAAAGTATATAAGTATTAAAATTTAAGAATAGCGATAAACATGAAAAATGACACCTTTAATACCCTGCTAAGGAAGTTCGTAAGCAAAATACATATGAAACACCTACCTGTTTAATTAAGTATAATTAAGCGAGGAATTCTTTAATCAACGGTGAATTTGTCGTCAACAATCAATAGCTGACAAGAATCCTTTTCCTAAATATCTTTAGAAACGAAGAGGAGACGTCTAAATATTGAAATTTAAGAATAACGATAAATATGAAATATGACACCTTCAACCTGCTAAGGAAGTTCGTAAGCAAAGGACATGTTAACTACCTATCTTTTCAGCTCAGTATAATTAAACGAATTTTTTTTTAATTGACGATGCCTTTTGTCGTCAGCAATCAATAGTTGACGCCTGACAAGACTCATTTTCATAAATATCTTTAGAAACGAAGAGGACATGTCTAAATATTTATTTGAATAATCTTCTCTTGAAAGTAGGAGTTTTCTTAAAGTAATATTGATACGATTGACACTCTCGATATTTTTACATATTTCCCCTTACACAACTCTTTAGAATATTTATTCAAACACAAGATTTAACTCTTTTAATAAATGGCTTTGTGATGCACAAAAGATTAACACCTTAGTTGACCCTCTAAATATTATTATTTTGTATCAATTATCATGGCTTAACAAAGCTAACAAGAGTCAATCTTTTGAATAATTAATGGGAAAAATATATATATATAACTCTGAATATTTAATTATCTTATATAAAATGATCAACATCATAAGTTATAACCAACCAAACCATGACAACTATTTTTTTTTAAAAAACATCTAGAAATTATTTGTTTACAATAATATCGTCTACTAATTTCAAAACTATTATTCCACCCTCCAACATGAATATCTGATCTCGATAATTATAACGAGTCTTGTTAGTAATCAAATAAGGGATAAGATAATAATAAATTTTAATCGTAAAACTATTTATGCTTGTCTAACGTACCAAACACCCCCTTTATAATATTGAAAAGGAAAAATCCAATAGATATTTTCATGCAACAAATATATTTAATTTCTTGATATTAAAGCTATTTGTAGTGTTTAAAGGACAATTGTGATTAAATTATAATGCTTATGGTATATGTCAACTTTTTTTAAATAGAAAAAAAACCCACTAATTGATTAATTAATTACTGAAATCATAGTTAGTTGTAATTAAGAGATTGATTTATCTAATCCACTTTTAATTTAGCTAAACCAACTTCTCAAAAGCCACTTTTTATCATTTTGGAATATTGTTCTAGAATTATCCAATCTAACTTTTCATTGCTTCTAGAGTTTCATAACATATTTAAATATCTTTTCTTAATTTAAACCTTAAGATAATTACTATATAATATATATGGGAAGGTTGAAATTTCTAAAAATGGAAAATTGACCATTTTAAGCTGATTTTTTCGTGATTCATGTGACAATTAAAAAATGTTTTTTTGGTTGAACTAATTAACTAATAAGTTGATCCATACCATTAAAGTAGTAGGTTATTAAAAAATAAATACAGTACCACCAAAGGATGTAGTGCAGACTGCAATGGATGAAATTGCTTCTTCTTTATCCTAGGCGATACGAATCCAAAATAGTCAGACTCCAATGTGAATATCAATCACCGAATGAGAAATAAAAAAAAAAGATGATGAACTTGATAAATTATTTACATCGTCAAAATATGTAAGTTAAATCTTTTTAATTATGCTTAAATATCACACAAGATCATTTTAATTTGTGTAAGATAAAAAAGAGTACATTCTATGTATTTTATTTTTCATTTCGTTTGTCCTTAAGAAGAATGTCATATTCTTTTATTTGGACATAATTGAACTTTTAACGTTATACTTTATGAAGAATTAATATCACAAGAATGTATGATTTAAGACATGTTATTTTAATAAAAAAAATTCAATTTCATGATTTTTCGCACGAGAAAAGATATTGTTAAGTGATAATGCAAGGTCATACGTATGTTTGATTACTCATGAAATATAATTCACATTCAGACATCTTATTGAAGATGGGGCAATGCCACCCATAAAGCTCCGGCATAAAGGGATGCCTACAAGTCGTATACTCATGGGTGCTGGATTTAAAAAAAAAATGCGTGGGGTTTACTTGGAGATCTTAGACCTTGACTTAGTAACGAATGAATGAATCTCTTCAAGTTTTCGTTGATGGTGACTTATGTTGTGATTGACCATGTAAAGCTTGCTAAGCCTCACTTCCCTCTCCCTTCACTTATTAAGTATAAAAAATTGTAAGCAGCATTTTATAAGCAATTTAACCGAGTCTATGATGCTTTGCTTGTCTTGTAATCGCCCCATATAATGTCTTCATTCGCTTGTCTCCTTCCATTTCATATAATATCTCATTTTTATTATATAGTACTAGAAGCTAATTGTTTTATACTCACCCTCTAAATCTCGTTTCTAGCGTAAGAGGCCAAGTATTTTGCTAGACATCTCGAACTAAAAGTCCCTTACATTTCACTAAATTCAATTAAGCGCTATCACATAAATGAAACATAATAAATATTTTATAAAGAAAAAAAAGAGGGTTATTAGTTTCAAGGGTATAAGTGAGCCAAAAAGGTGAAGGAAGGACATTTTTTGACCCCAAAATATTCTGTTAAAGAAAAGGGCATTTTGGACCCAAAGGTTGATGACAAGGGCATTTTAAGATCAATAATTAGATGGAGGGCATTTTTATACTATTTTAAATAGTTCGATGACATTTTAGACCTTTTTTGTAAATAAGATAAAATGACGTTTATCGTTGCATCTCTTTCGTTCAGAACCTTTAGTTCTCAACTAGAGGTTCTGAGTTCAGTACTCCAACTCCAACAAAGATAGATCTAATATTTAAAATAGTATGATCAAAGATTAATTTTATAACTCAAATTTACATTTCATATATCATATAAAGATAATTTTATCGTGACCGGTTGATTAGGCTACTTTAGTAGTTCTAATAGTTGATTTGACATCAACAAATTCTTGATGAGACTTAGTAAAAGCTTGAGCCTCTATACCATTGGCTACAAGATAATTCAATACTAGCCATCATAAATGTTATCTTCTTGATATTTTCTATCAAAAATTTATTGCATTTTTGAAAATGTTAACCCTAGTTTGGTACTAATTATATTTGATTTGAAAATTCAACTAAGTTGTTGTTAACCTTTTTCTTGGATGTCATCTCTCAAATGGGACTTATAACCAAAAGCATAAAGTACTAGAACTTCAACCAAAACGAATCCAAAATTTAAATTTTTTGTGTTTTTAAAAATTTTCACAAACTAATTATTATATGCAATAATTTGTATATGAGTTCACAGTCAAATATTTTAAATAAATTTTTCAATACATATAAAATTTAAACAAATATAATTAAATTCATAAATGATATTGTAAATTTGTCAATCAAGATGATCTTGATAACATAAAAAGGAAAAAAGAAGAGGAAAATAAAAAGTGTCTATTGGAGAGGAGTTTGACTTCTATAGTTAATTTTTGTATTATCAAATCACTTCAAGAATAATTCTAGAATATTCCATGTTAATTACACTAATAATACAAATAGATCTTGTATATTTTTTTTTATATATAAATGAAATTCATTAGAGACTTCATAATTTAGTGTGATCGGACATGTAGCCAGTCAACTTTAAAAAATTCATTCGTCTAAATAATAATAATAATATCGAATCACTCTTTTAATCTGATCGATAAATTCAAAGTATATAATTTGTTGGCTTGCTAATGCATCATTATGTAAACATTTCCTTTAATTTTATCTAATTATTGATGGTGTTAATCCAACTACCATAAGATGTGACCCAAAACCATATTCTCATTATGTATTATGTGCCAAATCTATCAATTTAATTTATGAATAAAAACAAATATTGACTCTATTAAAATTGTACTATAAATATTCATGTGCCAAATGGTTTCTTAACCACCATAGGTTAAGACATGTATGCTTACATGTGTACAATGAGATAATGTTAAAAATGAACAAAAAAACAATTTAAAAGAAAGTTAAAATACGTGATGACAAAATTGAATATATATTATCTATATATTAATAACATACAAAGTCAAAAGATAAACCTAATTAAACCTAATGATATTTCCTAAATGGAAACTATATTCTCATATAGCATTAAGTATACATTTCATATTATTTTTTACTAAGTCTCATTAGAACTTGTAAATTACACTTCATTATGTTAATCTTTAGATATTGAGACATTTTCTTAATTTGATGTATTTACAATTTCACTTGAACTCTCTCCCTCAACAAGATGATTGATGTGATCGAAACGATTTGTCATGTGAATTACATTACAGAACAACCATTAGGATTTTCATCGCTGAACATTTGGGCGTTGTTCAAGTATGTTGGTGGTGGAGGAGGTGGTACATATGACGGTTGGTGGTAAGGATATTCCATGGCGTAGCCTGTATAAGCGTTGTAACTAGGATCATACATTGTTACACCGTAATCTTGGTTCATGTAACTTTGGTTGTACATAGGCGTTGCGTAATGTGTTTGTGCATTGTAACCATAATACTCCATTTTGTTGATCACTTCAGACTTTGTCTCCACACCTTTACTTCCTTCGCCTTTTGATTCACTCTCTTTTTTCTCACCACCGCCCCCTTCTTTCTCTTTCTTCTCACCGCCACCTTCTTTCTCTTTCTTCTCACTACCACCACCACCGCTACCGCCTCCTTCTTTTTCTTTCTTCTCTCCGCCACCGCCACCACCGCCGCCGCCACCGCCACCCTCTTTCTCTTTCTTTTCACCACCTCCATCATCCTTCTTAGGTGGAACAATTTCAACATTTCTTTTCAATTTATCTTTCAAATAGGGAATTAATTCCTTCAAGTCCATTGTTCCCTTTACTGTGACCAAATCTTTTTCTGAATCTATTTTGACTTCTTCTACCCCTATCAATAAAAAATGTAAAAATTAAACTATTAATCCTTAAAAAATTAAATATGTTGCATGCCACACCTAATTTTTCATAAACAAAAAAATAAATCATGTAATTAAAACATTTTTTTTATATATCAAAATAATACTTATAAAGAATTAATATCTTACCATCAATCTTCTTTATAATTCTCTTTATCTTGTGTGCACATCCATCACAGTGCAATCGAATCTTCAATACCACAGTACTTACTTGTGGCTAAACATATAAAAAAATTTAAAAAAAATCAGTCATAAAAATATATATTAAAATTTAAAGACATAATAAAGTCGACTGAAGTTCAATATATATTATATATACATAAAAAATAATTTTAATCATATATAAAGGTATAATGTGCCGTCGAAGAAGACTCGAACTAGTAATACGTATAACTTTCAATTAATTGTAATGGCATTTTATAATTTCCTATGGGTGAGAATTTTCATAAATTTAATGAATTATTAATTGTTAAGCTTATGTAGTTACTCAATTTTTGAGGTAATTATTCTTAAAAATAGTCTAAATAAAATCTTAGTGGAATCACACAAGTGAGTCTGGAGAGGGTAGAATGTAATTAAACTTTTTCACTACCGCATAAAAATAGAGAGGCTGTTTCCTGGAAATCCTCGTTTCAAAAATCCATAAATAAAATAAACTAAATATGACCAAAAAAATATGGCAATATGTAAATACGATAGAATTAACACACATACACCCCCATTCCTGCTACCTTATTATACCTCCACTTAACCCTACCAACCAATTAACCAGTTTAAATAAAATCTTATAGGATGAAAATAAAAATTTCGAACATTCAATTGAACGACTATCTGAACTATTTTGTTCTTCTGCTCCTATTTTTTTTTTCTTTTACATAAAAGATTCAACATATTTAGCTGAATATTACAAGGACCGAAATTAGAATTCATTAATAACCGGACGATAAAAAATATTATTATATTTTTAAATAAAAATTCAAAATATTAATTCATTAATTAAAAATTATAGCATCATCATTTTTAGTTTAAGAAGTAAACTAGATTAAGAGTTACGTGTGAAATTACCTCTTTAGGCTTCTTTTCTTCTGGTTTTTTCTCTTCGGCCTTTTTCTCATCGGGCTTTTTATCTCCGCCTCCGCCACCGCCACCGCCGGCGCCGGCGTCCTTTTTGGGCTGAGGAGAGACGAGCACCACCGTCTTCTTCGTCTTGCTCGCCACTTTCTCCCGGAGCCATGTGGGGTCCACGTTCCCTTTCACCGTCAATTTTCCGCCGTCACAATCAGCCTTCACGTCCTCCACACCTGCAAAAACAGAATTAGAATTCAAATTTTATGAAATTTCATTTTTAAAATAAAATTATTGTTTGATACTTGAAATAAGATAAAATATCTCGTACCTAAGTCAAAAATATTTATTTTGTCCTATTTTTACCGAGAGGTAAATTGCACTAGACAAATTTCGAGCGACAAAAAATGACTGCTCAACTAACTCGACCACCTTACGAGTTTATACTAAAACTAATTTTAGTAAATTTTTATTAAAATTAATAAATTCTACCAAACTCGTAGCTAAAATTTTAACTGTCAAATGCAGATCCTAATTATATAATAATGGATCCGTAAAAAACCGTAAAGTGTTATTTGCCGGTAATTTCAAGGAACCAATTTTATCCTAATAAATTAAAATCTTAATTTTTTTTTTTTAATAAAAATTGATAATTCAAAGTTCAAAATTATTTCAATCTTCATATATTTTTAATAATTTTTATTTTTACCTTCGAAATGACGAATGGAACGTTTGACCTTTTTGGCACATCCTTCACAATGCAAATCGAGTTTTAAAACTATGGCGGTGGAACCGACATCCTTTTTTCCGTCACCGGCGCCGGACTTTTTCTCTCCGGCGTCATTCTTCTTCTCTGCTACCTCTGTTTTAGTTTCTTCTTTTTTCTGAAAATCCAAAAAAATCAAACAAAGTTGAGTGATACAAATGAAATCGGAATCAAATTGGAAACTCTAAGAATGAATTTATGTGAAATTCGGAGGTTTGTAAGTGATGAATTTACCTCACCCATTTGAAAAGAGAAGAATTATAGAAATGGAATTTTGGTTTGAAGGGAAAAAAAATGGAGGCAAATGAGAGAATATATAGAAAAAAAAAATTGTTTGTTGAATGAATAGTATTAATTGATGATATCACCTTCATATATTAAAAAAAAGAATTAGTGAATCCCCACTTTTGGACCCCTTTTTTTTCATTGTTGGGGGTTTTGATGGTGTAATGTATGTATTTATGTTTATGTATGTATGTATGTTGTTGGGGGTGGATGTGAATGATATATGAATATGTGAAAATAGGATTGAAAACTTTAAAATTGTATAAGTAGATATTTTAATCTTGATCGATAATTAAATACTTTTGCTAAGTTTTATTATTTCTTAGTCATCTGATGTTAATGTGATACATAAAATTTGAAAGTGTTTGGATGATTATTTTATAAGTTTGAAATTATAATTAAGTAGAAAGGAGTGGATGTCGCGTATTAAGGTCGAGGACTAATAGACTAGTAGGGGTAAGTTAATGTATGGTCTTATGATTTAGTATGTTAGTAGGAGTAGTCTTTATATCCTGTGTTGTTATTATCCGTCTTATATTTGTTACTTTATCGTATTTACATACTATCATTTGTTTTTCATTATTAGTCGTTTTTCTTTTTCTTTCTCTCTTCTTTTCCCTTCTTTTTCATATCTAGTATCTTCTGCTTATAAGACTTGATTTTTGAGACGATGATTTTTCGAAAACAATATCTCTATCTCTATGAGGTAGTGATAAGGTCTGTGTACATGCTACGTTCCTCTTTATGAGGTAGTGATAAGGTTTGTGTATATGCTACCTTCCCCAACCCTTGGATGTATTTGAACTTTTTTTTTCTTCTGTCATTTAGATTTCAAAATCGATTTTGAAGGCAATGGGTCATAGGGGGGAGAGGGGCGTATATTATATACTCCCTTTAGCCCAATTAATATGACACATTTTTCTTTTTTATCAATATAAAAAAGAGAAATATATTTGATAAATATTTGATGATATTATAAAATCTTATCGAAATTAAGTCTCACTTATTTAGAAAAAAAAAAGTTCACCAAAAAGATATACTCTTCTAATAAAACACTACAAAATTATTTTATATTTATAATTTTTTATTCGATTAAATTACATCATACAAATTAAAATGCAAATAGGATTGCCGCCGGTCTCGTACTTTTGTTACTTTTTGTTTTCGTGATTTACCACCTAACTTTAACCACCATTTTTAATTATATTTTTTTTACTTAAAAAAGGTGTTTTACTTTGAATTTTTTTTTAATCACATGCAAATACAAATTGATTGATGAAAAATAAAACAATTGTTTACTCCAATCTCGTAGCTACCCTCCCTCGTTAATGATCATATTAAAATCAATAATTAATTAATTCTCTCTAATCTCAAAAAGCATCTTCTAATTAGAACAAAGATAGTACAAATAAATAAGAGAAATTTTCGTAAATAGTTTAAGTTTGAAGGTTAATATGATCAAATAGTTATATTTTATATAATTATACGGCATAACCTCGGCTATATATGTGACATGGAGGTGAGGAGAGAGGCGAGCAAGATCGAGAGAGGGAGAGAGAGACGGATATACATATGTGTTTGTATATCTGACAAGCGATATTAGAAGAGGAAGGAGAGAGAAGAATTATATATGTATATCTGTCAAATTGACTATGTATATTTGTCAAAATAATTATGTATATGCATCTGGTATATATATATATGTAATGTATATCTAACAAGAAATTGTACAGAGAGAGGAAGAGAGGAGAGAGAAACTAATAACAAAACCCTAATTATAGCTATAAATTATAATTTTTTCAAATTATAATGATATAATATAAATATATATCATATGTTTGTCTAGTTACGTAATTTTTCACATAATACTGACTTTACATAAAAATTTATTTAATTATTATTAACCGACTTTATTTAATTTGATGTCATCCATATACGTTCCTAAAAAAATATAAGAATAATAACAAAATTAAATACGTAGGTCATATATTATGACAATGCAACAAATGAAAAAAAAGGAACTAATTAATGTACGTCACCTTAATTTGTGGTTAATATACGCTCTTTATAATTAAAATTAAAGTAACTATTATTCCACATATGTACAACAAGGGTTAAAGTAATTATTTTCTTTGACTTGGTTGTTGGCATTTTGCAGCAAGATTTTGGAGGATTAATTATTAATTATGTGTGTGGTTTTCGATTTATTGAATAAATATTTTGATGAAGATGATTTATTTTATTGTGAAATTCATTAATTTATCTCAATAATAATACTTTCTTCATCCATATTTATTTGTTTCATTATACTATTTTGGGATGTTCAGCAATACTTGTCCACTTTATGAAATCAAGAGATAATTTTGCACTTAATTCCTAATTTACCCTTATCATTAATTATAGTTATTTTCAAAATTACCCCATCATTTACTACTTCTTAATCTCTGTGTCAAGTCAACAGGAGACAAGTAAAAATGGAACGGAGAGAGTAATAAACTCTGTATAATTTCATAAGTGGAATCTGGAGAGAATTGAATATATGCAATCTTAACTCTACCATCATGAGCTAAAGAGACCGTATCAGATTAATCCTCGACAAATCTCATCCTTTATTCAAATTTAAGATCGAAAATGTGAACGAGCTTATACATCCCTAATTAATCTCCTTAGTATAAATAATTATTTGTCTTTGATTAGGTGAAAGGGTACTAAAGATCCAAAGTGAAAAAGGTCAATGAGTTAATTTTAAAATTTCAAGTAGAATTATATATTTTTTATTTTTGGCTTCTCAAAAAATTAATTAATGAGTTAGCTTGTCCATTTTAACGTTGAAGGTGGCTTAAATGTTTGGCTTTTTATTTGATGAATTATACTTATGGAATTTCTCCATGTCATTTTTTGTTTTTTTTGGCTTTTACCTTAACCCAAAAGACAAATATGTGATTTAGTACTTGAATAAACTAGTTGTTAAAATAAATAAATAAATAATCATCATGGTATTTAAAATTTAATAGTCTAACCAATTCGAATTCACTATGTTTTTTAGGAGATACATTTTTTTTATCAAGAAGATGTCAATTTCATGTCTCGAATTAAAAATATTTAGTTAAGGGTGATAAGACTCACAGCATCTTACTATGAGGCGAATCTTAAATACGTTTGAATTTTATGAGTTCGAGTTCGATAATTTATGTTTGTGTATTTAATTTATTCAATTTGAAATCTACTACTTTTGTAATTAATTTAATGGATTCTTTGAACAAAAATTATTAGGTTTGGACAAATATATCGAATCATATATAATGCTTATTCATATTGCGTGTTTGCATCAGATCAATTTAATTTCTCATGTAGTTCGGCGAAACATAAATATACAATACTTAATCATGATTAAATGATAAAAATACATGCACATTTATTCATCTGATGTAAATATTCAATTCAAATAAAATTTTGAGTACATTGTATTCATACAAAACTCTGATTAGGAAGATAATATATAACATTTCCTCGGTTGCAATTTATGTGATATAGTTTGACTACATACGAAACAGAAAAAATATGAGAAGACTTTATAATGTTTTAAAACTATCTTTAGAATAAACAATTTTTTAATAGAAAAGTATATTTTTGTGATTTTTTTTTTACAAAAAAGTAAAATAAAAAAAATTGTCCCATTTGAAAACATCCATTCCCATTTTATAATATATAAAAGACCAACCAAACATAAAACTAATTAAAGCAAAAAATATTTCTTGCTCATTTAATTTCTTTTTATTTTCCCCTCTATTATAAGGGAAGTAGGTTCAAAAATTAAAGGTTTCAACTAATCCAATCTAAATTGGTAGTACAAGAATAAAGCTAAATCAAGAGATAAATAATTAAAGAATTAAAGAAGGGCAAAGATGAATAAAGATGACGATGAAATAATCATATTCTTTCAATTTTAATTAACAGTCTCAAATTCAAATTCTAAATATAAAATTTTTATATAAATTTAATCTTAAAGTTAATCGAACTCTAATATAAATAATCAGATATAAAATGAGGAATGAAAGAAAAGGACAAAGTACTCACCAAAATGTACTATTTGCTCTTGAGTTCTTTGTACGATAAAAACAATAGAAGAAAAAAAAAGTTGTACTATTATTCAAATTTGTAGTATATTTGGTAATGTTGGTGCACAAAGTTGGTGCAAAAAATCATTAAATATAAAAAAAAGTTTTATTTATATTTATATTATTTAAAAGAAGTGTGATGAGTTTTGAAAAGAGAAGAATGCTTCCAGAATTTTTTTAAAAAATATAATTTTTTGAAAAATATTTACTTGAATAAGTATTTTTGTTCTCACGTTAATTATAAAGACACTTATTTGTCAAATATACAATAATTTTACTGTCAGCATGATTTTAGTCATCTTACAAATAGAGTCCGGAGAGAATTGAATGTATTATGTTCATATATCTTACTTCTACATTATATAAGATAAAAAAATTATTTTCGATAAACTCTCGATATATCACTTAAATTAATAGTGCATCCACTATTTTTCCCCTTATTTTCTTTGTAAAGTTTAAAATGGTAATGCAATGTTGGTTGTGAAGAGGTTGTAAAGTCATTTTTACATTTCCAAATTATGTGAAACTAATTTTCAATTTTCAAAGAATAGACTATAGAAAACTTATGTGTAAATCGAACATTTTGGACAGAAATCAATTTGTTGATTAGTTTAACTTAATGAGTTAGCTCAACTTATTCCAAAGAGAGAAAACTTTACGTATCTTGGGCCATCACTCAGAATAGTGACGATATCGACGATGATGTTACACATCGTATTGGGGCAACATGTTCGAAATGAAGGCTTACCTCTAGAGTATTGTGTGATAAAAAGATATCATCTAAACTTAAAGGCTAATTTTACAGAATGGTGGTTAGACCGTCTCTCTTGTATGGGGTGGAGTGCTGACCAATTAAAAACTCACATATTCAGAAAATGCAGGTTGTGGAGATGGATGTATGGACATATTAGGAGTGACAAGATTAGGAATGAGAACATCTGGGAGAAGTTAGAGGTGGACCCTTGTGGTTGACAAGATAAGAGAAGCGATACTATGATAGTTTAGACATGTGGAGAAAAGAAGTACCGATATTCTGTTAGGAGGTGCGAAAGGTTCGATTTAGGGCTTACATTGAGGGGTAGAGGTAGACCGAAGAAATATGGAGGGAAGGTGATCAAACAAGATATTGCGAAACTTCATCTCACCAAGGAGATAACCTTAGATAGAAAGGAGTGGAGGTCGCGTATTAAGGTAGAAGACTAAAGGCTAGTAGAGGTAGGTTAATGTATGGTATTGTGATACAATATGTTAGTAGCAGCAGTCTTATCTTTATATCTTATGTTGTCATTATCTGTCTTATATTTATTACTTTTATCGCATTGACATACTATCATTTGCTTTTTATTATTAGTCGTTCTAGAAGAAATTTCACAAGTAATGTCAATTTAAACAACAAAATATATTATTTAAATCCAGTATTTAAATTTAATGGTAGTACGGTGTGACAAAGATCGGTATCAGAAATCATGTAATTCCAAAATAAAAACTACTAAAATGTCATTATTCGATAATTTTTCGAGTGACTTTAGAATCTCGTCATAGGTTGTGGGCCGGGGTAGTACCGAATCATAGTCCTAGTTGAATATGGTATTTTTTAACGAGCTTAATTACAAAAAATAATTGTATTAGCTACTATTTTTTGCATGATAATAAGCAGAAGCAAACTCAAAATTTGATAATAGTAGGGTACTACTAATTTGTGGCTACAAAAATGAATGGGAAAAATATTTTGAGTGGAATCGAACGCTAACCTCGATACTAAAAGATTATTTACGCGCCATAATTTCAATTAGTGGTATCAAAATCAAGAACACGCGTTCAACTTCAAGGAATAACATGTTGCATATATGATAATTGTGGTAGAAAAGTTACCAAGTACACCAACACTGTATCTAATATAATGACACTCAATAGAGTTACGATTAAATATGGTGCTTATTTAAGGAATTTGATTTAAGAAAAAAAATCTATCCTTGCTATTAATTGTATATAAATTTTAACATTAATATGACAAGTATTTGATATAAGTAATTTATTCAAAATTTAATAAAGTACAAATATATTATGATCGAAAAATCAAATAAATTGAAAAAATTTCAGACGAGAGTTTGCAGGAAATAACCTCTCTACTTCTATGAGGTAATGGTAAGGTCTGCGTATATTCTATCCTCCCCAGACCATACTTATGAAATTCCACTGAATATGTTGTGTTTGTAGTTCCGTCTCATCCTAAAACCAAAAGGAAGTAGAGTACGAGGCCTTGCCATGACCAAGATAAGAAAAAGAGGCCCCCCCATGGTTGGCAAATTGCAACGAAGGGTTTTTAATGCTTTATTTGGCCAAGAAGAAGAAAGGGCCCTCTCCCCCCAACCCCCCAATAGGCAATAAACTCATTAATCTCTTATCATAGTTCAAAATTATCTTCGAGTTGAAGCGTTGTTAGAAAATAAGATATAAAAATGATAATATTTTCTGACGATAAAAATAAATAGTATTAGAAGAATTAACCTAAACAATCATCTATTCAGACGCTTAAATCAAAACTATGTATAATTATATATAATTTATATTACACTAAGTGTATAGCCATATATAATTAGTGTATACCCTACTTTCAAACAAGTGGTTTTCTTGAGAAAGGAAATGAAGAAACTTTCTTGAAAACTCCATTGACTCTTTTGTACAAACCCTAAAACATTATGATGTATCCCCACACAAAAGAACACCGGCCTATAGCTTGGTTTCATAAATATATTAGCTGTTAGATTTGTTTTTAGATAAAGAAATTAGAAAAGATTCTTATTGTGACAATGAGTTTACAACTTGGAAGTTGTCTCCTTATCAATTAATTTGAGTTGAATAAATATTTTGCCTTCTACCACCCATACAAATCATTAAGGGGTCGTTCGGTAGCTAGTAAAGAAGCAATTTGTTCGTATATTAATTTTTGTATAATACATTGATTTAGATTATATTGATTTTATATCTTAAAATAAAAATTTAGATAGTAAAAAATAATATGAAAAATACTATAAATTATAATTTTTTCAATATCAATATTGAAAAGATGCATCTTAAAATGTTAGTCAAAGTTCGTATCATTTGACTCTTTGAAAGGAAACTATGGCAATTAAAAAGGAACGAAAAGAATGATCTGATAGGGTATTAAATGTTGGAAAAATTACGCGAATAAGCACACATATACTAATTAATTAGCTAATATAGTTATAGTTTGAATTAATTACAGCTTGCGACAAGCATCTAGCTACTATAATTACAGTTTGAATTTTGTATGATTTGCGTGATTTATACAAACACTGTGCGCAAATCAAATTGTATGGCGAAGTGTACAAGCACTGTGAATAGTATAACGAATTATAGAAATGTTGTGCATGAATTATATAGTGAAATATACAAACGCTATACAAAAACTGCGAATTGTATAGCGAATTACACAAACATATACAAATGTTGCACGAATTATACAAATGTTGCTATAACTATAGTCACAAAATACAATTATCAAACTATAACTATAGAACATAATTAAGGTATTTTTGAGTGGGGGATTTTTCACATATATACAAGTTTGGGGATAAAATTACATGCCCTACCGAACTCTTTGAAAAATACCATGTAAAATACCAACTTTATTGACAATATTAGGAGAGAGAGTGTTTTGAATGTGATTATTGTGGTGTGTGATGTGATATAATAGTGTTGGAAAATGGAAAAAAAAGTGAATGGGTGTATTTTTTTTGTATTTTGGTAAATAAAATTTAAAGTGTAATTTATAGGAGAAAGTTGTATATTTGTGTAAAAATTTCTTTTGTGAGTGACTATCTTGGTAATGTTACTAATCCAATCCATCAAGTAGCCCAAATGATATTGGGCTTCTCTCTAAAAGCCCATATAATCAATTCCCCAAATTATGTTGGGCTTCTTTCTAAAAGCCCATATAATCAATCAATAACATTGGACCCCCATTTTCTATTGGACTTCAAATTATTGGGCATCGGTTTGGTTCAGTTCAAACCCCTTTGACCCGATCGGCGTCCGGCGGGTCTCTTCTCCGGCACGGTGATCGGCATTTCCAACACTCCTTTTTTCGCTTTCACAGGTATATCTTTTTATGAATGATACATTATCAAACAAATTTACAATTACAGTTGCGAAGAAGTTATGCTGAAAACAACGAAGAAGATAACAAAGTGATGGTGAAAGCAAAAATTAGAGTAATTTTTGAAAAATTTGTCGTTAGAAAAGATATTCAAAGTTTGAGTAGCTTAACTAATTTGAATTTCTGAAAATTGTGTAGAAATGAAACGGTGTTATACATTTTTTATCAAAAGGAATGAGTATGATACTAATTGGAAGAGTACTCATATGAGGTTCCTACTGAGGCACTTACAGTTGATTGTTATATTAGAGAAGAGTGTCTTTATTTTTATTTTTTTTATGTAAGTATCAACATCAAGAGTATGCTATGCATCAAGAGAAGTTCTTATAGGAAGTGTAGTGAACTAATTAAGTCAATCGTGGCGTAAATATAATGAGTATCATGTACATTTTCCATGTTGCTCCAAAAAGAAAGCAACATTCTCTATTTGTCTTAAAAAATACCCGAGCTTCTCTCTCTCAGGATAACTCATCAAACCGTTGCTGGTATTGCATTCCAGAGTCTTGAATGTATACCCCTTCTTGTGCCAGCTTTGTAGAAGTTCCTATGCATCTCTAGGCGTTGTCCAGTTTAGGCCGAAGATGGTAAAATGCAGTCATTTTCAGATGCAGAAATAGACGGTTAGAGTCCTCTGTCTGCTCTTCACATTGTGTAGTTCTATAGCGACTGTGCATTCCTCTTCTTTGCAAATTCGTTTGTGCAAGGCATGCGTTTTTTTGCATACTAACCAAGTGAAGATCTGAACTTTGTAAGGGGCATGGCGTTTTAAAACTTTTTTGCCAAGGACAAATTGATGTTGCATTTTGTAGATTGAGCAGAAGGGTGTAACATGATTTGACTGTAAAGATCCCATCTTTTCTTTCCCTTCCAGCATATGCTGTTTTCCTTGGCTGTGGATGTGGAAATAGTTCTTGTTTGTTGAAGTAAGATACAAGTGCTCTCCAATTCCCAGTCATTACAATTCTTCCGGAAATCAATATTCCATCCAAGATTAAAATAGTAATCTGAAACAGAGGCATTCTGGTTGTCTGTCATCGTATAAAGAACAATGAAAACCAACTTGAGAGGGGAATGTGCCAACCGAGCGTCATGCCACCATTTGCACTTGAAATATGTTTTGCTTGTAAAATCATCCCATAATGTCTTGAAAATCAATATCTGTATGTATTTATTCTGGTGCACTGACTCCAGAGTCTTGTGTCATAAGAAGATACCACTAAAACATAAGGGTAAATTTTTCAGTGTGGTAGTTAGACTGACTCTATTATATGGAGCAGAGTGTCGGCCAGTTAAGAACGCTTTTGTCTAGAAGAGGAGAGTTGTGTAAATGAAGATATTGAGGTGGATATGTGGGTATACCTAGAGAGATAATATTAGGAATGAAGATACTGGGACAAGTGGGAGCATTCTCTGCGGTGGACAAGGTGATAGAGAAGAGCTTGAGATAGTTTGGACATGGAAGAGGCGATGCATAGATGCTCTGGTGAGGAATGGTGAGAGAATGGCAAGGGTGGGTTTAAGAGGGTAAAAGTAAGCGGAAGAAGTGTTGGAGAAAGGTGATTATATATGACATGATACAATTTCAGCTTACCAAGGACATGACCCTAGATAAGAGTATATGTAGGTCGCGGATTAGAATAAAAGGTAGTTGGGTGTTTTCTCGCTTTCCTACGAGATTGGCTTGGTCGGTAGATAGTATTAGCATTTTTCTTATAGTTGAGTGTAGTTTTTTTGTTCTTTGATTACTGCTACTAAGTTATTTTTCTTGTGTTTTGTTTATCGCATTATTCTGCTCTGTATGTAATGTTACGCTTTTTCTATTGTTAGCTATGCCTTGTTTACCACTGTATTGTCTTTTTCTAAAACTATCTTATCATGTGTTACTTGAGCCAAGGGTCTTTTGAAATTAATTTTTCTATGATCACGAGGTAGGGGTAAGGTCTGTGTACCTGGATATGTTGTTGTTGTTGTTGTTGTTGCTGTTATCTAAAAGGAATTGGTGGATCTGTTACTAATTTGGGGTTTCACAAGCCTATTCATCTAATACATTAGACACTAGCATTACTACTATGTTATCACACCTTTATTTATTATATAGAAGTAAACAGGGAAGAAAGCCCGAATTTATATATGGAAGTTTCAAACTTGTTTGTTACTAGATATATCCTGTACTCCATTTGATGGTTTATTTCGGTTTCCCTTCTTCCTTCATAAGCAAAGAAGAGTTTTTGAAGATGAAGATAGGCTAGAAAGGTGACTGATTGAGGACAAATTATGTGTCTAATGAAAGAAGAAAGTTAGAATATGGAAGGCAACAATAAATGAGACCATCGAGGACATTATATAATGTTAATTCCACTAGTATTTGTGCAACTTTCCTCTTCCCCTTTTTGTCGCAATGTGTTATTTATTTAAGGGAAAAGGTTCCTGATAAATCCCTTAATTTTGCCATTTGGAGCTGAGATACTTCTCGTTATGAAAGTGACTCATATAGACCCCTACTACTACACAAATAGCTCACATATATCCTTTTCCTCTAATGGAAGTGGAAAATTAATTTTAAATTTGTTGTTTTTTTAAAAAAAAGTATGTAAGGGTATGTTTGATCCTTCTCACACGTAATTTTTTAGAAACTTTTTGATTCAACGGCTAATTTGAATTTGTTATTTTGATGGTCAAATTTATTCTTTTCCACTGTTTTTCTTGTAAAAATTTATTACATGCCCCTAATCTTTTTACAAATTTAAAGATTAAATTACAATATAGCTGCAAAAAAATTATTTTTAAATTATGATGTAGCCACAAACTTAGTTTTAGATGTTTTTCTTACTTTTTTTCTCTTTATTTCTCTTATTTTTACACCAAAGAATGAAATAAAAAAAATGAAATAAGAATTAGAAACTCAAATAATGATAAATCAAAGAAGTCAAAAAATAATTTATGTGTGAAAAAAATTAAATATACCCTTGAATTTTGCTAGAAAAAAATCCATGTAGGCGTATATTTTTTATTTTACTTTCTAAAAAAGTATAAAACCCCACATGGAATTTTTAAAATAAAAAATAAAAAATGAATTTAAAATTAATTTTTTCACTTCTGTCGGATGAAAAGGGTTCATGTGAGCCATTTTTGTAATGGTAGGAGTATATGTAAGCGATTTTTGTAACGGTAGAGATATATGTGAGCCACTTTTGTAACGAAGGGTAAATCAAGACCTTTCCTTTTATTTAATAGATAAACAATTATGAGCTTGATAACACAGATCTTACCTTGTTAGAGGAAAAGAGATTTGCTCAAACTTTATAAAACTTTTGTCTTGGTTTTGGTATTGGGAGAGAAGCGGAAAATGATTTCCAGGTTATGATTGCTCATGCAATCCCTTAGTTGCATTGATTATTTGGTCTTTAACATGGGTAGTGTTTTTCGGCAAGAAGGAAAATCGTGACTAATCTGTAGGATACTATGCTAAACGTCATGTGTTAGGCCCTTCATTCGCAACTTAAAGAATTAAGAATGCGAGACAGTGAGAAAATATCTTCTTTTCAACTGCTTTTATTGCAGAGAACCATATTGTTCTGTAGGTTCTTTTATTTTGTATACTACTATAATAGGAATTTCCGACTGCATCTTGTACCTTACTTATTACAAAAAGAAATTTCTCACCGCATTAATATAAATATTACTTCATGGAAAAATATATAGTTTTTTCGGAAGTCATTTTTTATTATTCCCTGCCATATCAACTTCTTCATGTGTTCTGCTCTTAAGGGAGGACTTCTAGATACACAGTAGGCAGTTGCCAGCCATTGCAGCCAGATGTCTCCATTAATTGTTGAACGCTCCTCAAAAATCTCACCTCTACCGACTGCTTTTGTGTGTGTGTGTGTGTATATATAGGATATAATGTATTTTATTTGGAGAAGTCAAAAAACAGAACCAAGACCAGGACGAGTACGTAAATATTGGACTTGTACAAAGTATACCCAGAAACTGAATCGTATAAGTCTGAGAGGTCATTTATGCTAATTGCAGTATCACCTTTATGCGAGCAAAACAAATATTGTATTCATCTATATTTTACAACAGAAATCGGCTTCTTTTTCCCTAAAAAAAAATCTCTTGTTCCTTTGTTGCCAAACTGTCCAAATGATTCATAAAGGAAAAAGCTTCCATATCATCTTCATCCCTTTCTTCATATACCGTCCTTTCCATCTGTTCAATAGATCCTTAATACAGATTTCATGTCCTAAAAATATTGAGTTTCCATGACTAACTAGCAGTTAATAGATGAGATTGCACAATAAAGCATTTTGTTTAAGTGGCTTTGGAGATTTAGCAGGTAACAGATGAGATTGCTGAATAAAAGCATATTATTTAATAAGTGGCTTTGGCATTTAGCAGGAACGAAGGAGTAGTCTGGATTAAAATAATTGAAGCAATCTATGGTAGCAGACAAGGCTGGAATTCCCCTTCAAATATTTTATGCACTAAAGGAGGAGTATGGAAAGGGATTTTGTAAATTATGGGCCACGTTTCAACGATTCGCCAGAGTGGAGTTGGGGAGTGGAGCAAAAATTAGATTTTGGACTGTCTTATGGACTGGCGATGAGCGCTTGAAATAAAGATTTTCTCTTTTCTTCAATTGTTCCAGACTGCAATAACAAAGATGGAGTTGTGGCTTGTTTTTATTCCTAAACCGGATGGCAGATGAACTTTTAGAAGGAACTTTTGTCAACTACTCCTTCAACTGGAATACACCGACATTGATCAGAGCAAGGGAGATTCATTAGTATGGATAGCTAGTAAAGATGAAACCTTTTCAGTAAAAAAGTGTTATAGTCTTCTGATGAAGCAAACATGATTTTGAGATACTTAGTTGGCCATGGAAAGGGATTTGGAGAACTAAAGCTCCCAAAAAGGTAGCTTGTTTTGGTTCGATTGCAGAATGGGGAGCTTGCCTTAGGTTAATCTTCAAAAAAAGGGTTTTTCACTAAGTAATATATGTTACTTATGTGAAGAAGAATTGGAGACTGTATATCACTTTCTTATGCATTGCAAAATAGCTAGACAGTGTTGGAAATTTTTCTTCAGAATTTGGGGGATATCTTGGATCATGCCTCAGAGTGTGAAGGAATCATTGGAGATTTGGCAGCACCCGAGAACACATGAGCAATTTTGGAGAATACCTTTGTGCATATTCTGGAGTATTTGACTAGAAAGAAATAAGACTTGTTTATGGGCAAAAGACTGTATTTCTATTGTTAAAAACAAGTGTTTACATAATTTGTTTTGTTGGTGTAAAAGTAATTTCATCGGCAATATAGATCAATATATGGAGTTTTCGGAGTTGCTACGGAGATGTTGTAGTTGACTGTATGGATAATCCCAGCAGTCTTTTGTAACTTTTGGTTTTGGTACCTTCTTGGTACTAGTCAATAAACCTTTACCTTATCAAAGGAAAAAAACAGTTTATAGATGAAGATGTCCAAAGCTGGAGAATTGTTTTGACTTTATGGTTTCACTATCATTCCCATGTTCTTGTATGATATATAGGTGCTCTGGTTTTTGGCCTTAATCCATAGAAGATTTATAAAATTTGGGGGTTCTTGGATCAATGATAAAGTTGCCTTTATGTGAGCTATAGGTCATGGGTTCGAGCTATGGAAATAGCCACTAATGCTTGGATTAGGTTAAGCTGTCTGCATCACACCTCTTGAGATGTGGTCCTTCCCTAAACCCTGCACCGAGCTGCCCATTTTCTTTCTTTTGGATCAATAGGTTCATCATCCTTACCTAGATCATTAAGTTTCACGAATTTGCCTTTTTCTTGCAAAAAAAGAAGAGAAAGTATCTTTCTTGATAAATGAAAATGAGAACACAATACTAATATTCATCTTTTCCACAATTTACTACATACATAATACAGTGGAAATCAGATAACACGACAGAGTAGCAAAAGTTGTTTGGACAGCCAAGTGAACACACTGTAAATTCTGCAAATATATATAAATAATGAAACACATTATTACATTGAAACCTTTAAGCTCTTGAATGGCCTAATTTTTAGAACAATTTAGCACTTGTATGCTATTAGTCTACTAGTTGGGCACAGTTCTTACTGTTTGTCCTGCAAGCCAGTGGTATATCCTGTATTCACCAGATTTTCTAATTGGGGACGAATGTTCCAACATAGCCAATTCCAACAATGAAGAACGCTGCTGCTTGCAGGAACAGGTATATGAAAAAGTGATCACTTCCAAATAGCATGTTGTATATAGCACAGTGTAGCATATACATTCCCATTAGCAGCTCTAAGACGTGAATCCTGTTTGCAAACCATAGTACAAGTTACAGTCAGAAATTTGCAGGATAGAGAATACTTTGATGTTTAACCAATTTCCTAGGACTCAGTGAACTGTCAAATGTAATGATAAGTATAAATATATGATTACCTTTCACCTATCCTCGATCTTGGTTTCTTTGATGCCTTGGCACTGTACTTTTGCTTCATCGTGTTTCCCAGCTTCTCAGTTACAATCCATTCATTTACTCGGCTGGCTTCTAAGAGTCCTATTATTGCTGCCTTCGATCGATGGAGAGACATGACATTCTCGAATAGGATCCAGAATACAAGAAGATGGAAAGATCTGTGTGGAAACCAGACTAAGGCGTGTTAAATGATTTTGCTTGAAAAATATGAAAATGAAAAACAAAAGGAGGATTTCTGAGTTCAGTTTCAGGAGACATACCTTGGGGTGCAAGCGGCATTAAGAATGGTAATAGTTGCTGGAAGATATATAGCTAGAGGCTTTGTAAGATGGACTTCAGGCACCAAGATAGTTGCTGGGATGACGACACAGTAAAAGAAAAATGTAACCCAGTGAGCGATAATCTTCCTCACAAAGAAGAAGCCGTAGATGAGATGAAACTTCTTCCAGATTGACACACGCTGCATTTAAAAGAAAAGGTGTTATGTGACTTCTTGACAAAAAGCTGTTTTAATTGTAGAAATAATTTTTTTTAAATAGTGATACCTCACAAAGGAGAATTTCTTTCATCATCTTGCGAAAGAGGTTAGCTGGGCCACATGACCAGCGGTGCTGCTGAAATCTATAAGCCTTGAAGGTACTTGGGAGTTCGTTCTTGACCTAAATGAAACTATGTTAGGCATCTGATATGTAGAGGCTTGTAGTCAATTCCATAAATAAGAAGTTTGAAGTTATGAACTCACAGCTAAGTCACCCACAAACAAAAATTTCCAACCCTTAAGGCTAGCCCTGACTGCAAGATCCATGTCCTCCACTGTGGTCCTGTCTTTCCATCCGCCAGCATCATTCACTGCTCGAATTCTCCAGACGCCAGCAGTCCCTACAATTCAATCCCAAAAGCTAATTACATTCTTAAATAATTTCTAGCTGTTGAATGCCTGTATGTGGTGTAAGATCTGGCTATTTGTTTACCGTTGAACCCAAAAAATGAACATGTTGACGAGCCAACTTCTTGCTCAACACTGAAATGGTAGTCCAATGACATCTCTTGAAGTCGAGTCATCAGACATTCATCTGCATTGACTGGAAAGAATTTTCACTTTAAGTAAGAACCAGAAATATGACTGAAGCTGTTAATTCTCTCTATGTACACATTGCCTTTTAAATAGATTAAGGACACTTTTCTGAATTGATTTTTAGATAAAACTTTTCATGAAAAGTTCTTTGAGTAGATGGAAACAACATTAAAGAATTCCTCTTATCATGAAATGGATACAATCAAAGTTTATTATCAAAAACATAGTAATCCATCATTTCAAGGTCTCAAGATCGAAACCCACTGGGAGGGCCATCGGACTGGGTAAAACCTGAATTAACCGTGGTGCACTTGCGGGAAACTCCTTACGGAGGGCCTGTGCACGCTCGGGATTAGTCGGGGCTCTAAGAGACTCAGACACTCCGTGCAAATTAAAAAAAAATAGTAATCCACCATTCATTAATTTTTACCTCTTCTGAACACCTTTAGTTTTATTTGTTTTTGGGGTCCTGACCAATTATTTAGTGAGTGTATGGACATAATGCTGTCTTTGGCCTTACCAAATTTCCATCTGGCTTGAACCAGAGCCAGTTCTGGGTTGTCTAGAAGATATGGTATGGTCCTCCAAAGAAAGTCTTCTTCAGGCTGAAAGTCTGCATCAAAGATCACAACAAACTCACAATCATCAACATACTGCTTCTTTAGACCCTCCTTGAGAGCACCAGCTTTGTAGCCATTCCTGTTGTTTCTTGTTTCGTATTTCACGTTTATCCCTCTCTCTATCCACTTTCGACATTCCAAGTCCACTAATGTCTGCAATTATATCTCAAACATTAATTGGATTTCAGAAGATTCTTAAATTTTGCTCTCAAATAAAGTTGAGTTAAAAGAGATACCCTTAAAACTTCGTTGGTGGAGTCATCAAGAACCTGCACTATGAGCCTATCTGATGGCCATGACAAGCTACATACAGCTCCAATTGAGAGCTTGTAAACCTGATAAAGAACAACAAGATGATAATGACTCTTATTTTGTAGAGAAAGTTCATATCCCTATTCATCTGCTATTCTAGTTGGAATTCAGACTACTTTCAGATGTGTTTTTCTTGTTATCCACTTTTAATTCTCCTTGATCAGGAGCAAGACACAACAAACCTTTATTTTGTGTGCTTCTAAATATTGTTCCTTGTTTGACTAAGATAGAGGCTAGAAGCTTGCAGTCAATATGCTATTTATTTATTATTGAACTTATATTTCTAACTGCAGAAAATATCTGGATTTGCTTCTATTGGTTTCTTGTTAGATGCTCATTGTAGTTTATCTTTTATTAAGCTTGTAAAAGTCATTAACAGTGTTGGATGATTAGCATAAATCTATATTTTCTGCAAACGGCCAAATTAGTGGATATATTCTACTGGTGAAAAATGTCCATAAACTATCTTGCTTTTTGGAATTTATAAACAGATGGACAATAAGTTTCCTTCCTTTCAATGTCCTGACTTAATCTTGGTTTGACCTTGTTAGCCAATGAACATTGACCTTTTAGATCTATTTAATTATTTGGTCTCTTGCTATTAAAATCATGGTTTTGTAGCAGTACTCAACAGGGAAAAATTTAGGTATATAAGACAAAAGATTTGTCGGCCTAATCAGTAAAGTCTGACTAATGGTTCGGGATTCATATGAGAAGGGAGTAATCGCTTGGCATCTATTTGTTCATTTAAGAAATTTCCAATATTTTTTGTGTAATTTTTCGTTTTTGTAGTTCTTTTCTGGATGCTCCGGGTATGGGGAAGCCAAGGAGGAGAAGGGTGAGAGAAGAACAAATACTGCCCTCTAGCATTGAAGGTAAAATCCTCCCATAAACCTTCACTTCATACTCGGATATGGTTGTACACTGTGTCTTGTTGTTTTTGATTATTGGTGGTTCAGAGAAATGAAATTGTATTTTCTTTTTGCTGATTCACTAAATTTATTTATGTTTTGGGATCATTGTATGTTTATGATTTAATCTCTATGCTCAAGATGGAAAACAGATAACCACTGATCAGAAAAAAGAAACGGCACTGGAAACATGCATATTTTTAGTTTCTTCTAGGAAAGAAATGAACAAAATGCTAAACAATAATCATGTATGCATAACTTTAAATTTCTGGAACTTGATCAGAAAAGAGATATTCGAGTAAGGTATGTACCTCCTTTTCGTTGAACATAGGAATTTGGACCAACACCATTGGGTAGTTTTTGTTTTTCTCTAGATCATCTTTTACGGACTCGAGCTTATACTTGGTATACCTTTTCTTTCTAAAGCACTTGACCCCTGCTATCACTATTGCCATGTAAATACGCTCAAGAAATAGCATGATGGACATGGCTATGCATATATACATTGCAAGGTGTAGAGCAGGCACTAATATTGGAACTCGTATTCTCTCCCAAGCATGATTTAGACTTTGAGAAGTATTGGTGCTTACTCCAATCCCAGGATCTTGGAAAACGAGATTTCTCATAGTTGGTGCTTGAGTGACTGTATGATATGGAGGACCTGAATTCAGAGTTTAGTAAGGGAGCAGAGCACTTTGGGTTGAAAGGAACGAACTTGCCCTGCAAGTACATAGAGATGGAGTGAAATTGTGGTGAAATTTAAAGATGCAGGTTTTGTTGCTTTAAATAAAGATGGAAGTGTAATTGTGGTGAAGGTGACGCTAGTAAATGGGGATGAGCTGGAGTGGTGTCGTAGATTGAGTAATCCATTTAAATAAAGTTTCTTTCATGTGAGAGACACACGGTCTACATGCAATGAAGGTGCTGCAACGTATCACCGTGCTAGCTGGAGATTTGTCTTTTCCCTCCGACAATGCTGTTAAAGGATCTAAACATATAAAAATATACATGTTAATCCTTTGTCTCGATGATAAAGATAAAGATTAGAATGATTATCTATTTACGTTTTGAAAGAGAAGAGTGAAAGAGATTTCATCTGAGTTTTGCCAAAATGCTTCTTAACTCGTCATCTTCTCTCATTATCGCCCATATCCTTTTCTTAACTCCTAAGTTACTCTGCTTTTCATGTTTCTTTATGAGAGTATTAGTGATAATCATAATTCTGACCTGGATCAGAACAAAATGTTTAGCTTATTGGACTACGTCGTTTTACTCTAGCACCCACATCAACTAATCGCTTTTAAAATCATATTATCAAACAAATGAAAATTGCAAAGTACGCTTTGAAGTTCTTTACAGCTGGCCTAACTCTGTTTTTTCTGAAGGTAGAACCATGAAGTGATGCATAAATATAGCCTCAAAGACGACATCCATAGTTTGGAATCATGTGAATATAGAACATAACACGTTTTGAGCACATCCAAGTCTCTCATCATCATCAACTCTTGGAATTGTCATCTAAATTGTCGATTCTTGTGTGGGATACTTGCAGTCCCAAGTTATGATGGATATGTTAGTAAGTGGTTGGCTTTATTTAAATGTTTATGAAATACCTTATGAAAGGTGACTTTCCTAATTATTCCTAGCTGACAGTAATTCTTTAGAAAATAGGACGTTTGGTTTAAATTCATCCCACTTGTTGAGAGCAATAAATTTTTGAAGTGATTCTATGTCTGATTTTGTTTAGGGCAATAAATTGTTGATTAAATTGGCCGATTTGGTTTCTCAATTTGTCAACTTTCCTACCCAAAATGTTAATGTTGTTAAGTTAGTTGAAAATTATAAGCAACTTTAATCTGTGTATGACAAACGTCATTGTAAAAACTTACCCGCGCGGAGTATTTGCACCAAACCAATGCAAGACATGTACAACAACATACCCAGTGTAATCCCATAGGTAGGGTTTGAGAACGGTAAAGTGTACGTAGACCTTACCCCTAACCTTGGGAGGTAGAGAGGTTTTCGATAGACCTTCAGCTCAAGAAAAAGCATATCGAAAAGAAAAAAAATAATAAAAGTGATGAAATCACGGTGCGAACTCTAAAAAGCTTGGCAAAGCATTTTATAAAAAAGAACAGTAACTACAACAAAATAGTGTGATAATTAGTGTGCAAGAGACAATAGATAGTGACATAAATCGAAGGACAAAAAACTATAGGAGAAATATTACAACTACTAGTATGGATAGATTAGCGAGACAATGCTCTTATTATCTACTAACCTTTTATCCTAATTTGTGTCCTCCGCAACCTATTATTTAAGGTCTTGTCCTTGGCTAGGTGCATTTGCATCATATCCTATCTAATCACCTCTCTTCAATACTACTTCAATTTATCTCTACCTCTTTAGAATAATCCATACCCAAACTTTCACACCTTTGCATCCTTGCATCTCCTCCTCACATGTCTGATCTATCTCAATCCCACTTTCTGCATTCCGTCCTCCACTATGTCACTCCTATCTTGTCCAAGATATCCTCATTTCTAATTCTCTCTCTCCTATTATGCCTACACATCTACCACATCTTCCTCATCTCCATAACTTTCATCTTTTGAATGTGAGAACTCTTGACGGGCCAACACTCCACCCTATAAATTATAGTTGGTCTACCACTACTTTGTACGAACTTGCCCTTTTAAGTTTTGGTGGCATCGTTTTATCACACAATACTCCGGATGCATGCCTCCATTTCATCCATCCTGTACCATTACGATTTGTGACACCATTGTCAATCTCGCCATTTTGTTGGATAATAGATCCAAGATACTTGAAACTTCCTTTCTTTTGGATGACATGTGCATCTTCCATGCCAGCCTCGTGAGTTATGTCACTGAATGTGTCTTTCATATATATGTTCATCACTTAATCACGGTTAAGTTGTATGTATTCTCACTCTAACTTTTAACTACTAAGGTCAACATAATTGATTTGTATAACCACCTGGTGTGGGTAAGTATTTACCCAAACATCACTTGGGTATGAAACAAGAATGTTCAGCTTAATTGGCACAAGTCTATTTATGTCTGGCACTCCATAAAATTGATGTATTTTGAAAATCAAATTATGGAGTTTGGCAATTTTGTTTCTAGTTTTGAGTCTTTTGGTTGTGTACTGATAACCCCTAAACTTAGTCCATGTCAAAAGGACTTGGCTTTGACTCTTAAAAGTATATTGTTTGATATTTGTGGGCACTAAATTCATAAGATGAAATTGACATTTCCATTCTTTTGTTTTTTCTTGTTTTTATACTTTGATCTGAAGCAACATTTACCCTGAACTTTTGAGAAAGCTCTGTAAATTCTCTATATGAGGATGTAGGTGGATAGTGCAAATTATATTCAACCATATGAATATTCTTGATATTCTTCTCTTTATTTCGCAGATGCTTGGCTTTTCTCAGTTTAATATACCTCATCGGTATATGCATAAAATGCTTTTGGTCTTTCTTCTTTTTCTCGCATGTCTTATATAGTTATATTTTCTAATCTTATACATATCTTGTCTTGAATTTGCATAAGTATTTGGAATAGATTTCGGCACTGTTGATGCTTTATTTTTTATATTCTCTTTGTAGTACTGCAAACTTTATTTTTTTCAAATTGGGAATGTGATAGTTGTGAATTGTGGGGAATTAAGTAATAAAAAAGAATTTTGGACCAAACAGACACCTTAGGTTCTTAAGCCACCAGATGCAGTTAAGATTGTATAAGTTCACATTATCCTTGAAATATCCTCCACATTGCCTAGCATAACTAAGAATTCATGAGATCTCCAATATCATGTGATTATGTCAAAAAAAAATATCTCAAAGTTAGATTTCAAGAACTTGCAAGGATATGATATCTTTTATCATATCTATGATCTTGAATAACAGTCTATGTCTACAAGTATGCATTGGGCATAAATAAGCATGTGGGCGCTAAAAAATAAAGTTACCAATCCCTTTGGAGTACAGTTAACAATCCCACTGAAATACAGATAGTGGACTTCTTAGGAGTTTTGTAACTAATGTATTCCTCAGCATACCCTTTATGCTGGTCACCTCTAAAAAAGTGTTATTACATTGTTCTTTGCACCAAAAACAGAGAGGTAATACAATTCCATTTGATCTTTTGAATGGAATTAGATCTGCCTTCGAAATCCTTTCATTTATCTCTTTCCATATCTTCCATTAAATGCAGGCTGATACTATTTTCCATCACTTTTTGCATCTCTTACATCCCACCTCTTCTGATCCAGCAGCTCAGTAAGTCTGCATTTATGGTCTGGCATTGTCCAATTCTCCCCAGCCAGAAAAAAAAAAAAAGAATGCCCAGATTTGAGATGTTACCACACAATGAAAGAATAAGTGCTTGTTAGTTTCTGCTGCCTGAAGTGCTTCATGAGTGAGACATGCTTTCTTCGATACCAGCCATGAAAAGCATTTCACCTTTGTTGGTGCCATGGTTTTCCAGATTGTTTTCCCAGGGACTCTAAACCTTCTTGTCATCTCAGATAAACCCCTGTTGTATACTCTATTTACTGTGAAATGTCCATCTTTGTTGTGCCTCCATCTGATGGAGTCAGGAGTAGTGGTCGTCCCTGTAAAGTTTCCTACCCTTTCTAGTAGTTCAACCACCGTTTCCACTTCCCAATCATTCAGCAATCTCCTGCAAATTAGATTCCATCCCTGTGCTGACCAAGTCTCTTCTATTGTGGTATCTGGATTGGCGCAGATAGAAAAAAGTTGGTTTCTGGTGACCAAACAGTGATTGTGTCGTTTGTTTCTCGATTTTTAGTTTCCATTACTAGAATAGTATGACTATATTGTTTCAAACACTTCCAACTGGTTTTTCTGTAATGTCATGTTGCGCAATGTGGTCAAATTGGTACTCATTATGTATGTTGTGGATGTACGCCCTCATTGTGATAATTGACAATATGGTATAACAGTCGTCATGTTTGAAAATCTGACATGTTTTGAGATGCAAGTGGTTTCTTTCAATCTTTAGTAACTTAAAACATTTATGCATTGGACATCTATGATTGAAGTACTAAAGTAAAATAACTTATGTCTTGTGTTTACTGGATAATAATCCAATATATTAGCATATCTATCCTCTCTTTTGTATATTGCTTCAAATTAATCTAAGCAATCTTTTTGAAGAAAATAACGAAACACACATCGATTACAGTCTAGCTTTCTTTTCTGTGTCTTTTAGTTTTGTTGGGCCAGAATAGACCCATGCTACGCAAATGATTGGAGTAGTTTTACGAATCATGGCCTCGAATTAAATTCTAAATTCTTGCGTTGTTGTGCATGCTCCACATTTTGCCTCTTCCTTAATGCTGATTTTGTTAGAAGACTGGATAATCTACTTGAATATGTAATTTAGCTACCGAGATATTGCTGTTCAATTACCTACCTAATATGTCTTCGTTATATGTTGGCGTTGCAGGTGAACGTCTATTTCAATGCGTTTCCTAAGTCCAGCAATTACTATGAGGAAGAATCAAGTTTATTGTATATGATCTCTTCTTTCCATTTCTAAGTGCAGATTCATGCATCTTTTCCTGCTTCAAGGTATTTATGAGCTAATTTTTCATGTTTTCCCCAAAAGGGTGATCTATGTCTTGTTCATGTCATATGCATCACCAAGGTGATGCCAATATATCTGATAAATTAGAAGAGTAGTTACTTTTGTCCAGTGTTAATTCTGGTGGAAATTTTTCTTGCACATAGAATCACACTAATGTTTATATTTCATAGAGATTATGATTGAGGTAACGAGGGTCTTCCGGAAACAACCTCTCTGTCTCTATGAGGTAGTGGTAAGGTTTGCATACATTTTACCCTCCCCAAACCCCACTTGTGGGATTTCACTGGGTATATTGTTGTTGTTGTTATGATAAAGGTAGTTTTAACTCACCGAGGACACGAATTTAGATAGGAAATTGTGGAGGATACAAATTAGGATTGAAGTTTAGTAGGTATGACTGCAATGTCTTGTTGTCCATCCATACTAGTAGACTTAGTATTCTTGTAGTTTCTTGTCCTTTGATTTCTATTGTTATCTGTTGTTTCTTGTATTTCAACTATCATATTATTTTATTGTAATATAGTTTTGTTACTATTTGTTATTTTTCGTAGTTTCATTGCTTCTTTTGTTGGACTTGTTACTATATGTTGAATTCTACTAATAGTTACCCAACATAAATTTGACCTTACAACAACAACATATCTGAACCGTCTAGCTCCGCCTTGTGCTTAACTATCCATTAAGGCTTCATTCCAAGTTTCAAACTTTTGACCTCTAGTTAAGGGTAAAGATGTTTCTAACATTCCATTACACCTCGTAATAAAGACAGAGTCCGATTCGATCGCAAAGTGCTACAAAGCTGAATGCAACAATGCGTTGAATTGAATCTAGCAGTGTTTATGCAAAACATAAATATACGTGAAGAAAATCCACTAAACATTCAAAATATTTATGCTGAATTCATCAAGTTTAAATTTCGAGATCCATATTTGATTCCCATTTACTCAAAATTTGGTTTACTCACCATTCCACTAGACAGAGTGAGGCACTTCAGGTGGAGCTAGTGTGCCTCCATTTGATGAGATGATGTGTCATCTTATCATTGGTCAGCAAGAATAACCAGCAGCTGCCAAGCCTATTCAGCACATGACTCCTGTCTAACCATTCTACTAACCATTTAAATTTGTCCTTTTTTTTCTTGGTTTTCGTGTCCGCATTGAATTTCCGACTGATTTAAATCTCCGTCAAATAGAATTTTTTTCATATTCAAAATTCAAATTCCTTATCGTTACTTCTATTCTTAAGCTATACTAGTAGAAGCTTCTTTCATGAATAATTATAAAGGTCCGTTTGGCCATAAAAAAAATATTCACTTATTTTTCGAAATAATATTTCTATATTTTATTATTCGGTTATGAAAAACTTTTTTTTAGCCTATTTTTGTAATTTTTTCTTTGCAAAAAGACATACTAATAAAACAAAATTTCTCCAACTTCAACTTTAAATATTTTTTAAATTATTTAATGTTTATGGCCAAACACCTGCTACTATATATCTGCCAAGGCTTCTTCTTAATGTAGATATAACAGTGTTTTCTTTCTATAAACAAGAAACACATTTTTATCTGCATTTGCACCTGCACCTTAGTGTATGAATTTTATTTCATGCAGAAAGGTGTAGGTGCTTTTGCAGACAAATGGTATCTTGGCTTTCCTGTTTACCTAAGGTAAGAGTAAGATCGCATACACACGAATATTGTGAAATGGTATGTCGGTTAAACTTGTGTTATGAATAATATACACTCTCTGTCTCGTTTTATATGACGAGGGTTCTCAGGATACAGTCTCTCTACCTCTATGAGGCAGTGGTAAGGTATGCGTACATTTTACCCTCTCCAGATCCCACTTGTGGGATTTCACTGAGTATGTTATCGTTGTCTCATTTTATGTGACACTTTTTCTTTTTAGATCAGTCCTAAAGAGAATGTCACCTTATTCTAATTGGAAACAATTTACGTTTAAACTTTCCTTTTTTTACCCTTGAATGAAATGATTCTCAGCGCAAATATCTAATAATGATTTTGGATCACAAGTTTTAAAAAAAAAATTTCTTAAATATCGTATCAAGTAAAAAGATATTGCATAAAATGGGACAGAGGGAGTAGTACGTATTCAATGAATTAACTGAGATAAACATAAGTTGAAACTTATCCTTTTTTATTAAGAAAATATAATTAAAAAAAATTAATTTTATCATCAAGATCCTTGTTCGATTTGTTGTTGCAATAATACGACTTTGTTTCCTAGATGATAAAGGATATCAATGACTTTGTTTCCAAGATGATTAATCGCTTCTACGACATTAAAGATTGTGATGAATTGAATAAGATTTCTTCAATTGAAATATAATCAAATGTTAGTCTTTGAGCTTTAGAATCGTAAAAATCTTACTATGGAACACTTTTCCTTTTAATGGACAGTAAGTGTTATATTTGGGTAAGATTTTGCTTCGATTATCTTTTTTTTGGGGCTAAATATTTAATAAAAGATTCTCTTTTATTTTTTATTTTTTAAAATTTTAAACCTTTTAAATTACGATATAAAAATCTCTTCGAAACAAGCTAAGGATCTAATATTTAATCAATCATTTAAGTTTATAGAAATACCTCAAATTAGGCAAATATTTACCTAGCAAAAGTTACAAGTAATAAAATAAATTATCAAATCAAATAAAAGTTTTTTTTAATAATTGGAATTGAGAGGCATTGTGAAGATGATGTGCAATCCTTAGCCATGCACTTGTCAAGTGTATAGAGAAACTTAAAGATGAGTTGTTTTCAATAGATTTTCTTCCTTATCCTAAAATATATATGAGTTTAATATATATTAGGGGTGGGTCCGTAAAACCAAAAATCGAAAACCGAATCGAAACCGATCGAAAAATACCAAAAAAAAAAATCGCACCGTAAAAAACCAAAACCGAACACAAAAAATCGAACCGAACCGATTTTGTGCGGTTTCGATTTCGGTTTTGGTCTTCTAAAACCGAACCGAACCGTCAAAAACCGATTTTTTTGCTTTACTTAAATTCTACTACATCATATCATTTAAAGTTATCATTAAGTAAGACGAAAAGATATATTTTGTTCAACAATCTATTTGGTGTGATTGCATCGTTGCTTTAATATTTTTTCTTATTTTGTCTTTACTTATTACTATTTAATAATTTTGTGTTATTATTTATCCTACCTTTTCATAATAGCTCCATCCCATATCCAACAATTTCTTATATATTTATCATTCAAATTATGAATATTGCCACATTATATAACAACAACGAATGATATAATCCATCAAAATATTATATTCATTGAAATAATACAAAATAACACATAATAATCATCCAAACAAAGAATAAGTTGCAATATCAAAATGAAAAATAGAGACAAACTTTGATGTCTATGGAATTCTACCAAGGGAAAATGCATAAAATTGCCTTTAAATTTCTCGATATATTTTAATTTAGCACTGTAATTTTATGATATTTATTTACCTCGTCATTCTAGTAAAATTAATATATGAATGTGATTTATAGGTAAATGAATATATCAACATTCTGTAAAATTTGCAAGAATATTTTATTTAGATAATGGTTGAATCATAATTTGCTCCAATAGACCATCCGAACAAATGATAAAATATTATTTTAATCTTTTTATATATTTTGACTGATATTTAAAAAATATATTATGTGTGTATGCTCATAAATATTTATTAGGTAGATAAGTTAATTATATAAATTATGTCTTTTCTTTTAAATATACACTTCAACATCAATTGACTTGAAACTTCCAAGGAGTATTTGATACTTGTTTTTCTAGAACATATGTTTGCAATTTTCTTGGTGATAATTGTAGTTCTTATATTGTGATACTTGTACTAATCCAAACTTTACTCTTTACCAATTGTTTAGCATATCTATACGATGATACGTCTCTACCCAACATATTATTTTACTTTAAAAAATTATTTTTAAAAACCGAAAAACCGAAAAAAACCGAAAACCGAACCGAAAAAAACTGAACCGAAAAACCAATGGTTTACTTTTTTTTGGGGCAAAACCGAACCGAACCGAACCGCCAAATCACCTTCCGTTCGGTCTTTGGTTTTAGGGAAAAACCGAATCGCAAAAACCGAACCCACCCCTAATATATATATATAAATATAGAAAGTTATTAAGGTTAAAAAAAATTGTCTTAACAATTTTAATCAGTAACTAAACGATTTAAAAAAATATAATAATAATTTATTAATATTTAGTGTGATTTTACAAGTATGATTTAAGAAAGATAGTGTATATATAATCTTATTTTTATTTTATAGAGTTAGAGAAATTGTTTTCAATAGACTCTTGGCTCAAGTAAAATATGTAAAAAAATAATAATACAATGATAAAAAAGCCATAGTAGTAAAAATAAAGGAGAAGAAAATAATAGCTATATCAAACAATACACATCGAAGTATTAAGATTTGTTGAAGTGTAGTAAAACAATATGAATAATGAAAATTAGATAACGTCAACTATCTTAATTGTCGATCTTCACATCCTTCTATATAGAATCACGTACTCAGTAAGTTGTATATATATGTCATGTTTTATAGTGTCTAATCATCTTTTTTCAATAATTTTTCAGTCTATCTATATCTCTACTCATACCTATAATAGCCAACCTCTCAACCTCCTCGTTGGATATCTATGCATTTTCTTTTCTCGTATTCGACCAATATCCTCAGTCTCGCTTTTATATCTTGTCCATCACTAAGAATACTTTTAACTTATCATGAATATTTTCATTTTTAATTTTATCTCTCATAATATGATCACACATTCATGTCAACATCTCTGCTATCACTTTTTTTATTTTCTATACGTGCGAGTTCTTAATCGATCAACACTTCGTTCCACACAACATATTAAGTTAATGCATATACTAGTTATAGAGCCAAAAAAAAGAGAGTATAAAATTATGCAAATTGTAATGCACAAACTCTTCCTTAACCAACACGACCGCGACCAAAACGTCGTCGTTCAGTGGAGAAGTATATATATATAAATTACCCCCTTTGAAATTACAGTCTAGCTTCTAGGGTTTCAAAAAATTTCCCAATTAATCGGAAAAACCCTAATTTGCAGAGAGAAAAATGGGAGGGAAGTGTCCACACCGGAGCGTGAAGAAGCGTAGATACTCTCACAAGCAGTTCCGCCGCACGAAATTCCTTGTTAAAGGTGACGACATCGTTTACGATGAGCTGAATAAGGGGGAGGATCAACGGAAAGAGTTGCCCGTCGATGAAGATCTTCCCGGAATGGGTCAATATTACTGTCTGCACTGCGAGTAAGATAAACTTCTTTTGAAGCTCAATTTATTCAATTTTCGTTGTATTTTAATGTTTTCTTATATTAAAGATGACTCTTTTTTTTGTGTGTGTTTCAGTCGATATTTTGCTAATGTTACGGTGAGGGATGAGCATTTCAAGACGAAGAAGCACAAGAAGCGGTAAGATGTTGATTGATTTTAGCTTAATTGTTATATAAATTGGAGTAAAAGACATTTCTTTTTTATGGAGTTGTTGAGTAATTATTGATTTCTTACTGCAAGGGGTCTGGGATGGGAAGGATAGTTTGTATGCATTGTTTCTTCTACCATGTGAAGGTAGAGAGATTGTTTTGGATAGATCCGAGGCTCAAGTAAAGTATAATAACAACAAGTATCGAAAGGAAATACAGTAGTGAAGATGTCATGCTAAAAGTGAAGTAGAAGAGAACGGTAGCAACAATGAATAACACAGCTAACAAAGCAAAGGACACAAGAAGTAATTATTGATTTCTTATCTGATGAATTTGTGTGAATGGAGTGAAGTTAGGTGAGGATAGGAGTTTTAGGTTTCGTCGGTTTATTATTCTGAGGTATTGGAGCTTAAATGCTGAAAATTGATGATTTGCTTGCGAGGGTACTATAGTTGAAGGCATAATTATTGACTCGTGAAGGATTAGATGTAGGCATAAGGGTGTGGCATAGCAATCAATGAATTGAATAAAAGCAATGGACGTCTTATGTTTTAAATTCTAGTAGAGGCAAAAATTGCTTGGGTGATACCATTCATCTGCCTAGGATTTGGTGGAAGAGTTACCGGTATTTGTGTGGGTTGGTGGTAGTAGATACTTTGGCGAAATAGTTGAGGTGAACTCAAACTGGCCTGAATCTATTGAGCAAAAAAAGAATTAATGCCTATTGATATTCCTTCAGTATAAGACATTGTTATCTAAAGAGAATAAGAAGTTGGATAGGCCCCAAACATCGTAATAGGAAGTAGAACCCTCTTTATCTTGTTCTATAAGGAGTAACTTCTGTTATTAAGACACATCAACAAAAGGTGATGTTGGGAGTAGTTATATCCAAAAAGAGACCATTGCAACTCATAATAATGAGCTATGCAATCAACATAGGTACCTATCCGATTTCCTTTGGATGACCTTCTGAGTGAGAAAATCAGACATTGAAGAAGCTGGAGTAGAGCTTCTGAAAGAGTCCAATCAACTTAGGTTCCCCATTCAATTCCCAATTATTTTGATTCCTTCTTAAAAGTTGATGAGCCAGCTATATGCTGTCTATAATAAAAAAGTACAACTGTTTTGAGTGTAGTGAAACTTTATAAATTCGGAAAGACATCCTTAAGAGAAGAATTACCATGCCATATTTCATACCAAAATCTTGTTTTCCTACCATCTCCCTTTTGTTGTTGACTTTTCTTGAAGAACTCCCACATGACTTTGATGTATTTCCAGATACCGTGGCCAAGGGAAGGAGGAAAAGAAGTACACCTCAATAAAATTCATCCAAGTCTTTCGCAAATCGGAGCCTCTTAGAGCTCGGCAATATATACAAGTATAACAAACTCAGTAAACTCAAACTATAATGTCCCACACAGTCCAATAGGAGTAGAGACGACCTTCTATAAAATTCATTTTGAACTGACAAACTGGGGAGGGTTGAAAGCATGCATAGCAACAACTAAACAAGCTCAAAAGCATTCAAAGAAAACATTGTCCTGGACCATAGAATTTTCTGGACAGATATAGGTCTAACTTACCGAGACCATGAAGTTTAGGAGTCGAGGACCATAGGACATGTTATTTAAGGGGGGTTGTATATTGAAGACTGAAGACCATCTCATCTGCTTGTATTGCACAGTATCATATACCTGATAAATTGCTGTAAAACCATTTTGCCAACAATTAGTACCAGCTGATTGTCTAGAGAGTTCGATGTATATAACTTTCAAAGATGGAAGAAAAATAGTATTATTCGGTTTTGCGTTATAGAAGAACTTCTTGTAGTGAATTTGACAGCAGAGCTTAGTGTCTTTGCAAATTACCTTTTTATTCTAGCCTGGTTGTTTTGACTGCATTGGAGCTACAAATGCTTATAGAGGTCATATACATTATAGATCCTCTGCAGTCTTACACACTTGCAAGTTGCAAGGATAGGGTGAAAGGAGTATATTAGCTTTTTGCAAGCGAATGTTGAAAAGAGAACTGGTGTTAAATAATGTGTGAAGTCGTGAACATATTAGTCTTGTTTTATTCGTCTATCAACTTCTCTATCTCCTTTGCATTGGGCAAGTAGGGCTTTCTTGGATACTTAAACATATCGCATGTGGTGGAGAATGTAACAGAAACTGAGAAAGGTAGGTGTTAGAAATTGAAAATGTGTGACGCTTATATTATAAATTGTAAACTGAGGTGGTGGGGAACTACATATTTAATTGATTTGTCTGTAAATAAGTTTTTCTTTTTTCAGCTAGAAGCATCCAATTCGAAGCTCATATGCTCAAGCATACAAATTTAACTAACGAATTGTGAATCCGTGGTTTTTAGTGATTATAGTTGGTAGTCTGTGAAAGTGCAAAACTTGTATATTTATCCAAATAGTTTTGTTGTAATGCAGTTTGAAAATAATGATGGGCCCTAAACCACACACCCAACTTGATGCTGAGTTAGCTGCTGGAATGGGCATGCCAGATAATGGTCCAAAGCTAATGTCGATGAATTAGAGCTTCCCTCCTGGTTACAACTCATTTGGGACTGGTAGAAATTCCATTGAACTTTGAAAATTTAGCCGAGGAACCATCCTCTCTCTCTCTCGCTCTCTCGCTCTCTCGCTCTCTGCCTCTCAGTATAGCAAGTTTACAGATTACTTAGCAGAGCACATTAGTTTGGCGTTTCTTGTTTGGCCAAGATTCACTGAGATGATGCTAGCTAGTGACTGCCTATCTTTTGTTTCCGTTGTATCAAACCACATTTGGATTCGATAGCTAAATGCTTAAAGAACAGTAAATTCGTCGAGTTCTTTGTTGAACTGGAATATGTTTGATTCAGTTTACCATATGTCTCCTATCTAATTACCTCAGTTATTGAAGTGTACTTTTTACTTCACTGAATCAATTGGTGAAAAATCTTAAGAGTGTCATTGTACTTTAGATTGTAAATCAGATGGAAATATATTTGTCCAGTACTACTGTCTCAAAATTGTCCCATTTGACATAAAATAAAACTTGTCTAGCTATTATTATTTGTTAAAAAGATGGACACTTAGTAATTATTTCGTTTTTATTTTGGTGAGAGGTAACAAATATCTGGTAAAATAGTCGAGTCACATGTAAATAAACGTGATAGTCACTAATTTAGTACTTCTGACAGTAGAAGATACTCCTTCCGTTTGCTTTTAGTTGTCAAAAATTTTCTAACTTCATTTTCATTTTTACTTGGCATTTTTGACAATTCAAGACATAACAAATTTTCTTTCTGTTATACCTTCAATTTATTGTCATTGAGTTGATACCTTTGAAAAATATAATAAGTAAATATGTATATGGGTAAAACGGTAAGCTTCATATATATATATGTATGTACGTATGTATGTATGTATGTAGAAGGTAGTACAAACTACAAAATAGCAGAGACGTAAATGTTAAGACTAGAATATACATACACGCATTATCAAAAGAAGAAGAAGAAAAGTGTGTCACGACAAATATACAAAGCTTAAATCAATTTTAACTCGTACTTTTCATGCCAGCTTATCTCTTATAGTTAGAACTTTGATTCGATCATAAAGACGTTACACGTAATTTATGAAACACACATCACGAGATCAACTCTGTCACAAAGAAACTCAAGTATCTAAGTAGAAATACTCGTGAATTTTGTTCTTTTTCTTCAAAAGCTTTGTTCCATATTTTTGAAACGTACGTCACGAGTTTTTAACTCTATTATTATAAATAAAAAACAAATATTTAAATAGTAGAGAAAGATAGAGGGACAAGTTCATACGCTTTCGAAGTTTTAAACGTGTACGCAAAATTTGTTTGTATTTTTATGGATTTTTTTCTAATTTGGGATTTTAATAATCCATTTGAATAAGTCAAAAACTCATGATGTCCTCTTTTTCATATTTTTTTTTTTGAAATTATTAAGTTTATATAATTTAATTTGATGATTTTTTTTTATAATTATATAAATATTATTATATGCTTAAAATTATAAATTTTAAAAGTTATATAGTGTTATGAAACTTTTATAATCATAAAGTTCAAAATAATTCATTTCGTTATTAAATTTGAAATAAAATTACGATAAACAAAGTGAAATGGAGAAAATATTTGGTAGCCGCTTGGACATGGATATCTTTTCCTTTTTTTGAAATAAATATCTAGAACATTTGATTATATAGTGGATTGAGATTTTGGAAAAAAAATAATTTCCAAATTTAAAATTTAAAGTTTAAATTTCGTTAGTTTTATAATAATTTGAAGTTAATATGTAATAATAATCGGGTTCAAAATTAAATTCTTATAGTTTTAGTGACCACAACGACAACAAATCTGGTGTAATTCTATAAATGAAGATCGGGAAAGATGTTGTGTATCCCTCTCTACCTTATGAAGATGAAAAAAGAATTGTTTCCATAGATGAATATATTTATGTAGAGTTTGGATTAATATTAACACGTCTTCCTAAACCTACGTAGGTTTACGTAACACTCTTATTTTATCACTAATTAAATACATGTTCAAATATAACTTTATTGTTTAAATATTTTTTTCCCTTTAAAAGTGGAGTATTATTACATTTTATGTCCAAACACTTATTAATACTATTAAATTTTTTGTCACCATAAAATAAATTAACTTTCACTGGCAGGAAAATAAATATAAATTTGTCTTTTAATTATTTGTCTCTTTTACAAAATGATTTTATTTCAACTTATATCTGTCATATTTTGACTTTATCAATTTGTACATATAGCTAAATACAAATACATAAGTCCCAAATTATAATGTCATAGATGGAATATACTTGAGATTATTCGGTAGAATATATAAGAATAATATTAAATAAAATATATATAATAATATTAAAAAAATTATTCAAAGATAATTTTTTTTTAACATTACTTAATTATATATTAGTAACTCTGGTATCGCTAAATACGTTATATTATTGAATAAGAGAAACACCATCAAATAAGATGTTAAACAATATCAAAGAGAATATATGTATTATTTTTTCTTATACATTTTACGATACGATTACTTTGTGATCATGATAAGATAGTGCACTTTTTTAAAATAAAATAATTTATCGTCGTTCATCATAATTTGTGAATAATTTAGCAACATATGACTTATTGAAATGTCTCAAATTCTTGCTTCATAGACAAAATTAATTCATGCCTATCATTAGGGGCGGAGCAACGTTGTCTCTAGAGTGTCCAACTGGACATTCTTCATCGAAAAGTTACACTATACATATAAATGCTCATAAAACTACATGGTGGCTAGGTTCAACTCTTGGCGTTTGTATTCTCTCTCTTTTTTTTTTAATTACTGTGAAACTGCTTGAAATTAATAATTAAATAACAAATATATAATTTTTTTTATGAAATTTCTGTTTACGTCACTGCCTACGAATTCTGATCTACCTTCAATTGAGCAAATTTGAAACTTTTTATATAGTTCATGGCCAAATTTTATCATTTGCCTAGTAAATGATCAATGTATTGAAAAAACTTACAATGTTTTTTTTTAATTAATAAATAAATGTATATTTGACTTCAATTATTAATAGAAGATAAATTTGAATATCATTTTACAAAATTAATTCACAAATATTGGAAAATAATGCCGTTGGCTTCAATCATTAAAAAAAGACATTATATACCATCCCTTTCAACTTTTCACTCGTGCACCTCCCACCACCAACAAAATACAAATTATAATTATCATATAATATAATTTATCGACGTACGTCTAATTCTGATATTCGATATCTGTATTGATGTATATCTAGTTCTGAATTCGATATTTGATATCTATATTGACTTATGTCTACTTCTGAACTCGCTCATTGGATGGTCCATTTATGAAGATTGTGTTCCCTATAGAATATTTTCTGTTTATAAAGAGTCGAACCTGGTTATTATATGTTGTTTCATGTAGTTTTTTACTAAAGTATTATTTTGTTGTAGTATTGTTTTGTTACTATATATCGTTTAATTGTAATATTGTTTGTAATTTTATTTATTCCACTACTTCTTTTTCTAGAGATTTTTATCTCTAATCGAGAGTTTATTGGAAATATCATCAGTCGCTCTATTTTTAAAGTAAAGGTCAAATTAGTGTACGCTCTATTTTTACCAAACTTTATTTTATAAAATTACACTGAATATATTATTTTTGTTATGAAAACTTAAATTGAAAATATCTAATATTCGAGGAATTTCAACCGTTCCATCGCACTCCGTCAATTATAAGTTGCTTTCTCTTCCACATGTGGAACCACTCACCACGTGAACCCCCTAACTCAATTATGTTGTTTCCTATTCTTCCAATTCACATATCACTATCAATCTTCAGGGAGTGATAGATCAATTTATCGGTTATATATACTGACGGTATAATGAATCGTTTTATATCATTAGTGTAATAAGTTATTTACATATTATTTTATTTTAGGTTAGGGGTCGCTATGTTATAGTCCTTTGTGTTATTAGTAAATTCTAATTTTGATTCTTGTGATGACTGATTAAACACATTTAACTTTGAATTATGAAAATCCTCCACGTTCAAACTAGCCGGGGCTGTTTGATTTATAAAAAAATTATTTATCATTTATTCTAAGTTATCGAAAATGATCTAAATCTGTAAATATTTTCATGCGCATTTCAGTGCATTTAATTTAAACTCGTTAACGATAGATGCTTCCCTCTAGGGACACAATCAACATCAAACAGTCCATAAACTGCAAATAATTTTTTTTTAAAAAAATCATATCTTGGCATGGATTATGACTTATAATCTTGTCGGAAAATCCAACATTTTTTTTGGTCCCATATTTTTATTAATCCACACAAAAAACTCTTTTTATGAAAAGTGATTACAGACAAATTTAACAGTCTTGATTATTAAGGTTGTCATAATTAATAATTAATACTAGTAGTAATTAATTAGTAGGGTCTAGTTAGGTTGATTTTGGTGGTGAATTGATAGGAGTGGGACATAAAAACAACATGTCCAAAAAATTTGTTTCTTCAAATTAAAGTTAAATAATTAATAAGGTATCTTGTTTCAAACATTATGATGAATTTGTCTTGTAATAAAGGGGATGTAATAGGACTTTTGGTTAAGGAAGGACACTAAAATCAATCATGTATAGTGTGTCTAATTTTTTTTTTTTGACCTTTCACATATTTTATTAATAAAGGAGAAATTTATCTGGAGTCTATTTAGATTATATGTGTTTGAATTGGTCATTTTGATTTTTTGGAAAAACTCGATGAATTTGACAGATCGTTTTAGGAGGGCGTAATGATTGTGGATGAACATATTTGAATATTTGATGGTTGGTTGATCACGACTTAGCTATAATCTTTTCTGATTTCGATAGGCATCCCAACCTCACCTCAGGATGAAAAGACTTCTTTGAGCCCTAAGCTTTGTTTCCTTGACTTGAAAGTCAGGGCAGGCGCTTTAAGAAGGTGTCAGTTGACTTTCCTTTTTCTCGAAAAGGCGCCCATAGGAATATCTTCTCGCTCCCTTATTTCATCAGGTTGCTTTGACTCTAGAAGGTCAATAACTTTCTTGGCCAGCAACTCGTCGAGAATCGCGGAGACGTCAGAATCAGGGAAAAGATCCTATGGTCTTTTCCTTTGAGATCAATATCTGCGGTTCATCTAATGGTATAACTCTTTGGTTGAACCGGTATATCCCTTCAACCAAAGCATTTGAAACTCAAGGATTATAGTCTGCTTCTCTATCTTTCTTCACTTAAATGCTGAACTTAGTTCACTTGGCACGCGGCTCGACCTATGACCTAAACTCATATTTTGACCCTTTTATAGAGTAGCTAATGAACATTAGATACTAAGTCCCCACAAAGATAGTAAAATGTACCACTTACCCTTTTTCTTCTTTCTTACATTGTTCTATTAGAAAGAAAAAAAACAATACGATGCATAAAGCATCTCACATTAATGGAGTCCGAGGAAGGACCGCATTCCAAAGGTGTGATGTAAAACAACTTATTCTAATGCCAACATTAGTAATCGCATTCCATGAGCTTTAAGTCACACAGAGACAATTTCACCGTTGCTTCCAGGCTCCCGTTCTACATTGTAATACTACTATGACTAAGGATTGGAATGAGTAAAGAGTGAAAGATTGAAGGATAAATATAAATTTTTGGATTAATGCACATATTATACTATACTATACTAGCAACAGTGAAGAAGAAATTAGCAGTCCAAAAAATAATAAGGGTGTTACACAAGGTATACTCCTTTTTTCTTTTCTAGTGGTATTTTGGTTTTGAGCTTCTTCTTTTCCTCAATCTTGTTCTTCCTTGGAACGCGCAGAAGACGTTGATCCTGTTGCCATATTCACAGCTTCTCCGTGTGTAAATCGTTGTAGTTGTATCATACGAGCATAAATTCCGTCTGAGTAGTTTTTCAGGAGATGAGAATGAGAACCTTGTTCTGCTACTTTTCCATCGTCTATGACTGCGATCACATGTGCATTTCTGATTGTGGATAGCCTATGTGCAACAACAATGGTAGTCTTACCTGCACAAGCGCGATCCAGTGCTTCTTGTACACATCTCTCGGACTCTGCATCGAGTGCACTTGTTGCTTCGTCAAGCAGCATTAGCTCTGCTTTCCTTAGGAAAGCACGGGCAATGGCGATTCTTTGCTTTTGTCCACCAGACAACTGAACTCCCCTTTCTCCAACGAATGTTTTGTACCCATCAGGCAATGCAGATATGAACTTGTGGGCATTTGCCAAGGTTGCTGCTTCGGTTATCTCAGCTTCGGTTGCTGATTCATGTCCATACGCGATGTTTTCATAGATGGTGGTAGCAAAGAGGCAAGGTTCTTGTGGCACTACAGCAATGTGTCTTCTCAAAGATTTAAGGTTGTACTTCCGAATATCCTTGCCATCGATGATGATACGTCCGGATGATGGCTCGTAGAACCGCTCTATAAGAGCAATGACTGAGCTCTTTCCACAACCACTTGGTCCAACAAGAGCAAGAGTCTTTCCAGCTCGAGCACGAAGATTCAAATCACGGAAAATTGACACGTCAGGCCTAGTGGGATATGAGAAGTCTACATGCTTAAATTCTACTTCACCACGAAGACGATCAGGGACAGCGGTGGCATCTGGATCATCTGGCTCAACTTCTGTTTTACGGTCAAGGAGTTCGAAAACAGAACGCATTGCTCTGCCACCCTTGATGAAGTCGGGGGCTAAGGTCAATGTTTCGGCTGCACCATTAGCAGAAACCATGAGGACCATGAAAACACGGATTGTCTTCGAGAAGTCAGAGATCCCATGCTTGACAAGCCAGGAGGCATACCAAAGGCCAAGGGCATAGGAAGCATAAAGCAAGAATTGAGCAATCCCATAACCACTTCCCGCAATCTGTCCCTTCCAGAAGCAACGCCTAAGCGGAGTCTGAAGGCTGGAGTCGAATAGGTTGACTATTTTCGTTTCCGAATTAAAAGCAGCAACTGTTCTTACATTAGCTACAGCTTCTCCAGCAAGTTGTGTGGCTTTGGCATGAGCAGCCTCTAAGTCTCCGGAGAATCCTTTCATGAACATTTTCTGTTGGGAATACAAAAAATTCAGCACACAAAGAACATACAATCTTAAATCTAATCTCAAATGCAGGAGCTTATAAAAAACAAAAGTGTCTAAATGATCTATACCGATTTATGTGAAGGTCGGAGCATAAGAATGTAAGGAAAAACTATTAAATCTTGTGGTTGAAAATAAGTTATAGACGTTTGTGTTACTATAAATCATATCATTAAAAGTAAAATGAGAAGTTTAAAGTCAAACTGTTACTGAACATAGAAAGGTGTCATTCTATTTTTGGACTGACGATAAAAAGAAGAGTGTAACATAAATTGGGACGAAGGGAGTATATAAAACAAAAGTGTCTTGATGAATTAGTTTTAATTCCATTTTAGGCTCTCATGTGTTATGCAGTGAAGACGTGGATCATTTCATGATAACCTGCGAACTGATAAAATTAATATGTTGCGGGACTTAATTTGAATTTACGTGAACTCACTCACCTGTAAAACTGTTGCTGCAACGACAACAGGGAAGACACCAATGAGGACGAGGGCCAGACGCCACTGCAAAACGAATCCTGCAGTGCACGCGACTAGCATGAGAGCTGAGTTCTGCATAATGACAGAGATTCTATCCCCGATGGCGGACCTGACATTGTTGGCATCCAGAGAGAGCCTGGCTGCAATTCTTGAACTATCGTTCTCTTCCTGATCAAACCATGCCATTTCCATTTTAAGCACTGCTTCCAGCATTTTCTCTCTCACCCGTTTTGTCAAGTTCTCCCCGACTACATCCCAGTAGTAATGCTGTAGAGTGTTGAAAATGAGTGCAGCCGATGAAACTCCAATCAAAAGATAACAGTATTTTGCAATTTGTTTGCTCATGTAAGCGTGGTCCGGATTGTAGTACACGCTAAGAACAGCACTCAGGACATATGCAAAGAAAGCACTAAGCGAACCACAGATGACAGAACCTATAGAACCAATTAAAGCGTAAGACCACTCAGGAGAGTTCATTTTTGCAAGCCGGCCAAACGAGCTAGCTTGGTCCTTGAATGCAAGCTTTTCATTTCGGTAATTAGAATATGCAGCATCAAGGGAGAGGCTGAAGTCCGAAGTAGAAAAATCAGACAACCGGCGGGAGTATGGTGATCGACCGTAGGAAGAGTTTCTAGTGATGATTGGTGAGCTTACGGAGTTCCTTGCACTCGAGGGCCTACGGGAGAAAAAGATAAAGCGCATTAAGAAACAATCAGCTCACATATAAGCAACAGCTGCGAGTTTTATGATTCCCGTCTTTATTGGGGGTAATATTATTATTTTGATAACTATACCTTGCACTGCTCTTCCTGGCATTACTTAGAGCGGTTTCATGAGCTGCTTCTTGCATTTTGATGAGCTTGGCATACATACCATTCTCTCCTTTACTCATAAGCTCATCGTGGCTTCCAATTTCCGAGACAGTGCCTTGTTGTAGTACAGCCACCAGGTCAGCCTTCCGGATAGTAGACAGGCGATGAGCAATCACAAGTGTCGTTCGTCCAATCATGAACCTGTCTAGAGCCTCCTGCACTAGCTTTTCTGATTCTGAATCTAAAGCACTAGTCGCCTCGTCTAAGAGAAGGATCGCTGGATTCTTAAGCATGGCCCTTGCTATAGCAATCCTCTGCTTCTGTCCTCCCGATAATTGCAGTCCTCTCTCCCCTACCTGCAATGTCCAGATGCACATGTTCACTTTCTGTAGGTATAACTTCAGATACCCCGTGATATTACTATTTAGCAACAGTTAAGAAAAAAAAGGATGATGAACTTAACAATGACTATAATGTTCCTTTGAAACATTTACGAAACAAACTACACATGACCTGATTCATGCCACACAGACCCATCGTGAGACTCAAACAACAAGGTACTCGTCAAAATTAACAATGGCATAATTGCAGCTCAAATTTCACATTTCTCTCAAATTAACAAATAAAACTTGATAATTCATTATTAAGTAACATCTCATAAACAAATCAAGGTCCACAACAACAACAACATACTTGGTGAAATCCCACAAATAGGGTCTAGGGAGGGTAGAGCATACGCAAGCCTTACCCCTACACCTTGGAAGTAAAGAGGTTGTTTACGATAGACCCTCGGCTCATGGAAAAAATTGTAACAGTCAAGAAACTATCTCCAACTTTCATCAACTTGTCCAATTGCTACACATTCCATTCAATTATTTTTTAATCATGTGACCACAATAAATTCCAAGTAATTATTTATTTGACTTTGTATCTATATCAGGCTTATTATAATCCTACCGATAACCCTACATGTTTTTCCTCAAAAAAATTTAAAAAAACTTCTGATGCATTTATCTTCTAGTGTCAACCCTCCCAACTACTAACATTACAAACAAATTCTTTCGTTCACATGAATAGATAAAATAAAAATTTGTTCCTGCACATGCACTGTTGACTGAAAAAACCCCATGTTACCTATTTCTTAAATGAAATGACCAGTCCCCTACTGACATTGACTTCATTAAAATATTGTTAGGTTTTTTTTTTTTGGCTGACCAAACAAAACAATTTAATTTGAAAAAAAAAGGCATCTTTGTACATGATTTACAGTTAAATGTACCTTCAAAGCTAAAGAAATTTGACCATTCAACACAACCAATGAATTTGGGTTTGCCTAAAGAAAAAAAAAACTTTGACTAAGAACACCCTTCTGATGCATGATGGTACGTCTCCATTGCTCGGACTTTCTGTGTCAGATCCTTCAAGATACACTACTTTGGAGGATCCAGGATCCAACGCACATCCAATGAATCCTTCAACAAAGCACTATTTTAAAGGATCTAACATGCACCCATCGTCTGATACGAATTCGACAACATTTTAAAAGAGTTCAAGAAACTTAGTCCCTAACAAATCTTTGTAATATCCCTAGTACGCCACTTGGACCAAGATAAATGCCAAACTAATTTTTAATTTATTTATTCATCAACCTTATATCCAATCCATCTTCCATAAACTAGTGGGACCAGCATGAATTCATATTAAATGGTCACATATTAAATAGCATATGGAATGTAAAAGAATTTTTTTAGCATTTAATGATACATCAGCTATATCTTTATTAATGCAGCATAATTAGTTGAATCTAAAGTTGCTAATTTATGTTTGGTAAATACTCCCTCCGTTTCAATTTGTTTATCCTGTTCCAAAAAGACTGTCGTTTTCCTTTTTAAGCATCTCTTTTGATTCTAACTTTCCACATGGCATATTTAAGACCACAAGATTAATGGACACTTTGTTACAACTTCGTGCTGAGTCGAAACCAGACAAACAAATTGAAACAAAGGGAGTAATTTTTTTAATTAGCTAACCTGAGTATCAAAGCCATCGGGGAGTTTGATTATGAAAGAATGAGCATTGGCAACTCTAGCAGCTTCTTCAATCTCAATTTGTGTTGCATCTGGCCTTCCTAATAGTATGTTTTCTTTGATGCTTGTAGCAAAAAGTGCTGGTTCTTGGCTCACAAGGCCAATTTGCTGCCTTAGCCATTTCAATTTCAGCGTCCTTATGTCATTCCCATCAAGAAGAAGTTGTCCTGCATACAGATTAATTATTAGCTTGAGATCTTCATACCTTAACTATGTTGCTCGGATTCTCCAAAATGCACTACTTTTGGAGTATCCCCATCCAGCACGCATTTTGAAGAGTCCGAGCAACATAGCATGACACCTAAACATGTCTCCACATAAACACATGGATTTCATGAAGTTCACTTTCAACTGCCAGACATTTCATTAATGTTTCCCGTCACATTGCTAACATTGAATTCAATAATGAAGTAGTAATTGTTGCAAAGTTATGCTACCTGAGGTGGGATCATAAAATCTTTCGATAAGGGAGACCACAGTGCTTTTCCCCGAACCACTACTTCCAACTAAAGCGATGGTCTTTCCAGCCGGAACAATGAGGTTGAAATTGTTGAGAATCTTGATTTCTGGCCTTGAAGGATAAGAGAATTCGACATTTTTAAGCTCTAGTTGACCACTAACAGTGTCTAATTCCAACCCCGTCTTGGCATTTCTGTCGACACTCGGCTTATGATCGATAATCCGGAAAATCTTGGCAGCTGCAACTCTAGCCTTAGCAAATGCAGTCATGCTAGGGGCAGATTGTCCTAAAGCCCTATCAAATGAAGGAGAAAATTTTAAGCAACTCTAACTTTTTGAAATTAAAAAAATTCGACATAATTTCATACAAAGGTTAGTACTTACAATCCACCTATCATGACTGCAAACATTGTTGCTATAGCAAGTCCTCCATTGGTGAAATGATGTCTAACTAAATAGCCCCCATACCATAAAAGAAGAGCATAACAACAAAAGACAGTAAAATATGTAGCTCCAAGTCCAAATCCTTTTGAAAATCCACTCTTATATCCAATCTTTTGAGAAACTCTAAGTGCTGCTGAGTATGCTTGCAATGCTTTTGACTCACCAACAAACGCCAATACCGTCCGAATTTGAACTACTGTCTGTAAACTAGCTTCATTTCAGCAAATCCAGTAGCCAAAAAAACATCTTAATTTCACAAAACTAATACAATTTTTCTTTTACCTGTTCAACAATGTTCCCTGCCTTTGAAAGTGCTTCTTGACTTTGACTTGACAATTTGGCTGATGTCATAGTGTAGATAGCACCAATTACAGCAATTAGAGGAACTACAGCTAGAGTAACAAGAGCTAGTTGCCACACTGCTGTAAATCCCACCACAAATCCAGACACAAATGTAGCCATATAATGAATGAAATTACCCAACTGCAGTAAAAACACACACAAAAAGGCTGTCAGATCCTTAAACTATACACAGAAAAAAAGAGAAAAGGGCAAGTTTAGTGCACTGAAGCTCCCGCTATGCACAGGGTTCGGCAAGGGCCTGACCACAAGAAAAAAAAAATCATGAAGTATAGTATGTTCACCTTCTCACTAATGGCATCTTGGACCACTACAGCATCAGTGTTAATTGCAGAAACAACATCAGAAGTTCTAACTTCTGTATCAAAATACTGAATATCTTGGTTCAAAGCAGATTCTAAGTACTTGATCCTCATCTTTGTTGTTTGTCTCTCACCAGTCCACATCCAGCATGATATCTCTGGCAAACCATTAGAAAAATCCAATTCCCCATCAAGAAAGAATCCTCAAACCCAAATTCTTGAAAGCCAAATAAAGATTCATTTTTTATGAAGTTCCCAACTCTTGAAACCAAAAAAGATTCAATTTTTATGAAAGTTCCCAATTCTTGAAAAGCAATATAAAGATTCAATTTTTATGAAGTTCCCAATTCTTATAAACAAATAAAGATTCAATTTTTATGAAGTTTTTTGCTTTACCTGCCCATGAAGATGCCCATATAGCAGCACCAACTACAAGAAAGTAAAATGCATACTGCATAACACACAAAACACAAAAAACATTATCAACAAAATGAATTTACTTAGCTTTCTTTTTCATTTAAGTGAGTTTACTTACCTTTAAAACTTCTTGAGTCATCTTATCAACATCATTAGCATAAGAGCCAAAAGAATTAACAAGATCAGCAAAGAATCTAAGAAACAAAGGCAAAGAACATCCATGAACAAAAGCACCAAGTGATCCAATTGCCATTAATACATAATCCAAACCATCAGCAAATCTGAAAAGTTCACCAAAACCAACTGCAGGTGGAGGAGTACTTGGCTTCTCCACATCACCTCCTTCATCTTTTTTAACCTCCATTTTTGTTTCTTGAAATTGATGACTATTTGTTGTTGTTGTTGTGGGGGTGTTTGAATTTTTGTTGGCTTTAATAGAAGAAGTAGTATTGTCTTCAGAGACAACAAGTTCAAGGCCTTGCATTTCAGACCATTTCCAGTGCTCAATGGTCTTTATCTCCTCAGAATCTTGTGACATTGCTTTTGCAAATAAAAACTTACAAAACACACCCACTCTATGTAGTTTTTTTTTCCCCCCACACTTTGTCTCTTATCTCTCTCTTACTATCTTTTTCTCCACTAGTCCTACCCCCCTCCCACCCCCCCACCCCACCCCCACCCCACACAAACAACTCTTTAAATAATTTTTCTTGTTTCTTACTCCAATTTTTTTTTACTATTCCTATCACATTTTTCTACTTTACCATTGACTTTGTTTTGGAAAAAAAAAGGATCTTTTTTTTAAAAAAAAATTACTTGATGTACTCTTCTTTTTACCTGTGGAGTTGTTGGGTGTGGGGTTCATTGGTTCTTTTATTACTCCACTAGGTATCGAAATTTTGTAGTACTCTGCAAAATAAGTCTTATTTCAGTCAGAGTTTTTTGGAGATCATTCTATCTAAATCATAATTCATGAACATATAAAGGGTATTATATTATCTTGAAAAGACATCTTAAATATCTCATAAATATTAGAAATATTTATCAAGACATCAAAATATGAGTTAAGGAGGTCAAAACTATCTTTCGTTCGAGAAATATGTCACTAATGGTCCTCAAGTCAGGGAGAAATCTTATAAGAGAAGAATCAAGAGAGCAACAGATTGTACCCACATGCTTATCAATAAAATTTTGTTTCTTCGTATTTGTGGTCTAAAATAATTTTTAAATATTTATGTGATCGAGATTTATTTTTCAAGAAATTTTAAAGTTATATCATTTTTAATTATAATAAGGTGGCATTTCTTGGAGGACGAATTAAAAAAAAATGGTACCACATAAAAATGACAGACAGATACAGGAAGTACTATGTTAAAAGTTGTTTTTGGATTCGAACAGCAAAAGCAATCAAGCATTAATGCTCGCATAAAGATAGATTGTTCGTATCACGTTTCTTATGCCATGATTTGTTTATGAACTGTGCGTGAATCCGGAATACTTTATACACTGAATTATTATTTAAATATAATATTTTGATATAATACATAAACAGACACTTAAATTAAATCTTACTCATTAAGTAAGCATTCCAATTTTGAGAGTGCACATATAAACACCTCAATTTGATTTCAACTAACAACTATAACTCATCTTCACTATATTCATCGACACTGATTTTGACATAATAAATTTTGAAAGCATTTAAATGATCATTTTGTAAATTAAAGTGTTCAACTTATACAATAAACTACATAAATATACTCAAAGTTAAAATATCGACTGAAGTCAAATTTAAATATCGTATTAAATTTTTTTACATAATTAAAAAAAAAAAGACAAAATTGAGAAGAGTGTGAACTTTAGCACCCGACAAGGAATACTGTGTGTGTAAACTGCTGATTGGTTTTTTTGACCAAAAAAATAATTCTAAATTTGGCGGTGGTAAATAAAACAATTATAATTATTTTATTTTATTTTATTTTTTAATTTTCCTAACATTAATAATCTATTATTTTCACACATCAAAATGCATATATACAATTTTTTTTAAAGGAATTAAATCTTTGTTAATAAAATAAAAATTCAGATAAAATTTATCAATCAGCTGAATTAATAAGATTTGTCGGTGCTTATATACAAATGTAGTTAATATTGATAGTACTATTTTTTGACTTTAAGGGAACTATTTCATTATTGATTTTGTACTAATTTTGAGATCGTGTTAGTACTAAAAGTTATTGGTTATTAATGTCATAATTAAATTATGTGAAATTGTATTGATAGTACAATGGAATTTTTATACTATTTTGGGCTATAAAATTATTTGAATTCAGATCATAAATTTAATTGGTTATTTTTAATTAGATAATCAATAATTTAAATCGCACTTAAAAAAAAAATATTTTTTGGTTTGTATTTAAAAATTTACTAACATTTTATAAATATTATATATGAACTTACGATTATAAGAATACAATAAATTTATTATAATTCATCAAATTTAAATTTTGAATTTGTCTCTATCAATATGTATATCTTTTTGTCACATTTATGGAATTTTTCTTTGTCTTCTTCATTTTTTTTCTTCACTTAGTTGTCATTTAAACCCATTTTTATCATATTATTCGCTTCGTTTACTTTTATTTATTCAATTTAGATTTTATATTTTTTTTTATTATTACAATACTCATAATTAAGAATTGGAAAATAATTTTGAAAATAAGCAACTAATATTAAAATAAACTTAAAAAAATATTTTATACATTACAAATTGATAAATAAAAATATGTTGTTAATATAATAAATAAGTAAAAATAAGGGAGGGAGTAATTATTTGACTGTCTTTTTTTAGCCAATTCACCAGGCTGTTTTTCCCCAAAATGAAAAAAAAATAAAATAAATAAAATAAAAATACTATATGTATGTTATATTAAATTCCACCAAAGGGTCAAACCTAAATTACATTTTTTTTTTAAAAACATTTAATTAATTTTACAAAATATTCATCACTTCATAATTCTGTTCACTAAAATAAGATAAATGAAAAGAAATTTTTTAATTTCTACTAAAATTTATAATTTTCAATTTGCTTCATTAATTAATTACATTTTATTAAAAAATTTCTTTTTTTTCCATTCTTGGTGAATAAAATTCCCCTAAGTTGAATACAACTAATGATTGTGTTGGATCTAATCAAATCTCCATTATATTTTTGTCTAAATTCCTTCATCTTTAAGTTTTTTTTTTTTTTTTGTCAGATTAACACCACATACTTCCACCAAAATCATTTTAGTACACTCAAAAAATAAAAAAAATAAAAAGTTAATAATGGCTTTTATTTGGTTAATATTCAAGATACCATTAGGCATATTTTTGCTAATATTTGTCAGAAAATCACCAAAAGATCTGCAGATTCCCCTCAATTATTTTTTTTCATACTTTAAGGAAAGTAAAAAAAATAAAAAATAAAAATGACAGCAAAATTTGTTGGATTCAAGAATTTTGATAACCAATTATAGTACTGTACTGAAAATATTAAACTAAACCAAAAATATGGCAAAATTATATATTATTTTTTTATATTTCAACTTATGTGACACGCTTTTTTCTAAAGTCGTTTGTTTGAATAATTTTTAATTGTTATAAAGAAATAATATTATAGAAAAAATATATAATATAATTATATAATGTGAAATTGCTTAAAAAAAATAGAGAGATTTGATATATGTAGTTTAAAAATTTTAACAACGTTGTTCGTCTATTATAATATAGTCAAAATATCTCAATAATAAAAGTTCGGACATTTTCTGATTGCTATAGCGAAATATTGTTTAAAAATTAAAATTAGTTTTTCCATTTTTGGTTTTTCTACCAAAAAAAATCACATTAACTTTTGATCATTTTATTAGACTGATTTTATTTTAAAGTTTTTTTAAAAAAAATAATGAATTTTTTACTCATACACTGCATATATATAACTTCAATTTTAAATAGTTTTTTTTTTTAATTTTAAGTATCACATTTTTTTTTTTTGAAAGCTTATTTAATATCTTTAAAGTAGTACAATAGTAAGGTCTTCTTGGAATTAATTTTTTTTCTTTTATTAGAAAAAAAAAGTCAGTGACTCAGCTTTATTTTATTTATTTTTTAGCTAAAAACATGAGTAAAGTAAGCTATGTGTCTGACTTGTACTGCAAATTCTTTCAGGTTTGTAGCTTTGCTTATGTCAGTTTATTATTGTTTTTTTAATTAAAAAAAAAGATTGAAAGCAAAAAAAAAGGAATATAAATTTTAATAAATTCAGTATTTTTTGCAGGCTTTAATTTTCTTTACTTTCTGCAAGTCCCTTCATAACAAAGGCTTCTTTTGTTTCCATCACTCATGCCTATTTTGTCTGTTAATTTTTTGCCTTTTTGACCATTGTGTTGTTTTACCAAAAAGCCCCTCTTCCTTCTTTTTAGCGGAGTCTGAGTCGAGGGTCTTTCGCAAAATCGTGATGCTATCTTTATGAGATATAGATAAAATTTGCGTAAATTCTATATTTTTCTTATGCCACTTACAAGATTTCGTTAAGTGTATTATTATTGTTATTGTATTCTATTTAAAAATATAAAAACAGGAAAAACAACTCAGATTGAAAATTATTAAAATATTCCTAGACGAAAGATTACTTGTATAACAATGCGTCATCCTAAACTTTTTTGACAACTCCAAGGCCGGAATATCGATCAGGACAAAAATTTATGTAGAATACTGGTCTCGATTAAATTTTAGGCCAATCGGGTCAAAAAATAATCTTTTGGAGCAAAATTGCTTAACCAGAAGAGTATCGACAGGTCCGCAACATAGTTCATTTTACGCTTTTATCAAAGAATGTGATTTACGTTTTTCTTCATAAAACGTACTCCTTAAGTGCGATTTATGCTATACAATATACATGAGAAGAAAGAGAGTGAATTAGATAGAGTTAACCTATAGAAAGCTAGATGAAGGATGAAAAGCAATGGGGTAAAAGCCACCATGATAAGAAAGATAAAGAACAATTGCAAAGGTCATTCGGGAATTGGGGAAGGTGGTACTAAAACCTCGTTACGTAAAAAATAGTAGAGGTGAGACAGTAATTTGGTAATGAGCAAAAACTTACTTTCTGTCTTGTTAGGTAAAGCTACATTTATAATTTTATATGGGTAATAGTGAAAAGTATAATTTAAACTATTTTTTTTAATATATATTATCTGATAAATTAAATTAATATGAGATTAAAAATATATATTATATATTGACACAAATTTGCCTTTTAATATTTTAACACATTTTGTATGGATTAAGTGGAGGGAATTTAATTTCTACATTGAGTAATTACTATAGAGAGTTAAAATTATAACAAGTGGAGTTAATAGAAAATGGAAACACAGTTATTTTTGCAGAGAAAGTATTTACTGACTTCACTCTTTTTTGGAACTTACAAAGGACATCTACATTTAATATTCATTTGGTACAATGGATACTAAATAATTAATTTATATCATATTTGATTAGAATAAAATTCAAAAATTTTCTTGAGGAAGAGAATTCAGGATGAACGCTTTTTTTTTTGTTCGTTATGCGTTGATTGGTTGCGTATTTGCATGATTAATCGATGGATGGAGAAATTGTGTGACGGATGAGATTAGTCATAATTTATCTTGAAATTAATTATTTCAAAATTATAATATTATGAATGGAATAATAATATCGAAATGACTAATTTAAGAATAATAAATTCTGAAATAACTTGTTACTTGACAAGGGATGAATTAATGGTCTTGTTTAGGGATGGGGGCGGGCGGGGTTGGGTTTTTTAATTGAATTTAGTATGAAAAATAAAAATTCGTAATGTTTTAAAATTTTTTGCTAATTAACATATCAACAACTAATCAAATATTTTTAGTTTGATATTTCAATAATGATTTCTTAATCGTTAATTAAAAGCTTCTAATTAATATTTCAACAACTAAGAATTTACCAGGTATGTCTAGTTTAAATTTTAGAAATAAGTAACATCAAAGTCAATGTTTAATATAAAACATTTATATATTTGATTTTTACTAATTACAAAGATTTAATTTTCTTCAAATTCTTATTTGTTTCTTTAAACTCTCAACCTGTCCCGCCTTGCATTAGTTTTAAAAATAATTACTTCAACCCACCTTGCCTCACATAGATCTAAACCCGTCCCGCCCCATTATCATCCCTAATCAGGATCTATTTAATTATTCAAAATATGAAAAGTCTTTATTTATAAGAAAACATATATAAACATGTGGGAAAACATGAAAAACTCGTTAAATTTGATTTTCAAGCTTAGAAATTTGAAGTTAAAATAATTGGATAATTTGATAAATAAACTCTTATTTAAAATAAATATTTTAAATCTTATTCTCTTTCTTTTTGCTAAATATTTCAAATCTTATTCATGGGAAACAATTATGCAGTTGACCAATTAATATGGTTATTATATATTAATATGAATTCAACGTTATTTATATTTATGCTTTTGTCAAAATTTTATTAACGATAAAATGTGAATTTTTTTAAATACAAAATCAAATTTTATCGAATTTTAACATAAATATCGAATATGAAATGAAAAATAGTGACCAACCAAAACATAATTGGGAATATACTTTAGATTCAAACTAAACTTTGGACTAAAGCAAGCTATTAATATATAAAAGAATACCAAAAGTTTTTTATTAAAAAAAATGATAATAAGGAATTAAAAAGAAGGAAAATAAAGACCAAGATATGACAACAAAATAAAATATAAAATGACAAAACGATAAAATAGAATAAAATAAAATAAAATAATTATCTAGTAAGAAGAGAGGGGCTCCAATCATAGTGATATGGCCATTATACTATATTCCATTTTCATATTATCTCAAATTATGTGGTGTATTTTTCTTTTTATGCGTATTTAAAAAAATTAATTAATTTTTTTATTATTTTATTCTTATTTATATCTTAATATATAATTTTTCTAAATTAAATATCTATTAAAGTGCTTATAATCTTTAAAAATAAATAAATTTTATCTAAAACGACAGATAATTTGAAATTAAGAAATGCGCTATTTTTTTAATTTTTATATGGAAAAGTCCAATAAGTTGGTTGAGTTTTGGTGGTCTAATTCCAATAAAGAAGTTGAAATTTGTAAAGAAGAAAAAATAAAAGGGACAAATTAATTATTGATCTATATATATTATAAAGAAGAACAAATTTGTGTGTGGTTAAGCCAAGTGACAATTTACGAAAAGTCACATGGCAATTTTAAGATAATAAAATTAATAAATATAGTAATAAAATTTTTTAATTAAGAGGTTAAATTTTTTCGGTTCATGAGTAATTTATTGTGAAAAAAATGTAAAAAATATATTTTTGTTGTTTTTTAAATTCTTGAAAAATTCTTAAATTTTATGACCAAACATATTTTCCAACTTTCAACTAGAAAAAGGTTTTTCATGGTCAAATGTTCATAAATATGTAATAATCACTCTATATTTTAAGTACAACATTATAAGCGAAAAAATTAATATTTTTTTTTAAAAAAAACAGATAGTTAAAAATCGATTTTAGTAATTAAGGTGCTATAAGTTCACGAATTGTTTCAAATAAAATTTTATGATTATTCAAATATTACATTTATGTGATAGAATATTTTCTACTATAACATCTTTTTAAAATTAATTCAACTAATAAGATTGTTTTCAAAATATTCATTTATTTTTAAATTATATAAATACGATTATCTTGTATGTTGTTCTCTTAGACAATATATAAACTATGAATAAATATATATAATTCGTGCATCGCGTGAATACGTATACTAATTAATTATAAGGATACGTATACTAATTAATTATAATAGTCCTTAAGTGTTTTAATCAAGCTTAATTTGGGGAAGAAAGAGATTATAAGTCAAAAAGGGACAACCCTAATTCACTCTCTTTCTTCATAATTAGTTTAAGCTTATTAAAAGGGATGTCTAATATTTAAATAATTTCATCCTCACTAATTCCAAGGTAAAGGGGAAATTAATTCAAACTAAAATTAATTAAACGAGTTTAAATTCTACGTACTGATAGCATTTATAATTTTTATATTATCTGGTTAAATCAATATACAATACATATGTAATTCTTCATAGCAAGTCTGATACTAGATCAATAAGGATTATATGGCGGAATGATAAATATTTTATTATTATCCTAAATCAAAGTTTTCGAATTTGAGCACTAGTATGAACTCGCCTTTGTTAAGGAGTATTTTATCGTCTAATGTAGAATTTTTCAGTATGAATTCAAATTTAGTCAAACCCTGATAGAAATCATACACTAGATCGAAAGCAAAAAAAATCTAATATAATAACATGAAAATAACGTAATAACCTGCTATAACCGATAAATTGATTGGATGATTATATAAGGAAAAAAAAGGAGTAGAATGATGCCCTTGACTGAGTTGTAGAGTGCTTTTGAGAAGATTAAGACCTATCTTTTCTATTCAATTTTCTTATGAAGGGAAGAACCTTCTTGCTATACCTCTCATGGAAAACTCCATGAGATGCGTCTTAGGCTGGTGAAATGGTAAATACTCTTTCATCTTAAATCGAAGGCTTCAAGTTTGAATGCTAGTATAAAGTCATCCAGTTTTACTCTCAATATAGAATTGTTTTCGATATGAATTTGAATTTAGTCAGACTCTTTATTGAAACTTTACCTCTAAATTGTCAATATATATAACCTAAAGTTTAAATTAAATTTTAACATATGAGTTAATTAAAGATTAAGATATGAAGAAAAAAGGCACTCAAATGGCCACTCAAATACTTGTTGAAAAAGTGATGCATGTGATGCTTATTATGTCACCCTATTGTCTTGCTTGTGGGTAAGTGTGCTTAATTCAGACCTAATCAAGAAAAATATATATAATTAAATAAGATTAAAGCTTTAATTAAGATTAAAAAAAGAAGATGTAATGATTCTAAGCATTGTTTTTATCTGGGGATTGGATCTTTTTAATAATTTCACATCATAATTTTGGGTCCACTTAATTTGAAATACCTATTTAGTCTAACTATATGTGTTTCAATTTTTTTTTTTTAATTATATGTTGTTTTGCTTCAATTATCATATTAATTGTTGTTATTGTCATTCTATTTTCAACATGATTTCTTATTATATTTCCTTTTTATACCTCATAATATTAAAAAAAAAAAATTACTATTGTCCTACTGAAAAACATCTGATGATTATTTTCACAAATATTTTAACTAAATTGGTGAGGAAAAAAAATATTCAGTGGTTATTCTTAATATTTCAATGAAAATATATTTTTCGTCATGCATTTTCCAATGAGCTGGTTTGGTGAGAATGAAGTGAGAAAATCATATTTTATAGCATAAATTTTTTTATTAATTCACTATGGGAGAAAAATTTTATTGCTAGCGTGATATGTTTATATTTTTCTTGAAGTGAGAAAATCACATTTTATAGCATAAGTGTCGAATTAGAAGCATAGCTCCAAAAAAAGAATCATATAATGCACGAATTTAGATTTGATTAAAACTAAATACAAAGTGAGAAACATGCGCGCGCACACAAAAAAAAAGTCATATAAACGTCAAATTGAAGTAGTTAATTAGCTAGAAATTTTTAAAAAATTTATTTTTATTTTTTGGATCAAAGATTGGTAATATGCTATGCAACATTGTAAATCGAGTAACTAAATTCACAAGTTTTGTCATGAGATTAGTAAACTATTAAACATTGATATTACCAAACTAATAATGACTTAGGGGTCGTTTGGTAGCAGATTTGATTTGGAGGTGAATTAGGCAGGTATTAACTTTATTATGAGTAATATTATGTTGGATATTTGTTTGTGAGAACAATTATTCATGTATAAAATTAATATTTTGTTTCATTGGCAATTAAAAAAATCGGATAACTAATACATGTATAAATTATGAGAAAATTAGTATATTATTTTATGTCAAATAAAAGGTAGAATAACTGATTCCTGAATAATTCATTGATGAAATTAGGTCTAGGTGTATAGTGTATACTAATTTCTTGAATAACTAAATTCAGCATAACTAATTCCTATATGAAATGATACATAAATTTTCTCATAATTAATTCTTATTTTACTAATATGTGCTTAACTCTAATCAACTACCAAATGAATTTTGTTGCATAAATTCTTAATTCTTTCTTCTAACTTTTTACAATTTTCATGCACAAAATATCAAAATAAATGTGTATATATATGTGTGTATATAAAATCTTGACAAAATTTGTAGATGTTCACAAGCAAATGGGTCAAAAGTGTAAGTTTTGATTAATTAAAGGTCAAATGTATTAAGTAAATATAAGGATTAAAAATCAATACTTATCAATAATAAAGGGATTAAAAGTGCCATTAACTCTCACTAGTTTGACTAGACACGAAATTTAAGAAAATTGTGAATCTTCTCGTCTTAAACTAAAGATGTATATATATATATATGAGAATTTTGAAATTAAAGATTTACTTAATACAGAAAATGACCTTCTTAAAATTTTGAAATATATCAAAAAGGAAAGTAAGACGCATAAATTGAAACAGATCGAGTAAAAGTAGAAGAAAAGGAGAATTCGAAAGGAAAAATATAATTACTCCATCTCAATTAAATAGAATTTCATGTCGATCGAGTAATTACTTGGCTTTGATTTTTTAAAATAAAATCATATAATTATACCAAATTAATAGTAAACATAGGGTCTAATTTTAAAAATATTATAGGTTTTCACAACCTTCAAAATAGATTCACAATATTTTGTTGTGCAATTAAGGTACATACTTGCAATTGAGGATTACTTCTAAATAAATACTTAATGAACTTTTTTGTCTCTATGACCAATTAGTCAAATCTACAAATTGTTGGCATTTTGGGAGCAACTTCTTAATTTATGTTATTTTATTCTATAATAAATATTATTTTTACTGATTAAATAACTTTATCTTGTCATTTACTTTGTCCCCAATTAGCACTAATCCTATCAAATTAGTGCAAAAAAATACATAATTTTTTCCTAATATAGTAGCTAATAGGCTATTATAGGGGCTATACAATAATCTAAAATTATATGATTTGCATTGTTATAGGTGGTTGTAAATCTTTTATAGGGGTTTCATTTACCAAGATCCTTTTTTTTTTTTTATATAGAATATGATGTTTAATTTTATGATATTGTATTTAGTAATTTGTTTTTTTTTTTAAATTATTATGGCATATATTTGACAATAAGAAATGGCTTAGGTGAGCATGATGTAAATTGATGCTAGGAACACTTGAAAGTGGCAAATAAAAAAAAAAGGAATATTAAGATAAAAGAAAATAGGGGAAAAGGGAAAAAGTAAAAAGTAAAAAGTAAAACCTAAAAAGTTTTTAATGTGCCTATAACAAAGATTTTTAATCATCCCATGATTTGCCACAACCATCATTCTTAATCAGAGATGTCGAGCGAGATTGGTATATCGATATTAAATTATAATATTTTTATTAAAATATGTGTTATTTTTAATATACAACCTTTTGACGTATAGCCAAATTTAATTAAACTTCAACATAAATATCAAATACTGAATAAAATTTATATGATTATAATCGACTTTTTAATTTTTATGATTCGATATTCAAATATTATTGATCCAATTAGTATGAATATGTGCCTAAGATTCATTTAGGGAGTCAACAAGCATATTATCAAAAGAGCACCCTATGAAAGAAAGTTCTCAAACTTTCAAAATTATAATTTGAGATCTCTAATTAAAGATTCCGTTAAAATAATTGTTGCAGTTAGATATTTTCAGTTATTATATTTTTCCCAAGGAAGTTTGGCCAAATTAGAATATTTACACTCACTTTTTAGTTATTTATACCGTGATGTCTCAATCTTGACGTTTCGACTTTGTTATTCGCTTTGAAATAAAAAAAAATAATTTAAGGATAGAGTCCTCCCTGTCAGAGACGACTCTATACGATTTTAAATGTGCTTCCTTAAATATTGATAGATATTACTCTTTTTCAATTTTTTTTAGTTTTATCATTGAGTAGAAATATGGAATCAAATCGTCTATGATTCTTTTTTTTTTAAAAAACTATACATTCTCTATTTATTTTATTTTCTTTCAAAACTAAAAGATTGCAACAAAAATTACAATTTATGAAACTTTGATCCCATGAGGTCCACCAACTTGTCAATAATGGAAAATATGCATTTATTAGATGCACCACTAATTGTTTAATACAATTATTTTTACAAACAACTCATTTTACACAAAAAAACAATTGATAATTTTATTTATTTTTTAATTTTTGCTTTGGTTCACAATATATTCCATATAAAAGAATATAAAAATTTCTTTTATATAAGCACTATCTTTAAGTCAAACTCAAAAGTGGAAAATCACAGATATAATCCAGTTCAACAATTACAGTATCACTGTTAATAATAAATTAAATAGGACCAATTATTATAACATAAATTATTTTATAAAATAAGTACTGATAATTAGATTAGTGGATTCTAGGGTTGATTCTTGAGTTGTTAAAGTGAGAATCACATAAAGAAGAATCCCTTTAAAAAGGTCTTGCACAATATATATATATATATATATATATATATATATATATATATATATATATATATATATATATATATATATTCTTTATCATAATTTATGTGGCACATTTTTATTTTTAATATGTCTAATAAATTGTCATATGTTTATAGTTTAAATATAATTCAACTTTATCTTTTTATTTTACCCTTCATCAGATAATTTATAATGACATAAATTTCCGATGCGACCCCTGAATGTTGAAGGCGTCCTTTGTGATCGTGTCTCAGTCCTAGTGTGGCTGATCATCCTCTCGGACTAGCTATTGAACATCGCCTTTGTAAGTTGTTGCATCATCAACTAGCTAGTCAGACGCGAGCCCCTCCTCGAACGGATTTCTCCTTTTGCTCCTTAGCCTACGGGGTATTAAAGCCGTTTCCAGCTGTTGTTTCCCTCCCTAGGTTAGGTTCTTATGCATTACTCACCCATCTGCCACTAGAAACACCATTTTTCGTATTTCTCATCCGACTTGCATGCGTTGAGCATGCCGTCAGCGTTCGGACTTATTCTAAATCGCATAAAGTTTTCTTTTAATTCTTAAATTTTGTGTTGAGCCAAACACAGAACCGAAGCTAACGTTTCTGAGTTCTGAACTTGTTTCAGAACTCATAACTCAATTTTACTATGTTCATAATTTAATATTTATACAATATTAATGGATTTTTTTTAATACAAATACATGGTATAAGTAAAAATTACTGAGTTCGTCTCAGCTCGTATGTAGTAAGTGTATCTCTGTGTTTAATCAGATAGTATCACATAAATAAAGACGGAGAGAATCTTAGTTATGCATAAATTAAGCATCCTTAACGGTAGCAAAACTTGTATTATGAGACTAATCCTTTAAAATAAGTAGTAATTGTACTCTTTAATTGGTGGTTTCCAGAAAATCTTAAGCATGCTTTTCTTAATTTAATCTTGTTTATATTAATTAATCACTAGAGCACATGCTTAGGAATCTTCTCTACAAGTAATGCAAGTCTTTCTAACCACTTTCTTTTTTGAACAATAATATAATGTGTATATATATAAAAAAAATAAAAAAAATGTAACCAAATGAATTTCAATTATTATTAAATTTTTTTAAAAAGTTGTAGAGTTATAATTATGTAAAGCTAGTTAGATCATTTGTAGCCCCAAACAAATCTAGGATTAAATTAAAAAAGAAAAAGAAAAAGAAGATATCCAATAATTGTTTTGATGAAAATGTAGAAGCTAAAATTAATTAACCTTTAAAATGAAGAGGTAAAAAAGAAGAAAAATATTTTAAATTGCACAAATTTAGGGGTTTAGGCTTTTGAAGCAAATATATGCTTTTTATTTGGTTTAATCATTTTGAATTCTACTAGCTTGAATATTTTGAACTTAAGCAAATATAATTAGAACACTATATAATTATCGAAAAAAATACAAAACTTAGGTTAGATTTCAAATTAGTTGATACAAAACGAGTTAAAAAATTGATCATCAAAGATTATACATAGTGAATGTCTGATGAATACGATCCCAAATTCGCTTATGTGTACGAAAAACTCTTGACAAGGAATACTTTTATTTACTATAAACTTCACATGATGCAAAATTATATTAATCGAGATCATCATATAAGTATCAGATTGTGACGATCCTCCTTCCGCCGGTCTTGGAGCTCAATTGGTGAAAGACGATTCTCCTTGAGAGGATATAAAGGGTCAGAGGTTCCGGGTTCGAATCCCACAAAGTGCTGCAGCGCGAAGGGTGGATTGAACTGGCTGTACCCTGGCTATACAATACCTGAGTATGCGATTGATATTGAGTGACGCCGTGAGAGGGTGAGCCCCAAGATCGGTAGAAGGAGGATCATCACACGGATAGCAAATAAGAGACCTACAATATATTTAAAATAGGGACAAAATAATGTGAAAACAAGACTAGGGCAACCTTAAAACCAAAGGGTACCCACTCCAAGAATATTTATAATATTAATGGACCTTATTATAAATTTTATGAATATTGTTGACCTTTAAGGCTAATGCCAAAAAGGGTTTTTGTCATGTGTATAGAGTTGTAATAATGAATGATGAGTGATGAATTATTACAATCTTTTAAAAAAAAATTAATTCTTAGTGGAAGAGTTGGTATCCATGTGTGCATGTTAGTGATCATATAATTTTATTTATTTATTTTTCAAAAAAAGTTTCATATCTCTATATCTATTTATTTATTTATTTATTTATGATTTTAGCAAATATATTTATTTTGTGACCACTTTATTTCCTTTTGCATCATCCATGAAGATGAAGAATTTGGCCCATGCCCTTTTTGTCCTTTTTTATTGTTGATCATTTAAAAAATATATATATTTATCACAAATCCTTTAATATTTCCTTAGCTTGTTTATTTGAGATAATAACATTTTAATCCTCCATAAATTCTGATTTTGATTCTTATAATATTTGACTATACATGTTTGAACTTTATTAATTGTAATTTCTTTTTGATGATTTTAATCCCTTTAAGTATGAAATTTATTACGTTTCAACTATTTTTACAATTTTATTATCATCAAATATACAGTAATCGCATAAATTTATTATAACTCACGGATAATCAAGAAATGAAATGATTAATAAATTCGTGAATAATCACAAGCAACAAAAAAAAAGCGTATATTTTAATTAATCAAATATGAAATATATTTAGTAAGCTACCATAGGGATTAAAATAAGAATTTATCAATAATTGAGGGACCAAAAATATTATCATTATTATTATTGCTATTACTATTATTATTATTATTATTATTATTATTATTATTATTATTATTATTACGAAAAGGCCTTAATTTTTTTATTTATTTTAAGTTGCACTCTTATTTTTATTTCAAAAATTATAGATTATAATATATTGTCACTTTTGCTTTTTTTTTTTTTGGGTCAAAGTATCACCATCAACTTAATTTTGATTGTACGGACGAGGTTGTGGTCTTTTTATCTCTAATTTAGGCCCAACCCACCCACCCCCTACCCCCCCCCCCAAAACTTTTGCTTGTTCAATCAAAACTCTTTATGTTTTTTTTTTTCTAAAAAAATATCTAAAAATCTCTTTCGGGGTTCAAAAACTTCCTTAAATCTCCAATTTCTTTAATAGAAATATATCGAGACTTATATCGAATCTTTCAATACAAAATCTTGAAATCAGTTGTAAACTTCATCATTGATCTCTTGTTAAATTACTTATAACTAACATAACTATTGATAATTCATTGTTGAATATGGTTAGCAATGAATTCTGTTATTCAGCTATTGAATTTATTCATAGCTAATAATTAATTTCTATTTTTTCTTTGTTTTTCACGCTCCATTATCTCCAAAGTAATTCAAGATTTTAGGTATTTGTTACATCAAAAACTAGATTTTGTTTTTTTGAAAAAAGTAGTAAATCCAATGAGTTGAAGAAATTGCTAGTATTAGGGTACAAGATATGGCCCTTTAGCATGTGATGTACATGTTCTAAGTGACTTCTAACTAGACTTTTCACCAACTAGAATAGGGTGAACTTGTACCACATTATAAAATAAAAATTAAAAATGTTCAAAAATGTGAAAAAATATATCTTTGTCAAGAAAATGATGTCTTGATAATTACATAAATAAAGGGGGAAAAATAATTAGCTTTAACTATAATGTTTTCTCTCTTTTAAGATTTGTGTTCTCATCTTTTATTAAACTCTTATTGGCAAATGAAAGTGTAGTTTTTGGAGCTATGTATTTCATTCCATTAAGGATATTTTGCTTTTATTTTCACAATAAATTTTCTCCAACTTTAGAGAAAAAAAAAACAAATTAAAAGAAGAATTTTATCTTAATGTGCTCTTTATTAATTTTTTTACATTTTTGTTTAACTCTTCTGGTTTAGTTAAAGCGTAATTGGTAAAATTACTTGCGATGTGATCAAAAGATCACTGGTTCAAGCCTTGGAAAAAGCCTCCAACAGAAATACAAAGCAAGACTGCATACAATAGACCCTTGTGATCAGACCTCTCCCCGAATTCTACGCAAAACAGAAGCTTTAGTACACCGAATCTGCCCCTTTTAGTTTAGTCAAAGAATTATTAGCATTTTTGGTCCCTTAGTCATCGTGTGGATTTTAAATTTCAATTCCAATGATATCTGGTTAAGAATATTACATGTTCGATTAATTGATTCATATACTTTTTATCGCTGAATATTTCTAAATTTACTCTAATCATTAACGATTCTACTAAAAAACTACGATCATAATAAAATAACAACAGGAAACTAAAGTCTTTTATATCCTTCTTTTTAAATTTTTTACATCATAAAAAGTCTTGAATTATTGCATTGAAATAAACAGGAAAAGAAAAGAAAAAAAAACATTATGGGTCCTAAGTTGTGAAAGTTGAAAAGATAGGTGTATGTCTATTATAATTAGACATGATATTAATTATAATAAAAATATTCTCCAATCTTATTTGCTATTATATGATTAATAAAAAAGACTTTAATATTTTTTTTTATTTTTTTAAAAAAATAAGTTTATTAAAAATGTGAAAGATGATAGGCTAATCACATATTAGAATGTGAGGACAGTTAAATATAAGTTCACATGATACATCAGGTCTGTTAGACCGAACGATAATATGTGTTTGTTGACTTGAAGTTGAACTGTGAGTCAGCAACTAGAGTGAAAGTAGAAGCGTAGATACAGATTCGACCGAACCTATAACTATCACATGAGTCACTATCTTTCAAAAACATGATTGACGAGTTTTATAGATGATAACATCAAGAATAAAGTTTTATACTTTTAAAAAAATAAAATTTTAAAAAGTAAAAAACATGGCATGTTGATGATTTTCTTCTTTTGCTTTGTGGTTAGGCAGATTGAGACGTTATTCCTACTTTCATGTGGAAAAAAGAAAAATTATAAAAACTTTTTCTCTTTTTTCCTTTTTTTAATTTCTTAAAAAAGGAATAAAGTTGAATTCTTTTGGTTATATTCCTCTAAAGAATAATTACGTAATAATGTTTTACTTGAAAATATCTAATAATCTAAGTATACAATGAAAAGGCTTCTTAGTAAATCTTCTCAAAAGAAAAAAAAACAAACTAAATAACGGTTGACTGAATTAATTAAATTCAAATTTTTTTTTTCAAAAAGCGCAACCATTTGAAATATAATAAGGTGAAAATAACTATAATTTGCTAAAATTACGATATACAGAGGCTAGCGAGATTGAGAGAGGGAGGAGAGAGGCGAGTGAGATCGAGAGAGGCAAATTGTATGTGTATATCTATCAAATAATTGTACATGTGTAATTGATATACATATATATTTATATATCTGGCAAACGAGACTGGGAGAGGGGGAGAGAGGCGAGCGCGATTGAGAGAGCGAGTGAGAGAGGGTAGAGAGGCGAATTGTATATGTATATCCGTTGAATTAAATATGTATATCTGTCAAATAATTGTTTATATGTAAGTGGTATACATATGTATTATCTGACAAGATATTGTTGAGAGAAAATAGCAATAAAACTCTAACTATAGTTATAAATTATAATATTTTCAACCTATAATAATATACTGTAATAACATATCATATGTTTATCTAGTTACGTAATTAACCAAATCAAGAATAGCATGTGAATCTATTATGTATAATATGTGTGTGATCAAAGTATTAAAGAAATAAAGGTACAATTCTGCTGGACTATTTGTTTGAAAATTCCTTGGAAAAGGCCCAAACAAGAACATGAAATGAAGTTTATGTTTTTCATGGGCCATGTAGATCATGTTCACTCTCATATTGGCCCAATAATGGCCCATTTTGGAAGGTTTAAGAAGTGGTTTTTGAACTTGTAATATAAAATATTTTGAGTTTGAATCAAGTGGTGTTTTTGAAAAGCTTGAAAGGGACAAAAATATTACTTTGAATTTTATTAATGAGCCATTTTTTGAACAATATTATCAAGTATATATATATATCTTGATAACCCTAAAGTAGTAGGTGTGGCTTTTTTTTTCACTTGTACAAACACAAGTAGATCATGACTACTATGCCTTATGTTGTACATGTTCTCCGACAGATCTCACAGATTTATTCTTTGAGTTACGCTATCGTCGAACCAAAAAGCTCATATATCATAAAAACTTATATCATTTTTTGATATATATATATCTTGATAACCCTAAAGTAGTAGGTGTGGCTTTTTTTTTCACTTGTACAAACACAAGTAGATCATGACTACTATGCCTTATGTTGTTCATGTTCTCCGACAGATCTCACAGATTTATTTTTTGAGTTACGCTATCGTCGAACCAAAAAGCTCATATATCATAAAAACTTATATCATTTTTTGATATATATATATCTTGATAACCCTAAAGTAGTAGGTCTGGCTTTTTTTTTCACTTGTACAAACACAAGTAGATCATGACTACTATGCCTTATGTTGTACATGTTCTCCGACAGATCTCACAGATTTATTCTTTGAGTTACGCTATCGTCGAACCAAAAAGCTCATATATCATAAAAACTTATATCATCTTTTGAATAATACGATCAAATATATCTGATAACCCTAAAGTAGTAGTGTAGTTTTTTTCAATTGTACAACCCTAAAGTAGTAGTAGTGTAGTTTTTTTTTTCAATTGTACAAACATAACTATATCATGACTACTATGCCATATGTTGTAACCGTTGGCTGACATACTTGACAGATTTATCCTTTGAGCTATGCTATTGTCGAACCTAAAAGCTCATGTATCATAAAAACTTGTGCCATTTTTTGAATAATATCATCAAGTATATATCTTGATAACCCTAAAGTAGTAGTGCAACTTTTTTTCAATTGTACAAACATAACTAGACCATGACTACTATGCCATATAGCGTACGCGTTGGCTGATAGACCTGACAGATTTATCCTTTGAACTACGTTATCGTCAAACCTAAAAGCTCATGTACCATAAAAACTTGTGCTTTAACTTATAAAATTCTTTACTTTCCTCTATCATGAGATTCGTCTATATATGTGTATCACATACACCCCTTCTTCAAAAAGATTATCAATATACAAGCCTAATGCTCTTTTTTCTATGAACTCACCGTTATCAATTCTAAACTTGCCGATACGTGTATCACATAAAACAAAGAGTGTTAGATAGTTATATTTCAAGTGGCATAAAGTTTTAGACATGACAAATTGACAAATTCCCCTAGAGAATGATTGCAAAATTGTCCTTCATTGTTGAATAAAAGGAGGCAAATTTTGCAGAAAAATAATTTCTTGAATAAAGTAGACAACACCTAAAACAAATTCACTTTTTTCCCCTCCTTTTCTCTGTAATTTTTCAGTTTTTGTTCCTCCAACATTCTGAATGCTTTCTGACTATATAACAACTCCAAAATTTTGTCACTTACAACAACAATAATAATTGCTCCTCCATGCTCTTTTGGGAGGTGTAAACTCTAAATTCATAGTAATAATAATTTCGAGATAAAATTTGAAAATAATTTTATCCTATTATTTAATTTGAGCATTAGCTAGTCTCGAAATTATCTCATATAAATGTCTCGAGATAATTTCTCATATTTAATATGTGCTTATCAGCTTATCTCATCGTGTATACGAAATAAATTGATTGGTATATTGTATTCTATCGATATGCTTTAATACGTTATGGTAAGCAAGAGTTATATGTTTACTCTAAATGATTACATATCTGTATCGTCATAAATAATCTCGATATTGCTAACTTCGGAAGTAGATTTTCAACCAAAACATGAGATAAAATCATCTCGTATTTAAGCGCAAAATAACAATAATTAATCCAGCCCAATATGTATTTAAGCCCAAAATAACAACATTTAATCCGGCCCAATATATATTTAAGCCCAAAATAACATTTGATCCGGCCCAATATGTATATTTAAGCCCAAGAGAACTTCATTTGATCCAAGAAGCCACATCACATTTGTTAAAAGGATTAATTTCACAAATGGCCTCCATAATGTATGGTCTTGATTTATTTGGCTCCGATCAACATTTTTCTCGAAAAATAGCTTTCATGTCAGGCGTAAGTTGTAACCTCTCACACCTTCTTACTAGCGCATCTACGCACACACTTCTTCATATATCCAAATCATTCATATCTTGCTTCCCTCAGCTAATTATACGTCACGAGGGCCCCTAGTTCCCACCTTGCCACGTGACGGACAAGGTGGTGCACAAAATCTCAACTGAGTTTCACCGCATCTTACATCATTAAGACAATGACCAAACAAACTTCAACAAAGATATCGAATAGTGTTGTACATGCGTAACATTCAGCTAGACTTAGTTCAGATTCGAAACGGACAATATCACGTATGATGTGAGCTTTTACATATGTTGCTATCTAAGTCAATTCAGTTGAACATTTGCATTGACTTTATGCCTTGAGAAAATGACACTATATGTACCCTAAGGCAAAGTTATTAGGACTTTACTGTAGAAGTCATATTATTAGGTCAAACTCAGACCTAACTTTAGTGGATAACTTATCTGTATTCTATAACTAGACAGCTCATATTTTAAATTTTTTATTTTTTTATCGTCATATTCGGATCAATTTACGCACAAAATATTATGCAACCTATCTTATAAGCGCAAATAGTGAGATATTTTATCACTAAAGATCACGTTGTGCCACATAAAATGGAACAGAGAAAGTAATATTTTTGTCTTAATTGAAATTTAAACTTGAGATACTTTGTATAAATCATTCTCGTACGTGAGTACCATTGTATAGCTTATAATCTGCGACATGAATTACTATAGTTTCGACAATGCTAACCTTGGGGTTATTTGGTAAACAACAACAACAACAACATACCCAGTGGAATCCCATTGGAGTTTGGGGAGGGTAGAATGTACGCAGACCTTACCACTACTTCATAGAAGTAGAGAGGTTGTTTCATGGGAACCCTCGTCTCAAAAACCCATAAGCAGAATAAGCTAGATATGACAAAAAGGAAAGGAAAAGAAAAGGAAACGGAAAGAGCGACTAATAACGAAAAACACATGTCAATATGTAAGACACATACGACAAACAATGACAACACAAGATATAAAACACGCCTACTCCTGCTACCTTACCATACCTCAAGGCCAGATATCCACCTAACCCTACCAACCAATTAACCTGCTACTATTACTTGGTATGCACACTAAATTATATATCTCTAGATGATAATTAATTTGAATTATAATCTCTGAATTAATTTATTCCACTTGAGAAGTAGATATAATAATCATAATTAAGTTGGGAATTCGCATATTTTTTACTATGTTTAGTCGACATTATAAATTTATTCCGTGATACATGCATTTGATGTTTATATTAATCTAATAAATACATAACACATATTTTTATGTGCGTTCATATTACTATATGATAGTTAATTAATACACAATTTTACTTGATTTAATCATAATAAAATAATAATAATAATTATCGAATGCGAATAAATTTTTACTTTTCAACGATTTTGCATCTAAGTTTTGGTTTACGTAGAATTTTCAACATTACTTAATTCTGAAATTTCAAAGTTTTGTACTTCCTTACGTTTTCTTTTAAGAAATAATTAAAAATGATGAAAGATTCCTGCTTATCCAAGAATTATTTTATAAACATTTAATCAATTAGTGAAAAACTTCTGAATTTACGTGAATTTGACATTTTAAAGCAATCTGCTTCTAAAATTTTAACGAACATGATATATTTATCTTTAACTAAAGATTTTGAGATCCTCTTGAACATGAAAGATGGAGCATGCAGTTTACAGGATCGAAACATGTAACTGTAAATCATCTGTGTCGAGATTTCAAATTTTCCTCTTCACGTCTTTATACAAACAATGCTCTTTTTATTGAATTTTTGTTACACATTATAAAATTAAATTAATCGAAGTTACGAAAATTAATAATTTTCGAATATCGAGTGGAAAAAAAATACGGGGCCACGAAGGCCTAAGACTTTAATTATGGTGTATATTTAATGATTATTTTGGATTTAACTATCTGATATTTAAAAAATACTGATTTAATTAATTATACATATATCTCGTAAAAAATTTTAAAGACGAAAACATTACTATCATTAATTCTTCATTTCTAAAATTTGAATTCGATATCTATTAATAATAAAGAAATCTCAATTATCTTATACTCATATAGCTCAATAATATGTGTGTGTTTATATATTCAATTTATTAGATGATGTATCATGATATAAAATTAGAATAGCATTACTTTTTTTTTAAAAAAAAAAAGTCTATAAATACAATTTTTTTTATTTATTTATAGGAAGCACCTTTTGACCTTTTTAACTCCACTAGAGAAGACATTCTTAGGGGGAAAAAAGAACTTTTTCCCATAAAAGATTTATTAAGTCACAAAATATTTCTTTCATAAAATAATTTAACTTTTTTCATAGTTGTCAAGTTCCAATAAATTATTATCTTTTTATATTATCATGCACACAAGAAAACAAAAATGGATGAACAAGTCAATGCATCCACCTATCAAGAATCAAGATCTCCCCTTTTTTTAAATCCTTATTTTAATTAAGATTTGAATTATATATTACATATAAAAAAAATTCACTATCAGAATATAAAGAGGTAAATTTACGTAAAAATTAAAATATACATATATATATATATATATATATATATATATATATATATATATATAAAATTTTAATGAATGATCGTCGATTGACATTTCTTAAATACATGCAGTTCGTGATTAGTGAAATTTAATAGGTGATGATAAGTTAGTTATCATTTTATCAATTATTTTTAATTAATATTATCAAATAAATTACCAATATTTATGTAAAAAAAATTAAATAGTCAAGACATAATATTTTCTATTTTAATTAATGAACCTAAATTATTCAACTTTTTTTTTTTTTCTAACATACAAGACAAAGACATCACAACTTTTTTTTTGTATTTTTTTGGATTTTGTTTCCCTATGAGGATTCTCTTTACATTTTGCCTGCAAAACATGACTTGATTTCTACTTTTTATAATTAATATGTCTTTTGTTCCCCACTAGTGGCATTATTTATTTAATCATAAATAAATTATTCATCATTTAGCACTAATTAATCAAGATTTCATTTTGAATTTGTCCTTATCTATAGGAGTAATCAATGATTGAAAAAATGGTGAAGATCAGAGACTGATTCAGAATTGTAATAGTCCAGTCTGTTAGTGATATTGTTCGTTTTAGATCTAGGTTCGCACGACTTTAAAACGTGTTACTAGTACGTACGGTCTGTTTACTTATATATACTCAATATTTCTCCTGTGTTTTTGTCGATGTTGGGACTTCTATCTAAAGCTGGGTTACTACATACATCCCCTTTATGGATTCAGCGGCCTCGCTAAGGTTTAGCCCGTGCCAACTAGATTTATCTAAACTCAGTTGAACTCTGACCCTACATCGACAAGGCTGAAACAGGAGTGCCACTGACACCATCTCTCCTATGTTTTACCGATGTGGGGCTTTTATCTAAAGTTGAATTGTTACAAGAATTTGAAATTTTAATTTAATATTTAATATAATTAAATTTACAATCAAATATTTATAAATATTTAATAGTTAAAGGAAAAATATGGGTAAAAATTAAATGATTCCCATGAACTCATATGTTTGTACTCTAAATTCATTTATGCTGTATACTGTCATAAAATTTTGCCAAAAATTATTAACCATATAATTGTTTATCTTAAGAAATATTTTTTAAATTTTTACGAGATAACGATAAAATTTACATATTCGCTACCGTCTTAGCTTGAGAGATTATATTAGAGATATTGTTGTTATTAACTATATTTTAAAATTAATCAATTTAAATAAATTATGTTTATTTTCTATTTAAATGTCTTAATCAGTAGGACCTGACTAATTTAATTTCTAGGAAAAAACTTGTGGTGTGAATCACAACTTTCCTTTAATTGCATAACTTTTGTTTTAAAATTTTCTAAAAAAGAAAAAAAATTGCATTTATTGCTTAGATTTTTTTATTTTTATTTTTTTCCAATCAAGACAATTTTTTAAAAGAAACTTTAGACCATAAAAATCCAAGATTAAAATACATGACTAATTTCAGATTTTTCTTAATAAAAAAAGAAGGGTACAAAACATGACAACACAACAAGTTACATTTTTTTATAAATAAATAAATGAATAAAAAAACAAATATAGGAAGAAATAAATTAAAATGTGGCATGTTTCAGCATTGAAGTTTGAATATTAAATTATAATGGCTCTTCTAGCTTCCAAGAGACTAATAAAATATTTATATTCAAAAGATTTAAATTATATATATCGACAAGACAATATTAATATATAATTAATAAAATTGTACATAATTAATTACGTATTTATTTTAAGTTACTTTTTAATATTAATAATAATGAAATGATCGACGAATAAACTGACTCGAACATTACTTTTATATTTTAAAAAAATGAAAAAAAAGATATATACTATTTAACACATTAATTAATTTCCCAAAAAGAAATGCATAAATGACATTTTTTTACTTTTACCAATTGTACTATGAAAATAAAAATAAAAAACTACTTTTTCCAAATTGAAAAATCTTTTGATATTTGTACATTAATAGTACATCATGACTTTTTCTTCTGTCTTGATCTCATGATCAAGCAAAAAGCTATTATTATCATTACAAGAAACATGATTAGTGCTAATTAGCTCCTTAATCTCCTCCAAGCTACTATAATCTAATGGATTTTGTTGCTCATCAACATAACAATCACCATTATTATTTCCCCTAATCAACTTTCCTTCTCCATCAATGACGTCATTGTTGTACATATAGCTATGAAAATCCAGATTCGAAACGCCATAACTCTCATCAGAAGAAGTAGTGGGACCCGTGAAATTACTTTCGGGGAAAGTACTAGCGGTGATGCCCGAGGTACAACTACTCGATGCACACGTGCTTAAGATGCTTGTACTTAGTGGGATTGTACTAGGAATATTGGCTTCATAGCATGGGAAAGTTGGGGTGGTGTTATAATTTGATGAGTGTAATAAAGATGAAGCTTGAAGAAGTGAAATTTGTGGGGAATAATTATTGTAACAATTAGTGGGAATTTGGTGTTGATGATGATAATGATGATGATTAAGAGGCCTAATCTTGTGAGATGAAGAGACAAATCCCATTAATTTCTTCTTAAGCTTTGTGTTCCAGTAGTTTTTTATATCATTATCTGTCCTGCCCGGTAATTGAGCTGCTATTATTGACCACCTGCATTTATATTTTAAAATTAAGATTAGTTTAATTTCCATGTCCATACACATAAAATTTACTACTCAGGCATGCAAAGTATATATATTTCTAGGATTATGCTAGGCAGAACCAAAGACTGAATCAAGATTTGAACTTTATCAGTTCGAGTTTAAAACTTACCACACTTCATTTAGATACAGAGTTAATGAGAGCGAAAGGGGGTTTATTCGAATTTCCTTCTATTTAAATAACACTATACAAATAAATGATCAGTTTCTTGATAAAAATTCTGTCTTGACCTCCGTCTGAGCTAGAGTTATATATAATTTGTTCTCAACATCCACCCCTACTCAAAAGTTAATCTATGATTTAAAGTTGATATATTTGAATTTTTAAGATTTTTATCAATAAACTCATCGTACTTTTGAAATTATGTGATCACAATTTAATAATGATTGGAATTGTGTGAATTTATATGTATACATACCTGCTTCCAATGTTAGCATAAAGGCTACAAATAACTCTGTCTTCTTCATCTGAAAATTCTCCATGTTTAATATTTGGCCTAAGGTAATTAAGCCATCTTAATCTGCAGCTTTTCCCACATCTCTTTAGCCCTAATCACAAACAAATAATTCAACAAATTAGAATTAACAAAAAAAAGACCAACAAATCAAGTATGTGAGTAGCTATAGTACTGAATTCAATTCTTTTTATTCAAACATAATATTTACATAAATAATTTGTCCAAAATCCCAACTTCAACTCCAATAAAATAAATTAGAGAGCAAAAACTCAATAAAATACCAGCTTTTTGTGGAAGAGCAATCCAATTTCCACCAGTGCCAAATTTATCAATATATTCTTTTAATTTTGCATCTTCTTCTGGTGACCATGGCCCTTTCTTCACATTTGCTTTATCACAACATGGAGCTCTTCCCATAATTATTTTTTTTTCTCCCTCAAGAATTTTGAAAAAAATGGACTGAAAGACTGAATTTGGACACCAATATATATATATAAAAATATTTATTGAGAAAGATATATATCTTACATAAGTCAAAGAACACACATAAATTTTCAATTTTCATAAAGCTGTCCTACAAGTTGAGTGATTAGATAGACTTATATATAATAATAATTAGACACAAGTTTCCACCATAAAATATTTTACTATGTTGTACTCAGTGGCGAAGTCAGAATTTCAATTTAGAAGGTTCAAAATCTGAAAAAACAAGTACACGAACTAATAGAAGAAGATTCGATATCTACTATATATAAATAAAAAGTAATTTTAATTGTATTAAATAGTATAAGTTTCTGCCGAAGAGGGTTCGGATGAAACCACTGACCAAAGAGTGACTTTGCCACTAGTTGTACTACTCCTTTCGTCTCAAATTATCTGTTGTCTTTTCCTACACACTCCTTAAAAACATTGGTTGGGAGATGTTTTTGATTATTTTGTTCTCTTATCTCTTAAGATATAATCTCTCTTCGTTAAATATTTACTATATTAAAGTATTTTATAAGTTTTAAGAACAAAAATCACTAGATATAATTTTTTTTTAAAAAAATATAACTAAATTTATCTTGAATTTTTATAATAATAAATAATTTGAGTTAACTGAAAATTATGACAGATATTGAGAAACAGAAAATTATTATTTAATATGTATCCATTGATCTCTAAGTTTTATTTAATTGGTTTTTTTTTTTTTTTTTGATGTTAGAATAAAAGGATCCAAAGTCTGCCTAAATAATGGTGTACAATTCAGAAATTGAATATGATTGGTCATAGACTCATAGCATAAATAGACTAATTATCAAATGTTGAACCATTAAAACAAGTACAATAAAATTTCAAAATAGAAGTAAAATTCATCATTACGATTTGAATTTTATGAGTTCGAGATTAAAATTTAGATTTTAATATAATTTTTTTTGTTTTAAAAAAATAATTATTGTAGTTTAAATAATTTCTTTAAACTAATAGTAAGAATAGAAATTTAAGGTTAAAATTGATAGCTATTTTTAACCATATTCTTAATGACTCAGTATTTAAGAAGAAATAATCAATCGACTTTTATTAAATAGGAGTAACTTAGTAAATTATATTGCATAAAAAGGGACGGAGAAAATATCTGATATAATCAATAGGTACAAAATATATTACTCCCGCTGTCTAATGTTATATGATGCACTTTGATTAATCATACCGTTGAAAAAATAATTATTTTATGTATGGATTAAATCAATATATAGATATATGTGTGCTAAGTTCAAAATTGAATTATTTTACTGTGGGTGCTCATTTGACAGGTGTATTCTAAGGTAAAAAATTTGTGCTGCCAGCGGGATTCAATCCCTCATCTGAGGACTTGTTTTGAGCCTTAGAAAGGTAGCGAGAACTAAAACACCCATAGGATTTCTTGTTCACTGGGTGCTTATCTTTATATTTATACAATTTTTGCATATTTTCTATATAGATACATAAAAAAAAATCGAAGTCAATGAGTGCTCGAGCACCCAACATACACCACGTGGATCCGCACCTGAATATACTCAGTATAATTTCATAAAAAAGAGCCCTTAAAAGGTGGTACTATATACCCAACTTATCCCTACCTTTACGTGAATGTAGAATAGTTATTTTCGATAAACCCTTTACTCAAATAAAATATATCAAAATCAGTATAAATAAATAAATAAATGGAACACATTAATTAGCTGTAATCCATGTGAGTGAACTTGCTAATCCAAGATTTGTGGCAGAACTTGACATAGATTAGACAGACTTTATTTATATAAAAATTGAATTAAAAAATAAGAGATTTTCTTAAATTAGCATCTTATCTAAATAAAACTATTTCTTAATTATAAATCTTCCTCAAAATAATGAAACATAACCCTAGGTAGTTGTATCTATCTAATAGGTTGCTTCATATTTGACTGACTATTAGATTGATTGTTCAAATAATAATAGCCAAAAAAATAAATCAATAAATAAATAAAAATAAAAATTGAAGATGAAAAAGTAATTGAATTTTAGCCATTTTATATCAATAATAATATCACAGAATAATAGTTTGTTATGTAAATTAATTAAAATTTATCCACTGTAATAGTAAAATACCTTAGTATGTCAAGTTTAGTTATTTTACTATATTAGTGTGTAAAAATTTAATTACTTTAATGTGACAAGTTAAAAAAATTTAATTATTAATATGGCAAAAAATAGTTTTGTGACTTTATTATTATAGTATATAAAATCTTACAAATATTACAATTACTTTTTACGTATGGTCATTGAACTTTATCCATTCTATAACTTTAATATTATAAAACTTTTTTCGGTGAAATAATATGTGAACTTAATTTATTTTCTCTCCATAAAATAGTAGAATTACAAAACTTTATCAATTACAATTGTAATATCACTTTGATGGATAATTTTTGTTGTTGTAGAGTGTGAAGTTCAATTATTAGTATGAGAAAGTAATTAATTTTGTGGCATTGCTATGTAAAAACAATATGTCGAGTGAAATTTTACGGGTAGAACCTATGATGGATAAAATGTACGCAGACCTCATCACTATCCCATAGAGATAGAGAGACTGTTTCCCGTGTTAGATTCTTGAAAATATTGACTTTGGTAGGACGATGCTTGAGGGGTTTACAACATGAATCAGGTGATTTCAGCAGATTTCGTGGGTATTAGCCCACAGATTCTAGTGGGTGCCGGAGCTCCGGACCTATTTTCTCAGAAAATTCCACATACCCGTCTGTAACGAGCCCGTCAAGAGTTCCAGTAGGCCCAGTGACGTCGGATGATGCTTGAGAGCATTTTATGGACTCCAAAACAGGAATCAGGCGATTTAAACAATTTTTCGTGAGTATGTAATGAGTAAAATATAATAATTATTTTTTTGTTATAGTAATGTGATCAAAAATACTTTTGTGATTATAACATGGAATGAATAAAATTAGTAAAATTAATTTAGTCAAAGTATGCTAATAAGGTATAAATTATTTTAAAATAAGTCAAGTCCTACAAATATTATTGTCTAAATTTTCTTGTATAGATAGTGATGTACATAGATAGGTAGCCCATGTGCTAATTAATTGCTCCTCTTATCTCAAAAGTCATTTATGATGATGTTGAATTTATATAAACTCCCCCCCCCCCCCCCCCTCCCCCCAAAAAAAAAAGAAAAATGACGTAGTTATTATTAATTAATGAGCTATAAATCTATTGGAAATAATATTTTGACAGTGGTCAGCAGATCATAAGTTCAAGCGTTGAAAATAACTTTCGACAGAAATGCAAGATAATGCTGCATATAATAGACCTTTGTGGTCGAATCTTTCCCCGAATTATGCACATAGTAAAAATTTTAGTACACTAAACTTACCGTTTTTGTTGTTAATCAAAAGATCAATCAAAATTGGACCAAGAAAAAAGTCATAATGTTCCACACCAATTAGAAGTTTTATTGTGTATGGCAAATCATGTGAATATATAGTAGTAGTAACATATAATACAAAATCCTTGTAGCTTAAAAATATTAGCTACAATCATTAATCATCTTCTAATTGTCTATTTTCTTTTTGGTAATTAACATGTGATAAAAAATGCAATTAAATATCAAACAAAAAAATCGATGTACAAAACATTTTTCAAAAATATATTACATAGCACAAGAAACACTAAAATAAAATGATAATTTTGTGATTCTGAAAATTTCGTTATTTAAATAAAATCATGTCGATACTTATCTAAAGAGGATATTAAATTCCTATTTCATTTTTTTTCCCAAAAAGGGAAATTTGGTGCAATGATTGTTAAATAATGACACAAGAATCAGTCAAAATTGAAACAAGAAAAAGTCACAATGGTCCATATTAAAAGTTTTATTTTGTACCACAAATCATGTGAATATATAGTAGTAGCATAGTACAAAAACCCTAGTCCCTTATATAATATGACTTTAAAAAAAAAAAATTTAACAACAATTATTAATTATCTTCTAATGGTACTCTTTTTTCTTTCTTGTATAATTAATGTACGATAGAAAAGAAACTGATTAAACGTTAATAAAAAAATGATATACAAAGTTCACACTAATAAGAAAAGTTGGTAATTTCGTGAGTCTGAAAAGTCACTATTTATGCAACGTTATATTGACAATCTACTTTAACTATAAAACTATAATAAAACTATATGGGATTTGAGTTTTGAATTAGAGGTTAAATATCATTTTTGGAACTTCAATCAATTATTAATCTTAGTTTTAGTCCTTATAATACCTAATTAACTATTATTAACTTTTAATTAATTAAAATATGCAATTTTTAAATCAAAAGTACAGTAGAAAAGGAACTGATCAAATATCAACAGAATAAGATATATTACATTGTACACTTTGACATTACTAAAATAATTTTGTCAATTCGTGAATTTAAAAAATTCATCACGTAGACAAAGTCATATCGACACGCAATATGAATTTGAAATTTGAATTAATGTCTTATTTTCCACCTTCCCCCACTATGGTGTGTAAGTAGAAAAACATTGATTTATTTTATTTTATTTTATTTCATCTTTTTGGTTATTATTAAGTATAGAAACGTTGATGGCTTTGCCTCCAAATAGTCAAAGACTTCAAATAAAAAGTAAAACAAACACAAGTGAAAAGTTTAAAATTAATTTAACATAAAGTCTAATTTAATTATTTTATTAAAATGTGTTACCATGTAGCCATCAATCAATTTATATGTAATAATATTATAACCCCATGGTTCTATAATACGTTCACTATAGTATAATTACAATAATATTTTTTGTAATTTAACTTATTATGAGCCATGTTAGAATAAGTTATATATATTAGATTCGAATCATTCAATTAAAAGCATAAATTTAAATTAAATGTCGTTATTATGTGATTAAATTTGTATTTATTAATTTAATGTACTAAACTTTTCATATTATATTGACTTGGTATTTTTTTTTTTTAAATGATATGGCTAAATTTTGATTGGATAAAAGATATTGACTTAGAGGAGACTATTAAGGAGATAATTGTCATTATGGGACCATTAGATTTGAATTAGAAGCAATAAAAATTATATTAAAATAAAATAATGTTAATAATATTTAATTTTTATTAATTAGCAAAACCAATAAAATATGCATGATTGTCATATTACTTCATTTATAGTTTTGATTAAGCATATTTAATCTTCAATTACTTCATACGTAAACTTTTAATTCTTCTACCTATGAAATTTTCACAAATTTAATGAATTAGTAAATGTTAAATTATTTAATATCGATGTATTATGTTTAATTTATATTATTACGTTATATTTAAAATGATAGTTCTAAAAATATTATATATTTTCTATCTATAGGAATTAAAAACGCGAATTTTAATTTTTGAAATTAAAGATCAAATATTCTCTCAAATATCATAGGGATTAAAATTAAAATTTATGAATAATCAAGGAACCAAAGTAGTAATTATCCCCAACAAAAAATTTAAAATTGTTGTCATAGTAATGACTTTTTTCTATATTATATATAGTGTGATCCAACTATAATGTGTAGATCACAAATTTGTGGGTGGGGTGGGGTGGGGTGAGGGTGGGTCGGAGTCCATTTATAATATAAGTAAATAATAAAAATAATTGTCAAATAATGTGATGCAATGAGCGAGGTTATTTCTTTCTTAATCACAAGTCTTGAATTTAAATTCTGACTATGATTTTTTTTTTGATAGGGTGTGAATCCTCTCGAATGGGGCCTTACGCAACACTAATCTGAATTAGTCAGACTTTCACGAGGATACCGAAAATTTTATTTTTTTTAAAAAAAAACTATTGGAAGTTAATTTTGACCTTATCAATTTATACTGCTAATATTTTTTCTTAGCTGTTGCTACTATTATTGGACCATTATGAAAAGCTTCATAAACAATGTTTTATTTATTTATTTTTTAATTAATCAAACCTTTCATGTGATAAGGATAGATTAATAATATAAATTAGTCAATAATTAATGGGTGGAGGAGGTCAAAATCTTTTAATCTGTTTTGTCTTTTCATTTTCAAATGATTTCTTTAATATTTCGTGTAGAAAATTTATAAATATATTTGGGTTTTTTGATTAAGAAAGGACAAATTTATCTTAGAGTAATAATATATGGTTATAGTTACATTATCTAATGTGATAAATTATTCATTTAATTTTTTAATGGTGTTTTTAAAATATTTTTCATCAACTATTCTATTTTAAAGCTGTAAGAAGTCCACACCGACAAAACAGAGAGATGTTTCTGTGATGGGCTAAACCCAAAAGCGTGTAGGACCAGGTCGTTACAAAAGCATTGTTAGCAAATGATTCTTCCCTTTTTTTTCCTTAAAAAGATACAAATTTTTTAAATTAATTTTTTTTAAGAAAATATTAGATCATGATGTAAAATTTTTCTAACATCAAACAATATTTTAATATTTTGTTTAAATAATTTTTTTAACCAATGTTTGGTGCCTATATTAGGATCAAACTGAATCCAAATTTGCGATAAAAAATCTCACATAATAATTAAAACACTTTCTAACAAAAATAACTTCCTACCTGAATCTCGAAATTAAACAAATAGCAAGTGCATTTACAAAATCATTTTCTTAAAATAAAAAATACCACTTTTTACATATGTCAATGATATGTAATTAATCTAATGAGAATGCATGAAAATTTTTACTAAATAAAGTGGAATTTCTTTATGTTCATACAAGATTTCATATTGTTGCTACTTTATAATAATTAATAATTTCATATAGGTAGTTGAAAGCTATATATCCAAAAACCACCTATAATTGCAGCTAATTATAACGATTAATAATAAAATTGGGAACAAAATTATAAAATATTTATAAATATATTCTTTAATTATTATTGGATATTCAACATGTTAGTTAAAGTTAATTTACCTAACAAAATATTTATAAATGTATCTATTTTTTTTTTAGTCTGATGATTGTTTTGCACTCCTAAATTAAACTAACTTACACCAACTTTTAGTTTACATACATCTTTTTCCACTCATAATGGATTTTCTCGCGACTTATGAATCTTTTAGATTACGATTTAAAAATTAATTTTGAGCAAACTAAAAATCTTATGAAAAATACTTGATTATTGTTGTATAAAATTATGTGATAAATTGTTGCAAAAGTCAAAAAATAATTTAATATTTTATCAATAACATTGAACAATATATGAGAAAATAATTTAATATTTTATCAATAACATTGAACAATGTATGAGAAAATAATATTAGCTTCGAGTTTGACGCAGTCAGAAAGGTTAATTTTTGAAAGGATATATTGCACAACTTTTTAAAATAGAGACAAAATCTAAGTTTTGACCCAAAAATAAATAAATAGAGATTTGCTCAAACCAATTCAATATATACACCTATATCCTAATTAAGGGCAATTAAAAAAAAAAGAAGGTTATAATTAGGGTTTCATTTATAGTACTTTTTCTTCCCTTTACATTAACATGTGATTTTTTAAAAAATAAAATAAATAAAAATGGTAAAAAAAAAATACTTCATTAAAAAATTAAGGTTGAAAATATTTTAAGTTGAAGAGAAATTGGTCAAAAATAAAAATTCATAAATAATCAAGCTAATTAGCTCATAAAAATCTTGGTGATCAGTGGCGAATCTAGGATTTAAAGACGGTGATTGCTTATTTGGCAGGTGTATTTTAAGGTAAACAGGCTAGTGCTACCAGTGAGATCCGATCCCTCATTTGGGATGCTTACTTTGAGCTTTAAGAGGGCAATGGGAATCAAAGCACCCATGGGATTTCTTGTTCATTGGGTGTTTATCTTTATATTTATACAATTTTTACATATTTTCTATATAGATGCACAAAAAAAAAAAAATTCGAGGTCAATGGGTGCTCGAGCACCTGGGACGATCCATGTGGATCCGCCCTTGTTGGTGATGAATGCAAAATCATTGTGTTATCACACATGCATAATACATGTATAAACTAGAGATGGTTGATGTAGCATTACAACAGCATATTCATCTGAATTCAATACTTTCGATTGACACATAACATGTACCTATTAAAAAATTTATCAAAATTGCAATGAGTACCAGACCTCAAACTCATGTTTCTTTAAATGAACAGTGAATTCAATAATTAGAAACTTAAAAAAGCTCAGATTGAACCCATAATATCTGAATCATCTGCCTTTGCAATCCAAATTCAACCACATGAATAATCAAAAATCTTAGATTTGTCTCTAATTTATCGTATCCATTTCAAATCATACTATCTCTAAATCTTAATTAGACTCTATTTCATATAAAAATTAAAATCATGTAAAATTTCTAATTAGTAAAGTTGGACAAGTTTGGTTTTATGAATGTGACTCTTTCTTTTCTTATTAATATTACTTTTTTTTCGAGGGTCTTTCTTCGATCTTTCTTCTTTGCATATGAAATCTGTTGACACCCAATTTTGACCCTCCACAGTATAAATTAATCATCGAGCTTTTAATTTTAACAATTTGAAATAATTAGCTTTAAAAATGCAAAAAATATTTTTTCATGTGATTTTTAGATTTAAAGCTTTTAATTTTAATTATGCTTTCAAATATTTGCATATTATATATATAGAGAGAGTCAAGTATTTTCGTTAATTTTTCAAAAGATTCTCAAATAGATTTTTATCTTTAATTACTTTACTTTAATTATTTTAGGACTAATTACCTCGTAGTTAATTTAATTATTTTAAATTGTTAATATTAAAAAGCTCTTTAATCAATTTATATTAATTCATCTCGTGGTCGAATTAATCAATTAATTCGAATAAATCACATTTTAATCGGCCGTATTTATAATTAAAGTGGTTAATTTTTAAATTCACCTTTAATCTATTCTTTAATTTCAACCTAAAACTATTCCTAATACCCAATCCCCAAACCCATTTTCAGATTTCCTTTTAGTTATTTTGGGCCAAATTCTTGGCCCAAATTATACTAAACCCAAACAATTCCCATTCTATTCCTAGGCCCAATCCCTGACAGCCCAATTCGCCCCACCAGCAGCCCAAATCCCCCTTTTAGTTTCCCTAACCCAATTCTCAAACCCAATCCCTTTTCCCCATCCACTTGTCTTCTTCCCCAACGGGAAAAACGAAAAAGACACCAGGAAACCAGAAAAAGAAGACGACCAGCAGCCCCAAAATGCAAAAAACGACAAGCCAACGACAATAATTCTCACCCACGCGTACTCCCTCTCTCTCTCCTCTTTGTCTATTTGAAATTTTGAATTCAAAATCCGACGGAAAATTCCGGATTTGACCCTGCGATTTCCCTTTTTTTTAACCCGAATTTCATCCATAAATATCCCATTGTGTTCACTGTTAAAAGGGGCAGCGGTTCCTCACCTAAAAAGACACTAAATTTTCGTTTAAGAAGTAGCCAAAGCTTCCCAAAAACCTATTCAATTTTGAAGGTTCTTGAAGCCGGAAGCTTCAAACTTTAAAAGAGAAGTTCCATTTCGTTGGGAAGAGTTCTTTTCCAGTTCGTCGTCGTCCCAATTCGCTGCCCGGAACCAGGTAATTTTCCTTTCTCTCCATAGGTTTCAACACTTATTTCTTACTTTGAATATGTATGTTTGAATACTGCAATTAGGTGATTAGTTTAAGACTTTTTCCCTAGAATGAGAATATGTATTATTTTACTATTATGTTTGTCCTTGTTGTCGTGAATGATAAAACCATGATTCATATTTACGCATCTGGAAAATATCAAATGCGTTAGTTCAGGGATGCTTTGTCTATATGCAACAGAAGGTCGTTTGGTTATATTGTTGTGTGGCAGTGTATATGTATCTATATATACATATATATCTATCTATAGGCTATCTATCTATATATATATATATATAACTTGGATCTTTTGGTTATAATGTTGTGTTGTAGTATCTATGTATCTATATATATCAAGTATTTTGTTAAAATCTTGAGTAAACAACACGCCCTCCATGTGTTCGATGAAATGCCAATTTGAACTTTTGAATACTATAGTTAATTTATTTATCTTTGGGCATTTTAATCTCCTATTGTATGTTGTTAGGGATGAAGTAAGGGTGTTATTTTTTATTAAAAATCATGATTAAGCTACATCCCTTCCACGTGTTCGATGAAACGCCCTTTGAATTTTGAATACAATAAAGTGGTGATAATGATGCTTACGTGCTTGTTTAATCTCAAATTGATGAGTTTGATTCTTAGTTTTATAGGCTTGATTTATATGGGTGAATATTTTGTTTTTTTGGGATTCAAGATTATTGAGTTGTGGGTTAAAATAATTTTTGGATTCCTAATTCTTTTTATTTTATTTCTTATGCCTCCATCCGAGTCTCCGGAACACCCACCTTGCATTTCTCGGGGTCGTGAAGGCTTAAGCAAGTTTTAGGAAGCTGTATCGCAGTTTTATTCGGGCCAAAACGTCACTGTATACACTGATATACGTCATGTATACAGTGACGTGATCTACGGAAAAATGGAAAAATCCAAATCTTCAGCCGGAATAGCCCAAGATGATTGGAGCGTTGAAATCACAGGTCTATATACAAGAAAATATAGCGTATACACTGAATATCAGTGTATATACGTTGCAGTGATACAGGAGAAATTGGGGTTTAAAATCCCAAACTTGCAGCAGCCCAATATTTGGTAGAAAATGGGCCAAGAGGCCCAGAACCTTCAACCCTCTTCTCTTATTTCATTTATATTTACATATTTATATCTATTTGGATACTAACATTGATTTAATATTTGTTTATGTTTTAATCTAATTAAATTTCCCCGAAAGTTAGCCATCCATGTTAATTTTTATGTCCTTGAATATTTTACTGTTCTAATTTTTTTTAGGAATTTGACTCTATGAATTTTCCTTAAACGGACTTTAAGTATTTTCCTCAAAATAACTTATGAATATTTCTTTTCTTTTAGTCACCTAGTCTAATTCATTAACTTCACTAATTAGGCAAGTTTGGGTAGATTTTAACGCTATGTTCTTCCTAAATATTTTTAAAGAAAAATAGTTCACTTAGACTTTCTAGTCATTCATTTAAATTGTCCCTTTTTGAAAATAAATAAATAAATAAATAAACAAATTAATTAATTTATTAATTAAATATGAGCAGTATTTGATGTATTAATTAAATATGAGTAGATTTTAAATGTTTTAACTTTTTCTTGGTCATTTTTAAATACTACACTTAGAATTCTTCTAGTTATTAATTTAAATTAATTATTTTTTAAGTTAGTCAAAATTATTTAATCGTCGGATAACCACGTGTTAGCGGCCATTTCGAGTGTGTAAAACCTTCTCGAAATGGAAATGTGAACCCGAACCCTCTCTTTGGATTTTAAAAAGATTTTTTCTGTTTAAGTCTTTTTAAAATAAAATGTTTTAATTGGTTTTCTTGATTTTTCCTTAAAAATTAAGTGGCGACTCTAAATTTTTTGGAAATTCGGTTCTACTTTAACTAATTAAGTCTTAAATCGAATTTTTAAACCGGAAGTCATTTTCCGACGTAACAAAATCTTGAATTGAAAAATTATGAAATAAAATCAAAAAAAATAATAACAAACTACATATTACGTGTGGAGGTACGTTAATATTATTAATATATAGTATACAACTAATGTTTGAACTTTGAAGTATATCAAATTTGACTTTGGTTCTTTCACATTATTGATCATTTTATGAATTTTCTTTTTAATGTATTAATCATATTATTTATTGCACTTAGGTTATATTATTTTCATAGGTATTAACTAAATATATAGTTTGAACAAGAAAAATGTGTAGGACAAATTTTGGTAGAAGGTAGTTGACATTTAGATGTAGGAGAAAACCATAGGTCAATTAAATTAATGTTTTCACCAAATTGAATAAATGTGAATCCTAACTACTTATGCTTGAAAATATTGTCCATAGAAAAAAAATATATATCACTATGATCGTTCGATATTATTCAAGATTTAATATGTGTATAAAAAAAATATTAATAAAGATTTGAAATTTAAATTTTGAGTATGAAAAAATATCGATAAAAATATTTTTTTTATAATAAATTTTATACCATATGAATTCAGATTAATCAGACTCGGCAGATAATTACATTATTCAAACAAAAGTCTTCTCTCTCCATAATTATGTTAATTTTTTAATTTTTTTTTATTACTTTTGGTTTCATACAAAATTCAAAGGATAATGACTTTATATTTAGTTTCTAGAACATTTTCCACCATTGTGTTTAATTAATGTTTATATTAACAACTTTTAGGTATAAGTAAGACCTAAAGATTGAACATAATTTTTCAAGCCAATATTTTATCTTTAGACAAATTAAAAAAAGTTTATTGGAGACAACTATAACTTCTACTTCAAATAATCTATCACTTTTATTTTTGAAATTCAAATTACGTAAACTTTGATTAATATTTAAAAAAAAAAAATTCCACATTGATATGAGGAAAAAATGTTAGTTATAGTATTTTTTTAACATAATTTTAAAATATTAACTTGATCTAATTTAATTTAATCTCGAAAATTAGTTAAAATTGACTTTCAAAAAATAAAGCGTACTTATTCAATTTGGTCTTGCTAATAAGCTTCATGTACCAAGCGGCCCAATTGCATATGGGCCCAATGTATTTTCTGGGCCTGCGCTATCCATTGTCTTTAAATGTAGGAAAAATTGAGTTGGTAGCAAGTTTTTGCCCTACTATTTAAGATATAGTCACATTCTTTCAAATTATTTAACTTGTAGTCAAAATAAGTTGACAAAAACTTTTTTTTTTCTCCTCTTCCTCTTCCTTTTCGTCATTTCAAACTATTGAACAAGTCTATGCATTCAATGATTCAAGAAAAAAAAATAAGCTAATATAGTATATTAAACTATTCACGTGGCTAAGAATCGTTAGACACTTAGGTATAATATCATAAGTATCATAGGCACTTTATCATTGGGATAATAGCTCATCGTCTGAGCCTCCCACTATGATCCAGTATACCAAAAGCTAAAGAAACTCTATTTTTTTTCTATTTTTGCCTTCATGTTGCCACACGAGGAAATATGAATAAGGGAAAAAAGTCTGGAATACAATGTGTGCATACATCACTTTCTCTTTTTGGTAATTCACCTCTTGTTTGTTTTTTCTATTAAAAATTGATCAAAAATATCTTCGTTTAATAATGCTTGACCAACTTGTCTTTACACATAGGAAAAATTAAGTTGATAGCCAGTTTTTGCCCTACTATTTAAGACATATCTAATTCTTTCAAATTATTTAATTTATAGTCGAAATAAAGTAAACTTTAACCAAAAACTTTTTCTCTCCTCCTCCTATTCCTTTTCATCATTTCAATTTATTGAACAAGTATATGTGTCTAACGATTTAAGAGTAGAAAAATGAAAATCAGATGCTAGTATATATGTCTAATGATTCAAGAAAAAGAAAAATGACAATCAAATGCTAATAAAACACATTGAACTATTCTTGTGGTTAAGAATCCTCAAACACCCAGGATAACGTCACAATCATCATGAGCATACTCTACTATTAAGCTAATAGCTCATCGTGCGAGCCTCCCACTATGACCAGTATACCAAAAGCTAAAGAAAACTCCATTTCTATCTTTTCTATTTTCGCCCCATGTTATCACAAGTAAAAAATAATCTGAAATACGATATATACATATATCACTTTCTCTTTTTGGTAATCCCTTTCTTGTTTGTTTTTGATTAAAAAATGATCAAAAACATCTTTATTTAATAATGCTTTATCTTTAATATATTCTAAATTTTATTTAATTAGACGACTTTACATTTTAAATGACATTAAAATTTAGTCGAATTTCAATACCAACCCTAATAGAACACTAACAAGAAAGAAAAGAAAGAACCAAAGGATAACAAATCATTTAGCACACAATTGGCAATTACATCCCAAAGAGGAAACAGAAATTTGTCTCCTTCTCAGAAATTTTGCTTATACCTTCTTCAGTTTTCCTTCACACCCTTTTCCCCCCAAATTCTCAAATGCTGCAAAACCCATCACAAGAATTGCATTCTCTGCTCTCCAATGGCGTCTTTTTTCCATTTCCCAGCTTCCCATAAACTCTTTTTTACTTCTTCTCCAACCCCTTCTATCTGCATACCCCACAATCATCATTTCTTTCTAATTTGTCGTTCAAAATCAGAAATTTGTGCTTCAATTAGGAAACCCAGGTTTGTTTGCGTTACCCTTTTGGGTTTATTATGGTTATATCTATGATTTTGTGCAATGTTTGTGGTTCTTGATAATGAATTACTGATATTATGCTCGTAAGTTTGGTTCTTGATTATTGTTTTATAGTTATATGAGAGTATTTGAATGCACTAATTTGAGTGTTTTTACTTCAAATATTGGTTATTTTTGATTCAATAGAAAGAGAGAAAATGCATAACAGTGTCCTATGAACTTTCCAAGTTTGCAACTTTGTACTTAAATTATGAAGGGTTGTTATTGCCCTTGAGCTACAATACAATGTTTGTGATTCTTCATACTGATTTTTTAGCTGTAAGAGTCTTTGAATGTACTAATGTGAGTGACTTTTCTCCAAATTTTGGTTATTTTTGTTTCGATAACAAAAGAGAGAATACATAATAGTGTCCTCTGAACTGTCAAGTTTGCAACTTTGTACTTAAAATTATGGAGTCTTGCTATTGGCCTTGAGCTACAATACAATGTTTGTGGTTTTTGATACTGATATAGTGTTTGTAGTTTGGTTCTTGGTAGGTTTTAGCTATAACTTATTAGAGTCTTAAATGCATTGATGTGGTAATGTAAGTGATTTTTGTTCAAATTTTGGTTTCTTGATTCAGTAAAGGAGAGAATACATAACAGTGCCCTCCGAACTTTTCAAGTTTGCGACTTTATACTTAAATTGTGGAGTGTTGCTATTACCCTTGAGCTACAATACAAGTTGCAGTGCTTGATACTGACCTTTTAGCTATAAGAGTCTTTAAATGCACGATTGTGAGTGCTTTTTCCTTCGAATTTTGGTTATGTTTGCTTCTATAGAAAAAGATAGAAGGCGTAAGAATTCCCATTATCCATGTTTTGCAGCTTTGTATTTAAACCATGGAAAGTTGTTATTACCCTCGAGCTACAATACAATGTTTGTGGTTTTTGATATTGATACTGCGTTTGTGGTTTGGTTCTTAATGCTGGCTTTTTAAGGTATGAGAGTCTTTGAATTCTGTAATGTGAGTGTGTTTTCTTCAAATCTCGGTTATTTTTTCTTTCAATAGAAAAGAGAGAATGCATAAAATCCCCATTAACTATTCGCAATTTGCAGCTTTATAATTAAACTATGGAGTGTTTGTGATTACTTGAACTACAATATTTCCTTTTAAAAATTAACCCCCTTGAATAAAACTGAATTTATGGGTGTACGGGGTTGAGCTTCTCACTTCTCAGAGAGTAAAGTCACTCTACATGCTATGTGGCACTCCAAGGGGATTTTTAGTTAGGAACATTATAGTTGGGAGTAATAGCTACAACCATAGCTTAATTATGAAAGTCCCAAAATTCAGGTTAATTTTAATCACTCATCTAATCGTATTTTAGTTTTATCAACGTTTTCTGTTTTTGTGGCCTAAGTTGCTCGGACTCGGGTGCGGATCCTTCATGATCTAATTTTTAAGATTCGAGGATATAGATCCATGTATGGATACGGGTGCAGGGATTCGCCTAAAAATAATCAGAATATCTAAAAATAGAGTAATAAAACCTAAATTATGAGATATTATGTGGAGAACTTGAAGAGAATCCTGAAAGGAGATTAAAAGAAAGGTGTGACATAGAAATTTCTATATAAAAGGTATTCCATTTTATTCAATTTCACCTTAGCTTTTGGATTGACAACAAAAATTATTAAAAGCGTCCAAACTTTCTCCATTGATTTTTGTCAAAGTACCCGAAATCAGTTGACCAAATCAGACATGGATCCCACACCCACACCCACATCCCATGTCGTGTCGACACGGGTGCGGCACCAAAAATGAAGAGTCCAAGCAACTTAGTTTGTGGCTTGGTTCGTGAGAGTGACTTTTTAACTATGACAATCATTGAGTGCACTGATATGTGTGGGTTTCTTTAAATTGTGCTTCATAATAAATTCAGATTCTTTTGCATCTCTCATTTGACTGTCTTTAATTTATCTACCTTTGTCAATCGTGCTGTGTTTACAATTAGGTTCTCGCTACCAACTTATTAGCTATGAGAATCTTGCACTACTGTGACTAGTTTTGTTGAAATCTTGATTCTTGATCTTGCTGAGATGGGTGTTTGACGTTCTTTTTCTTGTTTTGGGTGGGTCTAGGGCAAGCAGGAAGGTGAAAAGCAATGATGATCTCTGCAATGATATCAGAGAATTTTTATCTTCTGTTGGACTTCCTGAGGATCACGTACCCACCATGAAAGAGCTGTCACAGCATGGAAGGTGTGAATTTGAATGTCATTTATGTTCTTGGTTTTCATTTTCCGTTTTTCATTCTATTTTGCAGCTAACATTGGTACAGTTAAAGGATCTGAAGCTATTTAAAAGCTTTATGTATAGAGGACTGCACCTAATTTATATCAAATCCAATTAATATTAGCAATGAATAAATATTTATCTTACTGCAAGATCAAATGTAATAGGACAAATGGATTTATTTGTAGGGGAGCTAGTAGCTAGTACTAGCTTGTTTCCTTTCTGAGTATTCCTGCCACATGCCCAACATTTAGTTGGACAACAGGCAAAAGAAGGAATCAACTGGTTTTTCCTTTAAAATTGGTCTTCTTTAATACAGTTGGGAGGTGGTGGTTATTTTTTTTTCTTTTGGGTGATAAATGGATTTGAAGAAGCTCATTCTGTTTGTTTATGATGAGCTGATGGTTAATATCAATGAGACTTGTAACATGAAGATGATGGCTTATGTTTTTGCCATGTGCCGAGCAAGGTGCTAGAACAATGGCATGGAAAGTTACTTTGTGCTCTGAACTGTGTTGGTTGGGGTTGTTTCTTGAACTTGTGCTCTATTTCATGTCTCTTTAGTGCTTGATTCCACTTCTATGAACTGTTATACAGTTGCGAGATAACCATATTTCTTACATCAATGTTACTCCAAACTTCTGCTAAAGTGTACACAATTAAAAGAAATTTGGATTTTGCGTATTTAAGAACCAGACCTTTGGAGATATCTTTGCAAGCTATGTGATTGTCTCATACATTCTACAGGCAAGACCTTGCAAACATTGTTAGAAGAAGAGGATACAAATTTATCAAGGAGCTTCTCTTAACTTCCAAACAACCAATCTATGAGTGCAGTGGAGAGGATGGCCTTGTTGAAAAAAGTGAAGATGAATTGTTAGGTCAGCAGCTCTTGTCTCTGTGTATTCTAGGTTGTAACAAATGGCCATTTTTGGATTTTTCCGATTGTCAACCTGCTAATTTAAAATGTCAGATGGAAAAATAACAGACATGGCTCATGATGTTTCTTTACCAAGTGAAGCTTCTGCTGTGGATGACTATACAAATGATGCAAACAATGATATTACTCTGAATTCTGACGAGCATAATTCTGGTGATCAAAAACCCTTGGGTTATTCTTCCTTGGCGGAAAAGGTGGCCAAATTTATTCAGAATGGAGAACTGGATAGTGTAGAGGGTAAGTGATGCTACTTCAGGGTGCGTATATTAAATGACATGAATTGTTTATCTGGGTGACAATACTTGGCACTCTACTTGCATCATAAAGTTTATTTGGGTGACATTACTTGACAATGCCTGAGTCGTTTATCTGGACGACAATACTTGGCACCATAAGTACCTGAATTGGTAAATTTCATTCGCAATGGAAAGCTGGTAGAGTGTAAGTTATTTTCTTTCTTCTCTTGTTTATCTGGCTGTACGTTCACCAATTCAGGTACTTTGTGGTGATAATACTCTCCAATTCATTCATGTTACGCACTAACCATTTGGCCCAGATATTTCATGCACTTTTATAAGTAGTTGTAATGCTCTTCTCAAAAAAAAAAAAAAAAAGAAGCTGTGATGCATATTGGATCTGCTGTTCATACTTTACAAAAAAAAAATTGTATCTGCTGGTCATTCTGTCCTCAAAAGCTAGTTTCCAGTGACTAATATTTGCCACTGCTAAGGCCTTGGGCAAACTTCCAGGTTCTGGTGATGTGAGCATGAGTAAATCTATTCAATTCCAAAATGAGATCCAAAGATTTTGAGTAAATTTAACTGTTCTGTTTTTGCTTGAATTTTCAGATAGTGGCTTTGAAATTTTTCAAAGAGGTGAGCAAGTTGAGGGATCTGTTGGAGGACAGAATGTTATAGAAGCAGAATCTATTATTCCTAAGGAGTATACAGATCTTGTTTATAAAGGTGATGGTGCTGAGATATTCAGCGGAAATCCCATGACACAATCAACCCAGCATGTTGAACACCCCAGTAGGCAGAATTCTCCAATGAGGTATGCAGTTGTTGCAATATTTAAGCTTCTATCGGAGTAGGTTCTTCAGTTTCCACTGGACCTTCAGTAAATCTCTGGTTCTTCATTGTCCCTTCTTCGTTTTTTGCGATTTTGTTTACCAATATACAGATCATGCTATATTAAACTTGATGCAGGATGAATGTGGAATAATCACTATGCATAAACCATCGAAGTTCTATTTGTGTCTCATTCTTGTTGATTTAATAAATCTTCCTTTTGCATCTCATTCTTGTTGATTCAATAAATCAATCTGTGGCCACAAACATCCGTCAACTATTGCCCTAACCTAAACTGATATCATTTTACTATTCTTGTGAAAAAAAAAACATCCTTGGATTATCCTGCCATTAGTTTCTTTCAAAAAGTTAATGGCTCTAACAGATAAAGGTGCAGAGGGCACGACTTCCTCAAAGCTCTCCTAATTCTGGAACATTTTTGTCCGGCAACAGCAAAGACGGTTTGGTTGGGAAAGAAGGTGAAAGACATTGGAAATCCTTGAGAGTATATGGTGTTGATACAAATGCGAAATGTTTGACTAGGAAATAAAAGTAAGAGGGAAAGGGAAAAAAGACTATGCTTTTAAGAATAGTTGGAGTCTTTGTGAGTGAAACATGATCTTGAACATGATAGGCTGGTGATTATCTCCGTTTTTCTTTTCAAGAACAAATTTGAAGAACTACAGGCGGGTCCATGAGCACAGGGATGGTGCACAGATTTTGCTTCATACAGAAATAAACTAGTTTCCCCAATTTACACCACAAACTAATTTAGGGCACCAAGAAATGTTTAAATTTAAAAGAGGATAATTGGTGTAAGGCAGAAAGGAAAAAAAAAATAACGGTCAAATAATAAGGAATCAAATAAATACCTTCATTATACTTCTGCAGTCCCCTTCTCTGTTCACCAAAACTCAGTGAAGTTCTTTATTCCAGAAGAACTTCCACAAATTCAACTTGATTTTTCTCCACATACTCTCAACAATTGGATGACTTTTTCTTCTTTGAGGAGTTAGGATTTCCTATACACTTCTTGTTAAGATTAAAAAAAAGGGCAAGCCCGGTGCACTAACCCCCTATGCGCAGGGTCCCGCTATACACTTCTTGTTAAGATTACAGATCAGATATTAATGTACATATGTTTTTGTGGAGGGTATTTCCATCTTTCTGTTATCTGGACGAACCTTGATTTTTGTAGGAATGATAGCCTGTCAACTGAATACTTAGCCATGACTGAAGGGAGAATTAGTGCTGATACTGAGGTGACAAAATTCTTCGTTCTGATTGTTTGTTTTTTATTTGATTCCCTTTTTGACTTGGGATTTCCTTTGCCTTCATATTTTATCTGTTAGCCCCACAATATGGAGATTCAAGCTGAAATTAATCATCTCAAGTTCGTGCTGGTACCGCTCTTTGGACAAATTACTGTTGAAATTTTGCTTACCCTACTTGGCTTCAATTTTTCTTTATTCAGATATTTTCTGTATTCATTTTCCATAAGCATACCCAATGCCTTAAATGGTTTGTTGCTGTTCTTAGCATCAGAAGGAACTGGAGTTAGCTCACTTGAAGCAGCAGATTGAAGAGGAAAAGGTATAATTTTCCTTCTTACTCTTATCCATTCTTCAGGGAAAGAAAAGAAGATAAAAATACGAAGACCCAACTCCCTTTTTGTCTTGTGATAGTAGTGGATATTTTCCTTTTTTAAATGATAGAAAAAGACACATTTCTCTGTGCTGCAGACATGTTGCCACTTATTTGACATCCTCCTATGTCATCTTAACTATTGTTTTATGATCTCTCATGTTCAGTTTCTTGATCTTGTTATGTGCTAAGTCTGACTTGACTTTTTGATGACACAATCCTATGCACAACACAACTCAACAAACTATAAAAGGACGAGTGGATAAGGGAAACTGGAGTATTCTTTCTTGGGAACTTGCTGTGGCATTTGAATTGAACTAGTCTATTCATGCTACTGATATGATCGTTAATATTATATTTTGGTAATTCATTCAGCTGTTCTGGTCGTGTATTACTGTGATTATGTGAACTTTACCATAATTTTTTGAAACTTGTAACATGTTACTCAAACGAACAATTGTTCTTCATGAAGTGGAGATACTGGAGAAGTGTAATTTTCTTGTATTTTTACTTTCAGCGCTTACTGTCTATTTTGCAAATCAAAGCTGAAACTGAAATCAGAGAAGCACAAAGACTTATCTCAGAGAAAGATGCGGAGCTAAATGCTGCTGAAGATAGCCTTTCAGGACTGAAGGAGGTATTCAATCATCCTCTTGCATTAACATTTCCCGAACTATCAAAATTCTTGACTACTGCCATCAAAGTATAATATGGAAAAATATTTGGGAAATTGCTCCAATTTCTGCTGGAAAAGGGGTTTTATGTACTACACAAGGTATATCCACCAGAAGTTTCATATAGATGTTGGCTTCATTAAATCCTTTAGATAATGAAAAATCACGATAGTCTGTTGCTGAAGCGTGGCTAGGCTGATCAGGTTAGTATATTTGACATAGAAGAAGTAAGAACTTGTGATTTCTCCAGAAAAAAGAAAATTAAGAGAATTTGTAGTGAACTTGAACTATGATATAATGTCTGGAAGTTTGAGTGACACAAAGGAAACAAGAGATCCTAACTAGAATTTGTGGTCCTCGTCAATACACAGAAGAGCAGATAATAAATAGATAGAAAAAGCTCCTAATTAATTAGGAAACTAAAGCCTTACCTCCAACTTTCCGTCCCACCCCAGTATATTTTGTTCTGCTGGTGGAGCTATGGCTTGTTGATATAGCACATTTGTTTCTATTAGGTTGAAATCCTATACTGGGCAGATGGGGAAAATGTTGAGGTGGCTGGCAGTTTCAATGGGTGGCATCATAAAATAAAAATGGATCCACAAGAATCACCAGATCCCATCGGCGAAGATGTACAAGCATCATCAGATATTGAAGATATGCAAACATCATCAAATATCGTAGATCCCATTAGCATGAGGTTAGTATTCTGTCTATTTCTTTATCTGTGGGGTGATTTTTAACATATCAGTTTGTCGGTTATGTGATTTCGGACTTCCTTAGATGTGGGATTGTATTTAGGTTATTCCTTTTCATCTCTTCCTATCATTTTGTACTACTTCAAATCTTCAATAACACATTGTTTGGTGCATATCCATTGCCAGAACAGGAACTCTGTGCAATCAATAATTTGGGAAGCCTGCCCAGTTTCAGGCTTAATAGTGTCTTTCTCTGATCCAGAGGGAGTGTTTTCTGTATGTGTACTTAATTCTAGTCTGATGAAATTTGTAGTTCTCAACTGCTAAAACTAACTTTGACACATTTGGGTAGTGTACATCTGTGCTAAGTGGAAACTTAGCTACATTTGCAAAATAGTATGAAGGACACAGCCAATGGGAGATGAGTCACTCGCCTTAGTACCATAGCGCCTACACTGAAGTGCTACCTTAAGCAAAGGGAAGCACACAACCTGGTTTCTAGCTGAGCTCAGGACTAAAGTGTCTCTAAGTAGCCTTTAGTAGCTCTGTTGTGTACATTTGTACAAGTATTACATACAAGTTTAGTCTATTTACACTCTATCTAGTTATTTTCTCAAAATAAATGATGACTCCTCAAATTTGAAGTACTATGTAACAGTATTAGTTTATAATAGTCTTAAGCATAGAGTGGGGTGGGGCTCATGCTACTTTGAAGGATGTGGTTTTGAGATGGAATAAAATAGAACTCAAATAGATGGGTGTAGGGAGTAGGTAAGATTACTTGGCCTGTTGACTGGACCCAACCTCCATTAAATACAATAAAACTTAGCCTATTGATTTATCAGTTATTTTCCCATCATCTTAGAGCACTATGTAGGGGTAGAAGGGAGTTACTCTTTTTTTTTATTTATCTTATGTAAAACAAATTCGATGTATGATTTGCTTTCACTGATGGTGCTGTAAGGTGGATTATTGAACTCGGGATCATATTGTTTGAACATTTATCCTCTATAGTGTTGTCAGCTTCTGCGAGTGTATCATGGGATCCAACAAACCATTTCCTTTTTGAAGTTGTGCAACTACTAATTTGTCTCATGTCAAACATGAGGTCCTTTTCCCTTTTTCCTTTGGCCGGGTAGGTGCCAAGTGTCAAACATTTTATAATTCCGCCTCATGTAGGCCCAAATCCACAATCTAGTAGGTATTAGTTGGCTTCTTGGTCCAATAGATTTGAACTATTCTGGTCTTTTGAGTCATCATATATTTTCATTTGTTTACAGTAGTAATTTATATGTAAATGCAGAGGAAGAGATCTATGGACTACCCTCTAACTGAGTTATTCTGTATATTTACCGGCCTCAACCTCTTTCTTGGAAGTCATTGTAATAATGAATAACATTGTAAACAACTTTTCAGGAAACCTCGGCTTTGGAAAACCATGTTATGGCTGTATCCAGGGATATATGAGGTACGCTATCTACAAACTACTCTATGATAGAGCAATAAAAGCTGGTTGAGTGGTCACTTCTCGCCTCATAGTTGTATTTGGAATAAGTAACTCGGCTTTTGCTTGACGTGCATTTTATGTGCTCCATAGACAATACTATTAGGAGTACATTGGTTGATCATTTAAAAGATCTTAAACTCTGTCCAAGCTCATCCGTGTTATTATTCTTCATTGAGTCATATCCACAACTTTGCAGTCAATGAGGGAAACATGCAGGTGAATTAGAAAATTGAGTTCGAGTAAAACTAATAACCACAATGGGATTTTATCCATACAATGTTTTGATTAAGAAACAATTCATATTTTGTCGCAGTAATTAGTTAGATTTAGCATTTGATTCTGTGGAATGATTTTTGTCTACAATATGCTCTATTAGTTGCTGGAAGAAAGAATAAATCTTGCCATTTTACTCCAAAAGTTCAAATCATTTCTCCAACCTTAATTTTTTAGTAGTCTGACAATCCTAATTAAGCAAGGCTTCTTAAATTAGAACGTCCTATCACTAATGAGCAAGTTGAGTCCTTTGATGAGTTCCTAGTTATATTTTTCAATCTTACCTCTGCCTAATAGCTTTTCTGTTCTTCTGCTTTAAAGTTGTTTGAATGTGTCTTACATTTTTCAAGGACTGTATTTCGTACAGATAAAATTCGTTGTTGATGACCACTGGACAACTGATCCTCAAAGAGAGACTGTTTCGAGAGGTTCAATACACAATAATATACTACGAGTTGATAGATGATTTTGGTATTGCATACCCACATGCACATACAGAGGTAGTTTAATAGTCTCTTCCGACAACTATGACTTGAGTCAAAATTCCATTACTTTGTTTTTCTTTGTTTACGACTCTCCCTCCCTGAATTGACTGGAATGCCACTTCCTCTCATCTTTCTTATTGTCTGGCTTCTGAAATGATAATAATAGCTACTGGCCTACCATTTCTTAAATCCTTTAGTGTCGCATTGCTTGCTAACTGTTTGAAGATAATGGATAGTAGCCTTGTTCAAATTGATACAGAAGGCTTGTGTCAGTTGCTTGAGTTTGTTAAATAACTTTTGTCAAGCTATCTTTCTCTTTAGTAGATTATTATTTACTCGTTAATTATATTAATTGAGGTTGATATTGTGCTTAATTTCTCTCTATTTTTTTATTCAGGATGTTGTTCAATGATGCAGTTAACACATTCCTTTTTTCTTCCGATGAAGGTACCTAATTGCCTTGCCAATTTTAGAGAACCTTTTTGCTTTCTTCAAATGACTTATTTCAGTAACCAAATACTGTTCATGATTGGTGCATCTTCTTTTCGAGTGATATTACCTATTAACGACGGATGGTTTTTCATTTCCACAAACATTGTCATGACAGATTTAGTGTTATATCTTGACCATTTAGTCTTGCCGTTAATTCTATACACCTTACAGCTCACATTTTAACCAATTTCATGACTACAATTTGCTGTAACATATTCGTTTTAGTGAATATAATTGCAAAATGCTGGTGGCAGTTGGCATATATTTTTGCTCTTTTAATCCATTTGAACTTTGATGTTCTTATTCTTCTTCCTAACATTTGCTAATTTTGTATCCCTCCCTTCCCCAAAACCTGCCTCAACTCTTCTCTGCAGACAATTGCCAGTAGCAGGAAGGTTCTGGTTTGAAGTTCATTCATGAACGATCATGAAGTCCATGGATCATATTGCGTTTACATGAGCAGAGCGATGCAACTTGAAGACTTTACGTTCTTCTTCTACTGTCAAAGCTCATCATCCTGTTGAAGACCAAGGGCAATGGACTACTTGTACAACTTAACAGTTGCAGTTGAAAATGTGATGTGCACATAGTTGAGCCACAAGCAGTACAATGTCAGCCAGTAGGATGAATTTTGTGGAATTGCCTGCAAATGGCTATGTACAGGATGATGATTCCAGAGTTATTACCATTCTACAATGGTGAAATCTTTCTAATAAATTTTAACTTTCGACGCGTATGAACTTCTGATTCGCTCGTTTGAAGTTGATTTTGATATGGTTAAACTTGCAGAAAGTTTTGTAAAATAAGTTCATGGAACTTATTGTTTTCTTTGGAATTTTACATATTTGTCTCTTGAGCTATGCCATCTTTTTTCTTTTGCTCCAGAAGTTTGTCAACTAAACAAACTACACTCCCATAGCAAACACAAATGACCTTAGCAAAGTTTGACATATTGTCTTAGTCCACAATTGTAACTTTTTTTTACTTTTCCATCTGGTGTTTGATATCTATATTGGTTCCATGTTAGAAAATAGGTGCTTATCTAACAAAAGCAACTCTGCATATAGAATGATTCAAACTTGAGATCTTTAGTTAAGGATGAAACAATATTTACCACATAATCACCATGGAGTTGTTCTTAGTCCACAATTGTGTCATCTCATTACAGTAGCAGAGTCAATATTTTCGTCATGGGTGGGTGATATTTATATTAAGGGTGTTCAACAATGGATGTATATCCGGAAAGGGTGTTCATCTGACCACGTTTGAGTGAATATAACTCCGCTCTGGTCTAGATAAAGAACCAAAAAACAACTTTTGTAAAGTAGCTAGTGCTTGTGGTCACCACGTGTAATATCTTAGTATATTTCATTTTATATATGCATATTATAGTCGTGTCACTTTCTTTGCCTTTCCCAATATACTCTTATCTCCAACAACAACAACTACTTAAATAGACCAAGAACCAATTGTTTCTTGAAAATCAATCACTTCTTTTTTCTTTCACCAATGGCTAATATGGTGAATGCTTCACCAATTGCATTCACAAAATACCCTTCTTTTTCTTTACTTAATTATCAACCAATTATTTCTTCCAAAATTTCCTCTAAATCTTTCAAAAATGAAACAAAAAGAAGGATTTTTTTGGCTCCTCCCTTAGCTTACAAGAAGTTGAATTGTGAAGATGTAGAAATAGTTGAATTAGAGAAAGAAGAAAATGAAGTGGAAGAAGAGTTTTTTACTAATGAGACATTTTTGTATTCATTCAATCCTTTGCCCTTCATGTTTTTTGCTGCTCTTCCTGGAGGTAAATGTTTTTTTTTCTTTTATCTTACACTTGCATCAACATACGAAACAAGTGACAGATTCAGAATTTTCATTTATCGAGTTTAATAAAAGTAAAATGTAGTGGTTGTGATTTGAATTGAGAATCTCGAGGTAAATTTTGAACCCTGAACCACTAGAGAGAGGGAGAGGTAGATAGATAGTTATAAAACTAAGAAAATACTTTATATATACAATGTAGTTTTTCGTCGAGGGGTTTAGGTGAACGCTCTTGGACACCCCCTAGATCCACCTCTATCTGGGAGCGTGAAATGTAGGCCGATCTTAGCTTTATCTTTGTGTATATAAAGAGAGTATTTTTGATAAACTCTTGGCGAGAAAACATTATTTTCGGAACAATTTGAAAGAAATGCAAGAGTTATCTTATACATGTGCTAAGTTGAATTGGTTGGAAACTTGGAACGACAACAATAACATATCCAGTGTAATTTCATAAGTGGAGTTTGGGGAGGATAGAGCTGCCAGGCAAGGGTTCGAATCCCACTGGCAGCGCTAACTTTTTTTACCTTGAAATACATCTGCCAGATGAGCACCCACCGTCGTTAAATCCTGGATCCGCCACTGCTTAAACATTGTTATTAGTAACTAAAAATGTTTGCTATTTTGATTCAGCTGGAACTATAAGGTCTCTGTTTGGGCCATTTGTTGAGCTTGTAAAATCATTGAACTTACCTGATTGGCTTGTACATTGGGGACATCCTGGTAACATGGTATGTTTTCTTTTATCTCTCGATCGGAAAAGAATCAAGAGAGAAAAAGAAAGAATCGGAATTGATGATAGATTTCCCGAAGCAAACACACATTAAACAGAACAAGTTTTCCTTTTTTCAGGCTGTTGTGCTCTTTGCTATGGGTGGTTATGGAACTTACCTTGGTTTTCGGATACGATTTTCCGATGATGTGGTAATAATTATGAATCATTGTTATCGTCCTCTTCCTTCATGATGAGTCGTATCGTTCTAATGCATCTGTTATGGTTATCTCATATATTCCCCCTCCTCTTTTCGTATGATTTTGCTTACTGTACTTGTCATTGTATCGTATTGTTAATTACTCTTGTTGCCATCGAGATAAATCGACGTTTTTATTATTTGTAGGAGGAAAAGGCAAAAGCTAAAGATTTGCATCCAAAACTTCTAGGAGGAATGTTCTTCTTCTTTGCTCTTGGAGCTACTGGTGGAATAACATCCCTGCTTACTTCAGATAAACCTATTCTTGAAAGGTACTTACTTTATTTAGGCGCGTGTTCGGTATGGATCGGAAAATATGTTTTAAATTTTCTCATGGTCAAAATGTTTAGTTAGTCTCTCTATCTCTATGAGGTCGTGGTGAAGTCTGCGTGCATTTTACCCTCTCCAGACCCCACTTGTGGAATTCCACTGGGTATGCTGTTGTCGTTTGGTCAAAATATTTCGAATGATCAAGAAAACGACTTCCTTAGTGAAAGTAAGGAAAACAAGTTACGTAAACCGTGCTGATACTCTGTTTTTGTTGCAGTCCTCATGCTGTCACAGGTTTTATTGGCCTTACTCTTTTGACTCTACAAACCATTTTGCCTACATTATTCGAGGTAAATCCGCTCAATTCGTTCAAATTTTAACACTCATGAACTCGACTTCTTCTCTCATTTTTTATCGTATAAGTACCTAATTTGGGTTTGAGACGTAGTTGATTGATCGATACTGATGTCACGTTATCTTGAATTGTTTAGGGGAATCCCGGATTGAGGAATGTTCATGGGATATTGGGAAGTGGTATAATGACATTGTTTCTCGTACACGCGTTCCTTGGACTTCAGCTTGGTTTAAGTTACTAAAATTAGTCAATTCCACAAAAAAATTAACTTGTTGCCATATATTCAATTTTTTTTCTTCGATAAACGTTTTATTTAGAGCTGAGAAAAAAGTACTATTATTGGGCAATTATAGAGAAATAATTGCTATTGAAGTATAGTTAATGAGATATGTCACCTAATTTTTTTCTATTTATTTAGTTTATAAAAATGAATTTGCAGAACAATGCCAAATGTCATCAGTCATCACCCAAAATTATATGATTTAATATCTTAATCTTTCTATATATAAAAAATAAAATTAAAAAAAGGCCTAAAAAAAAAGATAAAAAACTGTCACATGTCACTACCATAAAAATAGTAATAATTAGTTACTATTTTTGAATTTTATATTTCTGAAATACTTTTTTTTTTTTAGAAAATGAAACTTCACAGTAAAAAATCGAATTCGTTCCATGTTGGTATTTTAAAAAAGAAATAATAATCAACAAATAAATAATTTTAAATATTTTATATTTTTATCGTACTAAGAGTTGCGAATTCAAAAATTTTATTAGGAATTCAAAATATAAGATAAGTAAAAAAATTTACTAGAGTTTAAAGAATAAAACTTAAAAGAAACTGACTTAGTAATGAATTAAAATAGGAGTTCTATTTATTACCAAACTTTCGCTCTTTATTCTAATTAAATATTTAAAATACTTATTATATCCTTTTCTTATCAATTTTATTACTTCTTTAAAAATCATAATATAATATTCAACATTATAGAAAAATTTAAACAAAAAAAAAAGAAAAAAAAAATAACAATCTACTTTTTATCAAGAATATTTTATAATTTTGAAGTAAACAACTCAAATCTTCATATTTATAAATAAAGCTCTTACATCAAGATCTAACGTGATGTAGATGCATTGCAAACAAATGTCTAGTAAATGCATATTACCACTTAAACGAGTACTAGTAATTACTAATCTAGTAATTACATCAATTCGATTACTAGATGGCTTTCCAAATATATCCCCAGTAAATTTTGGAGGTTCTTTTTATTGTTTAATATCATTAAATTATTTAAATTCAAGATAAATATTTGATATCATATTGAGACAGCATAGACAAAATGGAGGCTTGCCTCTGGAGTATTGTATGACAAGAAGATACGACTAAACTCAAAGGTAAGTTTTACAGAATGGTGGTTAGACCATCTTTAATGTATGGGGTGGAGTGTTGACCAATAAAAAATGCACATGTTCAGAAGATGCAGGTCGTAGAGATGAGGATGTTGAGATGGATTTGTGGTCACACTATGAGTGATAAGATTAGGAATGAGACCGTTCGGGAGAAATTAGAGGTGGCCCCTATCGCTGACAAGATGAGGGAAGCGAGACTGCGATGGTTTGGACATGTGCAGAGAAGGAGTATCGATCATCCTGTTAGGAGGTGTGAGAAACTGGATTTGGGAGTTACACGGAAGGTAGAGGTAGACCGAAGAAGTATTGAAAGAGATGATAAGACAAGATATGGTGAAACTTGATTTTACTAACGACATGACCTTCGATATGAAAGAGTGGAGGCCGCGAATTAGAGTAGCAAACTAATATGTTAGTAGATTGATGTCTGGTCGTGGGGTATAGTAGGATGGTAGAAGTTGCCCGGTGTTGTCTTTATCTACCTTATATATATATATTAATCGTCTCGTATTTACTTGCTATCATGTGCTTTAGGTTATTAATCGCTCTTTCTGTTCACTTTCTCCTCCTCTTCCTTTCTTGTTTTCCATATCTTGCTTATTCTGCTTATGAATTTTTGTGACGAGGGTTCCCAGAAAACAGTTCCACTGGCTATGTTGTTGTTGTTATCCTTCTTTTTCTAAAGTTTTATAATTTCTAGAAGATAAATTACACCGTTTAAAAATAAAAAAAAATAAAAAAAATATAACTCAATAATTAATGACTTTAAATATTTTTTAAATAAATATACGTTGACTCACGAACCAAAACCTGTTTTATAAATGGCCTTCTCAGCAAACCACAAGAAACCACAAGGAAAAAAGAAAAAGGATTAGAGTAGACAAAGAAAGGGAATATGATGGATGAACTGAAATTTGTGGTGGAAGCCTCTGAGGTTGAGTCCATTACCCAGAAACTGGGACTACCCTCTGTCTACCATCTCCTCCCCATCTTGGTTAAACCCTCCCAGACCCTTGCCCGCCCACCCATCTCCAATTACCACGTCGCCGCCGTTGGCCTCGGCTCCGATGGCCGTGTATTCCTCGGCGTTAACCTTGAATTTCCTGGCCTACCCCTTCATCACTCTGTCCACGCTGAGCAGTTTCTCCTAACCAACCTCGCTGTTAACCGCTGCCCCCGCCTCCTCGCATTCGCTGTATCCGCTGCCCCCTGCGGCCACTGCCGACAGTTCCTTCAAGAACTCCGGAACTCTTCCGATCTCCAAATCCATATCACATCTCAACATCAAAACAATCCCGATGTCACTTTCGAACCTTTGCGTGAAATTCTGCCCAACCCATTTGGTCCGTTCGATCTCCTGGATGACGAAACACCTTTGCTTCTCGAGCGCCATAACAACGGGTTATCCCTGAGGTATGAGATAAATCACGATGGAGATCCGCGCAATGGGTTTTCAGATGAAGAATCCAAGCTAGTGAATGGCGTTTTGAAATCGGGAGATCTAAGCAACGGGTTTTACAAAATTACAGAAACCCTTTTAAGGATTGCAGCTTTGGAAGCTGCTAACGATTCACACGCACCTTACAGTGGGTGTCCATCAGGGGTGGCAGTAATGGATTGTGAAGGGAAGATTTATAGAGGTTCTTATGTGGAATCTGCTGCTTATAATCCAAGTTTAGGACCAGTGCAGGGGGCATTGGTGGCTTTCGTGGCCGGAGGAGGTGGTGGGTATGAACGAATTGTGGCAGCGGTATTGGTAGAAAAGGAGAGCGCAAAGGTAAGGCAAGAGGACACCGCTAGGATCTTTCTGAAGTTGGTTTCTCCTAAATGTGACTTGAGCGTTTTCCACTGTTGCTGAAAATATGGGTGTAAAAAGGATTGAAGATTGATCTGAGTTTAACCAACCAATATTTGTTCATTCTGTTGGCTTGTAAAAATATCCCCTTTGATGTAATAAATGAAATGAATAAAACATGCATTTTTGTGTCCCGTAACAAACAAAGCTGGCAAAATCCAGCCCGGCTGTATCAATAATTTTGGCAGGCTGTTACCTTTCTGAGATTCTAAAAGCTGGCATGTTCCGTGTGATGTACTATTTGCTTAAATTAATCAATGGAGCTTAACTAATCAATCTAAACTACCAAATTTCACTAGTATACTCGGTTTCCATCTCTACATTTACGGTTACAAGTTATGATGAGATTATTATGTTGGGATAAGTTATGATGAAATTATTTATATTGAGAGTAATTTTTTTATTGCTTGTTTGGTTTGTCATATTCAAAATGTTATTCATTGCATAATTTTTAAGAATGAGTTGTTTGTTTATAAAAATAAACTCTATGGTATTTAGTTTTTTTGTAATATTTTCTTTGTGAGCTTTAGCTATTCATTCTTAAAATAAAATTTCATTTTTTTTACGTAGACACCTAAACTAAGACAAATTCCTAATAGACACCACCAAGATTTGAACCCCATAAATATTTTTATCCTACCATTAGTTATTATTTTTGTGCGTGAGATCTTGTTTTTCATTTTTCTAACTAGAAATCGAGTGTTGCTGTCTTATTGCTGCTTCAATGACAACGTTATTGACTTATTCGATTTGGTTATGATTCAGATTTTGTTGACATCTAAGGTTATTACATTTAATGCAATTACTTCATTGTAATTACGTTGCGTCTTGCTGTTTGGTTTTCTTGTTTATTCCATGGATTTTTGTGGAATACCCTTTGTTGGGTATTAACTCGTTCTGCGCATTTGCTCTGAATCTTGCTGTGTTTTTGCTTGTCGGGAAGACATCTGCTTTGACTATGAATGTTGCTGGTGTGGTGAAGGATTGGTTGTTGATTGCCTTTTTGTGGTCCGTGATTAAGGATACTGTCACACCTGTGAATTTGGTTGGATATGGATTGGCTTTCTTAGGTGTGGCTTATTACAACCACGCCAAGTTGCAGGCTCTTAAGGCGAACGAAGCACAGAAGAAGGCTGCACAGGCTGCTGATGAGGAGTCTGGAAGATTGTTGAAGGAAAGAGAAGGGGAGAATGGTGCTAAGAAGAATGAAATCTCAGGGTTGAATTGATTCTTGATTTACTTCATATTATCCTTAGGTAGGATGGATTGAGAGGTAAAAACCTGAAGATCAGACTATGATGTCCTTGTATGGTTGTTTAGGTTCTGGTTTTTAGGTATAATCTTTTACATTATCTGTTTTGAGGATCTTAAATTATGAAAGTAACTGATGCTTCTTTATATGTCTCTTTCCCTTTTCTTGGAATACTTTGTTTGTCTTTAACTTCATTGCCTTAGGAGTTGAGCAAATGCAGCTGTTGCTTAAAGCTCTCTCTTTGAAGTGCTCTACATGTTAAAATGTAGATAGACATTTAATAACTGAAGATGTTAGTCATCTTCAACATGTTCAAACAGTTGACCTAAACTTTGGAATGATCCACTCTTGTTGATGTACTATGTTGAATAAACCATAATGTTGTACTATAGATCAATATATACCATGTTTTTTTCTTTGGTGTATTCTTTGAGTCAGAGAAGATATCTATAATTTGAATGAATCCTTTAGAAAACATGCTCATTTAATCTTCCTTGCTGCTTATTTTAGATTGAATACAAGTTTAGCTGCCAATTTATCCAAGTTTGATCCCTGAAATTGACCTTTTCTCACTGCAAATGTTTGAACTTTTCTCCAAAAGCCTGCCTCCTTGGTTGATGATAGAATAGGCTTGAATTCCTGGACTCTGAAGCAACTCTTTCAAGAACGTCAGTTCTAGTAATGAAGTGATGAGAAATGGTAGTACACTTTTCTGAGGAATTTGTGTGTAGAAAATTGGTTTAAGATGGGACATAAAGGAACTACAGCAACTAATAAGTCATTGTAAACTACCACCACCGCCATCATACTTGGTGTAATCCCATAAATAGATTATGAGGAGGGTAGGATGTACACAAACCTTCTATTTTTTGGGGTGAAAATGTTGTTTCCAATAGACCCTTGACTCAAAAGAGACATATGGTAATATATATAAGCAGGGTAGCTTTATGGTAACATACTTAGACCCATTCATATGATAAAATACTTGCTTCCACTTGAACAGTTGGGCATGTTAGCCTTTTGAGTTTTTTTTTTTGCAATACCTTTTTGTTTCTCACAAGATTGCGTCTTTTATCTAAATTCTAATGCATAGGCAAGAGATCTGCTAAGTAGATGAAGCAGCAGAAGAATATCTGCAAAGTTCAACAGCTATTATTTGAAGATCTGGACATTTTATTGATAAGAGAAATATAAGCGCGCGACTAATTGTTGTAACTTTAATCTTATAATTAGTGGAATTCGTGAAAAATAAATGTACTCAAATCAATTTTTTTTTCTATTTTTATAAAATAAAGAGCCAAATTATTTACGATAAATTTTCTACTCAAATAAAAATACTTTTAATACAGGGTTATACAAAAATAATAGTAATAAATTAAGTCATATGAATTATAAAATATTTATTTTTGTTTTAATTTTGGTAGCTCATATGCATGATTTTGGTGGTTTAATTATTTAATAATGTTGTCATTACGATATTGATTATTTAAATATACATGCTGTCAGCTTTATTGTATTTGACTCTAATTAAGCTACATAAAATTAGTTATTTCATTTTCATCTAAAATTAATATATTGCATTATTTGAAGAAAATAAAAAGGTCATAATTACTTTCAATAGCCAAAAGGCCACAACTTTTCATGTATTATTAGCGTTATATTAAAAATAATTGTTTTTATTTAAAAAAAAAATCGTATTATAGATGTCTAATTCAATATGATGATGATAATAATGTGATAAAAAAAATGTAAAAGACGAGTGTTGAAAAGTTGTCACAATTAAAAATTTATAAAATAATTTTGATATTTAAATTATATCTTGATTCATAATCAATCTTCCGATGATCTTAAGTAAGATTGCGAAATGAAAAAAAAATTGAACTTTATAATATAAAACATATATTGTATGATTCGTCAAGTCAGTAATCGTCTAGACAATTTCACATATTAAAATAATAATAAATATATATCAGCATTTAATATTTATATTAAATTACATACATTTATTACAATATAAGATTTACTTAGATTAAACGATCTAATAAGAGAACTTATTGACATCATAGACATTGAATTATAAATTTAATAATTATCATAAACTAATTTAATTTGAAACTATTATCGAATACATTAATTTTAAATTATGAATTCGTCTCGATTTATATAATACGACAAATTATTTTAGCATAAAGTTTTCTTTGATATGAAGTCACTTTAATAGTTACTAGGAAAAAAGAATACGATTTGTGTGCTTCGTTAAAGTCTATGTCGGCCACCGCGTTGAGTCAATTTTTAGATTAAGGAAAATTATTAATTTAAAATTTTAATAATTTTAATAATTTTATATAAAATATTCCCTAAAATTTCCACATAGTTAATGTATATTCAATTTTTTTAAAATTTGTACACATCTATATACTTTGGAATAACTTTTGACATGTGACGTTTAAATTTTGATATTGTTGGATGGACTTCACGCAAAAATGTATTAATATTTGAAATTCAGACAAAAATAACTAAAGTTTATCAGATATAACTGAACTTCAAATTGAAATGATTGATCTCGAAAGTCTAACTTCAAACAGTTTGAAATTGGTAAACTTGTAAACATCATACATAGTAATACTATATAAAATCATTTTTCCACCATCCAATAAAAAAAATAATAAAAACAAGTTTGAAATCTCTCACACATCACACATTGTCCACTCAAATTGTTTAGTTTTTTCTGCAGTATTGACAGCCAATTTGGGTGGAAATATGACCATGAAATCATCTCAAGGAATAATATTTGAAAAATGGTAATTACATCTTTGATGAAAAAAAAAACTATGGAAATGGATGCTACTTGCTAGTCCAAAGGTCACCAATTATGCTAATGTGCTGATATGATAGGGATAGTGACAACTTACAAGAAGGCAACTGCTACATAAAAAGAGAAGTAGTCAACATATCTAGTCTAAATATTATGCTCGAAGGTAGTGTCAGAGCAACAGTAAAATTATCTTCGTGCATTAGAGCTCCATTTAGAGGTTAAGCCATATTTGCCCGCCCACTTGGGTCACACCATCATTCTGGTCTAGGATCTAATGTTTTTTTGTATGTGTAAAAATTGTCATTGCTCATGTTTAATAGAGCAAACTGCATTATTTTAGTATATGAACCCTTTTCTCTTTTATTATGGCTAGCACCATTGTCATTACAAGATTCAATATTTCACTTGAATGTTTGTTTCAAATTACATTTCTAAACAAACCATGACAAATTTTCATGCATAAAAAAAGGAACTTTCATGTATAGCAAAATGAACTTTCTCATCTTGTTCATATTCTTGCATATCATGGAAACTATACAAGATATTTTCAATCAAAACTAAGAGTATCAAGATCAGTATAACCAGGAGAGCTTCAGATTCCTTATATCAACGCCACACCCCTTCATTCATCGTTATAGATCACCAGAAGATTCTGCAGCAAGTCATATGTAATGTCCAAGAGTCACCACATGCTGCGAAACTAACAGAGGAGACGCCATTCATATCGGGAGTAACCGATATGGTGTTTTGTTAACCTTTTTCTTTCAGCTCTTTTTTTTGCTTGTGCAGATAGGGAGCTGTTATATTAACAAGTGTTAATCAACTTTGTTGACCACATTCGTACTAACCGGCTACCATCTCCAAGTTTGATATCAATTGTGCTCCTCTTACCTTTCCTTTCAGATTCTGGTGAAGTTGGTTCTGCAGTTCTCACAGGTGGTTCAGGATTTCCTATTCCTGTTGATGTCTCGACAACTTTGTTCACCATTTCTAGGACTTCACTCATTTTTGGACGTGACTTTGCATGTCTGACCAAGCAGCGGTTGGCGACAATGGAGAGCTTCTGGGCTGACCTTGCAATTTTACCATCAAGCCTTGGATCTAATATTTGCTGAAACTTCTTAGAATCCGATATGTATGGCTTTACCCACTCTAAGAGCTTCTGCTCACTCCTAGGCCGATTTCGATCTAATGGGCGTCGACCAGTAATCAGCTCATAGAGAAAGACACCATAGCTCCACACATCACTCTTGGAAGTGAGACGGCCAGTTTGAACATATTCAGGAGCAGCATATCCCATGGTTCCAACAACCTGATACAATAGAGAGGTAATATTCAACCAGACTAAACCATGACGAGTTCTTAGGTTCATCATTGTTGAAGCCATATGTCGGCGTCATAGGAAGAAACAATTTAAGAAAAAAGTACGCAAATATAAAGGAGTGTTGGAACTATGTTTTGACATTCTATTGGAATCATGAGAAATTTATTGCATGTGCAATGTAGGGGAAAAAGAAATAAAGCTTCATAACAGTGGATTAATAGTAGTTGTCTGATTCTACTAGTATCCAATAATTCATTGAATTCAAACGGCTAACAAACGAAATCATACTAGGTTGTTGAGACAGGTTCTTGGAAAGCATGCTAGGGATAAGGAGGTGGTTTTGGTGTTGAATTTGCTTAACCTTATCTGTTATCTTATGTTTATGAGCTAAGGAAAAGTACATATTTACTTGAAATTGCTAAACGGACAGTAGACCAGAATGAAGTCATGCAAAATCAGTGACAACTTTGGAAACAAGCTTCATGGCTTTCCACGAAAGTGACCAATGGACCATCTTTGTTAAAACATGACATGGATGAACATAGAATTTCAAGACAGAAGACTACTTTTTGCAATGATATCCAGGGAATAAAATAGATAAATCATAGTTTGACAATTCCGTAAAAGGAGTTAGGTTTATATGACTATACCAACATCTTTTAGTATCCAAGTATCCTGCATTAATTAGAAAAACTAATGAACAAACAAGAAAAAGTGAAAATACCAAATGGCAAGATCTTCACGACACATGTACTAAAATGCATGCAAACAAGTTACGGGAGCATACCGCAGTTGAGACATGGGTTAGACCCTCAGGAGGTCCCAACCTAGCCAATCCAAAATCTGACAACTTTGCATTCCATTGCTCGTCCAAGAGAATGTTTGAAGATTTGAAATCTCTGAAGATGATCTACAATATTTAAAAAAAAAAAAAAGAGAGAGAGAGAGACATCAGGCTTCTGAACGGTAAAATAGTCGACTCAAAACATTAACAATTTGAGCTAACAAAATAGAAGACATAAAAGGGATGAAGTGTCATGCTAGTTTCATATTTACACTTTATATAGGTGTAAATAGCCAAGTGGAAAAAGCACCTGAACGTCCATTTCTTCATGTAGGTATATTAAGCCACGTGCAGCATCTTGGGCTATCTTTAACCTCATTGCCCAGGAGAGAGGGGTTTCTGACCTAGCCGACAGATGGTTTTCGACACTTCTGTTAGGCATGTATTCATACACCAAAAGCCGCTGGATTCCTCTCTCGTCATCTTCTGCACAATAGCCAACTAATTTGACGAGGTTTTTATGTTCAGCCACTCCAAGAACATTGACTTCTGTCACCCACTCTTTATGGCCCTATTGAATAGAAGCAAGAAGAGTACATTACTAAAAATTGGAACAAGAACATGCTGTCACTTTTTCTTTATTAACATGGTTCATTCCACAAAACTACTGTGAACAGACTGGTTATCAATCGCGTTCGCCAAATTTATGCCAAAAACGATTAACTATGCAGTAGCTAAAACCTGAAATTTGGTGGGTAAGTCACATTAAAACATGGGAAATGAGTTAGTTATGAAAAAGGTTCACTATAACCATCAAGGTGTTCTCCGAGTTACTAAAGTAAAGACAAAGTAGAGGGTCAAAAGTTGCTGTATTAGCAGCAGTAAAAGTACTTATTATTCTGCAGAAGCTTCAGCATAACCATCAACGATTGGTCCTAGTGACAAGTAAAGACATTGTAAAATGCCAACGCTGAAGTGTAAGCAGCTTTCTAAGTACCTTAATTCGTGAGCTGACAATGTACAATTATATACAGAGCAGAAGATTTCCTGTTTATGACCTCTTTCCACAATGGTATGACCTAATAATTATCAGAAATGACACTATCATTTTTGGTGTAGTATTGGATGTCGAATAGCTTCTTCCCGAATGAAAATGATATATTCAAAAACAAAAAGAAAAGCATTTACTTCCTCCAAAATGTTTAAGCTAAAAACAAAAAAACAATAATTTCTCCCTGGATTTCAATTTGTTTGTCTTACTTTCTCTTTTAGACTGTTTCAAAATGAATGTCTCTTTCTTTCCTTTTTTTTCTAACTCTTTAGTTTCAGCTTTCCACATGGCATGTTTTAGACCACAAAAATAAAGGACACTTTGGTATATTCTCCCTATCTTTAGTTTAAGACCACAAGATTCGAAAGTCTCTTTACTTTCTTAAACTTTGTGCCAAGTCAATACTAGACAAACAGATTGAAATGGAGGAAATAATAAAAGAGCAATCATGAAAGAATTATATTGACACACCAAATAGTAACTAGGTCAACAACATGGATTAAAGGAGTATTATCACGCTTGAAGATAAACTTTACTTCATGATCAAAACAGGGTCAATCATAAATCAATAATATCAACTCACTATAATTCAATCCCAATCTAGTCAGTTCAGATTCATGAATTCTCTGTACCATTTACCGTTCTGAGGTTAGGTACAAATAAATATGGGGTTTCAACAAAACTCTAGTGAAGAAAAACATGTTGATGTTGGAATAAGAGAAATATAAGTTCAGCATCAGTGCACTTCAGTTGCACATAAGATGAACGTGAGCACAAGAAAGTGCATAGGCATTAGGCATCTCAAATCAAAAGCTTTTCAGATAATGACGATTGAACTTTCGTCATGCTTATTGAAGTTGGGAAAAATAAATCCTTTTCTGTACTCTATTCTCATTTTTGGAAACATGAAAGGTCATATTGGACAAACCCGCACGATGGAAAATGCTCTCTTCAGACTACTAAATAATCCAAAACAAATACCATCACCAATCACCTCAGACTGTTTCAATGAGGCAAGCTAAACAACTATTTATTGGTAATCCTCAACCATCAGAAGATTTTCTCACTAGGCCAGAGTAACCGGCTAGTGCTTCTCACAGAACCATACTAAATGGAGCCATCACATGTTGGAAGACATATACCAACCACACTTCCGAGGTTCAGCACTTCTTTTAAAAATGGTAATAAGATCTGGGGTTCAGCACTTTTCTAAGTTCAAAGGATTAGACTTTGCCATCTACAATTTTTCAAATATGTGGAATTTTCCATCTATGGTCGTCCTTCAATAATCCTCACTTGGGGATTACACTGGTCGTGTTGTTGTTGTTGTAGTCGGCCTTTGAGTCATTTAGATGGAGGCAATCCATAGCACATCACTATGCCAAAAAAACAGAAGAAAAGTACAAAACAGAAGGACGTGTTTTAACATAAGAGATCATTCAAATCCAAGGGCTTTCATGTGCACAGTCAACATAAATTTGAATAACGTCAAGCCAATTCAAATTAGTTAGTATATAGTCACTGTGTGGGTCTATAGACATACAAAATGTTTAAAAAAAAATTGAAAAGGTAAACAAGAATTAAAGTTAAAATATTTCCCTAGCAACTTCATATCGTGGAATAGTTTGCTTTATTCTTCCAAATTTTCTGTACTACTAAAAGATTTCCAAAGTTTTCTAATACGGCTCCACAGGTGAGGCTTAAATGGCAAGAGAAATGATAGTAGTTAAAGTAACATTTAGATTTAGTTTAAGGCAGCTAAAAAGCTTAGAGATGATGAAGTGTGTATCAACTGCTAAGTGCCAACACCTAATAAATAGTGATGTCAAAGTGCAAGATCCTAATATTTCTAATACATAATTATTCGAGCTTAAAAGAAACTAGTTTACCTGTAATCCTCTCCTACCAAGTTGCTATATAGCCACATCAATCTTTTTAACTGAATCCTCACCACTCTTTAAGGTGGCCTTATATACACATCCAAATCCACCTTCCCCAATCTTGGCAGTTCGGTTGAAATTCTTCGTTGCTGCTTTCAGTTCTGAGAATGTAAATGCCCTGAGTTCGGAAGGCCTATCTGACAGGCTTGGAAATTGGCTCCTTCCTCTGGACTCAGTGCTGGTATCTGATACATTTTGAGAGCTGGACTCATGATGAGAATGCCGAAATTCACTATCAAAAAGTCCAAAAGAGGACAGAACTGGATTTGACTTCGCCGTCCTAGGTTCTTCTTTCTTCTCACCATTGTAGAACGGAAAACACTTCATGTCCTTCAGTATACTACTAAAATACCCTCCCTGCAAATTCAGATCCGGAATGGTCAATTAATATTCGAATAATTTCACATAATGGTAATACTTGGCAGTACTGAGTTATATCATATTTGAATATCTATTTACACTGATGTCTGCAAAATTTATCCAAGATTTAAGGAGCAGGAAATGTGCACGTGCCTTGTTAAGTAAAAACAAATAAGAGCATGGTAAAGAAATATACAAATATGAAAATGATAGTTAGGCAGAAGACTAACCAACCAATCCATGGAAATGCAAAAAGAGAAGCCATTAGTAATAGATCAATTCTATCCTACCAAGCCTAATGGCAATTACTCCATGGCTCTCAATTTTTCATATTTTCTTGTCTACTCTACATTCATATCCATGTTCTAACCCTTCATTTATATTTTACCAACATTCCTGTTGATCAGCTTTTCTCTATGAATATCTCCCATACAATATTCATATTCAATCTTAAATTTCTTAGTATGTTCTCATAATTAAACATTCCATAATAGGAGCATAAACTTTTACATTGACCTAGCAGGATTGAGAAAATTTTGGGCCAACTGTTTAAGGCCAAAGGCAAGAGGGTAACCTGAAAATTTCCATCTCCTGGCACTTTGTGCTCCACCAAGTCAAATAATTGCAATCTGACGCAAGGGGAAAAAAGAGCATCTGATGCTTAGCAGAGAGTAAACTAAAGCAATAATATTACCATCAATTGAATTAGCAAAAATATCAATTTAATATTTAACTTATGTGGAGTAAAACCTAATGAAAAAAGAAAAAGACAACACATGCATGGTGTCCACTGTCCTGTGACTTTATGGAAACAAAGAGTTCACAATATCTACTGTAATGTGCTTTGTAAGTGTTTATTTACAAGGCAACAGAACATTAGCTTGCTCAATCCACACCAATGATTTCCTGTGCTTGTCTCAAGTCGCATCTCTCCTATTTGATTCTCTTTTTTCCAATGCTTCAGGGGTTAGGTGATACTTCTCGAATAGCAGGCAGTAAGAACCACCAAAGGCATTAATAAAGAAAGAAAAAAAACTAAGAAACGAAAATACAGAAAGGCTTCTGGAGACGCAGGATACCTATGGCAAGACAGGTTTACATTTCTCGCAGTGAAGCTATATTTCATTACCTTGAAAAGTCCTCAAGACTTTGGAGGGAAAGAATTAGGCAAAGCCCCGCCATAAGAAAATATGTCATTAAGTTGTTCCTAAACAAAAAGTTTGCCTACTTGAAAATCTAAGTCGGAGGGATTAGCAGATACCTATCTAGCAGCCTTTGGTGATCGGACGTTGCTTCATCAACTGAAGGTATGTCTCCATTTATTCTAGGAACATGCTGCACAGTTAATAATACAAAATGTTATAAGAAACTAAAGCAACTTTCAAGAAGGTATATCCACACAAAAAGACCTACATGGTCCAGCTAAAGGCTTCCGATTTCAGTCCATTCACAACATACCAAGTATGTATATGATACATCTCTGTATCCGACTGTAAAGGGAATTTCATTTAATTTCTCTATATTTATTAAGTATTTACTCTTGAAAAAAAATTAATAAGGTTTAGCATATCCTTTAATATAATACATGCGGTATCCAGATGGATAGAAATAATTGGGCAGTTGCTGATTTAAGTGGTTAATATTCTGATGATATTAATTCAACAAAGCTAGCCCTATATTGTTTACCAGCACCAAGAAAATGATCAAAGATGCAGAGCACCATACATGTCCTCATACACAGTGAATTAGCAGTTTCAATACTCACAAAGACCAGCCACTCACAAAGTTACTATGAAAATCTCCAAGAATTGGGGAATTTCAAGCTCATCAAAGCTTCTACAATTTACTATCAGACACAACACTTACAGGAATAGCACTGAGCTGGTTTATTCTCTTCCCTACTTCTCCATCAATCTCAAATTCATCTTGTATTTCCAGTGTGTAAGTATACTCTTCACCATCATATGATCTATCTTCAGGACTAGAGCAAGAACTTGAAGGCCCCACCTCATCAGCTTCGAGGCCAGCACCATGCCCTGAGAATCATATACATATTAGAGAATGCTTAAACTTGAGAGACAATCCCAAAACTGAAAACAATAAATATTATACCAGCATAATACTCCCTTGGAGGACCAGGCCAATGCTGTAAACCAGTGGAGGCTTGCAAGTACTGCTCATCTGCATGTGAAGGTTGAGCATCTTCTGCAATGGACAACTCTGACCATTCTTCTTGTAGAGCATGAGCAATAACCTCATCATTGTCAATGTTGCAATATGATGCGTGATAAGGGTTTTCTCTGGAATATTGTTCATGACAGATTTCAATGTCATGCTGTCTACTGTCACCATAATAGTTGGAACTAAAGAGTTGGTCCACATCAAGAAAACTAAGAACCCCACGAGAAGCATCAGATTCCGGTTCACACGACATTATATCTTTCCGAGAAAGTTGCCAAAGTCAAAAACGTCTTCTCAACTCTAAATTGGATTGATCACTTGTACCTGAATAGAGCACGTTAATGCACAGCTCAGCTAAGAAGGCTAAGATGATTCAGATTTTTGTTTTTAACAGTTGGAACGGAAGTCCGCACAATTGTACTTCTTTATCCCCAAAGCCTGGCGATGGTGCCAGAATAATGTTTCAATAGGAACTATAGCTAACAATATAGTCACCAGCTCAATTGCAGAAAATCATTCTATCCTTCTCCATAACAAAATTCCTACCAATATGCCAAGCATTATTTTCCTCTTATTGCTTGTTATTATAATGACGCACCACTTCAACCTACCTGCACTATTGTAAATACAACAATCAACTGTTAAAGCCCACTACAAAGTTCTCTTCGAAGCATTTTACTTTCATAAATAATTTTTGGGAAATACCAATGACAAGTTACCTTGATAAAGAACTAAAGCGTGAAAAGAGAAATGAGAAGATGAACTTAACCTTTAAAGTCATTGGGCCACCTGTCTAACTACCAAAAGTTATTATTCAGTATTTGCGAAAAATATTTTCCCCTGATGATATCATTTCCTAGTATATCCTGACCTTGTGTTATAAAAATTCTTTCAGAGAGAGATAATCTTTTATCTAAATGGGAAATGACTTCTACTACCTACGGGCAGAAGCCATTTTTCTTCGCAAAATATTCTAATTCATACTCCATAATTACTGGTTCCATCAATATTTCAGCCTTTATTACTCAAAAAATATCACCAAAATACCATATCCATACTCTATCCACCACCTTTAACAATTACCAAATATCCCCTACTTTTATATCCAACAAAATCAACGGGAAAAAACGATTCTTTGCAAGCAATATCCTCATTAAATACATTTTAGGTACTACCAAACATACACAATTCACTTTAACAACAATAACACACCATGTAGTCTCACCAAGTGAGGTTTGGAAAGAATATGTTGTACGTAAACCTTATCTCTACCTCAGAGACGGATAAACTTTTTCCAATATACCCTTGACTCAAATTAAATGAATTCACACTTTTCCCGCAATCCACATAAAAAATTGTCAATTTTGTTTACCCCTAAAACACCCATCAGTTATTTTCCTCTAAATTTCTTCCATTCTTCAGCCATCCCTAATTCTAATTTCTACATTTGACTTTTTCCAAATTTCAAATTTCAGTCTAATTCTTCATTCATCACCAACAAATACACACAAATATTTTAACCCTAATTTCTAACTTTTTAATTACAAAAACAATTAAAAAAAACTATCATCTCCAACCCCTCTCCCCGCCAAAATCAAAACAATAATAAAACAAAAAAAAAATACTAAAACCATATGAAAACACATACTATACACCAACTACCCCATTTCCACGTTTTCCCTATTGACGAAGTAATTCGAAAAATACTATACGCTGCTTCTTTAGGTCATTTTTTTCCACTTCTCTTTTCTCTTTTTGATTACCTTTTTTCTTTTTCTAAAAGATTATTGTCCAAGCATCATCGCGTTATAATTGGTTGTTGATAAAGCATCCAACATGGAACTCCAGTTGCCAAGAATTCTTTTTATATTATACTCATATACTAAGGGTTCGTTTGGTATAAAAATGAATAATACAAAGATTAATAATGTGGGATTATTTTTTGTCTAGTGTTTGGTTCATTACTTCTGATCTAATGTTGTGCTTGGTTTAAAATTGTATAAAAAGCTTCTTTCCAATTTTACCCTTGAATTGATCAAAGTAATTTGGATTCACCCCTCTGCAAAAAAATATGTCGGACTCAATGATTTAAGGTATTTTTATAGTGTAAACTAGGTATTCCTAAGAAACAACTTGGTCTAATAGTATTCTGTCATCCTAATGTCATTGACTGTATCTGTTTAAAGGTTGAAAAGTAGAAAGCGGATAAAGACAGAACCTGCACAAGAGCATCAACAAGTTCTCTATCAAGCTCAAGGGCTTCTGAACAGCTTGATATAGCATCCTTCTCCCTGCCAAGCTTCACCAAGACATTACACAAACCAAGATGAAGATTTACATTATGTGCAGAATGGTTGGGGTCCAATGCCAGGGCTGCTTTGTACTCCTCCACAGAAAGACGAAACTTATCCTTACATTAGCTTCTGCCTGCACAAACCGATGCTTGGGCTGCTTTGTACCTCCTCCACAGCACGAAACTTACCCTTACATTAGCTTCTGCCTGCACAAAAGTTAATGGTTTGAGAAGCTCACATTGTAACATACTTTGATGATATAGCAACAGGATAGAGGTCTGCACTTACAGCTTGTACGGAAGATTGTTACCTAGTGTATTGTATTGGTAGTATAAATACAACATTTTAGTTCAAAGACAACTCCATATCTAGGAGTCGACTCTGATCGAGGTCTCTGATTAAGAATTAAAGAATGCTTACCACTCGACCAATAACCGTTGTTGGTTAATTTGTCTATTGTGATTTCTGCTAGAGTGCAATCCTCAACAAGAATCTTTCTAGTTGGAATATGAAGTCAAAGTGCTAAAGAATTATAGGAGGATAATCATAAATGATACACATGGTGAAACAAGAGGAATAATTTAGTTGCAACATCATTGGTCACAATCAAAATATATTAGAACACAGATTATATCTCAACTAGTTGGTTATTAGATTAGGTATGGTTTTTGCAATAACAATGCATGACAAGATATCACAACCAAATTTAGCGGCTAAAGGTGAAAATATTCAGAAGTTTGTCACTCTGACAGTGAAGACATTACAACTATGCCTCGATTCCAAACAAATTCCTACTCTGCTACTGCCAGAATTCCCCCTTGAAGTCCCATCAGTGTTACAACATAGCCCAAGGATCAGCTGGGAGATTGTGTCCATTGCACTTTCGTGTACCTCAACCTTGGCACATAGGACTCGAGGGAAACATTGACATCTTTAAATATTGTAGGCATGTCATCAAGCATAGGAGGAAATCTCAAGTTAAGGAGATTACAGAGAGTAGAATTAACCTATAAAATGATAAGTTGCACAGTATGATCATCTGGACCAGCTCACAAAAATCAAGCTAGGAGTCGTTCCACTGATCTACAGCTGAAGAATCAGCAGTGTACTAGTAGTAGGCTTGTCATAATTACTATGTACAATTAGACAAACAACAATAGGTAATCAATCAGTTGTTAGCAAGCAATGGCTCCAATGGTGCGCTTCTCTGAGGACATGAAATAAATAAACTGACAGCTTTAAAATAAATACATTCAGAACCCAAAATTTAGCAGCAATAAATAAATTCATTAAAATGAAAGGGTGATACATAATCTTCGACAGAAGAAAAAGAAAAAAAAACATATGACAAATACTAAGTAAGTAATTTAGGTGAGACGAAGCTCTCTGCATAAACAATTCCTTGCTTCAGGATGGGACATTGAGGGCATAATCTAAAAGGTCCTCTAGATGTCGTGAATATAGAAGTAGCACATCCCATACGTTTGCAGTGTAGTAACACTTCACAATCCGCAAACATATATATTGCTCTGGCTGAATAAAAAAGATCAGTATCTTGTATCTTTATCAATTTAATCCAAGAATCCCTGACACCATAGTCTTTCATTACCCACAAATTAAAAGTGCCCTCAGTGCCCTCCACCCCATAATTATATGTAGAATAAAAGCAAAGCATTCCTCTCAATACTGAAACACCATGGTCAACGAAGAAGTAGCGACGGGATAGATCATACATTTGCTCCAATAACGGTATCTCTCCATACACCTCATTTGAAATATTAAATGAAATGGTAGTATAATGTCCATAGACAGGCATAACAAGCCAGTGAAATGCTCCACGTAGAAATGGCAAATAATTCATACCACAATCCCTAAAACCCCTAACCTGCCTAACGCCAGTAGGATAACCAAATCTTCTCCAGGAACCACTTCTTAGAGAGAGAAGTTCAATCGGAAGATTGAAATTATCACCTCCATTCGGGCTAATATCATCACGTCCATTCAGGTTAACCGCAAGGATCTTATAGTCTTCACTAGTTGCATCATAAGTCAATCCATATCTACAATGATACAGTCCAAATTCTGGAGGGGGAAGTAGTATTGATTCTCTCGTGGCCGGATTCCACAACTGAAGTTCCGCATGGTTTCTTCTAGCAGAAACTAAAATCAGAACCAATCCATCACAAGAACAATACAATCTGATACCCTCTGGTTTGCTGCAGCTCAAAGGCCAATCAAGCTTTTGTTCATCCTCAACCACTTGAACCGGTGATAAAGAAGAAGAATAGAAGCTATGCTCATGATCCTTACCATTGCATATTTTGGCAATAAGAAGTTTTTGGGAATTTTGGGATTGAATATAATGTGTCCTCTTAAAGTAAGGATCAACAATTAAGGACTTCCAAAATTTTGAAACACATTTGAACCGAAGAAGAGACCGCACAGGTAACCTGCTGAGGATGTCCGTCATTATTTCCTCATGGAAATGAATTCTTATAACCTAGATAGGATGATTAAATTATCAAAACGAAGGAAAAACATCAAAAAAAAAAACCACAACAACAATTGAACTCAGAAATCACCTGATCAATGCTCTTCTTTTTGTTCTTCTTGTTTTGGCATCTGGAAAGATTGAATTTTTGTTCTTCTCCATTGATAATCTGATTAGTACCATTTTCTGTGTTGCTAATAATAATTTGGTTGTAAAGATTAGCTTTTTTTGTATTTACACTGGATTTCTTCTTCTTAGGAGCTTTTGTAATTGCTAATGAACTTCCATTGCCATGGGAGGATACACAATTCTTCTTCTTCCGTGCCATCTTTTTCAAATGCTGGGATTTAGGATTTAGGGTTTAAAGTTTGGAAGAAGGTGTAATTACATTATGAAATTCTTCCTTTTATTTATTTGTATTATTTTTGTTATTTCAATTTTTTAAAAAATATATTGTTAAGGGGTTGTTTGTTTATTGGTTAGAGCTATATAGATATTAGTTACGTATGTATAATATGTAAGTATTAGTTATGCCGGTATTAATTGTCCACGTACGGTAGCCTATGCTAAGCACATGCCCAACATATTTGTATAACTTTATTTTTTGGAAAAATTACGCCTAATTAATTAACTAATATAGTTATAGTTTGAATTAATTACGGCTTGCAACAAATATCTAGCTGTAATTATAGCTTGAGTTTCGTATAATTCATGTGATTTATATAAATATTGTGTGCGATTATACAAAGTTATGCACGAATCAAATTGTATAGCTAAATATACAGAACACTGCAAAGTATATAAGGAATTATACAAACGTTGTGCACGGATTATATAGTGAAATATACAAATGTTATACAAAAACTACGAATTACATAGCAAATTATATAAATATATATATTGCGTGAATTATACAAAACTGTTATAACTATAGTTACGATATATTACCCAAACTATAGCTATAAAGCATAATTAAGATATTTTTGAATAGTTATATGCGAAAATTCCTAAATGTTTTTCTTATGCCGTAGTATTATAAGTGGTTTGCAAAGAAGATTTTGAACATTTTTTATTTGAAGTTTAAATTTGAGCAGGACAATGTGGAAGTATCCATAATTTCACTTCTCTAATTATTTTATTTAGGAGTAATTAAGGTCTCATTTGGTTCCTTATGATTATTGATCAAGTATAATTTAATTTTTAATTAATAGAAATATTCATTTTATTTGTCTGTCCATTTTTGGATAATAATTCATTTATCTATCCAACTTTTTCTGCTAAGAAAATGTTATTTAGAAATTCATGGCATTAGTTTATGTTAAAATCAACTAAATTTATGGAGATTTTTTTAGTGGATGGAATAAAAATATATTTTTCCTACTATTTTAAGAAAAATGTATTTAATTAAATATCTTGATTATCAAAATTAGAATTTGTCAGCTTCTTTGAAATTGAAGTTTGAAATTGACCATTGCTAATTTTGATAATTGATGGGCAAATTCACATGCTAAATAAATAATCACTCTTTCAAATCAATTTCTCCTTTTTTCTGATTTGTCAGTGGTATTAAATTATATCAACGTATTCGACGTAATTTCACAAGTGAAATCTTGAAAAATAGAATATATGTAAATCTTCAGTTGATTGAAGATTACAATCTCGTTTTTCTCTATTAATTATCCTTTCGTTTCTTTGGACCATTGGCCATTTGTCGAGTCGATACTAACTCTAAGAGACAAAAGTTAGGAACAAATTTAACTAGCACATAAATTCTATTGATTGGTTTGAGCAAGAGAAAGCTTTTGCGATATTTATTTATGTTTATATGTCTCAAATATAGCACAATATCCTTTTTAAACTTTACTTGTGCTTTGTATAAATATTAGTAGGGGTGTCAAATATGAACCAAAAATTAATCATCCATCCAAATCTTATCAATTTGGCACAAAATAATTTCATATTGAGTTGAGTTTATTTAGCATGCTAGCCCATTTTAAGATTTACTTAAATTTGAGTTTAATATTTTAGATTTACTTTTATTTGTTTTATGAATTGGGGGTTAAATATGTGTTCAAAGTCAAAACTTGTATTAGAGTCATGATCAGAGTTGGATCTCAAGTAGAATTTAAGGTGTAGATCAAATCTAGGTCGGATTCTGAATCTCATTTTTTGGTTTTCCCTAGGTCAGAGCTTAAGTCCTAATGAAGTTTGTGTTTCAAATTTTAAGTCAAGATCGAACATCGAATCTAGCTTAGTATTGTGTCTTGGATCCCTAAGTCGAGGTTGAGGAGTCTGGGAGTCAGACATGAAGTCTTGAGCCTCGATCCAAAAAAAAAATTTAGACAAATAAATTATTTTTGAGCTAATACTAATTCAATCTATTTTAGTCTGTCCAAATTTAATCTAGTCCATCTAATTTAACATTCCTAAATATCACCATTATATACTAGTTATCAGAGTCAATGTTAATACAGATCCAATATATATTATTTTGTTGTTTTAATTTATGTGATATCAATAAATTTTTTAAATATATTTTGTAATTTTTTAAGTTGTTAATTATTGAGACTTATACTACATTTTATGTTACTTTTAAATAATATATATTATTTACTTTGTATCAATTTATGTTGCTCATATAAAATTTAGTGAGTCAATCAAAATTTTATTTAGTAACATTTAACTTCTACAGGTAGTTGTTCTTGGCCTCTTGCTCTTTTGTTACTAATGTCTAAAACAAACTTTCTCCGCAGCTTGCATATGGCGGACTAGTTGAAAAGAGAGGAATGCAAGATGTTTTGAAGGCAGATGCAGTTCAATCAAGAAGATCAAGAGCTCTTGCATTTCTCTTTTTTATTTTTGGTGTAAAGAACAGTTAGTTACACACAACACCCTTTGAGCGTTTCCGTGACATCAAAATCCAAGCTTCTCTGTAAAGAGATTAATTGAAGCTGTCTCTCTTATTTAGTGTATAGCTTATGTATAAGTAATTGAGTCATAAATCATTAAAGAGATTAATTGAAGCTGTCTCTCTTATCTTCTTCCTATTTTTTTTATCTAGGCAGTTTACACATTGGCACAATACATAAATTAGTCTCTTAACTTGGAGTCAAATCATAAGTTGGAACTCCAACTTTCAAAATGCACAAACAAACACTCCAACTTGCCCGTTTTTTAACATTTAAACACACGCATCCGAGCTGGTAGAACGCGTGACACACACAAAAATGGAGCACGTGATTGCTCATCAGTGGTACAACATAGCCCAAGGATCAACTGGGAGATTGTGTGCATTGCACTTTTGTGTACCTCAACCTTGGCACATAGGGAAGCATTGACATCTTTAAGGATTGTAGGCATATCATCAAGCATGGGAGGAAACCTCAAGTTAAGGAGATTACAGAGAGTAGAATTAACCTCTAAAATGATAGGTAGCACATAATGATCATCGGGACCAGCTCACAAAAATCAAGCTAGGAGTCGTTCCACTGATCTACAGCTGAAGAATCAGCAGTGTACTAGTTGTAGGCTTGTGATAATTACTATGTACAATTAGACAAACAACAATAGGTAATCAATCAGTTGTTAGCAAGCAATGGCTCCAGTGGCGCGCTTCTCTGAGGACATGAAATAAATAAACTGACAGCTTTGATAAATACATTCAGAACCCAAAATTTAGCAGCAAAAAACTAAATTCATTAAAATGAAAGGGTGATACATAATCTTCGACAGAAGAAAAAGAAAAAAAAGCATATGACAAATACTAAGTAAGTAATTTAGGTGAGACGAAGCTTTCTGCATAAACAATTCCTTGCTTCAAGATGCGACATTGAGGGCATAATCCAAAAGGTCCTCTAGATGTCGTGATCATAGAACTAGCACATCCTATACGTTTGCAGCGTAGTAACACTTCACAATCCGCAAACATATATATTGGTCTGGCTGAATAAAAAAGATCAGTATCTTGTATCTTTATCAATTTAATTCAAGATTCCCTGACACCATAGTCTTTCATTACCCACAAATTAAAAGTGCCCTCAGTGCCCTTCACCCCATAATTATATGTAGAATAAAAGCAAAGCATTCCTCTCAATACTGAAACACCATGGTCATCGAAGAAGTAGCGATGGGATGCATCATACATTTGCTCCAATAACGGTATCTCTCCATACACCTCATTTGAAATATTAAGTGAAATGGTAGTATAATGTCCATAGACAGGCATAACAAGCCAGTGAAATGCTCCACGTAGAAATGGCAAATAATTCATACCACAATCCCTAAAACCCCTAACCTGCTTAACGCCAGTAGGATAACCAATTCTTCTCCAGGAACCACTTCTTAGAGAGAGAAGTTCAATCGGAAGATTGAAATTATCACCTCCATTCAGGCTAAAATCATCACGTCCATTCAGGTTAACCGCAAGGATCTTATAGTCTTCACTAGTTGCATCATATGCCAATCCATATATACAATGATACAGTCCAAATTCTGGAGGGGGAAGTAGTATTGATTCTCTCGTGGCCGGATTCCACAACCGAAGTTCCGCATGGTTTCTTCTAGCAGAAACTAAAATCAGAACCAATCCATGACAAGAACAATACAATCTGACACCCTCTGGTTTGCTGCAGCTCAAAGGCCAATCAAGCTTTTGTTCATCCTCAACCACTTGAACCGATGATAAAGAAGAAGAATAGAAGCTATGCGCATGATCCTTACCATTGCATATTTTGGCAATAAGAAGTTTTTGGGAATTTTGGGATTGAATATAATGTGTCCTCTTAAAGTAAGGATCAACAATTAACGACTTCCAAAATTTTGAAACACATTTGAACCGAAGAAGAGACCGCACAGGTAACCTGCTGAGGATGTCCGTCATTATTTCCTCATGGAAATGAATTCTTATAACCTAGAAGGATGATTAAATTATCAAAACGAAGGAAAAACATCAAAAAAAAAAAAAGCCACAACTACAATTGAACTCAGAAATCACCTGATCAATGCTCTTCTTTTTGTTCTTCTTGTTTTGGCATCTGGAAAGATTGAATTTTTGTTCTTCTCCTTTGATAATCTGATTAGTACCATTTTCTGTGTTGCTAATAATAATTTGGTTGTAAAGATTAGCTTTTTTTGTATTTACACTGGATTTCTTCTTCTTAGGAGCTTTTGTAATTGCTAATGAACTTCCATTGCCATGGGAGGATACACAATTCTTCTTCTTCCGTGCCATCTTTTTCAAATGCTGGGATTTAGGATTTAGGGTTTAAAGTTTGGAAGAAGGTGTAATTACATTATGAAATTCTTCCTTTTATTTATGGGGAATTTTCATAAATGATAAATTTATAAAATATAATGGCCTAAAATAGTTGTTTATGAAATTATTTTCTAACTTTGGTCATGACAAATCAAATGTATAAAGCCGAATTTTGTGGTAGTGTATAAAACGAAAAAGTCAATATTTATTAAAGTGGAGACTTTCAGCTATTATATAGGGAAAACGGTTCCATAAAGGAAGTAAAATGCAAATATAATTCATTTTCCTAATTGAACTAAATCTAAATAAAAAATAGATTTTCTTTGACTATTTTGTCCCCAAAAAAAAAAAATCTATGCCCACAACAAAATTTACAACATAACTAGATAATAAGGTGTTTCATATATACTTAGCTTGTTTGATAGAGAGGTTATTTCCGATAAATCCTCAACTCAAAAAATAAAAAAATCACACCATTAATCTCACGCACTGAAACCTCCCTCAAATATATCCAGAGTTTCAATTATCGAGTTAAAAAGTAAATCATGAAAATTCATAAACCATACTTAAATGAACATGGCACAATTTGAGCTTTATTTAAGTCGTCAGATATTTATGGACTATAATTTTCTAAAGGCGAATTGTTAAATAAATTCCAAAATATTTATACAGGTTTGCTTATGTTGAGCAAAAGTGCTTGTGAATGATCATATATAAAGAAATCCATAAACCAGAAGCCTCCTGAGGAATAAGAGGCAATTGTGCTTGCTTTTTCTATATAATGTGAACTATCCTAGAATGAACGAAGACATTAAATTTTTATTTATGCTTATTCAAATCGAATCAACACAGCAGAAACTTGTGAACTTTAGACTTAAATGTGTGAACTATTTATTTGCTGGACTGCTACTCAGAGCTCTAGATATTTGCAAGCCTTGCTTCATTATCTACTTGCTGATATGGACAAGAAGGTAAGCCATTGGTTTATCATCTGATGGAATACTTAAGACTATTGATGTTCTTTATCTGGAGATTAAAAAATTGCATCACCATGTATTATACTTGACAATTGCCCAAAGTATCATGATAAGCTTCTTATACCCTAATTTTCTTTTATCTCATATCATCAAACATTCTCTACCATAATTGAGCTTAGCTTTTAAGTTGGTTGTATGATAATGTACTATGAACAGTTTGTATGTATACATGGATTGATCAAACTAAGTTCCATTTGCCGTCTGTTTGTTGTTCTTGCTAAATTTGTTTGTCCATCACAAGATCTCAATTAGCAACCAATGCAAATAGGTGCAACATAGCCTTCAGTAGTGTATAACTAAATGTGCTTCTGACAGAATACTCTGTAATACTTTTTTAGAAAATCTACCTTAATGCTTTGGTATTGAGATGTTGATTCCTCACAAACTTCTTTAAATTTCTATGGTGTTTGATTATCTTATTGATGTCATCTTTTTGTCAGGTTCGTCCTCATTTACGTGTAATTATAGTGTCTGATCCAAAACGTGTGATTCATCTATCTCTTGCTACCTTAGCTATGTAGATTCTTCATTTTTGTCTGGACCTCATTATCAAATCAACCTTGATCAATGAGAAAGTCTCTTGATAGTTATATGCATTAGTTAGCTGCACCAAGTTTCTTATGCTCTAAGCATGAAAATATATGCGATTCCATCAGTGCTAAAGGCAGCCGTTTGGTATGTTTATCAGTAACTTGTCAACTTCATCTTCACAGGAACAGTCTGTGCTCCAAAATAGCACAAAAATACAGGTTATAAGACCAAGTAGTGGGGACTCCTCAGTACTCCGAGAATAGAGCTGTATTTTCCGAACCATTTCCTATCTCCTTGAAAGTCATTTCAGGAGATGTCTGCATTTTAAGGAATCGTATTAGCAGATTTAGATTTTATACGTCTCTCAACATGTTTTATTAGTTTTGTGTCCTGAAAATGGTATTGACTTCGAAGGCTAAACTTTCTCATCTTTTAGGTCCTCTCTTCATTGTTATAATTTATACTTCAATTCACTTTTTTTTTCCTTATGGTAATAGATGGATGAAAATGTTCCTTCAGTCATTGTATCCTGTTATCACCAAAATGCTAAGAGATTCTTCATTTGTATGCTCTCTCCTGACTAAAAATGTATCGTAGGCTTAAAATGCTACCTTAAAAGTCAAATGAACCAAAATTTGCTGATCTGAGAAACTCAAATCATGCATTATTCTCATTTGAAAAATACTTTCCCTCGATATTGTTTACTTGGGAAGATTACCTTCTAAGTTTTACTATACAAATAACATTCTGCAAGTGTTCCACAACTTGTTTATGATCAGAATTATATTCTGGTTGTCTTGTGATAGAAAAAGTAGAGATAATTTAAGGAATAGCGCATTTTGGGAACATGATGGCTTGATGATCTTGCTTCGTTTGAGCCCTTTTTGCTCGAAACAAGTGGTATCCAAAAAGCTTGACCATGGGATTCTTAGTAAGTTCCTGTTATATTACCAAAAAAATCGAGGCCAAAAGATGCAAGACCATGGAGACAGTCATTTAGATGCTTTTTTTGGCTATATTTAAGCTTCAAAACCTTATTTGGAATGCTAACAAGTTAGAGAGCATGATTGGAAATCATTCATCAGCAAAGGGACATGTTGTGTTCCATTAACTCGATTGCGGAAAATTGCAAGTTTGATGGATTTGTACATAGCAGAAGTAGCTCCTGATCCATGTCTAAAACCTTCCAAGTGCCTTGCCCTGTTCAAGTCACTCCCTAAGTCTGCTAGGGACTAATATGATGCAACATCCCAAGCCACAGATATGTATGCCCTTTTGATTATCCCTAAGAGGCCTTCAAGTTAATTACCATGTACAATTAGACAAACAACAATAGGTAATCAATCAGTTGTTAGCAAGCAATGGCTCCAGTGGCGCGCTTCTCTGAGGACATGAAATAAATAAACTGACAGCTTTGATAAATACATTCAGAACCCAAAATTTAGCAGCAAAAAAATAAATTCATTAAAATGAAAGGGTGATACATAATCTTCGACAGAAGAAAAAGAAAAAAAAATATATGACAAATACTAAGTAAGTAATTTAGGTGAGACGAAGCTCTCTGCATAAACAATTCCTTGCTTCAGGATGTGACATTGAGGGCATAATCCAAAAGGTCCTCTAGATGTTGTGAATATAGAAGTAGCACATTCCATACGTTTGCAGTGTAGTAACACTTCACAATCCGCAAACATATATATTGGTCTGCCTGAATAAAAAAGATCAGTATCTTGTATCTTTATCAATTTAATCCAAGAATCCCTGACACCATAGTCTTTCATTACCCACAAATTAAAAGTGCCCTCAGTGCCCTCCACCCCATAATTATATGTAGAATAAAAGCAAAGCATTCCTCTCAATACTGAAACACCATGGTCAACGAAGAAGTAGCGACGGGATAGATCATACATTTGCTCCAATAACGGTATCTCTCCATACACCTCATTTGAAATATTAAATGCAATGGTAGTATAATGTCCATCGACAGGCATAACAAGCCAGTGAAATGCTCCACGTAGAAATGGCAAATAACTCATACCACAATCCCTAAAACCCCTAACCTGCCTAACGCCAGTAGGATAACCAATTCTTCTCCAGGAACCACTTCTTAGAGAGAGAAGTTCAATCGGAAGATTGAAATTATCACCTGCATTCAGGCTAATATCATCACGTCCATTCAGGTTAACCGCAAGGATCTTATAGTCTTCACTAGTTGCATCATATGTCAATCCATATCTACAATGATACAGTCCAAATTCTGGAGGGGGAAGTAGTATTGATTCTCTCGTGGCCGGATTCCACAACCGAAGTTCCGCATGGTTTCTTCTAGCAGAAACAAAAATCAGAACCAATCCATGACAAGAACAATACAATCTGACACGCACTGGTTTGCTGCAGCTCAAAGGCCAATCAAGCTTTTGTTCATCCTCAACCACTTGAACCGATGATAAAGAAGAAGAATAGAAGCTATACGCATGATCCTTACCATTGCATATTTTGGCAATAAGAAGTTTTTGGGAATTTTGGGATTGAATATAATGTGTCCTCTTAAAGTAAGGATCAACAATTAACGACTTCCAAAATTTTGAAACACATTTGAACCGAAGAAGAGACCGCACAGGTAACCTGCTGAGGATGTCCGTCATTATTTCCTCATGGAAATGAATTCTCATGGCCTAGAGTAGAATATCAACATATTAAAAAAGAAAGCATAGAGTTGGTTCAAAACAAATAAGAATTGAAGTGAAAAGTCACCTGATCAATCTCCCTCTGTTCTGTATTATCACTTGACGGGCTCTTCCCTGAAATTACAAAATCAAAACACACACACATCGCAGAAAGAAAGAAAAAGGGATACCTTTGCAAATTTGCTTCTTCTTTCTTGTGTTCAAAATCAAAACACACACACATTGCAGAAAGAAAGAAAAAGGGGATACCTTTGCAAATTTGCTTCTTCTTCTTGTGTTGGCGATTGAATTTTTGGGTAGCTGCTTCTTCTTCTCCAAAGTTAGTAACATTTTCTGTGTTGCTAATAATAATTTGATTAGTTTTTTTCGTGGATTTCTTCGCTGCTAATTTTCGGCGGCATACAGACTTGTTCTTCTTCTTCTTTTGTGCCATCTTTTCTTTCTCAAACAAACAAACAAACGCTAGGGTTTCAGAAAGAAGAGCAAGACGACATTGGATTTGTTGTACTTTACGCAACAATTGTTAGACAAACATCTTTCTTCGTTATTTAAAACAAAAGCGAGGGTATTTTTGTCTTTTGCTTCTCCATCATTATTCACTTATCTTTCTCTTTCGGGAGATTTTCAACTTGTGGGATTCTACCATGTATGTTATTGTCGTTGTTCTCTCTTTTGGAGATTTTCAAATAAACAAATAGCTTCGGAAAACACATTCAAATTGGTATCACTAACTTATTGACAAGTTTAATCTTCTCATCCAAAATGGAAAATCGGATCTCACCATTAATCTCAGGCACTGAAACCTCCCTCAAATATATCTAGAGTTTCAATTATCGAGTTAAAAAACAAATCATGAAAATTCATAAAACATATATTATGAATAAGAGATAATTAAATGAACATGGTACAGTTTGAGCTTTATTTAAGTTGTTAGATACTTATGGATTATAATTTTCTAAAGGTGAATGGTTAGATACAACAACATACCCAGTGAAATTCTACAAGTGGGGTCAGGGTTCAGGGTAGAGTGTACGCATGAATTGTTAGATAAATTCCAAAATATTGATACATATTTGGACATCATATATATATATCCTTTTTACTTTGCACCGCTTGCCACATGGCAAACCCTCGTTTGGCCACGTTAGCACGACATCATATATATATATATTCTTTTTAATTTTCAACATTACTCAAACTTAATTTCGATGTTTTGGCCTCATTCGGAGTCCAAACAATACAATACATATATTCAATTTGATTGGAAATGGCATTCCTGACTCAATAGTGTAGTCAAAATTCCTATCTGTGGTCGTTTTATCTCAATATGGGTCCCATTTCTCAATATCAAAGTCTACCGAAGGGGCCAAAATGCATCCAAAAGCCTCGAGAACCGAACGAAAGGTCCTTCTAGACCAAACTCGACGTTTCGGATCCAACGGTGCGATCAGAATTTTCATCCAAGCACCAAGGACATCGACTAAAGTCAACTATTGACCCATTCCGAAGGCTAAATTTGCAAAAACTCGATATAATTGCACTAAACATGCTCCTAGTCTAATTTGGTCATTCCGGAGCTGATGGAACCATCAGAATTCCACCCCGAGGCCATTTACTAGGACTTTACCAGAAAATTCATTTACGGTTATAATGTCTCATTTACCTCGAAACACTACATAAATATCGAACGATTCACCCAATGACTGAACAATCAATGTCAATAAATTACAACTATCACTAGGCAAATACCCATAATGATAAAATATTCGCAGAACCACAAAAATAACCTAAAAGGTCATTACAAATTTTCAATTAACAGAGGATCCTTACAAATAACCTAGAGGGTCATTACAAATTTTCAATTAATAGAAATTTTCATTTTTTTGGTCCATCCATTTTTGGATAATAATTCATTTGTCTATCCAATTTTTTCTACTAAGAGAATGTTATAAAAATACATTTTTTAATTATAATATATAAAATGCATGAAAATAAAATTGACAGAGTATGTTCTTTGTAAAACTGAACATGGGTGTCTCTCTGCCTAACATAGTTGTTTTGGAGTCAATTCATTTTGCTTCTTGAATGTTAGGAGACATTATTTCATCGAGAATATAAGTATTCTAAGATGTAGATATCGCCTCCTCAAATGCATACCTCACGGCTTAACAGGATTCTGAGAGAATTGTGATCAGGGAAGAAGGAATTGCGTTAGCAAAAGGAACTTGGAGGTCTATTTCTTGAATGCCGAGAAAATGTGCAACACTGGAGCTTGCTTTTAAAGGTAAATGAAAAAAAAATTCGTATTTATTTGGAAACCATATTGATGGAAATATAGACCAATAATTACAATATGACAACATACTGTTCAGTAACTTTACCTCATTCTGACTTACGAAGGAACTTAGGCTTTTAAGGAACAACCTTTGTTAAGTATACTCTCACCAAGTTAGACTTCTCATGCCATCCTTTGGCAAACTTATAAGCTGTAGGATTTGGTCCTTTGTAACCAATTACCATAGTTTATGGGGTCAGTGGTTGTTGTCCCGTTGCTAACTCGAACGGACTCGGCCCAGTTGATTCACTCTTCTACAGTTTGTAAGAAAACTGAAATTTATGGAGATTTTTTTTAGTGCATGAAATAAAATTACATTTTTTTCCTGAGAAATGTATTTAATTAAATATCTTGATTATCAAAATTAGAATTTGTCAGTTTCTTTGAAATTGAAGTTTGAAATTGACCATTGCTAATTTTGATAATTGATGGGCAAATTCACATGCTAAATAAATAATTACTCTTTCAAATCAATTTCTCCTTTTTTCTGCTTTGCCAGTTGTATCAAATTATATCAACGTATTCGATGTAATTTCACAAGTGAAATCTTGAAAGAATAGAATATATATAAATCTTGGATTGATTGAAGACTACAATCTCGTTTTTCTTTATTAATTATCCTTTTGTTGCTTTGGACCATTGGCCATTTGTCGAGCTGATACTAACTCTGAGAGACAAAAGTTAGGAATAAATTTAACAAGCACATAAATTCTATTGATTGGTTTGAGCAAGAGGAGATTTTTGCGATGTTTATTATGTTTATACATTTCAAATATAGCACAATATCTTTTTTTAAACTTTAGTTGTGCTCTGTATAAACCAAAAATATGAACCAAAAATTAATCATCCATCCAAATCTTATCAATTTGGCACAAAATAATTTCATATTGAGTTGAGTTTATTTAGCATGATAGCCCATTTTAAGATTTACTTTAATTTGAGTTTAATATTTTAGATTTACTTTTATTTGTTTTATAAATTGGGGGTTAAGTCTGTGTTCAAAGTCAAATCTCGAATTAGAGTCACGATCAGAGTTGGATCTCAAGTAGAATATAAGATGTAAATCAAATCTAGGTCAGATTTTGAATCTCATATTTTGGTTTTTCCTAGGTCAGAGCTTATGTCCCGATGAAATTTGTGTTTCAAATTTTAAGTCAAGATCGAACATCGAATCCAGCTTAACATTGTGTCTTGGATCCCTAAGCCGAGGTTGAGGAGACAGGGAGTCAGACATGAAGTCTTGAGCCTCGATCCAAAAAAAATTTAAGTTAGACAAATAAATTATTTTTAAACTAATATTAATTCAATTCACTTTAATCTGTCCAAATTTAATCTACTCCGTCTAATTTACTATTAGTGGCAGTACAGAATTGAGGACAAAAATACTTTATAATTTTGGGATGGGTCTCCATTTATATATTTGGGATTTCAATACGCCATCATTTAACCAATAAAACAAATAATACCTAAATAAACAAATTATGACCGACACTTCTTCTTGATGTTAAAAAATTATTTGCATCATATATATATACTAGTTATCAAAGTCGATGTTAATACAGATCCAATATATATTATTTTATTATTTTATTTTATGTGATATCAATAAATTTTTCAAATATATTTTGTAAATTTTTAGGTTGTTAATTATTGAGATTTATACTATATTTTATGTTATTTTTAAATAATGTATATTATTTACTTTGTATCAATTTATGTTGCACATATAGAATTTAGTGAGTCAATCAAAATTTTATTTCAAGTAACATATGTGATCTTTTTTTGTTTGTTTATATTATTTTTTTTTTAAAAAAAATTCGAATAAAATATGATCATCGAAAGATATTAAAATGGTTATTTAATTTTACTTGTCTAGTTTGAAAAGAAAGACATAATTAGTTCATGTTAAAACGACGATCATCTAAAATAATATAAAAAGATCAAGTCTCAAATCCCCATAACTCATGTTCAAATTAATCGTACTAACACTTTACTATTTCAAAATAAATTATTTGATTTAACTTAACTATAAAATATAGGTAAATCTATGTCATAATTGAAGTATTCTTTCAAATCTTTGGCTAATTAATTTCTAGACCATACTCAGAAAAAAATAAAAATAAAAAAGAAGAAAAAAGAACATGACCGACACTTAGAAAAATAAAAATAGAAATTATTTTAGAAATATAAATGGTTGCTTGAAAAGTTTGTAACAGATCTAACTTCTTTTTCTCTTTTATAGGTTGGATCTGCCCTAGGGATCTACACTACTTTCTCCGTTTCAAAATAAATGATATTTCTTTCGTCGTGATATTTTTTTGACTTGACATGAAAAAAAAAAGACTTTTAAAATTTGTGATTTAAAATCATTTTTAGATATTTATGGGGTTGAGAATAGTTTCATTAAGGATAAAAGGAGAATTTTAGAGGTAAATTATTTTCTAAGGTGACATTTTTTTGGGACGAACCAAAAAGCAAAAAGTGCCACATAAAATGAGATAGATGAGGTTATATATTTTAATTTAAAAATACATTTTTTGAAAAAATTATTCATTACAAAAAAATAAGATATAGCGGAAAATCAAATGTCAAGATCACTATCAAAGAATATAGTGTAACGATTACGATTGCCCCTTTAATTAAAAATCCCAAATTTCAATATTAATCAAATTTTATGATAATTGAATATTAGACACCAAATAAAATTGAAAAAAAAAAAGTCAAGATCTAAAAGAAAAGGGGTCAAATTAGTTTGTGAAAGGAATAAAAAAGACAGATCAAATCCTTGAGTAATTGTCAAATATACAGCCTATAATTGGCTCTTCAAGATATTTTTGATCAACCAAAAAGACAATATAACTTAGCTTTGACATATGCTTGCAACATGCAATACACACCATGTTACTCTTTGACATAATAATGCTTTTTGGTCTCATGAGAGGGTAAGAGATGCAACTTGGTAAAGCGGATACCATTCAGAATTTGAAGTTTATAAATTTTTTTATACGATAACTTTGAATTTAGAATTTTACATAGAGAGAGTTTAATAATAAATGATTGTGTTGATGTAAACATGTAGATAACATGATACTCACTTCATCTCGATTTATGTGACATTTTTCATTTTTCGAGAGTAAAAAGTTTTAAGTTTGAATGAGAATTTATGCATGGAATCTTCAAGTTTTTTTGAAATGATATTTATGTATATGAGTCACAATAATTGATAAATCAAAATGTCTAACAGATATATGAAAAATTACAGTTAAAGATTGTCTTGTTTGAATCTCAAAATTCAAAACATGTCACATATTAAAACAGAAGGAGTAGTATATAAATATGTCCTTCATCTTGAGTGATAAGGAAATTAATGTATTGGATATATGATGGTAAGGACAAATTAAAATTTATACACAAGGACCATCAAAAAGTTTGATAGGATGAATCCTTAATATATTTTGTGTGATTTTACAAGTCAAATATGAAAACGATAGGATATACATGAGTTCTACTCTTATATTTGAGAGGTAGAGAAATTATTTTCAATAGATTCTCAACTCAAAACGAAAATATGTGACACAAAATTGTAAGAAAGGAGACAACAAAGTAGAAAGATACAATAACAGATCCAACAACATATGATAATATTATAATACACATAAAAAAAATATAAAACTACCCATTAACTAATCGAATAACACTCCTTAATAAAATTTTCTTTTTTATATCGAAAACTTGAACCCAAAACGTAAAAAATATAGCTATTTTTTATTCTTTCACCACAATCTTCATCGATTCTTACGAAACCTACCTACCAAACTTTAGAAAATTAATCTCATAATCAAGTCAAAGAGTAGGTAACTTCTCTTTTATGGTCAAAGTTAAAAGTGACATCTACCAAACCCTATTGTAGGTGAGTATAAAAAAAGGCAACCACTATATCAAATTAATTATATATATATATATATATTATTCTTTTAAATAAGATATTTTGATTTTAAATTTTAATTATAATTTTTTTTTAAGATAAAAAGCTTTTTTTTAATATAATAGGTTAGCAGGGGTAGGGTGATGTCTGGTCTTGTGATATAGTAGGTTAGTACGATTAGTCTTGTCTTTGTATCTTGTGTTGTCATTATCCGTCTTATATTTGTTACTTCTACTTTATTTATATACTATCATTTGTTTCCCACTATAGTCGTTTTTCTTTTTTTCATATCTAGTATCTTTTGTTTATGGGACTTGATATTTTTGAGAAGATAGTTTTCCGGAAACAACTTCTCTATCTCCATTAGATGATGGTAAGATCTGCGTACATTTTATCCTTTCCAGACCCCACTTGTGAAATTTTTCGAATATATTATTGTTGTTATTTTTCTGAATAAACCTTATATGATATGACGACCACCAAACACTAAGAAAAAAACAATAACAAGTCCAACTCAAGAGGCACAACTTACAACTCCATAATGCAAATTCTCACCAACCAACTTATTTTTTAAAAAAATATAATTTTTCACCAACTTCAAACAATATTAAAATTACAAAATCAACTTAGTGGGAACATGTTACCCCACGTACACAAACAACAACTTCGATTTTTATATAATTATTACTAATATTATTTTACTTATAAAAACATTATTTTTCACATGAAATAAGTAAAGAATAATAGGAGAAATTAATTATGCAAATAAAACACAAAAAAACCTTTTGGATTTTTTGGTTGGGTTTATTCATAATTTGGTGATATTATTTTTAGTCACACTCCATATTGAAAGAATAATTTGAGGATTATTAATTTCGAAATTTAACATTAAAATTATATATTTGCCCTTCACCAAAACTCTTCTACCTAAGATATTTTAAGAAATTCAAGATTGAATTGGGAAGCAAAAATTTATACCATTTTATCTAGTTTAAAATAAGGCAAATACATAATCTATAAAAATTTATACCATTTTATCTAGTTTAATATAAGGCAAATACATAATCTATATTGAGAAAAAACTATGTGGATACACAAACATATACGAGTTAATAGCTAACATAGCTACAATTTGAATCATTTACGATTCGAGATAAACATCTAACCATAATTAGAGTTTGAGTTTTGTATAATTCGTGCGATTTATAGAAACGTTGCGCGCGATTATACAAAATTTGTGTGTGAATCAAATTTTATAGCAAAATATACAAACGCTGTAAATTGTATAGCGAATTATATAAATATTGTACACGAATCGTATTGCAAAAGATACAAACGTTCGACAAAAACTGCAAATTATATGACGAATTATACGAACGTATATAAATGATGCACGAATTGTATAAACGCTGCTATAACTATAATTACAAAATATAATCACTCAAACTGTAGTGACCATTTGAAAAAAAAAAATTATTTCATTTTTTCTTTCTTCCTTATTTGATCGCCCAATTAGTTTTAATTTAAAGTAAAATAAAATAAAATGATAAGCTACGCCAAAATTTAGGAGGTGATCTGGACCGTTAAATAATAAATGGTGGGTCCCAAAAGAAATGCGTGTTAAAATTGTGGGCCATAGGTTGGTGTATGAAAGTGAAAACGCGAGTGAACCTTACGCGCTTCCCCACCCACCTCTCTTTCCCATCGCTGTTCCCTTCAATTTCAATTGCTTATAAATACTGGGACTAAAACTTCATCAAATTTGTGACTACGTTCTTCTCCCTCTCAAATTTCTTTGATTCCGAAATATTTCTTCAATTTCTTAGAGGTATGATTCTCAAATCCACGGCAGAATTTACTGTTATTTTTTATTTTGTTATTGTGTCGGTTCATTAGATCTGTTATGAATCATTATGAGCATTTTTTTTAAGATTTAGGATCTAGATCTTAGCATTTTTGCTGTACATGAGTTCGTTATAGAATTTCATACATGTTGATTCGCTTGGAAAAGCGTCAAATATGTGTAAATTTGAGATTTTCTATCAACTTTTTATTTAATATGCAAGTGTTAAATGTTGTTTTCTCAAATCCATGGAAGAGTTTACTGTTTATAAAATTAATTTTATGATTTTGTTGTTGTTTGCTCCGTTAGATCTGTTATGGATTATCTTTGAGGTTTTTTTTGGGATTTAGGATCTAGATCTTAGCATTTCTGCTGTAAATGTTCTCGTTATGGCATTTCGTACATGTTGATTCGTTTTGGAAAGTAGTGGTTTGTAGCAACATTTCTCAATGAAGTTTTCCGTGTTGTTTTTCAAATCCAAGGTGGAACTTGCAGCTTTTTCTGTATTAGATTTTGATTTTGATGTTGTTTTGCTCCCTGAGATCTGTTAGGAATCATCTTCGAGCTAGCTTTATGCATTGATTTAGTATTAGATCTCAGCATTTCTATTGTTGTTTCATACATTTTGATTCATTTCAAAAAGCAATTATATGTATATTAATAACTTTTAGCAAATTTTTCGATATGAAAGTGTTACATCTTGTTATAAAGAGGTATATTTCTCAAATCCATGGTGGAATTTACAGTTTTTGTGTCCTTTTTTCTTTGTTAGATTTTGATTTTGTAGTTGTTTGCTGTATCAGATTCCTATTAGATCTGTGTTGTGAATCATTCTTTGTGCATGTTTTTGTGGATTTAGGATCTAGATCTCAACATTATATAATGTTAACACTCATGTGTAATTGACTATTTTAAGATAGGTTTTAACATGTTCTCTTACATTTTTCAGGCTAGATATGGAAACTTTTTTGTTCACCTCAGAGTCAGTCAACGAAGGTCACCCCGACAAGCTCTGTGACCAGGTCTCAGATGCCATTCTTGATGCTTGCCTAGAGCAGGACCCAGAAAGCAAGGTCGCATGTGAAACCTGCACAAAGACAAACATGGTTATGGTCTTTGGAGAGATCACAACCAAGGCCACCGTAGACTATGAGAAGATCGTACGTGACACATGCAGAGGCATTGGGTTCACCTCAGCAGATGTTGGCCTTGATGCTGACCACTGCAAGGTCCTTGTCAACATTGAGCAGCAGAGCCCTGACATTGCCCAAGGAGTTCACGGTCATCTTACCAAGAAACCAGAAGAAATTGGAGCTGGTGACCAAGGTCACATGTTTGGCTATGCCACAGATGAAACTCCAGAGCTAATGCCCCTCACCCACGTTTTGGCCACCAAGCTTGGTGCCAAGCTTACTGAAGTGAGGAAGAACAAGACCTGCCCATGGCTCAGGCCAGATGGCAAGACCCAAGTAACTGTTGAGTACAAGAACGACAATGGTGCCATGGTTCCTATTAGAGTTCACACTGTTCTCATCTCAACCCAGCACGATGAAACTGTCACAAACGACCAGATCGCCCAGGACTTGAAAGAGCATGTGATCAAGCCTGTGATCCCAGCTAAGTACCTTGATGAGAACACCATCTTCCACCTCAACCCATCAGGTCGCTTCGTCATTGGTGGTCCACATGGAGATGCTGGTCTCACTGGCAGGAAAATCATCATTGATACCTACGGTGGTTGGGGAGCTCACGGTGGAGGTGCCTTCTCAGGAAAGGATCCCACTAAGGTGGACAGGAGTGGTGCTTACATTGTTAGGCAGGCAGCAAAGAGTGTGGTCGCCTCAGGACTTGCCCGCCGCTGTATTGTGCAGGTTTCTTATGCTATTGGTGTGGCTGAACCACTTTCCGTGTTTGTTGACACTTACAAGACAGGAACAATTCCGGACAAGGATATTTTGGCTCTGATCAAGGAGAACTTTGACTTCAGGCCTGGAATGATGTCGATCAATCTTGATCTGTTGAGAGGAGGCAACTTCAGGTACCAGAAGACTGCAGCTTATGGTCACTTTGGCCGTGATGACCCTGATTTCACCTGGGAGACTGTCAAGATCCTCAAGCCAAAAGCTTGAGTGAGGTGTTGCATTACAATTTTTTGGCCAGTCAGAAGTTCTACTGGCCATTATTCTTGTGCGGGCCAATAAACAAGCTGCAGCAGTGCTGGAAGAAGAGAACACACATTTTGGTTCCCTTCAGCTCTGAATCACTGGAGATTTGTTATTTTCCTTGTTCTTTCTTTACTCTTTCCTGCAGTATCTTATTTCTCTTTCGTTATGGTTTTTGAGTAGCAGTAATTTAAGTTGTTCTTTTATCCAATTATATATGATTTATCATAGTATTTCCTGGTTGAAAAACTTCCTGGCTAATGAAAATTCTTAAATGTGATCATTTTATGTAATGAGAAACGCAGTCAGTTTATCAATTGGTTTGTTTTCTTTTTCTGGCAACACATTGTATGCAAAATACAACTAGTAATAATTTTGCCAACTCTGATCTTCCATGTACATAGTAAATCTAGAAATGTGACAAAACTTGATACAAAAGTTGTCATTTGTCACACAAAAGTTTGTTATTGAAAGCTGCTTCTATGAATGCAACCACAGACGATCATGCAAGCGCTCTTCTCCTCCACCAAACATTTCATCAACCCTCTCACCATCTCTGTAGAAATGAAAAGTTGGTGTGTATCGAATGTTCTGTGTTGTCTCTGGACATTCATCAATATCAGCGTATACGAAAGAGAGCTTCGGGAACTTTTGGCTCAGCTCCCAAAATGTAGGAAGGATCTGGTTGCAGACACGACACCTGCAAATGCAAAGTATAATGATCATTTGAGTACATCAAAGGTTAAATGTCTAAGTTTCTTGATCATTTGATGTGTTTTAGAATACAAAAAGCAACTCATTGCCACAGTATAATTTCCATATACTGGTTTGATGATTACAGCATTGAGATGCTCACCAAAATCATATAAGCAGTACTCAAAACTCACATCCTTAAGCATCTTAATTCCATCTACTATACGCAACAGTTCTTCAAACGATGGATTTTAGACAACTGAAAGGTTTATGCTCGACCAAAAAGGTGTATGGTAGAATCAAGTCGATGTTAATCTCATAACGGGAAAGAACACAGCTACATTCATACAGTTAGTAGATCCAAACAGGAAATTAGAGCAAGAGACCCGAATGACAACAATACAAACATTCACCTTATTGATATCTAATTAGTTCACAGTTGAATATCCTGTAGAACTAGTAAACAATGGAAAGGACTTCAAGAAGGATTAGAGTCATGGCCTCGTGCCCTAGCAAATAACAACATTGACAGAGGAAGACAATAATTTCATACAGCGCTTTGAAACACAAATATTTAATGTAGAACTTTAAATTGACCACTACCAGTTTTGCAGCTTCAACTCGGACAAACATTTAAAGTAACCATCTCTAGAACTCAAGACATGAAGATCAGGAGAACCTTAATAAGAACTAGAGATGTGGCCTCATCTACTAGCAAGTTACGAACTTGACAGAAGAAGATGAACCACTTTTAAACAAATTTTTGGTAACACCGGTTGGTTGTGAACAAAGACAAACAGGATCATTTAGAAGATGAACTCATATTCCAGTTGAATTTCACAAAAAATGCTCGAAATTTATGAGTGCATATAAATCAAGCATATAAAGTTCAGACTCTAACAGCCTTGCTAGTAAAAACCTCCGAAATGGGATGTTCAAGTGTAGACATATATCTTGAGTGATACAAAAATAAAGTGAGTAATATGTTCCTTTAGCCATTCCCAACTAGCAACAACAACAACATACCTAGTGGAATCCCACAAGTGGAGTCTGGGGAGGATAGAATGTACGCAGACCTTACCACTACCTCATTGAGGTAGAGAGGCAACTCTCATCAACTAACACTAGGTTGAAATGGATGTCCGAGTTCAGATATATATCATGAGCAACAAAAAATAGATCCAAAGTAATTTTGTTCCTTTAGCCATTCCCGAAATAACTCTCATCAACTAGCACAAATTTGATGAAACTGACCAAAGATACTTGCTTTGCAGAAAATTTTTTTGCTTGCACACCAATACAGCTACAGAAATGATGCTGGCCGTTCCTAAATCCATGTGTACTCATCTTCCGAGTTCTACAACTCACACCTCATTCAGATTGGTATATTTTAACTCTATATTAAACTAGGCTAGAAATGTGCGAGTTGCGGATCTAGGATTTAAGCTTTATGGGTTCAACTTTTAAGGTTCTTAGCATAAAGCCCATTCTGTATTTTTAGTTCTGGTCTCGTATCTACTATTTCTTGCAATTACAGTTGATTTTTACACATTAAGTTATGTTACACGACAAAAGTAAAGGTTCAGATGAACCCGATATCAGAACCAATATATATCAAATCTAAGAATACAGATAAGAAAAACACCAAATATAAAAGATTTTAGAGAACAATTGACTTACCAAGAAGCTCCATAATTGATTACAGCCTGCAAAACACAGTTAGCGAAAAAGCTTCAATTCATTGTTATCTATGAGTAGAAAAGCTTGTTTCTTCCGGAAAAACATAACTTTGTAGAGAAAACTGTAGCTAACCAGAGTTTTCTTTGTTCTGATTGTGTGAAAAATGTCCTTGAGATTTTCATCACCAGTGGCTGTCATCAAGTTCCCCTGTTGATTCACTGGAAGTTTTCCTCTCTCTGCTTTCTCACCCTCTTCACCCATTTTCACTTCTTTTGTTTCCTGAATTATCATATAATCCATTACTAACAAACAGTAGCAATCTGCAAAAGCCATATACTTGGAAGCATATTGGATACATTTCAAACAAATATTTCTTCAACAAAAGGATATATAAACCATGAATAACAACAACATACCGATTGGCAATACCGAAATTTTCACTAACGGGTTCAAAATATGAAGACGTAAACAATATATATACATACGAAATAATTATAACCATGTGTATATAGTGTAATTTTCCGCTGAGGGGCTTTCGGAAGAACCCCTAGACTCCTACTAGCTATGCCCCTGAACATACCCATGTAACCCCACTTGTAGGGTCTAGGAAGGGTGCAGTATACACGTCTTACTCCTACCTTATGAAGGTAAAATAGTTAGTTCCAGGTAGAGTAAAACATATCAAAAAATCATAAAACCAATAAAATAGTGAAGACAACAAGAGCAACAACAAATAATACGATCATTGAAGCAAAGAAAACAACAAGTAATACTAAGATTGAAGAAAAAGAATTGTTTAGTTGGTTTCAGGCATATTATCAAACACTTTAGCTGCATCAATGATATTCCACTTTTTTCTTAACCACTACTCTTATTTTGTTCCTAATGGCAATTCAGTTTGCTTCCCCAGAATTTTTTTACAACAAATAATCAACTAAATTCATAAAATCCACCAAGAAAACATGAACAAGGGGAAAAAAATCATAAACTTTATATTGAAAATAAAACAAAGCAAAAAAGAAAAATGCAAAGAGAATTTTATAGTTTTGGAAAAGGAGAAAAATGAAGAGAGTGATATTTACTGAAAATGCTGGAGCTTCACATTCAAGAATTCATTAAAGAGGAAAAATGGAGGAAGCAAGTTGGTAGGAGATATGAGATGGATAAATATATGTATATATATTTTTTGAATAAATAAAAATTATTTTTTTTTCATTTAAACCATAATAATATAATTTACAAATATTTATAATGTAAAGCGTTAATGCTTTTTTTAAGATAAGAAAATGCTTTGAGGCAATGTTGAATACTAGGTATTACGATGTTGAAGTAACTCAATTCTTGAGAAAAGTATATCGAAAATCAATACAATTGGATAAATAGAGAATACATATCTAACCTATGCAAAGGTATAACAATCTGGACACTATTTTCGGGAGATGCTGGATGAAATAGACACATATGTAAAAAGAAAGATTATTTGACTTATTTTGAATTAAAAATCTAATCAATGTAGGCATAATACATAAACTTGTCATTTAATTCGACGTAAGCTGACATTTATGCTCTCTAATTTTGATGTACTTGTATAAAATTGAACAAGTAAACATATATATCCTATATAACATAATACACATAAGACGCTATATAAGATGTTAATCGCCACATTGTACGTTAAATAGGTTAAATAAATAAATGCGTGCATTCTACGTGACATAATATACAAGAACATTGCATCAGAAATGAATTGTCACGTAAAACGTCAGACATATGCATTTACTCATTCAATTTTATCTAACTTTGTATCTCTGATCTCTCAACCTTTTAACATTCCCAAAAATTTCAAGAATCATTCTTGAATCCCATGTCCAAGATTTTCTACTTTACTCCCTTAAGCAGCAGAAACTCTCTGTTCCTTTGCTGATTTAAAACTTAATAGCCAAATTTTTGCTAAATTCAAAATATAAAGAAGTAGACACGTAGAAAATCAATTAAATTCGACATCTATTGTAATTTTGATCTTATTTATACAACATAATTTTTTGACAAGCAGGTTGGAATGAACCTCTGCGCCCCTAGCTCCGCCCCCATGTATTCAACCACCATCACAAAGCTTCTAAAACTAGCTATCCATCCACACCTTTTTCTTATACAAAACTGTGAAAATATGAAACATCTCATGAAATTTCATGCCTATTTCATCACAAATGGCCTTTCAAATGACACCCATTTCCTCAGTGCCATTCTTTCTTTTACAGCACTCTCTCCTAGTGGAAATTTAGCATATGCCCACTTGGTTTTTAACCAAATAAAATCACCCAATACTTTTATGTTTAATACCCTGATTAGAGGTTATGCTTCTAGTTTTAATCCAAGTAAAGCTATGATTTTTTATGCTAGAACGTTGCAATATGGTGTTTTTCCTAACCATTATACTTACCCTTTTGTGATTAAAGCATTGTGTAGGACTCAAAATTACATTCTTGGTGAAGCATTGCATTGTTCTGTGATTAAATTTGGGCATGTTTTGGACCTTCATATAGCTAATTCACTTTTACATATGTATGCAAGTTTTGGGCTTTTCGATGAGATCATGTACCTGTTTGATGAAATGCCTGAACCAGATGTTGTTTCTTGGAATGTGGTTATTGATGATCTTGTTAAAAATGGTTCCTTTGATGAGGTTTTAGCTGTTGTTAATGAGATGTGTTGGAATGGAGTTGAGCCTAACGCGGTTACACTTCTTGGACTTGTATCTTGTTCTTTGAAAATGGGGGATTTTGGTTTAGGTAAGTTGATTCATTTGTATATACTGAAGAGAGGAATACAGATGAGTGAAAATCTTGGTAATGGGTTGATTGATATGTATGCTAAGTTTGGAGATATGGAGTCAGCTGAGAAGTTGTTCCATAGGCTGCAGATGAAGACAGTTTTCTCATGGACTTCACTTCTTGATGGTTTTATACAAAAAGGTGAACTAGAAAGAGCTAGTGCTGTTTTTGATCAGATGCCCAAGGATACTACTGCTTGGAATGTCATGCTTAATGGGTATTCCGAGGCGTGTGATATGAGTTCAGCAGAGAGGATCTTTCGCGCAATGCCAGATAGAGATATAGTCTCATGGAACACTATGATTCTTGGCTATACTCAGAACAAGAAGTATATGAAGTCCTTAGAGTTGCTAAGAGAAATGCTCTGGTTTGGATTCAGACCTGATCGGATAACATTAGTTGGGTTGTTCTCAGTGTGTGGATATGCAGGTGTACTGCATATCGGCGAAGCCATTCATTCTTTCATGGAAAAACAGAACATAAAGGAGGAAGAAGTTGAGGTAGCCTTGTTGGATATGTATAGCAAGTGTGGTGATCCTGAGAAAGCTCTTACAGTATTTTACGCGATACGGAGAAAATCAGTGTTGGCTTGGACAAACATGATTGTTGGATTAGCAATGAATGGTCTTGCAAATGAAGCTCTTATGTTGTTCCATCAAATGTGTGATGAAGGAACAGGTCCTAATGAGATCACATTTTTAGGTGTTTTATGTGCTTGTAGCTATGCAGGTTTAGTTCAACAAGGCAAATGGCTGTTCAATGCTATGAGTAGAGTACATGGCATTACACCAAGATCTGAGCACTATGGCTGTATGGTTGATCTTCTCGGCCGCGCTGGTTTGCTTAAAGAAGCAGAGATGTTTATTCAAGATATGCCTGAAAAGGCTGATGCTGGCATCTGGGGTGCCTTACTGGGTGCTTGTAGGATGCATGGTGAGGTTCAAATGGGTGAAAAGATAGCCAAGGTTGTGACTCAAATGGACCCGTATCACTCGGGGCGTTACATTCTTCTCTCCAACATTTATGCTGCAGTAAACAGATGGCTTGATGCTGAAAAAGTAAGGAAGAAGATGAAAACTGAAGGTATACATAAAACACCAGGCTTCAGTTTGGTTGAAATGAAAGGTGAAATGCACCAATTCATAGTAGGAAATCATTCTTAATGAGGAAATTTGCTGAGTTTGAGCTAACAAAATGACAGAGAAACCTTACTTCTCCAAATCTCTTCTTTTGATGAGATATAAGCACACATTACAAATAAACCAATGAGGTGCTTCATAATGTAACCAAGTAAATTGCAGATAAAAAACTAGTACAGAATATAGGAGATTCTGTGTAACAGAAAGGCTGTTTGATCCCAGAGTTGCACATAATCTTGAAGTCATTTGTATCTTAGAACTGTATGAAATAGTAAATATTTGTATCAAGAGATGCAGTTGAGCTGAAATTGAAGCTATTCCATTTTAAGCCCATAGTTTCCTTGGTCTTTTTCTTCTCGGTGAGCGCATCCTTCTCCTTCATTGTACCTTTAATCTCCTTTTTGGCATTTGTAAGTCCAAAATTTAGAGGCTACTGTAGGTCCAAATAACTTGGATATGCAAGCCAAGAACAACAACCAGGGCAACAAAGGATGGTCACTCGATTTCAGAGAATGCACCAGGGTGAAATTTTTTGCACAATGACTGAGAAGCAGCTTCTATTCTTGATAGATCCTACAGCAACACAACAAATTCATTCAACTTGATCGAAAGAACATGCTTCAAAACCATGGGACATCTTTGGCAAGAGTTTATTTACCTTTCCATTAAATGTAATTATAAGAGGGCCTTCTCTTGATTCACGATAGCCTCCTTCATATCCAAGAAAACAGGTAAAGTTGTTATAACAGGAAGGAGAGAAAAAGCTGGACAGGCAGAAGGGAAAACAATCAATTTACCAATGTATAGATCAGGAAACTGAGCACAAAGTTTTGACAGAGGTTGAGCAACTTCAACCTGCAATACAAAGTAGTTATGCAATTAGGAAAAAAGATGACACAGTAAATAACCATTTATAATAATGACATTATGTTATATAGCTGAAAACTTACCATCTCAAAATGAGAAAAAGAAAACAACGGAATAAATGAACTGCACCTAACTATTCTAGAAGGTTATCCAGGAAGTATTACTAGAAATTATATTGATGGCGAATAGTTATATTGTGACCAACGCTATCTGTAATGATGATTGCAAGAGCAGGTTTCCTCACATCTATGTATTTGTGTAGAATGTTGGCAGCACATAGATAAAATGGAAGTTATGCAGGCATATGCATTTTCTGTTAATAGCATGCACCCCCACACCCACACTCCCAACCTCAAATGTTTGTATCCAGTTGACTGTCATACTACAATGAGCAAAGATCTGCAAGTGCTTTTCATGATCAAATAATATTCTCTACGCCTTAACAAATGCATAAAACTTTCAAGTAGGATAAATCTTTCTGGGAAGCTACTTTATTCAGTTACCAAACTCCAAATGCTTCACATACATCGGACAATTGGTTATGACTTGTGAGCAATCCATCACAAAGATATAAACATTAGTTCTACATATGTACGTGTGACAGATGGAATCAGATTGATGCCCAACACAAAACATTGTCTTATATCTATGACATTATCAGATCATCATGGACACTAACAATTTTGCAGCTCGACAACTTTTCTCATTATTTCTGCAGCTCTCATCCTGCCCTGGTTGTCAAGAGTTTTTATGAAATCTCCAACATCTACCTTTTGAAATATATTAAATCAGATAATATTATCCAGGTTCATTTGAGAGGTAAAAAGGTTATCCCTAAATGTGCACATAAGAAACATGTGGGAGAAGCATCTGCAGTTCACTGCAATGTGGTGCCTTTTCTGATGTGGGAAATTTCTAATTCCTTCAGTTCATTTAGCATGAGAATACTAAATGAATAGAACTGTTTGAGGAACTGAAGATTATTTACCTGATTTATCAATAATTTATATTTTTCTTCACTTTTTGTTTACAAGATATTAGAAGTATCTTGGGATTTGAGATTCAGAAAGAACTTTTAGAATTCGGAGGAGCTAGTGTTCCCAAAGTCTCATTAGTTGACTCCGGAAACAAAGTATTACACAGGATATCCATGATGTATGGAGGCGAGGGTTTGGATGAAGTCACCTCTCCACATAGCTTGGTTTGGATCCCAAAGGTACCAAGAAAGGAATGTTTCTTCACTTGGTTAGCAGCAAGAGGCATGATCTTGACAGCTAAGAATCCCAGGAAGGAAAAGTTACTTATGTAAATTGGTGTACAAGGGTTGGGGGTGAAGTAGACCACCTCCTGATTCATTGTCCGATAGCATCAGACTATGGTGGGAAATCCGAGATGGCTTGGTACATTTTCAGTAATGCTTAGCACATGAAAGAGGTAATGTTCAGTTGGAATTATGGTAGAAGGAGAAAACGAGAGCATGGAAGCTTGTGCCAAAGAAAAAGGAATGCTTTTGAGAAGTCGAGATAAATTTTGTTCGGTTGAGGAATAAGTTTTTTTACTTGAAAATGGTAGCCGTAGTTAAGTAGTTTATCTCTAATTTCTTTTTTGGCACCAGAAGGTTCCTTTATGTATAGAAGATTCAACATCGTTCGTAGAAAATCATCTCTTTTGTAGGCTTTTTTTTTTTTTTTTTGCTAGACTGCTTGTATTATATGGGCATGTTTCTTGCCCAAAAATTAATTACTTTATCAAAAGAACATAGGCAACTAGAGATTCGTACATTATTCATGAAGACTAGCTAACATAAAACTTAAATTCACTTCTCGGAACTAGGACCTCAGAGATAAATCTAAAACTTGTCAGAACTAGTTACCAATTTCTCAGGAAATATTTCTTTTGAAACTGGTAAATTTTTTCTCAGGAAATATTAAAGACCAACATTTTCCAAAACACCGAGAAGATCCCCCATAAGAAGGGCCAGAAGTCTTCTGGATCACTCTGGGGTGCCATCAAACATCTTTTCTTAACAAGAATACTGTGGAAACAGGAAACATGGAAAGGCACTTCTTAGCGCATGCTGTCAAAGGATTCAAGAATAATAATGGTATATCAAAGGAAATGACTCTTGTAGTTCACAATACCACACATCAACGAGGAAAGTTAAAAAAAGAAGCAAAAGAGAATCTAAGAAAGGGCTCTTCAGAACTCACATCAGAAAGACTTGTTGCAAAGCATTTTGATACAAATGGATCCATTAGTTCCAGGATGTCAATTGATTTTGCCAATTCAATCAGACAATTCCATTGGCGATCCAACTCTACAGCATTTGTTGCAGTGAGAATAATCACATTATGGCATTTGATCTACAAAGGTAATACACATGGTCAAAAACTTTCTACTTCACAAGTATCTTTCACAAATAGGTAAAGACGCATCAGCAGGAATATGATAAAGACAAAACAGCCCCATAAAATTAAAAGATTTAGAGAGGGAAAAGAACAAAAGGAGAAGGAAATTGAGGCAAAGACAAGGTTGGTTCACTATCAGTGATCAGCTTTTTCGTATTTGCTAACCACATTGACAACTTTGAACAAGCCAACAGAACTATTAGTGCTACCTAAGAACATTCATTCACCTGTCACAAACAATGACCCAATTTCTTCACTTCTTATATCATTAGGGTTTCCTACTTTCTTTTTCTTCAGTAAAATCTATCTATTTTCTAACAGCTTCTAAGGAAAAGAAGATAGCTTAGGGCAAGGAAAATTACAATCAAGCAGCACCACTAGAAACATCTAGAACAGGAAGGTGCAGCAATCACAAAACTATGCCTCAATCCTAAAATAGTTATTACAAATCACCCACATCCATGCTGCTCTATGTGAGCCTTCATCTATATGAATCATCTATATCTATTTGGTTCTATTTGAGCCTTTTTTCATTCAAATACTCATAATTTGACTTCAATGATGAATTAGGTATTCTCTAAAACTAAAGGTTCCCCCAATTCACACTTGTTCTTACACTAACATACAAATCTCTAAATATCACTGATAAATGCCAGACCTATGGTAAATAAAGCAACACGGTTGAGTAATGGATTTATATCGCTTGTATGAATTGTTAATGTAATTTTAGCTTCACCTCATACCTGTTAATAAATGCAATCATCATATTGTCACGTAAGCTGATGGGTACATTTAAGAACTGCATATGACATGGACAAACCATCTCAGGAGATCTTCTTATCATTTTTATTCTGTCTGCTACTTGAACCTTCTCATGATGTGATATGTTCTCATCTCATCTAATTTTGGGTTGTCACAATCCATCTTAAAACCTAGTATCTGTGACACTCATTTTGGGATTATATTGGACCTTTTAGGCCCAAAGCTCATTCTAATGTAACATTGTTGGTTTCTCAACAGTTCTATAGAACTTGCCTTTTTCTTTACTAGGTATTGATCCTATTTATTTTATCTGTTAAAACTTACATCTCTATCTATTCTTCCATGATCTAGAATTTAAACGTTACGCAAAAAAATGCCAAAGAATAACAAGCGTAGGAGAATTTAATTAACAAAGCAGTGATGAAATCTCTCCTTCAAGAGAAATTAAATAAATTTTAGAGCTTGAAGTAATTGACTTCAGGATATACTCAACGCACACAGGCTGAAGGATTTGAAAGAAACATCTAAGAAAAATTGTCAACTTATTGAAAAGTTACCAAACGTTCATATTTTTTTAATCAAAACAGAAAAATATAAACACAACATGCTAATTTAGAATGTCACGGCCAGGCCCAACTACCAAGGTATTGTTCTCTTTGACGTGACTCTTCTAGGCCACCTCAAGGCATTTGGACCTCAATGTTTTGCCCCTTTGGGCTTTAACTCGAAAAGCACCTCAACAATTCCATAGAAATTATTGTCGAATAGATGTTTTTTCCTCATTAGAAATCAATCATCACCATAAAAGCCCTTGGTGACAAAAGAAAGAATTTTTAGGAGATTTCTATTTTAGATAATGACTTCAATCGACAAGCATAAATATACTTGGTAGACAAACCAAACAAGTCTCAAGCCCTCTCCTCCCAACAGAGAACAAGAAGGAGAGTAGAATTATAGGAGTATGCCTATTCAGATGTACAGAGTCATACTTAAAAATGTCACCGGCCAAACCTTGCCGACAAGAAGAAGAATCTTTTAGATAATGACAAATGACACAAGAAAAAAATATGTTTGTGGGTAAAATCAAACAAGTCTCAAGCCCCCTCCTGCGAACAGAAAAACAAGGAAAAAAAGAGGATAGCTGAAGAATTATATCTTTGTGCCTACTTGGATGTAATAGTGTCAAGATTTAAAAACATCGTTGGCTGGATGTGAGAGTTCTTTTATGAAGACAAAATGATAAAGAACTATACCAAGCAAACTATAAAAATCAAATGTGAGATAAAGACAAAATGATAAAGAACTACCAAGCAAACTATAAAAACAAATGTGAGAACTATGCATTTTATACATGTGGCTGGTTCCTTCACTTCAAAAATAACTCTTTTGTTATGAGGGAAAAAGTAAACAAGCATCTAATAGATGTTTCGATTTGTCAAAAGAAGACCTAGACAATTTCACCAATAAAAAGATTCAGCAATGTCGACCCAATTGGACGGTTCCGCTGTAAAACTAGTCTCATTTTTAGAGAAGAAAAACTCATCTTATAGCTTGATACATTCAGCCGGTTTGGACCTTTTTAGTGGATATTATGCAATAAGTTTAAATTAGAATTGATTCACTTTTAAATTAGAATTGATTCACTGCATAAGTTGGATAGCATTATAAATTCTCTGAGATAAAGAAAGCAGCATAGAGAAAGATCTTTTTTTGTGATGAAGCGAGAAAGCACTTAAAAATAACCATTATATATCAGATAATGGCCAACATACCAAAGGCACAGGCAGCTGTTCATGATGCAACAATTCTGTAATACCCTCAGGCAACAGCGCCATCTGGAAAAGGAAAAGAAACAACAGTTTAACTGTGACTGGTACTCTGGTAGTGTAGCTAAAATTGTTCACAAATATAATCATACATCCAATGACAAGAAATTTATTAATAAGTATTTATCTTCCTAGCACTTATTTGATTTGTAGCTTAACAGTCAGTTCATGGGCCACAAGATGGTGCATAATTTCAATCTACAATATTGAAATAATCTCTGGAATGACAAGAGTTCCAGAAGAGCATTGAAGAAAAATATCAGGACTTGAAGCTTTTGGGGTCAGGAATATGCAGGTGCAAGTTATCATCTCATTAGATGCATCTGTAAATTCTATTTTATCCTGTAGTACTTAAAAAGGTGATATCTCCAAGCTTTTCTTCTCCAATTTGTATCCGAAATTAAATCAGAAGTTCAGGTTATTAGGTGCCCCAGATGTCTAACATTTCGTGTATGAGAACAATACTGAAAAGCCTTAAACATTATTCAGCTAATTTACCAATCAAGATAGAGAAATGCAATTCCAAGTCCCAAGAAGAAAATAAATTTCTGGTCATGTAAACTGGACTCACCAGCCTATCACAGAGCTCTTTTATTAACCTTTGGATCCACTAAACTTGCCTCCATTTACTCGATGCACGCCTAAATTATCAATAGTCTTAACTCTAAATTACCCTGGACTTGGCAATTGATACCTCCAACCCCCTACCCCCACTCCACCCACCCAGCCAGCTGTTAACGTGGCAAAGAGCATGGTTATAACCTCTATAAGGCACGTGGGAGTGATGAAAAAGCAAAAAATAAGCTTCCAGGTAGGGTATAAGCTTCCAGAGGGGTTATTTTGACTCACAATAGTTTAGATGTGCACTGAATAAACTGAGCCAAGTTCAGGCAGATCCCAAGGTACTATACCCTTTGCCTTTCAATCAACTTCTAACAGAATGTAAGGAGAAATTTCTTAATACCAGTGCATCAGAACATTAGAGTGAAGCACCAAATTCACTCTATTAGCACAGATACAGCAATGCTATGTCATTCTTGTCTACGGTATTACTTAAGAAAAAAGCTCTAACCTCATTCTTGTCACCAGAGCACTTTTCTCCTATAAGGTGCCTCAGATGTTCTTCAAATTCTTCATCGGGAGCCTGTAATAGAAAGATTTGACACCAAAACATCAGCGAGAAGTGGAATATCAAAATAACTTTTCTGCAAAACACTCCATAGATATCAGAATCTGACAAAACAATTGTATCTGCTAAACATGCAGACTAAATAAGGATTAAAAAATCTAAAACTTGTTCACGATGCTTTGAATATTTCACCAGAAGGTGTTTGCTGAAGTACACATTTGCATACTTCAAAGTACACACCGTAGAGCAGCTGAGTGTGTATTAATCCACATGGATCACAACTCATGTGATGTAAACATAAGCAACAAAGGCATAAATGATAACACCCGTTTGACCTTCTTGGCTAAGATCAATGAGACAAATGAAAAGTAATAGTGGGGTCCACCTAGGAAAAGGATTTTAAGATGGAGTTTGGCCATGGAATACTTTTACATGTTCCCAGAGATCACATTTGGCCATAAAATTCCGGAATTTGAAAAACAACAAAAAATTGTTCACTCCATACTACTCATAAAAACTAAAAAACAACTCCAATTTGTATTCATGGCCAAGCACAACTCCAATTTTCAAATTTCACATTGAAACAACCAAAACGGCTACATAATACCACAAATTAGATTTTTTGAGCTTATTTTCTCATCGCTCTCATTTCGAATCAGAGCTACATAGCTCCAATTCTCACTCTTCTCTCCATCTTCAAGGCAAGTGATTCCTAATATCAATCATGGTTATTCCTTTGCCGATACATGGGCGTTTGCCACATCCATTCTTTCTCCTAGCTCGGTGCCTTTCTCCTAGCTCACAATGTCATGAAATCCTCTTACGAGGACAACTAACAACCTCCCAATCACCACAACCACCAACATCCCCTACACACATAATCGTCCTCAATTCATCTCTTACAAAAATGAAGACTTGGACTCACAGCTTCCGATCACTGTCCTGTGGGTCCTATAGAACATACTAATTATACTTGCATGATTTCATACATAGGCTAGAACAAGATTCTTAATTGATCAAGCCTTAGAAATCTTTTACTTGAATCCTTTGGAAAAAATCCTTCAATTTGCTATAATCCAACAAGAAATCGGCAATAGAATCGCGGAATCAACAAAGTAAAAACCATGATTGATCTTAGGAATCGCTTACCTTTAAAATGGAAGAGAGTGAGAGTTGAAGCTATGGAGCTTTGAGTCGAAATGAGAGAGGTGCGAAAATGAGCTCAAAAAAATCTAATTTAGGGTACTAAATCCTTGCCTTGGTGGACCCCACTTTCACTTTTCATTTGTCTCCTTGATCCTAGCCAAAGAAGTTAAAGAAAGGTGTTTATCCTTTATGTATTTATTGCACAATGTGAATCCTTTATGCATTTGTTGCACATGTTTACATCACATGGGTTCTAACCTATGCAACATATACACACTCAACTGCTTTATGAATTGCACTTTGTGCTATACAATTTATACTTTATCAAACACCTTTTAGTAAAATATTCCAAACTTCATGTACAAATTTTGGATTGATGAATGGCTTTTGAGGACGAGAGTGCTTGGTTGCTGGGGTTTCCTTTCCCCAACCAATTCGATTATGTCACTAATATGTTGGAAACTAGATTCAAAGACCTTTAATTTAACAAGTAATCCACCTCATAATACTTAAAGAGATAATTGTATGTAGTCAGGCCTTGTGCGAACTTATTTTTAATAATCGTCCATAGCATAGCTTCTAACTCGCCTTTATGCTAGAGCTGTCTTTGGACCTTAAATCACTTCCAATACACTTACTACATGTATTATCATGACCATATGACAAGGTACTAGTCCGTAGCCTCTCTTGGCACACAGAAACACTATTTCTTGTCATTGATGAGATGTAATACTTTAAAGACTTGAATCATTTTCAGTTTTAATCCTTTTGGCCAAAATACTTCCACACTCATCCTAGTCCATTTAATTACTTTTTTACTTTAAAATTCTCCTGTCCTCCCCACACACCTGTTTTGGAGTGATTTTCAAGCTTCAAAGGTCTTCCATAGTATGTACTAGTTATGTTCATGTACTTTGAGTCAAGTCTCTAGTATTGCCCTACAAGGCCCACTAACTTAGTATTTTGTACTAACAAATTCCGTATGTATAAAAAATGTATCTTTTCATATTAGAAAAGGTCCAAGACATTGTTTCATGTCGATTGCATATATGCCTTGTATGTAAGTTCAGGTTAAGTTTGTTTGCTTGGTCAAGTTACGGTATTAAAGTTAAGGGACCGAGTGCCGGTCCGCACCAGGCTTAGGACTTGACATTTACATATTAGAACTACAACAAAAAATCATACACAACTATAAAAACACATAATCATAGACATCTATCCATCAAACGAATTTCCCAATAACATATCTAGATGATTACCATAGTAATCTGAGATAAGATGTTTAATCATCGTTCTCTTATTATTTTCTTCTAAACTTATAGACTTGTTCCTCCATTGACCTTCACCTTCAAACATTACTATCTCACACACACAAAACATGAACTAATAATGGAAGTTCGCGACATATGCCAAGTCAGACAGACATGGGAATCAATTTCAATGCTACAGAGCTGAATCAATCAAAAGCAATTGCACAGGCTAAGTCATGGAACCAAAAGCACGCAAAGGACTGAGAAAATCTACATCAAGTACCATGCGAACACCAAAAGCTTTTGCCACTCCTGCTACAGTAACATCTGAATGCAATGGACCGACCCCACCATATATAAATACCTGTAGGAGGACAACAAATTTGAAAACCTTATGCTTAAAGAAGCTGGCAATATTTTCTCACCAACGATTACAGACATACAAAACTATTTGCAGACTGGTCCAAATATAATCATTTTTGACAAATGCTTACTATATCATCCGTGGACTTCCGTCTCTCTACTTCCTCGGCTACAGAATCTATCTGAAATTGGGAGGATGAGATTACAAAAGAGGGCTAAAATAACATTCAAATTATAAATGTGTAAGGTTGCTCAAGCATTGAACTATCGAGGTGGAAAATAAAGGAAAAAGATGCTGCTTCAAGAAAGCAATTACAATAGACTGTTCTAGCTAACAATTTGCTTTGGGATGGCCCAATTAATCTTTTCCAATTACTAGGGAGATAATTTATTAGGCTATAGATAGAGAATTTGAGATTTTTATTTCTAGCTTTGTGGTCTTTCTTTAACTGTTCGCACAATTCAAGCAGACATATCAAAAGCTTCCAAATACACATTACTTACATCGTTTCGAGTGACAGTAACTCGTGATACTGCCCAACCAATAGAATGGAGCTTTTTACACAACATAAAACCCAACTTGTCCTCTACAGTGCCAAACCTGAGCTATGGAACCAAGAGAAAGATATATGATAAGCAAGTAGATGCAGAGAGCAACAAAAATTAGATTTTAGGTTTAGGACAAAAATAAACATTCACTTGACTCCAAGTTTATTATCTCTATCTCTTCAAATGGCAGTTTAACATAGAGAAAACTGAAAATAAAGACTATATTTTGCATTACACTCGAGCGCATAGTAAACTTTACCTATTGACAAATTTACCAATCAAATAAAATGTCTGCTTGGACAAATGCACCGAAATTTGACAGTCCTTATGTCCATCCGGTTGCCAAAAAAGTATGTCAAAAATGTTAAAGACACACATCAACTATCCCAAGATCAAGCTGCCCCTCAAGGCACTGTCTTGACTAATGCCTATAAGAAAATCATACCCATTTGACTAGAAAATGAAATTTTGTAATATGAGATGCCAATGTCCTTTACACTTCACAATAAGATGGCCATATTCCTTTTGGATTATAGACTGAGGACTGAGGAATTTAATTTAGAGAAGGTAATTTCCTCTGTTGTAGAGGATAACTAGTTCAAAGATCAGCTCAGATAGCCGGGTAAGGAGGAATTGTGTGCTTAGAGAACTTGATTTGCTTGCAGAAATTTTGTTCCCCCAGAGATTCATTGTGTTTTGCTTTTTCTCGATAAGGGAATTGTAATGCAAGAATTCGAGTCTTGTTTCAAGAACAACTAAAGTACATTCACGCTCAACAATATCCAATCACAAAGAATCAACAAATAGAATATATAATCATGGCATATCAATTGAAAATTTAAAAGACAAACAAACACTAGAAGAGAATATAAAAGATAAAAATATAGCATAAATCCAACAAAAGCTACATATAACGAGAAAAAGCCACTTAGAAGAGCATGTCAGCATGATACAAGAATCATCAAATACAAATGTCAAGCAACAATAACTTACAAAATTTCATCCCCCACAGAAATAATCGAGGCAGTAAGCATGCTACCGGAATACAAATTCTCCATTCTCAGTCCATTCCTAATAGAAGATGATTTCCCACAAACTGCAGAAGAGTTCTTCTTTGCTCTTCCAGCTCTTTCCAGTCTTCCATCAGCGAGTAAATAGGCAGGTTTAAACTTCACTTCATTACTATCGGAGTTCCTTGTGGACAAAAGTGCATTAGGAACAGTATCATGAATGCTCCCAATTGAGGTATACCTACAAGAACAGTAAACATATAGATGCTCAAATCAATGAGGAAGCCTCTGGAAATTGGAGTTCAAAAGTATAATTTATGAGTATTAAGTAGCACGAATCACAGCAACAATATATAAATCCCATCAATGTCATCTTTTTTGAGTAACTGCAGGATGATAAATTCAAGTGATAAATTTTGAAGTAGCACAACAGAAAATTACCCCTGATCATAAAGACTGCAGTACTGAACTTTGCATACCAATAGGAACGCCCATACATCTCTGTTGTAACAAACTTTGCAGGTTAGTCATTTTAATTTATCCAAAAGGAGAAACAAACAGTAAAATGGATGATCGATATCATTAAAAATGCACAGAAGCATGGCAAATCAAATTAAAAAAATGAACATTTTCCATTGAAAAGGCATACAAAACCCTGAACAGGGCGAAATAAGCGATGTAGCCAATTCAACAAGGGTGAGTATTGAGAGAAACATTATTGCTTTCTTATACTCCTTGAAACAATAAGAGTTCATCTCAATCAGACTTCCAATGGACTTGAAATCTAGTATTTGATCTTCAAATCCTCCAATTCTAGGGCTACAAAAGCTTCTAACAGTGTTTCCATGTAAAAAATCATGAAGCTCATTTGAATGTCAATATATTATATAAACATTAATCTTTAAAAGCTTCTTGTCAGATGAAAATGGTGACGTATGCTGAAAATTAATATCCTACTTGGATTCATGTCCTAAAAGCCTAAAAGAGTAACATTGAAAAACAACAAGATTTTCTTTTATTTCCTATTTTATTTGCATATGGTGAAGTTAAGGACTATTTACTTTTATCTAGTGAAGAATCTTAGTCCGTCCATTCGTCATTATAATGTTCACTATGCTAATGATTAAGAATAACTTTCTAGTTGTATTACTCGCTTAAATTATAATACAGCTTGATGAACCATCAAGTTTACCAATTTTACTTGCATGTATATGAAGTGTATATGAGGCATAGTCAAACCTGTATGACCAGTCCAAAATTGGGTTCACCCTCATGAAAGGTGGCCAACCGGGTGAGCTAGGTGAGAATTGCTCTTGGCCTACCTGAAAGGTACATTCCATAAGCAGTGGTTAGCCACAAATCATACTGGCCTAGATTTAGAAGATCATTGACTAGTTGGAATAATTAACTAAATATTTACTGCAGTAGGATCTCCGATTCGGACACCAAGGAAAATAGCTCGGATTGGATTAGCCTTTAGCAGAGCCTCTAGACCTGATTTAAAATCAAGTCTAATAATATCCATTTGTATGTCGTAACTGCAAGAGAAGGGTGATCTGGTCAAATGGTTAATAAAGGAAATGACATCATCTGCAGGACACCGTTGTGCCAATATGAAATTTCGTTGGGGAAGGGTCACGGTAAACTAGCACTTCTCACATACATGGATGCAGCTTCGTAAGTAAACGAGTTGATTTCAGGGAAAGCTGATGGACTCTCAAAATATATTGTCCTTATTGGGAATGCCTTTCCACCATCAGCTGCATCTCCTCCTGAATTAAATTCCTCAGCTTGATGTAGAAAACAGCCTGCCCTCAGCAGGTGAAGCAAAACCTGAATTATAAAAATTCATACATTTGGTCAAATGTCATAAAAAAACCAAATTCTTTAGACCTTCAACACCAAGAAATGAACTTACAGTAGAATCTTTCCCTCCGTTAAAGCTCAACGCAACCTCTTGTAAACTGTTTAAGTGAAGGACATAAACAATGTCAAAAAGAGGAAACTGAAAAATGCTTAGCCAACTTCACCTTAAAAGGGAGGAGTAATAATGATAGTTCTCAGATAAATTGCTTCTCTAAGATGCAAGCCCCTCCTTCCTGTTTTGCTAACTCACTGTCTAGCCTTTCTTTCAAAGGGAAACAAAGGGAATACTCTCTCTAAGAGACAAAAATATCATTTTCCAAAACTCAAGTCACAAATATCACAATTCTATATTACTTTTTAATTTCATGTGACTCTTCCGTACCTTTTCTCAATTGTGGAATTAGTTTACATGTTTCAGCCAAATCTAAATATAATAAATCATCCAAATTCTCTTCCGTTAATATCTGCGAAATTTCTGGTAGGTCAATACAACAAGGATAGACAGTATAGCTTATGCATCCAAGGGCGTGGGCTTGTGGTTATTGAAGCTGAACAAAAGACCATGGGGCACTGAAGTTACTATACTAGTAGGCGGGTGCAAGCGCGCAATGGAATGGTCGAAGTGTGCACATGCTAGCCCGGATATTACTGTTGTTAAAAAGGAAATATAACTAATAACTTCAAATAAAAGGTGAAATGCATTTATTGCTCAATAATAACAACAAACACAGTGTAATTCCACAGGTTCGGTATGGTGAGGGTAGAGTACCCGCATACCTTACCCCTTCCTTGAATATGCATTTATTGTTCAGCAGACTAATATAAGGTTCTATGTAAATAATATGTTTTAATATCACAATGCTGTAAACTTGAAATCGACTTATATTCTATACTCCCATCCAAAGCAAAATAATTCACATTGATAAAGTGAATCTACATTCACCGTGGACTTGAAATTGAATTATATGCATCTACAGAAAAATAATTCCAAATGATAAGGTGAATCAACATTCACCGCGAAATTGAAATTAAATTACATGCTATACTCCCATCCAGAGCAATATAATTCACATTGATAAAGTGAATCTGCATTTGCCGCGAACATGAGCATCACAATCTAATAATACTGCTGAATCAAATAGATCGACTAAGGTACAACAACATACCCAGGATAGTCCCACAATGTGAGGTACGAGGAGGTTAGAGTGTACTCCTATATTAGATGAAGAGAGGTTGTTCCCGATAGACCATCGGCTCAAGTAAAAACAATATGATAGTCGAGGTACAAGAAGCAACAGATAATAACAAAAACAACATATAGTAACAAACTAACAACAAAAACAATACGATAATCAAAGTACAAAAAAAAAACATATAGTAACATCAATCGAAGGACAAAAAAACTAGTAATATTACAACTCCTAATATAAACAGACAGCAAGACAATGCACTACTACCTACTATCCTTCCACTCTAAATACGTGACCTCCACACCCCCTATCAAAGTTCATGTCCTCAATAACCTGAAACTGCATCATATCCTATCTAATTACCTCTCATCAATACTTCTTTCAGTCTATCTCTGCTGACAAAATGTGCAATAAACAACACAGAAAGATCAAAGCATATGAATTTGAATACTTACGGATAAAGCGCCAATGCTCTTTTGATAACGTAAATGGCATTACTATACTTTGTCTTCAATCTTCCATCATCACATTCCCTAATTGCTTTATCGATCTCCATCTACCCTTTCAAGATTGAATTTTGAACCCTTCTACTGAAGAAAAAACCAAAAAAATGAAATACCCATAAATCAAAATCCCCAAAATTTCACTTATATATGAAAACCCAGATTCAGAAACCCAAAAAAAAACACTTTTAGATCAGGAAATCTTGTGGGGTTCTTTACAGATTAATTTACCAAGTACTTGAAGGGTTTAGTAAAAATTTACCTGGATTTGAAGGGCTCAAACAGAAATGAGATTTGGGAAATTGAAGATTCTTCAGTATAAATCAAGAACAATGAGCTCCACAGGTTATATATCTATCTAAAGACAAAAGAAGAGAAGACAAAAATGGATTTTGCTTAATGAGTTAATGTTGCTTAAAGGGGTAATTTGCTAATGAATTATCTAATCCATGTTTCCACATTCAAAGTACTCCACTACACATTGAATAGTCATTTTCTGACTAACTTATTTTTTTTTATCGGAGTAACTTTGCACGCATTTAATTAGGTATTCGTTATCTTATATAAGCATGAGTCGAGAAATGTTGTTTTAGTGCTATAGATTAATAAAATGTGAATCTAATAAGACTTCTGAAGATAAAGCGCACGTGACACATTAAAATAAATCTTGCGTAAATAATGATGAATTCAAATCAGACTTTTGAAAATAAGACGCACATGTAATCAAAATGGTCAAAGAACTTGAAGGGGTTTATAAGAGTGATATAATGCAAGTATATAAGAATTTGATAAGGTGTAGCGCGATAGATAAATCCGTGCACATCTAGATCTAAAACAAATAATGTGTATCATTGACTTGGAATTTAATATCCAGAATCAGATAAATACAAAAAAGTATTTTATTTTTGTTGAGATTGAAATTTGAGATATCATGCTTGTTTAGATTTTTTTTTTAATTTAAATTTTTGGAATAATGAAAAAAGGAATTTTCTTCCCATGTTTCCACATGATAATGGTCAAGGTCACAATTCAAAGTACTCCACTACTCTTTGGTTATTTTATCACATCACTTTGAATATTATTCTTTTGTTGCTTTCTTCTTCTCCTTTTACTAAATTATTGGTGTATTTAGGCATGGGATGACACTATATGACTTTTATAACTATCAATATTAGTCCATATAGATGGTTCTATGTGAATAATTAATTGGTGTGATTTTTTTATTATTATTTTTTTGTGTGGTGATACTTTTGATACATCAAACTTCAAGTGGTATTACAAGGTGAAAAATCGAATCTTTATTAATAAAGTAAAATTAAGTAGTCAACCATGGGAGTTACTAAAAACCCCATGTAGGCTTAGATATATGGCTTTAGCAAATTATTGTATAAAAATTCTTAGGATAATTTCAAATATATCCAATAAACTAATTAATTTACAATAAATATAGTCATATTTTATTTTTATATAGATTGCCAAAAGTTATAGAAAGTATACATTGACTATACAATGTAGATTACCTATACATAAGTTATACACTGAATATACGTTATGATACAATCAAAGACTGAATATAGCTTGACTATACATGAAATATACACTGACTATATATGTTTATACAGCAAATGAACATTTTTTTGATAACTACTTTGATCGAATGGTCATCTACCATAATTATCCCAATATTATTATATTCAAAAACTCAATTACTACTGTTTAAGGTGGTTGTCCTAAAATGTAAAGTATACTAAAATTATCTTATGTTAAATGTATTAGGCCTTAAATGTAAAATATACATTTAATTAAAAGAATTTAAAGTTGTATATAGGGTTTAAGCTAGATGTCTAATGCCCGTGGATAACTTTTTACATAGAGCAAATTAAATCGAGAAACACTAAACTTAAAAAGTTACCAAAAGCCCTTGTTAATATTGTATAATTTCACTGATTTTTAGACTATTTTTTCTATAAATAAAATATGAGCTACTTTTTTGTAAACTTTTTAGTTATGTAATTTCTCCTTTGACATATTTAAATTAAAATTACAGTAATGCATGGAAGAAAATCATTAACTTTCATTTTTTGATTTATTTCATCTATTTCATGACCGGAACAGGGGAGGATACACGTTACATTATTAATTTGATTGATGTAGAAATCAAATATAATCAAAATCTGAGTCCATTTAAATATTTCTCATGTTTTAATTTAAGGATTTGCATTTGACTTTTGATTATTTATTTATTTCAATAGATAAAAGGATTGGCATTGAGGCAAATAAAAGAAGTAGCCAATGAAAAGAAGGTGAACAACATCAACAATATACCCAGTGAAATTGTCACGACCCGAAAATGGACGTGATGGCACTTGCTCAAACCCACCAGAACAAGTTAGCCTAAACCCAACAAGAAATTGGAATGATGTGCGGAAGTACTAAATAAAATAGATAATCAAAAAGAGAAATCTTCGCAAACTTAAACACCACCCAAGGATTTGGTTGTCACGTGTACAAGCCACTAGTTACACAGAAATCCAAAGAATTACAAAGTCTGAAACTGTCTTTCTTCTCAAATAGAACAAAACAGAAAGGAAACAGGACAAGAGAGTCAGCGGGATGACAACAGCTACCTCTCTAAATCTCCTGAGAAGCCTCGGATGATCAAGAAATATACTACTCACGGTCCGGGCTCAAAACCTACACAAGTGTAGAAGCAAGGGTGAGTACCAAAAACAACGCGGTACCCAACAAGTCAACTAGCAAAACAGAATAAGTCTGATAGAATCCACAAACTCCTTTCACACCCAACCACATACCGCCGAACTACACACCTGCACTCAGAAAAGTCCCAGTCCAGCAATACATAATACATTCTAGAGATAGTTTCTACTATGTCACAGATATCAAATCACAAGTCACAACTCAAAAGAAGCAACACAATCAAACACAGGGATAACATCATGCCACACCGGAATATGCAAGGATGAGATGCAATGCATATGCAACAATTGCCGGCAAAGACCTCGGCATCACAATATCATCGCCGGCAAAGACCTCGGCATCACAATATCATCGCCGGCAAAGACCTCGGCATCACAATATCATCGCCGGCAAAGACCTCGGCATCACAATATCATCGCCGGCAAAGACCTCGGCATCACAATATCGCCGGCAAAGACCTCGGCATCACAATATCATCGCCGGCAAAGACCTCGGCATCACAATATCGCCGGCAAAGACCTCGGCATCACAATATCTCGACCGGTAAAGACCTCGGTCCCAACTTTTACCATCTCACTCATATCAATATCCAGAACCAATGCAATGTGCGTGACATAAAATGAATGCATATGAGATGAAATCTACAACCAATCCACTCATAATCACCAACCACAACCATATATCTCAAACATAAAAATTCTCATCACTTAACCACATGTTTAATTCATGTGTCACAACAACACACCAACTCACATTTATATTTAAGCACCTCATTAAAATATTAAAAATACTTCACGATTCACACATAGGAGAAAGGATAATTCGAGAATTCTACAAGAATTATAAAGTTTTAAAAGTTCACTTGCCTTAGTCAAATCACGATCACTCTAACGCTTGAGCCTTCCCTTTCCGATTAGAATCCGTAATACCACGATCTAAACAAATAATAATTCACAATAAGATTTTCAAACTAAAAATACTCATATTACTATACATCTAGCATAGACCCAAACTAACCAATTCCATAATTAATCTCTAAAATTTCAAGTCTAAAATTGAATTTTAACATCCTAAATGTTTAAAATCTAATGATGTTCATATAATGCAACTCCCAATATTAGTACCCCAAACATATACATATCACAGTATTTTTTTTCGACTAATGAAGAACTGTAAGCACTGAACAGAAGCGTGAACAAGAAGAATGTGCCACTGCACTTCTGAAGAAATTCTTAACTATGTATACAAGTAGGTTAGGAATATTTTATCACTTTCTGGCAACATATTGCCATTAACTGCCACTCACACGCCTTCACTGGAAATTAAATTACAAACATTAAGTATACATACATATTAATAATTCTGACATACTGTTACATATTAATTCAACTCCTATTCCAATTAACATAAACAATTTGTTTGTCACTTTCTGGAAACAAAATGTTAATTAACTAAGTGGATAGCAATTAAGGAACAAGTCTCTATGCAATTTCTCAATTCAACCAACAATTATGATGCCACTAGTGAGCATCACGTGGCAGCAGCCACAATTTTTTTTAACCTGACAACTTTTGTCACTTCGCATACTCTCTTGTAGCAATTAACATATACAATCTTCTACTAATTATATTAATAAACTAACATATGAATTTACCTTCAAATTGGCTCAAGAAGGTTGCAGTTCGTTGCTGCTCTTCACGCCGAACAACGCCCCTCTGCCTTCTTTTATTTTATTTTCCTTCTAAAACTGATAACTCCCACTAACCTAATTTAATATATAGATCAAGTGGGCATAAAGTTTTAAACAAATTAACATTTAGCCCACCACTTATTAATTATTCAAACTCACCCATAAAATAAATAGTCTTAGTTATCGAATAGTTCAAAGTGCCCACTAAAATTTTTTTTACGAGGGAGATATTTTTTATGAAATCAAGTGGACTAATTCCAAAAATAATATTATGGGTCATTACAGAAATCCCATAAGTGGGGTATGGGAAGGGTAAAATGTACGCATACCTTACTACTACCTCATAAAAGTAGAGAGGATGCTTCCTTGGAGCCCTCGTCTCAACAACCCAAAAGCAGAATAAACTAGATATGACCAAAAGGAAAGGAAAGGAATAGGAAAAGCGGCTACTAATGAAAACACAGAAACGGACAAATTTTTAACACATATAATACAACTAAACACAACACATGATATATGTGAGTATCTACAAAATCATAATTTTCATTTTGTTCCTTTGCTTTTTTTTTTTTTTTTTTTTTTTTGATGAGCTAGAAAAGTTGGCTTTGGTGATTTCCTCAATTTCTGCTTTCACTATCCTCATATATTGGATGAGTATCTCCCCACATACTTCCACTGGATCCTGTTCTTGAATTTCTCTTCTATCAGTCCAATGCCTTCCAAGACATTTGCCTTTTCTGTACCTGTCAAAAGAAAATAACCATGTAAGCTGGTAAGACCTCATCTCACAAGCATAATACTGTCTTCTCAGTTGTGCATGTTTGACTAAATTGATGAACTTCACCTCTAATGTATCAGCAGCTTTATTTAGATCAAGCATACAGTCGATTAGATTGATGAACTTCTTTGTTAGAAGACCTGAATGGGAATTAAGAGATGTTGTCATAAGTACTAGTTTACTATATAGTTCCTCCACAGTATCCAATAAACCACAAGGATGTACACACTTTAGAACAACTCAGACATTAACCACATAATAGATTGAAGGACAAACCAAGACTTACCCAGGGAGCTATCATATCGACAAGGACCAACTGGAGTAACATTATTGCCTGAAGGGCATCCTGTAAATCGAATAGCCAAAGTTTTGGAACTAGTAATTCTCTGCTTGTACAAATAACATTGGTCTTGGAGATAATCTACAGTTTACTGGCTTGCAGAAGTAAGATTTTGCTATACTGAATGCCCCATTGAAAGTAAATGAAGTACATTAACATTTTGTATGAAACATTTTTAATCGAAAATCCTCACCAACATTGGAGGTAACAGCTTGAGAAGCAGATCTGGACTTTGAAGTCCTAGGAACTTTCTGTGCATCTTTTCCAGATATTGGTGTCTGCGCGGGACTGTTGACATTAGCATATCCAGAAACTGGATTTCTCAGATACTTGTGCATAGTGTGTTACATCTGAAACATTTCTCAGATACTTGTGCATAGTCCCTTTGAAATGTATGCAATGCATCCCAGTATAACTGCCAGATGAACTAATCAGATAAACATAATGGTAGTGTTTTCATAAAATGGTGAAGGAATTTGTGCAGATAAAGGGTTATGTCTTTTATCTGCCTGCCTTTATGGACTTCCGAGGCAGAATCTACTGCAGCGGTAGCTTGCATTTTCATGAGCCTGATTTAGCTAGAAGTATAGTAGTATTTGCTAATTCAGTACTGGAGGAAAACTCTTAAATTCAATGTCACTTGCTTGCACCAAGTGCTTCCATTGTTCAGAAACAAGGAAAATGTAAATGTCAATTCGAGAAAATCTAACATCAGAATAGCCATAATTTCACAACGTCAAATCACCGTAGCTTCCTTCTTCCCAAATGGGAACATGAAACCATTAATCAAGGTTGACGACAAACCTCATGCTCATGAAGATGTCATGGCAAGATAGCTGGATTGGGCAATAGATTCCCCACCTCTTCACTTTGTTTCCCCTGACTTCTCCAATTTAACTATACCAACTCGCGTAGTCCCAATATGGAGCATTTAACGCCTATCATCTTGCATATTGAAAATCGGACATCTGGATCATGGACAACATAACAAAAGGATCCAACATTGGATGAATTAAGAATTGAGGTAGGTCTGTTTCGGGTACGGTATAAAAAGTTAACCTTGGACCTAACTCAACCTCAAAAGCTAACTCATGAGAAAAGGATTTCCAAGACTATATAAGGACGCAACAGCTATTCCCTCAACCAATATGTGACATTTAACATATCAATGGATTAATGACATTTAACAAAGTCTTTAAGGCATGATCAATTTACTTATCAGATCACAGAGGAAAGGAATCACAGTTCCTTTGTTTATTTATACAAACACATTTAGCAACCTTTGACCTTGAAATTTCACAACTACTCAAATACGATTTATATTTTGGCCACCAAAACAAACTGAATTAGTTTCTTCCACTTCCTTCCAACTGATCTATTTGTACCCAAGTAATTACAAAAACAACAATAACATACCCAGTTGAATTCCACAAGTGGGGTCTGGGAGGGTAGAAATGTACGCAGACCTTCCCACTTCCTCGTAAAAAGTAGAAAGGTTGTTTCTTGTGAACCCTCGACTCAACAACCCATAAGTAGTTGTACTAAGTAATTATTATATAAAATTAAAAAAATCCTATGACATGCTTCTTTTTTTATACTTTCATGCTTAAAATGGAATGGTGGCATAACCAAGTTGACAAGATAGCCAAACAAAATTTGGTGAGTTAGTGTCTGCAAACACACACAAAAGTGATGCAACTTTTTTCATGTATTATTCATCAAGATCACAACATCCATAAAATCAAAAGACAAGCTAAATGAGGAAACAAAGATCAAGACCTCACGCGTAAAATTGCAAAAACACATATCAAGATCAAGAAAGATCATTGCTTTGAAGATTTTTAACAAGGGTTTTCACCAAGCGCCACAAAGTACAGACACATGAACCCTTGTAACCTTAAACGAGGCAAAACCACAAGAATACCTAGTTTACACTATAAAAATATCTTGAATCATTGAGTCCGACATATTTGTTTACAGAGGGGTGAATCCAAGCTTCTAACAGAAGATTGGGAGGGAGCTATTGCAGATTTGAACGAAGCAGCTGAAAAATCTCCTCAGATTTGTTGGCAACCTTTTGCTATTTGTCTCAACGGCATGCCTCTCTTAAACAGCTTCTTTGTGATAAGGGAAAACGTACATGATATGACAGGGGAACAACATTGTGACATGGGTTCAGGAATGAGCGCTAGGGATTCAACCCATTTTGTGGAGGAGAGGAGTTCACGTTCCACTTCGAAGGAGGGTTTCCAGGAGCGGATACTTTTTTTCCTGCAATCATGTTTGTTTTTCATGTTCTCTTAAAGGCTTTGACAATGAACTCTTCATGCAGTTGTTTGATGGCAAAAAGAATTAAATATTGTTAATGATAGGCTGAAGACCAAAATAATCACATTTTATGATACATTAAGGATTATTTTCATCAAGTTGATACATGTAGGACCAAATGGAACCAAAGCACATACTTGAAGGACTATTTTGATAATTTTCTCTAAATAAATGCACTATTATTATTTCCAAATGGAGTAATCAATCATATACCAATAAATATTCCATCATAATCTCTCACATTAATGGGCATACTAACAAGTTAATAAAAACTAATTAGCAAAATGGTCTGGTTAACCCTAATACTTGACTTGAATTGTAAACTGAATCCTTCTATTCCACAAAGTTTCAACTAAACACTTAAACTCGAACAAAATAGAAACTTTAAACCGCATGTATTCCTCACTCAATCTGACATGGATGACACATCATGTACACGTCAAAACAAATAAACCACGTCATGTCCATCTCATTAATTTACTTTACTGGTCATAATGATATTTTTATATATTATTTTATCAAACAAATGATTTTTAAAAAAATGATTTTCACATTTCAAGGTTCTAAATCATACCCAAGAATCCTAAACCAAAAGCAAATACATTACAGTTCCTTTTGAGCTTACAATTTCAACTAAACTGATGTCAATAGAAAAAAGCACTCAAACCCAATTCTAATACTAAATTTGACACCAAAAAGCTTGAAATTAAAAAAAAAATTGAACTTGAAAAAAGAAAGATCACGAAATAATAAGAATTTCAAAATTGTATCTACAATTTAAAAACAACGATGAATTTTTTCGAAAATGTTGCTTCCGAAAAGATAAAAACAGACCATTAGTAGCGGTAATAATCTTTCTTCAATATACAAACCTATTTTTGATTGAGTTTAAGTGTCTAGTTGTAACTTTGTGGAGTACAAGGGTTTAGTTTACAATCCAAGTCAAGTATAAGGGTTTCACAAACTAATTTGGCAAGCATGACAAATACTTACTCCAAAACTTGTGACCAATATAAATTAAAAAGTATGACTACCTATCTTGAAAGTTAAGTTGAATACTTTAAGTTGAGATATTTGTTTTGATGAAATTTTCAAGAAAATTAAGAATTAACTTGAAGGCCTCTTAGGGATAATCAAAAGGGCATACATATCTGTGGCTTGGGATGTTGCATCATAGGAGTCCCTAGCAGACTTAGGGAGCGACTTGAACAGGGCAAGGCACTTGGAAGGTTTTAGACATGGATCAGGAGCTACTTCTGCTATGTACAAATCCATCAAACTTGCAATTTTCCGCAATCGAGTTAATGGAACACAACATGTCCCTTTGCTGATGAATGATTTCCAATCATGCTCTCTAACTTGTTAGCATTCCAAATAAGGTTTTGAAGCTTAAATATAGCCAAAAAAAAGCATCTTAATAAAATCCCTATCTTAATGTGATTTCCCTATTTTTTTCCTTTTAGTCTATGACTCTATCCTAAACTTGGTATTTGTCAGTTAATCAAAATACATACATTCTTGATAAATTAGTATTAACTTGATAATCTTTATTGTGTGCTATTTTGGTCTTGATCTACATTTCATTCTTTTTGCCACGGGTACATGTGGTTACAGCGAACACACCTGCAGCTACCACCGTCAATCCTTTTGTCAAATTATAAGTGTAATAGTATAAGTTGTATATAACAGTCGTATTCCAAACAAGCCTTCTCAATGTATTACTACAAGTTATTACCATGTCTGGTTTATCAATTCTATTTTTTAAGCCCACGTTCCAAATTTCAGTCGCATTTACCTCCATCGTAATATTCCCCAAAGCACGGGCACACACCATCTAGTTATAACAGAAGTAGGAGTACCCAATAAGCCCAAAGCCGAATGACAGTTAGGCAACTCAACATCGAGATGTATTTAGTTAAGATATAAAATTTACGAAAATGAAAAATGAAAAAGTTTAGATATGTATATAAAATAATGGATAGTTAATTTATGAAACTTATAAAAATGACAATATGTTACACTGGTCAACTGGTTTGGTACTTATAGAGGCGAACATGTTTTGCGCAACTCCACATTTGATGATTTGATTCAACTGCCTTTTCTGGACTCAACGTGGATAGATCAATTAGCTGAGACAGAAAGTTCTTATTATCGTTGTTTGTGATAGCAATTCACATGTGGGCGTCATTCTTATTCTGGTGCATTCGCGCCAATTGCCTATGAACCATTCCTTGGATGATTAAAGGCACTTTGGTAATAGGTATACTGCACTTTCGTAATAGGTATTACATCACGCATGGTCCAGCCAATTATCTTCCCTTCTCTCCTTGTGTCTGTTGCGGCTTCTTCTCCAGCAACGAAAGTATAACTACCTCTTTATCCCTATTGATTATTGTTAGTCACTATCTTCTCTACATGGTCCTCTCCAATCCCTGTGTTGCTACTTTGTCCCAGGTCTTCAGGAATCCTCCCTGCCTCCCAATCAATATAATGCCTTTCCGTGCGATTGCTTAACTTTATTCATTTAGTTTTTCCTCCTGTTATCTGCTTGGAAAAAATTTACCGCTTCAACATATTTGCCCACCGCTTCCATTCTGCATCACTGTTTCCGACTTAAACAACAATCAACTACTTCGTTTTGGAAAAGCATGAAATTTGGATGTGCTGGTGATTTCCCACTTTCCCATCACATTAGATAAACTTTGAATTTCTCCAGCTACTTATGCTCTTACCTATGGAAAAGATTCTCTGCACCGGTGCTAACGGTGATCGATCTTCTCGCTGAGAAAACAAGGAAACTTTCCCCGCCGCTCCGTCTCCCAGGTAAATATCTACAGCCTTTTCCTTTTCATTACTTCTTTTCTGTCCAAAAATTATTGCGAGATACTCCATCACATAGGTTTTCCGGTATTTTGTAGAATTAGATATTACATTTTCGACATGGTCTCGCATGAAATTTGATCAGCTATGCATTGATTACTACGCACATACTTATTAATGTTCTGAATAAGTATACGAGTAAAAACATATGTATTTTAGGAAAACCAAATACCTTGTCCGCCCAAAAAAGGGGAATCTAATGTCTACGAGCAAAAGAACTCAAACTGACCTCCAAATCAACAGAAATCTTATCCTTTTATTTAGAGCAATCCATCAGTAGTCTCACTTATCAGTAGTATTGTCTTCCTGAATTTAATTATGCAGTGTAGCAAGTCTAAGTTCCCTATTTTGGTTTGCAGATTCATTGAGATACACGTCTGCATTGTCAGTCGCCTTGGCTGTTGTCTTCCTGGTTGTGACTGTGGGAATTACCATATTCAAGCTAATGAAAGGGACCATTCTTATGCCCACATTGGTTCCTGATGTGTATGATATAACATCATTTCCTGTATTCCTGATGTGTATGATATAACATCATTTCCTGTACTTGTTACTGCATATATATGCCATTATAATGGTATGTATTCCAGTATCCCAACTATATTTTTTCATACATATGTTGCCATTTGTGTGCTTCTTTGAAGAAAACATAGAAGAAGCTTTCTGCCAACTTAGAAAAAAATAACATATGAAGCATTTCTATCGTAAAATCTTCATTAGTTGCCCCGGTAAATCTTAAATTCATGCTTTGCCATAGTCCTTGGAGTTTATAACAAAAGTATTGCTCTAATGTAAGTGTAGATAGGATTTATTTTATTGCATGTTCTGTTATTGTTGGATTCTGGTTATTTGGTGCATCCTTTTAATCCTTGATGATCAAGGGCTCTGGTTTTCCTATTTTTTTAGGATTTGTCCCATGTGTGATAAGATTTTCGATGGATTGAATACTTGTACCGGAGATGATTGCATATACTCAAAATGCTTCAAAAATATTAAAGATTTTGAATTACTAATGAGCCATTACGGTGTTGAACTGCTTACGGACATCGTGGAGCACAAGAAGGTTGATCGAATGAATCTATCGATGTGGATAAGAGAAAAAGTTGTTGACGTGGAAGCTATCCGGTAAGTATAGGTTGTACTTTTTCAATTCTTTTTTAAAATGTACGATTCATTAGCTGTTTTTTTGTTTTTTTCAAAGAGCCAAAGTTGCAGTTCCATCCTCCCAACCATCCACATCCTTACCACAGCCCCAATCCACCTCCCAACCATCCACATCCTTACCACAGCCCCAATCCACCTCCCAACCATCCACATCCTTACCACAGCCCCAATCCACCTCCCAACCATCCACATCCTTACCACAGCCCCAATCCACCTCCCAACCATCCACATCCTTACCACGGCGGAAGAGAAATAAAAAAGCAACCTTTCAAGACCTCCCCACTTCCAATCTCCCCACTTCCAATCCCTCCTGCCCTCCGGTAAACTTCCAAGACCTCCCCACCTCCAATCCCTCCTGCCCTCCGGTAAACTTCCAAGACCTCCCCACCTCCAATCCCTTACCTTCTGGCCCTCCTGCATCTAATTCCAGTACCCCCTTGCCCTCCCCTTCCCACAGTCCCACTACTAGCGTCCATACTTCATCAGCCCCTGAGATTCCATCAGCCCCTGAGATTGCTGCAATTGCAGCCCCTGAGATTCCACCAGCCCCTGAGATTGCTGCAATTGCAGCCCCTGAGATTCCACCAACCCCTGAGATTGCTGCAATTGCAGCCCCTGAGATTCCACCAGCCCCTGCTGCAATTCGTTACGGGTTGCGTCCACGAATACCTATTACGGGAGGTCTTGAAAGGTTGCTTTTTTATTTCTCTTCCGCCGTGGTAAGGATGTGGATGGTTGGGAGGTGGATTGGGGCTGTGGTAAGGATGTGGATGGTTGGGAGGTGGATTGGGGCTGTGGTAAGGATGTGGATGGTTGGGAGGTGGATTGGGGCTGTGGTAAGGATGTGGATGGTTGGGAGGTGGATTGGGGCTGTGGTAAGGATGTGGATGGTTGGGAGGATGGAACTGCCACGGTATTCGTGGACGCAACCCGTAACGAATTGCAGCAGGGGCTAGTGGAATCTCAGGGGCTGCAATTGCAGCAATCTCAGGGGTTGGTGGAATCTTAGGGGCTGCAATTGCAGCAATCTCAGGGGCTGGTGGAATCTCAGGGGCTGCAATTGCAGCAATCTCAGGGGCTGATGGAATCTCAGGGGCTGATGAAGTATGGACGCTAGTAGTGGGACTGTGGGAAGGAGAGGGCAAGGGGGTACTGGAATTAGATGCAGGAGGGCCGGAAGGTAAGGGATTGGAGGTGGGGAGGTCTTGGAAGTTTACCGGAGGGCAGGAGGGATTGGAGGTGGGGAGGTCTTGGAAGTTTACCGGAGGGCAGGAGGGATTGGAAGTGGGGAGATTGGAAGTGGGGAGGTCTTGAAAGGTTGCTTTTTTATTTCTCTTCCGCCGTGGTAAGGATGTGGATGGTTGGGAGGTGGATTGGGGCTGTGGTAAGGATGTGGATGGTTGGGAGGTGGATTGGGGCTGTGGTAAGGATGTGGATGGTTGGGAGGTGGATTGGGGCTGTGGTAAGGATGTGGATGGTTGGGAGGTGGATTGGGGCTGTGGTAAGGATGTGGATGGTTGGGAGGATGGAACTGCAACTTTGGCTCTTTGAAAAAAACAAAAAAACAGCTAATGAATCGTACATTTTAAAAAAGAATTGAAAAAATACAACCTATACTTACCGGATAGCTTCCACGTCAACAACTTTTTCTCTTATCCACATCGATAGATTCATTCGATCAACCTTCTTGTGCTCCACGATGTCCGTAAGCAGTTCAACACCGTAATGGCTCATTAGTAATTCAAAATCTTTAATATTTTTGAAGCATTTTGAGTATATGCAATCATCTCCGGTACAAGTATTCAATCCATCGAAAATCTTATCACACATGGGACAAATCCTAAAAAAATAGGAAAACCAGAGCCCTTGATCATCAAGGATTAAAAGGATGCACCAAATAACCAGAATCCAACAATAACAGAACATGCAATAAAATAAATCCTATCTACACTTACATTAGAGCAATACTTTTGTTATAAACTCCAAGGACTATGGCAAAGCATGAATTTAAGATTTACCGGGGCAACTAATGAAGATTTTACGATAGAAATGCTTCATATGTTATTTTTTTCTAAGTTGGCAGAAAGCTTCTTCTATGTTTTCTTCAAAGAAGCACACAAATGGCAACATATGTATGAAAAAATATAGTTGGGATACTGGAATACATACCATTATAATGGCATATATATGCAGTAACAAGTACAGGAAATGATGTTATATCATACACATCAGGAATACAGGAGAGAGTTGAGCATCTCTGTGTTGGATGCGATCCTATTTGATAGGGAAATGATAGAAAGTAAGAAAGTAAGAACACATAGAAGGGCAAAATTGAGCAGAAATGTTAGTATTCTTTACCAGATTTGCAGTTGTGCACATTCGGAGTATGGTGGATTTATTTGTATTGTTGTGTTGAACTTTGTTGTAAGCGATGTCCCTACATCAGGTAACACCTTTATTTAATTATGCATGTATTACCATAAATAGAACCACTAAGGTGGTAGTTAGTTCAGGGTAGTGTATTTTCGTGCTAGTTACTTACCATTGTATTTGGAAACTCCAACACGTCTGGCAAAGATAATCGGATGATTTGGAAACTGGGTAAGGAGTTTTGTTCCCTCATCTTCAATGATAGTGTCTTCCCAGAGTGTGAAGGTGAAAGCCTGTTTGCTGTGAGTTTTGAATTTGGAAAAAATTAAAACTGTACATTGCTAAGAGATGAATAAGATAAAGAGAATACTGAGATGCAGTGGGAAAAAATCATGTTCTCTTTCTTATAATGTTTTATTTTCTATCTTTCTTTTACCTTGCGTAAAAAATGCTTTTCTTTTTCTTTTTTCGCTTCTCATCTAAGCATAAAAACCATTTGATTGGGATCCATAACATAGAACAACTCGTGTCATCTTGTGTAGTTTGGTACTACTCACATGACCTTCACTGTATACACCAAACTTAAGTCATGTCTACTTTGGTACCACTCATACTGGCAGTACCATTATTGCAAGAACAAAGAAGTACGCTAATGGAGAATCTATTAGACAGTAATGATTCTTTTTGCTTTCATAAGTCCTCCATCAGATAAGATAATTATTAACAATGACAAGATCTACTAAGGGGTTGTGACCCTAAATTCAAAGAGAAGAGAGAATATTTAGAGCCTAGTTGTGACCATTTGAAGCTTGATCTTGACTCAAAAGGTATAAGAGATGGACAGAAAATAGAGGTTTGGCAACGTCATGGTAGCTTATAGGATTACCACCCACTCTGCCCACGTCACTACTATCCATCATGATTGAGGGAAGGACTTGGGTTGTACAGAAATACAGCAAGAAAAAGAAGTGGATCTAAAATTCTCTACCACTTATTTACGATAGTCCAATCTAATATAGCTGATGCTACTGCTGTAGCTTCAAACCAGCAGCTAACACCACCAAATCCAACAACAGTTTCATCCTCAGCAGCATTGAAAGAAGTTCTCCCACCTATTTATCCAGCAAGGACAATCCAGTCCTTTAAGCCTGAAATGCCTGCCAATGTATACAGAGCAGCTACCCCAGTAAATCAAACAGTAGTTCAAGTTCCGTCAGTGCTGCTGCTGCTAGTGCTGCTTCTGCTTATGCTGCTGCCAATTATGGCTATGAATACTCTCATCCTATGCATGAGCAGGTGTTCTATGTCCAACAACCACCTCCACCACTTCCTTCTCAGTATCAAACTATAACCCCCACCAATGCAGTTTTATTATCACAGGCTACAGCACAGTTAGCTGCGGAGAATATCACAACTCAGAACAGAACTTCATAGCCTCTATAAATAAAACCAAGCTGTTCAAAGATTTGATATCAAGTGTAGTTTCATTTTTTACAGCACGGAGTATACTATGGCAGAGAATAAGGGTATCATTCTTTAAGGTACGCCAAAAAATAGGACAACACTCATCCCTCACCCTGAAAAAGAAAGTATATACTTTAAAGCATGGTAATCATCCTAGGCATGCGGTGGAGGGTGAACAAAGCATTGGCATCAGATAAGGTTCGAAGCAATTGCAGTTTTTGAGGTAACATGAATAGAAAGCAGACTATATATAGGGTATGTTAATTGTTAAATAGTGTACAAATACATGTAAAAGCATTTATATAGCTAAAAAATATTATTAATGCGTTGTATGACTTACCTGGTGTCAATGGCAATGAGTTCCTGTAACCTTTTTTGCATGTTTGTTAGATATCTTGGTGGGAAGCAGTTTACAACAATACACAGGACATCTGTTAAGTTAGGAGAAGCAGAGGTTAGAATTTTTGCTGAAATGTATGTTTGTAGATAGAGAGGATGGAGGAATCATACTGAATTCGGCATTCTTGAGTTGTTCTTTGGTGCTTCGGGATGCCTCTTCGCTGATTTCCTGAAATGATGCCATGTTAATGATGGTGGGTGGTGGCAATGCATCTTCATGTAAGTCATCCGGAGCAGATGGATTGACTCTGGAGTAATCTGAGTGATCTCTACCAATTGAGTCAACAATGGTCTTCTTGTCAATAATCCACTCGTAGGTGTGTAAGGGCTTCTCATATCTTACAGTAGACTGTTGTACTCGGGCACTCGTGATCAAGTAGGTGTGGAATAGTGTGAATCTTTCTTGGTAAAGAGAGATGTCAGCACCATAAATAATTGCTTTAACTTAGTTTTTCTGTAGATGAGTTGCGTGAAAGTAGAATAAGTGCAAAGGATTTAAAACGAACATTTGAGTTTAAAAAATTTATGTGCTGTTACAGTAAAGGAGAGACCAAGTAAGACCAAGTCAGACATGTAGTGTTTGCAGCAAAGGCTAGCAGAAACAATGTCAACATTTGTAAATATGCAGTTGTTGTGGGGAAATGCAGTCTACAGTAGGCGTTTTAATTTTTTTTCCAAGGGGTAATCCATGTGTGAAGGAAGTAGGTTGAGCCAATGGAATATGAATGAAACTGTAGGGGGAAAATCTGTCTTATCTGTTGCTCCCCTGCCTAAGTTTTTTGAAATTATTCAATGTTGACAGTTTGGTGGAGTGTGAGGTGAGGTGGGGAAAGTGTTGAGTTTTTTGGGGGAAGCTGGACAACTGAAAAGGAGAAATAAGAACGTACCTGCTCATCTTGGAAGATCATATTCATATATTTTATCTTCCTTTCTTTACCTTCGCCTAGTTTGCCAATATCTACGACTTGCACCTTGCATGTCCAGTCTGATATTTCGGGTGTAATAGCATGTATGTTGAGTCGTTCTTCCATTTGTTATGTCCTGCAAAATAAATAAACAGTGTCGGAATCATGAATCTTGCAAAGGGAAGAGTATTATTAACCAAGAGGGCCGTACTCCTTTCACTACACTGATCTGAGCAGACGCTTCTTTTAACAGATTACAAAGGAGTACTAACTAATCATCAGTAGGAGTATCAGCCGGAGTGATGTTTACATCTCAGAAACGCAGACAGCCATTGTTATATTAACTATGTAACACATTGCGGATCACAAAATGCTGATGCACAAAAATCTATACACAAACATGTTTTGAAAGAGTTACAACTTCCTGTCTCTGTATAAACAAGCAAATTGTCCAACCTTTTCAATTATTTAGTCAGAAGCTTATCCAAATCCAAGGACTGTAAGCAAATGACAGATTGTCAGCAAGAACTGCAATCACATTGTACAGAAGGAGAAAAGTTGGTATTGATGTTAAGGAGAAGATGGAAGGCACTACCACAAGAAGCCACTCAAATATTCCACTTGCATCTTCAACTAAGAATATGAAGAAATATCATATGAAAGCATAAGGTTGATAATTACAGCTATATCATTGTTGCTGCCAAGATTTGAACATCAAATGAGTTAAAGTTTTAGCTTTGCAAAGAAGTTGCAAAAGAATTGATATCAGGGAAGATAAGATGAAGTCCTAAGCAAAAAAGAGGGCAGATTTGAAATGATTTATATCTGATATAAGGAAAGCTAAGAATCAGTCCTAAACAAAAGAAGACCCTTCTATGAATAAGCCAGATTGTAGACAAGACATTGCAAGACATTTAATTATAGCCTGTACTAATTTATTAGATGAGATGGATTTAATAGTTAAATTCGGCAAGAGTTAAGCTGTTCTACTCAGGAGAGAGCTATAAGATGATGTACGAACAAGTAGCTACCTTCCATACTTTGACACCATTTAAGTCATTGAATTCAAAAGGTAACTTAAACATTCAAAGAAATTCAGCAATGTACATATTGTTATGTGATTTATGTAGGCATTTGGATCTGATCTAAAACACATGCCTGCTCAGTACCAACGATAAAATGAGGCGTTTTATAGCCACCTAAAGCTTGACCAGACTTGAAAAACCGGTCACAGAATGGGCATTCGTGCCCTTTGGATTCTTAGGCTTAATCTTTTTCTCAGGATTGTAAGACAGATTTTTAGCAGCACCGGAAGCTGGTTTGCTATTGCTAAATGCCTCCCTCTGCTTGTCATCACAATTAGCAGCGACACTACTTTCACCAGTTTCATTTATTGAGTCGAGATAGGCATTGGTCCTTTTATGACACGTTCTATGTCCACCAAGAGCCTGATAAGAGTTGAATCTCTTGTTGCAGTTCAAACACTCATACTTCTTGTTTTGAATAGTTTTGCATCCTTCGTAATTTTTGGGACCGAGTTTTATCTTCTTGAAGGACTTATTCCCTAATTCTGGATGATATGAAGTGGTTGTGGAACTGTAGCTGTGAAGCAGCTGTGGGAAGAGATTGGTGTGAAAGTTTTGACAAGGGAAATGGAAATTTTGGGAAAAATCAGGCACAGGAACATAGTAAAGTTGTATGCCAGTCTAATGAAAGAAGGTTCAAATATCTTGGTTTTCGAGTACATGCCAAATGGTAATCTTTTCGAGGCACTACACTGAGAGATCAGGGCTGGCAAACCAGAATTAAATTGGTATCAGAGATACCAAATAGCACTTGGAGCTGCAAAAGGAATTGCTTATCTGCACCATGATTGCTACCCTCCTATTATTCACAGAGATATCAATTCAACCAACATTCTACTTGATGAGTATTATGAAGCAGAAGTTTCAGATTTCGGGGTTGCAAAAGTTTCAGAACTTTCTTCTAGGGGATCCGAGTTCAGTTGTTTTGCAGGCACTCATGGTTACATGGCTCCTGGTAAGTTTCGAGAAAACCTTAAATTCAGTGACCATTTTATCTCTCCTTGTTACTTTTCATTCTTGAATTTGCATTTACTTTCCTATATGTCCGCTTGACAGAGATGGCATACACTCTCAGAGTAACAGAAAAGAGTGACATTTACAGCTTTGGTCTCGTGCTATTGGAGCTAGTAACTGGAAGAAAACCAATAGAAGAAGCCTATGGAGAAGGAAAAGATTTGGTCTACTGGACCTCAACTCATTTAAATGACAAGGAGAGTATTAACAAAGTTCTTGATCAAAAGGTGGTATCTGAACTTGTTCAGGATGAAATGATCAAAGTGTTGAGAATTGCCACACTTTGTACTACTAAGCTTCCTAATTTGCGCCCCAGCGTGAAAGAGGTTGTCAATATGCTTGTCGATGCTGAACCTTTGACATTTAGGTCTTCAAGCAAATCTGAGGAAAAAGGGAACAATTTTTCTGAGGTCTAGTTTCTCTTTTTTATTGGTTTTCCCTGTTGATAGTTGCTATGTAGTATAATTCTCAAGTTAGTTTTAGGTATCTGGTATACATAAATTTATACCATGTGAAATGATATTCCACTTTCTTTGTGTAAAAGTTCAAATTGTGTAAGATGAGATGTACTTTTTTCTGCTATGATTGGAAACTTCTGAAGTTGGATTAATCGGAAATGTAGGTAGTTAATTTGATCACAATATTAGAGACTAAACTATAATGGAAACGCAGAATAACCTGTATCCCCTAAAAGTCCAATTGGCAGAAATACTACACTAACATGAGAGCGTAACATGACATTTTTAACAAATCTTTCCTAAGTTAAATATTAAAGCCTAAACTAAGCTATTGCTAGAGCATGAAAGGCGAACTTTGGTTAGAGGTTGGCCTGAAAATAGTATAGCAAAATATGTAGGACTTCTCAACTTCACATTTGATAAAAACGTAGGGTAATTAAATTTTATTTCATCAACATCGTTCACTTTTAGTAAAGGTATGACAGACTTTAATCTTTGTATCAAAGACTTTACAAGGCTAAGTGGTCAACCAAATGTTCAGTATTCCACCAAGGCTTAAGCAGCACTTCTCAATTGAAGCAAACTAAACTATCTAAATGTTTGCAATTCACAGCTTAAAAAGTCTAACTACAGTTTTGAGCAAAACTTGTTTTGACATCATGCACCATGTTAGTGTAAACACAAGTGCGAAAATCCAGCCTCCGGTAAGGCCAACAAGAACAACCAAAAGGAGAACAATACTTGTTGAATTCTGCTCTTTTCTGGCTAAATTATCTATCTTGACAATGGTTGCATCAAGCACTTTTTCAGTGCTATTTTGACAATTATTGAACTCTTTAGGTTTATCCTTTTCTTGAGTTTTAACATCATTTTCTCTTATTGGGATCATCTGATTACTATTGTTCCTTCTGAACTTCTTTGAAAGAAATCTCTTCATCTTGGATTTATGAGATTTCTTTCTCTTGGGTTCCAACAAGTCACTTCTCAATTCCTCTTCTTTCTCCATTACATTCCCCTCTGAGTCCATTCCTTCACATATCAGATTGTCATCCTTACTGGACTCAATGGAAGTTAACTCTTCTTGCTATAATGGCGCCTTAATAACACAATCTTTTTCATCTAATTCAACCATTTTGGCTCCGGAGGATCTCCAGACCCAGTGTACCATCAAAAAAATCCTAGACTAAGACAGTCATATTATCAAATAACTTACATGCACAATTCAAACATGCATGCAACAATCATACTTCCCAAATAAAACCACGGTTTCTGACCTTTTAAGCACGGCAACAACTCAGATTATTAAAGTCAGAAGATTATCAAAATAGGATATACGTATTAGTAAGAAGATTAATACGTGAGATCCTACATGCAAAATCCGAACATGCATGGGAAAATCACAAGGGGAAAACAAAAACAATTACGAAAATTTTCGAATTCTCAGCTGCTAAGGAACAAGGAAGAACCCAATTTGAAGCAGTCAATGAGAAAGAGGAGGAAAAATTGCAGGAACAAGCGAAGTTTTTTTCCTGCAAAATTTCTCGTGATCCTCAGCTGGCAACGAAGAAGAAGCACCCAGTTCGCAGCAGTAAGTGAGGAAGAAAAGCGGGAAAATCCATGTATATGTGTGAGGAACGTGAGAACGGTGGGCAAGCAGGAACACGGGGAGAAAGACGAAGAATAATTGGCCAGTGTGGACGGCCGTGAAATGTCCAGGAATGACGTCCTTATTACAAGATTGCCATTCAGCGTAATGCCCCTGAAAATAACCAGGAATGACGTCCGTATTACGAGATTGCCACTCAACATAATGCCCCTGAAAGCTGCAGTTATTACATAACTGCCATTGGACATACTCAGAGAGTGTCACTTATTAATGGAAGAAAAGAAATTAAGATTAAGATTAAGAAGATAAGAGGCAAAGCCCAATGAGTTGGCCCAAATAAACCCCATTGGACCTTGGAAAAGATCACAATCCAAAATGGTACTCAAATTCATTTACGATCTCAAATTTTCAGACATGTTGTCCTTTTGTTCGGATTGAGACTTTCGTCCCATCTTATCCGAAGACAGATCAGACAACGCGGAGAACCTCTTGCTGATTTTCAGAATTCTATATCAAAGAGTGTTTTCACCTGATATCATCGTTTCGGAAGACATCGACGATCACAAGTTCCTTTACTCGATCTCATTTGAAAGTTCTTATTCATTGGTCGATTCATAGGAGGTAAAAGGTGTCCTTACTCTTTCCCACACAATGTACTGTCATTAGTTTTACCAGGCAATATCTAATTGCACAAATCTAACAAAAGGCGAGATGACATCACAATTACGAAGTTGACAAAATCAAATAACTTTATGCTCCAACTAATATATTATAGATAATGTATCAAAAATTCATCGATTTTTTTCCGAACCTTTTAAAAATTTATGAATTCAAAATCCTATCTCGACCCAGCCAACATTTATCACTTTCTAGATTTACCAACAAAGTACTTGTGTGCATGTGAGAATTTTTACCTAATTTTGGTCGGTATTTTGTCAGTAAAAGAGGGAATTTTTGTAGAGATATAAGTACAAAATACTTGTGGCACATAAAAATAATATTATTAGTGGTACTATGAATATATATTTTTATGTTCATGACAAAATTATTGTTATTTTTTAAATGATGTTGAATTTGATTATTTGAAGCTTCTCATTGGAGAAATGTTTCTATTTTTTGATCGCAAGTCGAATAATATCTGCTTGCAACGAAGAAGTTCTTTTCCATGAAGGCAAACTCACTCTTGCATTCAAGATCTTCATGATTTTCAAATAATTTTTGAGTTTGTGATTGTTGTAAAGGGTATATGTTACCTTAATTAAAATGCTAAGTTGAATAATTAAGGCATGAACCAATAACCACTACTTCGTTTATTCCATTTTAGTTGTCGAGTTATATTTTTTAAGAGCCAATTTTAATTAATTTTTAAAGATAAATTAAATTATATTAATTTCATAAATTTTAAAAATCTTCCATTTTTTTTTGTATCAAGTCAAAAAGGTATCATTATTCACTATGAAAGAAATATTATTTATTTTGAAACGGAGAAAGTAGCGTAGATCCCTAGGGCAGATCCAGCCAACCTATAAAAGAGAAAAAAAAGTTAGATCTGTTACAAACTTTTCAAGCAACCATTTATATTTCTAAAATAATTTCTATTTTTATTTTTCTAAGTGTCGGTCATGTTCTTTTTTATTTTATTTTTTTCTGAGTATGGTCTCTAAATTAATTAGCCAAAGATTTGAAAGAATACTTTAATTATGACATAGATTTACCGACACTTTATAGTTACGTTAAATTTAATAATTTATTTCAATATTCATTTTTTTTCATGATATTAAAGTTTGATATATCTTGATTTTGATTTAATTGATGCTGAGATTTAGTATTATGTTAATCCACTTACTAATTGGTAGGATCAAGTGTTTGAGAGGTATTGAGACCGTATCGATAATGGAATAAGAGAGTTGATTTTCTTATATGATCTTGAATGAATCTTAATTGATCACGAGAGGTTTAAGATTGAGTTAAGTTAAGTTTATATTTCATTTTCTGATATATATATATTTTAATTGTAATTAAGTGAAAAATAAGCATCGAAAGAAAATTATCACATATCTATTTCTATTACATATATATGTGTGGATTATCAGGCACCTCTCGATCGACATGCCTGCTTTAGTTGTCTGCTTAAGCAGGCAGCTGCCGATTGAAGTGTCTGCTTCAACTGCTTTATTTTATTTTATCGTTTCTATTAATTATTTTTTCAATTGTTTTAATTGTTATTTTAAAATATTGCCCCTAATAAATCACTCTTTTAGCTGTTCTAACTGTGATTTTACTATATAAACTTAATCAATTATTTTAAGTAATACAAATATTAAAATTACGATGAAATAAATACAAAATGATAAATTATGTCTTTCTTTTCAAACTGGGCAAGTAAAATTAAATAACCATTTTAATATCTTTCAATTACTATATTTTATTCGAAAAAGAAGTATTTTTTTTAAAAAGAAGATAATACAAATAAACAAAAAAAGTTCACATATGTTACTTGAAATAAAATTTTGATTGACTCACTAAATTTTATATGTGCAACATAAATTGATACAAAGTAAATAATATACATTATTTAAAAATAACATAAAATATAGCATAAGGCTCAATAATTAACAATTTAAAAATTTATAAAATATATTTGAAAAAATTATTGATATCACATAAATTAAAATAACAAAATAATATATATTGAATCCGTATTAACACCGGCTCTCATAACTAGTGTATATATATGATGCAAATAATTTTTTAACATCTAGAAGAAGTGTTGGTCATAATTTGTTTATTTAGGTATTATTTGTTTTATTGGTTATATGATGGCGTATTGGAATCCCCAAATATATAAATGGAGACCCATCCCAAAATTATAAAGTATTTTTGTCCTCAATTCTGTACTGCCACTAATAGTAAATTAGACGGACTAGATTAAATTTGAATGGATTAAATTAAATTGAATTAATATAAGTTTAAAAATAATTTATCCGTTTAGCTTAATTTTTTTTTGGTCGAGGCTCAAGACTTCATGTCTGCCTCCCAGTCTCTTTAACCTCGACTTAGGGATCCAAGACACAATACTAAGCTGGATTCGATGTTCAATCTTGACTTAAAATTTGAAACACAAATTTTATCGGGACTTAAGCTCTGACCTAAGAAAAACCAAAAATTGAGATTCAGAATCTGACCTAGATTTGATTTACACCTTAAATTCTACTCGAGATCCAACTCTGATCATGACTCTAATCCGAGATTTGACTTTGGACACAAACTTAACCCCCAATTCATAAAACAAATAAAAGTAAATCTAAAATATTAAACTTAAATTAAAGTGAATCTTAAAATGGGCTAGCATGCTAAATAAACTCAACTCAATATGAAATTATTTTGTGCCAAATTGATAAGATTTGGATGGATGATTAATTTTTGGTTCATATTTGACACCCCTACTAATATTTATACAGAGCACAAGTAAAGTTTAAACGAATATTGTGCTATATTTGAAACATATAAACATAATAAACATTGCAAAAATCTTCTCTTGCTCAAACCAATCAATAGAATTTATGTGCTAGTTAAATTTGTTTATAACTTTTGTCTCTTAGAGTTAGTATCGGCTCGACAAATGGCCAATGGTCCAAAGAAACAAAAGGATACTTAATAGAGAAAAACGAGATTGTAGTCTTCAATCAACCCAAGATTTACATATATTCTATTCTTTCAAGATTTCACTTGTGAAATTACATCGAATACGTTGATATAATTTGATACAACTAGCAAAGCAGAAAAAAAGGAGAAACTGATTTGAAGGAGTAATTATTTATTTAGCATGTGAATTTGCCCATCAATTATCAAAATTAGCAATGGTCAATTTCAAACTTCAATTTCAAAGAAGCTGACAAATTCTAATTTTGATAATCAAGATATTTCATTAAATACAATTGTTTTTAAAATAGTAGGAAAAAATGTATTTTTATTCCATGCATTAAAAAAAATCTCCATAAATTTCAGTTTTCTTACAACCTGCAGAAGAGTGTATTAACTGGGTCGAGTTCGTTCGAGTTAGCAACATGACAACAACCACTGACCCCACAAATTATGGTCATTGGTTACAAAGGACCGAATCCTACAACTTATAAGTTTGCCAAAGGATGGCATGAGAAGTCTGACTTGGTGAGAGCATACTTAGCAAAGGCCGCGAAGAAGATGAAGAAGTGGGCCGATGCTAACAGGAGACATTTGGAGTTTGAGGAAGGTGATTTAGTCATGGTGAAGCTCCTTCCTCATCAAAGTTGAAGGTTTGCAAAGGTGCACAAAGGGCTAGTAAGGTGCTATGAAGGACCGTTTTCCATCGAGAAATGCATCGGTAAGTTAGCTTATCACTTGACTTTATCTTCTCACTTGGAGATGCATCTCGTTTTTCATGTGAGTCTGCTGAAGCCATATCATAAAAATGAGGATGATCCAAGCGAGGTGAGTCAAAGAGAGTGCCTACAACCATTACTACGGTGCCTGAACGAGAAGTTGAGGAAATTCTTGCGCATTGAGTTATTCTGAGACACGGGAGTCATCCAAGTTACAGCGAGTACTTTGTAAGATGGAAATGATCTCCCGACAGCGAGGCAAGTTGGTAACACGAGCTTGCTTTATGGGACTACAAGGAGTTAATCAAGGCATACAAGAGGGATACACTAATGACGTCGTCACATTGAGTAGGGGAGATTGTGATGCACCGCTCAATTTCGCCCGAAAATCTGTACAAGGATTAGTCTAGAATCATCCAGAGACGTCCACAACAGTGTTTTGGACGGCGAAAGGCGACAAAAGGCGACAAGGCTCTGCCTCGCCTCACGGCGAGGCGAGCGGCGAGGCGCTCGCCTTTTTGAATTGAGGCGCCAATTTATACCAAAATCTTAAAATATTTAATTGCACATATAAATATGATTACAAAAATAATTTTTTTAAAAAAACTGGGAACTGGCAGTATTTAATAGAGAAGAGAAGAAGAAGAAATTGAGCAAACAGAGAAAGAGAACCAGAAGTCTGAAACTGAAGAAAATAGAGAAAGAGAAGGAAAAAAAAGAAAGAATGAAGAAGAGGAGAAGAAGAAGAAGAAAGAAGAAAGGAAGAAAAGAGACGCGACTTACCTGAAGAGCTGGAGAATGAACTGAAGAATAGAGTCGGAGCTTGTTGGTGTTGCGTTGCGACTCGCGTCGCCTGAAGGCCCTGAACTAAAGAACAGGTCAGTTGTCGGAATTGAAGAACAGGTGAGTCGCGTCGCCGGAACTGAAAAACAGAGTCGCCTGAACTGAAGAAGTGTCGCGTCCTCTTGCGTTGTGAGGAAGAGAGTTGTAAATTGCGAGAGAAGAGTGAAGTCGCTAAAGGTTAAACCCTAATAATTTTTTTTAAATCATTTAACCAAGTTGTTTTTAAAAAAATATCAAAAGGCGAGGCCTCTGCGCCTCGCCTCGCCTTAGCGCCTCTCGCCTTTGTATCGCCTTACGTCGCCTTTTGAACCAGCGCCTTGCCTCACCTGTAAAAGGCGACAAGCCATCGCCTCGCCTCGCCTCTCGCCTTAGGCGCTGAGGCGAGCGCCTTTCACAACACTGGTCCACAATAATCTGGAGGACTCCGGAATTCTCTAGAGATATGTGGAACTTGAAGGAGAAGCCTGGAAGTTTCCAAAACATTATAGATAGATGTAGAATAATCTATACTTTGTAAATATCTTAGATATTTTTATGGAGTATTCTAGATACTCAATTATAGCCATTAGATCAAGTAAATCTTAGCCGTCAATTGAGAAAGTGGAGAAGTATAAATACCCCTCCCCATCTTTCATTTCATTTAACAAGCAAATTCAAACAACTAAGTAAAGCATTGCAAGCACTTTGAGAGTTAATACAAAGTTTTTTCTAATACAAAAAGTGAAATAGAATGAGTTTTTCATTCTACTTCGCCTCTACTTTGGTGCAGCTTAAGTTGAGGTAACTTTGTTTTTTCTGAAATTAGTAACATGTTATATACCTCAACACCCTAAAACACATTTGGCATAGCATACCTACAGATACAGACTCAGATAAAAGAGACCATAAAGTCTAGTAATGCTTCCACATCATCAACTAACTCAGATAAAAGAGGTCATAAAGTCTATCACTATTGAGAGGCTGTTTCCTGGAAACCCTCGTCTCAACAACCGATAGGCGGAATAAACTAGATATGACAAAAATGAAAGGAAAAAAAGATTGTTGTTATTGTTTGTATGATGTAAATTTTGTTTTCAAATGTTTTTCTTCGTATGTGTGCATTATCTCATAAATTCAATTAAATATGGGACATAGGGAGTATGTGTGCATTATTTATTTAAGGTACTTCTTTCTTTGACACAAATATAATCATTGAAAGATATTAAAATAGTTATTTAATTTTATTTATCTAGTGTAAAAAGAAATTTATTCTATCCCGATTTCACTATTTACCTGACTTAAATTAATTGATTGAGATTATATAATAAAATCATAGTTGAAACAGTTGGAAAAATATCTTATTAGGGGTAGTATTCTAAAATCATAGTTAAAGCAGCTAAAGAAATATAATTAATTAGTTGAAGCACACACGTCAATAAATAGCTGTCATAAAAAATTTAATTGAAAAGTGCAAAAAATACTTTTATGGATCCTAAATAATAAAGGAGTAGGAGCCATCAACTTAAATAGGCATGCTATGCTATAAAATTCAAAAATCAAACTTTTAAATTGATAATTAAGGAGTAGAATATCAAGGAAGATGATAAGTCTTCTGTGTATTTTGTTTTTGTATCATATGTATGTTTGTTTTTTTATTAAAAGAATATATAATCTGTTTTTTTTTTTCTAAAATAAATATGGTTCACTTATCAAAAAAAGTTATAAACTTTAGTTTTAAAATGTTTTTATAATTTCACATTTTATATTAATTTTTTATTACTATACAATATAAATTATATTTTGAACGTATACATATCTCCCCTATACAATATACCATATAAGTTGTATAGTATTAATTCAAGTTCCAACAATCTTGAAAAATGGACACTTAAGTGTACAAAAATTGAACTATCAAAAGATTTGTAGGCACTGAATTTGCAGCAGCAACATATGACACCCAAACTGATGTTTCAGCCAAAGATGTTTTGGTGAATCCTAAAAATGGAATATCTGCCAGAATTCATCTACCCAATTCAGCAACAAAGAAGAAAAACTTCCTTTAGTAGTTTATTTTCATGGTGGGAGCATTTTGTATATCCTCTGTTGGTGATCCTAAGTACCATGATTCTCTTAATGTAATAACCTATAAGCTAATTGGGGTAGTTCAATCCGCGCCAAAGCGCGGGCAATTTATCTAGTATGGAATAAATGGTTAGTTACCTTGTCAAGAGTCTGAGTATTGAGCACATATGCTGGAGGAGCAACAAGTTTAATTTTAACAGGGCAATCATCATTACCAGCAGCTTCAGCTTTACACATAGCTGCCTGCACCAGACATGAAAAAACAATCAAAAAATGCTAACATTATAAAAAATATTTAACCTCATTGAACAACACCAGCATTAAGAAAATGCAACCTCCAGACCCCACGTGTAGGAACCACTAGGTTTGTTGTTGCACAAGTGATAACAAATAGTCAAAGAAATAGATAATAACATGAAAATGATGATGCCAAATGGAAAAACCTTAATGTGAAGAACGCCGTCAAACTGAAAACATTTCATCTCAATATCTGCTCGAATCTTCAGTGGCTGTGGAGTCATTCTCCTCCTAATATTCTTTACTAATGCATCTTTAACTTCCTCAGATAAAGCAGGAGCAACCTTAATTACCTAGAGAAGAGAAGATAATAAATATTATTTGACATCATTAGACGAAATTAACCTAGAAATTGATATGACAAAGACCTACCTCCTTCCCATCAGGGCCAATTTCTTTAACTTCACGGGTGAGGGAATTAAGAATTGAATCTGGATCACTGACAACCAATTTGAATGCCTGGAAATTACAACCAAAAAATCCATAATGAATCTTGCAAATCAGAAGCCGGAAAAGGAATACTTGGAATTGATATAATTCTCACCTCAAAAGCATGACCATATTTTCTGTATAAAGGCCAACCTACATGAATGTACAAGTCCTGCAATTAACATGTCCAATGATTAAGAGAAATTGAACAATAAAAATTCAAAGTTCTACGGGATAGGGATTCTAGAAGAGGAAAAAACTTAATGGAAGTGCAAGAAAATGCCAAAACAACAATGCTAACTCAGCCCATTTGCTTGGCACTTCAATAATTCCTAATATCCAGAGACCTCATATTCAATTGAAATTCCAAACTGAATCGAATGTTTTTGCTCCCTTTGTTTCAATATAGATGGCACTTTTCCCATTTACAGATGTTGCAATAATTCAAATTCAATAAACTATTCCAAATTTTAAGCTTAGATACCATTTCTTCAAAACCAAACTAACTTATCATTCCTTACATTAATATTTTCCATCCATCCTCACTAATTATACAACAAGCAGAAATGACATGTAAAATTGAATATACAGGTAATTACCTTCAGATTTTTTTTAACATACCAATAGTCACCAGATTCATATGAGCTACTGAGGAGTAAGCAATGATCTTCTTAAGATCGATAAAAAAAAGAGGCAGTAGTGACTTACTGTATGACCAAAGTAGAACAAAATGGGATTTGAGAAATTAGCTAACCTCCAGATCAATTCCCATGGTTTCAGCAACATGACGCATGATTGAGTGGACAAGCTTACTCTTATTGTACCTCTCTTCACAAGCCGAAATATCTTCCTCAGAAACCCTTCGTTTACTGAGATCGATATATCCTTTCTCCTTATCAACCCTAAGAACCATAACCGGTTCGATGCGGCCAACTTTTATGAGACTGCTAATACTCCGAATACGACGACGAGAGAGCTCAGAGAAAAGGATCATTCCTTCTATGTTATTGTACTCGAGAAGGGCAACATAGGCGCCACTGTCAGCCATGCTTTTCACCTGTATCATCACTGCTTGGTCTACTTCTGGATACTTGGCTTCGTACATTCGGCATTCGAGGTTCGGGGAGTTGGTCGCCATGATGAGCAGGAGTGGCGGCTACTAGGGTTTCGCAGAGTAATTTTGAGGTTTTTGTCGAGGAAGATGATAGAAATGGTCCGACTTTGCAGGGTTACTGGGCGTTAAGCTATTTTTCTTTTGGAATTTTCCTAATAGGTTAAAAGGTTAATGCTGAAATTCAACGAGCCAAAATAGTTATAATTTAGATAATTATATTTTTATAATTATAATTATTGTCCGTTATTTATATATTTTGACTAAATAGAATTATTTTATATAAATTTTATAGAAAAAATTAACGAAAGACTATAAATTTAATTTTTTTTTAAATGGAAATAATTTCTTAATTTATAGTTGTTGTATTTTATTAGAACTCCTGGCCTAAAGTGATTTTCTCAAAATCTTTAATTTATGCTTAAAACTCTTAATTTCTGGTTCTTAATTTATGGTTTATCAAAAATCGTCTAAAAGGATTAATTTTAGTTCCTATAAGAGTATATAAAAAACATGTAAGAAATTTATTTAATTTAATTTTCGTTTGTACATATTAACTTAGTTGAATTATATATTGTCAAAATAATGTTATGAATTCATATATTTAATTTTATTTTGTATATATTGATTTGAATGTTGAGTTCACGTGTAGTCTAATTATAGGTTGTATAATTGTGTTTGTATTTGTGAATAATTATATCTTTTTCAATAATTATTTTATGTGTTTAGCATACATTATATTAAATTCGCATATCACTGCATATTAGGGGTATTCTTTGAGGATAAATTCAGTTTTCTCTACATATAAAGTTGTTGATAAAACAATTTTATAAACTTGTATAATTAAAAGTATACAAAAATTTAGTAAGTAAGCATGAATTCAAAAATTTATAATTAATTTTTATTAAAATATAATCAAGTAAATAAAATTATATCTAGTTCTTCGATGATTAGTCCACGTCTATACAATATATTTTTTTTAAGAGAAAAATGATGTAATTTTAAAAAATAGATATTTAAAATTAACAAATTAATTGTTAATGAGACATTTATAATTATACTTTGAAAGTTTGAATAACACATTAAAATTTTTTATGTTATAATTAAAAAATGTATTTTTATTCCATGCACTCAAAAAAATCTCCATAAATTTAACTGATTTAACATAAACTAATGCCAAGAATTTCTAAATAACATTCTCTTAGCAGAAAAAGTTGGATAGACAAATGAATTATTATCCAAAAAATGAATATTTCTATTAATTGAAAATTTGTAATGTTCCTCCAGGTCATTTTTGTGGTTCTGCGAATATTTTATCATTTTGGGCATTTACCTAGTGATAGCGGGCTAGTTGTAATTTATTGACATTGATTATTCGGTCATTGGATGATCGTTCGACATCTATGCAGTGTTTCGAGGTAAATGAGACATTATAACCGTAAATGAATTTTCTGGTAAAGTCCTAGTAAATGGCCTCGGGGTGGAATTCTGATGGTTCCATCAGCTCCGGAATGACCAAATTAGACTAGGAGAGTGTTTAGTGCAATTATATCGAGTTTTTGCAAATTTAGCCTTCGGAATGGGTCAATAGTTGACTTTAGTCGATGTCCTTGGTGCTTGGATGAAAATTCTGATCGCACCGTTGGATCCGAAACGTCGAGTTTGGTCTAGAAGGACCTTTCGTTCGGTTCTCGAGGCTTTCGGATGCATTTTGGCCCCTTCGGTAGACTTTGATATTGAGAAATGGGACCCATATTGAGATAAAACGACCACAGATAGGAATTTTGACTACACTATTGAGTCAGGAATGCCATTTCCAATCAAATTGAATATATGTATTGTATTGTTTGGACTCCGAATGAGGCCAAAACATCGAAATTAAGTTTGAGTAATGTTGAAAATTAAAAAGGATATATATATATATGATGTCGTGCTAACGTGGCCAAGCGAGGGTTTGCCATGTGGCAAGCGGTGCAAAGTAAAAAGGATATATATATATGATGTCCAAATATGTATCAATATTTTGGAATTTATCTAACAATTCATGCGTACACTCTACCCTGAACCCTGACCCCACTTGTGGAATTTCACTGGGTATGTTGTTGTATCTAACCATTCACCTTTAGAAAATTATAATCCATAAGTATCTAACAACTTAAATAAAGCTCAAACTGTACCATGTTCATTTAATTATCTCTTATTCATAATATATGTTTTATGAATTTTCATGATTTGTTTTTTAACTCGATAATTGAAACTCTAGATATATTTGAGGGAGGTTTCAGTGCGTGAGATTAATGGTGAGATCCGATTTTCCATTTTGGATGAGAAGATTAAACTTGTCAATAAGTTAGTGATACCAATTTGAATGTGTTTTCCGAAGCTATTTGTTTATTTGAAAATCTCCAAAAGAGAGAACAACAACAATAACATACATGGTAGAATCCCACAAGTTGAAAATCTCCCGAAAGAGAAAGATAAGTGAATAATGATGGAGAAGCAAAAGACAAAAATACCCTCGCTTTTGTTTTAAATAACGAAGAAAGATGTTTGTCTAACAATTGTTGCGTAAAGTACAACAAAAATCCAATGTCGTCTTGCTCTTCTTTCTGAAACCCTAGCGTTTGTTTGTTTGTTTGTTTGTTTGAGAAAGAAAAGATGGCACAAAAGAAGAAGAAGAACAAGTGTGTATGCCGCCGAAAATTAGCAGCGAAGAAATCCACGAAAAAAACTAATCAAATTATTATTAGCAACACAGAAAATGTTACTAACAATGGAGAAGAAGAAGCAGCTACCCAAAAATTCAATCGCCAACACAAGAAGAAGAAGCAAATTTGCAAAGGTATCCCCTTTTTCTTTCTTTCTGCAATGTGTGTGTGTTTTGATTTTGAACACAAGAAAGAAGAAGCAAATTTGCAAAGGTATCCCTTTTTCTTTCTTTCTGCGATGTGTGTGTGTTTTGATTTTGTAATTTCAGGGAAGAGCCCGTCAAGTGATAATACAGAACAGAGGGAGATTGATCAGGTGACTTTTCACTTCAATTCTTATTTCTTTTGAACCAACTCTATGCTTTCTTTTTTTTAATATGTTGATATTCTACTCTAGGCCATGAGAATTCATTTCCATGAGGAAATAATGACGGACATCCTCAGCAGGTTACCTGTGCGGTCTCTTCTTCGGTTCAAATGTGTTTCAAAATTTTGGAAGTCCTTAATTGTTGATCCTTACTTTAAGAGGACACATTATATTCAATCCCAAAATTCCCAAAAACTTCTTATTGCCAAAATATGCAATGGTAAGGATCATGAGCATAGCTTCTATTCTTCTTCTTTATCATCGGTTCAAGTGGTTGAGGATGAACAAAAGCTTGATTGGCCTTTGAGCTGCAGCAAACCAGAGGGTGTCAGATTGTATTGTTCTTGTCATGGATTGGTTCTGATTTTAGTTTCTGCTAGAAGAAACCATGCGGAACTTCGGTTGTGGAATCCGGCCACGAGAGAATCAATACTACTTCCCCCTCCAGAATTTGGACTGTATCATTGTAGATATGGATTGACATATGATGCAACTAGTGAAGACTATAAGATCCTTGCGGTTAACCTGAATGGACGTGATGATATTAGCCTGAATGCAGGTGATAATTTCAATCTTCCGATTGAACTTCTCTCTCTAAGAAGTGGTTCCTGGAGAAGATTTGGTTATCCTACTGGCGTTAGGCAGGTTAGGGGTTTTAGGGATTGTGGTATGAGTTATTTGCCATTTCTACGTGGAGCATTTCACTGGCTTGTTATGCCTGTCTAAGGACATTATACTTGCATTTAATATTTCAAATGAGGTGTATGGAGAGATACCGTTATTGGAGCAAATGTATGATCTATCCCGTCGCTACTTCTTCGTTGACCATGGTGTTTCAGTATTGAGAGGAATGCTTTGCTTTTATTCTACATATAATTATGGGGTGGAGGGCACTGAGGGCACTTTTAATTTGTGGGTAATGAAAGACTATGGTGTCAGGGATTCTTGGATTAAATTGATAAAGATACAAGATACTGATCTTTTTTATTCAGCCAGACCAATATATATGTTTGCGGATTGTGAAGTGTTACTACACTGCAAACGTATGGGATGTGCTAGTTCTATAATCACGACATCTAGAGGACCTTTTGGATTATGCCCTCAATGTCGCATCGTGAAGCAAGGAAATTGTTTATGCAGAGAGCTTCGTCTCACCTAAATTACTTACTTAGTATTTGTCATATCGAAGATTATGTATCACCATTTCATTTTAATGAATTTATTTTTTTGCTGCTAAATTTTGGGTTCTGAATATATTTATCAAAGCTGTCAGTTTATTTATTTCATGTCCTCAGAGAAGCGCACAACTGGAGCCCTTGCTTGCTAACAACTGATTGATTACCTATTGTTGTTTGTCTAATTGTACATAGTAATTATGACAAGCCTACAACTAGCTAGTACACTGCTGATTCTTCAGCTGTAGATCAGTGGAACGACTCCTAGCTTGATTTTTGTGAGCTGGTCCAGATGATCATACTGTGCTACCTATCATTTTATAGGTTAATTCTACTCTCTGTAATCTCCTTAACTTGAGGTTTCCTCCCATTCTTGATGATATGCCTACAATCCTTAAAGATGTCAATGCTTCCCTCGAGTCCTATTTGCCAAGGTTGAGGTACACAAAAGTGCAATGCACACAATCTCCCAGTTGATCCTTGGGCTATGTTGTACCACTGATGAGCAATCACGCGCTCCATTTTCGTGTGCATCACGCGTTCTACCAGCTCCATTCTATTAGACCAAATTAACACAATCAGTTCCTTGATCCATTTTATACCACTGGCACTCAATAATAAAGTAAACTACTCACAGAAAGACACACAGGAAGAGAAAATGTCGAGCTTACAAGAGCCTTAATTGTAAAGCAAGAATTCCAGTCAAATAGTTGCAAACTCATAGTGATTAAGTCACATAGATCAAGCCAAAGGCAGAGCCAGCATTTTCGTTAAGGGTGTTCATATTTTTAGAACATGGGTGGGTGATTTTTGTATCAAGGATATTCAACAATTCATATAAATAAAAAAATATCTATATTTAACCTATACATGCGAAAAAGTTTTCCGACGGAGGATGTTCATCTGACTATCCTTGGTGAATATAGCTCCGCCCATGGCTCAAGCATACAAGTAAACATTTGACAAGATTTCCTGTTTCCATTTCATAAATCATACCATTGTTCAGCATCTGAATGTCACTATACTAGTACACACAGAAAAAACTAAGACTCAATAGAAAGCTAAAGTTTTGCTCAAGTTTATACATGGCCTTACAATATTGCAGTTGATTTACTCCATTTATTTTTTAAGTAAACGAGCAAGGCCGGGGTCGTCTAAGCTGACATCCAACCATCCCTGTAAGCACATGTATTCTATGTAATGATCGGGTGGCCTTACAGCACGAGGATTTCTTGGAGTGAAGCCATAAATTCTCTCGACGTCCCTAGCAAGCCATCGAACGTATGCTTGATCTAGAGGAGGCACAATCTTCAAAAGCACTTCATCTTTCGGCTTTGCTGGCTTATTTCCCATCACCAGTCAACTTCAAGAACCTGATAACTGATGCAAACAAGAGACAGTGTGGTGATAGAAGATGAATAAGTCATCTCAATGAAGCTGAAGATGTACAAAAGAAATAGTATAGAAAGTACAGACATCTTGGCAGCATATGGGCAATATCAACTTTCTTTTTTTCTCAACACGACAAGTCAAAGGCTTTGAGGATAGAAATGCTTACAACCCTGGAAAACTGACCCTGTTCAGAGCAAGTATGCGAGACAATCAAGCATAGATGTCGATAAATGGGGATTGGATCAATCTAAGTTGCTCGGACTCTTCAGAAATGCTAATGGGTGCAAGTCTGATCTTCCAAAAGTAGTGCATTTTGGGAGGAGTCGATTCAACTTAACAGAAATGCTTTTATATATTGCATGAAATAGTTTGCTCGAATTGTCAACTAGATCGTTATACTCATGATGTTATAAACTAAACGCTTAAACTCAGTCAATAAAGCTCAACATTTTAAACTACTTTCTCGTTTGATAAGTGTATGTGTAATACAATTGACTAGAGTGGAAATCCATATCATTTTTAAATGACACATAAACACTTGAATGTTCAAAAGTAAATGAAAGCAGGTCACTTCTGTTCTGCAAAACATTTTCAGCAGCAATGTTCTTCATGGCTGCAAATTTTCACTAACACAAACCCAACGAACAACAACATACTCAGTGAAATCCCGCAACAAACCCCAAACAAAATTTTGAATTAATTTCACATTGTAATCTGAAGGACTCTCTCTTTCGGTTCCTATAGCTATTGGGGTTTTCAGGTTGCACCTGGCGTGGATTAACACTTATCTGCATTTTTGTTCACATTCAGTATATGTTAAATCACACTGGTGCACTGCATATATGTAAACAGTAAGCAAGAGAACTCAACCATCTTTCTGTCAGTCCCAAATTTGACTAGTTCATGGATCAAAGAAAATATCGTGTGATCCAACATTCTTTCCTGGGTGGAACTGGAAATATCACCAAGAAGACGAACAGTAAATAAACCTAATAATAATGTGTTGCTCTAAACGAGAAGTAGTATCCCCTCAAACCTTCCAGTACCTCCTGTTGTACTCCATCTAACGTCCACATATTTCCAACAACTAATACACAAACCAAATGCAGAAAGCCAGAAGAATGGAGCTGAGATGTTGACAAGATGTTTGTGAGGCATTGACCAAAAAAACTGGAATTACATAGATTCATCTGAATTCATTTCAACCACCATTAGTCAATCAAAAAAACTATCACAATTCCCACAGCAAATATGAATTTTAGGCATAATGTATTGATAGGATTGGAATTATCAAACAGCCGCACAAACTTAAATGGCAAGATTGATTTTACGTAAAAATTAAACTGCTCGTCAAAGAAAATTGCCAAAGTAAACAAAGGCAAATAAAGGATAAGGAAAAAAGGTGAGGTAGGTTCTATAGGAGCTGCATCTGTGAAGAATGTGCTATTCAAGTCAAGTCTATACAAGCCACAATTTTTACTCTCTAATTCCACTTCCTGCATTCTCCACGTCAATTTCTCCCATCCCTGTATCTTCCTCCTCTTCACTATCTTCATCACCACTGATCTCCTCATTTTCACGACCGAGCTTAGCCATCTGTTCAGCAAGCAATTTGTCTTCCCGTTCACTCACCTGAATAGATAAGTCATATCAGAATCACCACAGAAGAAATAAGAATAACACAGCAAAATAAAGCAAGCAAGAAAAGAAATAAAGTAAGCCAGAGAATGCATGCATTTCTTTTAATCTTGTTCATAATTGAATTGTTCCATTCCAGTCAATTCAATTTTCCAAAACTCACCTAGGATCATGTAATGGGTCTAACTCACTCGCACAATATTCAGTTAATTCATATGTTGAATAATGTAATTCTCCCCAATTATTTAGTAGTGTTTTATTCAAAAACCTAAAACAAGTTCGTCGTAATTTAAAAATATCAGGATTGGAAATCCATTTTAGCAACTGTAAAACTCTTCCCCATGTACATCTATATTATTGCAATCAAAACCAAATTAGAGATTTTAGAATCAATTAAAAATAGAACGGTCAATAGTAAGCATCCAGAGTACTACCAGTGCCTTTTTGTTAAGTTGAATCTACATATTTGCATCCACATATATATCTCAAGGACCATGATATAGTAATTGCAAAGTAAACATAACAGTGAAGTATGGCATCTGGGATACAGAACAAAACCCCACCCCACCGGGCGAACATGAAAGAGATTTTCCAACAATATGAGTTATGTTTAATCTGGTCTCAAGTTTCACATCTCAATCTCATATCCCCGTTAAGCTACGTTTATCAAATTAAGATCTCTCAAAGGTAGGAAGAAGCACATTCCACAATATGATGAAAATAAAAAAGCACTCATAAATTTTTTTAGAAAAAAGTAGCTCACAGCTCTTGGAGCCTCCTTGACAACAAGCTTTCCTTTGTGACGCTCTATTTCCTCAGTGCAAGCTGCAATTGCTTTGGTAAGGATTGCTATGCCTTGCTCCTGCGAAAAAGAAATAAATAGAATCTGTGATCTAACAAATTGAATTTCCTTTCAAATTATAAATTTAGAAACCAGAAATAATAACAACAATAGCATATCATGGTAGACTTGGTCCAAAATTTTTTGATACTGCGTTTCTGGTATTATGGTTGTGGTTTTCAATTTTTTGGGGATTTGGTACAATATCTCCAGTATAGTTCTACAAATGGGGTCCAAGAAGGGGGTGTGTATGCAAAACATACCTTTGTGGGCGTAGAGGTTATTTCTAAAATATCATGCCAAAATATATAGTTACATATACAATTCATATACTCCCTCCGTTTCATTATATATGTAGTTTGACCTGACACAGAGTCTAAGAAAGAAAAAAATTGGAATTTGGAGTCTAAAATAAGTGAGATGCATGTGTGGTTACAACTCATTTCAATAGGAGTAAAATGGGCATTTTAGAGTTAAATTGTTACAAAATATCGAAATGTGTAATTCTTTTTAGGATTGACGCAAAAAGAGAATTACATAAATTTAGACCAAGAGAATATATTAATCTATACCAAACCATACCGACTTGATTTGGTATGGTAATGGTCTAGTACTTTTAATAATCAAAAACCAAAAATTATCTTTCTTTCCCGTACCATGCCCACCCTAGTTTAGCACATACGATTTAGTTGCTTATACTTGTGCGTTCTGACCAGTTGAGAAACTAGTGGAAATTGTTTGCATTACTTCTACGATTTTTAAGAAGGTTCATTCTCCACAAATTGGAAGTTTTTTAAGGAACTGTGCCAACGATTGCCCACTGAAGCTTTTCCATTCTTTTTTTCACTTTCCAGCAGCAAAGAAACATAAAAGATTAATCCTGGAAGTATCCTTAAGACTTTAACATTGACTATAATTGATGCACGAGAGAAGAAAAACACATTAAAAAGGAGACAGCGACTTGAGAGAGAAATGGCAATGACAGTTCAAAAGTATGATCATATCAAGTTGATATTTTCATTCACCACCTAACTTGAAGATAAGCACATGAAAACAAAAAGATTATTGGGAAGCATCATTATGTAGAGGGTAATGGGGGAAACAACGAAATCGAAGAGGTGGTAGAAGGATCATAGTAAGCAAAAGGGATTTAGCTAGTGTCCTAGAAAACAACAGTAATGAGTATTATCCAAACAGACATCCTTCACATTTGACCATAAAAACTTACTCCCCCTGTCCCAGGTTATGTGGCACAGTTTGACTTGGCATGGTGTTTAAGAAAATAAGACTTTTAAAACTTGCGGTCTAAAATCATCCATAGATATTTGTGTGGTTGAAAATTATTTCATTAAGGATAAAAAAGAGAATTTTAAAGTTACATAGTTTCTAATTCTAGTAGCGCGACATTCTCTTTAGGACAGACTTAAAAGGAAAGAGTGCCACATAAAATGGGACTAAAGGAGTAATAGTTAAGCAGGAGAATTACCCATGAAAAAAAAAATTTGATATGCAACAGCTGAGATAAAGTAGAGAACCAAGAGAAAAAAAAAGAGTTTCCTAAGCAAAATCCTGGTGGAGGAGGTAATAGTACATAACAAGCAAGCAGTCTATATAAATAAATGATGTACATTTAAACTGGAACTAACATATACTGCATGTGTTTGACCATAATGTCCTCCGAACAAAAAAGGAAGCTCAAGCACAAATCAAGCTGATCCATTTAGAAGGTAAAAACAAATCATTTCACTCAAGTAAAACAGGCTACCGTAATTATCTTATATATATATATATATATAAAAGAGAATTGGCAGCCTGCCTACGTGGCGCCACCAAAAAAAAGGAATTCTCTTTAAAACAAAATTCAAGATTTTACATATTTACCCTAACCTTTTTCAAATGGCACTCCACTCTCAAAAGGTGTCTACATGGTTTCGCCTACAATGATCAACAACAATATAATCCTCTTCACCAGATCCCTCTACACTACCCACCATCTCTCATCCAACGCTATCTTTTGCTGATTTTTAACGACGTCCAATTCTATCACTGCTTTCGGCTTACCCCCAAAACTCTCGCTTTGGAACCTATCAGTCTCCTCTCCAGTGTTTTTTAAACTTTTAATCCCACCCCCTTTCCAATTTACTCTCAACGCCTCCTATGAAATTTCAGATTTGGCCGCCCTTGACCGGTTCTCATCCGATCTGGTACCTTTGAAATTTCCTGCAACACCATTATGAATCCCTTTGATCATCCAGGTATTTCGTCAAACATCGTCTTGTACTGTTATATGAAACCCTCCCTGTTTTTAATTAGGTTTGTTCGCCCGTCAGTTTGGAAGTATAAAATAGGTACCGTATTTGTGTAAGTGGCTATTTACATTCCTACATATGTTGACAAGTTGAAGAGAAGTCTTTGTGTTTGTTTTAAAGGCTTAATGTATCGTTTGTAACCTGCATTCTTCATTTCTCCAGGAAAATGATATTCATTGGACAAATGAAGTTTACTTTTGCTTTCATGTTTAACCCAATTGAGATTTTTTCCACAGACCAGATGAACTACATCAAAGAAACAACAAATGCTTCACTCCTGCACAAGCAAAAGAATAGGAAAAGAAAATAGAATAGATAGGAAAAAGGAGATTGTGCTTATCCACATTTGACAACCTTTTGAAAAAGGTGATGCACTTTAAAATTCTCCTATGCAGCCGTAGGAAGTAAGCCCATGCTGTTGAAGTAATGAAAATTTTCAATTTTTACTTTTTGATATTTATCTGAGAATACCTTGAAAAATATTGATAAAACCTTTTTCACAAATTTTAATAGTTTCATTTGTTTAATTTCTGTGTATGCTTAAGAGTTTTTTAACTGCATCACATTCTATCAATGAATAAAATTGTTTTCTGAATTTTGACTTCATATTTATATTTTGGTCAGACACCAAATCGTTCCTGGCCGCCACCTTCACATTTCCTTCCTCTGCAGCCTGAAAGAGTTAGTGAAGTCAACAATTGGAACCTGATAGCTGGTTCTGGTCCTGTTCCATGGCATCAAACACCAAGTTTATTAAATGGTTCCATCATTCAAAATGAGTTGCAGCACAAGACACCCTTTCCTGAAGCCACAGGTAGCCTCGACAAGCTTAGTCTTGGTGCGAAACCATTTGTGTTGTTATCTGACAACTGGAAAGACTACAGTGAAAAGTTGATGAATGGAAAGCTGAAGATTGTACCAGGGACACTTGAAAATGGATATGCTGGTACTGATATTCAATTTCCACATATACAGAATTTTTTCTACTGAAACTGTTCTTTATTTACTCATATCTTAAATGTTCTACTACAGTTGATAATTACAGGTTTAGGCTGTTCTTAATATGGAGTAACCATTTTCTTATAGGTCCTAATCGTGACGAGCCACCTAAATCTTGTATAAGTGGTCCATGGCAATCATCTTATGCAAACAGTGATCTTTCGGCTGCTTACGACATAATGCCCTGTCTATGGAACGATGCCACTTGAATTCTCAAACCTGCCTAAGTAACTAAGTCGGCTTGAAATTTCTATAGATTCTTCCGGTATTTTATATACTAATCTACACTATCTGACGCCCTATCTACGAAATGATGCCACTTGAACTCTCACTCCTGCCCAAGGAACTAAGCCACTTGAAATTTCTGTGCTCTCTCCTGGTATTTTGATTTACCAATTTTGAATCTCCAGGTGGTTGTATTTTACCAATCTAATCTATTTCTTCAGACAATTCTCAAGCCCTGTCTAAGAAAGATGCACTTGAAATTCCTAATAACTCTACAGTTGTTTTGATTCACCAGTCTACTTCTTCCAACAATTCTCGCTCCCTTTCTAAAAGATGACCTGCTTGAAATTTCTAAAGGTCCTAGGTATCTTGATTCATCAATCTAAACTATCCAAGTATTTTGATTTACCAATCTATTCTATTACTTTCGACAATTCTCGGGCCCTTCCTAAGGAACAACACCGCATGAAATTCCCAAGACAATTCCATGTACTTTGCTTTACCAAACTAATCTTTTGTTTTCATAAATTGTCCCTTCCTGATTAAGGAATGCTGAAAACGGCAATGCATATTCCTACTGAATATCCTAATTCCTCACTAATCTCCCCTGTTTCTTCCCAACAACCTCCCTTAACCAAATGTTTCAGTGACATCTATAGATCTCTGGTTACAAATGATGGAAATTTTGGACCAAAATTAAAAAAATTGGTACCCCTACTGTGCTATGATATACATAGTGTTATTTAACTGCATTTGTGTTCTCAATGTATGGCAATAATTATCTACTTCCATAAAAGAACTATTCCAATACTAATTTGGCCACCTCACGCAGCTTGACGAGTTAATTGAATATTGTGATTGCTTTCCTTGCACTTCAGGTTATTTCAGATAAGATCAGTATTACAAAAAATTTCTCTTACAAAATACATATAAAGTCGCTTGGTGTGACAGTCAGCAAATCTCCATTCCAGAGCTACCTTCACACGCACAGGAATCTATCGAGGGTAACAGAGGTATAATTCAATACAATGTCAGAGTAATGCTTTGAATAGAGTTATATTTTGGTGGCATTCAAGCTTGGTGTTCTTCCTATTGAACCTGTAAGCCTGATTTATTGGTGGAAGGGAGTATAAATCACAAACAGGCCCTTGATGATTTAACTATCCACCAGTGAGGTATTGAAAGGAAATAATAGAGGTAATTTATATTGCCACTACAGAGACAAGTTAATGAGCAGATGAACCAATTGGCTTTTTATAACCCTGCGCCTTTCCATGTACACATATTGTTGATATAATCTTACCTGGACTGATCCTATTTGCCTCTTACTTCATCGAAAGGGATGTCAATGATGTGCATCAAGTTCCAACAAGCTTGAAAAATGGACACTTAAGTGTACAAAAATTGAACTATCAAAAGACTTGTAGGCACTGAATTTGCAGCAGCAACATATGACACCCAAACTGATGTTTCAGCCAAAGATGTTTTGGTGAATCCTAAAAATGGAATATCTGCCAGAATTTATCTACCCAATTCAGCAACCAAAGAAGAAAAACTTCCTTTAGTAGTTTATTTTCATGGTGGAGCATTTTGTATATCCTCTGTTGATGATCCTAAGTACCATGATTTTCTTAATCTACTAACCTATGAGCTAATTGGGGTAGTTCAATCCGGGAAAAGCGCGGCCAATTTATCTAGTATGGAATAAATGGTTAGTTACCTTGTCAAGAGTCTGAGTATTGAGCACATATGCTGGAGGAGCGACAAGTTTAATTTTAACAGGGCAGTCATCATTACCAGCAGCTTCAGCTTTACACATAGCTGCCTGCACCAGACATGAAAAAACAATCAAAAAATGCTAACATTATAAAAAATATGTAACCTCATTGAACAACACCAGCATTAAGAAAATGCAACCTCCAGACCCCACGTGTAGGAACCACTAGGTTTGTTGTTGCATAAGTGATAACAAATAGTCAAAGAAATAGATAATAACATGAAAATGATGATGCCAAATGGAAAAACCTTAATGTGAAGAACGCCGTCAAATTGAAAACATTTCATCTCAATATCTGCTCGAATCTTCAGTGGCTGTGGAGTCATTCTCCTCCTAATATTCTTTACTAATGCATCTTTAACTTCCTCAGATAAAGCAGGAGCAACCTTAGTTACCTAGAGAAGAGAAGATAATAAATATTATTTGACATCATTAGACGAAATTAACCTAGAAAATGATATGACAAAGACCTACCTCCTTCCCATCAGGGCCAATTTCTTTAACTTCACGGGTGAGGGAATTAAGAATTGAATCTGGATCACTGACAACCAATTTGAATGCCTGGAAATTACAACCAAGAAATCCATAATGAATCTTGCAAATCAGAGGCGGGAAAAGGTATACTTGGAATTGATATAATTCTCACCTCAAAAGCATGACCATATTTTCTGTATAAAGGCCAACCTACATGAATGTACAAGTCCTGCAATTAACATGTCCAATGATTAAGAGAAATTGAAGAGTAAAAAGTCAAAGTTCTATCGGGCAGGGATTCCAGAAGAGGAAAAAACTTAATGGGAGTGCAAGAAAATGCCAAAACAACAATGCTAACTCAGCCCATTTGCTTGGCACTTCAATAATTCCTAATATCCATAAACCTCATATTCAATTGAAATTCCAAATTGAATCAAATGTTTTGCTCCCTTTGTTTCAATATAGATGACACTTTTCCCATTTACAGATGTTGCAATAATTCAAATTCAATAAACTATTCCAAATTTTAAGCTTAGATACCATTTCTTCAAAACCAAACTAACTTATCATTCCTTACATTAATATCTTCCATCCATTATCACTAATTATACAACAAGCAGAAATAACAAGTAAAATTGAATATACAGGTAATTACCTTCAGATTTTTTTTAAAAAAAAGAGGCAGTAGTGACTTACTGTATGACCAAAGTAGAACAAAATGGGATTTGAGAAAGTAGCTAACCTCCAGATCAATTCCCATGGTTTCAGCAACATGACGCATGATTGAGTGGACAAGCTTACTCTTATTATACCTCTCTTCACAAGCCGAAATATCTTCCTCAGAAACCCTTCGTTTACTGAGATCGATATATCCTTTCTCCTTATCAACCCTAAGAACCATAACCGGTTCGATGCGGCCAACTTTTATAAGACTGCTAATACTCCGAATACGACGACGAGAGAGCTCAGAGAAAAGGATCATTCCTTCTATGTTATTGTACTCGAGAAGGGCAACATAGGCGCCACTGTCAGCCATGCTTTTCACCTGTATCATCACTGCTTGGTCTACTTCTGGATACTTGGCTTCGTACATTCGGCATTCGAGGTTCGGGGAGTTGGTCGCCATGATGAGCAGGAGTGGCGGCTACTAGGGTTTCGCAGAGTAATTTTGAGGTTTTTGTCGAGGAAGATGATAGAAATGGTCCGACTTTGCAGGGTTACTGGGCGTTAAGCTATTTTTCTTTTGGAATTTTCCTAATAGGTTAAAAGGTTAATGCTGAAATTCAACGAGCCAAAATAGTTATAATTTAGATAATTATATTTTATAATTATAATTATTATCCGTTATTTATATATTTTGACTAAATAGAATTATTTTATATAAATTTTATAGAAAAAATTAACGAAAGACTATAAATTTAATTTTTTTTTAAATGGAAATAATTTCTTAATTTATAGTTGTTGTATTTTATTAGAACTCCTGGCCTAAAGTGATTTTCTCAAAATCTTTAATTTATGCTTAAAACTCTTAATTTCTGGTTCTTAATTTATGGTTTATCAAAAATCGTCTAAAAGGATTAATTTTAGTTCCTATAAAAGTATATAAAAAACATGTAAGAAATTTATTTAATTTAATTTTCGTTTGTACATATTAACTTAGTTGAATTGTATATTGTCAAAATAATGTTATGAATTCATATATTTAATTTTATTTTGTATATATTGATTTGAATGTTGAGTTCACGTATAGTCTAATTATAGGTTGTATAATTGTGTTTGTATTTGTGAATAATTATATCTTTTTCAATAATTATTTTATGTGTTTAGCATTCATTATATTAAATTCGCATATCACTGCATATTAGGGGTATTCTTTGAGGATAAATTCAGTTTTCTCTACATATAAAGTTGTTGATAAAACAATTTTATAAACTTGTATAATTAAAAGTATACAAAATTTGAGAAATCATTAATATGTATAAAAACAATTATATATACAAATGTTATAGATAATTTTGTATTCATTTATACAACGTACATAAAAAAAAAAATAGAGGACACAATTACTCAAATTATACAAAAATAATTAAATGTGTATAACTAATAAAATTATTAAGAAAAAACATAAATTGTATATATTTTCTTATATATGAATAATTGTATATGTATTGGTCGTCTAATTATAGGTTGTATAATTATGTTTGTATTTATATTTATGAATATATGTATCTTATCAACAATTGATTGGTGTATATAGCATCCATTATACTAACATTTGTAAATCACTGCATGTGAGCGACATTTTTTTAGGATAAATTCAACTCCTTATATATACAAAGTTGTCAACAAAACAACTTAACGAGCTTGTATAACCAAGGATATACGAAATTCGAGAAATCACTAATATGTATAAAATAATTATATAAACAACGATTATATATAAATTTGTATTCATTTATACAAAGTATATAAAAATATAAATTATAGTGTACAATTACCCAAATTATACATAAATAATTAAATGTATACAACTAAAGAAGTTATATAAAAAAATAAATATAAATTGTATTTTTTTTAAGTACAAACAAAGTCTCATATACATCTATACTGATACAAACTTATGGATATACAAGCAAATCTACTAATATGATATACAATCTCAAAAAAGTAGAGAATTCACCATAAAAATCGAATTATACTCAGCATCATTATATCATTAGCAAAGATCTCAGTATCACAATATCGCTGGCAAAAACCTCGGCATCACATTATCACTATCACAGATTTCAGCATCGTAATATCTCCGGCAAAGACCTTGGCATGACAATCCCGCTATCACAGATTTTAGTATCACAATATCGCCGACAAAGACCTCAGTATCACAATATCATTATCACAGATTTTAGTATCATAATATCGCCGGCAAAGACCTCGGCATCATATCTCGAGTGGTAAAGACCTCGGCCCCAATTTCTTTTTCTCTTTTTTTTACCATCTCGCTCATATCAATATCCAGAACCAATGCAAATTATGTGTGACATAGAATGAATAAACATGAGATGAAGTCCACAAACAAATCAATTCATAATCACCAACCACAACAATATATATCTCAAAGTATAGAATCTCATCACTTAGACACATTTTCAATTCAAGTGTCACAACACCACACCAACTCACGTTTATATTTGATTGCCTCATTTTTTTTTATAATTTTAAAATATTTCATGAATCACACATTGAAGAAATTACAGGAATATGGGTATACCCAATACCATAAATGTTGCAATATCCTTAATATCTCAATACCATCACAACCTCAATAACAATCACATCTCAAAATAAGTACCAATTCGATATCAATATCAAATAATTTACTATTTTCCCTAAAATACACTTCCACAATTAATTCATAAGTCAAATATCACCATGGGAATAATTATCCAATTCACAATATTTCGATTAAAGCCTACATTAATCTATCTCTATCCCAAATACTCAATTCTATACACATTAGAGCATACGAGGTTCAACATCTTTAACAAAAAATTAGAATTTCACTTGCTTTATATAAAGTCTCGAATCACGTCAATTCCGAAGTTTTTCCCTCTCTACGATACTCCAAATCACCAAAATCTATTCAAATATAATATCACAATCACATAACGAATCAAATGACACTAAAATCAATTAATTCGGGTGAAAAGGGCAAAATAATCTAAAAATTTCGTCATTGGAAAAAGTTATCGGAGATCTGAAAATTTATACATGAAAATGTTCTCCAAGTAATAAAGAATTCAATGGTAAAAACCATTTCAAAATCGGAGCTAAAACGAGGTAGAAATCTCATGTTTAAAGTTTCAAAAAAAAAACATTCAAACCAGCTGAAAACAACAAATTTTACCTCAAACGACGCGCCAAAATTAATTTCTGAAACCCCATGGTTTTTCTTTCGGAAAAATACACAAGTTAGCCTTTTAAATCGCCCAAATCGGATTAAAATCGAGGAAGAAATCGATGATGGAAGTTTTGTGAGAAGTCTAGAAAATCTGAGAATAAATTTGCAGATTTATTTACTGCGTCTGCCATGTGGCAGCGCCTAATTAGGCCACGTCATCTGTCGCTTCAGCATTTTAAGCAAACTCTCAAACTTAAGTTCAATGCTCCGGCCTCATTCGGAGTTGGTAAAATACATTCCATATATGAAATCTGATCGAAAACGATATTTTGGACTCAACGGTGTAGTCAAAATTTCCACCAGAGGTCGTTTTATTCCAATGTGGGTCCCATTTCCTAATATCTAAAACAATCAAAAGGACCAAAACACACCCGGAAGCTTCGGAAACTGAACAAAGGGTCCTTCTAGACCAAAATTGATGTTCCGGATCCAACGAAATCATGAGAATTTGAATTTGAGGTCTCCTTGGCCCAAAACCTAAGAAAACTCATTTAAATTAGTTTCGGGCTCAAAAACTCAAAATATTCTCAGAAGCTCTAAAAATTGCAATGAAGTCATTTCTAGCATTAGTTTCACCATTTGAAATTATTGGAACTGACGAAATTTCGATCCGAGCCTCCGAACTCCGAATGTTGACCAAAGTCAAACTTATGATCCAAAATGAACTTAAAATGTAACTTTGGGCTTAAATCTCCATTTTAACTCCAAATTCAGTTTTTGCAAGTTCTCCTGGACCAGATTCGGCATTCCGGAGCTGATGGAATCAACAAAATCGCAATCCGACACTCGAAACTCAAAACGGCAAAAAAACTCAAATTTTCTAATTTAAACCTTTGAAAACTCTTTATTTTGCAAAACTCAAGCTCATCACAATGTTTAAAAAAAATTAGCTTTTAGACTTAACCAAAAATGACTCAAGACAATTTTGAGAAGGGCAAAATGATAATTTTGTCAAAAAAAAAAAAAGACCTTCAGACCGTCATTACCGTTTGAAGCTTCCCCACCTACATAACACAATTAACAACTAACAAATAATAAAGCTAATAATACGAAAGACACAATGCTTTGAATTATCATTAATCCAAACTCACAAAATAAAATAGAAAATGATTGAGTAACAAACTTATAGTCATCCTATCCAAATTGATAAAGAAAAGAAAATCTTTATCATACCTTATTTTGTAATATGATAAGAATTCTAAGAAGCACAACAAAAGAAAATTCTTGAACATAAAAACATAAAATAAAAAGGAGAAACATATGCATAATTATGAGTTAAATTTTTTCTTCACCCACACAATAAAAGTGGAAAAAAAGACATAACATCACTATCAATTCAAATTGAGAGAAAATTGAAATTTTGTTCTCATTTGATTACTTAAATAAGTTGATAAGATACCATATCCCATACTTTTGATCTCTTCAAATATATTCTTGAAAAGTCACAATAAGGTGGCCACCATATTAATTAGATATATATTGCTAGTTTTTTTTTAATTAAAAAAATGGTGGAAATTTAATTTTTGCTCACTATTCCTTTTTAAAATAGCTATTCAGTAAATAATTCTCTCGTAAGATTGTATTGTAATCACTTATGAATTATTAGACCACATGAATTTGAAAAAGATATTAAATTCGAATCTGACGTTATCTGAACGAGTAATCTTTCAAGAATTGTGTTTGGCACCATCACACCTTTTGACATCAAGAATTTCATTTTTAACACTTTAATAATTATCTTTAGACACATGAAATTGATGTTTTTGTATGATGTTGCATGTAATTGACATCACTATGTCCATCATCTTTAAGTTATAAGTCACTACCAAAATTGATTGATGCATACAAATTTCTTACCACACCCCACACCCTACCACCCACCCACCCACCTTTCTTTTCCTTTTTTTCTTTTTACTTTCAATTTACTACTAGTATTTAGATTATTTGAAACACTAGTTTATAATAAAAATTATTTTCTACTCTATAGTTAAACATAAAAGTATGTTTGCTACGAAGGAAGATATTCTTCCTAAAAATTATTTTATGAAAAATAAATTGATTTTTTTATACTTATTTTTCATATTTGGCTGGTGAGTAAAAAAATTTTTTAAAAAAATAATAGACTTTATTTCTCGACGTATTTTAGGACATTGTAATTAGGGATCTAATTAAAGTACTATAGTGTTTCTCCTAATAATATTATTTTTTCTTAAAAAAATTTTGAAAACGATTGACAGTACTGTAATTTTTTTTATTCTTTTCGACGATGGAAACCCTCTCTATGTTGAAGTTCTTTATGCTATTTCTTCTTCTTCATTTGCTATATTATTCAATTATGTGCTAGTTAATCATCGATATTACAAAATAATAGTAAAATTATTTCCTTTTTTTTCTTCTAGGAAATCCAAATTGAGTTTGCCACTCTAAGTAGATTCTCTAACTCATAATACATCCAATTGAGTGTTTCTCTACTTTATTACAAATAATTTAAAGAAAAATGTCCACTTTTCATTTTTGGACAATAAATCCCTCCCAAAGACATTAGGACTTAAAAGTGTGGGGCATCCAATACTTTCCAAAATCTAGCCACTTTAAAGTTCTAGCCATTTGGTGGAAAAAATAAATAAAATATACATAATATCACAAGAAAAAAACAAAATAGACAACAATTTTATATATTAAAGATTTGTTATGTTGTGAATGTGAAAGGCTTGAAAGTTTTGTATCATTGATATGAATAGCATCTTTTAAAATAGTCCAAAGATCTATTTATATTATCACAAGAATCCCAAGTTTTAAAGTATTAACTCAAATGGGCCCATACTCTCCATTTTGGGCCTATTCATCTGTCGGCAATGGGGCCCACTTCACTTTTTTTTTTTTTACAAAAAATAAATAAATTAAAAAAAAATACATTTACTAACAAAGTAAGTGTTTTTATTATTTAATTTTTAAGATTATCATATGAGACTTAAAATACTAATAATGAAATCTGATTCGTACGGTTCTTCATTCAATTCATTTGAATTTATTAGATCTTTTTTCGCGTTCGAAAATTTTCTCCTTTCAGTACGTCTTAAAAGGTAAGTAAGACCAATTTAATCATATCTTTATATAAAAAAGTATTTAAAAATAAATATTATTGGAACTATATGTCAACATAATAATAGTAGAAAAAAATTGAACAAGTCAAGTCATAAAAAAAAAAATACAATTAAATAAAAAGGTATTTAATTGATAACCTAATAAAAAGGTATAACTAATTTCTTATAACATATTAATTACATTTATCATGTAAAAAGTTATAATATAATTACATGTCAATATATACACTTAAAATTTGATGGTTAAGTACTCTTTGCTATCTAATAAATACGAAGCAGCAGGTGGTTGTTGGACGATATGTCTACTATTTTTTATTTTATTATATGGGATTCATAAAAATATTATAATTTTTTTAACTCAATCTTATTAACGCAGTTGCTGATTGACATACCTACTTCAACAATTATTAACTACTAATCATTTATTCGGTTGCTTACTACAATTTTACAATAGCACCCCTAATAATAAATCATTTTTCAATTACTTCAATTGTGATTTTACTATATCAACCTAATCAATTACTTTAAATCATGTAAATATTAAAAGTAGGATACAACAAAAGCAAATACAATATCAACAACTTAAAATTTTAAAAGAATATGTTAAAACATCTATCGATATCACATAAATCAAAATTAAAAAAATAACATATGTTAAACTCGTGTTGGCACGAACTCTTCTAGCTAATTATAATTAACATACTAGCTAGTCAATATCTTGGAATTTCATTTGTAAAAATTGAAACAAATGGATAATGAGTATTTTTAATTTAATTACAAGGCCAAAAATGTGGCTATTTGTGAAATTTTCCATCTATTTATATTCTAATCCAACGGCCGACAAAACAGTAGAAATCATTTTTTTCCAAGATTTGGTCTAAGAAGTGGCTATTGTGATGCAAAGGACAAATCCTACATAGGTACTAACACATGTAGTAAAAAAAATAAATCCTATAAGGTCAACCTTTTCTATTTGGCAATTCAAAAATTCAACAACAAAACTAGTATAGTCTCGATGGGGTCTCGAGAGGATGATATTTACGTATATCATATTTTTATTTAGGAGTATTAGATAGATTGATTAGGCTGAAGTTGAGGATGTCGAAATTAGTTAAATTAATAGAAGTATGTTATTGACGTGTTTTAATGTTATGTTGGCTGAAATAAGCTAAAAACCGAATTATAACCTAAATCGCATGATTCTTACTAAGTTTTAAATTTAAAGGTTTTTTTTTTAATTTATTTGAATACCTAATAAAATTTAATATATCAAATAAGAAAAGGTCGGTTTGAGTTGTATATCAGTGCAATTTTAAAATGGATCGAACTAGACGAGTCAAAATGAACTCAATTGATAAAATAAGCAGATTATTAACTCGCCCAAATATAAATAGGTTAGGAAAGTCATGATTTTATGGACTAATTTTAATATTTTTACTTTGATCTTGTGGGTTCGAGAAATTATTTTCGATAGATTCTTACAGATCTACTAAAATCTTCATAGAGACGTTGGTTTATGGAAATATAAAAAATAAATAATAAAAATGTGGAGGTGATATGCTTGGAGATTTATTGCTCATTAGTTGGTAGGTTTTTAAAATTTATTGCCACCAATATGTCACCATACATTTGATCTCTTTTATCTTTTTTTTTGAAAAAATATATAGTACTTTATCAATTTATTTAATGAAGTAAAAAAAAAAAAGGAAAAATATTTTTTTACTCTCATTTACCCTTTCACTTTTTTTTTTTATAAGATTTCAGTGATGAAAATTATATTAAAAATATAATTAGCACACAATTACGAATGAGCTTGAAGAAGCGATTTCTAACACATTAAAATCTCAAATAATTCGATTAGGGATTGAAATAAAATGAATTTTTTGTTTAATTAAACTCAAAAAAGGGTGACCTTCTTTTAAGTATTTATTTTATAACTTTCTAAAGGTCAATTGCCAAGTGGAACTCCTTTAATATATTTGCCTATAATGGTGTCTGAATTAGTGCATCAAATGATATCACGTGAGAGAGGAAAAAGATCGATTTTCTCTGCCAACGACTTCTTAATCGAGCTCATTACATTGAATTTATCTCGTGCAATAATATTTTTTATATGATTCGTGAACAATTACGATATACCAGCTTCACCCAGCGTCCAATATCCAAAAAATCATTGCTCCAAATTTTTGAATTTCAATTTTTTTTTTAAAAAAAAATTGTTATGTCAATTGTCAAGTGGAAATTCTTGTTAATCATCTCTCTTATTAGAGTCTAATTCTTGTTAATATTTATTGACTCAATTTTCCACAATCAATCAATCAGAATTATGAGGTTTCCAATTTCCTCCTCCCACAAATTATTATTATTTTTACTATCAAACTATATTGTCATAACTAAAAAATAATTTTAAATCCTAAATAATAAAAAAATTATTCTTATTTTACAGCTTTCTAGGATGTAGATTGGACAATTTTTTTTCTGACATTTTTTTTTCTACAGTGGGTTTGCAATTTTTAAAATAGAAAAAGTTTTTATTTTGTGATGAATTGTTGACATCAATCTTACATTTTGTCAAATAATGTAAAAATATTTTGATTATATATAAATTGTTGAATTTGCTTTAACTTACATATAGAATTTGAACTAAACGTATTGGATTCTGTTGAACTCACAGGTGAAGCTATAGCTTCGGCCTCAGTTCATATGAGACAAGTAATACAGATAATAACTGACAAATATTTCTTTGTTTTTAATCAAAGCTAGGTCTCGAGTTTGTCACTTTCAAATGAAATCATCTGTGATCGAAAGCGTTTTAATCCTTCGAAATGAAATTTTTCAATATGAATTTAAATTAACGAGACTCGAGAACAAATATCAGGTACCGACGGAAAAACAAAAGAACACATATGAGAGGATCTATTGCTATCTATCAAAGACATGATCATTATTCACCATGTATATCACCATGGCTAAAATCAGAATTTGGACCCACAATTAGTCCTTTAATTTTAGTACACTGACATTCATAATATAGCAAAAATAAATAAAGGTAAAATTAATTTTTCTGAAATAATAAAAATAAAATAAAAACATTTATATATTTGCTTTAAAGGCAAGAGTGCTTCATTCATATACCAAAATTGCCTTTTCTTGATGTTGCTTTCATCTTGGGATAAGACATAAATCATTGAGCCTCTAAAGTCAATTCATTATTTATTTATTTATTTTTCTTTGCAACAAGAAGTTTCGAAAAACGATAAAATTATTTTTGTGTAGTTCAAAAATTATGTGTTCAAATCATACAAATAGTTACTAATATTTGCGTTAGAGTAGGTTATATATATCTGCATTATGCATATTTAATCGTATTGGCATAGTCGTACTGATTTATTTTCGATCAGAGCAGTTCATCAATTATGAGTTGAGCGCTTTAACCATTCAGCCATGAATACATCATACTTCTTAAAATGTAATCCTTTATCGTATTTATATATATAGTACATATGGAACCTCTTTCGATTAATTTATGTGGTTACTTTTTCAGATTTTGAACCCCCATCGAATACTTATCCCGTTATTAAAACATAATTCTTATTAATCTCGTCTCATCTTTCAGTTACTGAGATTTTTCAGTTAAAAATATATTTTTACAAATGATGGAGTCAAAATTTTTAATAACGAAATTCATAAATAATATCAAAATACCACACACATGTTATTTGAACCTCCCAACTTAATTAAAAGGAATATTTGAATCACCTTTATTGGTATATTAGCTAAGAGTTTCTTTTTTATAAAAGAAAAAAATACAGTATAATTATTATATACATAAGAAATTTGTTATTATTATTACTATAAATATGAAAAATATAATTTTCAAACTAAAGGAATTCAACTGAATTCCTTGAAATCATGTAGCAAAAAGCAAAAGAACCAATGAAGTAAAATAACTAAATAAAAAGCAAAATAAATAAATAAATAACTAAAAAAATATTTAATTTTTGTAAGTCTTACTACAACTACATGTAACTACTATACATGCCACTAAAAAGTTGATGTGGGTTTAATAAGTCTTCCCTTTTATATTTAAATGAGAAATTTTAGATTCGAATTTTGAAAAAAATTTTATTTAATATTCAATATTTTATCTTTTAAAGTGTGATTTTTCGATAGAAATAATGATTGGTTAAGTCAAAATTATAAGATATAAGAATTCATGATAATCGACGTATTTTTGTCCTTAAATAATAAAAATCTGTTGATAGTTTTATTTAATGATGAATTCACGATGAATCATCAAGCGATCTCATGTACTAGTTAGGGGCTATTTAGCAATAAATTACTGACAAAATTAGTAGATAATTTATTTTTTCACTAGTTAAGCATATACGTACTGATCAAATACCATGTGAGAAATTAAAAACATACTATCATAACGAATTAGTAGCAGATTATCAAAAATCCTATTAGCTACAACATATGATGAATTTCGTAACTATATAATTTATATTTTCTTAGTTAAGCATATATTGATCTAACAACGGGTGAGAAATTAAAAAGAAATACTATAATGATGAATTATAGTATGACTTCTTTACTGCTGTGTTTTATGTACTACTTGAGTCGAGAGTCTATTAAAACAATTTTTCTACCTTCACGAGATATGTACAAGACTTTGTACACATCACCCTCTACATATATACTGCACTTGTGGGGCTACATGTTACAACAAAGAGACACTTAATAGTAACAAATTTTCTTTTAGTATTGCCGCAAAAATATTTAGCAGCAATTGAGTTAATGTCCTACATTCAGAGTCGCTAAAACCTTTAGCGACTTTTATATACAATATTAGTTATAAACATTCATATTCATTTTTATCGCTTAATATAATATGCGTCAATGATATTACCATGTCGCTAAATAATTGCCGCACAAAATTCTTTATTCGTTGTAGTAACACACTAACACTGAATATATTGTTATCATTATTATTGAATTAGCGACAGATCATCAAAAACTCCATCAACGACTTTCAAAGCTAATTCTTACTATTCTTAGTCATTAAACAGATATCAAACACCGAACGAAAAATCAAATTTTTTTATTATATTTATATATATGTCATTGTTGGGGTCCACTCATCTTGTTATTTATACCAAAATGTACTACCATGCTCTCTCCCTTTCTTCCATATACACCACCTTCCTCTCAAACACTCTTTCTTGTCTCTCAACTCTTTTCCATTCATTAATTTCTTACTCTCTTTTTTTCTTCATACTATTTTCCTTCACTTTCCTTTCTTCATTCAAATCACAAAAAAAAAAAAAAATGTCAACAATTTTTTTCCTTCCTATTTTTCTTTCTTTAATTTTCCTCCCTTCAACTAATGCTAACTATTGGCCACTTTCCCCTGGCTATTATCCAAGTACAAAATTTAAATCCATGAGTTTTTATCAAGGATTTAGAAATCTTTGGGGTCCTAATCATCAAAGTGTAGATAATAATGGCATTAATATTTGGCTTGATAGAACTTCAGGTTTAATTTTCTTTAATTTTACTTGATATATTTTATTTTATTTTATTTAAAAATATATATATTTTCTTGATTTTTAATGATGTTGTGTGTATATATATATAGGGAGTGGATTCAAGTCGGTTAAACCGTTTCGATCCGGTTATTTCGGGGCATCCATAAAACTCCAACCCGGTTATACGGCCGGAGTCATTACAGCTTTCTACGTAAGATTTTTTGTTTTTTTTTGTTCACATGTATGTTATTCGGATTCTATAAAGATGATGTCGTATTCGTGTTGAGTTCGGTGAAAAATGCATTATATTTGAAATATTTGACATGTCATTTTTGAAGAATCAGAGTAATATATATTGAGAGTGTACGTATATATTTCTACTGTATATTATTCGTCTCAATTTATGCGATAATTATATATCTTGTCTGGTGCTATTATATACTCATGTCGGATTCTCTAAAAATATATTTCTTTTTGAGAATCTGATACACTCATCGACTTTTTGAAGAGCCGACCAATATAGATTGAGAGTGTAAGTGATTTTTATCGTATACTTTAAGTTGTTCGGACTCTTCGAAGTCAAATTTGTATCGGATTTTTTAATTTCTAAAAATGTACTTTTTTAATTAGAGACACACATCAATATTATTGAAGAACGGAGCAAGATAGATTGACAACAATAATATTCTTATTGTGTATTTCCATTTTCGCCATTTCTTTAATTGAGATACTATTATCTAAGTTTCTAAACGCGGAATGGACGACAAAGAATTTATACTCACAGTTGATTGGACACAAAGTTTAAGTAAAAAGATTGTTTTTCTTTAAAAAAAACTTGTGGTCTATATAAGCTTTAGACTTTTTGAGAGTACTTTGACTTAAATGAGAATTTTGAGGTTAACATTATTTGAAAATGCATAAATACAATATTCGAATCGATTAAAAATAAAAGTGTATTACATTAATAACGAAATTATTATTATTATTATTATTATTATTATTATTATTATTATTACTGTTTCTATTTTAATATGGTTATTTTATTTTTTTGGTATATTTGGTTGATTAATTTTCATTAATTGTTGAATATTTGTTAGCTTTCAAATAATGAAGCACATCCAGGGTTCCATGATGAAGTGGACATAGAGTTTCTTGGAACAACATTTGGAAAACCATACACATTACAAACAAATGTTTATATTAGAGGAAGTGGAGATGGAAAAATTGTTGGAAGAGAAATGAAATTTCATTTGTGGTTTGATCCCACAAAAAATTTTCATCACTATGCTATTTTGTGGAGTCCTCGAGAGATCATGTAAGTACTGATTCATTTATATATCGTCAAACATCTTTACAACAGTATCGTTTATAAAATATATAATATAACATGACATAAAAATTAGCTCAAGACAGAACTTGATCGGTACAACGAGATATCAGTATATATAAAAGGTAATTATTATAAAGAGATCTGACGGTGTATGAGCGTTTTTATTTATTCCATTTAAGAATCGTTGGAACCGAAATGAAATTTTGTTTGTGGTTTGATCCCACAAAAAAATTTCATCGCTATACTATTCTGTCGAGTCCTCGAGATATCAGGTAAGTATTGGTTCATTATATACAGTCAAACGTCTTTACAATAGTATCGTTTATAAAATATACAATATAACATGATATGAAAATTAACTCAAAACAAAATTTGATCGATTCAGTGAAATATCTATATAGAAGATGATCGTTATAACGAGATTTGACTGTATATGCGTCTTTATATTTATTTCATTTAAGTGAGTTAATGATAAGGAAATATTCTACCGACAAAAATCATTTGACACTAAAATATGGTTGTCTTCCAATGAATTTAATCATGGTTTCCACCAAATAAATTTAAGGACAAATGTTGTTTTTTGGTTACTTCATTTCTTCTTTTATTTTGCATGGAGGGGACCAATGTTAAGAGGATAATTCATGTTGTAGTCCTTTTCCCAATAGTAGTTAAAAGGTCCACCATTTTTACCCAAATAGATTGCATATACATATATATATAAAATACATTAGGTCCCTCCCACCCCCCCACCCCCCACCCCCCACAAAAAAAGGTGAAATTTGGAGCAACGATGGAATTATTTTCATGTGATCTATAGGTCAGGGATTCGAGCTGTTGAATCAGCAACTGATGCTTTTGTTAGAATGTGATGCTTGTATTGCACCTTTTTGGGTGTAATCCCTCCTTAGGTCATGTGTGAACGTAAAATATTTCGTATGGATTAATCGAATACATATTATTTTCTTTTTGTAAAGTTATATTTTTTTTTTGCATGAACACAAAATATTTTATGTACATTTGAACGCTAATTATGTTATTATTTGGATTTTTCTTTTTACTTAGATTTTTGGTGGATGATGTGCCAATAAGGAGGTATGCAAGGAAGAGTGCTGCAACATTTCCACTAAGGCCAATGTGGTTATATGGATCCATATGGGATGCATCTTCATGGGCCACTGAGGATGGAAAATACAAAGCTGATTATAGGTATCAACCATTCATCGGAAAATTCACGAATTTTAAGGCAAGTGGTTGCACCGCCTATTCGTCTCGGTGGTGTCGTCCTGTATCTGCCTCGCCCTATCGATCTGGTGGTCTTACCAGGCAGCAACGTCAGGCCATGAATTGGGTTCGTAGACATTACCTGGTCTATGATTACTGCAGGGACTATAAAAGAGATCATTCACTTACACCAGAATGTTGGAGGCGTTAAGTGGGAGCAAGCAATTTCATTTGTATCTTATTCATTAGATGAAATTTATTAAGCGAGTTGTTGAAGCCGTGGAATGTAAAAGTACATCGATCGTACACGTGTCGATCTTTCATAGGATTAATATCCTATTTTGTGTGAATTACCTTCTTCTTTTCTTTTTTATTGGGTATGGGGTTGTGTTTGGGGGTGGGGGTGGGGGGTCTTGTGATCGGTCCCACTTGTCAATAGCAATTGCAAGAATGGTTGAGCATCCAAGCCTATAAATTCCAAATTGAAAAATTAATAATACAAAAAAATAATGAAATTTTGTGTCCTTTTATTTATGAAATTTTGTGCAAACATTAATTTACTATTTTTATTCCCCAACTTTTTTTAAAAAAATATATAAAATAAAATAAAAGAGGGTCATGGACAATTTAGGACTATGCATGGATGGTGGGGTATTAAATGAGTTGTTCATTCACTTTATAAAATAAATAAAGTTTTTTTTATCTCTATTTCTTTTCCATTAATTATTGTAATGTCCAGTCCTTTTTTGGACCTCACATTTTCAAGAAATTTATTTTTGGTTATTTGCAAATCTCCAAAGTTGTACTATGATGGATACGATCACTCTATTTTAATTCAAAGATTTCGATTCGAATTTCAAATTTTTTTTTATGAGAAGCATGTCTCCTTTCCAGCGAACTTTACCCAATATATAAAAGTAGAGTGCGTAGTTACTAGGGAACTAAATAAGAGAGGGTAAAATAGAGAAGTTGCAAAAATAGGAGACCAAATCTCGACTTTGCTCAAACCCTAAGGATCACTCTTATAATTATATTTTCTTACATAAAGTAATTCATTAATAATGATCTTGTCAGTGACGAACACAATATACTGATTATAAATACAAACAAATCGATATTTATAATATGAAACATGATATATATATATATATATATATATATATGTAAGAATTAAATTTATCAAATTTACAAGGTATTTGTTCACTCAAAGTTTTTGGCACTTAAAAATAATTTTGAGGCATTTTTTTTCAAAAACTATTTTGTTCCAAGTATCCATTTGGAAATAATATATTTTCTTAGATGCCCTAAAATTCTCAAATAATTAAGAGCAAATTAACCTAATCAATTAATATGTCTTTCATTGTGTCCCTACAACTATTTCTTACAACTCATTTTGCATCTCAAAATAATTATCATATATTTGTCTTTTTCAAAATGATGTGATTAGTCTCTATATAAGCACTACTAATGATTTTTTTTTTAATGCAATAAAGGACATTTAAAGAAGAATATTTGTGAAGGAAATAAAGTACATGTACATATTCATATTCACTTAGCTTTATAAATAATAACTCCATTTATTTTATTCGATATATGATATTTATATTGAGATTTCGATTAATTTGAATTCTCATTGTGTAAGACTGACCAAAAGGAGAAAAACTCCTTACTGTATTTTTTTTTCACTGTCACAACTCAAAAGTAAAATATCTGATTAAAGATGAAGGGATTTCATCTGTAACGCAATTTTGATAATTAATAAATCCATTGTTAGTCATGTGAAAAAGTGTATGATATGATTAATTTTTATTTCAACATATCTTGTGCTTTTTTTACTATTTTACCCATCTTTTTTCATCATTCAAAAGCATATGTTCTTGATTTCTCAAAAGAAAAGAAAATCTAGCAATGAGCAATGATTAAAATAAAGGTATCTTTTTTTTTTTTAATAAAAAAAAGGAGAAAGTTTTCTTTCAATTAAATAATCTATGCAAATAAAATTTCATCTAAGTGAATTTAAGATATAATTTGAAGTAGTAGAAGAATAAATAAATAAACTAAAATAACAATGATAAATTTCTATATAATAAAATATTACATTAAATGTTTTTCACATGTAAAGGTATAAGTGTTTAATTTTAAAATATATATAGATTAAATATCCAACATTTTTTTTTTAAAATTATGTGATTTTACCTTCTTTTTTTTCATATTTTTTCTCATCATTCAAAAGCATATATTTTTCTACTTCTATGAGGTAGTAGTAAAATTTCCGTATATTCTATCCTCTCTAAACCTTACTTATAAAATTTCACTGAATATATTATTATTATATTTAAAAGCATATATTATTGATTTTTTTTTTCTCCCCAAAAGAATCTACTTAGACATTGCCTACACCAAAATGAGTAATGATTGATTAAATAAAAGTATCTTTATATGATGGAATTTAACCATTTGAGTATCTTCTTTTAATAATTAATATTGCATTCTAATAATTAGTGCAAAAAGTTATTGGAAAGTACCATTAAATTACATTATGGCACTAATTTTTTCTATCTTCTATTTTTTTTCCCCTATACTTTTCTACTTTTGCATGAATCTACACTTCATTTGTAAAGTAGTACACATCCTTTGTCCATTATTTTAAATAAATCTTAAATAAAATACTATTTGATATGATATAATATTGATAAAATAATTTTAATAAATTATATGAGGAAATTGGAGGTGGTAACAGCTAGTTGTGGACGACGACTGATAGTGATGGTTGATCATGCTGTTACTGATGGCATCGACTGTGGGTAAGAAAATTTTTTTTAATTAAAAATAATATGATGAAATTGGTGGTGGTAATAGCTAGTCGCGGATGGCGACTAGCAGTATGGCTGGTGATGTTGTTATTGATAGCATCGACTGCGTTTAATAACTAATAGTACTTGTTTATTTCTAACAATAATGGCAATGAAAGGTAGTCGATGATGATGGTTAATAGTTTTGATGAATGATAGTGCTTACTAATTATGCTAGAGGTGATCGATAATAAAATTGACGATTTATACGATATATAATGGTGGTGATAATATGTGGCTATTACGTTAAAAAAAAATTATGTCAAAAGGAAAAAATTAATATAGAATATTAAAATAGGGATTGTTTTTATTTTTTCTAAAAAAAAAAGTGACATTCTGACATAACCAACTTATTGATAGTTAAATTCCTCTAAAATTAATTTATATTCTAAATGTACGTCTTTAATATTTTTATAATTTAAATTTTTAGATTAAACGAATCACACTTCAATAATTGTTACCAAATTAATTCAGCAAGGATTATTATATCTAAAAATCCTTTTATGGTAGCATCTTTTCCATGGATAATATTTTTAAAGACCCCATTTCATTATTAAAAAAAAAACCAAACACCTTTCATATGATAATTAATAATTAATTGAGCAGAGTATGAAATTATTGGTGAAGTCAATAAATAGGATTTTTTCGTTCTTAATCAAAGATTGATCAGATTGAATATATATATATATATATATTATGATGCACGAATTTGAATTAAGCCCCGATACAAGTATTGTGACATCAAGTAAGAAACAATAACGTTATTTGAGTAGGAAATTATGATTGCAGTAGATGGATAATATCTCTCTATTATCTTTAATTAGAAATTTCAGATTTAAATTTTAAATATAAAAATAATTTTTTTTAGAAAATATCTTCCTTTAAGTAATACGATGCTTATTTAAGTTAGTCGAGAATCAATGTAAATAAAAAAAAAATGGATAATTAAGAAATAAAAATTTATCTCAAAAGAAAAGAACTAACAATATTCAAGGGAAAAAATAGTATAAAAGGGATCAAATATATAATTATTAAAATGCAATATATAAGGACATCAAAATGAATTTATCAAGATTTTAATTGTTGATTTTTTTTTTAAGTGTGAACAAGGTTTAATCCCATGATTTTCGAGTTTAGTTGTGAATAAGAAATAAATGAATATTTATCTCATATTAAAAGAAGGAAAAAAAATTGTTGAACATAAAATTGAAAAATATTTTTATTTAGTAAATTTCAGGAAGCTTAATCAAAACGAATAATAATTTTTCTTCTATAATTGATTGCGACTAGATAATATATTATTGAGAAAATTATATGTTTCTTTTGAGCAATCCAAATGAAATCTCAAAAGAAAAAATAGAGAAGCTTTAATTTTGTCCATATTATCAATAATTTAAATGTTTGGGAATAATTCAAACAAATGGGGTCGTTTGGTGGGAAGTTTTTTTTAATTAATTCATAACAATAATTTATTTAAATTATTGAAAAGATAGAATGTTTCAAAACATATAGATAAGTCATATCACAAATATAACATTCATTAATAATTCTATAATTAAGAATTGATCATTTTGTGAATATCTTTTATTTAGTGTTGTAAATTTAGGTTTAATAGCATTTATCGCTTCGATATGAAATTTTTTGGCATAACTTCGAATTTAATTTGTATGAATCATATACTCAATATCGAGCGGAATAAAAAGGGATTTTTCAAAAAGAGCAAACATTTGAATTATAAGGCAAAAAATAGTTATAATTTGCTAAAATTACGATTTGTAACCACATATTATAGGAGAGAGGAAAGCGAGATCGAGAGAGGCGAGCGAGAGAAGGCAGAGAGGCGAATTGTATATGTATATTTATCAAATTGTATGTGTATATCTGTTAAATAATTGTATATGTGTAACTAATATACATATATATATTTCTATATCTGACAAGAGAGATTAGGAGAGGGAGGAGAGAGGCGAGCGGGAGTGGAAAGAGAGTGAAGAGAGGCGAATTTTATATGTATATATATCAAAGTGAATATGTATATCTGCCAAAATAATTGTATATATGCAGCTGATATACATATATATTTGTATATCTAGCAAGAAATCGCAGAGAGAGAGAAGAGAGAAAACAATAACAGAACTCTAACTATAGCTACAAATTGTAAATTTTTTCAAACTATAAAACAATATAATATAAATACAGACCATATATTTGTCTAGCTACGTAATTTATCTAAAAAAAACAAAACTAAAAGTGGTATTATCTCAATTAAAATGACATGATATGATGTTTCAAGAAAAAGAAGAGATGTGTAGGCCATATATAACATAACTACTACTACTACTACTACTAATAATAATAATATATCATTTTCATAAACTTAAAAATAAATTATTATATACTAATGTTTTGGCTTATTCACATGTATAATTTGGACAACCACATACAAAAAATAATCTCTGAACTCAACTTCTTGTCAGTCTTTGTTTCTGAATAAAGTTGGGCTGATAGGAAATGACTTATAACTTATCAAAGTTTTATAAAAAATTATTTTGTATAGTATTAGATTAGATCGAGACGAGTTTAAATGGAGCGATATTCAAAATGTTATACTGATCAAATAATACTTGTTTACTTGTATGTTTATCTATTCTAGAATAACTTTAGACATTGCGATTTTTAAAATTTACATAGCTAAATTGTAGCTATTTCTATCTGAACGTCAATCATATGTAAATGAATTCAACCATTTTACGTGAAGTTCTGATAAAAATATTTAAACTCTAATCATATATGATTTTAAATATCGTATATCTAAAATTATTTCGAGATGAATAAATGTCCAAAAACTAAATAATTCATACTAAAGTGTACTTTTTGTTGGTAGGGCAGTGACCATTGTGACAGTTTGCACATGGAATATTGTAATTACATTCATTGTCCTATTATATATTATGACCCTTAAATACTTCCATGACTAATAGTAGAATGACCTAGTAGCAAGATGGATTTTTTTTTATCAACTTTAATTTTTTAATAAATAAAAAATATATAAAGTTAGTATAATCACAAATGATATATTTAAAAAATTATTTATTTTGTAGAAGAAAGATTGTTTGCCCCTTGACATGATCCAATGCCTATGATTTTCTTTTTGATTTTTCATGAGGTGTTCGATTTCTGTTTGGAAAGTTTCACAATAAGGCACATCTTAGCAAAGACGACTTCACACTCAAAACCTCTGATTAAATATGAAAACCTGCAATTTCAGTTTTAGAGTCCGACTAATTCAGAATCGTGTCTGAAAATTTCACTTGTAACCATACCAAAGACGACTCTATATATATATTCAAAGCTCAAATTCAAAACTTTTTATTAAAAATAAAAATTTATTTATCACTTCACTACATTCTTCGACGCTATTTAATGCCTATTGACTAGTCTATGAACTATGATGAAGTGAGACCCTATGATTTTACAACACAACTTTTGATGAAAAGATTAAATATTGCCTTGAGTGAGTACCTCTAAAATTTAATATTATTACATAACAAATAATTTTTCTTTTTTGTTTTGTTTTGTTTTTTTGCCAATAATATGTGGTGGAGTTCAAAGAATTTATCCATGTAGGGAAAAGCTGAATAATCTTATAATTGTGTTTGAAATGATAGGTCTACTATCCCTTCTTGTTTGGGGTATATTTGGTTAGGGGAGAATCCAAAGCTTTATCTATGAATTTTTGTTATTAATTCAATTATATAATTAGTTTGAAGTTATGATAAAAAGAGAAAATTTTTCAAAAAAGCATACATTTAAAACATAATAAAGTAAAAAATAACTATAGTTTGCTAAAATTATGATCCGTAGCTACATATTATAAGAGATAAGCGAGCGATAGTAAGAGGAGGAGGAGGAGAGAGGCGAGCGAGAGAGTGGAGAGAGGTGAATTGTATATGTATATCTGTCAAATAATTATATTGTGTAACTGATATACATATATATTTATATATCTAGCAAGCGAGATTGAGAAAGGAAGGAGAAAAGCGAGTGAGATCGAGAGAGGGAGGAGAGAGGCGAGCGAAAGAGGGTATATATCGTATCTTTGTCTAGTTACGTGAATTATAATTTTCAATTTGGATATTCTCCTCTAGGAATGGGCCATAATCCAATATCATGTAATAAATGTGTCATTCATTATTACCCACCTTTTATATTCTTCTTAGAGTCATCAATAGGTATATGAGAGTGTTATTAAACACAAGTGACAAAAAACTATCAATTGGCTTTCAACAAGTAAATGTCACCAAAATGATAAGTGAGTTCAGTGTTTCCAATGTAAAAATAAAAGTAAAAAAGCAAAAAGGACATCAAACGGGAGGATCTAGAAAGTTGTTAGCTATTTCATATCTTTTAGAATTGACGCAGTGAGTTTACGTGAATTTAATATAAAATATTCAATAAAATTTCATAAAGTGGGATTTGAGGAAGATTGTATATATGCAGATCTTATTCTTACCTCGTTGAAGTAGAAAAGTTATTTTCGAAACTAAATTTACATAATTTCATATAATCCTGACTCTTTTAAAAATTTACAAAATTTCTTAAATGATACAAAACTGCAACACCTATTGATACAAATTACAATTCCTACTTCTACATATATTATAGTTAAAATCTCTTAATGCTCCTACTTTTTCGACATGTATCACTGATTTCATTTTTTTTTATAAAAAAGAAGAAATTTTTGATAATTTTGAAAAAAGTTGGTATTAATTGTAATTAGCTCTATGGGATTAGCATATATAAATGGGGGGCTGAAAGCTATATTTTGGATTAGTGGAGACGGAAATATCAATCCGACCTTAGCTCAGTTGGTAGAGCGGAAGACTGTAGTTGGTGCTGTAATCTTTAGGTCGCTGGTTCGAATCCGGCAGGTCGGATTTTTTTTTAACATCGATGTCAAGTTCGATATTTTTGCATTAAATTCCTTCAATATTTTTGCGTTATATTCCTACAACTACGCATGAAACTTTAGACGAATCACACATCAAAATGAAAAATTCGATTAGAACAACACAAATTTATATGTTGTTAATGAGTTTGGATTTGAAGATAAACACCACAAGCTTTTTACTGTATGAAACTTGATAAACACTTTACCTGATGTTATTATAAGTTACACATAAACAAACAGTGTATAGAACAGAACTTCCACTTACATTCTTTATTAAATAATTATTTCTACAACCTGCCTATGCTTTTCTGACCTCAACTCCCAGCAAAGTCCTAAAGCTACCAAAAAAGAAGATGCTATTTCTACTAGATGCTGCTATTTATACAGTCAAAAATTTGGTCACATGAAGCATCCAACATTGCTGAAAGGTGATTTAACGAGTCTTCGACGCCACCTGCAATAAACTTCAAAATCAAATTGACTGGAGGCTCTTATCATCATTTAGAAAGTAGCATGATAAATCACATTATTGACAACAGACGAAATGCCCAATTCGAGATCAGAAGACTAGATGGTGCAAAATACTAGCAGTACACAATAGGTATCAAACATGAATCTGGGGAAACTGTTCTATCGCCATGAGTCTAAATTTTTGCACCCAATACCAAATCATTTCTCCCCGTAGCTCTCTCCTTTGCAGACTTGAACGCATAGAGATGTCAAGTAGAAAGAACAGGAGGACATTTTCGGACTGTAAACACAAACATAACTAAAACAATCAAAGACAGCAAACAAGTGCTATGAATGAAACGTTACCTTTTTCATTGGAGCTTATGTGAGCAAAGTTGCAGTTTATCCTCACTCAAACAACCCAGCAATATCGAATTTTGGAGGTGTGCATATCTAACATCACGAACAGGGCTGTTCAGAGATTTAATACGCTGAGCCACATTTAAAGATGGCAATTCTTGTAAGACCAGTTCCATTGTTGCATCATCACCAGAAGCAAACATAGGGTTCTTCTTCCCTCTGTCAATTATAGCAGTTTTTGGAAGTCGGATGCCACTAACTTTGGCACAAGAAGCTCCTAACTTCTGGTATCTACTACCAACTCTCCTGTAAAGAACATGAGAACCCTCTACTGCTTGCTCCATCGTAGAAACTGGGGTGGGCAATACTTGAGAAGCAACTATGTCACCAGAGATCTCCAGTCTAGGACGGAAGGTGGCGACTATGTCATCATTTCTAACTCCACAAGCAAGAGAGATACAGATTCCTTGATTCTCTGACTCAGGGACTAAGCACGGCCTTCAGTGATAAATGAAACTCTATTATCAACAGGGAATTCGTAAAAATTACTTGGAGAATATCACAGAGCTTCAAGATAACTCTTTTAAAACAGCTTGAAAAGTCACCAAAACCATACAGATGATCCAGGTACAATCTGTTTCAATATATCAGATGCACTCTGCCCCTAAACTCCTAGGAAGAAAATTTTGGTCATGGTCAAACACTTAAACAAACTATTTTTGACCTGTCTAGTACTAGGGAATAAGGTAAAACTCCCAGAAAAGCACTCTTTTAAACCAGTGTGAAAAGTCAACTAAAATCACACAATTAGTCCCGGCATGATCTACATCTATCATTTAGAAGTTCTTACCACTTATCATTAGTGGACAACATGGAAGAGCTTCACAACAAACAATCTCTCGGACCAGCTTTAAAACTTAAAAATAAAATAAAAAGTGGATAATTAATCCCAGCATGATTTACATCCATGTAACAGATGCTCTTATCACTTAAATCGACATAATGCCTACCAAGTGCCAACTATCTACTCAACTCCTCTTAACATGATTCTAGACATAGCGATGCATATTCAAACAATTTATCAGGAAAGCAATAATTTCTAGTACTAGAGCTAGCACGTCAAAAATCAGAAAACAATACATATGAGCAAAAAAGTTATCTGCATAGAAAAGCAGTGAGCTTCTCTCGAAAAATAAAAAAAAGAGGCGAACTTAGCCCCAAAGAAGCTTTAAATACCCTAGAAATTTGCCGAAATAGTTGATTGAACTGTGAACAAAGGACCTAAGTAGATTAACAAGGTTAAGATAAGATTGTACTGTTGACAACTCAAGTAGTGAAAATTCTCTGCAACAACTTCAAGATTCTTCCTAGTAACCAATTCCAGAGTTGGTCTATGGTAAGTGCATAGCGCATGACGTATGGGCTAACCACACTTCATGAGTTCAAACCTTACCGCATAAAAAAGCGAAGCAGTTAAGTGAAAGAAGGGTAGAATGGAGAGCTTATTTATCCAACGAGTACCAATCGTCCGTCGACTAGTCCACAAAGAACTTCAGTTATTCAAGAAAGAATGATCCTTCCTAGCAAAACCTTAACACCAAGGAGTAAAGCCTTGCCATGGCTTCAGATTGTGAATATCAAGACACAAATTTATGCTGTCTCCACAATAAACTAAGTCTAAGAAATCAATGACCAAGTTAAATCCTTGACATTAGAAAAGCTTCTTGTTCCAATTAAGAGTATCTCTTAGACCAGACTGAAAAATTATCTGAACCATCCAACGCAAAGCTTAATTTTTTCAAGAAAAGGCGAAATGTGATAACAACTTCAAGGGAAAAAAAATCAATCAACTCCCATGTATCATTACTGTGATGCTGTCTGAAGATAATCTATAAGAACATTTCTAGACCTATCTTTTGAGATATCAGATCATCATTTTGTACTAGCAACTCAACTGCTATGCCATAACCCCAACTGGACTATTCAATGAGCAGCAATTTCCATTGAACACAATCTCTCTTGATGTCACCACAATATGTAGACTATTATAAAAAGATATAACGAGTACAAGTCTGCACCTTCTTAAGCAACATCTTTCTACAAAAACTGGAAAACATGGTCTACTAAATGATTTCAACCACTAGTGTTTCTACTTCAATCTTTTGTAAAGTTGGGGGGAGTGCCGAAAATATATGCAGAGACCAGAAAATGCAGGCTTCTTTAAGAACATTCATAAGATCGAAATTTTCAGTTAGGCTCCTTAATATTCCCGAAATCTAAATTTGCAGTTAGTCAATGATTAAAATTGTCAAGGTAAAGGAATAATCTATTGAGAGATATTCCAAGGTGCAAATATTCTTGAGGCAGTTACTAAGCAAAGATTTATCAGGATCCTAGCAGTTCTAAAGCTACAGTTAGGGACAGTGCAACTCATAAGATATTAGATATAAAGGAAAAACCTGTTCACCTCAAGAAGCAACAACAATGTGTAATTTCGAAAAAGTAAATGTACTAGAACTCACCTTTCATCACTGTTACCAAAGTTCCAGTGGCACAAGCCTACTGAAGATGCAGAAAGAACACTTCTAACACCACCAAGTGTAGAAGCTGAAAGGGAACACACAGTATGAACAGGATTTCCTGTCAACCCCGTCAAAGATTCCACTGGCCTTGTAGTTTGCCGCCGATCAAACTGCAAAACCATGCCATTCTGCAAATACAAAACCATAAATGACCAGAGAAAAAAGAAGAGAGATACTGACTAATTTTTCTTTTGGATAATAATGATAGGATCTCCAGAACAAAAGAGAGACTAACTAATGAAAGCAAATAAATACTCCCTCAATGCCAACTTGCTTGTCACTTTCGATTCTTACTTGACAAATTTTCTGAGCTATATTATGTATATATCTTTATTCGTTTTTTGTGCATCACACATTTAGAAACAACATAAAAGAACTATAAGTTGTAATTTGCTGCCAGGTCAAAATACTGAAAGAATCCCTTCAGAATCATTAGTCAAAATTACTTTATTCGACTTGCAAAAAATGAAAAGTGGCAACCATTTTGCAACAGATGGATTATGTGTTCGGACCTGTAAACCGGCATACATGTAATGCGAATTGTTGGCATCCCACACACATGACCAAGGAACAGTCTGCATATTCCAAATAGACAAAAAAAAAAAAAGGAAGAATCAATTTAACAAAGGCCAATGCCATTAGAAGTTCAGAACAGAAGTGATACTCTATCCATCAGCAACAAAAAGCTTCTTACTTATAAGGTCAAATAAAAATCACAAAATTGGGTGGGGGGTTTAACCAAAGGATTATTATCATGAAGCACAGTACTAAATAAAGAAGTCAAAGACACAACAACTGAATCTAAACAATCATAGCAGCAGCAGGGCATTTGGGGGCATGATGTAAATGCACTGCTTTTTGCAGCTCAGGATATGCATTTCTTACCTTGTTAAGTTCTAAACATGGAATTGTCTTTGATGATTGTACGAGATTCCCAGGGCTCTTAAAACTATATTCAATTACTTGACAACTTACAGAGAGTGGCGTACAATCTAAAGCAGCCTTGGACTTAAAACCTCCTAATCTGCCAATTAGACTTGGGAATTACGCAGAAATTTTTACTATTATTCCAAGTACACTGTCGGTGTCCAATCAACATCTAGATGACAGGGAGAAAACACAATCCTGCAGTCCAGATAAATGATGAAGCAGGCAGGATGTATGTAACTTCAAAAAATTCAACAGGCTTTGCCATTAAATCAACCACAAAGATAAGATGAAAACAAAAAAATCATATCACTGGAATTTAGGGTAGTGTAGAGCAAAAGTTAAATGTTACTCTAAAGAAAATTGTGTTTTGTCAATTGAAAGTAGCACTTGCACCAGATGAGTAGCTGATGATAAAGATCATAAGGTCCACCCAAATCTAACTGTGAAAATAAGGGACTCATGAGGTCTTACCTATTACCAACTTACCATAAAGTGTGTAAAAGTACAGAAAAATTACTCCATAACAACTCTAATCAACAATCTTTCAAACAGAGAATTTGAGAGCTTATCAACCAAAACAAAATATCTAATACATTATCCAACACCTCTGAGCAATTTTAGCTTTACACAGACATAACAAGTGAAAGCAAAAAAGACAAAAAAAGAAGGCAAAGAGTTATTACCGGTAAGTCGTATGTCAGAACAGAATGGTTGTTTTCAGAACTGCAAAAAGAAGGAGAATAAATAAATAAGATTATTACCAGGAGGGGGGCCACAATACAAAAAGCTAACACAAATTTTTCAATCAAGTATAAGGTATATTTTGATGTTATACAGCAACTACTTGGCAGAAAGTAGAGAGAGGTCATCAACCTAAGAACTGACAACTTCTTCCCTAAAGAAGCCAAGAGTATGAATCTTTCATGAGGAGAAACATGCAAGTCCTTGATAGTTTTCATGCTCAGAGGAAGCAGAATGTCTTCTCTTTCATGCGGATACAACAGACTGATCTACAAAATGCAAAAGTAGAGAAAGTTAAACACAAATGAGACTGCAAACCATCAGAGAATTCGAATAAGGCGACCTATGAAAGTTACTTTCGTAAGCATATGCTGTCCTCCCATTCCAGAGAGCCTTCTGGCAATCATCAAATTCTCACCATTGATGTCCACATCAAATAGGCGAGCACCATCAACCTGAATCTCTTTCTACAAACAGGTAAAACATAAGTTTACTAACTCGAGTAAACTTCAGTCAACATGGTGAATTAGATAAACATATGCTAGTTCACTCCCAACATAAAACCAGTAAGAAAAAAGAGATAAGAGAGAAAATAAGGTCATGTTTTGGGCCAATACACAGGAAGGGGACAGACCAGCCTGTACTACATCCTTGGTCTCATCCAGACTATTGATGCTAAGTGCTAACCCAAAGGTGAGCATTTCCAGTGCATCTTGGTATACAAGTTGCAATAAAAGTGGAACAACCATGAAAGGACTAATAATTTCTCAGCTTATACTATCAGGTACACAAGTAACACTAAATATGGAGCACCAATGGATAAAGGAGTAATGATTTCTCTGTTGCTACTATAAGAAATCACCCTTGGAAAGAACACAAAGCCTCTAGCTCAATTTTCACATTCGACAAGAGGCGAGGAGATGGCAAACCTGTAAAAGAAAACCATTCCCATATTCACGTCTTTCAGATTTCGGGTTGATATTGCATCCTGAACAACATATATAGGTATTGAAACATCAGCTTGATAAGATGATACAACATTGCCAATATTTTTCAATATCCCTAAGCAAAGATTTCTCATTAACTGCTTACCGAAAATGCGTACAGATGACCTGCCTTGCATTTCAGTTCGCGAGCCCTCAGTTGTTCTCTACGGAAAACACATATGCAGTAAGCAATATGCTGCTTTGATGAACAAAGGTTAACAAACATATCTATACTAATACACTGAAACTTGTTATCCAAATTTTCTCAAGCCAAAAAAACTACAAAATAAATCAAAACTCCAAAGAAGAAAGACTAAACTAGGAAAAGGGAACGAACATACACATAAAAGAATATTTCTACAAAAGCCAAAACAAGTACCTAGTTTAACCGAAAAGGCATTTAATAATGTCATATTCTGAAGAATGTTAACAGGGAATTCTGGCAGGAAAAAGAGGGCCATAATATGTTTAAAAGAAAATTCACCAAAGTCAATCTGGTCCTCCACAGTAAGAGGTATGCAACTAATTTTACAAAGGGGTGAATTTTCATACAAGGGAAAGCAATGAGTAAAACACATGTAGGCAAAATCAGCAAGTTCTGCAAAATAAAAGCTTAAACAAAACTTATAATGGGTGTTACGATAGCAACCATATCACTTAAAAAGTGCTATACGGAAGGGGGACACCCAACATACTGGAAACGTGTTTCTGGAAAAGATTTAATTTAAACCCCCACCTACCCACCCACCTGAAAAATAAAAAGGCCCCCTAAACTTGCAACCAAACAAAATAGATGCATTGAAAGAGGCCAGTGGAAAGAAGAAGCACAAGAGAAATAGCACACAAAATGAGGCATACCTCTTTGAGGATCTCCACTTGCTTATGCAACTCAGCTTCTCTACTCCTCCACTCAATTTCTTTCTTACACCAATCAGTGCACTGCATATATTCAATGTAGTCTTATAATAATCACCATGAGAACATGTAAAAAGAATAATTTAGCACCTCCAAAGATCTGAGAAAATTGCTTTCAAAAGTCAGTTTAAAGCATAAGCATCATTGCTGCAGCTAACCCAGGGTGAATTTGCCACCCAACCAGGCATAACGTGACTTGGACCCTTACAGAGAGAAGAGAAGCTAGTCGTTGAAAGCAAACAATTTTGGCGTTACAAAGTGAAGAAGATACGAGGTAGAGTAAGGTACGGGCAACATAAGTATTGGTTTTCTTCTCCAATTCAAGGCAATTTATTCTTTCCCTTTTGGTACAGCTGAAACGTTATGACAGAAAGAATCATGTTTATCTTACATATTTCTGTTTAATTTTAGATGATTACAAAAGCTAATGCAAACTGATATTCATCTTTCTCCTTGTATTCCAACTATGGAACTGGGAGAAATTGCCCTTACCTATTAACAACCATATAAGAAATTTCCACAAACATGTGTCAAGTTTTTAAAATCCTGAGCAACTTTGTCCATTTGAAAACCAATAAATATCTTCAACTGCACTATTCCTTTTTAAATTGAGCAAAGGAAAACCCCAACCGAAGACGCAAAAAGATAACCATCAATCTATCGTACTATTGTTTTTATTTTCTTTTTTCGAAGGGGCGGGTGGGCAAGGCCAGTCTGATACGTTTTGGCTACATGGAAAATCTTGAAAGTCTCCACTTTGAATATTCAATTAGATATTAGACCTGAGGTCTATAAGGAGATCACACTGACTAAATCTAAAACCTTCATTTTTTCCTTACCTCTTCTTCAAGAGAAAAACATCTAGCTTCAAGAGACCGAATTTTCTGCAAAAGAGGAAGAAGTTTGATCACTATCTCATGAAGCAACACTCAAGATATAAGCGCCAATTAAGACCTTTTGAAGCTCTTCATCAACAGCATGAAGTTGAGAAGCATAAAGTACTCGAATACCCTTCACTGTGCATTTCTTATTACATTGGGGGCACTGCAAAAGAACAAAAAGAAAGAATGTGAAGGATGAACTCAAATAGGATCTTCAAATATTGTATAAAACAAGAACAAAATTATTACGAGAAATACCTTTCCTAACCTTCCTTTTTGTTGCAACCACTTTTTGATACACGACAAACCGTATATATGCCCACAAGGAAGACAGCTGAAAAAGATCAGAAGGTGGAAGACAATAGAAGCATTAACACTTTAAAATTATATTTTCTATTATAAGTTGTATATTTATGAATCAATCAGCTAACCTCAATTTCACTAGTTTGATCAACTATATGAATTATCAATACATTCACCTTTATTTGGGTCAATGTCATAACATTACTAAAATATGTTATGTTCCACGTCCACTTAGATATTTTCTAAAACTAAAAATTCTGTAAAATACCAAACTTATACCTACAGTGACATGTAAGTCTTAACTTGGGTGATGCCTAGATCAGTGAAAGAAGTGTTGTTGTGATTGAAGGAGGAGGAGGCGAAAGTGCAGAGCTTGGAACAATGTTCCTTTGGCAGTGATGTGGATCATTTGGAGAGAGAGAGAGAAGAGGGCTTTTGAAAGGGTAGAATTAACCTTTGGGCAGTTGAGAAGTAGCCTCCAAACCCTTAATGAATTTTGCCGCACCCATTTACTGCCAGGTAACACGGTGGGGTTGTATAGAGGACTCAAGTGCTTTGATAGGGAGGGTGAAGATAGTTCTTGATGAAGTAAAAAGCTTCACCGAAAGCATCAAGAAGATGCAAAAGAGTAGTTTGGTTGAGGTTACAAAAGATATTGAGTTAGCTCATTATGCATACATGGCCATTCTGAGACCAAGGAGATAATGAGGCGCAAAAATTTGTCAGTGGAATCTACAAGGGACACATTCGACCAGCTACATAAATTCAAAAGACATCTATAGTCTTTACAAATTTGTCTTGAGTTTAAACCCATCAAAACATCTTTGCTCCTTTCTATCCATAAGGAGAAAAGTGTTACAGCCATGTAGTATTTATTCAAATTTGCATCCACACATACTACAATCAAGCCAACTGAAACAAACTCCTAAAATTTGTAACACAACCCACTGATCTAAATGCAGTATCAATCTTTTTCATCTTTGAGGAACACTAAATAGAAGTCCTCTACAGCATCTAAGTTTTCAAAAAGAAGCTTTTTATCCAAATCTTGTTCCCTTTGATATGTTGGACTAAACCTTTCTTTTGAATTCCAGGGATGGAAAAGCAAAGATCATATCTTGATGAGTGTACCATACTTCTATCAAAACGAAAATTAATTCCCTACCGACCATGACCCGTTTTTTTCTTTTTATAGTAAAGATAAAGGTTTGTATAAACAAGACTTTCAAATACCTCGACAACAAATAAAAAACAGCACAGAAACTGAAATTTCTAGAGCAGAAACAACATATATAGTGCTATATCATTCAACTGATGCATCATCTATTGTGTTCTTCACTCGCAAGCATAACACATTCAGTTATTAGCCACATTTTTTACTATTATAAACTGTAATCTGCAATCCCTAGCTATATATAAATCTTATAATTTATACAACTTTTTTTCATAATGGAGTGTAGATAGTGTGGATTCATACGTTTGACGGTTGTATACTACAGACGTTCATCACAATTTAGAAAATTAATCCAGATTGAAGTGCAAGGAAGTAAAATTACTAACCAAATTTGGTGGTCGCCTTCATTAGTCCAAGCTTCCATGCAAATTGAGCAAAACAAACCATCAATTTCACTTCGATTCCACTCTCCTTCTCCTCCATCACTTCCACCGCCTTCTTCCTTATCAACATTTAACGACGCCGTTTCCCTCGTTTTAGTCCTACTCGTATCCACTTCACTTCCCACAGCAGAAATATCCATATTCACAAAATGCATCACTCGCTGTCGAGATGAATTTCTCGAAACACCACGATCCCCGTACAAAACCCTACGCAACGTCGTCCTTCCATTACTCGACTCTTCTTCCTCCTCTTCCTCCTCCTCCTCCTCCTCTTCATCATCATCTTCTTCTTCTTCTTCCGTCTCTTCTTCTTCTTCTTCCTCGTACACTGCTTCGTCTTCAGCCAGTTCAATGTCGTCACCGACGGCACCGATGTGCCGGAGGAACGTCTCGTAATCGGGATCTGCACCGTCACTGTCGCCGGCCATTGCCGTTAAATTACGTCCACCGTCAACACTCTTTTTTTCCCCCAAAATTGTGAGCAAAATTTGGGGCTTTTGCCGCTGAAAATAAATAAAAAAAGGGAGGGAATACGCTCTCTTTTAATAGCCTTAAAAAGTTGCGACTCCAAATTTGAAACGTCTTTTAATTTGTCATTTACCAGAATGAGGGACGGAGCTATCCTTTTATCGGGGATTCATTTAACCCTGTTCGATAAAAATTTATATTATTTATATATAATTAAATAAATTTTAATATGTATACATAATAAATATTAAACTCTTTTTTGACTAGTTTATATGATTACTTTTTTAAATTTTGAATCTCTTTATTAATAATTTTAGCTTCGTTGCTGACGAGATCCATAAATTTTAAATTTGCTACGAGTTTCTTCATTAAAATTACTTTACATGACTTGCACGAGGAAATTGTCAGTATTGAAGTATGATATGTGAGGTATATTCTGGTAAATTTGAATTGTCTTTAGTAATATAAGGATATATTTAGCCCCTTTTTTCAAATATTTAATGGTAGAAAAAGAAATTTAAACATAAAAACAAGAAAAATAAAAGAGGTCGGTAAATATTTGGTATTGACACATGCGTGCAAAGCACGTGCATTGAACTAGTTTTTATAAACAAATATAAACTATTTTCAAACTTATTAGAATACTAGTTGTCCGATTTAGAGTTTCAATGCTTAATTCATATGGACAATTCATTAAAACAAATATTTAGTAAATATTTTCTTAAAAAAACCATCACCATAGTAAAGGATGGAAGAACCAAGGAAGTGCATGAAATATACGCGTCATTTGAATCAGTAAAATAACTACGCGTGTCAAATTTATAAAAGAAATGGGTGAAGTACAATATGGACAACTCATTAAAATAAATATTTAGTAAATAATTTCTCAAAAGAAGTCCATCGTGATAGTAAAGGAGGACGGAGGAATCAAGGAAGTGCATGAAATATATGTGTCATCTGAATCAGTAAAATAACTACACGTATCAAATTCGTAAAAGAAACGGATGAAGTACTGTACACGCCAAATGAATCAATCAAATAATTACACGTATAATTTAAATTTTAAAAATCATCACATTTATTCAAAAGGTACAATAATATTCAAACTTTCCAATTCAATACATTATATTTAGGAGTCTCTTTTTCACATCAAATTTTAATCAATAAATTATTTAACTTCTGAATATTCAGCTCCAAATTATTACTTTGCATATTTATAAAATATTAACAAATTATATTATAAATAATTGAATTGATTTTTTCCATCCTTGTCAGTTTACAGTAGATTAAACTATTACATCAAACTAATAATATTTATTTAATTTTATTTACATGAATATTGTACTTATTTAATAATAAATATTATTTATACGTAATTTTTAAATTGACACGACGTATGCGTGCAAAGCACGTAACTGGACTAATTTTTATTAATAAATATAAACTATTTTCAAACTTATTAGAGTGTTAGTTGTCCGATTTAGATTTTCAATGCATAATTCATATGGACAACTCATTAAAATAAATATTTAGTAAATATTTTCTTAAAGAAGTCTATCAGAACAGTAAATAAGGGCGGAGAAATCAAGAAAGTGCATGAAATATATACGTCATTTGAATCGATTAAATAGTTACACATATCAGATTCGTAAAAGAAACAAACAAAGTACTATACATGAATCGATAAAATAATTAAAGAAACGGACAAAGTACTATATACGTTAAATAAATCAATCAAATAATTATACGTATAATTTAAATTTTAAAAATCATCACATTTACTTAAAAGATATTGTAATTTTTTTTAAAAAAAAAACTATTCAAACTTTCCAATTTATTCCATCTTCTTTCTCAATGTTTTTCACCCTCAATCCAATATTGTTGACCACAAGAGACCTTTCCCCATGAACTTTTACTTTATGGTTAGGTTCACAGGACGTGCATTGCATGTATTTGTCAAGTCTTTTAAACATTTTTTATAAACTTTTTTTTTTTTGATTTTGTAATAAATTTATTTCTGAATATTGGCATAATTTGAAAGTAATTAATTGTGCTCGCATCCATATTTCGGGTTAGTAAGCTACATGATAGTGTTGTGTTTTGTACAACTGTCCTGGTGATTGGCATTTCACCTATTATTTAATCGAACTCATGACACAATCAATGAGAATTTGTTAGTATCATGTAACGTATTTTGTCTTTTCAAATCGCTCCTTTGCTTGATTATTCACATCACATCTCAGGTTTTCTATTACACTCCCTAAATAGGATTCTTTTTACCTCTGTCATTTTTTAAAATGTTATCAGTCATAACTCACCTAAGACTTACTTGTAGACTATATTTCTCGTATATGTCCCTGCAGCCTGTGCAAAGGTTTTTGCCTTATTTCTGAAGTTTCTAGCTCTCACCTTTCAGTGGTTTCAGTTGGCCCTTTTTCCATATAAGTTGGCCTTTTTTCATATAGTTTTCCTACAAAGCTATGACATTAAATTGTGATTTCATAGATTTGTTATTTAAGTCAGAGATTCACATTCAAGAAGTATGTCATAAAAATATTACAGCACAATAGTGTAAGAAACTCACATAATAAATCTTAGTATGACGATAATGATAAGCGCTTCATCCTAACAGACTGAAATTATGTGGTATCTATTAGGCAAGCAACTCTATTGATATAACTTCTCATAAAGTAGGATAAAACAGAGCTAGAAATCTATAACAAAATGGTGAATACAAAAAAAGTTACACTTTCCGCAACTAAACCATAAATAAGAAAACAGTGGTAAAAAAGTAGCAGGGCACACCTATTCGGTTGCTGCATAAGTTTTTTTTTTCAAAGGGAAAATGTATTGCGCGTTAGGTTTGTATAAATGGGAAAAGATGAGAAGTTGCATCGGCTGGGGATGGAGGTAGAGGTTAGATGGAGGTATGCGACTGTACAGAAGGTGAGAAGCAGAAATCGGGACTCTTAGTGCAGAACTTTTTTAAGCGCAAAGCGATGTTTGTAGCGTATGAAAGTTGTAGTTTGGATTTGTTTTAAGTTAGGCAGAAGTTGAGACTTAGCTCATTCTTTTAAGGTAGATAGAAGATCGATAGATTTACATTAATTACTTCTTTTTGTTTTTACATTTTGGAGTGGATTTATAATCAAGTCATTTATGAAAATTATTCAAAAATATTATCATAGAGAGATTTTACTATACCTCGTAAACTAATTAGCCCATAAAATTTGTTAGTCTTTCAATGGGGCTTGTTTCGTTTTGGATCCACTCATATTCGACTCGATGTTTTGCGACCCTTAGAGAGTTTCGGATCTCCTTCAAAAGTCGACTCTTTGACCCGAAAGTAGAGAAAAAGTCATCTTCTTCTCCACAAAAGAACAATCTAGAAATCAAGCACACAACAACAAGAACAAAAAAAATCTGAAACAAATCGAAAAAAATGGTAAGAATCAAATCTATAATTTCCCCAAAATCCTTTAATTGAATTTCCACTAATCCTTTTTTTTTTTTGCAAAATTTATAGGTTTGTGTTGCTTGTTTGTTACCATTGTTCCTCGTCCCGATCGTTAATTTGTTACCTGTTCTCTTTCATATTCTCATGGTAAGATCCTTAAAAAACTAAATTATTTTGGTTTGATTTGATGTTTACTATGTTGATTTTTGCTTAATTTTTTTTTTTTTGGATTTTTTTAGGCTAAGGTATATAGAATGTGTGGAAAGGAGTATCAGAGACCAGAAAGAGTACCTCCAGCTTGTCCTTTTAAACCATCAGCTACTAAACCCAATAATTCTGTAAGTTTTGTTTGATTATAAAGGTGTAATCTTTTGCTAAGATGTGTTGATTTGCTTGAAAAACTTGTGAGCTATTAAACCCAATAAATCTGTAAGTTGTTGGATTGTAATTTGTAAAGGTGTGATCTTTTGTTTCAAAGTGTTGACAAACAATAAAGTCCAATGTAGTTGTGTAATCTCACAAGTGGGGTCTGGGGAAGGGTAAAGTATATACTTTACATGTACCTTGGGCGGTATGGAGAGGTTGTTTATGATGGATGTACGTTTGCTCAAGGAAAGGCATATCAACAGCAGATTGAAAAGAAATAACAGAAGTGAAGAAATCATGTGTTGACTTGGTAGAAAAACTTTTAAGCTACTAACCCAATAATTATGTAAGTTGTTCAATTATAAAGGTTTGATCTTTTATTTCGAAGTGTTGACAAGCTTGAAAAACTTGTAAGCTACTAATCCAATAATAATGTGAGTTGTTTGATTGTAAAGACGTGATCTTTTGCATAGACGTGTTGACTTGTTTGTAAAACTTGTAATCCACGGACCCGGATATGCTGTAAGTTGTTTGATTGTAAAGGCGATATTTTTAGCATAGATGTGTTGACTTGTAAGCCACGAACCCAATTATGTTGTAAGTTGTTTGATTGTAAAGGCGTGATCTTTTGTTTCGAAGTGTTGACTTGCTTGAAAAATTTGTAAGTTACTAGAACCCAATAATTCTATAAGTTGTTCAATTATAAAAGGTGTGATCTTTTATTTCAAGGTGTTGACTTGCTTGAAAACCTTGTAAGCTACTAAGCCAATAATTCAGTAAGTTGTTCTATTGCAAAGGCATGGTCTTTTATGTAGATGTGTTGACTTGCTTGAAAATTTTGTGAGCTACTAACCCAAATTCTGAAAGGTGTTTGACTGTACAGGCACAATCTTTGTTTCAAAGTGTTGACTTGCTTGAAAAATTTGTAAGCTACCTGAACCCAACAAGTCAATAAGTGGTTTGATTATTAGAGCTTCTGTAAGTGGTGTGGTATATAATATGTAGGTTCGGTAAACCAGTAACTTTGTTCGAAACTTTGATATGTGTTGAAGAATCATCAAAGACGTATACAATTAATTCAGAACCCAGATACTAACATTGGAGGCCTTGTTCTAGAATCCAGCATCCATAAAATTCAAATTTTGGCTCCGTCTTTTATTAGGGCATGATCTTTTGTTGCCACTTGTTGACTTGCTTGGAGAAGTTTATTTTTGTTGGGAATGATATGAGCTAGATGATCTCGGTTAGAATGTTTGATTGAAATTCTCTGGTGCTTGTGTGCATGTGTGTGTATAAACATATGTACCTGAATAAGCTGCTTAGAGTGTTCGATGCAAATTCTAGCCCCCCTTCTTCTGCATGTGTATATGCTTGTACATACATGCCTGAATAAGCGGAATGGATTTGTATGGCCTGCCAAACAAATTGGATTAATGCTAGTCGATTGATATAAATGTGTATATGTGTGTGTTTTGGGTGGTTGGATGTGTCTTTTGTTTGGACTTGTGGCGAACAAGTTTTATGAAATTTGGATATAGTAAATGCAAAGTCATTTAGCTTTCTCCAGGAAGAGTGGTTTTTGTTGAAATTGGTGACCTCCATGTGCCTGTAATACTGTTTTATTTGGGGAAACAAAAGATTCTGGTGCATCAACTGAAAAGTAGAGAGTGACTGTCTGAATACCCACCACCACCAACATTCCCAGTGTAATCCCTCAATTGGGGTTTGGAGAGGGTAGGATGTACACAAATCTTACCGCTCCTTTGTGGGGTGGGTAGAGAAGAGAATTTGAAGCATGGTAACAAGAAAATATGACAACAAAACAACAAGATACAAATCAAATGAAGTAACAAATAGTAATACATATAGAAGAAAAAGAAACAAAGTGCGACAACACTTGGCCAGCAACTAACCTTCTGACTTGATCCTCGACCTCCACAACTTCCTATCTAGGGTCATCGCCTCTCTAAGCTAGAGTTGTGCCATGTCTTGTTGAATCACCTCCCCTCAGTATATTTGATAATAATATTTAGAACATTATATTTTTCTGAAGATGAATGTAAATGTGTGAAGTACGGGTTGAAGAATCAATATGCTGAATCTTTGGGGACATTCTGACACGCTGATGCTAGAACTAAAGGGGATTTAGGTGATTGGAGTCTATTCTTTTCCTCTTCCTGATCTTCATGATTGAGTACCATTAAACCAGAGTACGAGCTTGAATGAAATATTCAACTCTTAATGAAGAAAGCACCAAAGAACTTAATGTCAATCGTAGACTTTGTTTACAGTTAAGATTCTTGAGTTTACCTTTTGCTTCATTTCTCTCATTTCAATAATAGACAAAAATAAAAAACATGATTTATACTTGTAAAGAAAATCTGGGTCGTTGCTTACTTGTTTCTTATCCAATAGGCTCTTAGAAGAATGTTGAAAAATTTCTAATAAAAAATTCCTGTCTGCCGGAGGTTCATAATGGAAGGAAACACTCTTCTCCAATGAGTTATCATTTGAGTTCAAGCTTTTGCACAGTACTTGGTAATGCGTTTAATAAGGTTTAAGGGTTCATTTTTTGTGAAATTAAGTTGTTGACATGACCCCCGACGTGATTGAAATATTTCTCCGAGGAGACAGTGTAAAACTACTCTATTAATAGAAAACTTCAAAAAAATCCTGTTGTTTGGTTCATGTCCTTCCAAGACATGTTAGACCCCGACTTATTTTTTTCTCCTGCTTATTTGTGGATCCCGTGCATAGCGGGAGCTTAGTGCACCTGGCTGCTCTTCTTTTATTTATTTGTGGATCAAAACGACAAATTACTTCCTCACTTTTTCATTTGAGATTCTTCACTGCAATGATCCTTTCTTGTTTCATTCACTTTTTCATTTGAGTTCAAATCTCTTTCCCCTGTTTATTATGGAATTAATTCCCTGACTTCAAATCTTCTTTACCAAGTTCATATCGTAAGGAACAAGGCTGAAACTGTGAATTTGTGCATTGTTTATTTGCCACGAGTATTCTCTGCTTGCTCTACTCTTGAACTACCACAATTTACGTGGACCACGGTATCATGCACCTCTAGAAAAGTTTCTAACTCGGAACGACTGTCGTTACATTGCCCTTATGTCTTTTCAACATCAGAGGTAATACACCACGAGATGTTCGGTAGGCGCACATCACGAGCTTGAAATCTACTTATTAAACCAAGTCTAGTATTTTGGGGGAGAAAGGTATAGTGGCAGGGTCCCCGAGTTTCAAAGTTGAATCAGCTTGTTTCTGTCAATTTGAAAAAAAAAAGATAACAGTCACTGGATTTGGATCAGCTTTCTTCTTGCTACAAATTCAAATATTATGCCTTACACTATCTTGATACATCCTGATATTAGTCTAGTCACATCACATTTTTTGGTTTGTGACACACTATTAGTAGTTTATGTTCATTGTGTAATTGATCAGAAGAAAATCAAAATGCTCAGATTGGTAATTCTTTATGCCTAAAGCTGTTTATTTCAAGGTATTATGAGCATATGATATCAAGTGTGGAATTAGTGGGTCTTCACAACTTGCTAAATTTTTTTTCAAAAAGATGATAAAAGAGAATATATTTGTTCAAATCTGTATTCGAGTTTATGGAGAGTAGCCTGTTTATGGTGTCTAGAGGCAAAGCTAGCCGAGTTCTGGGTATGCTTTTACTAAATATTGCTTGCCAGTCAAAAACTCAAGAGCTCGCACCTCCACTTCCGTTTTCATTAGTCATTTTACGTTGATTACTTATATATATGGAGGTAGAACAGATTTTGTATTTCTAGGGATAGATTTCTCCGGAGTTGGACAATTTGATCCATGTACTTTTAGAATTCGTAACTAAAATGGTATAATAATTTTGTAAGTTACAGGTGAAGAAAGGTTTAAAATGGTAATTTACCGACGAAGCTTATACTAATTGATTAAGAGAGGGAGAGGGGAGAGTGTGTGTGTTATGCAAATAAGAAGAAGAGATGCTATTTCGCAATACTGGTGAATGGTAACCTAAATCATTTTAAATAATATAGTGGTGAACAGTATTTTTTCTGGGACATCCCATTTATATTTACCAGTAGCTAATAGTGAGTTGCAGTAAGTTTAGTCTGTGCTTCAAAACTTGATCAATTTGAGCTTTCCGTAGTTTCTCATTCTTTGTTCTTCGTTTTCTGTTACTACCTGTTGTTTCTTTTACTTTGGTTATCGCGCTATTTCGCTACTGATATTGTTCACTCTCTGAATGCTATGTAATGCTTTCTCTATTATTTCCTATGCCTTCTTTATTTCTGTATGATCTTTTTCTTACTGCTCTGATATGCGATACTTGAGCCAAGAGTCTTTCGGAAACAACCTCTGTACCTCCACGAGGCAGGGATAAGATCTGCCTAAACTCTACTCTCTTTAAACCCCACCTATGGGGTGGGATTTCACTGGGTTTTTATGTTGTTGAAAAAGTGGAGAAGGAAATAAAACAATTCCTGCATTTATTTATGAAAGAAACATAGTGAACTCCATAAATCTATTAGTAACTTCTAACATGTGTTGGCTACACTTGTCTTTGTGCCATTTGAACTAAAGTTGCGTACTTTCGTCCATCTTATTTATTGCGTTAACCAATAACTCAGTATAACAGAACACATTGTGTGTATCAGGTTATCGGGGAAGGACAAAATTCTGGCGCTCCCCATCCTGTACCAAAGGCTGTTGGAGTGGATGATTCCAAGCAGGATTAACTTTCAGCAATATCAAATATTGTTTACGTCTTACTTGAGACTATGCAGGTTCTCCTAGCCATTGGTAAAATGATATTGTGTGCTACCAATATCATCTTGGTTATAATTTAGTTTGTGGAGATTTGGATCATATAAAACTGAACTTCTTTTTACATTTTTCTTGTTTAACTTGTAAATCTATGTTTAGATGCATACATGACATCTGATTGTGTCTTCAACTCAATGATCTTTCTTCAGTTGAAAAAGTGTCATTCTTATGTTAGCTTTAATTGTTGTTAGTAGCGCGCTTAACGCCTCCTGTTCCTCGTATTATTGTTCTTGATCCTTTGAACTCCAAAACCTGAGCTCATAAAAAGAGTAATCGTTTATGTCGGTAAGTGGTATTCTCTCAACCAGGTCATCATAAATACTGTAAAATCGTTTCGAAATTGAAAGGAGGTATAGAAGTGACATTTTGGAGATTCCAAATTTGAATGTCCTGCTAAAGTACTCTAATTACTAGTTGAGCTCATCTGCTACTGTCATATGTGAAGCAGTTCGAGAATAGTAGTATTGAGTTTCTCGATTCTTTTACTTAGGATTAGTCAGTTATCTTTCTCGATGAGACAGGAAAGGGGTATAACTCAGCTGTAGAGTGTCACCTAAGTCATTAGCTCAAGCTTTATTATCCTTGTTCTCGATGTGAGCTTTTCTAGTCGAATTTGGTTTCTTGTCATCATTGCTCAGTAAGAATGCATATGAGGCTCGTGGGATTAACGCGAAGGGTAAGGATGGTTATATTTCTTGGAGCAAATTTCGGGTGAATATGAAGCGCATTGGATACAAGTTACGTCTCATAAATATATCCAAGTGATATTATTTTCATATGTATATTGTGTATCCATTTCTTGCATAACTGGCAAGTGAAAATCTACCATAAATTTTTTTATTGTGGGATCATTTACAACTGGCAATTTTGTACCTGCAATTTTTAGGACCATTTTGATGTATTTGATTGTATCTTTTGTTTATTCTTGCCCTTATCTTTTAATATTTAATAGTTGTGGACATGTGGTATTTATTGAATTTGATTTAACTGTGGAACTTATATTTTTTCTGAGGTAAATTACGTAATTGGGCAAACATATGACATGTATTTATATTATATCGCTATAGTTTAAAAAATTTACAATTTATAGCTATTGTTAGGATTTTGTTGCTATTTATTCTCTCCTCCCTTCCTTTATCTCACCTCTCTTCTCTTTTCCTCTATCTCGCCTCTCTCATCTCTTTGCAATCTCTTGTCAAATATACAAATATATATGTATACCAGTTGTATATATACAACTATTTGACAGATATATGTAAGCAATTTGCCTCTCTCCTCCCTATCTGAATCTTGCCCCCCTCTCTTCCTCTATCTCGCCTCTCTCCTCTCTTCCTCTATATCGCGCCCCTCTCCCCTTTCTCTGCAATCTCTTTCGAAATATACAATTATATATGTATACCAGTTGTATATATACAACTATTTGACAGATATATGTATACAATTCGTCTCTCTCCTCCCTCTCTCGATCTCGCACGCCTCTCTCCTCCCTCCCCTATTTCGCTTTTCAGATATACAAATACATATGTATATCAATTATATATATACAATTATATGATAAATATCCACATACAATTTGACAGACATACATATATAATTCGACTTTCTCCGCTCTCTGCACTCTCTCGCTCGCCTCTCTCCTATAACATATAGTTATGAATTGTAATTTTAGCAAACTATAACTATTTTTTATTTTATTATATTTCAAGTGTTTGCTCTTTTTGAAAAATTCTATTTTTAAAAATCTTTTGTCAAAAGGTGAAAGAGATTAGCTCGAGTCTATTTTATGACAATAATAACATACTCAACATAATTTTATCATGAACTTGAATGAGCACAAGCTGACCTGAATACGACCGCTCGGAAAAGGGGTGTGTGTGTGATGTCATGTGTATTAACAAAGTTATAAAAATTTATTCAAGTTGATTATAAATAAATGGGTTGGTGAGTCTTGGTCAAAATGTTACATTGTATAAGATTTTTGTTGAAATTTAGGTGGATGTTTGTTGAAGAAAGGCATTAAGTTCTAGGAAATTGCTATTAAAATTATAATTTGCCACCTTATTATAAATTACTAGTATAATATTTTTAATGTTTATTAATTTCTGATGAAAAGCTAGTTAGTATTTGTTTTTACTTTTTAAGACTATATATGGTTTAAGTTAAAAAGAGGAATTTTCGTATATAGTCACTTAAAAATATTTTAATTATGCTTCATATCTATAGTTTGAGTAATTATGCTTCATAACTATAGTTATAGCAGCATTTATATAATTTGCGTAACATTTATATATTTCACTGTATAATTCGCAGTTTTTGCATAATATTTATATATTTCGCTATATAATTCGTGCAGAATGCTTGTATAATTCGGTATACAATTCACAGTATTTGTATATTTCGGTATAGAATTTGATTCGCGCATAACTTTTGTATAATCGCACACAACGTTTGTATAAATCGCATGAATTTATATCAAACTCAAACCATAATTATAGCTAGATATTTGCTTTAATTCAATCTATAACTATATAAGCTAATTAACTAATATATATTTGCTTATCCGCTATTATGTAATTTTAATTAATCAGATGAAGAAGCCATGAATTTTCCACTTTTAACTTCTTTTATTCTTACTAATTATTTACTAATATAATTAGATGTACTCTTTATGTTTTTTTTTCTTTATTTAATATCAATGAGTATATATTTAACTTTTCTTATACTATGAGTCAAAATGTTAGTCAGGCAAACAAAGCCTCGTATTGATAATTGAAAAGGAACAAAAAACTATATATAAGGTGTAGAAAATAACTCCGTCCAAAACTTACTCGTGAAGCGCCTGTCTTGGCAGAGTCAAATTTAAAATTTAAAATTATGAATTCTAAAATTTATGATATTTATCATATTTACATATTCGATAAATATCTTAATATACATTTTCTTTTAGTAAATTTGAAATATAGTAAATATAACCTATTTTCTACCTGAAAATATCTCAACTAGGGAATTAAATAAATATCCTAAATGGGTCCTAAATATCTATTTGATTTTTATTAAAATTAGTGGTCCCTAATTAATTTTTATCCGTTAAAGCAAAGGATTTTTTTTTTAAGTAATAGTTTTGCCACGTGCTAATTGAGGATTAGATTTCCTTAATCTCCTCCTAATCCACTTTTTTGAAAAAAAAAAATGAGTGATTAAGAAATTTTTGTCCATATATTTATAAATTTCATTATCAAATTAATATGATTTTTAGGTATTTGGCCTTTCAAGAAACAAGAAAAGTTCATACATTGTTTTCTTTTCTTTTTAAATTATACTTTATTTTTTTAAAAATGTTTAGATGAGATAATTAGTTAATCACATATTTCAATGTGATATCAGAAGAGATAAAAATTTGATATTTGAGTCTTGTCATTATTCATTATCATGAAATAATTTTCGCGTGTATGGTTCGTGAAAAATCCGTTTGCTGGTCTTACATGTGAACAATGTAAAAATTCATTACTAGTTGAAACTTTTGCACTTGAATTTGCAAAACTTTTCTAATAATTTTTAGTGTGTTTGGTTCATGATAATTGAAAAACATGTTTTTGAATGCGAGGAAAAATCATCACTAGTTTAAATTTTGAATCAGGAAAATTGAAAAATATGTTTGTTGTTACACGTGAACGCGAGGAAAATTCATCACTAGTTTAAATTTTGAACTTGCAAAAGTTTTTCTTCCAAATAGTCTTCACATGTTTCGTTCACGAAAATAAGTTTGTTGCTCTTATGTGAGGACAAGGTGAAACTACGTTCATTATTAGTTTGAATTAGTTAATCACACATTTCAATATAATATCAAAGCAGATAAAAATTGATATTTGAGTCTTTTCATTATTCATTATTAGAAAATAATTTTCGCGTGTATGGTTTATGAAAAATACGTTAGTTGCTCTTACACGTGAACAACGAAAAAATTCATTAGTACTAGTTCAAACTTTTGAACTTGAACTTACAAAACTTTCTCTTTCAAATAACTTTAATGTATTTGACTCACGAAAATTGAAAAATATAACTACTGTTGTTATAAGTGAACGCGAGGAAAAACATCACTATTTTAAATTTTGAACTTGCAAATATTTTTCACATATTTGGTTCATGAAAGTACATTTATTGCTCTTATGTGCGAACAACGTGAAAATGTATTCATTATTAGTTTGAATTTTGAATTTGAATTTACAAATCTTTTTCTTTCACTTAATTTTCACATATTTAATTTGTTTCATGAAAATTATGTTTATTAATCTTACACACAATCAAGGTGAAAATTCATTACTAGTTTGAATTTTCAAACTTTAACATACAAAAATTCACTATATAAAGGTGTAAGATTTTTTTTTTCTTTTTTTGGGATGTCAATATTTAATTTTAAAGCATAAAAGATGTTTAAATATGAATTGTTTGACTATTAAATTCTCCATGTCGGTTTTTTTTTTATACAATTAAGGGAAGTTCATAAATAGACTTATTTTTTAATTTGGGGTGCAAACATTTATTTATTTTATATATTTTAAAAAATAAATATTAATTTTTTAGGTAGGAGTGAAGTAGGGGCTGGAGTTGAAACTTTTTAAAAATATTTTATAAAAGTGATTCAAAAAAATAAAAAGTCAGCGATTGTTGGGGGTAGGTGGGGAGTACGCGGGGGTGTAGGCAGTGAAGTAGGTGAAAAAGATATTTTAAATTTTATTTTAAAAAAATAATATTTTTTGGAAGAATATTTATACTTTAATCATTTACTTTTAATTACTATTAATATTTTATTTAATTTTTGTCCACGTGGCAAGGTTTTCTCCGTGTATTTCTCAAACTAATAAGTGATAATTTAGATATGAAACTCAAAAAAAGGGACAATTTCTCTTGTCTAAATATTAAATTCTTGATGTCGGAATTTTGTTTACACAATTTAGGAAACTTCATAAATATATACTTACAAACAAACGTCATAATATTGCATCATAAATTTAATTATTTATTTTCATTTTTTAGTAATATTTAATGTGAAAGCAACTAACATATTTATTATATTGAACTTGTCAAATCTTTCATTTTCTTTAGCACATATGAGTAGACAATTTGTCCAATGAATAAAAGTGAACTTGTTTCTTCATAACAATACCAAAGATTTTTAGTGATTTTTTGTGGTAAAAAGTCTTTATCTTTACTTTTTTAAAGTTTCGTATTTGATGTTCAATATTTATATTATTTTTTTGCTTCATAAACTTTGATATTCTTAAATTCAAGAAAATCGAGATCTCTTAATCGATAAAGTTTATTAATTTACTAAAATAATTCATCATTTTTTGACTTAGTCTGAAAATTGAGGGTGTCCGTCGATTTTCTCCTTCAATTTTTGATTTGTTTAAAATGCTGTTAGATTTATGTCGAAAATTTTACTTTGACATCAAGATGATCGCTTTTCAACCGAAGTAAAGGGGCCAACAATTTAATTAAAGACTTTTCTAATACAAAAAGAAAATAGTAAATACGTGAAGAAATTAATATGCAGGTTTGAACAAATTTTTTTATGACACTCTACCTTTTGCTTCGCCCTAATTATATATAATTAACATCATTCATAAAATTTGAATTCGAGATATTTAATTAATTATTAGCAATAAAGTAGTAAGTTCACATGATTATATATAACTAACATCATTGAAAAAGTTCGAATTCGAGATATTTAATTAATAATTATTAGCAATAGTCTAAAGTTCCAATAATTATTTATAGTTGATGTTCTACATGGTACCAATTATCTTGTTGCACTTGTTACTTCTTTATGGGATATTAGGTGTTTATTATTTTTTCTTTTTGTCTCCAATAATTTTAAATTTTCAACTATAATAAAAGTATATTTTTAACAAATAGAAAAGTCATATGCATATTCATAAATATCTTCCTTAATATATAATATATTTGAAATTGTACGTGATATATAAGGAGATATTTTTTTTATTTTATGAATTTTTAGTGGATAATTAATTTATTAAATGTTGGTATCACTAGTTGAGATTGGCCAAAATAAAAGTATTATTTAAGCCAAAGTTGTACTTTATTATATGTAGTAGATGAAAGCAAAAAAGAACATAATTTTAATATAACAAGAATTTACTAATAGATTGAAGAAGAAAAATTCACTAAAAAACAAACTATTTTTGTATAAATAAAATAAATGGGCTATTTTTTTTAAAAAAAAAAATTTGGGTGCAACAAATAAGTCATTTTCACCATAATGATTATATTTATCCTCAACTCTAGCCTTTTGCAATCACACATTATATCTATCCTTAAAGAGGCATGAAATTCATGAAATATTTACATCAAATTAATTTGATTTACCATGGTTAAATAATTTCGATAAAAGAATAATATATATTAGTTAATTAATGATAAATATGAATACGCAAGCACATGTCATGCATTTATTATTTTGATGTAAATAAAGAAGGAATTAAGATTTTGAATGTATAAGTTCTGAATTTTCAAAAAAGAGTCATTGTATTTTTGATAAATGATTTATTATATTAAGTGATATAAATATTTGATACAGATAAATTTTTACGATTTAAATAAGTGCTCATCGTCAATGACAACTTGATAATATTTCGAAATCGAATCTCAAAAAAAAAATCACTTTCATATAGGTAGCATTCAATGTTTGAATAATGTAGGACCAAATTAATATATTTCTTAAATATTTAGATGGTGAAAAGAAATATAATCTCTTTCATTTTCATAAAATATATAATTATTTGATTCTTAAAAACATCCTGTCGTGAAATAATACTTCATGTCGTCCCTATTAACAAACATGTGACATTTATTTGTACTCGGTGTTTATATATATCGATAAAAATAATAATAATAATAATATATTCATAGATTTTATCAATGAGGTTTTTGAGAAAGTTGATGTGCATGTGTGTAACTTTATTTCTATTTTGTAGAGGTAGAACGGTTGTTTTTGATAAACTCTTGGCTTAAATAAAGCATATCAAATTAGATATGAAAAGAAAATATAGTAGAGGAGAAGTCGTGTCAAAAAATAATATAATAAAAAAAGAACAGTGAAATTACAAATAATGTAATAATCGAAGCAAAGAAAACAACAAATAATAATGAAACTAAAATAATAAGATAATAAAAGAGTAATAATAATAATAATAACATAATTGATAAGAGAAAATAGACAACGTTCGGACCCTAGTCCTTGACTTCCGAAACGTCCTGTATATTGAGCGTCATGTAATCGATAAATTGACATATCATATCCTGTCTAATAACCTCTCTCCGATACTTCTTTGACCTACCTCTACCTCTGGCTATCCTTGGACCTGCCATAGTCAAATTTTTCCACCTCCTTATTGGAATATGCGCTCTCTTCTTTACACGTTTGAATCATATTACTCTTGCTTCTATATCTTTTGCACAACAAAGGACACTCCAACCTTGTTTGGATATCTTTGTTTCTGATTTTATTTCTCTTAGTAAGTTCATAGAGTTGTCTTAACATTCTCATTGTCGCTACTTTTCATCTTTCAGATGTACGAGTTTTTGACCGACCAACATTTCACACTCCATATAACATAACTGTCTAATTAACAACCACTTTATCAAAACATAGCTTTAAATTTTGGTGCACATTCTTATCACACAAGACATCAGATGAGAGTATTATGTGTAATGTCATCGTTAATCTTACTTTTTTCGTGAATTATTGATCCAAGATACTTTAAATTTTCTTTCTTGAAAATGACTTATGTATCAATCCTCACTTCAACTCAACCTAAACCCCTTAAATTTTAGGATCTATTTTTAAAGCTCTAGTTTATCATTAACACCATAGTGTGTTTCATTAATCGATAGTACTATATAATTTGTAAATAATATGCACCATTGCACCTCCTCTTGGATATGTCGAGTTCGTTCATCCAGTACCAAGATAAAACAAAACTAATTAAGAGCTGATCTTTGGTGCAATACCATAACATTTAGAAATTACTTTAAATCTTCTTTTACTATTCTTACTCTGATTTTAACTTCATTATTCATGTTCTTCATCATCTTAATATAAGTTACAAGTGCACCTTAGAACTTTGTCATATACTTTATCTGTGATGAATAATTCAGTGTTTATAATATCAAACTAAATAATTTAATTTTAATGACTAAAATTAAAGTAAGAATCATTTATTATTTTTTTTAAAAGAATCTATGTCCATATGTATTTTCTTCCCCAATTTCTCACTCTAGTTCCCCCTATTTATATATTTTAAAAAGAGCACTATAAACCATGAAAAAAATGCATCAACTAGAAAGATATTAGATGATTTGTCTACTTCATTAGCAAAGGATATCAATCTAATTAATCCTAGTCCTCCCACTTTCACATAGTATTAAATTAAAATCATGTATATTATTTTATTTGTATTTTATATAATGTGGATAAAAATGGCAACAAAACCCCACTTGTAAGGGAGCTCTTAAAATACTATTTTTAAACCTCTCATTGTCAAACAACTATATATATATTCTTTTTTAATTAATAGCCACCATGAGAACCATATCACAAAGATCTAGTTCACACTTTGTTTTAGTTTTATGTTCTCTTATTTTATGTATTGGAAAATGGCATGGTTTAGACAGTGGTAAAGTGGTAAGTATTCTTTCATCTTTAGATAAGGTTTAGGATGAGTTTGATTACAGAATCACTTTTATTAATAAGCACTTTACCCCTCAATGTGAGACTTTCCAATGCAAATTCAGATTTGTTGAATTTCAATATTGATATCGGATACTGGATGATAAACAGAAAAAAATGCATGTTCTAAGTTCATGCTACGTATTATTCATTTTTATATAATAAATTTTATAAATTTATCTTTTGAGTTATGTTATTATCGACTATCGAATATATGCTTTAACTTCATTTTATTTTAGTTCGCTTCACGCTTCGTTGCAAAAAGCGAAAAGGCACGTTTATAATCATGAAGCACATTAATTTTGCTTTGCATAACTTAATCACTTTAAAGAGACAAAGCGCTCAATTTTCACACTATTTTACTGTATCATGTGATTTAACTGAGGTGTTATGTGCACTTCTTTAAAAGTATATCATCTTAACATTATTAGTAAAAGTCTTGAATTCGATTCTAAAAAATCGTAAAATACTTGATATGAAATATAATGGTGTACATTTTCAAATTAATTGAATCAGTATATTTTAAATATCAAATCATTTTTTTTTAAGAAAATATATTAATAATCAAGAAGGTGGCCACTACTTAAGAATAGGATTTGGGCCAACCTCCACTTGAATATTCAACCTTTTTATTTTTCCAACTTTATCAAAATCAATATCACATTCATACTTTTTTTTTTCTCCAATAAATAATTGAATTATTGCCATTTTAATTACATAATCATGTTATCCACCATGACCTCACGTCCCATTTTTTTTTTTTAATTTCATAAATTTTATGATAATTAGATTTTTCCCTTTTATTTTTTATTTTTATTATTAAAGTGTTGTAAATTATTATTATTTATTTACTTATTTTCTAATTTTCTTGAAAAGTCCGTCAAGATTGGCACGTGATAGGGACCGGCGGCTAAAAAAGTGACGAGAAATTGGATATTCCAATTTCTCACGATATATTGTAGTTCCAAGTTATCCGCAAATGAGATTTTGGTTTTTTTTTTTAAAAAAAGATTAATATATTTGACCTAATAAAGTCTATAGTCAAACCGACAAACATAAAATAAAATAATTAAAATATTGCTATTCCTTATCACTTGTCATTAGCCACGTGGGGTTTTGTAGTGCTTTGCTTCCTATCCACAATGGAAATTTTGAATATTTTTTAAAATTTTGCAAATATTTTTAATCATTTTGAAATAAGAAACCAACATTTTTAGAAAAAGAAAATATTAGAATATAAATAAAAATATTGAAGTTTTCCTATATTAAGTGTAAGGGAGGTCTTTGGAGTTTAAAGGGGTACAACAACTTATACTAGAAATGTTAAAAATTATGTGTGATAGAGTTAAAACTCGAGTTAGGATAATGAAAATGATTCAGAATATTTTGATAATCGCAAGGAGATTGTACCGCGGATAGTCCTTAGCTAGTTTCTCTTTGACGTAGTGATGAACGAATTGGTACGTTATTCAAAGGAGAGATTTAATTTCATGATGTATGTTATTCGTATAGACGACATAGTATTGACTGACGAGATGCTAATGCTAGTTATATGATGTGACATATAAGAAAGAGGTGAAAGTGAAAATTGATGCACTAGTCATATTTTTAAGGGAGAAAACTTTAAGTATCTTGAGTTTATAATATGAGCAGACGAGTAGATTGATATCGCACATCATATTTAAGCATAAGTGAAATGGTAGGTTGCTTGAAGTTACTTTGAGATAATAATGTATCGTCAAGACTTAAAGGTAGTTGTACAAGTGGTGATAAGACCAACACTACTATAGGAAACATACTGTTGGTTAATCAAGAATGCTCATGTTCAAAGGATGAAAGTAACCAATATGAGGATACTCAGATGGATGTGTATCATACTTGCTAGGAGAGATATGATTAAGAATTAAGCGTTATGAGATAAAGTGTGAGTGGATTCTGTGACTAGATAAGATGTGGATAGTTATACTGAAATAGTTCAACCATGTGAAGAGGAGGTGTGAATGCGCCGATAAAAAGGTGTGAGAGGTTGGCTATTGATAAATTCAGGAGAGGTAGAGATAGGTCAAAGAAGAACAAGATGAATGTGAGTGTGAGTGTGATTAGACATGCCATGACACAACTTCATCTGAGTGAGAATATTGCCTTAGTTAGAAAGATATGAAGGTCCAGGATTATGATAGATGGTTAGTAGGCAGTCAAGTGTTGTCGTACTTCTAGTAGTATGATTTAGGTAACACACATACATATGTTGATCTTATATTTATTAATATCTATTGTTACACTTGTTTTGTACAATAAATATTTTGTTGTCTCTTTTTCTTTCTTTCTTACCTTTCTCCATTAATTACATTTTTTTTGAGCAAAGGACCTATTTAAAATAATTTCTCTATTTTGCAAAGATAGAGATAACGTATATATACATCTTATCCTTTTTGGATCCCATTCATGAAATCATACTGAATATAATATTGTAATATCGTACAGATTCATCTATAAAGACAATGAACATCTGGAGTATCATGGCATATTTATTTGCACTTAATAAAGATTTGAATTTAAATTATTTTGATATCAATTTATTATTTGCCTTAATCATTTTTACGATTGCATATTAGCTCTTATAGGTCTTAATCACTCATTTTTATGATATGGAGTTTAAATATTATTAGGATTTTTAATTGGGGTAGGAGAAGAAGAAATGAGGAGGGAATTACAATGTGAAGAATCGAACCTTCACCAAGAAGGTGGAAGTTCAGACAACCAGCTCATATCATATTGTTTGAATTTTAAAAATAAAACTATAACAAGTAAAAACAAAGAGAATGAACATTTTTGGATTTAATATTAAAGCTAGTTTTAATTATTTCAGTACTCCATATCACCTTTCTTCCTTTAATTTCAAGAACATTTAAGGACCAAAAAAAAAAAAGTGGAAAATTATTTATACAAGAAATTCCCAATTCCCAAGAAAAAAAGAATTTTTTTTTTCCCTAGAAATTCCAGCTAGCTTTTTTGTTTGCACCTTTCTTCACCCCTACACATGTTTTATCTTATTTTCTCTTTTTCTTTCTACCCCCACATGTTTGGTTAGTGAAAATTACTTTCCTCCTTACCATTTCCTCAAAAGACAAATGAAAATTTGAACAAAATAAAATTGGAAAAATAAAACCAAACACCCCCCTAAGAAATTCCCAATATATTTAAAACAAAAACTAGAGGAAGCTGAGGTGTAAGCAGAGGAAAAGAGGTGAAACAGAGGGAGAAGAAGAAGATTCTGCTCTTTCCCTCTTCTGCAGCATATTTTTGTAAAGAAAGATTGAATCTTTATTATTTATTTCTGTTTTAGTTGGTGAAAAAACTGAAAAAATTGGAAAAGGAGGAGAAAAAAGAGGACCCCTTCATCTCCATTTGGAGGAAGAAGGAGAGGAGGATATGGGAATTTTGTATGATGATGTTGTGCTATTGAATCATTCAGAAAGAGAAGGTGACCCAAGTGTGATTACTGTTAATTGTCCTGATAAGACTGGTTTGGGTTCTGATCTTTGTAGAATCATTCTCTTCTTTGGGCTCACTGTTGTCAGAGTTGGTATGCTCTTATCTTTCTCTCTTTTGTATTGTTGAAAAAGTGTAATTATACTGAAGCTTTCATTGTGTGTGTTTCGTCTGTGTGTATCAGAGTGTGAAAAAATTGATTTTGCTTGATGTTATCAGTTTATTTTGTGTCTTTGGCAGAGAGTGAACAGATTGAATCTTTCTTGATATAATCAGTTTTTTTATTTTTTTTGTGTGTGTGGGGCAAAGAGTTGAAAGATTGAATCTTTCTTGATATAATCAGTTAACTTGTCCGTCAGAGAGTGAAAAGATTGAATCTTTCTTAATATAATCAGTTTTGTGTGTGTGTGTCTTTGTATGTGTGTGGCAGAGGGTGAAAAACTTAATCTTTCTTGATATAATCATTTTTTATCTGTGTTTATGTGTGTTTCAGAGTGAAAGTTTGAATCAGTCTTGATATAACCAGTCTATTTTTTTCTTGTGTTGCAGAGAGTGAAAGGATCGAATCTTTCCTGATATAATGGGGGGGGGGGGGGGGGCAAAGAGTGAAAAGGTTGAATCTTTCTTGATATAATTAGTGTGTGTGTGTGTGTGGCAGAGAGTGGAAAGATTGAGTGTTTCTTGATATAATCTGTTGAATGTGTGTTATTCTGTGTGTGTATGGCAGAGAATGAAACATATTATCTTTCTTGATATAGTTAGTTTATTTTTGCACGTGTGTGTGCCAGAGAATGAAAAGATTGAATCTTTCTTGATATAATCAGTCATTGTCGCACTTCTGAATTTGGCTGAGACTCTGCTGGTTTTGAGGATTAATGGAAATGCTTATGGTTTACTTAATCTGGGCTTGTTTGTTGCATACAGAACTCAACCTACTGGTTACTTTTGGATATTTGTGTTTCAGTTGTTTAGATTTTGTATTCTTGTACTTCCTTATACACCCAATTAAAGAAATTTAACTTTCATTTTGTTTGTTTGTGTGGGTGGGTGGTGGGTCAGTGGGTGGGGCAGAGAGCGAAAAGATTGAATCTTTCTTTATATTATCAACAATCACTATGTGTTGAATTTCCGAAATTTGGTTGAGAGTCTGCTGGTTTTGAGGAAGAATTAGTGGTAATACTTTTTGTTTTTATGCTTATGGTTTTCTTAAACTGAGATTCTTTGTTGCAAAGAAGACCAGAATCTACTGGTTTTATTTTGCGCAATGTGTGTTTCTTTTCTTCCTTTTTTAGTGGAATGAAGTTTAGTGTTTGTGTGTTTGTGGAACTTAAATTTTGACTGTCAATTTTGGATCTGTTTCAATGAGACTGGAGTACTCTACAGAATGCGTTTGAAGATAATTAGACAGTTTGCTTGATAATACCACTGTTGTATCTGAATAAATAGTGTGATAATTGATATATGCTGGAGATTTTTGTAATTTGCCATCTTACACTTTGATTCTTTTGTTGAAGATGTGTCGACAGATGGGATATGGTGCTACATAGTGTTTTGGGTGGTGGGAAGACCAGACACAAGATGGAATCTGTTAAAGAAGAGACTTGTGGGAGCTTGTCCGTCTTGTTCTTCTGCCTCAGGCATATCATATTATCGTGCTGAGTTGTCTCCAAGGCCTCCTGATGTATTCCTCTTGACATTCTGGTGCAACGATCGAAGGGGACTTTTGCACGGTAACTAATTTGAAGCTTATTTTCTAAACTTGCTGCACAGTACCTTTTTTCTTTTTAATGTAAATCTTGTGTTTTCAGCTCTCAACTCTCAAAAAATTAAAAATTATATGAACTTTTTGTGTGTTAAATTTCTTTTTTAACTTTAAGTTTACTTACTTGAGCAATATATGCCTCTGGTTCTTTATCGTTGGTAGCTACCGGATGGGCAAATACCTTGTCCCAGAAGGTTATCTGGGTATACATGTAGTAAGTTTGTTTAAAAGTATTGCAGATGTGACGGCCGTACTTTCCGAGCTTGAGCTTACAATAAAGAAGGTGAAAGTATCCACCACTCCAGATGGAAAAGTGATGGACCTTTTCTTCATCACCGACACAAGGTATAAATTTTTTGGCCTCTTATAGTTGTTGCTAGTCATTCATAGTTTCTTATGCGTAAATCCTTTTTTGTTGCTCTGATTCTACCTCCTCTCTGAAGTATGTCTGCTTGGTATTTTCTTGTAAATTTGAGCTATCGAAGTCAATATACTTTATTAACTGATCCCAATTCCAATGCTTTACTACAAACTTCCACTTGCTTGTGATTGTTGGCATATCCTCAGCTTATCCTGTGAACTTCGACTGCGTTTCCCCATGAGAATTCCATCAATATTAATTCCATCATAAGCAGACCTGTATGTTAGTTGTGAATTTTAAGTGGAAATAAGTGCTACCAGTGGAACTCCATCTATGGTGATTTGCTTTTTGATGATTCAACTTCTGTGCGGTGAGCGTTCTTTATAGTTATAGTTAGGTACCAACACAAAAACTTAGTGGCTGGTTTATTTTATAGGGAATTCAGAAAATTTATGCCTTTGGTGACACTATCTTATCATGTGAACCTTTTGCCGAAATGCTTAAGCCAGATTTCTGTTATGAGTATTTTTCTTTGTAAGTTCTCTCCGTTAGTGTCTTCCGAGTCTTTTGCTTAACAAAATTTTATTCTATTTTGGTTTAACATCTATATGATAAGAGTCGTAATTCATATGTTTTATCAGAGAACTTCTACATACAAAGAAGAGGCAAGAAGACACACATCACCAGTTGAAATCCGTTCTGGGTGATGCCATGATTAGTTGTGACATAGAAATGGTCGGGTCTGAAATCACTGGGTGCTCTCAAGGACCATCATTCCTTCCTCAAGAAATTGCCGAAGACATGTTTAGCTATGAAATACTTCAAGAGCAACTGAGTACATCTCTTGCCTGCAATAAAGCGTCTATCTCTGTCGATAATTTGATGAGTCCTAGTCATACTATCATCAAGTTTGCTTGCCAAGATCAAAAAGGGCTTCTGTATGACATAATGAGGACTCTGAAAGACTACAATATTCAGGTACATGATTCTATATCTCTAAAATGTCTTTTGATAAAAAGTCTCGTGATTATTTGCTCGAGGAAAGTATTTCTCAATAACCATATATGTTGCGAACACCAATATCCTCTTTGAGAGATATGGTTTCTTAGTTAAGATTTTGAATTTCTGATTAACATATGCTCTTCCTTCCCAATTTAAGTGTCTTTGTTTGACTCAAGACGGAGTTCTAGAAATAAAGGGAGAATCTTGTGGTCTTATTAAAGTTGTATGAAGTATTTTAAATCTTGTGATCTTAAACTTGCCACGTAGAATGTTGGAATTGGAAACTTACTAATTATAGAAAGAGACACTCTTTTTGGGATGGTGCTAATGAACTAAAGTAAAACTATTTCTCACCAATTACTTCAATGTTGTATCAGATATCATATGGGCGGTTCGTAACAAAAACTAAAACAGCATGTGAGCTTGAATTTTTCCTAATGCAAGCTGATGGCAAGAAAATAGTGGACCATAGCAAGTTGAATGGTTTGTGCTCGCGTCTTCAAATGGAACTATGTCGCCCTCTCAGAGTGTCATTGATGAATCGAGGTCCTGATGCAGAATTACTGGTTGCAAACCCTGTGGAGTTATCCGGCAAGGGTCGACCAATTGTATTTTATGACATTACTCTGGCTCTCAAGATTCTCAATATTGACATCTTTTCGGTAAGTCATCATGTATCACTCTATGGTTTACTATTACCCTCTGCCTTAGAGAAAATCGCGTGCTATCCTAAGCTAAAAGCTAGTTTGCTAGAGGAAAAAACACTCACGCCGTTGATAGAACGACATACTTTAAGCTTTTTGATAGCCAATAAGAGGGCTAGTGGTACACTGTTTGAAACTCGGTAGATAATAGTCTGTCCCTCTACCCCTGTCCACCGAAAGACCAACTCTTTCTCTACAACAAGGTCTGAACCCTGTAGAGTCGCAACCGTGTTGGTCCCTCCAAAATTTTGAGAGTCCAAGCAACATAGCCTGGATGGAGGAAATTGTTTGAAATAAATTTGTTATGCTTAGTGTAACCGAGCGTCTAAATTTGTTACTTCATTTGGCCACCGAGGCAGGAAACTTTAGTTGGAATGAAAATTACAAAGAGGAACAGATGCAGCTTGTGTTAATGCTATTCGGCTCGTGTATCGTAAGTTTTAAATACAGTAGTCTTAACTTGTTGCTTATCGCGATTTTCAGGCTGAAGTAGGGAGATATCTGATTGGTGATCGAGAGTGGGAAATTTATCGTGTCTTACTGGACGAAGGGAATGGCTCGGGTCCCCTGAGGAACATGATTGTGGAAGCTGTTTGGAAGATGTTGATGGGTTGGGAGTAAACAACTAGTAAATGTACAGTTCATGTGTTCATTGCTAAAAGGCCTCATTTGACTCAATGTACAATGTATATATAAGTGTATTAATGTAGAGATAAAAATGCTGGGGCCTGTCTAGTTTAATGCAAGAGTAACCCTGTAGAATCATGTGAGAAATGTGAAGAAGTTAAAAAGACTTTTTTAAAGTTTTAGTGTTTGTAGATGTTGTATGTACAAAAGATCTAGTACTTAAAAGCTCTGCTTGTGTGAGCTCGTTCACATTGTCGACCTTTAAGTCCGTATTAAGGAGGATTATCGAGAGTCGGTTGAAAAAATGCCTTAAGTGCATCTTATACAAATGATCTAGTACTTAAAAGCTCTGCTTGTGTGAGCTATGTCGATCTTTAAGTCCGGATTAAGGAGGAGGATTATCAAGGGTCGGTTGAATTGCTTTAAGTGCATCTTATACAGATGATCTAGTACTTAAAAGCTCTGTTTGTGTCAGCTCGTTCACATTATTGGTCTTTAGGTTCGGGATTAAGGAAGAGGATTATCGAGGGTCGGTTGAAAAAGTGCTTTAAGTGCATCTTATAAAGGTGATCTAGTACTTCAAAGCTCTGCTTGTGTGAGCTCGCTCACATTGTCGGTCCTTAAGTCCAGATTAAGGAGGAGGATTATCGAGGGTAGGTTGAAGTACTTCAAAGCTCTACGTGTGTGAGCTCGCTCATATTGTCGATCTTAAATCCGTATTAAGGAGGAGGATTATCGAGGGTCAGTTTAAAAAAATGTCTGAGTGCATCTTACTCTTTTCGAAAACAATTTTAAGGAAACCAAGTTCAGGAAACATTTTAAAATTTCTTTACTACTGAGCTGACTGCCTATCATTTCATATAATTCACATCAAGTCACATCAGGTCCAATCTACCTAAGGATTCTGTCTTTTTTTACTTTTTGAGTTATGATATGATGTTAAAAGTAGAGCCTACTGTAGTTCAATTGACCTGTTTGTTTTCCCATATTATAACCTCCTTCCTATAAAATATAATAAAATGTTAAAGCATATTTGAAATGTATTTACTCATGAATACTCGCATCAAAGAAGGTTTGCTTACACTACACCTCTTGAATTATGTTCGTTCTTCGATTGAATTTGTTGAGGTGAATGATGAGATGCTTCGTCCATCAAACTATTTTTAAACTGTACAATCTAAATAGAGATACATTTGATTGTCGATAGTGTAAAAGTTTGTCATGCTATATCAATGTATATAGATTATAGTAATGTTGAGACTAGACGAATGACTAAAAGGACAATTCGATACAGAAAACATCTGGCATTAGAAAGATTTGGGAAAGGATCGCACTTCAAGGGGTGTGATGTAGACAATAAGTCCTAGTGCAAACATTGATAATTACTTCCACAACTTAAACTAATGACCTATTCATAAAACAAAGACAACTTTATCGTTGCTTAACTAAAAGAAAAGCTAAAGTTGACACAAATTAAAATAGCTATAAGATGAAGTAAAATTAGAAAGAAGTGGCATGGTATATCATAAAAGAACAAAGAAGATTAAGGCAATGAAGTCTGGTAGAATGATTTTGATTACACTTTACAACTAGGGAGAAAGAGGTTGATCTGAGCTTTCTTCGACAGATAATCACACTGTATATATAAGTCAACTTTTCTCCGATATATATATATGATAAATGATGAACCCCTTAGATGAAAATCAAGCCTCCGCCACTGGTTTCATTTGCCTATTTTGTTGTGTGATTATCTATAGTTTCCAATAGATACCAAGTCTATGCAAGATCCCAGCAAGCACAGCCCAAAATGTAATTTCAGCAAATATCACATACAATAAAGTTCCCACTCTGTGTGATTTCCACACATCAAAGAATACATGACGTTGAATCCAATTAACCTGAAAAAAGGACAAGAAGTAAAGTCTTAGAACCTCTACGACTCAAGACGTTGAGTTATTATGATAATAAGCTGACACTGCTTACACATAATTCTGCGTACACCATTGGTTAGACACAACTTTTGATGCTAACTTGGTGACTTTTAGTTCAAAGAATCCACACACAAAAAATAAGAGAAGAAGTAAACTCTTAGAACCTCTACGACTTGAGACGTTGATTTATTGTGATAATAAGCTGACACTGCTTACACATAATTCTGCGTACGCCGTTGGTTAGACACCACTTTTTGGGAAAAAAAAAACATACTAAATGATGGTACTTACAAGGTTGTTGTCTTCATTCTTGAAATACCATCCATTTATGAATCCAGCAAAGATGCCTTGTGCTCCCAATACAAATATCAACATTGCATTCATTCCAATCCATTCCAACCACAAAAATGGGATTCTCATTCCCAAAACATCAATCTATGTATTCATTTTCCAAAAGAAATATTTTAAAATTTGATTACAAAATTGAAATCTTAGTTTCAAAGCTATGTTGCTCAGACTATCCCAAAAATGTTGTCTCATCTGTGTCGGATCGTCAAAGAAAGCACAATGTTTGGAGGATTCGACAAGTACACAGTAGCAGATCCAGGATTTGAAGTTTATGGTTCCCAGTGATTTCATATTAAATAAACATCATTATAAGTGCACAAGAGGGATCGAACCCTCGTCAATACTGAGTTCCCATTTATCTAGTATATATTTAATAAATTCCTCGATATAATACATGATCTACTCAAAAGTTACTGGTTCCTGGGAACCAACATCCCATACCCTAGATCCGCCCTAATGCACCTATCGAAATTTTTAAAGAGTCTGAGCATCATAGACATAGACAGATTTAAATTTTTAAAGTTGTAGCATTTGTATACCAGTATATAGAATGCAGAAAATACAAGTCCAGCTGCACCAGCAGTGAAACAAACATAGCTAAAACTATATAGTTGTTTGTTTAGAGGAATTGCTGCATGAAAAAAAAACAAAAACGGAGTGAATGTCTAAAACAAAATAACATTTTTTCAACATCAACAACGGAACGAAAATTTTATATTTTCATCGATTGTGGTGAGATGAATAGGAACGATGAATTTACCGTCTGTGAAATGAAGAATAAAGGCTATGATAAGTAAACCAAACCCCATTGAGATCCATTGTTTTAACCTCTCACTATGACCCTGAAACAAAAATTGTTACTCAATTGTTGTCACGTGCTTGATCGATGGATTTAACTTATATACACTGACAGTGTAACGAACTTTTACATTAATAAGTGTGTACTTTAACAAGTTGTAGCTCATGATAGTATAAAAATTGTTTACTCTTGTCAGTGTATATAAGTAAAATCGTTAAAAACTGATGTTACCTTAAAATGAATCAAGACATGTCCATAATGTATGCCAATAGTTCCAGACATGATAGCTGATATTGAACTAAACAAAAAGAAAAAACAGAGAAAATGTTCTTAGCTTAAAATTGTGTAAATATTTTTCACATTTTCGAACATAACAACAACAACATGAACAGTGAAATCCCACAAGTGGAGTCTGAGGAAGGTAGAGTATACGCAAGCCTTATCACTACCTCATGGAGGTAGAGAGTCTGTTTTCGAAAGACCTTCAGCTCAAGTGCAAAAATTTCAGGTATAAAGAAGAAGAAAACAATGACAAAAACATAACAACTAATAGGAGAAGTAGTACAAACCTCAACAAACCTTCAGGTTCAAATGGAGCGCGACACCAACTAGGAGCATTATCGCGAAATGGACCTGCTGCAGGATAACTCAATGTACATGCCTAAATGATATTATCACCATAAATTATGCAATTTCAAATCAAGATTCCTGAAAACAACAATCTTATTCAGCTTTGATTAATCGCGAACCTTTGAACGTGCCCAAACAGGTTGATTATACAGATGATTGATACCCCAAACTTGTCGATCTACGTAACCTACTGCATTGCAGGCTGGTCCTAAATGCCCCCTCATCCCACATTTTACCTGAAAGTTTCACCAGGGGAGAAAGTACAATTTTAGCTATTGATTCAAACAAACTCACAAACTTCAAATCCTGAATACGTGTCAGTAATACTATGTTAGTGTTGCATACGGTGTATCTTTCTGATATATCTTCGTCGTGCACCACAAAGTTCCAGTCAGGAACATAAAGACCATATATTGTTGTCATGTAAACAACGAATGCAACGAATCCTCCAAGCCTGAAAACAACGATAACAAGATCCAATTCTTGTTAAATTTGTAATCTCATTGTCACATATTATCAAAAAGGCCACGTGTTTGAACCATGAAAAAGTGTCTCGTCTCTAACAAATTAAACTTTTAGATGATCAGATGGTCAAACAATTAAACGAGTTCAATGAGATGAAAGAGTTTCACATTGATCATCAAAAGAAAACGAGAATGGTTATTGAATCATTTATCGCAATATATCCAACATGAAATGAGCAAAGAATCAAGCTATAAGTCTCAATTTATACGAAATGCACAAAACAACGCGATGATATCTTAGTAAAGAGGAAATTGTGTTTGCTTACCATTGCCATTTATAGGCAGTGAAGATTGAGAAATGACCAGGAGTTAAAGTTGTTGGCCTCAGCTTTGTAGTTAAGATCTCTATTAGAGCCACTATCAAGTACACCAAGGCTATTCTCTGCGAAATTTGCATATAACAAAAAAATAAATAAATTGTATTTGATTTTAAAAATAACTTGCTTTCAAACACCTCTTCATGGGATCTAACATACTGAACACCTAGTGAAAAATAGCGCTGAATGGGGAGTGGAGGGGTGGGGCAATGCAATAAGCCAAATAAATCAACATTCGTCCTCCTGAATTTAACACCATTTTTCATTCAGACACCTCATTGTGAGGGTTTGATATATTGAACACCTAATGAAAATAGCGTTGAATATGGGGTTGTCAATGTATTTGGCCTAGTACAAAAGTCAAATAGATCAACGACCGCTTCCCAAAATTGGCACCATTTTATCTTTAGACACCTCATCGTGAGATCTAACATACTGAATACCTAATGAAAAATGGCACTGAATAGGGGGTTGTCAATACATTTGGCCTAATTCAAAGGCCAAAAAATCAACAACCCCTTAAATTGGCACCATTTTTCATTTAAACGTCTTATCATAGGGGTCTGATATATTGCACACCTATCGAAAAATAACGCCAAATATGGGATGGTAGATGCATTTGACCTAACTCAATTTTTTTTTTCATTTTTTGGAGTGCAAGAATACAAGTTGATACCTGTAGAATACCACACCATCTGATTATTTTCATGTCCACTCCATAAGATAGATTATATGGTGCATGAGAGTATCCTCCTGCATTAATACATGGTGATTATTATTTCTATAGAAAAATATAATTTATATATATATATATGTACATTTTTCAAATTTCATAAATTTGTCTTTTGAAGTTATCAAACATTTTACTAGTTCATTGTTTGATCAACAAAAGATGTTGCAAAATCAGGTATTACCCTCCGTTCTTAATTAGAGATTTCAAGATCGAAATGGAATCACTTTTGGTATGGATAACCAAAGTGGATTTTTCAAACGTGAATTTGGATTAGTCGGCTTTCAAAGTGAGCACATGACATCGAAAGGAACAAAGAAAGAGAGAGGTTGCAAAATTTATACTTCTTTTATTGAATATATATATATATATATATATATATATATATATATATATATATATATATATATATAAGATTCAAAAATCTTCTTTCATCTTTTTAAATTTGATGTCAAGTTAAATCAGATATATAAATTAAAACGGAGAAAGTAGTCCATACCTTGAAGAATAATTCCCCAAAAGAGAAGCTTCAATGTCCTTAGTGTTACTTTTTTAATTGCAGCACTAACCTTGGGAACTCTCTGAAAATGAAGAAATAACTCCATTAAAATGAATAAGAAATTCATAAAGATTTGGACCAATATCCATACATGTGGCTAGTGGTTAGCCCCAAAAAAGAAAATGGGCCTAGAAATGGCTCAATTTTCTTCCATTTTCGAAGTTATAAGAACGACTTTAAAGGTGAGTGATCTTGAACTTTTGACCTCGCTTGCCTAATAGGCAGATCTTCAAGTTAAACAGTTTTTTACTTTTTATCCATAGGGCGAGCGGCGGTCAAAATCACTTATTTCAAGGTAGATCACTTTTCAACCATGTCTTTAAAAAATAGCCATTTCGTAAAATCTCAAACTTTTTAATATTTCTAAAGTTTCACTAGTGAAATTTAAAATTTTCATTGTAGAAACTATTATATTTTTCAATTATATAGACTTAAAAGTGACTATTTTTGTGAGATTATGTGTACCTTTAAGGCAAGAGCAATTGCAACCCCAACAATGAAAAGAAAAAATGGCATTACAAAATCAGCCAATGTGCAACCATTCCATGGTGAATGATCTATACTTGCATAGGCTCCTCCAGCATCATCTACCAATATCATCAACTATAGAAAAAAAAAGTCGCGAGAATCACGTTGAGTTTAACTTTTATACACTGATATGAAGAAAAAGAATCACGTTGTCAATTCACCGATATAACAAATGAGCTAAATTTATAGACTCTATGGTGTAAAGGACTTTTTTACACTTCAAAAGATATATGTAGGTAACCCTTCATAAACAATGAAAAATGTAATGCGGAAATCAGAACAAGTTACCTGCTACAATAAGTAAAAGTGACATGATAATGTAAAAATTTCTTTACGTTGTTGGTAGACTATGTTACAGATGGACATTTTACTAGAGGTTTCTAATTTATCTTTATGTGATTCTCGTTGAAGCATATACTTGGAGGTGTGCGTAGAATGAGCGATTTTAAAGCGAAATTCTCATTTGTTAGATAAAGAAGATCATCAAGATTTTGTGAAGACGAACTTTGACTCCTTTTTTATATTTTTCATTACAAAATTATAAATTATAAGAAAGGGGATGTATAAGTTAAACTCAAAATAGCGATATGTATGACTCACAAAATGATAAAACAAGTAATATAGAAAAATGAGACAAGTTATCTGATATAACATGTTAAATTGCATGGATAACATAAAAATAATTTTATACTGTCAGTATATATAAGTTAAACTCCGTACCACTATAGTGAGACCTCTAAATGCATCCAATGTTGCAACCCTTTTACTCTTGTTCTTAATATTTGGTTGTTCTTTTTCTTCCTTTTGCAATGGTTGGCCCAATATTCTTTGTTCATTTCCATGGCTAGCCAAATCTTGATTATTATCAACTCTATTTATATCTATTTTTTCCTCTTGAATATGGCTAGTAATATCAATATTTTCTTCACTAGTAATTTTTTTTTGATTGCCAAATCCTTCTTCTAACTTCTTGGGATCCTCCATATTGAAAACTACAAAATGAATTTACTCTCTTCTACCTTTTTTTTCAAAATAATTTGCATGAATTTATACTATATATGAAATGGAAATTAATAAATATATAGATAAATTGATGGGGAAATGGACAAGGGTAAAATCAAAGCAGGCTAATGTTAATTATATCATCTAATTTGGAAGGATATATAGAGAACTTTCAATCTTGTGTCATTGTTGAAAAAAGTTTTTGAATTTTATTGATAATTTATTAACAAGAAATGATATATAATTAGACAAAACAAGAGCTTTTTCTAAATATGGAGTAATTAAATAAAGACAAAAAAAAAAAAAGTCTACAATTTATTGGTGTGAAAAAATATACATCACTCATGGATCATTAATTTTTTTTGTTAGAGAAGTGGAGTAAAAAGAAAATAGAAAGAGACATTAACATGTAACTTTTGATTATAAGATTTTTTTTCTTTTTTTCCACTCAATAATAAATTAAATGATGTGTTATACACTATGACAAGTTAAAATACACTAGCAATATACATACTATACAGATAAAGGTTGTGGCGAAATGATAATATTTCTTCATTCTTAATTAAAATTTTGGAATTTGTGCGATTATTATGAAATTCAGAAAATGTATACTTTCAGGAAACAATCTCTCTATCTCTATGAGGTAATGGTAAGGTCTGCGTACATTTTACCACCCCCTCCAACCCCCCCCCCCCCCCTCTCCCGACCTCACTCGTGGATTCCATTGGATATATATGTTGTTATTGTTGTTGTGGGGAATGTTATACTTTTAATATGAGGCTTTCCGGTACAAATTTAAATTTTAATTGCGATTCAATATAAATACTAAATATCGAATGAAAAAATAAAAAAGTCATTATGTATACTTTAATTTTTAAACCACTTCAACTCTTTGACAAATTTTGGATGTTGGTCAAACATATGGAATCAAATTATTATTCTTTAAAAACAACCTTAATTTTGTATTATGTGATTGAATCTATTTGTCCTTGCAACATCTATTTAATTTTTTTAATCTCTCAACTAGGTTAATGGTTGGTAAAAGAGTCAAAAGGAAGAAAACAAAATAGAATACAAGAATTGCAACTCTTCCACTTCATTTTAATATATATATATATATATATATAAATGTCACAATTTTATGGTAATCAAAAATAAATTTAATTTTTAACATCAAGCAACTCTCAATAGTCAAGATGTCACAATTTTAAATTGTAGTATTACGACTCGTTGTTCGATATTCATTTCAAAAGCTAGATTAATCACGTGGTGCGTCAGAAATTCTTACTTTAATGGTAAAACGCATCCTATCATCAAAGGTGATTTTCATTCCAGGACACGAATCTGATACTCCTGATTAAGAATATAAGTTATGTAATTTATTTCAGAGCCTGATTAAATATGTGTCAGAAATTCTCACTTTAATGGTAAAATGCTCCCTATCATTAAAGACGATTTTTGTTCTAGGACTCGAATCTGACACCTCCGATTAAGAACAAAAGTTATCTAATTTGTATTCGTAAGGAAGTCAACAAAGTAATTATATAATTGCCGGCATAAGATTCTCAAACACCCAAATTGTTACAAAGACAATATTTTTTGTACATAATGTTAAGTTATTAAAAATTTAAAATCCCTCATAATATGTTTATACTATGTTAGTCCAAACTTCACACAAAAATTAGTCTTTGCAAAAGCAATGTCAATTACAAAATTTAGCCTCCATTTGCTCACTAGTAGATGGTTCATGGCATTTTCTTCTTTAATGATACTATTTATGTCTGGTGCAACTTTTATTTTTGGCCTTTATTCAGGGGAGATAAAATCAAAATTAGGTTATGATCAAACCACACTAAATTTGATTAGTTTTTTCAAGGATTTGGGTGGAAATTTAGCCATAATTTCTGGTCTAGCCATGGAAATTGTACCACCTAGGGCAATTTTGGCTATTGGTGCAATTTTGAATTTTTTTGGTTATTTCATGATATGGTTGGCTGTATCGGCGCGAATCTCGAGACCCCATGTATGGCAAATGTGTTTGTACATTTGCATTGGTGCAAATTCTCAGTCATTTGCAAACACCGGAGGAACTGTTACATGTGTCAAGAACTTTCCCGTTGATCGAGGGATTGTGTTAGGCCTATTAAAGGGCGCGGTTGGCCTAAGTGGCGCGATCATGACACAATTGTACCTTGCTTTTTATGGTGACAATGATGGCGAGTCTCTAATCTTACTAGTTGCTTGGTTACCGGTCCTTATCTCGTGTATATTCCTCCCATCGATTCGAATTATGAAGGTCAAAGTACAAGAAAAAGATATCAAAATGTTCTATAATCTTCTTTTTGTTTCACTTGGACTCGCAATTTTTCTCTTGATTATGATCATCCTACAAAGAAAGTTCACTTTTAATCGGACTCAGTATGTTTTAAGTGGTGTTGTTGTTCTAGTTCTAATGTTCTCTCCATTGATTTTAGTCATTAGAGAAGAACTTAACATTTGGAAGAAGAAAAAAGAACTAGTCCCTAACATTTCACATTTGAACGCGTCGATTCAAGTGGAAAATCCTCTTCCATCAACAAAAAATTGGAGTTTGTGCTTTCAGAACGCGTTTAGTCCACCAGAGAGAGGTGAAGATCACACAATCTTGCAAGCACTTTTCAACATTGACATGTTGATTCTATTTGTAGCTACAACACTTGGTGTTGGAGGGACATTGACATAGATCGATAACTTAGGTCAAATTGGAAAGGCCTTAGGCTATCCTGACTCAAGCATCAATACATTCGTCTCACTAGTAAGCATATGGAATTACCTCGGAAGAGTATCCACAGGATTCACCTCGGAAATCTTGTTAAAGAAGTACAATTTCCCGCGCCCCTTGATGCTCACTCTCGTCCTCCTACTTTCATGCATTGGCCATCTCCTCATTGCATTTGGTATTCGGAATTCACTCTACGTGTCCTCTCTTCTCATGGGGTTCTGTTTCGGAGCTCAATGGCCATTGATTTTATCGATAATTTCGGAGTTATTTGGACTAAAGTACTATGCTACATTGTACAATTTTGGCTCTGTGGCTAGTCCTATAGGTGGATATATACTCAATGTGAGAGTTGCTGGTCATTTATATGATAAAGAAGCATTGAAACAATTAGAAGCTAAGGGAATTTTCACAAGAAAAATTGGAGAAGAGTTGAATTGTGTTGGGGTACAATGTTATAAACAAGCATTTTTAATAATTAGTGGTGCTACATTTGTAGGAAGTATTGTTTCATTGATTTTGGTGTTAAGAACAAGAAGATTTTATGCTGGTGATATATACAAGAAATTTAAAGAAGAGAGTCAAGTGGTGCATGGCACTATTGTCACTTAAGAACAGAGGTCGATTCAAAATTTTAAATCAACAATGTCAGTTTGAGCATTATTATTTTGTAATGATGGTGTCAATTTAGTAAATGAATATTATTGTTTTTAAAAAATATACACCAAGGAAAAGACATTGGCTAGCTTTAATTTGTCTATGTACATTTTTTTTTTGTTTCATTTAATTGCCATGTTGCTTGTATCTCCTTCTACATACATATAATAAAGTTAGGGAACAAAAAAAATTGTTGTCACATGCTTATATCATGCACTTCACATATGAATACAATTAATTTTAAATTCTTGCTTATTTTGTATGTCTATTCACTTCGAAATAACGAGATATATGTATATATCATGCAATATTCATGTCACATATGTGAACACAATTAATTTTAAAATTCTTGCTTATTTTGTTTGTCTATTGACTTCGGTATAACGGGACATATGCATATATCATGCAATATGCGTGTCACAACTCACAGGTGAACACCAATTAATCTTCAGTTCTTACTTATTTTGTATGTCTACCTAGTTTAAGATAATTTTATATACACAATTTTGTAATTAAATTTGACAAAATTATAGTTGAAGTCTAATCATTTAACGACCACATGTTTGTTAAAATTGGGTACAAGTTAAATAGTTCAAAAAAATAAAAATAAAATTGGGTAGATTAAAATAGTAGTGTTCAAAGAGGATATTCACAAAAAATTTACCTTAAATTCAATGATCGACATTATAACAACAATAACAAATATATCCAGTATATATAGTCTCATAAACCGAAGAGAGTATAGTGTACACAAACTTTATATCTATCTCATAGAGATAGTGAAATAGTATCTAAAAGCCCCTTGACTTGAGTAATGCTTATCAAAGTTAAAAGAAAAATAAAGAAGTAAAATAATAATAATAATAATAATAATAATAATAATAATAATAATAATAATAATAATAATAATAATAATAATAATAATAATTAATAATAGGAAAAACATAACATAGCAATTTCACCAAAAATGGCAGATATTAAATCATAGAGGTATAATTTCACCAAAAATAAGTGGAAGTTTCCATCAAATAATTTCAATTTAAACTCCAATTTCAAAAATTAATACTAGCATACAAAATATTAATTTGAATATGCGTGTTCCTCTTGGTAGGGATTTAGGTCATGCTGATGCAAATATAAGCTAGGAGGCATAATTGGTACCCTTTTTTCTTTCGTATCAGATATTCATATTAGCGGCCTGACTAATTTAAATTCAGATCGTATAAAATCAATTTAACGAAGACGCTCTCTTCGAGAAGAGTTAAATATGAAAGTGATCCTAATCAACTTACATTATCCATGGTGGTAAAATCGTTCTTTGCACTACTAGAAAGCAAGAAATTAACGATGGATAATAGTTAGTAATTAAACATTATTGATAAATATAATTAGTTAGGAGCTTTTCAGCGAATTTAGCTAGAGATTATCAATAAATTCCGTAGTTAATTTTGTTAATTCTTACCATAATATTAACATTATTGTTGGTCCCAATTTTTATAATCCAACAAAAGTTGAAACCACGTGATAGCATGCACAATGGAGGGGACCTCAAGGAGATTACGACTCCGCATTAACCTGGTTACGTGGGAGACTCAATATCTAATGACGAAATCAGAATTTTTAATAAAAAATTTTAAAATATATAAAAAATAAACATACGAAGAAGTTTCAAGATTATATATATATGTGTGTAATTTTTCAATGAAGACATAGGGGCTCGGATAAATTCCCTTCTGGTAACCTAGCTCCACCCCTGCTAATAGTAGGCTTGGGTTGTTTGGGGGTGTGATTTTCATCGGGAAAAATCGAATTGTACCTCCTTCCTTACCTATAGCTCCACCCTCAATCACGGTGGGTGCTCCATTTTTCTTTGCTCTCTCATCTGATCTAGGTATTCGATTTGAGATTTAACTAATCCAAATTCATCTGAAATTAGAACTCATGATCTTTGATTGAAAATAAAGCGATATTTATCGCTACACACTACAATTTAATATTTTTTGTGGTTGTAATAAGTGCAACTTAATATAGCTATACAAATTAACTTCAAACATGCTATATTGTTGGTCAATATACACTCTTTATACATCCATCAAGAACATTTTTATAGTGGAAAATGAAAATGATGGATCATGAAAACTACAAATTAGGTTTTCTTTATCTAGTTAAACCCACCCAACAAATTAGGAAAGTGAGGTATGGAATTTTCCTAAATACCAAAAATACTATTATATAGTTATTACACGTAAAAAGGTCACATAGTAGTGCTCCCACTTTGTGACAATTCAATGAACAAATAGGACAAATTTAGTGTCTAGTCAAATTCTAAAAGAGATATACAAGATTTTCTTTTCCCTATTATATAATTCCCATTCTAGACTCGTCATGACAGAAATAGTGACGGAATCAGAAATTTTGCTATATATAGAAGGTTTTAATCTTATATTTATATTGATTGCTTATATAGTCCTTAACTATATATTTGGGGCGGATATATATGACATAGATAGACGAAAGTATTGAGATTGCAAATATTCTCAAATATTCTCTTTCCTTATTTTACAGATTGCAAATATTCCCTTCCCTTATTTTACTCCCAACCAAATATTCTATTCCATTTTTACAGCTTAGGATATTCTATTCCATTTTTACAGCTCTTGTATTGCCTATTTAAGCTTGTACATCTTCTTGTTCATAGCAACCAAGAAAAGGATACACAGTGAATAAAATAAAACCTTTGGGTCAGATTCTTCATGGTATCAGAGCAGTGATCATTACGCTCGATCCAAACCCGAATCCTAAAGTCCTTTTCACCACCTCACCGATATGGCAGAAGGTGCAAACAAGGATCTTGCCAAGACTGATGTTAACGCCTCAGACCACAACTCGCCATACTATCTCCACCCCTCCGATTACCCGAGGCAGATACATGTCAACGACGCCTTGACCGACAACAACTACCTTGATTGGGTCCAAGAGATGGAGAATTTCTTGTTCGCCAAGAACAAGATCGGCTTCATCGATGGAACCATCAAAAGGCCGGAAGCGGACGATGCTAGTTATATGGCATGGATGCGATGCGATGCAATGATTAAAGGGTGGCTTACTACAGCCATGGAAAAAGAAATTCGAGGAAGCGTGAAATACGCCAATTCGGCATCGGAAATCTGGAAGGATCTTAAAGAACGATTCGGTAAAAAAAGCGCACCGCGTGCGTATGAATTGAAGCAAGCTATCTCGAACACTAGACAAGAAGGGATGACCGTTTCAGCCTATTACACAAAACTGCGTGGATTATGGGATGAAATGCAGTCCTTCCTGCCTGCTCCAGTTTGCAAATGCAATGGATGTACCTGTGGCATTGGAAAATCTCTTAGGGAACTCAAGGAAAAGGAGCAGCTTTATGAGTTTCTTATGGGTCTAGGTGGTGAGTTCTCCATCATTAGAACCCAGATACTTGCCACTAAGCCAATCCCATCTTTGGGAAATGCATATCACCTCGTTGCCGAGGATGAGCAACAAAGATCTATAGCCGGTGGGAAGAAACCTGTGAGTGAAACGATGGCCTTCCAAGCCTCCACGAAACGCCGCGGGACACCAAATTGGGTCGGCCAGAAAGAAAACAAAGGCCACTGTGATCACTGTGGCAGAGACGGACATACACGAGACGGGTGTTTCAAGATAATTGGCTACCCGAAATAGTGGAATGTGAAGAACAAACGAGAAAAGGTGAAGCCAAAGGCGGCCTGCGCGGAAACGGAACCAGATTTGACAAAAGAACAATATGAGCAGTTCCAAAAGCATTTTGCGGCTGAAGGTAAACCGGCACATAATGAACCTCCACGCACCGCAAATATGGCTGGTAAGTTTAGACACAATGATAAATGGATAGTCGATTCTGGATGTACGGAACATATAACACACAGGTCCGATGCTCTCGAAAATCGAATCGAATCGAGAGACGAACCACCCATAATTATACCGAATGGAGAAAGCATACCAGTCGAAGGAAGGGGCAGCCATACTTTGCAAAACGGGACAAAAGTGCAAGATGTGTTGCATGTTCCACAATTTACTTTTAATCTCTTGTCAGTAAGCAAACTCACAAAGGATCTAAGTTGTGCCATAACCTTCTTTCCAAATTTCTTTGTTATGCAGGGACTACGTTCGAGGAAATTGATTGGAGCGGGTAGGTGCGAAGATGGTCTATATCAAATGGGGATGCTTGGTGCTAGGAGGAAGGCAATGATGGTGACTGGTGACTTATGGCATAAACGGCTCGGACATGCGGGTGATGAGAAGTTATCCCAAATAAAGTTTCTTAGCAATTTTTCTTTTAAGAACAGCAACAACGTTTGTGATTCTTGTATGAGGTCAAAATTTACTAGATTACCTTTTCCCACTAGCATGACCAAAACAAATGCTTGTTTCGAACTCATTCATTGTGATATATGGGGTAAGTACCGCACGCCTTCGCTTACAAAGGCCAACTATTTTCTAACAATAGTTGATGACTACAGCAGAACCGTATGGGTCTACCTTCTCAGGCATAAGCATGAAGCGAGCACGTGCATAATTCATTTTTACGAAATGGTCAAAACACAGTTTGAGAAGAAAATAAAAAGGATAAGGTGCGACAATGGTGGGGAATTCATTTCCAACCGAATGATGAATTTCTATGAAGAACGAGGAATCATGTTGGAAACAACGTGTCCACATACTCCGCAACAAAATGGAATCGTGGAAAGAAAACATAGGCACTTGCTTGATACGGCGCGTGCACTCATGTTCGAAGCAAGTCTTCCAAAAAAATTTTGGGGTGAATGCATCTTGACCGCAACATACATCATAAATAGGTTACCCTCGAAGGTCATTGAAGGCAAAACTCCATACGAGTTGCTACACGGTGAAAAACCGAACTACGACCACATGAGGGTCCTAGGTTGCTTGGCGTACTATCGAAGCATTGAAACAAATGGAGACAAATTTGAGATAAGAGGGAGACCGGGTGTATTCATGGGGTATCCTAATGGAACAAAAGGATACAAAATTTATGACCCAAAAGGTGGGAAGATTATTACTTCAAGAGATGTTCGATTTGCTGAAAAGACTTTTCCATTTGCCACAAAAATCGAGCAGACTAAAGAGGAGAATGTGTTTACCACATTCATGGATAAAGAAGATGGGCCCAGCAGGCCTAACGAAGCAAGCATCGAAAATTTGGGTTCAGGCAATCCAGAAGACCAACATGATGAAGAGGAAGAACTAGAAGTACCAAACCAATTCAGCCTAAGTGATGTTGGGCCGATTTTTGATGGGCCGAGTAATACCACTCCTCAAACAGAAACAACAAATGAGCCTTCTGTTGGTGAAACCCAAAATGAAAATGGTGAAAATGTCGCACAAGGAAGGGAGAGACGAGCTCGAACTAGACCCGCAAGACTTAAAGACTATGATGTGAAGCTTCCGCCATCTATAGACCATCCGCCCCCCGCCTCCGATCAAGAACCCTCAACGGTATGTCCCATTGCCAACTTTGTTTCTTATGAAAAATTTTCGAAATCTCACAAAGCATTCCTAGCGGCCATCACCGAAAATGATGAGCCCAAAAGTTTTAGGCAAGCCGTACAGGACCAACATTGGAGGGATGCCATGCAAAGTGAGATAAAGGCCCTTGAAGAAAATGGTACTTGGACCATCGAAGACCTGCCTGACGGCAAACGAGTTATAGACTCGAAGTGGGTGTACAAAACGAAATTTAAACCGAATGGTGAAGTCGAAAGATACAAGGCAAGACTTGTCGCCAAAGGCTATACACAAATGGAAGGTGTCGATTACCATGACACGTTTGCCCCCGTAGCAAAGTTGGTGACCGTAAGAAGCCTCATTGCCGTCGCCATCAAAAGGGATTGGAGTATTCATCAACTTGACGTGAACAATGCATTCTTGCACGGTGACTTACATGAAGAGGTATACATGCGCATACCACAAGGTTACGATAAAGGGGGAGGAACAAAGGTGTGTAGGCTGAAGAAATCACTATACGGGTTGAAGCAAGCCTCGAGAAATTGGTATCAAAAGTTTACGTCGGCCCTTTTGGAACTCAATTACAAGCAATCTGCTGCGGACCACTCGCTTTTCATATACAAGGAAGGAAGTATCTTTGTCACCGCCCTCATATACGTAGACGACGTCATTATGGCGGGAAATGATGAACACAAAGTCAAAGAAACAAAGAAGTTCCTGAATGACAAGTTTAGCATCAAAGATCTCGGGCCGCTAAAGTATTTTCTCGGGATAGAAGTCGCTCGAACCAAAGATGGGATAGTGCTAAGTCAACGAAAATACACCCTTGACATCCTTGAAGATAGTGGAATGCTAGGATGTAGACCATGCACCTTCCCCATGGAACAGAACGCAAAGCTGGATAAAGGAGAAGAGGACGTTCGAGTCGATGCTAGCAAATATCGAAGACTAGTTGGCCGATTGCTCTACCTCCAAGCCACGAGACCGGATCTTGCCTACTCGGTAAACGTCCTAAGCCAGTTCGTCTCAGACCCTCGACAGAAACACATGGACGCAGCCATGAGAGTTCTTCGCTACCTAAAAGCAACTTCGGGACAAGGCATTTTCTTTCCGAAAGAAGGAGGGATGGATTTGGTAGCATACTGTGATGCGGACTGGATGGGATGCTCACTCACTCGGAGGTCTAGGACAGGATATGTTCTTCTTTTGGGGGGAGCTCCTATCTCGTGGAAATCAAAGAAGCAATCAGTTGTTTCGCGCTCCTCAGCTGAAGCGGAATATCGCGCCATGGCTAACGCCACTAGTGAAATACTGTGGATGCGTTGGTTGTTAGAAGGACTAGAAACAAGACAACATAGCTCTACACCTCTCTTCTGTGATAACAATGCGGCACGACATATTGCTAATAATCCGGTCTTTCACGAACGAACAAAGCACGTGGAAATGGATTGTTACTTTGTCAGGGAACGAGTCGAGTCACAGGAAATCAAGCCGTTTTACGTAGACACGAAGACACAGATAGCCGATCTCCTCACAAAGGCTTTGGGGGCTAAACAACTCGAGTTCCTTCTAGTCAAGATGGGCATGCGGAATCTACATGCTCCACCTTGAGGGGGAGTATTGAGATTGCAAATATTCTCAAATATTCTCTTTCCTTATTTTACAGATTGCAAATATTCCCTTCCCTTATTTTACTCCCAACCAAATATTCTATTCCATTTTTACAGCTTAGGATATTCTATTCCATTTTTACAGCTCTTGTATTGCCTATTTAAGCTTGTACATCTTCTTGTTCATAGCAACCAAGAAAAGGATACACAGTGAATAAAATAAAACCTTTGGGTCAGATTCTTCAGAAAGAACATCACATACATGCCGAAGGTACATCTGATATCTTTTGAGTTGAGGATCTTCCGAAAACAATCTTTCTATCTCTATGAGGTCATGATTTTCCCCAGACCCTACTTGTGAAATTTCACTAAGTATGTTGTAGTTGTTGTTTGCTTATATAGTCACTTAACTATTGAGAATCATACACTATAAAAATACATGAAATTAGCTACAAAATTTATCAGCACTAATTTACAACTAATAAATCACTAAAACAATCCCAGCTAATTGAATTTTCTAATAATCCATAATCAAATGAAAATAGCATAAGATTTTTATTGTTTAGCTACGAAATATATATTTAAAAAAATATATATATGATAATGTTAAGAATAACATAATATTTGACCTTGTAAAATTAAAATTCTCAACAATTTGGACCCTCCAAAATAATATTCACGTGTAAAGATACATAGAATCGTCTGATTTTGTACTACACCTAATTTATTTACATGTTTAAGGTAGAAAAAATTTAAGTTGTCATTTTCATTATTTTAAGGACCCTCCACTTGCAAAAGCAAAAGAAAACAAAAGGAAAAAAGGATGGTCAAATATCAAGTCAATGTGAAATTCCATTCCTAAGTTTAGATAATCACAATAACACACTATCATCGAGTTGTGACGGAATGAATAAGATATATTTTTAATAAGAGTTTTCGAGTTCGAGTCTTGAAATAAAAACAATCATAATAATGATTGTTTTCCACTTTAATGAGCTTTCCGTAACTTATTTTTAGATTAGTCAGCATCAAAGCGCGTATTAGACAGATAATTTTCAAGAATGACTTGGAAGTGAACGAACTTAAACGTTTGACTTCACTTACCTCATACCGGACTTAAATCAATAAGTTTCGGCTTTTGACCTTAAAGAACCCTATAAGGCAAGCGAAGGTCGTCAAAAGTTCAAAATCCCTCATTTCCAAGATTGTATTATTGCATGCGATTTCTTGATTTCGGACATAGAATGAGAAATTTTTATAAAAGAAGTCCTTTTTAACACAAATTATATACCTACCAAACAAATATATATATATATATATATATATATATATATAGTCCCATAGTGCACTCAACATTTACATAACCAAAACATTCAACCAAATAAAATCACACAAAATACATCTCCTTATCATCATAAGCCAAAAAAGCCAAAAATATGGTGAACACTAAGTTGATGAATGGACATGGTGGCCTAAACTCCATGGCGAGTTTTGGCCACCATGTCTTCACAGGACGATGGTTCATGGTATTCGCGAACCTTTTAATCATGTCCATGGCTGGTGCAACCTACATGTTTGGCCTCTATAGCGATGAAATCAAATCATCCTTAGGGTATGACCAAACCACGTTAAATTTGTTAAGTTTCTTCAAAGATTTAGGTGGTAATGTTGGGATTATCTCGGGTTTAATCAACGAGGTAACTCCACCATGGGTTGTTCTATTGATTGGCGCAATCATGAATTTTTTCGGGTATTTTATGATTTGGCTATGTGTCACAGGACACATAGCCAAACCACATATTTGGCAAATGTGTTTGTACATTTGCATTGGTGCAAATTCACAAACATTTGTTAATACTGGTGCATTAGTCACTTGTGTTAAAAATTTCCCAGAGAGCAGGGGAAGTTTATTAGGCTTATTAAAAGGATTTGTTGGTCTAAGTGGTGCAATTATAACACAATTGTACCATGCTTTTTATGGTAACAATGGTAAGTCATTGATTTTGTTGATTGCTTGGCTTCCTACTGTTGTTTCTTGTATTTTTCTGCGAACGATTCGGATTTTGAAGGTCGTTCGACAGGCTAATGAGACCAAAATATTCTACAAACTCTTGTACATTTCACTTGGCCTAGCTGGTTTCATCATGGTAGTGATCATCATTCAAAACATGATCAATTTCGCGAGGTTCGAGTATGCAGGAAGTGCAGCTGTTGTATTGATTTTGCTCTTTGCCCCGTTGATCATCGTGTTTCAAGAAGAAATTAAGCTTTGGTATATTAAGCAACAAGCGTTGGATGAACCTCAATTGAAAGTCGTCAGTGAAAATCCACCTTCTGTAGGACTGACTTCACCTCAAAAGCTAGCTTCGAGTGAACATGAGGAGAATTTATCATCAGTAGAACTGACTCAGCCCCAGAAGCTAAGTCAGGATGAATATGAGGAAAATCTGTCATCAGTGGAACTGACTCAACCCCATAAGGTAGCTCAGGATCAAACGTCTTGCTTTAGCAATGTGTTTAATCCACCACCAAGAGGGGAGGATTATACGATATTGCAAGCGCTTTTTAGCATAGACATGATCATTCTTTTCATCGCGACAACATTTGGTGTGGGAGGGACATTGACAGCTATCGATAACTTAGGTCAAATCGGGAAATCCCTAGGCTATCCTGAGAAAAGCATCACGACGTTTGTGTCACTAGTAAGCATTTGGAACTATCTTGGACGGGTAGTCTCAGGATTTGTCTCCGAATATTTCCTAAAAAAGTACAAATTCCCGCGCCCTATGATGCTCACATTATTCCTCCTCCTCTCATGTTCAGGCCATCTACTCATCGCGTTTGGTGTCCCAAACTCCCTCTACATCGCGTCTATACTAATGGGATTTTGTTTCGGAGCTCAATGGCCTTTGATTTTCGCGATTATATCGGAGTTATTTGGGTTGAAATACTACTCAACATTGTACAATTTTGGTGGTGGTGCTAGCCCTGTTGGTGCATATTTGCTTAATGTTAGAGTAACTGGCCATTTGTATGATAAAGTGGCTAAAAAGCAAATGTTAGCAAAGGGGCTAAAAAGGGAAATTGGTCAAGATTTAACATGCATTGGAGTGGAATGTTACAAATTGGCCTTTCTTATAATTACTGGGGCTACATTGTTAAGTTGTGCTATTTCTTTAATTTTGGTTATTAGGACAAGGAAATTTTATAAAGGTGATATTTATAAGAAGTTTAGGGAACAAGCCATTGTTGTTGATGATCCTAAACAAGTAAGAAGTCATTAAGTAATTTTATTACTATGTATATATAATGATAATTTTATATATAATTCTCTCATATAATGTGTTGTTATTACTGTGCGATTATTATTCGTCATTTATTTTGTTGCTTTTATTGTCTTTATAAATTTTTATTTGTTCTCCACTCTAGTCGGTGTTTCATAACTAGTATTTTCTGTTGTTGGAGATAATATTTTTGAGATAAGGGTCTTTTGGAAACAGAGTTTTTATCTTTATGAGGTAGTGATAAGGTCTGCTTATATTTTACCCATTCCAGACCTCATTTGAGGGATTTCACCGAGTATGTTGTTATTGTTATCGTCTTTTTTCTTCTATCATAGTTTTTCGTATTTTTTCTATCATTGATTTTGATTTATGTGTCTTATTTACTTTTTCTTTTTTAGTTTGTTTGAAAAGACATTATATTTTCGACATGTGGATTGATATACATAGTACATAGTATAGAAGACTTAATCATAACTTTTTCGTTTTTCGTTTTCATTCAATATATCCAACATTTTTATCAGAATCTTAATTAATTCAATTTCATATTGTGTAAGGTTAATTAAAGGAAGAAAAAACTCCTTATCAAAATTTTTTGCATTCTTAAAATTCGAACTCTGAGATCATATCCAACCGCTAGTCTTGATAGTAATACATTCATAGTAACATAAAAGTCGAAGAATGCATCTATTGAGATACTTATATTTATATGTATGTTTGTAATGCGAAGACAGATATTTGAAAAAAGTGAATATTGAATGAAATTACTAATACTTCCTTCGTTTTCTTCTTACTTGTTCATCGTTGAGACTTTTCTTTAAAAAGAATTATTTAGTAGATGTTTCATTTATTAAATTATCTTATTCAATTATATTTTGAAAATTTGATTTCACTATATTTAATGTAAATTTTATCAAAATGCAAAAGCTCAAAACTCAATAGATTCAACTTTTGCAACTTATTGATAATGCATATATTCTTTACATAATAAATCAAATATGTTTTTTCTATAAATATAATTAAAAATTTAAAATTTAAATGAAATATGACTTTGTAATATAATAATAAATAATTATTATTATTAATTAAAAAATTAAACTTCTTAAGAGCTTATTGGGCTTCTCCTAACATTCTATCAAGATTATTGGGCCTTCAAACTTTATATCGGGTCAAAAATTGAATAAGATTAGATAGTCTTATTAAATTAATTTTCGAATGATTCATTGATGAAATCGAGGATTAGCTACGACTATTTAAAATCGTATCCAAATTGATAATTCGAATAAAAAAGTTATTGATTTATCAGTAATGAATTATTAGTTTACCAGTTTTATTATTTGATCTTTGTATTATCGAGTTATCGATTCTTAACGATTTTAGGTTTTTTCTTAACAGGTTAATCAATAATTCGATACTAAATTATATTTATACCATTTTGGTGTATCATAAACTCCTTAACTTAGAGTTTAGTTTCATACATTTATTTTTTATTGTCTCAAACTCTCGATTATTCTTTAATGTGACAAATATTTACTTTTGAATAAATGCAATATATCAACTCGTGTGCATTATTCATTTGATTTGTCACCTTGTTTCTAAGTGGTTTTCAATATTCCTTTTTATGTGTCAAATCTTAACAGTTAAACTAATAACCAAATTGATAACGATCAATAACCAATAAATCAATAATTGATAATATGCTAACATTTAGTATGCTTATAAACCAATAATTGATAATTGAATCGATAACTTTTAAAATTAAATCAAGCCGACTGATATGCAGCCTTAACCCTAACTAAGTGTAAATAAATTTCTTGTGATTTTTCTTCTTTCTTTCACCAAAGCTAGGGGTAACAATTGGATGGGTTGGGTCAAATTTGAGCGGGTTATAATTGGTCAAGAGAACAAACGGGTCAAGACCCAACCCAACCCAAAATATGCTTGGGTCAAAACGGGTTGAATAATGGGTCATAGAGGAGGTCAAGACCCAAATTGACCCAACTTTTACTAAGTTTTACTTACTTTATTTATTTTTTTTCAATATTTTAGTACTCAATTAAATTATATTTTTCTTTATTATGGCTATATAAACATATCAAATAAAAAAAATATTTTAAAAATATTTTGACAAGATTTCTCTCGAGTCAATTCAGGTTGAATATCAACCCAATTTTAAATAGGTTGAAATGAGTTGGGTTGAGATGGATTGAACATTAATCCGTCCAAACTTCAATGAGCTGAACGAATTAAACGAGTTGGGTATAATTTTGCCACCCTGATCAAAGCACACGCATCTCTTCTTCTTTTTTTTTTAAATAATTAATTTGTCTTCTTCTTTAAGATTTTGTTTAAATTTTTCTTTTTTAATTCTTTAATTATTTTTTTCATATATAATATAAAATGGATAAAATATTAAAATTTTCAAAAAAAGCAAAATGGTCAAAGGAGATGGGCCCCATGAAGAACCAAAGTTCAAAAAAGTAGCTTCGAGCCTTGAATTATTAATGGACAGCATGTTCTATACATGTTGGGCTCAAAAAGTCTTCGTGTATTGTAATCTGTTTCAAATTATGTGTCGTATTTTTTTATAAATAAATAAATATATTCAGTAAAAAATATTTTTAATTATTTTATTTTTATTTATATGTATTAAAATGGCATATTTTGTTATTGAATATTACAAAGGTTAAAATAGAAAAAAAAATTACTCTTTTTATCTTAATTTATATATTTACTTTTCTTTTTAATCCGTTTCAATTTTTTTTTCTTCTACGTTATCCAAGATTTGTTGTTTTATTAGCTCTACGTTCGAGGACGTTGAAAAGAAAAAAAGAAACTTTACCTCATTTCATGCTAATGGCAGGTAAGTAATTGAAAATTAAGTAATGGACACTGAGATATCGGGATAATTTATTTCAGAATAAAATAGATTAATAATAAATATATTTTTTTAATTTTTTTTTTCATATATCACTTTTTATATTCGTAAAGATTATTCTTAAAAATAAATAATTTGTTCTTAAAATTTGAATAGTGTATATTATTTTGAATGAAATAAATTAAATCAAATATTCAAAAAGAAATAATCTCATAATAACTAATCATATTGTAACTTGTATTCCAATCAAATGACTCCTAAATATATTTGGTCTTTAATTCAAGATAATAGAGAGATTGACATTGATGTCACACATCAAAATAGAGATTGTGTCTTTGAATTTTGTGCGACAAAAAAGTACTTCATAAACTTAAAAATTTCTGCAAAGTGATGGTTAAATTGACTACATGTGTTATATGATTTGGGGTGGAGTGTCGACCAGATAATAATTTTCATGCTCATAAGATGAAAATTGCGAAAACAAGAATGCATGGTCATACTAAGAGAGATAAGATTAAAAATGAAGATATAAAGTGGAAGTGATGGATCCCGTATGGACAAGACGAGGAAACTGAGGTGAAAATAGTTTCAGATTAACAAGTGATGAGAAGAAGCGTAGATTCCCTAATGACAAGGTCTGAGAAGTGTGGATGTTTGGAGAGAAAGTGATTAGACAGAATATAATGAATTGTAAATTAAGATAAATAATTAACAGATAATAGAATGTTCTCTCGCTTTTCATAAAATAAAATACGCGGTCATATATATTTATATCTACTTTCTTACCATTAGTATTAGCACTGCTCTTTTTCACTTCAATTAAGGTTGAATGATAATAAAAATGGTCTCTTAAAGGATTAAAATTATTTTTAAAAAAAGTGAATGCAAAGAATTCAAGATAATACAAAATGTGGGCCTAATAATAGTTAAAGTTTGCTAAAAAGAAGTTTGGATACTTTATAATGTCTCATGAGAAAAGAATATACCTCTCCTCCCATGCTTGAAAATGGATTATGTAATTATTTATATATGCAACGATAACATACCCAATGAAATCTCACAAGTGGGGTCTGGGGAGAGTAGAACATACGCATACCTTACCACTACCTCATAGAGATAGAGAGACTGTTTTCTGGGACCCCTCGTCTCAAAAACCCAAAAGCGGAATAAACTAGATATAGAAAAAGAGAAGGAAAAGAAAGACACGTGATAGTATGCAAATACGATAAATTTAACATAACAAAATGAAAAATAACAACATAAGATATAAAGGCAATGTAAATACACTAATAGTAAACGAATATAATGGCAACATACGATGTAATTATTTATATAAAAAATAATAATTTCTTACATTTATTTTTCATTTCATTTTTAACTTTTTTGTATCTAAATGATTTTAGATAAAGCAATGATGCATTTAGAAATATTATAATATTAAATAAGTTTAAATTATATATATCATTAGTAGAACATGTTATATTATTGTATCACTTAAAAGATATTTATATGTAAGTCTTGTTAAAATATGAATAATAATCTTAAAATAGGATAATTTATCTATTACAACATGTAAATATTAACTAATTATATATATATATATAAATTTTATACAAAAATTATTAAGTTCTCATAAACTCATAAGATATAGGCTGAATCCTCCATTATAGGTACTCCGATGATTATCAAATTAATAATTTATATATATGAAATAACTTTTTAAAGAAAATACATAATTTGAACTAAAATTACTTCTTCCGTGAAACATTCTTTTTACACACGAGCTCAAACCCTTGCTCGAAGGTTCAATCAACCCTTTGTTAGTTTGTGCTAAAAAGAACCTCAAATATAAATCTATCAAGTTTAAATTCAAGATCCGACTATAAATTTTATGATGAAAAAATTAACGAAAAAGTTTAAAAAGAATTTAATATTAAAAAAATATCAGGCGGGAAAATCCAATAATTTTAAAAATAATTACTGTTAGTGCTAGGGTGCTAGTCATAATTTGATAACAATCAATTTGTTTCTTGGGACAATAACTACCCTATAACTTTATTTATTTATTTTTAAGAAAAGGATAAAGATTTTTTCTCCGTTCACTTTTATTTGTCACGATTTCACTTCTCAAGGTCAAATTATATGAAATTTGATTAATATTTTAAGATTTATTTTTTATCATATTAATATGAAAAGGATTGCAACTAATAACATTTTTCGTATACCATTCAACCATCTGAATTTTATATTTCAAATATTAAATTTAGCTACTTCAATTTAGCTTTGAAGTTTAGTCAAATTGACCTCGAAAAGTGAAACCGTGATAAATAAAAGTAAACGGAGGAAGTACAAAGTAGTTGCACGACTTGTCATTCAAATAGAATGATTTTTATTTTATATTTTTAAATAAATTATGCCTAACGATAAAATTTCTTTAAAATATATAAACATAATTTACGAGATATTATAATATAAAAATATTAAATTATAATTTGCAAAAATAAATAATTATTATTTATTTTATGAAAAATAAAAATTGAAGACCAACACAAAAATGAGCTAAAAGTGTAAATACCCAAAAGGCATAGAGCCAAAAATTAGGGTAACTTTTCAGTTTTAACCAAATAACTGAGCAAATTACGGTGCTAAAGGCTGCAAATAAAAAGAAGGTTCTTTTTGCAAAGTGTTTACTGTTCCAATGGGCCCATAAGGGCTTTTTGTGAAAATGGGTTTTAGCTAGAATGAGTTCGGATCTTGAAAATGAGTGGTCGGAAACTTTTAAGGCTCGTTTATCGATGAATATATTTTCAAAGTTAAAAGCTTGTTAAATTTGGAGTTTCGATCATAAGGCAAGTAAGGATAAATGGTTAAGATTGTACGCTTCCAAAGTTAATTCTCGTAAATCATGTGATGAATTTTGGAACGAAGAAATAATACGAACCGCCTATTTTTCAAAGAAATAACACAGAATGCTTTTGAATATAAATAATCTTGAACTTTCACCTAATGAGCAAACATTCGAGGTCAAAAATCAAAATTTGTAAACTTGAAGTTTTGCCACCAGACAAGCGAAGTTTAAAGTTCAAGACAATCCACGTCTAGGATCATTTTTATAAATCAGTTAATGAGTTCTGATACGAAGAAATAACACAGACTAGCCATTTTTCCAAGAAATTAAACTCCATGACCTTGAAAATTGACGATTTTAAACTTTTGACCGTATTAACCTCATGAGTCAAAATTTTAACGACCTGAAATCAAAAGTTAAAGATGATTATTCATTTAAATGATCTTTATATACATATGTTTTAAAAAGTCATTATCGTAAATTAAAATTTTATGAATAACATCATTAAATTCTACTTATAAATTTGAAACTCTATAATATTATTATTATTATTAATATTATTTTTAATTATAAAAGTTGGTAATTATAAAACTCTATAACATGATGCCATAAAGTTGCTCAACAACTTGTCTCCAATGCTCAGAGAGGAAGTGACAAGTAGAATAATTACTACTCCCTCCCCCTATAGGAATGGCAATGGAACGGTGCGAGTTAAGTTCAATTCGTAAATTTTTTAATTCACTTTGTTTTATTGCGTATGATAATTTTTTTTCATTTTCAATTTATTCTGCTTTGTCTCATTTAGACCTGTCCGGCATAAATTTACCCCGCTTAAATTTTCTTTTTTTTATTCTTTAATTGAATTTAATATGAAAAATGAAAATTCGTAATCTTTTTGTAATTTTTTGTTAATTAACATCTCAACAATTAATTAACTATTTTTAGTTGACATTTCAACAGTTATTTCTTAATTCTTAATTAAAAGCATCTAAGTAACATTTCAACAACTAACAATTTTACCGGACATGTCTAGTTTAAATTCTAGGAAAAAATTAAAATTAAAGTCAATATTTAATATAAAAAGTTTATATCTTTGATTTTTACTAATTACAAAAATTTAATTTTCTTCAAATTCCTATTTGATTCTTTAAACCCTCAACCCGCCCCGCCCCGCCCCGCACTACATAACTTTAAATCTACCCCGCCCTGCACCCGCACCCACCACGTACCCGCCCCGCTCTGCCTTGTTGCTATCCCTACCTCCATACCATTTTATATGACACCCTTTGACTTGACACAATATTTAAGAAAAAAAAGGAAGACTTTTTAAAATTGGTGGTTTAAAAATCATTCTTACACATTTGTGTGCCTGCAAATCATTTTATTAAGGGTAGAAAGAGAGTTTATAAATTGTTTTCAATTAGAGTAAAGTATCAATCTTTTTGAGACGAACCAAAAAAAGAAAAATGCCACGTAAAATGAAAAGAGGGAGTATTATTATAAGAATTAAAAAAAAGAAAAAATTATTACTATTTTATTATTATAGGAAATAATAATGTTAAAAGACATAGGTCAGTTATACATGGCCCTTAAATAAGGACTTGAGTGGTCCACTATAAAGACTTTTTTGGTTTCCCCAATATCCAAACCAGTTTTATTGAAAATAAAGTATGAAAATTTCATGTAAAAGAAGGTTGAGATTACACTTTTGCATCCTTCTATGTTCTATTCTTTTTACCGGAAGGATTCTCAGTTACATAAATATTTGAATTTTAAAAGTCTTTATTTGAAATACGATATCAAGTTGGAAGGTGTTATAAGAAATAAGTCAAAAGAAGTAGTATTTTTAGCCATTTAAAAGTTTGGCCAAACATGCTATAAACAATACATATCTGATAGTGGTACTTTTTCAATACTGTAAAACAATTTAGGAAAAAAAATAGCGTGTTTATCGTAAAATAGATAATATCATATCATATTAAAAATATTTTTAATTGTATTTTGTATTCACACAGATAAAATTGCTTTGAATGGGACGAAAAGAAAGAAAAATGACCATCCGACGCACGAAGAATTCTATATTCACATAAAGTTTGAAAAATGATCGCGCTATAAAAGAAATATAGATAAGAGTATCACGATACAAACATGAACCAATACACAAAGTATCACACATTTATGTAGAGTTAGAGAAAGGATCGCTACTTTTAAAAAAAAAGTGATATAATATAAATGACTTATCATGATACCAAGACTCGACTGTGTGACCTTTATAAATCACAAGACGGTCTATCTCGACGCGCAAATATCATTAATTGATTTCACTGCTGAAACTCTAATTTGTATATCATACGGAAATAGTGGTAAACTCAGAAATTTAGGATGTCAAGATTTAATGTATACATATGAAAAAATACCGTAAGTTTTTATATACATATATAGCATCCCTCGTTCCCAAAAGAATGTCATTTTATAAAATTAGAAATAATTTAACTTTGAAATTTCTTTTTTACCCTTAATAAAATGATTTTCAACTACATAAATATCTATATATGATTTTAGACCAGAAGTTTAAAAATTTATTTTTTTCTTAAATACCATGTCAAATCAAACAATGCTAACTAAAATAATACAAATGGAATATGATTTTTTGACGAAAGATATTCGACTGACCATCTATTACTATACGTGACTGCACCACTACACGAAGACAACTTTACCGTTAATCGAGAAAGAAAGAAAACCCTCAAAATCCAATATCCTCTTGTTGCTTTTCCACTATTAAATCATGAGTGAATCCAAGTTGAGAGATTCTCCTAAACAATGTACTACTACTTAATATAAATCATGTCAAAAAAAGCAGAAAATACACAATACTCTAACTTGTTATCTACTTCCACAGTCCATTTTTCTCACTAAAACACACTTCAAACTTCAATTTTTTTCCATAATGCAGTTAACTCACTAACCCCAAAAGGCCAAAAACACCCAAAATACAGTTTATAATTGCAAAAAATATGTTTCAAAGAAGCTACATTGTGGTTTTCTTGATTTTAACTTCATTTTTTCCTTTTGCTTTTGGGATTTTCTTGAATCTCACTCTTCCTGGTCAGCATCCTGATCCTGAAGCTGTTGCTCTTGAAGTTAATAGGTAACAAAAAGAAAAAAAAACATCATTATTTTTTATGATTTTCAATTTCTTGTTTTGTGTCTTTCTATGTTGTATACTTGCTATATGTTATGTTTTGTACAATGTAGGATTCCCCATTCTTGAATTTGAGTTAATACCACAACCAAAGGTGGGAGTGGGGGTGGGAGGGTGGGCTATGACAGAGTTAGAATTTTTGTTGAGGAGTTTAAAACATGAAGAAGTAAATATACGAGAAAATCGATACTCTATATACATAAAAAATAATTTTAATTTATTTTGTTGATTGGCCCTTACTAGCTTTGTTTCTAAGTGTGGTAGTGGCGGAGTAAGAATTTTCATTAAGGGTGTTTAAAATTTGAAGAAATAGATATACGAACTAGTCGAAAGTGGTTCGATATTTAACATATATATATACATAAATAGTTATTTTTAATCATATATAAATAACATAATTTTTTGACGAAGGGGGTGATATGAACCCCCTAGCCAAATGATAGCTCCGCCCCTTGAGTGTGGGGTGGTAAGGTTGGGGCTATTGGGTGGGGATGAATGTTAGCTGTGTTTGAAGGTGGGGAGTTCACAATTAATGAATGTAGGACGATACTTATGAAACTTGTTTTTTTTTTTTTAAATTTTATTTGACAAGTCATTTTACACATTTTTAAGGAGTTTATTTTTGAAAGAAATATTTTTTATTTTTCAAATAAATTGTGAAACACTTAAACAAAATAGTTTAATATCCCACATTTTGTTCTTTTTCTTGTTTATGTCTTTTTTCTATTGTCTGCTTGCTCCTCTGTTCTTTACATGTTCTGTTCTCCACAATGTAGGACTCCCCATTCTTGAACTTTAGTTAATATAATAACTAGTCTCGAATACGAGTTTTGAGTATATAAAAATTTTTCTATAACGAAGGATTTTCCTCCCGTAATAAGCCTTAGGCAGCAAAATACCACCAACACGAATACTGATTATCGAGTGAGAAATTAAAAAAAAAATTACTAGTCCCACATGTTTTTTTTTAATTTTCTTTTTTTAAGGATGGGAGAGGGTTTGGGATTTTCTTGTTTTTTTATTTGATTTATGAACTTTAATTAACTTTTTAAAGTGTTCTTGATGTAGGTAGATATGGATATATTTATTGGTTGCTTATTTTTCTCCCTTTTAAATATTTTTTTAATAACTTGTAGGCCCTCAAATCACTTTAATTTTTGGATTATTTTTTTTAGCCATAGAGAGAAGGATATATAATCTTTTTCTTTTTGTTTTGTGACTTAATTAAATGCTTCATAACTCTTTATCATGTTTGTACAAACATAACAATTTCTTCATTTACACAATTGTCCAAAAAACTTTCTTGAATAAAGTGCAACCCCATATCCTTACTCAAATCTTTTGGTTCAAATTTAACTTATATATACTGACAATATAAAAAAAATATAATATAAAAGTTCAGACTGTTGTCGCCCCTAGCGCTTTGGTCTAGTGACAATAGTGGGGCGCGTGACATGTGTGCTCACGAGGTCGCCCCCCTATCGCACACTAAATCATACAGAACGAACTTATTATTTAATAAATTTCGAATCCCGCATCATTAATTATCGCGATTTCTTGATTAATGTTTTGCAGGATAGTGAATGTATCACTCTCAATTTTCCAATCAAGAAGAAAATTGTTGTCTTACACAAATAGTGATCAATCCTCTTGTCAAACTGGCAACCCTATAGATGATTGTTGGCGATGTGACCATAATTGGCAATTAAATCGCCAAAGGTTAGCCGATTGCGCCATCGGGTTCGGTCAATACGCCCTCGGTGGGAAAGGCGGACGTTACTATGTGGTCACCTCTTCCTCGGACCCTGACCCCGTGAACCCTCCACCTGGAACCCTCCGATACGGAGTCATCCAGGAGGAACCCTTATGGATCGTTTTCGCGGCCAATATGGAGATTAAACTCTCGGAAGAGCTAATTTTCAACTCACACAAAACTCTAGACGGTCGCGGGGTCAACGTCCACATCACGGGCGGGGGTTGCATAACGTTACAATACATCTCAAATGTCATCATTCACAACATACACATACATCATTGTTACGAGTCGGGCGATACGAACGTACGTTCGAGCCCGACTCATTTCGGTTACCGAGGGAAGTCGGATGGGGACGGGATCTCGATATTCGGGTCCCGAGACATATGGATAGACCATTGCTCATTGTCCAATTGTAAAGATGGATTGATTGATGTTGTGATGGGGTCAACAGGGATAACAATATCAAACAATCATTTTTCACATCATAATGAGGTAATGTTATTGGGACATAGTGATGATTACATGCCAGATTCAGGTATGCAAGTGACAATATCATTTAATCATTTTGGGAAGAAATTAATTCAAAGAATGCCAAGATGTAGAAGAGGATATATTCATGTTGTGAATAATGATTTTACAAGATGGGAAATGTATGCAATTGGTGGAAGTGGAAACCCTACTATCAACAGTCAAGGAAATAGATATATTGCACCCTTTGACCCTTTTGCTAAAGAGGTACACTATTTTTTTCTAGTCGATATACACTGATTATACATGATATACACTGATTATATAATATGTATAGTAGGTTAGTAGAATTAGTCGTGTCTTTATATATTGTGTTGTTATTGTGCGTCATTCATTTGATTACTTTTATTGTCCTTACAAATTATTATTTCTTTTCTATTCTAGTTGTTTGGTTTCATATCTCGTTTTCTCTGCTTTTGGGGGTGATATTTTTGAGATGGGGGTCTTTTGGAAACAACCTTTCTACCTTTATGAGGTAGTGGTAAGGTCTGCGTACATTTTTACCCTCCCTAGATCCCACTTGTGGAATTTTACTGGGTATGTTATTGTTGTTGTTGTTTATATATTGTGTTGTTATTGTCTGTCATTTATTTTGATACTTTTATTGTCTTTATAAATTATCATTTGCTTTCCACTCTACTTGTTTTGCTCCATATCTATTATTTTCTGCTTTTGGAGATAATATTTTTGAGATGAGGGTCTTTCGGAAACAATCTCTCTATCTCTATGAGGTAATAGTAAGGTCTGCGTACATTTTACCCTTCCCAAATTTCACTGAGTATGTTGTTGTTGTTATACATTAAATTGTATAGTTATCAACTATTTTTTGTTCAAGAAGTTGGATGAAAGACTAGTTAGGTTAATTATTCAAAATAAAATGGTAATATTAGGTTTGATAATGTACTTTATCCTTTATTTTTTCTTTCTTTTCTATATATATTTTTTTTCATGCTATAAAATAAGGCCAACATGTCTTTAATTAAGAAGAGTACTAATTTGATTTTTTTTTAAAAAAAAATTTGGGTGTATTTGCTTTAAATTTTTCTACATACTTTATTTTATCTTTTCTACTTTAGGTCCCATGCTCTTCATCCTTTTTAGTTATGGTTGAAATTTTTATGCCACTAGAAAATATAAAGAATGTCTAATACTTTTTATTTTTAGTTTTATTTTATACCTTATTGGTTTGAAATTATATCATTCGGACTATTCACAATATTACAAACATCACGTAATATTGCATTTTTGAAGAATTTAACATGATCGAGTTTGAGAATATTTTCAAAGAAGACGACCAACATATACCTAAATGAATACACATAATAAAGCCAAATTTTGTGCTCTTTTTTAGTTGCATTGGATGCTCATTAATGTGTGATTTGATGTGGGTGGGGACACTACAATGAAGTGGTAAAGTCAGAATACAAGTCGCGATAACTTTGACTTAAACCTTATATTATTTATGTTTTTTCACGTCTGATAATTATTGATGATACATAAATTAAAAATTCTGACTCTGACTCTGATTAACGCTAGGTGACGAAAAGAGTGGACACAGAAGAAGGAAAATGGAGAAATTGGAATTGGAGAAGTGAAGGGGATATAATGGTAAATGGAGCATATTTTGTGGCCTCTGGTGAAGAAGTTGAAGTTAAATATGAAAAAGCTTATAGTGTGGAGCCAAAATCTGCTGATTTTATTGACCAAATTACCCTCAATGCTGGGGTTCTTGTTCATAGGTAAATACTTTTTACTTTACTTCTTTTTCACTTTTCCCCCTCTTTTACTTTTTTTTTCTCTAGGTCACTTTTGTCTTTATGTTAATTTAATTTATTTAGAGTAAGATAGTAATCAACACTTTAATAGTCCCCTCAAGACTTTTGTGTTTGATAATTAGTAGTAGTAATAATTTGGGGTGCTATTATTTTCTTAGTGACATAACAATTATGTCTAAGAAAATGTGTCTTAATTGTAATATGAAGGGTTATGATGTAGTGGTCGATAAAGTTGATTCAGAAGCGTAGAATTTCAGATTAATAGAATTAGTTGATTCAGAATTATAATTAGTTCTCTCTAAGACTTTTGTGTTTGATAATTAGTAGTAATAATAATTTGGGGTGCTATTATTTTCTTAGTGACATAAGAATTATGTGTAAGAAAATGTGTCTTAATTGTAATTTGAAGGGTTATGATTTAGTGGTCGATACAGTTGATTCAGAAGCATAGGATTTCAGATTAATAGAATTAGTTGATTCTAAGAAAATGTGTTTCAATTACATTTGAAGGGTTATGATTTAGTGGTAGATAAAGTTAATTTAGAAGTGTAGAATTTCAGATTAATATTTTACCAAGTCATGATGAATTAGAATTAGTTGATTCAGAAACATAAATAGTTCCCTCTAAAGTTTTTGTGTGTGATAATTAGTAATAGTAATAATTTGGGGTATTTTTATTTTCTTAAATGTGTCTTAATTGCATTAATGGAGTCTGATTTATTGGTCAATAAAGTCAATGAAGAAGTATACAATCTTAGAATAAAATTTGATTAAAATTAGTTGATTCAGAATCATAAATAGTTCCCTTAAAATTTTTGTATTTGATAATTAGTAATAGTAAATATTTGGGGTGCTTTTATTTTCCTAGTGACATACAAGAATCATGTCTAAGAAGATGTGTCTCGATTACATTAACGGATTCTGATCTATTGGTCAATAAAGTTAATGAAGAAGTGTGAAACTGCAGAATAAAATTCGAACTGAGTCTTGATGGACTAAATTAATTAATTTGGAATCATATTAAGTTGGTGTCCCTAAAATTTGTACATAAATCTATTCGACTCAAATTTAAATTAATCGAATTGGTGAGTTTCGAATATTTAAAAATTTATAATTACATATATATTTTTGAGTAAATTTTTATATGACAATGAGCAGGGGCAGCAACAGTGGAAAATGGACTGCTACCACCAACAACGACACCGAATCCGGTGGAGACGATGGCGGAGGGGAAGATCTTGTGGCGATTTCCGGCGACTCCGACGACGATTACGGTGGTGATGAAGAGTCTAGAAGCTCTACAATTTACTCTAATTTCTCCTTGCTATTTAATTTTCTAATGGCATTGTTAGCCTTATTATTGTAGTCTTAAAAAAAAAATTAAGACATTTAAAAAAAAAAGGAAAACAAATTGTCCTTTTTTTTTTGGAAACTATTTAAAAATTGTTGTTAATGTGTTTTAATTTGAAGGACTTAATTTATATGAGGTGGCATATTTGTCGCCCTAAACCCTTTAATTAAGAAACTTTTACAACATTACTCCCTTCTTAAATGACCTCGCGGGTGTGAAATGGACGGGTTAAAATGATTCCTAAAAATTAGCGGAATTGAGTGAAGATGTAATACACTTGTCGAGTTTTAGTTTTGCTAGAGTTATCTAATTAAAGATAGAAGAGTACGTATAAGCTTATATACAACATTGTAAGTTGTTTTACATATTCATTAGTTGAGATTCACGTCGAGAAGTATTAGTTTGAGTTTAAAAAGGTACAAGTTTTTTAATAACGATGTGTTTATTCTTAGGGTTCGAATCGTATAAATACTAAATCATAAATTTAAGAATAAAGAAGTACTTATTACTGAGAATCAGCTTACGACTATATTTGATTGTCTATATATTATATAGTTATTAATTTTGTGTAAAAACATATTAGTAAAATTTTGCATGTTTTATATGCCAACTAAATACTCCTTCCGTCCACTTTTACTTATCACTATTTTAGTTATCGTAAACATTTTAAGATATATTTTTTCATCATAATAATATGAGAAAAATTGCAACTTATAACATTTTTCGTATACTTTTCAACCATGTAAATGTTAGATTTTAACTATTAAAGTTAGCTACTTCAATTTAACTTCAAAGTTTGGTCAAGTTGACCTCAAAAAACGAAACAATGACAAATAAAATGAACAAAGGTAATAATAATTAGATGTGTTTTTCATGATTACATCAGTAATAATCCAGAAAAACATGGATAGTTTATAGCAATTAAAAAGTGCTAATTAATTAATTAGGAGACAAAAATGAACCAAATAGAGGATTTAGTTCTTCTCCAATTATTTTTTTATTTTGCTTGTCACCCTCCAATATCCAACCTACTTATTTATTTATTTTTTTAATTAAGAAATAATTAATAAATTGTTAATGACTAATGACATGATCAAGTTGTTTTTTGCACTTTATATCCAAATTGTCTAACTTGCTTACTAAATCATATATTAAGATGGAACAAAGAGGATTAATCCTTTTTTTAATAGGAAGGATTTGATTTTAAATCATTATCCAATGGGTTAATATAATGAAGTTTAATTAAAATGATATTATCATCCCCATTTTTTTTAGAAAATAAAAATAAAAATTCATTGTATATGGACTATAAATAATATTTTTGAGTACTTATCTTTGGGATGACATTATTTTCAATTGGTGGTGAATGATCTTTAACCTACTTGATGACCTATAGGAGGATATTAAAAAAAATTGTGATTATCTCCAAAAAAAAAAAATTTAAAAGAAATAAAATGTGCATGTTTTAGATTAATTATTGTTTAAAATATGTCAAATTTCAAGTTAAACGTAGTTCGTCAAATAAATTGAAGAAAATCAACATGTATTAATAAATATGAAAAATGATAAAATTTATTAACTTGAATTTCTTGACTTCGAAATGTCAAAAGAAATGACATTGGTCATGGCAAACATGGTGAATACTAGTCATCAGACTGATTCTGATCGACATATCAAATTTCAAGTCAAATAAAGTCCGTCAAGCAAATTCAAGAAAATTAGCATGTACTAACATGCAAAATTCATAAAATATATGAATTTGATTTTTTGGACCATTAAATGCCAAAATAAAGGACGTTAGTCATGATGAATATGATGAGTGTTAGTCACCAAGATATTTCTCATGGACATGTCAATTTCAGTCCAAACAATATTCTTCAACCAAATTTAGGAAAATCAGCATGTACTAATATACATACAAAATTCAATCAAATTAATTGTTCGAATTTTTTGATATCGAAACCCCAAATAAACAACATAAGTCATGGAGAATACGGTGAATATTGATCATCAAGTCATTTTTGATGATCACACAAAATTTTAAGTTAAACGAAATCCGTCAACAAAATTCAACAAAATGATCATGATGTATTAATACACGAAAAGGGAACAAATTTATGAATTTTGATTTCATGACCACAAAAAACCAAAAAATAAATTATGTTAGTCATGACGAACATGATGAGTATTAGTCACTAGATAATTTTTTATGGACACACTAAACTTTAGAGTAAACAGGATTTGTCAAACAAATTCAGAAAAATAATAATATCATTATTTTTATATTATATTCAGAGATAATAATAAATATAAATATTAACCAACATTGTATCGCCACTCTGAGTATAATGACATCAACTCAACTGTCGCTAAATACTTTTATGACGATAAATATTGTCACCAAAAAAAAAAATCCATTGCCATATCTCTCTTGTTGTAGTGATTTCTCAAGTAACTATATTTATATTGTCATGAAAATAATATGTAATCATTTTTTACATTGTTATTATGATTTAATATGTCTGTTCATCTATTTTTAGTATACTGAACAAGTAAAGATAGACGGAGGGCGTAACTATAAATGATTTTTTTAGGTGATACAACATTATATTGTGTAAAACAATTACTCTATATAGAAGTTGATTAAACTCCATATTTGCATTTTCCACTCTTCAAAATGAAGAAATTTACATCAAATTTTCACACTTGTCTATACAATTCAAACTTTTTTTAAAAAAAAATAAAATAATTTACTAGTGTTCCCAAATAGAAGAAGATGAAGTATCATCCCATGTACTAGTAATATTTTCATCTTGAGAAAAATAAGAAGAATTACAAGAACATTGGTTTAGTATTGTACAAAAGTACATGTGATGTTCCATTTGACTTTGTTCATATGACCAACTTGGTATCATCCAATCCAATAATCTTGAGGATTCATCATCATCATTATTATCAACTTTTTCAGATGATGGTGATGATGATTTTGGTTCTGAATTACTACTTGTAATATTGCTTCCACAGCATTCTGTGAGAGGAAATAAAATATTTACGTAATCAGATCACTTAAAATATAATTGTAGGTAAAATCAATCAATAATCATTGATTTGATAGTTCATAATAAATGGACAGATAGCGTTGACGTAATTGATAAAGTTGTTGCCTTGTTTATGGAGATTCGAACTATTGAAATGACCCCTTGCACAAATATAAGATAAGATTGCATACAATAGACGTTTCTAGTCTGTCTCTTTTCTGAACCCCCATGTATAGTGGGAGCTTAGTACACCAAGCTTCCCTTTTCATAATTTGTAATAAATGGTAAATATATCACGTGTGTAATTAAATTATAGTTATAAGGAGAGGCAACCCAATGCACGAAGTATCACGTGTTCGTATAGGTCCAGAAAAAGACCGCACCCCAAAAGGATATAAAGTCGACAATCCATCTTAATGTTAGCATTGATGGATGATTTCACAACTCAATCTCGTAACTTATAATAAGATAATAAATAAGAGAATAATGTGAGAAATTGAGGAGAATGTTGAATTGGACCTTGTTCATAATTAAGTGCTTTCTTTCTCAAATGACTTCTCCAATAATTCTTTATTTCATTATCAGTTCTTCCTGGCAATTGTTTAGCAATCTTTGACCACCTGATAAATTAAGTCAAAAACACTAAATTCAATTAGCAAAGTGAAATAGAGAAGTTTTTTTTAAAAAAAAAAAACATAAAAATTAACTAAGGATATTAGTTGATTAATTACTTGTTTCCCAATTGTTTTTGAAGTTTAATAATTAGATGTTCTTCATCTTGAGTGATATGACCATGTTTTAAGTTAGGTCTAAGGTAGTTCATCCATCTCAATCTGCAGCTTTTCCCACTCCTCCTCAGCCCTGCATGGAACCAAATTCCGAACATCGTTAAAATATGTATATCGACTAGAAAAAATAAACAGTACATTCAATAAGCTATTTATGTAACGATAATAAATAGAAGAATGTGATGTTATATATGAAATAATCCGACCCATATTGGTATTGTCCTTTTGGGCCTAGCTAGGCCTGCATGGTATGCCCTTAAATTAAAGTGTAAGTGCAAGTGTGTCACTAAGGTCTAAGGCACTTGATGACTTCTTTATGCACCTAACTTGTCACGTACTTCTTTTATCGATATGAAATTTGCCTAGATTGTTATACATTTTCTCAGTTTGAAGTATTAATAATTACCTGAAGCTTTTGCTAAGGCATCCCAACGACGATCGCCTAAAATGTTAACAATATATGCTAGTCTCTCGTCTTCCTCGTCGAGCCAAGGCCCTTTTCGTAATTTCACTTCTTGCATGGTTATAAATTGCAAATTGAAATCCATGTATATATGATGTATATATGTGATATGGTTGTAGCAACTTGAGAAAGTGACACTCTTTATATAGTAGTAGTAATTGTAGTATATACATAAAAATAGCAAGATTGTATGGAGAAATTGATTACCTAGCAAAAGTAGGTGGATAATGTACACTAGATAGTTTGTGGCAACACCACCATTGGCTTTAGATTATATTAGGTCATCAAAAAGGATTTTTGAGTTTGTATTTAATATTATACTTAGTCGAAATCTAACAAAAACGGTCTCTTTACCTCAGAAAAGTATGATAAAACTTTGCATACATCCTATCCTCTCTAAATTATGCTTGTGAGATTACACTGAATATATTGTTGTATTTAATATTATACCAACTAATCATCAAGGATATATTTAGAGGATCAATTATGAGTTCACGTGAACACAATAGCTTTTACCCTTGACATCATACATACTAATAAATCTGCTACTTATCTCCGATTATTTAACCACAAACCTAATTGATATTAGTAATATTTAACTTTACGCCTGTTATATAGAAACACTTTAACTTCAAATTCTGAATGTGCATCCATTCTACTTCTTTCTTTTCTTGCATCACTAGTTTTGGTACTATACAATTCCTTAATACCATAAAAGATTTGTCTTGGTTTCATTATAATAATGCCAAAACTTGGAACTTTGACTATGCATGAGGTCACACATAGAAAAAAAAAAAAAAAAAGCATACATAATACTTTGTGGTGCATAAAAGCAAAATCTAAAAGATCTAACAAATCTTCCCACAATTAAAGATTTATTATGATTGGAATGGAAGCCACAACTTCATTTGCTTGGTAGTTATGGTTCTTATCCTTTCTAAGTGGTTTTTTAAGTCCAAGATAATCAAATTATCAATAATAATAACGTAAATATGAGACTTTTAAGCATATTCATATTCGCCATACTTCTTAATTTGCTTTTAAGAGAAAAAATATTCACTATTTAGGACAAAATGGATCAACATAGATCAACATGCATTAAAGACTTGATATATTCAATGTGATTAAAGCTAAAAATTTAATCAAAGAATAGACCATAAGCGCACAACCTTGAACAAAAATTATCATAAAGTTGTCCACAACTCTTGATACAAATGCTAACCAATAGATTATGATATTAGTAACCAACAAGGATTGTAGTATAGTAAGTACTTGTTCATTCTTAATCGGGGCTCTCAAATTTGCACTCTTAGTATAACGCCATCTTTATTAAGGAGTGTTTTACCCCTAATGCGATACTTCCAGTGTGAAAATTTGATGTTGGTCAAAATAACAAAGGGGGTCGCAGTGACCAAGCTCAGACAGATGTTAACAAAGACACAAACTCTGCCGTATCGTATGACAATGTACGAAGGCTAAGATACCCATGTAATACTTCATCAATTATGTAATCCCATAAGTGGGGTTTTGGGAGAGTAACCTTACCTCCTAACTTATAGGAGAAAAGAGGTGGTTTCTGATAGACCCTCGGAAAATGATATAATATATCTACATCCTCTGAAGATCATGAAGGAAGATTTCTTATATAACACTTTCAAGAACTACAAAGTGAATTGAAGTTATCAAATCCAACTTAATCAAACTAGCTATACAACATACAACATAAAAGAGAAACAACAACCAAAATGCTTCTTTCAAGAGAAGGAACAAAAGAAAAATGCCCAATATAAAAACTCCTGGAGAAGTCCTCTATTCTTTGGCGCTTGCCCTCCTGCTCCTGATTAGTGTATATTAACTTTATAAATAACAGAATTTCGCGACCCGGAGAGTTCATCGCAAAGGAAAAAAATCTTCCCCTGATGAAAATTGTACAACAAAATTACACAAGATACTTCCACAAACTATTCTTGAGCTGCAGCACGCGACTAGTGATTATCAGAATACATACTTGAATTACGCCCTGCTGCAATGCCTCTCATCATCTTCAACGATCCCGCACATTGAACACAAAAGAACGAAAAAAGGGAGAAAAATGAGTACCACTATAACAGAAGAGCATGGTTGATGCATGCATCCAGTTTGAGTTGGTGTGTCTAATCCTGCAGTTAACAGATCAGGAATAACAATCACCGTGTTCTTAACCCTCCTTGTCCAGCAGCAGCTGCTAATCTCTGCCATTTTAGCTCTCGCTGTTTTTCCAGCTCAGCAGCCTGAGCTGCTTTCTCGGCATACTGTTTCTGACAATCCTCAAACAAATCGGCGTCCATTTCAAGGAACATTTTGCGGACATTTACAGTCAGCCCATGGACAGCCTGATTCCAGTGACTCCTTATATTCTTTTCAAGAGCCTCAAAAATTATGGGTAAAATAACATTCCGATTCTGGGCAATCAAACTCACAACGTGCTCATTATTCCATAAAAATAAGGCTCGTTCTGCTACCTGAAAAATACAAATTTACTTCAAATACATCTCAAAGATATTCAACTTGCCTTCTCATAGTCCTGGATCCTCAGATGAGATTAAAAAGTACTGAAATAACCTGGGGACATTTAAAACTTCTAAGGTTCTTATAGAAAATAACATAAGATGTTTTCATTACTCCACAGCTATTTACTCCGTCCATTTTAGGCTATATAACATTTGATTGGGCAAGAAGTTTAAGAAAGAAACTTTTGGAACTTATGGTTTTAAACATGCCATTAAGGATAAAATGAGATGTCTAAAGTTGAAGGTTTCCAATATGAAAATGTGTCAATTCTTTTTCGAATTGAATCATAATAATATAGTGCTGCATAAAATGGAATGACAAAGTTCCATAAATAAGCAACATGGCCTATGAATAACAATAAACCAAAAATGACATTCCCGAAATGTCTATCCTTGGAAGGAAACAAGGATTAGGGGGTGAGATAGCAGGGACAAGCCTGTTTGCATCTAGTTTTGAGTGGTAACTTACCCAGCTTCTCATCTATTTATCACATCACTGGTGGCTTTTATCGTGGTCTCAGCCACTGAGGGTTAGAATAAAAAAATTTCAGGTACATAAACTCTGGAAGTGTCTACTACTAAACAAAGAGAAAAGCCAGCTGATTCCTGAAGCTTAAATGGAAAAAGGAAAGTCAAACTCAAACCTATTATTAGCAACCTCCAACTGCCAAGGAGAAGATGAAATACTAAATTTTGAGATAGGGATTGAATAAGTTCCAAGATGTGACTGCACTATACAAGCTCTAATTGCCCAGAGGTTTTACACTTCGTTCTCTCCTCCAGAGGCAATTAGAATAGAGAAAACTCAGCAAATCATATTCAGATAGGAGAGTCATGTACACACTTAAAAAACAAAAAAGAAAGTGTTAAGAGGCATTATCATTCATCTCTGTGGATAGTGAGCCCTTAAAACTCTATTTTAACTATATTCGCATCTCCTTGACGCTTACATATTAGTTGTTCCAATCCTATGGCTATTATGTTTATCTCCACCTTTTCTGATACACTTTAAAGTGAAGTCAATAATTATTTAGAAAGTATTGGCAAGCATGTCTCGGCAAGTGCAAAACTTTCCAGTATGGGAAGAGTTTAGAGTAGAACACAACTAAATAGCTACAGAAAACACAATAAGGTGTAAGTACAACATACAGAAATTTATCAAATAACAACCCGTGAAGCTGTTGGTACGCCATTTTCCAGAACATGGCCTTCCATACAAATACTTCTCTTAATTTGAAATAAATTACTCTCTCCTTTTCATTTTATGTGACCAAGTTAAAATGTGCACAGACTTTTAAGGGGAAAAAAGAAAAATTATTGAAACTTGTTTTAAACATGCCATAATACTTGTATAAATATAAGACTTGAAACTTGTGGTCTTAATCATGCCATAACATGTGTGTGGGTATAAAAAGCTTATCATTGAGGCCAAAAGAGGAAGTGAGATCACCCTCTTCTTAACAGACTAAAATGAAAATAGGGTCACATAAACTAGAACCGAGGTAGTAATCTATTTAAATAGAATAAAGAATCCATAGGACAGAACAAGAAGCCCTTTCATCATAGTCTCAAGTTATCTATATCTATACTATAATTAAAAGCCGGAAACGCCAACTTGAAATTAAATTATGAAAACACACTTTTTTTAAATCTAACTACATTAAAAAGTTAAATTAATTAAATACTTTTCTTAAAAAACTAATTATGCTACTTAAAAAAACTGTCGCACTCAATTCAGGCTTATACAAACAGATGAGCCATTTCAGAGAAGTTCTTATCAATATGATGAGATGTGCTCCTTTTGAAAAGTTCCCTGTGCATAATTACTTTTTTCGGTGTCTCGAATAGGTAGATTTCTCATCTCCCTTCTTATATTGCTTGCATTTTTCCCCTATGTTCGAAAAACAATTGAACTAAAATTATCAAGACACGTTTCTGTGTCCTATTTCTTTAGTTTCATTTTGTTACTGATTCTTGATACTCAATTAAAATTTAAATACTTTAGGTTATCTCTCTCTCTCTCTCTCTCTCTCTTTTTGAGACAATAACAATTAGTTCAGGTTCTTTTTCAAATTTTATAAATAGGAAATGGAGGGAGTAAAGTTATAATTAAGACAAAACAATCAAAACAACAAAAGGAAAACGTATACTAAGAGCCTCATCTTTGAAAATTATTAGGTGAAATATAACGAGATAACATATTTATAATCTATACCTCATTAAATTAAATAAAAATAATTTCTGTTGATAAAAAATTATAATGAGTATGCGATGACTTTTTACCAATATCCGTAACATATTTTGATTTCAAAGGACATGTCATAAATTTTTACATAATTATTTTTCCTGCTAAATATAACTTTTGACATTAGTTTCTTATTGAACTAAATAAGAACTCCTAATACATAGTAATCTAATAATGATACAAGTCAAATAAATGTTCTAAAATTATCTTCAAATAAATGTTCTAAAATTATGTATTGTAAAGAGCAAAAAGATACTCTGGACAAGGAATGCACGTCACTCCCCTCAAGGATGGAAGATCAATTAATGATGTCAGAAACAATCTTTTCCCAAAAAGGAAAAATGTTGTCCATACCATGACTGCAAGCATAATCTCGAATGCGAAAAGGCACTCACTCAAGCTGATGCATGAGTCATATGAGACATACTCAGATACTTCTTCAGATGATTGCAAACAAGCTCCCCCGTAGATTCCAACCAAAATTCAAAAACCAGGCAACTATGCATGGAATCTTTGCTAGAATTGTCAATTACAATTATACACAAGATATGAGAGATAGCAGCAGGGCACCTGCTAACTTATAGCAAGGCACAAGCTTAAGTCTATGGGGACTGGAACCATGTGAGCTATACTTTCCCAAAAAAGATGAAGGTAAACACCTACACCGACCCTTAAACTAAACCAAATAAGAGAAGCAAAGTTTACAACCATAGAAACTTAGGGCTTCAAACAAGTTACTTTCCAAAAAAATGACGGCAAACACCTACACCGATCCTTAAACTAAACCAAATAAGAGAAGCAAAGTTTACAAACATACAAACTTGGTGCTTCAAATAGCGTTTGAGTTATCCATTTAAGCTAAGTTGCTCGGACTCTCCAAAAATGTTGCCGCACCCGTGTTGGATCCTTCAAAAATACACTATTTGGAGGATCCGACACGCACCTGTCGACATTTCTGAAGAGTCCGAGCATCATAGCATTTAAGTGCAGAATGAGACCTCAATTAAGAGCACCCAAGGATGTGGCCTAGTGATCAGTGAAGGGACTGAAACCTATGAAGCTCTCAAGATCAAATCCTAGTGAAGGCAAAAACACTAGGTGGTTTCTTTCCACGGTGGATAGAGTTACCCGGTACCTATTTTGGTAGTAGGTAGTAGGCATATCATTGAATTAGTCAAGGTGTGGCAAGCGGACCTGGACACCAAGAAGACCTCAATTAGGATGATTTTCATAAATCACAAGCTCTTTCCATATGTTATGGAGTCTCTACTCCATGTTGAAAGCTCTTTTAAATAGCATAAACTTATTACAAGATACGAATCTCCCCACCTAGGAGTTAAGGAAGGACAAAAGTAAACAAAGGGACGGTCTAAGAGAATAAAGTGTTTTGACATTTTTTACTTTCAATAGTGAGAACAAGGTAAGTGTATGGTTTGTGTACACACTACATCCCCTAGACCCCACTTGTGAGATTACACTGGGTGTGTTGTTGTTGTTGTATACTGGGAACAAGTGTATCAAGGATTCAAGATATCTAGATAACTTGAGATGATGAGTAGAATCTAGGAGTCAGCGTGATTGAAATTACATGAAGTTTATATAATATTTGTGCTCATATCACCTTACTGAAACTATAAAATTGAAAAGTGAAATATGTTGGTTTGAAAGTAACTATGCTCCCAACACTGGCCAAACTTATGATCATCAAAACTAGACCCAAACTCATATTGCATTAACCCATTGTTACAGAGTCTCCCCTTTTTTGCAAGCCAACAGTTACCCCCAAACTGACGAGATTAATTTCTCTCTTCTCTCTCACTTAGTTCAACAATTCAATGTATGGGTAGAAGATAGACTAATTGGTTTCAACTAGACTACTACGTTCTGTGTCAAAACAGCAACAAATGAGCAGAAAATTGTCATTTCACACCAACAAACTCTTTATTTCAATTTTCAAAAAAAAGATAGACAAATTGGTTTCAACTAGACTACTACTTTCTGTGTCAAAGCAGCAACAAAATTAGCAGAAAATCTAACATCTCATTTACTAACAAACTCTTTATAAAAAAGAATACTCTAGTATAACTTCATCTTCTTCAACCTCCTCCTTCCCTAAACTTTAATTTAAATTGAGTAGCCAAGTGCAGGTTTAAGAGAGCCCACTCATACCCGCACTACTTGTATGACTACTGTGGTGAGAAATTCCTATTTATATAAGATAAATTGTCTGGACAACCCAAAAGGCACACCAAGATAGTCAATTTGAGATAGGCATAGAAATTATATACGTTGTATTATAAGGCTATGATAATCTACAAGGTGATGGGACCTCTCAAGAAGAGGTCTCCCTTGGTTTGATGAACAAATCACAAAGCAATAAAATATATAAGTGCTAATAGAATAGACTAAATCTAGGATAGAAGGAGATTTTAAGAAGAAACTGTAATGATTAAGGACTAGAAGGGGAAGGCTTAATTGCTTCAGGATTTGAGAGGTTTCAAGGGCTGCCTACGGAACCTGATTCAATGAAATGGTCGTGGACACAAGTTCCTGGCCACATCATTAACTTCTTCCTATTTCTGTCCATGACAACTGATATGAAGTTCTTCTCCACATAAAGGCTAAAGTAGCAAATTTTCACTGGTTAGTCACTTGTTAAGCTGGTTCCACCTAGCACAGTGAAGGGGATGGATGTCTGCACATAAGCCCTACAGCTAGGTGGAAAACACACTGAGCATATTGCTTCCCTTAATTAAAACTTTAGTGCAGTCGCCAAAGTGCTAAGGTGTACACTTCATTGCAAATAGGCACTGTTCTAACAAGTTAGCACTAAACAACAAATATTTCACTTAATTAGTACCATTTGAATTTGTCCGTCGGTCCGTATAATGGTCTTTTTCACTTAATTGTACTTTTAAAATTCATTTGTCAATATAATTGTTATTTATGGTCATAATTATTGTCCTTAAGTTTCATTTTTATTGTTTAAATGTTTTCTTAATTTGTGCCTTCTTTATTAAAGCCCACTTCATTGGTTCTTTGCGTTTAAAGCTGCAACAGACCTCATTGCTTTTTTGCATCTTTTGCCCCTGATATAGCATTGCACCTAAAAGAGAAAATGAGAAAAAACAGAAAGGAAACATCTTCTGGTATCTTACCAACCCACAGAGAGAAAATACAGTCGAGAAATTTTCTATTTTTCCAAGGTTAATATAGTTTAAATGTAATGTATTCAGCAATCTTTTTTTAATATTCGTACACGAGTGGTATACAAAAGTAGAAATCCCAACAAAAGCATGATTCGACAAATAGTTCCAATCATCTGAACATCCACCAAGCAATAAAAATATCAAAAAAGGTGCCATAAAGAAGTCATTAAATGCATTCACTAAATTAACAACCACGGAATCAGGTAAATGATGGAAATTAATGGCTTTGAAAAATTCTCCTAACCTGGAAGTGAGAGCTGTTAAGGCAACGAGCAATCTGTCGAAAAAGAGGAACCATGCAGCGCTGAAATTCAGCAGCTTGCGTGGCTTCCAAAACTTCTTCGACTTCCCCAAGAAAGAGAACTTCCTTTTGGCAATTAGTGACAGGCCAGTATTTCAACAAACCCCTTATAACTGTATCAGCCAACTTGTAATCCTTCTCCACAAACTGGACAATACAATACGACAATTGCTGATGATACAGTGCTATTGGTTTTGGCTTGTGGAGCGGAATGAGAGCTCGAACAAGAAAAAGCTTATGTTCCTCTTTCATTGGCAACGCGAAACCATTTATAATACTCCCTAATATCTCCAAAAGTTCACCTATTCCACTGTGCCTCTCTGTCTCATATATAAACCTATAAAAGATATTATTAATTGCCTTCCTGATAAATGGCCTATGCACCATAAACTTCCCATATATCCGGTGAAGAATCGTTTTCAAATACTCTCTCTCCCTTGGGTCCTCGGACTCAAACGTATCCAATAACTTCAACACAAACGAATGATCAATAAACCTTTTAGCCATCTTAGTATCAGTATCTGTTGAAACTATATACCTCAATAACAACTCATATACCAATTGTAAATGCGGCCAAGACGGCTCAAGATACTGTTCTTCCTCTTCAGGTTCCACAATTTCCGACCCAGTATTCTCATGGGACGCCGGAGGCAAGCACCGGAATATATTAACAGATATCATTTTCAACATTTCATCTTGATTAACCTCACTAATTTTCATAGCATTAGACTGAATGCAATCCACAAGTTCCGCTAATGTTTGTCGTTTGATCTCTTTTTCCCTAACCATTTTCACAGTATCATTGAAATCAAATTGGTAGCAACAAACCCGAAGTTTCCTTAAGAACAAACTCTGCCGTTCAGCCATTGGCACATCCTTCAACATTGGAAGAGCCTCAATTGCTCCCGGCGCCGGGACTGCTGCTGCCATCACTGTCTGCTGCTGCTGCTGCTGCGTCGAATTGTTCATCATTCCAGCAACAACACCGGCACCTCTAGAAGCATGATTCACCATCACATTGGATGTTGAAACCGACCCGGAACTCCGATTACCCGACGGAGCAACTCCAAAATCCGAAGGATCCGATTTCGGCACCTTTTTGTGCCCTCTCTTAATAATTTTATTCAACATTCTTCTCTTTTTCTCTACTCCAATCAATACAAAAACCAAAAAAACAAAAACCAAACCCTAAATTCTCACGTTTATTAACATATCAAACATTAAAACCAAAATAAATTCTCCTCCTTCTGTAAAAGTTGAAATCGAACACTTGATTTCTCACAATGTGCCAATTTTCAAATGCGGATCTATTGAATAACTCATAGAGATAGGAGAATCTGTACCGGTGGATAGGAGGGATGATCCATGACGTCCGGCAGGGAGGACGGCGATCGTACGGAAAGGGACTTTCCGGCGATCAATCGGAGAAAATGGAGGGAGAGAAATGTAAATTAGAGAAAATTAAGAGATATTGGAAAATGAAAAATAGCAGTAGAGAGAGAAAGAGGGAAAGAAGAGAGAGAAGTGATGAAAGTGGAGATAATTTAAAATAGAGGGACTGTTAATGTAAAATGATTTTTTTTCTTTCATTTTATTCCCTTCTTTTTTGATAAGAAAAAAATTTCAATTCTAAAATTGCTAATAATATTTTTAATTAGAAATATCGAGTTCGAGCATAAATAACAATATCTCACAAAGAAGGATCACTAAAATAAAAAATAATCGTAGGAACACAAATTTGAATTATTCAAGGTCACAAAACGGAGTACCGTTCAGAAATGTGTATGGTAAGATGATCAAAAGTTCCAAATTTGAGTCCTAAAATACAAAAACTACGATAACCACCAAAAAGCACGATAAGATGAATATAATTCCCCAACTCTTTCAAAAATCAAGAAACTCCAGGTAAAAAGCGTTTTTTCTCTTTGATAATTGTTACATAATACAAGTTTGAACTAATCAAATCAATTATTTTGAATACAAGATAGTTATACAAAAGATAATTATTACAACAATAACAACAATAATAATATATCCAATGAAAATCCCACAAGTGAGATTCGAAAAAGAAAAAATATAGATAGACCTTATCACTATCTCGCAGAGATAGAGAGGTCGTTTTCGAACGAAAGATAATAATTATTATTATTATAATAAGAAAAAGAAGAAAAGCACTTGTGAGTTTGTCTTTGTAATTTGTTCTCTTCCTAAAGCTTGGAATCAAAACATTCGATTGCTCACATTATTTTTCTGTATAAGCTTTGATCTGCTGCTCAGATGGGACTATAGTAGAAGGTCTATACTCTATAGGTGGTGGTAACATTTAGGTTGCGCGGATTCTTTACTTTTAATGTCGCACCCATGTTGAATTTTTCGAAAATATTCTATTTTTTTTGACACTTTAGGAGAGTCCGAGCAACATAGGGTAACATACTTCAGTACGACTCAATTATTCTGTTTCTCGATGAACCCACCTCTAATCTAGATTCCACCGGTGCGTTCATAGTATTAAACATTCTTCATTCCTTGATTTCAGGATACCTTGCTCATATAAGATTGTCATTTTCGATTTATGGATGGAATCAAATATGCAGTATTTACAGACAAAAGTATACGATTATTGAGGAAAAATTAATATACTTCTAATATCAAATCAAGATCAACTAGGACAAAAATAAAGCATTGGGTCGAACTCTTCTTTGATGTCAAGGTAATAGCTATGAATAGTCATCGACTCCCGAGAAAGAGTAGAAGTATAGGACCTATTGTGGATTTTATTTGGGTTAAAGTTTAAATTTGTTAATTAATTCAATTGTCCCATTTTTTTGACAAGTTTTCTTTCTAAGATTTCTTATAAACAATGAATAAATGCCGTCAAATCCTTTATTAGTCATTGTGGACTTAGGACAAATCTTTGTTTTCTCTCTTTGAAAAAAAACTTTTTTGGGTTATAGGATTTTTAATATTCTAATAGATTCGATCTAATCAATCTATCGATCAAGTGGCTAATTCTCTTTGCTTGAGCCTTGGGCCCATAGCTAAAAGAAAATTAGTCCTCATTTTCTCTTGAACAAGGAGAAGGAGAACCGATCTATTGTTTGAGTCAACCAAAGACGACCGGTGCACTAAAGCTCCCGTTACACGCAAGGTCCGGGGAAGAGCCCGACCACAAAGGTCTATTGTATTTTTTTTATGCATTCAAGGCAAAGGAAACAGTATTTCTCAAGCAATGTCAAAACACATGTGGTAATATTGTACTCTGCACATTGGCATAAACTCAAGACAGTTTTTTTCTCTAAACATATTATGTTATAAAAATAACATCTGAACAATGAACATTAGTCTAAGGGGAAAACTGGGAAGAAACCAGAAAAAGAATTATACAAATGGAATATCATATCCAGATTTTTACACCAGAAACATCGATGGCAAGCCGTGTCATGTCAATACCGAGGATTTAAAATCAGCAAATGATGGTTTCCAATCCAGATCGCAAGTAAACGTTTGTGCTGCAAACGTCGTTCAATGAGGTTAAAAGTGTTCATGTCATGGACGCTGCAGCCTTCAAGTGTTGTATTTCAGAGTCACTTCGTTGATCTGAACAGGAGTTTTGGGTCGATAATGGTCATCTGTATCTACCTCTTCAATTTCCTGAGTGGCCATAATAAACCATATACATTAAAGGAGCCCAAAAAAACGACAGAAGAAAGAGATTTCGTTACAAAATTTGTAAATGACATAAGCAACTAAACTCGAAGTTGCATATTTGGTTTTTTGATTAATTATTTTTCTTGCTCGAGCTGGATGATGAAAAATAATGTTGTTTTTCTGGGAAAAGGCGGGAGTGGCCTTTGTGATGGACTAGATGAGGGAGAAGGGACTGAGATGGTTCGGACATGTGAAGAGGACATGCACAAATACCCCGATAAGGAGGTGCGTGAGATAGATTAGTTGGGTTGGGTTTAAAGAAGGGTAGAGGTAGACCAAAGAAGTACTTAGAACAGTGATTAAACAAGATATAGCGAAACTCTAGCTTACCGAGGATATAGAGATCGCGAATTAGGGCAGAAGAGAGAAGGTATTTGAGGGTTGTCCCAACCTCCTACGGGGTAGGCTTGGTGGGTAGATAGTATTAGCATTATTCTCATAATTTCCTACTCTTCAATTATTGGTACCACCTGTGGTTTCTTGTGCTTTCTTTATCACAATATTCTGCTTTGAATGATTTGTTGTGCTTCCTCTATTAGTTGTTTTGTCTTATAATCTTATTTATTAAGCCTTGTTCTACTGATGTATTATCAGTTTCAAACTGCCTTGTTATTTGTTACTTCCAACGAGCTCTTTCTGAATAGTCTCTCTGTCTCCACAAGGTAGCAAAAGGTTTGCGTTCCCTAGATCCCACCTATGGGAATACACTGGGCATGTTATTGTTGTTATCCATACTGCTCAGGACTTCGATTACTACTAAATGCTAAATGATACGGGCGGCAGTGAAATATCAAATGTGTAACTGCATGGTGTTCTATGCAACAACTGATAGGAAAAAGGAGATGGTAGTCGTACCTGCACGACATCCTCTCCCTTTGTCACACGCCCAAATACATTAATCTTGTCATTCAGATCTGGAATTGGTGCAGTAGTTATAAACAGATCAAATCCTTCACCTTCATGTTTTGTTTTCGAAGTACCAAGCATAAATGCTTCATGCTTCAGGCTGAATATAGAGAACCATAACTTAGTGATCAATGAAAACAATTGGATATCAAGACTATTGTTTACAGACCCAAAAAAAACAGCAAATAAGGTAAACCAAACCTCGTGTCTAGTCGACTGTAATGCTTTCCCCTAGAAGTCCAATCTTCTGTACCTTCAGGTTTATCAACTTTACTACCATGTATAACGAAGTGCTTTATTACATGATTAAATTGCATCCCTTTGAAGTGACCCTTCCGACTGCAAATGCATTTCACAGAGTTTAAGCATATGACAAAAATTTACAGTATAACCACAAATGCAGAGAACTTGGTGCTCAGACCCTCGGGGTCATTAAGAACTTCATGCAACTACTAAGTACTAAATAAAGCAAAAATGAATCAGTGCCAGCTGGCCTCGAAGTGTCAACTGCATGGCCTATACCTTGTGAACTCTAGCAAAGTAGTATGATACATCTCCACCGGCACATTTTCCTAGTTCGGGTTCTACTTCTACATGATGTGATGTTTTAGTATTCATTTATTGATTGCTGTGACACTGAAATTACCACTCATAGCCTTTAAGATTCTTTGTTGGATAACAACGAAGATGAGTGCCTTCTTAAGAAGAGAACTCTTTGAGAAGCCCCTCATCTAAGTTTGAAGACTTGGGGTTCAAATGAACGGTGTGGAGTTGATCAAGAAATAAGCTCTACATCATTTCATCAGCATAAATCATAAAACCAACATGCATGCATGCTTCTAGACCACCACCACCCCTTCCCCCCTACACACACACAAAGGGAACAGTGCAGAGTGAAGAAGAAACTCAAAAACAAAAACAAATTTAGTACATCATTTCTGTGAAACATTGCCATAGACATAAACCAAATATAAACGAAATACGCACCAGAAATCAACAAATTCATCAACAATGTCTGGAGAACCATCCTTGTAAAGTTCCACAGTTATCAATCCTTTTGATGTGCTTATGTACTGTCAAAGTTGAAAAGAGTTGAGAAAGGGAAAAGAATCAAGCAGAGAGCCAAATAACCAAATTTCAATAGCGAATTATCCAATTGAACCCAAAATAAACAAAAGAATAGAATTTGTAAAATAAACAAAACAGTAGTAAACCGTCATTTGCGTCCATTTATAGAAGTCCCGACATTTTACTCATAAAAAAATGACCTGCTAATACACGAAGTTAATCATAAGCTGAAGGAACAGCACGTGCTAGAAGTAGGAAGAAGGAAACTAGAAAAGGATACTTGAAGCAGATCCTGTGCATTACTTTTGTATACAAAGTTCTGATGTTCTATTAAAAACAGTAATCAAATACTTGTTTTTTCAAACAAAACAGAGATTGAAATCACTCATGTGACCACTTCCATATAAAATGTAGAAGAATAAAGTTTCTGTACTCACAGCATAATTACGGCTTTTGACATCAGATTTCTTATGCACAATAAATGAATTTGCACCCTGCATCATGCAAACAGATATATGTATTAAGAACAGCAAAAGAATAGAACCAAGAAATTCATCTGCATCTGATCCCCTTATCTTGTTCAAGCCCAGATGATCTCATACTGTGGATTGCGGTGTTATCAAAAGCAAAAAGCGCAAAAAAGTTATAAGGTTCGTTGGGGTTTTAAGCACAAAGCACAAATAAAGTGAGGGCTTTAATAAAAACAATGCGCACAGGGAGAAAAAATTGAAATATATATGTTTAGTTGAAGACTAAAAATTATAAGAATGAACGACAAATATATGAACAAAGCAATTAAAAAAATATATGATAAAGTTGAATATCAATTGCTCTTCAAAAAAGGCTGATGACAATAAAGAAAGTGATGTGAAGCGCTAAACACACTCTGACCCTCCCTTCAGAGCTTAAGCACACTTTTGACAACACTGGTGGATTGTGACATCAGCTCAGAAAGATGGAAGTCCCAAAAAGTCTAAATAGGGTGGGGAGGTGGGGATTACAGGTCCACCATCCCTATGAGGCAGAAAACCAGTCCCTCTTACAAGTCAAGAATTATGAAATTCTCACAACAAGAAGGTCTACTTGAAAAGAATTTCGTTCATTAAAACTTTTAACTGTGACTAATGCAATTTATAAAGTGAAAAGTATCTCATCTCCAGACCATCACAAGCTACAAATAAATCAATCCCATATCTTTCTAAATGGCCAAAACAAGTTATCATCAAGCAAAAAGTGAAACTGGCAGTTATTCATACCTCAGTATTTGACAAGTCATCCTGGGTTTGAATCATTGACCTAGAAGAAAATCATCAAGTGTAAGGTCAGTGAACATATATATAGCGAACCCAACTTGCTTGGAATTGAGGCTAAGACTAAGTTGTTGTCATTGTTATAATGTACTTAAAAATGATAGACAGGCTTGCAACTGATTTCACTCAACAAAGGACTTAGTGACTGGTAGCTGGTTCGACAAGAGCAATTCTTATTGGCTTGCTTATTCAACTCGGTTGAGTATCCCATAAATTAGTTTAAAAAGTTGCATGTCTGGATTATTTCATGACACAAGTGCGAAAGACTTGAAAGATAATCACATTCGCTTAGAAAATATGCAATTTTATGGAGATCTCCACGTGAAGAGTTACTGTTGACTTACTAATGAGGCTGGTGCAAATGGGGATTTTATAATATAGAAGTTAGAACTGTCATTTTTTCCTGAATATTATACAAAAGCATGAGCCATTACTATATTTGAGAAGATCCAAATTTAAGGCATTCGCTTGTTAATATCTTTGGGAGAGAAGAGATGTAAAAACGGGAGAACGCCTTGGAGATATAAATTTTAGCTTACAGATAAAAGCTGAAAAAGATCACTTCTTCAAGAAAATGAATTACTAAAGTTTTCCCTTTTTCAATCACATTAACAAAATTTCAACATTCCTTTTGGTGTAAAGTTCGGATCCTCTTTTTCTAGTTACCAAGTAACCCACCCAATTCCTTGTTATCAGTACACAAAAACAACTGCAAAACCTTTACACATCCAACTGGCAATTTATGTTCTCCACTACACTGTCGTTAAGCCCATGCTAAATAACAGACAAAACTGAAGTTCAATGTCAGACTCAAATATAGACGACGGCACAAGAATACAGGAGTTTCAAATTTTGTTCTTTTATTAATTTTATGTATCTTAGTTTTTGATAAAGAAGAAGTTTCAAACATAAGGGTACATGACGTGGAATCACATGTTTACATAATCAACCTTTTTTAATTCAATCCACCAAAAAGGGAAGATAACAAAAGACCAAAAAAAACAATGAGCAATCAAATGAGATTGATTAGCATATTTGTTCTCTCCATGACATGTTGCTTATCACAGTTCATTTGTCACCATTGAATATAAGCTAAACACACATACAATAATTTATCCATAATCAGTGAAAACCATTATCTATGTGATCACTAACAGCAAACCATGGTCAAAACTAAAACACTATCTGGAAAAATTGGTGTCAGAACCAAATAAAGCCTCACAGGTCATCACCAGCACATCCATTCTTAATAACATGGATGTCTTCTCAGTACTTTAAACTTTAGATGATCTAAATCCCACCCAGCCATCATGTCCTTAGAAAATAAAGAAACTGCAGCAGAAAAGGAGTGAGGATGGATGAATGGACGCATCAATGAAAAGTTTTATTTAGAGAGGTGGTTCAGAAACATTGGCTGCTTAGGAAACTTAGACCAGTTGCACAGGTTTTCCTTCATTTCACACATTCTTGGATTTCAAGGTTAACAGTCGAGCTTTGGAGGATAAAGATCGCCTATGACCAATTTACATAACAGGCCATTTACTCAATCCATTCAAAACTCGTCTGTCTGTCAAGATACAGAAATGATCTATATTGATTCCATCATCTTGTATATGATCTTATAAGCAATAAAACCATTACTGTGCGCAAGAGAAAAACAAGAGAGCACTAATCCAAAAGGAGTTAGGTTTTGTTTTAAATTGCTACTTTATTATTGTTTCTATTTATATTGTGAAGAGAATGAGTGCATCAGTGAAAATTTGGTGTTAAATACTCCGTAAGTATGGTGTATTGAAATATATATGTTAGGGACCCAAACAACACATCATTTCTCATATTAGGATTCACATAGACAACCCCAACTAGCTCAGCATTGAGGCATAGTTGTTGTTATAGTATTCTCTCTACTTTAATAACAATGGTACCTGAACCAACTTGTACAAACCTCGACTGTCACACCAGATACCAGCATCTTCCTAGTAGAACATGTTCGACTAACTCTGTCAACCAAGACTTAGACATACGGCAATTCACTTTTTATTTGACTTGGTTAGAATTGAACCTTGGTCTGCCATGATCTTAAGATCCATGAATGCACAACTCACTCCATTTCTATATGGCAATTCACTTTTTATTTGATTCGATTGGAATTGAACCTTGCTCTGAAATGATCTTAAGATCCTTGAATGCACAACTCACCCGATTAATAAATGTGGACACATCCTCCAAACCATCCACTAAAAGGACAAATTAGATTGTGAGTCATTTAGGTGTAATGTATGTCAGAGTTATTTTTACATCATATGGGTTAAAAGGTAAAGAAATTTGCTTTTTCTCCCACAATGTGCTTTACTACTTTATTATAAATGTACCTACAATCCACCGGTTTTGAACTGTATGCCATTGATTCTCGGGGATTTCACAGTTACAACAACAAGTCATCAACAACAACAACATACCCAATAAAATTCCATTAAGTGAAGTCAGGGAGATTTCACAGTTACGAGAACGAAAAAAAATAGTTGTACAACCCACATAGGGTTATCTCTTTTTCAGCTTGTGTTCCATCCGTAAAACCTAAACCAAAACTAAGCTCAACATATCAATGAACAGCTCAAAAATCACGAAATTTAGACCCTACAAGGAACAATAACAAGCATCTGAGAAGCTACAGCAATAATAGTACATACAACAAAAGCATTTTAACAAACCTTCGAGACCAGTGTCTATAAGTAGCAATCAGGAAAAACACCATTGTAGCAACAATTAATCCATATAGCATAATCGTAGGGACACTAATTCGACTTGGCCCCTTCTTCCTTTTGCTTTGCAGCAAAAGAGCTTGTGGTTTTATTTTCGCCATGACACCTAGGCCTTACAGGTATAAATATCTGAATTTTCAAGGAAAAAAAGACAAAATTAATATCCATTTTACCAAGCCAAACCAGTATAAACATTTTGAGAACAACCAAACAGAAAATTCAATTTGAATCTAAGATGTACCCCAATAGCAAAGCTATAATCAACTTCCAACAACAACAACATGCCCCATGAAATCCCAAGTGGAGCCCAGGGAGGTTAGAGTATACGCACAACCTTCGAGGTAGAGACGTGGTTTTCAAAAGACCCTCGGCTGAAATAACACATAAAATCAACTTAATGGGCCCAAAAAAAAAAAACTTTCCCCATTTAATTATTTAAAATTCTGATTTTATAGAATCAGCAGCCATTCATAATCCCACATCCAGATGCAGAAAAATCCCATTTTTGTATTGCAATCAACTTGATAATTACATCAAAGAAAAAAACAACAAAATATTTGAACTTTATATTTCCTAAATTGAAGTTTCAAGCTAAATTCATCAACACAGTCTACCAATTATTCCAAAAAAAAAAAAAAACTTTTAGCTCTTTCCGTAAACATGGGGTTTGCTTAAAACACACTTTGAACCGATCTGAATTCTTCTCCTTTCAAATTAACACATGAAATTTCAGATTCTACTTAAATTTACCCAAAAAAACGAGAAATTTATTCAACATTTCGTACCTAAATTATGCGAAAAATAAACCCTAGCTACAATTACGATTTGATAATTGAACAGAAAGATCAACATAAATATGAAAAATAAAATAAAATTATTTGATTGACCTGTGGAAGAATTGAATTGCTTTTCGTTGTTCTTCACTGTCGCTTCGTTGTCTACTTGGTGGAGAAAAGAAGAGAATATACACACTTATTAAATTTTGTTTAATTTTCAAAGCTTTTACTTTAATAAATTCTGACTTAAATAAATACTAAATAAATTATATTATACACGCGAAATGAAAAATCGTTTGATCAGGAACAAATTATCTCAAAATTAATTATCGTATAATAACTTCTTTGGACTATAAAAGATGGATAAATAATCTTAGGATTGTCTAATATATCTGATGATAATTTTTTTGGACTATAAAAAAATATGAAATAGAAAAAGTAAAATTAGTTTATGTTGTTGCTTAAAAATACTTCAAACTTTTCGACAAATACTACTTTCGGATTATCCGTTAAGAGTTTTCAACTATCCGCACTTCACTTTACATTATGTAACTGTTTAATAATACAATAACTTATAAAATTTTCAACCTTTCATATGAGATTTTCAAATTATTCAATTTCGTAAATTGTAACACAAATAAAGAATGGACCATCTAGTAACGAGTTTTTCCAAAAAAGGATAGTTGACAAAAAAAATCATGTGATAATATGATAAGACAGGAAAATTGAATCTAACTTGATCAATAATATTAATTCTAAAATAAGAATTGCCGAAAATCTTATAAAGAGATCTTTTCATTCTTATATAACATCAACGAAAACTCAAATTAATTTCAATTTATCATCTAAATATTACACATTTATTATAGGTATATAAAACAAAAAAAACAATCTAAATATATCTAGAGAAAAATACAAAAATAGTTCATACATCTTATGATACACATTAAGAGCTATCTCATTAAAATTTTACCCAAAAAAACTCATTTAAAATCAAACTTTAATTAAGAGATATTCTTTTTAAGAAAATGTCATTGTTATTTCAGTCGTGATCAAAATACGAATAATCTAAAAGAAAAAATATAAAAAGACAAATGCAAAATTCACCTTATTTTAGTGTATTCAAATGTAATTTTTTTTAAAAAAAAAATTATTTATTAAAAAAAAATTATTTATTTCATTTAGAGAGTATTAAAATAAATAACAACCATTTAATATAAATCCTTAAAAAAATATGTGGCAATTAACTTAATCAATATCATTGCCCGGTAAATCAGTTCAATAAACTAATTAAGACCACATGCACACATAGGGGATATTGTCTAGAATTAATTTTAAGAATTTTTTATAAATATTTTTTTTTAATTTAGTATACAATTTTTATTTATTTTTTGTTTTTTGAAATGTTTATTAATCATAATGGATCAGTCAATATCTACATTTTTCCTATTATTATGGAAAATAGTTACTAGGATCCTTTAAATATGTATTTTTTTCTACTAATTTTAATTTGCTATTCTTACTAATCCTATATTTGTTTTTATTCTTGAATGCAACATTCATCTTCATCCATATCAAAAAGATGGTAAGTGTTTGCCTTCTTATTTCATCCTAAAATCATTTTCGGAATTTAAATATGTTTTTGTAATTTTATGTTTGTCATCAGATTCATCACTTTATCGTACTGTTGTTTGGATAATTTTTTTTAACATGCACGTACTTAATAGCTTTTTCAGTTTGTATATGCAAATCGAAAATAAAGTTCAATTGAGCTCATATTACATACTTTATATGGTCTTTTTCTATTTCTGAGAGATAGTTAAGATGAATTTTGTGAGTTTAACCAAATCTATTATTTTCCGCTTAAACTATAAGATCAAATTTAAAAAATAATCATTTTTTTTATCAGACTTAAAATATTTAACTTGACAGCATTATTATTTATATTGGAAGAGAGTTAATTCAATTCGATATAATGCTAGTCATTTGTTTGTGATTTATTATCTTAGATTTTTTGTAAAAAGTTTATTTAATAATATGAAGAGTTGATAGTTAAATTTAAAAGTTTTGAAATATTGTTATTGTTAATAAGTGGATAGTCTTACTCTCTTATATTTTTAATGAGAAAAACGTTTTTCGATTTGTCCAATAGGGTTATTCAGATCATGATCTAAAAGACTTACAAATTGTAAGAGGAAAAAATGATGGATCGATCATTTACTAAAAGGTTGTCCTAAAGGACGGCCAATAAAAATTTCATGTGACACTATGTAATACACGGTTGAATAACTCATAATTCTTAAATGAGACTCGTCCATGATTTTATAAATAAAAATTTTCATCCCTAAATAATATTGGTGGAGACTCAATAATTGTGAATTAATTTCAACTTTTATCTTTTCAATATCATAAATTTATTAGAAATTATGAGTAATATAAAATAAAAGACACAAATTAAAATTTTTGAGAGAAGAATGCAAAGTTTATCTTATTGATATCTTATTATTTCATTTAAAAAAAAAATCAGTGAGGTATAATGAATATGTTTATGTAAATGAATTCATAATACTTTTTTTTTTTTTTTTGATGTCTATAAGTAACATTTTTCATTAAAAGTTTATTAAGAAAAATTAGTAGGAAAAAATTTAATCAAGAAAAAACAAATAATATACTTTGAAAATTATCTCTTTGCAAATCTTATTAAGAAAATCTATTTAAAACAAATTTTTAATTAAGAGAAATATTTTATTTTACAGATATTGTCATTATTATTATAAAAAGGAAATTGCAAAGTTCACCTTATTCTTTTATTTAAGGATAACTTTTTAATCTTTTCTTCTTTTATTTTTTTTTTTCATTTTATTTAGAGGATATTATAGAAATAATGTCAGAAATATTTAGAAGAACACATTGCAGATTAATGTTAATTACATGCAAATCAGTTGGGATATTAATATTACATAAAAGATAAAATAATAATTAAAACATATTAGGAAATTTTTTTATGAAAATCATGATTCTTTTTAAACTTGGTAAAAAACATTAATAACAGATTTTCTTCCCTTTTTTTGGAATGTTTGTAAATAATACTGGATCAAGTCAATTTTATCTTTTTTCCTATAATTATGAAAGTAGTTATAAAAATTCCTTTAAATAGATGGGGTTTTTTTCACTAATTAATCCAAACAAATTTTCTAGTCACCATTTTTCTCAAAATGAAGAAACAAAGCTACTACTCAATTTTGATTATTTTTGGATCACTCCTCTATTTGTCTACATTTTTGAATGCAACATCCACTAGTCATAAAAAAATTGTTGGTAAGTAATGTCATTGGTTTCTTAGTTTTTAATATGTAAATTTTGAAATTCATATGCAGAACTAAGATATCAGTTATTGAGTTCAAATGAATCTGTATCATATATGTTATGTCTGCTTCTTCCTACTTTTAGAGGCATATCTAAAGTATTTTTTTTATCTATAGTTCAATTTCTATGAGTGTGAAACTCTATGATATTGTCCGTTGATTTTAATAGTGACATTTGATATTTTTTGAAGACATATGAGAAAGAGGATAGTGTGCCTATTTTTACCAAACTTATCGATTCTAGATTCTGATTCGTCATCTCTCCCTATTCAAATGTTTCTTCTCCCTCCACCCTCCTCATTTGATATATCTTGACATTTTCTTTTCGATGTTTTGTGAAATGTAGAAAAAGTGAAACTCTATGATATTTTCCTTTAATTTCAATAGTGACATTTGAAACTCTAAGACTATTTCTATCTTTTCGAAGACGTACAAAAATCACTACAAGCCTAATAATTCTACCATAAGGAATAGAGGACATGATATTTCAGTAAGTATTTTATTAAAAGATATTCACCATTTTTAGAATATTATATTAGTACTTATTTCTTTCTTATTTTTACAAAAAAATTACAAGTGATATCCTGAAAAGATTCAATGGTATTAGCAAATCAATTGTATTATTTTGTTGTTGTTACTACTTTTTTTCTTTGAAAATTTTATATTGTTTTTCCTTATTAAATTGACGCACTTTTTGATAAGTACTTTGATTTGCTACACTTAATTCGAGAGTCTTTCGAAAACAACTTATCTATCTCCTCAAGATAGAAGTAAAGTATGTTGTATGTTATTATACATTTTCATATATTCTATCAATGAATAGAATTTAATTTTTTTGTAAAATGACCGATGAATACTTATTAGGTAAAACTAGTGCTCATTGACCTTTTCTTGTAGTGTTATCTAAAAAAATATAGTTATCATCTTGAAGTTTCAAATTTAACCGAAAGTTTCCTTTAAATTTTTTTTTGAAAAATCTATTACATGAGTAAAATAAAATTATTTGTGAATTTCAATAGTGACATTTGAAACTCTAAGACTATTTCTATCTTGTCGAAGACGTACAAGAAAATGGACGTGTGAATACTATTTTTTACCAAACTCACCGACTCTAGATTCTGATCAATTTGTCATTTCTCCGTATTCAAATGTTTCTTCTACTACTCCCCTCACCCCCACCCCCACCCCCACCCCTTATATCTTTTCGAAGACATACAAGAAAATGGACGTGTGAGTACTAGTTTTTACCAAACTCACCGAGTCTAGATTCTGATCGATTCGTCATCTCTCCGCATTCAAATGTTTCTTTTACTACTCCTCCCACCTCCACCCCACCCCTAATTTCCATCATTTGATGTATCTTTACATTAATTTGATTAAATTTTTTTTGTTGGATGTTTTGTGAAATGTAGAAGTTGATGATGAAGAGGAATTTAGTTATAAAGAAGGGAGTAAGAAAGGACCAAGTAAATGGGGAGATCTACATAAAGAATGGGAAACTTGCAAGAAAGGGAAGATGCAATCTCCAATTGATATTTCAAGTTGTAGAGTCAAAATCAAGAGAAAATTGGGTCACAAAAATCACTACAAGCCTAATAATTCTACCATAAGGAATAGAGGACATGATATTTCAGTAAGTATTTTATTAAAATATATTCACCATTTTTAGAATATTATATTGGCTTTAATTAATTTTATTGGTACTTATTTCTTTCTTATTTTTACAAAAATAATTACAAGTGATATCATGAAAAGATTCAATGTTATTAGTAAATCAGTTGTGTATTATTTTGTTGTTGTTACTGCTTCTTTTCTTTAAAAAAATTATATTGTTTTTTTTTATTAAACTGACGTGTGTTCTTTCACCGTTTTATTAACTTTTTTGATAAGTACTTTAATTTGTTACACTTGATTCGAGAGTCTTTCGAAAATAACTTATCTATCTCCTCGAGATAAAAGTAAAGTCTGTTGTATGTTATTGTACTTTTTCATATATTTTATCACTGAATAGAATTTAAATCTTTTGTAAAATGACCGATGAATACTTATTAGGTAGAACTAGTGCTCATTGACCTTTTCTTCTAGTGTTATCTAAAAAAATAGTTATCATCCTGAAGTTTCAAATTTAATCAAAAGTTTCTTTTAATTTTTTTTTTTGAAAAATCTATTACATGAGTGAAACATGGCTATTGATTCAAGTCTATAGATTCACTCAAATTCAGTACTCAAATTCAGTAATTTTGATTCAAATTACATATGAATTAAAATGATTCATTAAAAAAAATTAAAACTGTATAATTTAAATTCTAAATTTATCTCTAATTCTATCGTTATAATATAATTTTTTTATTTTATTTATGCAGTTGCGTTGGCATGGGGATGCTGGATCAATTTTGATGAATGACACAAATTACCATCTTCAACAAATTCACTGGCATTCACCATCTGAACATACTATTAACGGTAGAAGGTACTTAAATTATCTGTCGTTATTTCTAAAAATAATTATTTTAAATTTAATCTAAAAATTTATAATAACATTATTTTTTTAAAGGAATATGATTACAAAATGGGATATCAAATTTTCATCAACTTGGTCAATTAACTAAAAGTTATTGAAATTCTCATTAATTATTTTATTATTACTTTATCCTTGATAGTAATTAATTAACTATTTTAATTTTATAAGGTAAATTACACATAAATATTAATTGATAACCTAATAAAAATGTTACCAAAAATATTATTCACCATAAAATCAAACTACATTATATTGATTGTGTACATCTATAAGGCAAGATTGATAAGTAATATTTCACTCAATCCTCCTCTTTATTTATGTGGTATTTTTTTATTGGATTTTCGATAATCTTTTTCAAGATCGTTTAAATATTTTAAAATAATAGAACTCAGATTTTGCTTTGTTTTATTATTTTATTCCTAATTCTGAGCAATTGCTCATCCCCCCCCCCCCCCCCCCCCCAAAATATCAGAGTTTTTTTAATTTTATTATGAAATCTGAATAATATTTATTACTTAAAGTGGCTATTTATATCTGCTCTATTTAATTTTTATTTTATTTTTATTGATGTTCGAGTAGTTTTTTTTCATTCATGGGCAATGAATTTTGATGTACTAGAAAATTTATATCGTAAAATAAGTTATAAATATTTGTATAATTATAAATTATTTATTAAAAATAAAATAATTTTTTTTGACATTTTTGTCTATTTTAATTTTTTTTCTATGATTTGAATAATAGGTATGCTTTGGAATTGCATATGGTTCACCAGGAGAAGGTGAATAATAAGATTGTTGTAAGTGCTGTCCTTTACAAAATTGGAAGACCAGATCCATTTCTTTTTATAGTAAGTATTATTTATTTATTTATTTTTGTTAAGTTCATTTATTGTCAATAATAAATGAATTTATTTATATAAATTCAATTTAGTTAGACCTAAAGAAAAGTATCAACGCTTGGTGAAAATAAAAAAAAGGGATGAAAGTTTAAGTTTTTGCTAATATAATATCGACTGCGTTTCAATTTCAAATAAATTAATTTGGTTGTATGAATCATCATTAATCATGTTCTTGATTTAAATCAGTCTTAATTTAGCATATACTATACAAGTAATGATAATAATTTTTTATTATTGGTAGGAAATTGCTTAGTGAAAAATAAATTGTCATTAAAATAGTGAAAACTTTCTAATTATTTCATATGAAAATATTACTGGTTTTTCTTTTCTCACCGATTGAATCAAATATCAGCATAAATAGCTAGTAAATATTTTTCAATGGAAAGATAGTGATTTTTTACTTGCATTTATCGTTGCTCCAACACTCCGCTTCAATATATATTACATACTCCTTATGTGTTGTTTACTATTTGCTCCAACACTCCACTTCAATATATATATCTCCGCTTCAATATATATATATATATACACTCTTTTATATTCAATTTTTTTGTTGTTGCTCAACACTCCGCTTCAATATATATACACACACATACATACTCATTATATTTTGTTTATCGTTGCTCCAACATTCCGCTTCAATATATATTACATACTCCTTTATATTCTATTTACTATTGCTCCAACACTCCACTTCTATATATATATGTATGTATATATACTCTTTTATATTCGATCTTTTTATATATACACATACTCCTTTATATTCTATTTATCATTGCTCCAACACTTCGCTTCAATATACACACACACCTTTATATTCTGTTTATCATTTGCTCCAACACTCTGCTTCAATATATATACACACACATACTCCTTTACATTCTGTTTATCGTTGCTCCAACACTCCGCTTCGATATATATATATGCACACACTCTTTTATACTCATTCTTATATATATATTTTTTTTTTTGTGATTATTGATTATAGTTGAGGAGACATATATTATCCATGATTGATGAAGAAGGTGAAGAGAGGAATTTGGGCATCATTAATCCAAAATACATCACTGTTAATAATCATAGAAAAAGCTACTATTACAAAGGTTCACTCACTACTCCTCCATGTACAGAAGGGGTCACTTGGATAATCAACAAGAAGGTAAAAATTAATTTTCAAATTTTTATATATAATATGAGATTAATAAAACTAATTAATTAAATCTAATTTATTTTAGGTACAAACTGTTTCAAAATTTCAAGTGAAGTTGCTTAGAAAAGCTGTCCATGATGTAAGTTTCCCTCTACTTTTTATTACTTCATTAATTTTAATTTATTCATCTTACTTTAAAAAAAAAATTAAATATTTAATAATGTTTTAATCCTAGTATATTTAATATCATAAATATTTAAATATATTTTGGTAAATTATACCTATTTCTTTAATATATAACACAACATTTAAAGTTTTTTTTTATCTTTTAAAAATTTCGTGTCAGATCAAATTAAGACATATAAAATAATTGAAATTATATACTTTATGTGAAATAATATTTTATTATTATTGTTATTATTATTATTTCAGCATGCTGAAAAAAATGCAAGGCCACTACAACCACATAACAAGAGAAAGATCCAACTTTTACTCTCCAAGGACTAGAGCATGTTAAAGTCCGGCACCTGTATTGGAATCCGACTTGTTCATATTTGTGTTTAGATTCAAAATTCAAATTCGAAATATCTCGTTAAGAATGCAAAAGTACTTATCTCTGTGTGATATATAACTTTGATGTTTAATTTAAGTCTATTGCGATATATTACTCTTTTCAGAACTACTTTTCTCTTCCTTTATTACAAAAACAAAAAGGAACAGAATGATGTATTTAACATCTGAAATTTCATCAGGATATTTATGGAAGAATAGAAATATTATTGGAGATCATAATCCAAACCACTTGGGCTATTGTTTTTTTATTTATTTGCACCAAGTGTCCAAGTCTCTTAAAACCTCGACTAATTTTGAGAGTGCACAGACCCTCGACAAGGAGTTTTCCGCAAATGCACTCAGAAATTGTTTGCACCCAAGTTTCGAACTTGAGACCTTGAAAGGAAGCAAATCCAAGGCTCAAGTCAATTGCCACCAGGCCAACTAATGCTTTGGAAAAAGATAAAAATGAAAAATTAGTATCGACTATTTTAAGATTTGTGTTTGTAGAGGCTTCCAATCGGTAATTTTTCTATTCCCGAAGATCGTAATCAAGACATCTAATTATTTTTAAAAATCACACTTCCAATTAGTTCTTTTAAGTAGAGGGTATTAGAGTAGATGAAATCCCTCCGCTCTTAATCAGAGGTTTCTAATTTGAGCTAGATAATGAAAAAATTCCTCATATGAGAACTTTCCGTTGAGTGAATCTTTACGCAATAACAACAACAAGTGGAATCCCACGAGTGAGATCTGAGGAGGGTAAAATGTACATAGACCTTACCGCTACCTCATAGAGATAAAGAGGTTGTTCTCGGAAACGAATCTTAACACGACACCAATCCAAATTAGTCAGCCCAGTGAATTTCGAACACTAGCTAGATCAAAGAACAAATACAGCAACAAATTCTATACTATTGTGGCCATCTCAGTGTCTTCATTTTCCAAGTGATAAAATGTAGTCATCAAAAGCACATTAATTTGCTACTTTTTATGCTTTAAGTTTATACAAGTACTAGACCAGCTAATCAAAGTTCATTTTGAAATATCTTCTTGAAATTTTTCCTCAAATATTGACATAAAAGACGCAACGATCGAATTGAAAAACTATCTTGCATGGAGATAGGGGCGGATCTAAAGTACATGATAGAGGTTCGGCAGAACTCAGTAGTTCTACAACTAGTCTATCTCAAATCTAGAAAAGTAAAAAAGGACTATAAGTTCAGAACTTATAAACTTAAAATTCTGAATGTGTCTCTACATATATAGTAGCAGTATAGAAAGAGATTACGTGATAGAATAAGCGAAGCATGTTCTTCAATAACTCCCTTGTTGCAAGTACTGACCTGGAAATTCCTCCTCGATGCTTCCAATGGTAAACTCGTTGAAGCTAATGAAGTTACAATCATACTGATTGTTGCAGTCGTGACTCGTGGGCATTCATTTCATCGTTTAAAAGCTGGCCAATAATAATTCGAAGGAAAAATCTGATCCAATGTCACGATTAATAAGAACCTCATCTGACCATTTCGGTAACATTAGAATATGAACTGGTTCCTCCTCTTGTTTGCTTTGTATTGTAAGATTTGCAACTCGGACATTTATGTGCTACTACATGGAAGTTAACCTCAGATGTCACCGTGCAGTCGTTGCAAAGAATCCAAACCTGGAAAAAAGAATTCAACGGAACTCAAACGTAGGAGAAGGCAATCAAATTCGTGAATGAAATTTCAAATGGATCAACAAACTGGTTTCTTACCATCTTGTTCTGATATATTTCAGGCATAGCTGTTGATGCGACCTAGAATTAGAAAATAGATGAAGCTTATCAGTTTGAAGAAATGATTCGCGGAAACAATGAAATTTATAGTAAAAGAAAAATCCGTCGACTTTAAAAATCGTGAGGGTTCAAGTCCCTCTATCCCCAAAAAGACTATTTATCTCCCCAACTATTTATCCGACCCCCCTTCCTTAACGGTTCCAAATTTCTTATCTTTCTCATTCACTCTATTCTTTTAGAAATGGATTTTTTTTTTCTAAGCGTAAATGGCTATGTTGATCGGCTTAGAAACTACTCTTGCCATTTCGATTTATTTGTTTTACTTTTATTTTTAGTCCATTAAAGAAGAATGTTGCTTTCCTTTTTTAGCAACTCTCTAGTTCTAACTTTCCAACTGACACGTTTAAGAGAGATTAACAGATATCTTGATACATTCCACATATCTTTAGTTTAAGATCACAAGATCCAAAAGTTCTTTTTTATTCTCTTAAGCTTTGTGTTAAGTCAAAAACCAAAGAAACAAATTGAAACTGAGGGAGTATGTAATATGTACCTCCTGGTCCAGTAGCTCCCAGACTCGGGACATGTCACAGTATGATTTTGAGCAAACAGGACAAGAATACCTGCATGCACAAGTTGTTGGAACCGAGCGGAATGCAACCAAAATCTATGTTACTCGGATCCTCCAAAAATGCATAGTTTTGGGAGGATCAACAAACAACTACCGATGTTTTTGAAAAGTCCGAGCAACATAGACCAAAACAAGAGGGGCGTGCTGTTATGGAATCTTTAAGAAAATGATTGTTCATAGAAAATCACAACACGTCAAAACGTACTGGAGATGCTGTCGCATCTGCATGAGACATTCCACATGTATTGTGTGGCCACAAGGCAACATGGAGATATCTTTTGTCGTATCAAAAATATACTGCATGAAGTTGCAAGAATCAAGAGACGGAGTTACGATTTTTACTAAAGGCGTTCAAAATATAAAAAAGCAACACACGAAAAAAATTAAGGGTTTAACATAAAAAATAATTGACTTATATATATAGTGTAATTTTTTGATATAACCCCCTTACGGTACCCCGAGTCCGTTTCATGGTTATTGTCGGAATTCGGCCCTTACCTCGAAGCAAACAGGACAATTGTGGTGCATCGCTCCTTCTATACAAGTATGTGATTCCTTCATTACATTTGTGTAGCAGCAGCCTGCAAAAGATAGGATGTTCCATTACTAACAAACTAAATGCCACCTAAAAAGTTATGATGGTCGAACACTCCAAAAATATTGCTGCACTGACGTCGGATACCCCAAAAGTATAAAAAAGCACAACTACTAGAGGATCCAACACACAATACAACAATATTAGAGAGTCCGAGCAACATTGCTAATAAGAGCTTTTATTGCTGAATTAAGCCCTAGTTCAAGGGCGTTGAGCATCTCACTCACCACATCTGTCACAGTGAAAGAAGTTCTCCTCACCACCTGTTCTGTTTTCGAATATTTTGATCAGGAAAATGATGAATATATATTAGACACAACGTTACCGCACCAAAATATATAATAGCATATGCAGATGGTGCAACTGATGTAAGTTTAACTGAAATGGTGTTAGCATTAGTATTATTTTTGGTATTTTTATTATGTTATTATTTCCATATTTCTCATTCTTAGTTTTCGATTACTACTTGTTGTCTTTGGTGCCTCTATTTTCTTACTATACTGTTGGTACTGTTTATGTATTCATAAATGTTGAGCTTTTGCTTTCCTTGAGCCAGGATTCTATCATAAACAGTTTTCTCAGACCCTACTTCTGAGATTACACTAGTGATGTTGTTGTTGATGACACGGGTGCAACAACAATTTTGAAGACTCCGAGCAACATAACTTGTGTCTTTTATGAGGATGTGCAGATATATAGAAAGAAAAGAGACACACAAATACTACACTAGACTGAATCATTTGTAGTCCATACCATCTATGATCAACCATACATAATCCTAATTATATATGTAACTCGTTAACAGGACATTATTTAGCATACACTTCAAACAAAGTGCCTCCGTAAGGAAGGTTGCCTTCAGCGCATTTTGTGACTACAAACTGGCTATGTCTCAGATGTCGTTCACTTTGTGTTTACACAAAGATGGTGTATTTTAGGAAAATGCATTAAAAAGAACTGATAATGATGTACAGTATAAGAAAGATGTTAACCTGCAGATTTGACATTTATCACAATGATATTGATTCTTCGAGACCTAAAAATAGAAATCATCTTGTTAAAGGATGTATAAATAGAGCAAACAACATCGTAGGTGAATTATATAAAGAATTTTACATCATCATCAAATAAGTTGCACTTTGAGCAAAAGTACTCCCCCATGCAAACCCCGCATTGGATGCAATTCTGTTGAACCTAAAACACAATCAAGGACCAAGCAAATTTAACATCAATTTAACATTTATAAAGACTTGGATCGAGTCGTTAACAATTGAGGGAACTCACATCCTGTTCAGTATTACACACTGAGCAAATGACCTGAAAAAAACATATAGAGAAAGCATACACACATCAGTCAGTATCAAAGACATGACAAACAAGAATCTTAATAAAGTATAATGTGGAGCCACATAGATCGAAGGTTGGTCAGTTGAACACCCATTGTCAGGAAATGGGATTGTGTTTATCAAAAATTATATTGCGTATATATGTCAAAATTACTCTTTATACATGTATATGAAATCTTGAACACTCTTAGCTAAATTTCTGGTACTACGATCACACAATGATCGCTCACGCATTATATAATCAATCTTTCTCAATTGCAAATGAAAATGACTGAGAGGAACTTTGATTTGTAACAGAGACAAAGCATAAGATTGTATGTAAGAAGAGACATTACGTAAAGAAGATCAATTCAGCAAAGTAAATAGAAAAATGGTTCTTGAGTTCTTTGCGATTTGATTAAACATCAGGTGATAAATGAAACAGCTAGCGCCATTCTACAACATCTGCACTTCAATCTCAAGCAAGCTGCAATGCACTATTATAAATCTTCATTCTCCATTTCGCGAAGTTTAAGCTCATTTTATAAAAAAATTGTACAATAGAAGAGGGAAAACATTGAAAACTAACCCTTTTAATATCATGGCGAGGAACATCGTGACGTTTGAGTGGATCAACATCCAAAGAATTCTGATCAAGAAGTGGAAAACTATGGTTAATTCTCACATAACAATAAGAAACAAACCCAAAAAGTTCAACTAAACATGAAAAAAATTCTACCTTTGACTCATTATGGCAATGTCTACAATCAAATATCTCATCACAACAAGGTGCTCTAATTTTGCATCTCCTTCGATAATGCGAGCACCTAAAGAAGGAAAAAAAGACAATATATTATCAACAAAAATCATGAAAATAAACTTAACATTATTCAGAGAATTTTTAAAAAAAATTGAGAATATACCCATAATTCTCAGAATCCATATCAGTAGAAGTTATCTGTTCCTTCAAATTGCACTCCATTCTCTTCATCCAATTCTACTGAATCAAGAAATTTCCGCCAATGGTTACTCAAAATCCTTGAACTTCAACTAATTATGACAAAAACTTAACAAATTCAGACTTCAAAAGGTTGAAATTGAACTAAAAAATACACCTTTAACTATAACCAGAAATAGTATAAAATTTCATACGTACAAAAAGATAGAAACTGAAGTAAGAAGAATCAGTATACAAATTCAGATATCAAGAAAAGACTGAAACACAACTCCATTCTCACTAAATCAAGAAATTTCCTCCAATGGGTACTCAAAAATCCTTGAACTTCAACTAATTATATGACAAAAACTTAACAAATTCAGACTTCAAAAGATTGAAACTGAACTGAAAAAACACCTTTAATGATAACCAAAAAAGGTATAAAATTTCATAGATACAAAAAGATAGAAACTGAAGCAAAAAGAATCAGTATACAAATTTAGATATCAAGAAAAGACTGAAACACAACTCCATTGTCACTAAATCAAGAAATTTCTTCCAATGGGTTCTCATAATTTTACAACTACAGACATTAAAACACTAAAACTGACCTAAAAATCAATTTCACACCTCAAAGAAAGACTGAAACTGAACTAAATAACACACCTTCAATTATAAACCAAAAAACAGTATAAAATTTCATAGACAGAAAAAGATAGACTGAAGTAAAAGAACAGTATACAAATTCAGATATCAAGAAAAGACTGAAACACAACTCCATTGTCACTGAATCAAGAAATTTCATCCAATGGGTTGTCATAATTCTATAAGTGCAGCCATTAAAACACTAAAACTAACCTAAAAATCAATTTCACACCTCAAAGAAAGACTGAAACTGAACTTTAACTTCATTCTCTTCACTCAATTCCACTAAATAAAGAAATTTCTTCCAACCCCCAACTCCCAACCCCCAACCTCCACCCAGAAATCAACCTAATTATGGAAAACTAACTACAAATGCAGACATAAAAAGGTTGAAACTAAACTAAAAATCATATATTTAATAATGACTAAAGCCATAACAACAAAATCAAACCTTAACTAAGAAACCTTAACTGAAACTGAAGTAAAAATCAAACCTTTTAACTATAACAACAAAAGATAGAAAAACTCAGACATCAAGCTGAATCAGAAACCAGACATTAACTATGACTTCAATAAAAGATTGAAACTGAAGTAAGAATCAAACCTTTAACTAAGAAAAAAACATACAAATTCAGAAAGAAAGATGAAGCCCCCTTTTAGGATTTTTTGGTAGATAAGAACAAGAAACAAAAAGGGTTCAAACAATAATGCATAACAACTTTCCTATTTTCAAGTTAAAAGCCATAGTTCTTTTAGCATTTTCTTTGCCTTTTGATTTCACTGATGACGAGGCGACACGCCAGCGTTTACGTCGGTATATTTGTTGACTGTCGTCAACAAATACTCCCTCCGTCCATCTTTATTTGTCGTCATTTTTATTTGTGGTCAACTTGCATAGAAATGAAGAGCAATAAATAATAAGAGTAATTTTACTAAATCACTTTTTAAATATAATAAATATTATGTTTTGAATATAATAATGATAAGGATAAATTATGAACTAAGTGTAAAATTATCTTGATTTCATAAAATAAACAAGTATTGTTCGACATTCCAAATTAGTTTAAAAAATAAGTAAAAATGGACAGGGAATAGGTTGTTTGTAAAATTATCATTTTTTTTCTATACATAGAGAATAAAGTTTATACTTTATAGTAAGTGTTTTAAAATTAATTTAGGAACTTTGTTTTGAGATGGGACACTTAATTTTTTTCTATATATATAAAGATTGGAATTTATACGTGTTTTAAAATTAATTTTAAGACTTGTTTTGAGATGTGGCACTTGTAGTATATTTTGAGATTTACGTGTGGAGTTTTGCTTTGTGAAACTTACGTCTTACGTGTTTGATTGTGCGTTATAAGCATAGATTTAGGTGATTTGTATTCGCCAAGTGTTTTATACTTTTATTTAGGTCTAACTAAATTGAATTTGCGTTATAAATTCATTTATTATTGACAATAAATGGACCAAGCAAAATAAATAAACATTAATTCCGTTTGTTCATGTTTAGCTATCAAACTTTCACTTGGCATATTTATTAAAAAAATAATTATATCATTTTATCTCAGTTAAACGACAATAAATTGAGGATATAATAAAAAAAATATCTTTGTCCTACTCTGATTTATCAAAATTGATAAATAAAACGAAAAATCAAATTAGAAAAATTTAAGCAACTAAAAGTGCGCAAACGATAATATTCTTTTTAGGAAATTATAATTCTTTTAATTGTTCAAGAAAGTAGTTACTTTATAGTTCATAATAACTTAACATTATTGCATTCTTCTAGAAAAAGTCTATATGCAAATTGATAGATATTTTTGTAGAAAAATTAGATATTATGAAATATATTTTTATAATTAAAAATAATTTAGTTTTTTTGAACAATGAAATGTATGACCATACGATAATTTTTTTGTTAAGTAATGTGAGATGAAATTATGATTTAAAATTATATGAAATGAAGTTGAAATTTTATTTTGATATGCCATTTAAATTTTATAGTTGTCTTTTTTGCTCGTAAATATAAAAAACTCATAAATTCTGAAAACTATCAAAATTACTTCAATTCTTTATACAATCTTACCAAATAAGTAAAAGTTCATAACAAAAGTACAATACATTATACAAAGCTATTTTATTTTTAAAAGAAATAATATCATTTATGATAGAACTTCAATTTAATAAAACGAGCAAAATTGAACGTGAGTTATAGTGTACTACTCTTTGTATTGAGTCATTTATCGGTAAATATCTTTAATAAATATATCATCATGTTCATATTCCATGAAATATCCATCACTCCTTTGATATTCTCACAAATATATATATATATATATATATATATATATATATATATATATATATATATATATAATTATGATTTACCTTTTTTAAACAAAGTATTAATTTGTGGGTTAATTTTTATCTGTGAAATCATGATACGAAAATCTTCAAATAAAGTTTTCTACGAGAATTTGAAATTTTACCTAATGATATAAAATTAGGAGATAAAAATGTATGTCCAAACGCCTATTTTATACTATACTCCCTTTGTCCCATTTTTATATGGCATTTTTTTCTTTTTTAGTTCGTCTAAAAAAGGATATCACCTTTCTATTATTAGAAACAATTTAACTTTAATTTCTCTTTTATATCAATGAAATAATTTACGAACACTAAAATATTTAAGAATTATTTCAGACCAGAACCGTAAAGTTCTCTTTTTACCCTTAATCAAAGGAGGCATAAGCAAGCCCACATCAAATGAGAGGCCCAACCCAACTCTAACTGGTCCAAAAGAAAGTGTTGGGTTCATTGAAGGCCCATTAAAGGCCTCAACAATGAAAGACATATAATATGCAAATTATAGAAATTTTTAAAAATAAAAAAAATTGTATTAACACATAAAATGAGTTAATTATATTGGTTGTAATTCAACAATTTGTTGAGTCAAAGAATAAAAATTAAGATTATTTTTTTTTATCTTGAACTTTATTATATAGGATAAATAAAAATTAAAAAAAGGAAGTTTATAGTAAATTACCTAATTTTCTTTTAACACTGTTAGGTCATTCAATATGATCTCTAATTCACGCATTGAATTTCATAAGAGATAAATATCTTATTTGGTTTCTCTTTCAATATTTAATGTCTATGTTGAAACTCGATTAAAATCAGATTTATACATTGCATGGCCTATTTACGGAGATAACACTTCCAACATGATTGGTTTTTTTTCATTTTTTTTTTTTTTTGGTTATTTTCAATAGTATAAAACATCAACTACTTTCATAAGCCAAGAGTTGACATTCCCATAAGATCTCTCAGTATCATTTAATTTATTACAAATATTTTTTTATACCTAATAACTTCTTTATTATTCAAAGGTTTTTGGAATAACAAGTAAAAATATATATTCTCTTCGTTCCTTTTCGGTTGTTATAATTTTCTTTTTTAAATTCAGACAATATAAACTTTGACTAACATTTTAAGAAATAACTTTTTCATCATATTTTATATGAAAAAATTGCAATTTGTATAATTTAATTCAACTTTAAAAGTTAGTCAATCTGACTCACGAAAAATGCAACATGACAACTAAAAAAGAACGAAAAATATATTATTTTGTTAATCAAAAGAACGGAAAATGTTGAAAAAAAGCCAAATAAAACGCATTGCAAAAATACGATTTATGAATGATGCATTTTGTTTCTTTGTTATCTTTTCTTAATTATTCTTTAATTTATTTATTGCTTCCTCCATTAACTTTTAATTATAAGAAAAAGATAATTAATATGTTTTTTTGTTTTCTATCCATTTATTGATAATTATTAAAGGTTATGGCTTATTAAAGGTTATGGGGAATTAGTAAGTATATATCTGCTCATCAATTTTAAATGATCTATAAATATTTAGTGACAAGTTCAAAACATAAAACTTTAAATGTTGATTATATAATCGAACTTCAAAATAGATATTGAACATCAAACAAAAATAAATAAAAAAAATTATCTATTATATAGACCAATCAAACCTCAAAATAAATATCGAACGCCAAACGAAAAACACAAAAAATATCATCCATTAGATAGCCAACTTAAAAAGAAATGGTTAGAAGAAGAGAGTAGGAATATAATGAGTGGACTTGATACATATTCCTACTACTACTAGTAATTGTACTAGTAGAACTATAGAGTGATTCAACTTAAAGCTAAAGTCATTTTCTTGAGAAAAAGCAAATATATCTTAACTTAATAGCGGTCAAAATTTTCATTAAAAAATTAAATATATATAAATAAATAAACACATAAAAAATCTAAAGAGGGTTCAGATTCTAATACATAAAAGACAATTTAAATTATATATAAATAATAATATAATATTTTTATTAAAAAAATTAAATGAATTCCCACGATCCTATCTGGTTCTGCCCATAACTTATTCCAAGTTATTGCAACTCCAACATGCATCATAAAATAGTGTAATAATATAGTGACTTGTAAATATACCTAAGCCACTAGTTTTTTGCAACTTATATTTAAAATAAAATAAAATAGAAATAAATGATTTTTGTGCTTTTTGTTCTTTATGTTATTTTCATTTTGAGTCAATGATGCATTTTGGATAGTTATGATTAGGTACTAAGCATAATTTCCTAATTTTTTTGGCTACCACACTTGTTGTAATACTCTTTTAGCCAATCAATTTTAATTTTCATGAGGGTTTATCCAAGAACTTGTTGCCACTTGTCATCTTATCGTTGAAGCAAAAAAGCAAAAATATTATTGCAAATAATTTAAGTAAATAATAATGTGAAGTTTTTTGGATAAAATGATCATCTGATAATTCAATATGATAAGGGATTAGGTCGATATATCATGGATCAGAATCTTATGGTCGTTTATTCTGAAAAAGATTTTATATGCTTGCCTCGTGAAAAAGAACCAGAATCACATATAAGTGACAATAATATTAGAGATATAATTCTTATTTCAGTTGAAGTTTCATGTGTTTGGCCCGAAAGAAAATCATATTGTTATGTTTAAAAATGATTTAACTATAATTTCTCATTATATTCTTAATAAGATACTTATTGCTATACAAATGTTTAAAATATGTACCATGAACTTATAAAAAGGTATTAAATAATTCACTACGAAAGTAATTTTGATAAATTATTTATTTATAAAGGTCCTATATATAGAGATTTTATCACTAATTAGAACTTGTGGTAAATTAGAATTTTCCTTAGCGATTGCATGTATTTTTTTATTCAAATAAGGAAGAAGTAGAAGTCTATTAAATAAGGAAAATTTAGGAGTCTTTCCACGGCCAGGAATCCTTATTTTATCACTTTTTCCATATATTTTAAAAGTCAATATTATAAATATAATTAAATAATAATTTAAAGAAAATGGTGAAAAAACGATTTTATCTAATATAGAGTCCTTTAATTGAGGGTATAAAAAAAAATTCACACAACATTTCTAAGGACCTTCACGCTTTTAATACAGTGTGTGTATATATATATATTCCAAAATATTTAAAATATATCCCCTCTTATTTCTTTAAAATTAATTGAACTCAATGATGTTAAATTTCAACTACTTTCAAAAGCAATAATTAGTTGACATTCCCATAAGATCTATTAATATCATTTACTTTAGTTCCTACTCTTTCCATGTATATATATTTTACTTGTTAATTATATTAAAAAATAAATTATTTATTTTAAATTATTTAAATTAAATATTTATTTTAAATATTTATTTTGTGTCGTCAGAACGCTGAAAAAATAGATATAACATTCGTTAGGCTTGTGAAGCTCAACATGACCAAGTTTAGAGGTGAATGAAGTCGATCAACTTATAATAATTAGGAATGACATAATATAATTATTATTTTTATTAAGTATATCAAGTCAAATATGAACAAATGAAAAAAAAAATTAGCAACCTATTATGACTTAAAATGTTCTTTAATTTAAAACTACTCATGATAAGCAAGTCAAAATTATATAAGATGACTAAATATTCTAAAATCTTTAACAACTGGAGTGGTTATAAGTTATCCAACTAACTTCCCATATCCTTTTTTCTTTAATTTTTGCAAATTATTTTCTGATCGTTATTTGATATCAGCTTTGAAATTCTCGACTAATCAAGATTCATATTTGTAAAGTCCATCAAAGCGCACTACGAAAACACACAAATTTTTTTAAAAGAGAATGAGCAAAGGAGGTTTGTTGGAAATTTCAGACGTAGATGAGAAATATCTGTCAAAATTCACGTGTTTTTCCTAATATAGGGAAACTTTTCTTTACAAGTTCTTTTTCATTTTCGAGACTCGAGTCGAGACTATTGATTAAGAATGGAGAAATCTTATTTGTCTCACCACAATCTTGATATTTTTCTTACATTTTTAATTAGAGATAGCCTTTTTTTTTTTTTACAATCCTAATATAGGAGCAACAATAAAGTTGCCTTTGTGATCCATAGATCACGATACTTCGAGCCATGAAAATAAATATTAATGCTTGTATTAGGATAGATTGTCTATATGCATCACACGTTCACATTCCTTTGGAGTATAATCCTTTCTCGAATTCCTCGTGTAAACGTAAAATATTTTATGCATCAGATTATCCTTAATTTTTTTAGTCTCAAATATTAATAATCATTAGTACATTCTTTTTAGCAACCCCAAGTGGATATGGTTATACTACTTCAATTATTATTAATGATTTTAAAGAGAGTGGAGCTCAACACACTAAAACATGCACACTACACTCAATAATTCAAGTCTCCATGGTGCTTCTTTAGTGGAGAGAATACTGGGATTTTTTTAAAATTATTATTATCATTATTATTATTATTATGGAGATCTGTATTTTTGGTAAATAGTCGTTCGGTTTTCTAATGAGGTACCCCAAATTTCGAAGTTACGGAGCTATTTTGCCGAGTTTCTTAGAGAGAGTTATTTCACGCTCCTAGGTATTTTCTACCTTCTCACCTGTGTCGATTTCAGTGTACAAGTATCCTCTTGCTATTTATTATTATTATTATTATTATTATTATTAAAAGAGAATAATATTGACTTATAACAGAAAGTAACTTCACCAACTTACTTACTTGCTTTGCATTTCTTAAATATTATTGCTTTATAAAATGAGAATTCCACTCATATACACCTATACAATGCAACTACAATCATGTATGTAGGGATAATTGCACATGTAATATCTCGAATATTTTTATTTTATTGGTGTATTTATTTTTTTATATTTTGATTTCTTTTAATAAAATTTAAGTAACATTAAAATTGCCTATAGCAACATTTCCTATTTTGAGTCAAACTCGCACAATTTTCTTCAAAAGGCTTTACATAGAGGTGGCTCAACAGTGTTAGAAAAAAGACAAGCGTCTTAGGCCTCCAAATTTGAGGAACGTCAATTTTTATTTTAGTAATAACTAATTAAGTACTATTACAATAAAGATTATTTATGAAAATTGAAAGAAAGAGTTATTAGAATAAGTTTGGCATATCTGAAGTATGACTATATGATCAACTAAAAGAAATTACTGAATAAAATCCATTATAATTTCTTTTTTAAGCAATTCGATCGTCATCTCAAAAAGACATAAGAATAAAATTAGTAAGGAAATATATTAATTTATTTTTTTAAGTATAAGATCTCCACTTCGTTTTCGCCTTACGCCACTAATGCATTTGAGCTGCTCCTAGCCTTATACTATTATAAAATATATTATATTTATAATTCCTTTTTTTCATGCATCCACTAATATAAAAATTTATACCTGATAAATTTTGGCTCCGCTACTAAATAATCGAAATGATTGAAAAAAAAAAAAACCAACTCCACAATAAAGAATCAACTTATAAAGTAATCCATAAGATGAGTGCATGATAGTTTTTCTTTCTACCAACTCAAAAGTTACGTACAAAATGATGTCACATAAAGCAATAACTTTAAGTCTAAAAATGCTTTACTTGAGCAAAATTATAAATATAGTATATACTATATAGTACTAATTAAATAAATTAATGATTATATTAGAGGGTTACGTGCCCCTCACAAACCTTAATATTCTAATTATATTTTGTATGCTTAATTAATATAATTATGAACACATCATACGTTATGAATCTTTCTCTTTCTTCAATTCATTTTTATTCTTCACTTAATATATAATTCAAAAATATTACAACTCAGAATTACAACACTTTATTTAATTTATTTATATATAATCTTCTACGTATCTAACGTATCTTATTTCTTTATTGAAAAATAATTGCCATACATGTATTAGAAGTACACAATTTTTTTATTTTTTTTTAAAAAATTATTATTATGGGAAAGGTATAATATTTGACCAATGAATGGTATCGATAAAAATTTATTTGCAAACCCTGTGAAATATACGCCTCAATTTCAAATAAATTGAGATACACTATATGAATCATCATTATTTCATTTAAATTCATCTCATGTCGCTATTACACCAAATAAATAAAAGAAAAATTAAGTTAAATATATGTTATGATAATAATAGAAGTAGTATGTACGGTACAACAAATAAAGAATTTTGAAATAATTATTTAGTATTAAAAAAAGTATTTATTACCAATGTTCTATATAAAGGGCGATGAATACTTTAGTGATTGTAGATTTGATAGCATCAGCTCGATTCTCGTAAAAAGAAAAATTTATTGTCACTAAATATCTCTTTTGTTATAATATTGCATAGTACGCAATAGAAAAAGAAGCGTATGTGAAAACTCCTCATGAATTTATAAGATTTACGATAATTAAGTTTGGAACTAACAATGTGAACAAGTCAATTCTATACAAAATTGAAGAATTAATATAATAATATTTTGAAGGTTGGAAGCAGCTAGCAAAAAATGGGCTATTGATCATTTAATGAACAAAAAAATTCTAAGGAAAAATAAATAAATTAATTTATAAGATCCTTGTATTAAGGCATTCATTGTGGAAATAAAGTGAGAACAAGACACAACACAAAACATTCCTTCATTGAAACTTTAAAACTTGTTGGGGTCTAATTAAACAGTTACAAGAAAGGAAATGGGCCACATGTATCAAGTTGACAAATGTTTGGGGGGGCCAAAAAGTAAGATAAGAAATATCGACTTTTCGATTCAATTTATGTTAATTTATGTGATACTATTTAACTGAATATGAAATTTAAGTAAAATAGTGCCACTCGTCTCTTTGTTGCTACACGCGATAATGTTTTTCGCTCAGAACGTTCTTCTTCTTTATTGATTGTCAGTCGAACACTGAATCATCATGTCACTGTTGATTAGTTTAAAGATTTCTTTAGCCGTGTAAGAAGAAAGGAAATGGGCCACATGCATCAACTTGACAAATGTTTGGGTTGGGTTATTGGGTGGGGTGGGGGGGGGGCAAAAGTAAGATAAAAATATCGACCTTTTGATTCAATTTATGTGATACTATTTAACTGAATATGAAGTTTAAGTAAAATAGTGCCACTCATCTCTTTGTTGCTACACGATAATGTTTTTCGCTCAGATCGCTCTTCTTCTTTATTGGTTGTCAGTCGAACGCTGGATCATCATGTCACTGTTGATTAGTTTAAAGATTTCTTTAGACGCGTAAGAAGAAAGGAAATGGGCCACATGCATTAATCTTTTGATTCAATTTTTAACTGAACATGAAGTTTAAGTAAAATAATGTCACTTATCTCTTCGCTCGTATCTCGTGCTGGTCGCTCTTCTTCTTTATTGGTTGTCAGTTGGACGATAGATCATGTCGCTCTTGATTAGTTTAAAGGTTTCTTTCACTGAGTAAGAAGAAAGACGTACTTATGAATTTACTGTCTTAAATAATTGTGTGTATATTTATATGGCTATATATTATCTCATTAAAGTTGATAATCAAATTAGTTAAATTTAAAATAAAATATGATTTTTTTAACAAATCAAGAAAATATGTCAAATAATTTGGAAAAAAAAACAAAAGATTAGCCAAGACGTAACTCCTACTAGCATAAATTGGTTGATAATCACGCAATTAATTCACACTTAACCTATGACAACATGCACATTATCCATTTCCAAAGCAATAATCTATTTAATTATATAACCTATCCTATAGTCTAAACATTATCATTAGCATTAATTAATCACTCTTCTTACTTCATTAAATGAACTTAATTATATACTCTCTCTGTCCCATATACGGCTATTAAGAAATCATTAATGCACTAGTGAATTTTACCATTTTACCCTTCATTTATATCGATGTATATTAAATTAAGTTAGAAAAAATCATTAATACACTTATTAATGGTGGAGGTAAAATAAAAAATAATAATTAATTTTATCTCAATTTAGTAAGTGTCCATACAATATGAGACAAATATTTATAGAAAGATACCCATATAATATGTGACAGAGGTAGTATACCGCAAACGGTTTTACATCAACTTATTATGATCAAATAATACAAAAAAATGAATATATATTAATTAATTTACTATAATTAAATAATAAATAATATATTACTTCCTCCATTTACCTTTATCTATATTTGACTCGACACACTCTAAAGAAGTAATAAATAAAATAGTAAAAATGGTTATCTCATTCATTAGGAAATGAATTAGAAATAATTAGTATTTGATAGTAAGGATAAAATAGGTATAAAATAAGAAATTATATCTTGGATATTCAAACTAATTATATATGTCATGCATTATCGTTATGACATAAATATCAGGTGTGAATACATTATCGTCGATTTCAACCCAAGGTAACAAAATGATTCAATTTTCAATTTACCATAGTACCAATAATTAATTACATGATCCAAATTAAATGTACACGTTGTAAAGGAGAACATGTCATTATTCCATACTTTACCAAACCTAATCATTTGGATAAAACATAAGATTATTAATTAATTAATTAATTATCATCCCAAAAATTAATTAATTAGGAGAATTTTCATAAAGGACGGCGTGATTTTGGGGTCATAATCCTAATTAAGTATAAAGTGATGGACCTAGTTGTACTAAGTAGTAGCACAAAAGTGGGTCGGGTCAACTGCACATGGAATTTTGCTTCATTCATTAACAATCACTAACCCCATTAATCCAACAAAGTCCACTCTTCCCCACTACTTGATGTTCACGTCAGTTTGTATGTATCACAATTAATTATACGAGATATTTATTTTCATCTATTAGCATAAGTATTATGTAAACTAAAGTTTGAACTCCGATCATGTATATTTTACAAGTGAAATTTTGGAGAAGATGATTTCTGCAGTCTTGAAAATAGAGAGGTAGTTTATGGTGGATCATCAGCTCAAGTAACGAATATAAAAAATAGTATGAAAATGAAATGCAATATCGAAGAAGTCATCCTGAAGATAATGGAGAAAAGAACGATAACAACAACAATAATATGATAATCGAAGCAAAAAAGAAACAACAGGTAACAAAAAAAATCGAAAAACAAGATAGTAGGGGAGTTATGATAATTATAATGATAAGGAAAATTAGACAACACTCGACTACCTACTAATTGATCTCCTCAAATACTTGAATGGTATATATGTCATATCCAGTCTATTCATGACCTCCCTCGATACTTTTTCAGCCTGCCTCTAATACCTCTCCCTAAGACGCAACGTAGGTAACTCATTACACTTTTTTATTGGAGCATTACACATATTCGAATCATCTCAATCTCAGGTTTCTCATTTTATCCACTAAGGAAACCACTCCCAACTCACCCAAACACTTCCTTAAACGTCTTATTTAATTATAGCAATAATCATACATTCATAAAAACTAACAACAAATAATCTCTTTTGTTTTTCTAAAACATTTAGTATTTTTATAACAAATTAAATTCATTTTGTCAAAACAATTAATAGCACTAGAGTACCTCATAATAAATGAACTAATCATACATTCATACTTATAGACTTGGCAATTAATTGACTTAATTAAACAAGCAAGTTATGATAATGGCAATTAATTTACTTAATTAAACAAGAAAGTTATGATAATGACAACTAAAAGGTTGTTACTCTTAATTATTACTACTACATATAGAAGACATCGTCTACACATATTTACCCCTACTAAAACATAGTAATAACTATACATGTTATTCATTATACTTTCAGAAGTAAAAATCTCTGAAGGACAGCGTCTACACAAATTTAATCCTACTCAAACACAATAATGATTATATATATATTTTTTCAAAAACGCTTCAAATTATATATGTAAGTAACTAAAAAGTATAGAAAATCAAGAAATATTTTTTTAAAATTTTTTTCCTTTTTTTTTTTTTTAAATATGTGGATGTATTAAATTTAATTATGTGGTGCCAGGCTTGCACTCCAATCCTCCACAAGGTATATCGTTGGCATAAAGTAATGGGTTTGCTTCAACGCCAACCGAATCTTACTCTTTTCCTCACTTACATGTAAAATTCAACTTTATATTATACAAATTTTAAAATATAAATAATTAAAATAAAAATCAACTTTTTTTTTTATATATATATATGTTATATATAACTTGCAAAGTTTGTTATAAGTGCAAGAAAACAGTGAACATTTTCAAGATTTCTATTCACGGGGGCGGCTTTTCTTTTTCATTCTACCTAAAAACTCCCTCTTAATTACCATCCAAAAACTATATACTATACACATATTTATATAAATACTCACTTTGTTACATCATTTTCTCCATCTAACAAAAAAAAAGAACTCTTTTGGATGTTGAAGATCGAAGAGTGTTATACTATGGAAGTTCGTCAGGAGGATCAGAATCAGGATCAGGATCATGATCGTCAGTTGAATATGGTGATCAAGAGAAGGCGGACTAAGAGACCTAGGCCGCCTTCTCCTCTAGCTTTAGGGATTACTACTAGCTCGTGTAGCACGGTGGAAGGTGGTGAATTGGTGGATGGACATGTGGCGAATTCTTCGTCGCGTTCTAATAATTGTGATGGGGTTGATGATGATAAGATCGTGGGGAATAATAATATGAATCAAGAGGAAGAAGATATGGCGAATTGTTTGATTCTTTTAGCACAAGGCTATAATTATAAACAAAAGTTATCGTCGTCTCAATCTCCAACGTTGGATGTTTACCAATGCAAGACGTGTAATCGTTCCTTCCCATCTTTCCAAGCACTTGGCGGGCACAGAGCAAGTCATAAGAAACCAAAAACCCTAGAGGATCAAGTCAAGATTTCAAAACCAATTGACCATCAGCAAGTTGAGAATAATATTCGTCTTAACTTGAACAACAACGACGATCATGTCACAACTCTATCACTCCAAATCCCGAGCAGCAACACCACCACCAACAACGGTGGCAAGAATAAGAATAGGGTTCATGAGTGCTCAATTTGTGGGGCCGAGTTCACCTCGGGACAAGCGTTAGGTGGACACATGAGAAGACATAGGCCATTGCCAAATAGTATTGCAATTGCATCAAACCATCATAGCCATGAAGAGTCTCATCATCATGATCAAGAAATCAAGAACACAAGGGCATTTTTGTCACTAGACCTTAATCTTCCGGCGCCGGAGGACGATCACCGGCCGGAAAATTCTAAATTCACCTTTGCTACAAAAGAACAAGTCATAGTCTTCTCAGCTTCACCTTTGGTTGATTGCCATTACTAAATCATCAACACTCCCTTTATTTTTATTTTTTTTTAAATCTTGAATTATTTAATTTCAACCATATTGACAATTGTGAATTAATTGTAACATTTATTTTTAATATTATTATATATTTGACAATTTGATTAATTAATAGACATAATACTTTGGAATTATTTTTATGATTTTTTTTTTATTAATTTTCTTGTTTTGAATTCTTTGAGTATGGGGTTTAATTTACTCTCATGTGTTTGGCCTTTTGCTTCAAGAAAAGTAATTTTTTTATCCATCCAATCTGGCTTTCCTCATATTCTTTACTTTTCTCATGTGTTTTTTTAGTAAAAGTAGAAACCCCCCCCCCCCCCCTCCCTCCCCGAGAGGTCTTAATTAGTCACGAATTCAGAATTCAGTGAAAGTAAAAAAATAGAAAAAAAAATGATTTTGTATATTTTTTTAATCTGATATCGATGTAAGATAGTTAAATTCTTATGTCAATAGGATCATATTTTTAACATAAACATTCATTAATTTCTACACTTCTCTTAAATTATATACATTTTAACTAGTAGAAAGCAAGATGTGTTTAATTTATGTCTTTGTTTTTTATTTTTTTGCTTCTTTTAGTATCTTTGTTTTTTTTTGGGAGGTGGAAAAGGAGGATTATGAGTAAAGGAAGGTGCTGAGAATAGTAAGGAACCATGAGATGCTCACAACCAAAAGTGGGGGTGGATTAGGTTATTCTCTTGTTTTATTCACAAGAAAGTTGTAGCTAGCTACTAAAACTTTTTCTTTTCGATATTCAGTCTCTATATTGAGATACGATTAATGAAAATTTACGTTGAAAAGCTTTTTTTTTTTTAAGTTGTAAAGTTCCTTACTAAATTGCAACTTCATCCCAAGAGTTCAAATCTGAAACTGTTAATCAAGGATATAGAAATACTTATCATCAGAGACAGATGCAGAGTGTTAATATATATGGGTTCATATCAACAAAATTATGTACTTTTGCTTAGATGTATGTCGTTGTATTTTTACTAAGAAATGTATTCATTAAATATTATATTTAAATTGAATACTTAATTGTGTGAATCCAACAACTAATACGAGCTATGAATTTAATAACAAGTTCAAAATTCATAAATTTCAAATCTTGACTCTGTCTTTGACCTCTGCTTACTACGAACCATACTAAAAAAGAAAATAAAAAAACTCACGGATTTAAAACTACAGAGAAGGTTGGTCAGAAAAATTGAAAATCGACCTTGTCCGTCAATTTTTTTTAACACAAAAATGCAATTAAGTTTTAGTTCTGATAGAAAACAAATGCAGTCCTCCGTGTTTTACTATTTTTTCACAAAAATCGATGGACATGATCGATTCTTGAAATGCAAAATCATAGTTGAAGAGTACAAATAAAAACAAAGTAAATATATGTTATCAAGGAGCATATGTCGTCGAGTTGTAAAATTGTTTAAGTCATAAAAAATACTTGCATTCAATTCTGAGTCATTAGTTACACTTATATATAGAGAGAGCGCGTCTGATCCTGTCCGTCGATTTTTAAAAATTGACAGACAGAATTAGTTGTCCCTCAATTATAACTGATCGTCTTATCTCTCGATTTTACAAAAAACAATAAAATGAAAGCAATATAATGTATGATTCATCAATTTGACATCGATTTTTCTTTTAGAAAAGAACCCTATCCATAGATTTTGACCCATTTTTTGGTAGAGTGTATGTGTCTTTTTCATGACATATACAAAAATTTAAGTTGCAAGTGGTCACTAGGTATATTAGTTACTACTAATATATAGCTGGATCATTCATTTCCTTTATTTGATGTCACCTTATCTTATACGTATCACACTAAAATTCCTTAATGCACAATTTATTGGACACTTAATTTTTCTTTTCGCTCCTTCGATGTTTGGTGTTCATATTGGAGCTCGATTAATTTGGATTCGTGCCGTATAGGATCCATTCAGGAGAAGTATTCCCTGTCAAAGATTTTTTCATATCCAGAATTCGATCGCAAAACCTTTGATTAAGGAAGAAGCAACTCAATCTGCTGTACTACATTCTTTGGTGATATTCATGAAGGTAATTAAGCAGTTCAAGATTAGAATATACAAGTAATTAATGTAATATAATGAGTTTAATTAGGTAACAATCCAATATTCTTTGCTAATTCGATTATAATTATAGATATACAGTCAAATATCTTTATAATAATATTATTTATTCCGATAATTTTTAAAATACCATTTAGATTATTGATATATTTCTTTTTAGTATGAGTAAGGCATCTTTTTTGTAGGCGGTGGGTAGAGGAAACTGTAAATGGCAAGCAATCAAAGAATTCATTTGCTGTATATAATGCCTTTTTTTTTTTTTGTACTATATAGTTTTTCTTTCATTTTTTATTTAGCGTTCGATATTTGCAGTAGAGTCTAATAATTCAAGATTCGTGTCGTGTAGGGTTCTATCGGAGGAAAACGCTCCCGATGAAGGATTTTTGCATATCATATATACTATATAGTTTTCTTTTGATTTTTTATTCAATAGTTGATATTTACATTGGAGTCCAACTATTTTAAATTTGTATCGCATAAACTATTTCAGATTCTTGTCGCATAAGGTCCCATTTGTCGAGAAGCGCTCGTACTAAGAATTTTTGCATTTCATGTATACTATGTAGTTGTTGTTTTTGGTTTCCACTTAATTAGTGCCCGATACATATTGTATAATTTGATTCTTTTAAATTTGTACCGTATAAGGTTCGGTTCGAAAAAAATATTCCCTATTAAGAATTGTTCCATATCATATATACACTATGAAAGGATCATTTTCGTGTAATTTATAAATTATGAATTCGAACGTAAAATTAATATTTATAAATTACTTATATTACATTTTTGTATGAATGGGAAATATTTTATAGGATTGTGATACCCTATTGTTTTTATTTTTAATGTTAATAAAAATGTAGAACTGGAAATTAGCTGTTGAAAAATAAACTAAATTGCGTGAGACACAATTTTTATTTTTCCTTACGTATTAAAGGGAGAAAAACATGGGCACAATTTACGATGCATGGCACATGTTATCTGCTAATATAAATTATTTTTTTAAAGACAGAATTAAATTTTTTTTTTATATATATATATATATATATTATTGATAATATAAACAATTTGAAATAGAGATTTTTTTTAATAAAAAATAAGTTTTAGGATCTTAAATTAAGAATATATCAAATGTACTAAAATATTTTTAAATCTTGTAGTGTTAAATATATCACGTGAAAAGTTAAAATAAAAGAAAATAATCATTATTTTTTAAATAGATTAAAAAAATAGATCAAACAAATTAAGACAAAGAAAATATTAGTTATCGTTTTCATTTATACAATCAAACAAAAGATTACGACATATAAAGTATAGTGCACTTCTTAATGATATGATGCATTTTGTAGAAAACAAGAAGGGGTGATATAAAGCAGATATTATTTCAGTTGTCTTTTAGTCTAATTATTGATATAAGAATTGTCAATAATAGACGATACTTTTGAGACGGTTGTGTACATTTTATTCTTTCCAGACTTCACTTATACAATTGTACTGTATATATTGTTGTTATTGCAATAATGGACGAAACGAGTATGAAGATGTAAAAGTGAAAGTTTGATGGACGTGTTTTTGGTGTTTGAAGTATCAAATTATATTATTTAGCTAAATTAAAATTTTAATTTTCTTTATAGTCCACATGAGTCTTGTTTTAGAACTCTTTTCATAAATATTTTTTTTTTCAAGTTGCTTTTTTTAGAACTTTTTTCATAAATATTCCACTTGAGCCTTGCAAAAGAATGTCAGAAATAACACTCAGTTTCATGTGAAAAAAAAAATGAGACCTTTTATAGTTTATAAATAATAAATGCAACAAGTTAAATAAATAAAACCTTTATAACTGGCATTATATTTACCTATTATTATTCATTTATTATATATACTTTTTGTCTAGTGGAATTTTTTTTTAAAAATATGAAGGAGTGTGTTTGGTGGAATTTAAGAGACATGAATTGAGTAATATGTATATATTTTTGTAAAATAATAGTATTTAATGTTAAGTTGAGAATGAATATTTAAAATTTGAAATTATATTTAAATATGTATTTTACTTTTAAAAAAATAGAATGTTAAAGTTTCATTAGGAAAATGTTTCATTATGAACTAGATTTTCAAAGTCGAAAGACTCATTTTCACTATAAAAATAAGAACCATAATTCCAACAGTAGTGATATTGAATCTAATTCAATTTCTACAGTACGATGGTCGGTTGTACAACATCAAGATTTCGTATAGATCTTCATAGTCGACACCCTCGATATTTGGGTGGGGGTGCGGGGGTGGGGAGCAGTAGTAACGGAGTTAGAATTTTAATTATAAGAGAAGTCAAAATCTGAAAAGGTAAACACACAAATCAGTCAAAGGAGATTCTAAATTTGTTATATACACATAAAAAATAATTTTAATTATATATTAAGAATACCATTTTTTATTGAAGGAAATTCGGACGAACCCCTCACCTCCCGGGGGTGTTTTAAAGTAGGAGTAATGATTTCCATTGTCACCAATTTTTTTTTTTTTAAAAAAGACCATTGGTTTTGATATTTTTGGGCTTGTTTGTTAATGAAAACAGGGCAAGCTACTTGTGGAAAACAATTGGGTATTTCTTGTAGTAAGGCCCATAAGTTTCCAAGTAGCAACAAAACATTTTCATTCGAAGCTAAAGAAATCCGATAAATATTCTTAATCAGAGATCTTGAATTTAAATTTAAAAAATTTAAAATGAATTTGTGAAAAATGTTAATGAGGTTTCCCTTTTTAAGATCAAAATCTACAGAGAGTCTAAGAAACTCATAAATATCATAATTTTTCACCTTTTTAAGTTCGGAATTTGTAATATTGCATGGTTTTGCATTAAAATTTAGTAGTGATTGTTTTTTAGTATATGTGTTCATATACTGATAAGGTATCATCATAGAGGGTTAACTTCAGTCATATATGATATCGATATGATATCAATATACCGATAGAGTACTACAAAGAATATATTTTTTACTAATTTCAATTTTAATAAATAAGTTTGTGACTTTAATAATTTTTTTAATTATTTTATTTATTAAAAAAGAGCTCAAAATTATATGATACAAATAGAGTATCAATATGCCGATGGAATATCACAAAAATATTTTTCCTACCAATTTAAAGTTTAATAAATAATTTTGTGACTTTAATAATTTTCTCTTAATCGATCTATTTCTTAAAAAAAAGAGCTCAAAACTACATGATACCGATAGGTCATCAATATACCGATAGAATATCATAGATAATTAAGTTTCAGTTCTATGCGATATCAATAAGGTATCAATATGTCGATGGAGTATCAAAACGAATATATTTTTTATTAATTTAAAGTTTAATAATTTTTATTATTATTTCTTATTTATTTTTTAAAAAATAATCATGTATGATAGTAATAGAACATTAATATACCGTCAGAGTATCACAAAAGATTATTTCATAATATTCATATAAACATCGTGATATTATGAAAATATGAATTAAGAAGATAAATAATTTAATTTGGATTAGGCCTATTAACATGATAAATAATTTTACGTTTAGGTTTATTTTATTTAGTTTTTCCCCCCGATATGTACACTACAAATTGAAGAGAGAAAAACTCAAAAGTTACACAGAAATGGCGGTACAAAGGGGACGTAATGGACTGATGGGTGAAGAAGAAGACGAAGGCGGTTTATTCGAGGAGGAAATGGAGTTCGAGGAAGAGCCCGATTCTCACATACCTCCTCACCTCCGTGACATTTTCAAAGCCGCCGAGATCGGCGACGTCGACGCCCTTCGCCAAGCCCTAGGTTTATTCTCTTACCTGTTTTTGTTTATATTTTTGTAAATTGTTATTTTGAACCCTGTTTGAATTCTACAGAACAATTGCTACTGTGTTAAGTTGATTGGAGTTCTAGTGTTAATATGAACCTCATTTATATCCCGTTTAGCTCGAATCGGACCTGTTGTAGTCCAATTCAAACTCCAGAAGCACTAGTATGTAGGTGTGAAATAATGGTGAACGAAGTGTCACTGTAGGTGTGACGTCATGGTGAATGAAGTGTTTCCGTACGTAGCAGTGGAATAAATTTTTTTACTAAGTAGGTGTCACAATATAAAACAATATATAGTATTTAACATATATACGTAAAACTAAAATTTTAACTTAGTTAAACAATGTAATTTTCCGGAATAATAAGGTGGCTCTGCCATTATGTATAGGTGATGCTATGGTGAGTAAAGTGTTTTCTATAGTTGTGATGCTATGGTGAGTGAAGTGTTTATATAGGTGTGAAGTCATGGTGAATGGAGTGGTTATGTAGGTGTAGAACTATGGTGATTGAAGTGTTTTCTTAGGTGTGAAAAAGTCATGGTGAGTGGAGTATTTATGTAGTTGTAGAATTATGGTGAGTGAAGTGATAAAAGGAGATGAGGTAGACTAAAACTGCATCAAGTAAGTTATCTCGAAAAACTCACAACCCCTTGTAATCCATGCAGACTTAGCAAAACATATTGCTCAATCACATTAAAGTGATTTTGTAGTTGTGGAACCATGGTGAGTGAAGTATATTAAAAAGTGATGTGGTGAACCTAAATTGTCTTGAAAAATTTACAACCTCTTGGAATCCATGTAGACTTAGCAAGACACAGAGGTAAAAGATGTATATAGGTGATACCGATTAGTTGGGAATAGGTTTTTGTCATGTTAGTACATTTATGTAGTCCTATGCTTTCTAGGAGTCTTTTACCCCTATTTGAGATTTTATGCGATCAAAAATCTAGGGAGCTTCTAGTACTTTCTATGTTATTTGTATTTTGTATAATGTTGGCCTGAGATGTATAAATGCAGAAACACAGTCAGTAAGGATTCATATAACTGACCCTAACTTATTTTGGATTGATGTGTGGTTATTGTTGTATATTAACCTCGAACCAAAAACACTCGTATTAACACTGAAACCTAATGTAAGATGCAAGCATACTAACATATTAAGCTTTAATGCTTGTGGATGAATAATCCCAATTAGAACGGGACTACGTGAGAGTGAAGAAAATGCAATTTGTGGGAATAATCGATGAAATTTGTCTTTGACCAAAGAAGTGGCCGATAAAGTTGGGTTGCAGATGAAATCAAGCTGGCGGTATTCGTCAGGGTGGATCTGTATCCTTGCATATTGGTACTTCCAGTGTCCAAACACTCACAAAAGCACAACAAACTCCAAATTAAAATAGCAAAAGATGTAGTTGTTTTCTAGTCTAACTACACTCTATTTTGTGTTGATCTCATCTGTTCCTTGCTTTAAAATATTATCTCAATTAATAATATGTAGTGTAGAAATAAATTTTATTATGGGGTCGTTTCCGTATATAGTCTAGGATGGGCAGATGTAGTGTTGCCCATTGTCTATCTCTTGGATTATATATTTTAAAAAAATATATGTTTATATAAATTCACCTACTGCTCCAAAATAGTAGTGGGTGCAGTGGTAATTCTGGGTTAAAATTTTATATCCGTCTTTGATATTATCTATTGAGCCTTTGAATTGTTAACTTATTTTTTCTATTGACCTTATTTATCTGCATGGTCTTTGCTAATTTTGACATGTTGTTCAAGTTACTGTTGTAAAGGGACTTCCTAAGGATGAACTGATGCATTTGATTTTATGGAACAATATAGAGCTTTTTGGAGGCAGGAGGTATTGGTTGAATAGTTGAAGATTCGGTAGTGCTACTCAAAGATTTATAGTTGCAACAATGAAATGTACATGTGATAATTTGGTCTTAGTGAGTGGAACAATAAAGACATGAATCTGTTGGTTTAATGTTCAAATATGTAAGCGTTCTATAATTACGGGACGGGTTTTTACTGAAAGTGGCAGTTCCTTCTCCTAAATAAGTAGAATCATGAATTCTCTTCTAAAAGAGACCTTGAGTTGACAAGAAAGTTGGTACATACTGATGATTGTTGCCGCACACATGTAGATAGAGGGGTAATGATAGAGTATGTTTGTGTGAGATTGTTCTTGGCATTTAAAAGGACACACTCGGAACGCCCTTAAAGTCCTCACAGGATATGATACCTAAATATTATGATGTGGAGCTTGGAGTTGCATGCTCCTATTATTCCAGAGAAAGAAATAAAGTGACTTAGGGCATGTAGCTTGGTGGTTGAGATGAAGGAATGTCATGGAAACAAGTGTGAACATTGGCTGTGCTTTAGAGATTGGTCTTGAAGAGAGTCACTTTGTTGTCTGAAACCCCGTTGACATGGTTGGTTTTGCAAACCCTCCTATCCATACCAAGGGTAAATGAAAGGAACATGGATGATTTAAGCTGGAATGTAACAAAGCCAGTACATATATTAGAATGGTAGAGATGGAGAAACGGAGATACCTTCTTGTCAGATTGATTCAGCTGGGTGGGAATTGGGATGCAGTACCCTTCTCTGTTGTGGTTCCGAGGGTGATGTGAGGAATATTTGATTAGTTAAGCTTGAATACAGCAAAGTCAGCACCTTCACAACAAAGTAGAGGTGGAGGGAGGGCAATACAATTTACTCAAGTCTTACCATTCTCGTACTTTTTCAGTTCATTCTTGTCGAAAAACCCACCCACTTAGGAGAGGAGTGACACTGCCTCCCACCATTATGATGATCCATCAGCATCCTCCACTGGGCCAAGAATCATCTCAAGCTATCATCTGTTTCTCTCAATCTTGTGGGATAGGTTACTCGGTCTTGTATTAACAGCGGTAGAAGTGGCTTTTACATGAAATTTTGGTAAATCTCACTTTTCAATTGTGATGCACATGTTGCAACTATTTTTACGCATGGAAGGTTGGAACATCAATCTTATTTTATCTCCTACCCAACTCAATAACAATTCATTTCCATTTTCTGTGGATCTAAAAGGACATCTACCGAGCTGCTATTTGATCATGGTGCTGCTGTGTTATTTATGGTGGATTTGTTGTCTTCCATGTTTCTGGGAGAAGTAAATAAGTTGTTACCAGTGTATCTGTCATACTCATGAAACTACTTGATGGACTGCTGCAGATAATTTTGATGGAAGCATTGATGAACCTCTAGAAGATGGGGACACTGCTCTTCATATTGCTTGTCTGTATGGCCATCTCTCATGTGTCAAGGTTGGTCAATTGAAAACTGTCCCTATAGCAGATATTTCATTATGATGGATCTGTTGCTGTTAATTTTCTTTATCATGTTTTTGACTAATACTAACATAATAGTGTATTTGACTCAGCTACTGTTAGAGAGGGGAGCTTCTGTGGAGGCTAAGGATGAAGATGGAGCAATTCCATTGCATGATGCTTGTGCTGGAGGTATACGTTATGGTTGCAAGTTCCAAGCCCTCTGTTGTTGCATCTTTTGAAGCATATTAATTTCTTTTTTACCGTAGAGAGATGGCACATTTGAAGTTCACAGTCTGCGAATCTTACGCTTTGACCACATTCATCAGGCATCAAGTGAACCAACTACATTAAACCCAAGCCTTTTGAGGAATCATAACCTAATCTCGCTTACTTTCTGAATGCTGATTATTTTAACAGGATACACAGAAATAGCCCATCTGTTAATAAACAATGCACCTGACCCTGAATGCGTGAAAAGGATGCTGGACACCTTTGATGAAGAAGGTGACGCGGTGAGGCATCTCTACTTATACTTATTGCTACGCAAGGTTTCAGTTTTACGTTGGTGATCCAAATCTTGGAAATTAGTAAATGAAACAGCTACAGCATCTTGTACTGATTGTATTTGTTGTAATTTTTGTAGCCTCTCCATCATGCTGCCAGAGGTGAACATGTAGATGTTATCAAATTATTGATAGCTTCAGGGGCTTCTGCTTGTAGGAACAATTTAATGGGAAGGGTAAGTGCAGCTAAACACATCATTTTTTTAAGTTGAAATACTCAAAATACTCTGATTAATTCGGTATGGCTCGTTTGAATTGTGATTATCGCAGACCCCATCTGAACTTGTGGAGCCTGAAAGTGAAGCTTGCATAATCTTAGACGAAGCTATAAGTGCTGAAATTGGCCGTCCTTACAGGTCTACATAAAGAAAAGTGGGGTGCTTGGCTATTGTCGATATGATTCCCCTTGTTTTGTAAGTACAAGTAATTTTCCAGAACCAACTTTAGAAGATTGGGGATTATGTAGAATTGGAGACTAATGCTCCTGAATGTTGCAATACTCTTTATAGAGAGATTGCAGTGTGAGAAATACTGTCTTTTTTGAAGTGGTTATTAATGATTCATCAACAAGAATGGTAGAATGGGGAGACCTTTTTTGTTATTTTTGTTAATGCTTTCTCATCTTAAAGGAAAATATTTTTAAGTCAGAATTTGGCGAATCGTCAATTACTTCCTCTATATTTATTTTTATTTGTTCAGTATTGACTTAGCACACCTCTCAACGAGCAATAAATTTAATGATAATTTTACTAGTAACATGAATTTGGTTATTTAGTGTGAAGTACCTTGAAGTATTCTAATTTACAATTTTTTTTTCTTTTGCAAAATTTGTAGTTGCAACTAAGGGTGTAGTCTAGCTGTCAATGAAATGGGTGAAGCGAAAACTAGGAAGTTTGGGTGCAAATTCCAATTATGACAAACGTACTACTATGTGATTTCTTCTTATATACCCAAGCCTTGGTGGACAACCCAGTTGAATTTACTGATATGTAGTTGCATTCGCTTGGATCTTCTATGAATTCAATCATGATATTAAGTGGTACAGAAGATTTTTTGGTTTGCAAATCTCCAAGTATATCTATAAAGGAAATGAAAACATATACTGGATCATATAGTACAATAATATGGTGCTGATTCTGAAAGGCAACTAGTGATGAAATGCACATTAAAATTATGAAAAAAACACCCAATTTGACAGCAATCTGGCAAATATTAACAAACAACATTGGCCAATGACCAACATTGACAAATTACTTTACATGAAACTTCTAACCACTTTCAGCGCATCAAGATAAAAACAGTAAGAAGAAAAGAAAAGAAAACAACATATACATATCTGGTATGCCCCATCTAGTGCACATTTTTTCAATTTGAAGTCCTAGGAGTTTCATGAGCAGCAAGCACCACCACCCTGTTGTGTTTGCTGTTCTTGTTTCTGTTTCAATATATTTCTCTTCCCTACAGTGGATCCTTCTTCAATGAGACTAGGCACCTCCATTATCTGAATACGATAGTCTAATTAGAAAATCGATTGAAACATTAATCCTGAAAATCCAGATTTGAATCAACAAGATTAGAACTAGTGGACTGCAATGTTTCTCAAAGCTTGACGGGTCAAGGATATCAAGTCCAGAAAAGCTGGACTGTATGGGTTCTTAATCTTGAGAGTTGATTAGTCATACTACGTGTCTAGTACGTGACACTGTAGAACATAATATATCTTGAAAATAAATTGAAGTATCGAACTAATCTACTGACTGAAAGAAGCAAGACATTTTCCTTAGTGTGTAAAATCAAGGGGAATTACAAATGGACAATGTATCTGGAAACAAGAAGGATGTCCCATGGGACAAAAACGCTGCTGCCCGCAGAATGATATTTTATGAGGATTTTCGATCTAAAAGGTCAATTTGATGCATCAAAACGATAATGCTATATTAATAACTAGCAGACAATGTTACTTTGCACATGATGCTAACTTGACAACAATATACCTTTAAAGCAAGCTCCTCAAAGCAGTGTTGCACATTTTCTCGAGTTTTAGCACTACATTCAAGAAATAAACCTCCAAGTTCCTTTGCTAAGGCCATTCCTTCTTCCCTGGTCACAGTTCTCTCAGATTCCTGTTAAGCCAATAGTAGAGTAAGAACAAAAGTTGGTTTACAGACTTCATGCAGAATTTATTCAAGCACCAATAGTGGACTGCAACATTAAACTTTAAGCTAAAGATCAATAACAATTAACTTTAAATATTCCCACCAAACTCATCCTCTAACTCTGTAATCCATTCTGCAAAAGAACAATAAAATAAGAAAGATAGTACATTACGTGAGGTATGCATTTGACGAGGAGATATCAATATCTTAGAATACTTAAATTCGTCGATGAAATAATGTCTCCCAACATTCAAGAAGCAAAGTGAATTGACTCCAACACAACTATCAAGAAAAGTTAGGGAGAGAGATATACACCCATGTTCATTTTTACAAAGAACATACTCTGTCAACTTTGTTTCCAACCAGCATCTTTACACAATCTTGATTATTACTATACAGCTCCACCTCTTTGGCCCACACATCAGACAGGTTTGTGAAGGTCTCTCTTCTTGTTACATCATAGACTGTAAATAAAATTTAAATAAGCAATAGTATACATAATAAAAGAAATGCATTCAAGAATTTGGAGAACACAAAGTATCTGAGAGGAATGTAGAAAAATGTCAACAACGAAAGCACAAATAAATGCTTCTTATTAAAAAAAAAAAAGGAAAATTACTTTCCTTGTCAGGTATTCATGGACACCTTTTTGAATTTGAAAATTCTCTACAGTCATCCCACAAATCTTATTCAATTAATGGAGATTAAAGAGCTAGCAAAGGTAGAAGTACAGGATCCCCCTATCAACCAGAAGCTATTTAATATTGCAGTTAGTTGCTCTGAAGGGAGCCAGTCAGAAAGGACTGAGGCAATAGTCAGCAAGAATGTCATCACAAAGAAGTTACTATTAGTGTTGTTATGAAAATAGATTGGGATGCTTGATTACTATTCTTGACTGATAGAACTCCAGCAACTCGAAAAATCAGAAGATTATCATGAAAACTTATCACTGGATCAGATTTATTGGAGGTTTAATCAGATTAATCAAAGAAGGGGAACCTAAGTTTCATACCATAGAATTGTCATTTAATAGAACCAATGGCAGTTGGATTTACATTATCTAAGAGAACAAGCTCCAAAAACCAATATTGCAAACACTCACCAGTATTATCAAGAAAAATCATTCTACTTTTGGACATGCAACCATCAAATATGAACAGCTGCCGGACCAAAAATAAAAATTGCAGACGATCGAGTAATGGAAAATGGTATTTGGAAATAGGAGCTGTGTTTGAATTTTTGTGAGTGATTTGAGAGTGAAAACAACTTTTTGTGATTTTAAAATAACAGGATTCAACTTCAAGTTGAGTTTTGGAATTTCATGGCCAAACATTATTTCCAGAAAAAAGTAAAAAAATATTCATGGCCAAACGACCACTTAATTATGCATAGTTCAATCATGATGGGAAAGGGCAGAATGACGTTAAGCAGCAGTGAAGATAAGTGATGTAATAACAAAAGTCAGAAGTCTAACTCTGACTAACCCATAGATGCATTATGAACAATCGATGTATCCTAATGCAAGATATGAAAATGCATCAATTCATTTTTTACTTACCAAGAATGATCCCCTGAGCACCTCTGTAGTAGGAGCTTGTCAGTGTCCTGAACCTCTCCTGTCCAGCTGTAGTAAACATGAATGCGTACAATTACAACTTTCCATTTGATCTAAGTAAAACAGATTCTTTATGAAGTTTTCGGCAAAGATACTGAGACAAACTGGTTAATTGTTGGAGCAGAACAACAGTAAAGGTTACACCTATGAAAAAATTTATTTCAGTAAAAAAAATCTCTTTTAATTAGTAAAAATGATTTCAGTAGTTCCGCCAAAATGTCAAATTCCACAACTCATGAGCCTTAGACACTTCTCCACGTAGTGATTCAATGTTATGCAATATTGACATATTAACCTTGTAGCATAGAGGAAAGCCAATGTAACTAGGTGTTATGTTACTATGAGGGAATGGATTATTGTTTCCTAATGTGGTCATAAACAACCCTCGTCTAGTGAACGAGCATCTAGATTCAGTTAAGTACATGGTTTATTTTTCTTAACATGGTCTTAGAGCCATCTACCTAGTTGTATTACCCAGTGTTAGCCCCGATGTTATGTTATACACGCTCTAGATTTCTTTCATGCAAGGAGGGTATTAGGGTATCAAATATTGGACCAGGGAATGGATTATAGACTTCTTAATTGGTCATGGATATTTACATCATGAGCTAACTTTTGCCTTTAGGGGGTTGAGTTACCACATATCCTTTTTCCCTTAACAAGTCATGCACTTTAAAATGGTGAAAATCAAATTGGCACATCTTTAGTTAAAACAACCAACCATGATGTAGATAGTTGTGTTTTTGTTATCAGGTAAATTAGAGGTTACAATAGATTGCTTTGTGTTTGAGTACATAATCCACCATTGAGCAAAGAGATCTAATTGGATGCTACTAAATTATGGAGTTCTCAAGTTTTAGTGCAGATTTCATCTGAACCAGATTACATTTGAATGATGAATACAAGTATATATTTGGCACCGTATAATATAGTAAACTAAATCCCAGAGTCTAGGCGCTGTTTTGGTTCTTACCTGTGTCCCAAATAGTAAGCTTTAGCCTTTTCCCACTAACAGTGAGCGTCTTGATCTTAAAATCGACACCTAGTTATCAGACAAAAGAATAATAAAGTCAGTACAAAATTGTATCAGAGAGATCCAAAATCATATGAGAATTTAGTTGCCAACTTCAAAAGATGTTTAAATAAATCACTAGATCAGTTATCAGGACGAGAGAGAGACAGATGAAGGAGAGGAAAAAAATTGAAACACTCCAAATCTACATTTCTTGCTTGCTCTTTTCCTCCTGTTCTTTTTATCTTACATTCTTTTGCCAGTTGGAGCATTCACCTAAAGCGACATGCAGACACAGGCATTCTAATCTAAGTTCTTTTTTCATGGTGGTGGCCAAGCCAACTTGCATCCGTTTAGACTAATCCACCGAATACCTCCTACCAGCACATTCTACTCTATGTTACTATCCATAAACAACTTAAGATGTTGTATTTCTAAAACAAAAATCAGATTAATTCAGGCAATATCAAGATATAGCAGAAAGGTATCAGCATGTTATTTCTTTATAGAAGAAACATTATTTTTTTTAAAATAAGCAGAAACATTATTCCTCTGATATAAAACTTAAGTGATCATTAATAAGGGAAATCAGCTCAATTCAAACCAAACACAATGTGTCAAAATAGGGCTAAAAAATAATTACTTATATGTTAAAGGACAGCCTAGCAATTGGTGAAAACAGTCCTAACAATCTGTCTTCTTTTTGTATTCTCTCTCTCCTCCTGTTTTTATAGTACCCTAAAAACAAAGTCCATTACTATTCAGACAATGTATTTCAGATTTTTTTTGAATTCTTTTTTACAAGAATTACAGATAAATTTATTATCAGGATACATAAATACCCTGTTCTATTTCTTACAAAAAAAAGAACTATTTTTCTAAAACTAGTTTTGGCAAATAATGTGTAAGATAAGTTTGGAGCCAGAGCTAGGATCTAGATGATGATCATTTTCTTAGTTCTAAGTATAAATTCAAAAATAAACTGCTAAGAATCCAACAGAATCCCCTCAACATAAGGAACAATAATGGCTCAAACGCCTAATTGAAACTGAATAAGTTCGGAGCCAGAGCTAGGATCTAAAATAATGATCATTTTTTAGTTCTAAGTATACATTCAAACAAACTGATAAGAATCCAAAAAGACCTCCTCAACATTACGGAACAACAAAATTGCAAACCTCTAATTGCAACTGATTAAATATAACTTAAATCGTTAAGAAAATCCAAAGTTTATCTGATTTCCAAACCATAAATATTTTCCAGATTCACTTCACACAGCAAAAGCAAAATAAGTGATCAAACTGAGAATCAAAAACTTTAGTAAATCGTTAAAAGAAACTACAACAGCTGATTTGAAAGTACGACTTGAAAATCACAGCAGTAAGAAGCTAACTAATCTGAGAATCAAACAAAATGAACTTGAACTACAAATCATAAAAAAAAACTCCGGCATGTTATATACTATTTCATTCATTCATCGGATTTCCAGATACAAAATTCCGAGTTCGTAAACTCCAAAATCCAAATCAAAACGATCAACACATTTTTTTTCACAAGCTGAGCTAAATAAAAAGACAAAAACGAGCCGTACCAATGGTAGGAGCCAGATCGTCAACGACATTAGAAATGAAGCTAACAAGCAAGCTACTCTTTCCAACTCCAGAATCTCCAATCAACAAGATCTTAAACGACAGATCGTAACTGCTGTTGCTCTGCCCCGTCGTCGCCGTCGATGGACCCATCGGCGAACTCTACAAACTCAACTCAACTCAACCCTCTCTCTCTACAAAAACTATGCACTTTCTCTCTCTAAAAGCTATGCACAGTGATACAATGGCGGACAGAGTGCCAAGTAAAAGTATTAGAAAGCTTATGGCACGATTTACTACTTTCTCTCTCTTATGTAGAGAGAGAAAATGGATATATTGTATGTATAGGTTTTGTGGAGAGAAAGAATGGGGGGAAACGTTTTGCAGTTATTCTTTTCTTTTTCTTTGCTAACAAGTGATTAATCTCTTTATATCGTAGCCATAGAGATAGAGAAACTATTTTAAAAGGAAAATATAAAAATAAAAATAATAATTACTATGAAATAAATATAAAGAGGAAAGAACAATAATAATCAACAAAGTAATGTGATAATCGAAAATGAATTTTTGTACCATAAAAATGACTAACAAAGGAATACTTTACGAGAAAATAGATCAGACAAAGATAAAAATTGAGTTTTTCGCCTTTTGTTATTCTCTAGCTATTGAACTTGAACTCTAAGCACGGTAAAATATTTTAAGAATCAAATTGACCTCTTCTCGAAATACTATCATAAGCATTAAGTATTCAAATCAAAGCTATACAAGTCCAAGTATCTAAAATTCCGTGAAGAAAACACAATAAAAAATTTTGAGGTGATATTTACGACTCATATTACGTTCTATTTTTGCATAAAATTAATTTATTGTTTTATAATTAATATTTGCCGTATATTATAGTGAAATATTTTCCGTTACACAAGGAATCCAACCGCCACCTGAAAATCAGTGGCATGTAAGGTAATTAATTTGAGAATGAGGGATAAAGAGTTATGTATGATTGGGCTCCAGGCTTTGAGTTGTAACTTTTGGTGGTGGGTCAACATTAAAGTGGGCCTTTTGTTGGTACGGGTTATTTGTCTTGGGCCCAAAATTGTTTGATTGTGAGGGTTCTTTCTAGTGCACTAGTACTTTTTGGTTGTTTCTTTAGGATTCTTTTTTGAAAAAATTATTTAAGCAGGTACTTTTTAATAAATAATTATTAAATTTAACAATATATTTTATTTATTGTACGAAAAATATTATAATTTGTAATTATTTTCATATTAATATGATAAAAGATGCATCAAAAGTTGTATAATTTAACCTCGATTAGTGAAATAATGAAAAATAAAAGTAAATGGAGCGAGTAATGTGAAATGAGTGCAGTACACAAGATAAAGAGGAAAGAACATTAATAGTTATAACAAATTAATGTGATATTCGAAAAAATAAATTTTTGTACCATAAAAAATGACTAAAGGAACAAAGATGAAAATTGAGTTTTTCGCCCTTTGTTGACTATCGAACGTAAACTCTAAGACGGTAGAATATATAAAGAATCAGATTGAAATATTGAATCTTACCTTTTTTTGAAATACTATAATAAGCATTAAATATTCAAATTAAAGCTATACGGGTTCAAGTATCTAAAATCCCTAACAAAAAACAAAATTAAAAATTTTGAGGTGATATTTACGACTCATATTACGTTCTATTTTTGCATAAAATTAATTTATTGTTTTATAATTAATATTTGCCGTATATTATAGTGAAATATTTTCCGTTACACAAGGAATCCAACCGCCACCTGAAAATCAGTGGTATGTAAGGTAATTAATTTGAGAATGAGGGGTAAAGAGTTATGTATGATTGGGCTCCAGGCTTTGAGTTTTGGGCCCAAAATTGTTTGATTGTGAGGGTTCTTTCTAGAAATTTTTACATAATTGATATATTTTATTATTGTTATTGCACTTTTTAATGTTCTAATTAATTATGGTCTATAGCATAATTATTAAATTAATAACACTTTTAAAATTAAGTAGAATAGGGTAGAGACTCTACGGTCCCACCCTTTTGTTTCTCACTTCTAACTTCTCCTCAATTTTTCTCTCTCTACGCTTAGTTTCAGAACTTCTCTCTACCATTTTCTTCCTTTCTTCTCCAGTTAAGTGACATTTAGAAGATCTTTACTGTATGTATTCTCTACACTATACTATTGTAAACAAAGTTTTTTATTATTTATTTCGATTTATATTTCATTGTTTTCGTTTCAGCGGAATTTTTTTTTGAATTTTTTTTTAAATTTTTGCTATGTTTTGTGCATTTAAACTTGGTGAATCGCACATTGAGGAAGAATTTTATTTTTCGCAGTATATTCTGTCATATGTTGTATATCTGTTGAGAATGAGGGGTAAAGGGTTGATTGTCCAGGCTTTGAATTTTGGGCCCAAAATTGTTTGATTGTGAGGGTTCTTTCTAGTGCACTAGTACTTTTTGGTTGTTTCTTTAGGATTTTTTTTTAGATTTTTATGTAAATTAATGGTCGAATTCACTATTTACTATTTCCAGTCGATATATATATATATATATATATATAGATAATAACAATATTAACATACCTATTGAAATTTCACGATTGGGGTCTGAGGAGGGTAAAATGTAAGCAGATCTAACTACTACCTCATAGAGATAGAGAAGTTGTTTCCAGAAGCAATTGGGTGATTGATTATTTAGGTTAAATTTTCATCCTTAAAGTTGGTTATTTTGCTTAACTTGTCTTATGAGAGATTAACATTCAACACATATAGTCAAAGTTGGGTTGTATTGATTATAAGTAGTTAGAATTATCATACATATATTGTATGTATACATTATATATTTATTGGCTATTTTGAATTTGAGTGATTAAGTGGGGCAATTATTTAGGTTGATTTCATTTATTATTTTTTTTGAGAGAGAGATCATATTGGGGGGTTGTGGGTGGGGGATAAAGCATTTACATTTAATATGCACAATTTTTTGAACTTTTAGTTCTTATAGGAATTATTTCCAATATAGAGTTAGGTAACCTATGTTTATAGGACTACTCATCCTAAAAGTTGGTTTATCTCAAATTTGTCGTATGGGTTATATACTCATAGTTGGCATATATAAATTATATATTGTTATATACACATATTATAACAATATGACATATATTATATAGTTTTGTATTATTTTTAATTGAAATGAAAAGTTAATTAGATGGCTTCTTTTGTTTTCCCCTTTTTCAAGAGAAATCATGATAGGAATTTAAAAAAAAACAACATATACTTTCAATATTTTTAAACACAAATTTTGAAGTTTTAGCCTTTATAAAATTGATTTCCAATATAGAGTTAGGTCATGTATGTTTAGGAATACTTTATTTGGTGTGGCATATCTTTTTTATTAAGATTTTAATTTGTTACTCTGATTCTAAAAGTTGGTTGTGATAAATTTGTCTTATGGGAGATCAACACATATATTCATAGTCATGTACATGGACTACTTTTAGTTTGAATAGATGAATGGACGACATATAGATTTTGGCCAAATTATTTGAGTGGGATTGGAAAATTTTCACAAATAAATTAAGTTTCCACATATTCTCCAATTGATAACTAGTTATTATTCTGAAGTTTCAATATCATTAATAATACTTTATGATAATTTTTGTAAAATTTAAAACTCTATAACTATTCTCACCTTACTAGAAACGGCCAATAATACTTAAAGTTTTCACTCAACCTCCAATACTACACCTTCTTTTGTAATTTTTTTAATAGAGAAAAGGGTCAAAATTGCCCCCTAAACTATGTGAAATAAGTCAATTATACCCTCAATTATATTTTAGGACCAAAAATACCCTGCCCGTTATCCTAAGGGATCAAAAATACCCTTGTCGTTTGTAAGAACCCGGAATTTTTGTACGACCTCAATGAAGCATGAAAATTGATTTCGGAAAAGTTTTGGACCAAGGTGGCACTTCATGGGAGCCATCACGGTCCGTGAGGTCATCCGTAAAGCTTCCGGAGTGAAATAATTCGTAGTGTGGAATTTTCATGCTCAAGCTAAGTTCACTTCAAGCCTTTAATTCAAGCTTATCTATGTTGTTTGAGATCATCATGGGTCTCCTACATCAAGTCAAGTTCAAAGGAATTCCCTTGGCTAAATTATTTTCAAGTGCTGATGGAAGGGCCAACTTTAAATAGGAATATCTCTTAGCTCAAAATGAACTGGGTGGCCCATGACCTATCAAATCGAAGCTCTTTGAATTATCTTTCCAAGCATCCGATCTCACCTCATCCGAGCTCGGACCAAGGAGTTATGCCTATTCTCGTTCAGCCTGTCTGTGCAAGCAAGCCAGACGGCCATCTACACGGACCGTGTGGCAGCAAACGGTCCGTAAGGTTAGTATGGCCTATGATTTTGTTTGCCAAATTGTGTTCTAAGTGTATCTCTTTCCTTGGTACCTTCATACGGACCCTTGTACGGCTCGTGAAGTATCACACGGTCCATATGACCTTCCGTTGGAAGCCCTTGGCTTGAAGCAGTCATTGAAATTTCAAAGTCCATCACCACGGCCCTATAAACGGTCCGTGTGAAGCTACACGGACCGTTTACTGAATCGTGTGGCCTGTAAACGGATGGGGTCACGGTCCGTGTGACCCCAGACGGTCCATTTACCGGACCGTGTCTTGATACTAAGACCGGAAAATCTTGCCTCCGAAAAATTTAAGTCTAGGGCCACGGTACCTTAAACGGTCCGTGTGAGCCCAGACGGACCGGTGTCCGTATGCCTCAGACGGACCAATTTTCAGGTCTGTTTCAGAAATGACATTTTTGAAATAATGACTTATTTCAACGAAAAATTGGTCATTTTCTACCCACCCTAAGCTCCCTATATAAGTGGGACTTCACCATTTTCAGCTCATTTTCCTCTCATTTCACTCCTCTCTCTAGAATTGCTCTCAAGACTCCCCTCATCTCTCTAGGATTATTCAAGCTAAAAGTCACAATTTGAGTCCATCTCTCTTCAAGTTGGTCTACAACTCAAGTATGTGGGTTTTGATTCTTGGTTCCTTTCAACCAAGAAGCCCCAAGTTCTTCTCAAATCATTTTACACACTTGTTTACTTAAGATGTGAAGATTCTACTACTTGATCTTGTTATTTTGAACCATGCATGTGGTAACTAAGACTCCAAAATTTGAGCTATGATAAGTTAGAGTATGAGGAACCATCTTGAATTATGAAACTATGAACATGCATATCCCCCTTGAAGATGATATTGTGCATGAGTGATTTACACTACCACTTTCAATATGAATTTTATTGTGAATTTCCTAGACTTCATATTATATTGTTAATTTTAGTTTTACTCTATATTACACATGCCATTCACACCTCACTCATGCATATGTGTTCATGAAGTTTGGATACCAGTCTCTGGACGAATAGTCCATTCTCGAAGACTCCTTTTGCGGTGAGCCCCGTCTTCCGAGGGCCTGCTAGTTATTTCTTATGATTTCTATGTATGTTCTTTTGAGGGTGAGCCTGAAACTTGTCCTGGCCCCCGCTCTTTGACTAGAGGCAAATGTTGGGCACTTGTAAAACTTTTCTCGTTTTGTTTAACTATAAATAAATGGATTCTCTTGATTTGATTTCCTTCATTTAGTTATATGTGCTTAGATACTATTTGAACCAATGATGCGGAAATTTGATACTTTGAGGCTTGTTTGGGGACTCTCGGGTCCCATTCGGCGTGTCACATCTAGACCCCGACCCCGAGTTGTGACATCGTTATCCTAAGAGACCACAAATACCCCTCAAAGGTTTACAACACTGATGTGGCAAGTCACGTGGCACTAATTCTCACCTAAGCTTGCCAACTAGGATATCCATTAAATTTTATCCAATTCATAATCCATTACCCTAACCCATTACAATAAAATTTGACCCACTAGATTAAGAGCAATTAAGCTTAATTTCTGCCAGATGGGTTGCCATTTTTGTGAGTTGAGTTTCTATTATTAAAATTTGTTGCAAATGAGTTATCTCTATGGCTGTCATTATGTCCTTTTGTTGCTCTATCATTTTCTTGAATAGCTCAATAATGCGAGCCTTTTGTTTTGCCTGCTCAACATCATTACTCTTGTCCACATTACAAATAATAGAAAAATCATAATAAAGGTTCGAGGGAGGGGGATATGAGTTCGGGCAACCATTCCAATGACCATTTTGACTACCACATATATGACAAACATTCCATTCAAAGGATTGGATAGGTGCACATAGTCCACTCTTCTGAATAGTATGACATTCAATATCCAAGTGGGATCCATCACAATATTGACAAGGATATCCATTACCCAATCACCATTTATCCCAATCATCCATATTAATAAGAGAGTTTTTTAAATATCCGCACAAACAAAAAAAATAATAAAAAGCGAAAAAAAGACACTTAATTAACAAAAGAAAAAATATAACTTAGAAAAATAATTAATTTCTAAGTCCCCGACAACGGCAGCAAAAACTTGTTGTTTCCCTAGCATACGCAAGTGTACGTGGTCAACCCAAGTAATATAGTGGCTCTTATCAGAAGCCGAATGTCGAATCCAAAGGAATTGTCGATTAATTATTTACTAAATTATATTAATTCTAATTATTTATTTAAGTAGTGAACAATTAACAAAAAGAGAAATTTTTACACAATCAATGAATAAATCGATCTAAGATTATGATTTAGCTAATAATCATGTTTAGCCTCAAGTTCATCAAATTATTTGATTATCTAGTTGCTGATTCACAGGGTTCAAATTACCTAAACAGGGTTGCACACCTTTGCCGGCCTACCTTTTTTGACTGCCTAACTATATCGTTGAGCGGGGATAGACACATCAATAAAAATGTTTTAACGTTATCTTCCTGTATTTTGAACCAAGCGAGGTGTAAGGGTAGTTGTCAAAGGTCTCTCCTACACGAATCAATCTAGTTTCCTAGTCGAACAAGCTTCCTATACTACTGTGTTCTATCCATTCCAGTATCTCTTGAATCCAAAATGAACAACTAATTTACCCCCTAGTTGATCAGGCTATGAAGTATAGATAAAAACAATATAGGAACAACAAATATGATAAACAAATATTTCGAATTAATAATGACTAAACAATCATCGTATTAGCTACCATAATCTTAGAACGAGTCTGTTCGAGTTAGCAATGGAACAACAACCACTGACCCACAAACTATGGTCTTTGATTACAAAAGGCCGAATCCTATGGCTTATAAGTTTGCCAAAGGATGGCATGAGAAGTCTGACTTGGTGAGAGCATACTTAGCAAAGGCCGCGAATAAGATGAAGAAGTGGGCCGATACTAAGAGGAGACATTTGGAGTTTGAGGAAGGTGATTTAGTCATGGTGAAGCTCCTTCCTCATCAAAGCTGAAGGTTTGCAAAGGTGCACAAAGGGCTAGTAAGGCGCTATGAAGGACCGTTTCCCATCGAAAAATGCATCGGTAAGTTAGCCTATCAATTGACTTTACCTTCTCACTTGGAGATGCATCCTATTTTTCATGTGAGTCTGCTGAAGCCGTATCATAAAGATGAGGATGATCCAAGCCGAGGCGAGTCAAAAAGAGCGCCTACAACCATTACTACGGTGCCTGAACAAGAAGTTGAGGAAGATTGTGCCTCGAGTTATTCTGAGATGCGGGAGTCATCCAAGTTACACCGAGTACTTTGTAAGATGGAAATGATCTCCCGACAGCGAGGCAATTAGTTGGGAACACGAGCTTGCTTTATGGGACTACAAGGAGTTGATCAAGGCATACAAGAGGGATACGCCGATGACGTCGCCACATTGAGTGGGGGAGAATGTGATGCACCGCTCAATTTTTGCCCGAAAATCTGTACAAGGATTAGTCTAGAATCATCCAGAGACGTCCACAATAATCTGGAGGACTCTGGAATTCTCTAGAGATATGTGGAACTTGAAGGAGAAGCTTGGAAGTTTCCAGAACATTATAGATAGATGTAGAATAATCTATCCTTTGTAAATAGCTTAGTTATTTTGTGAAATATTCTAGATACTCAATTGTAGCCATTAGATCAAGTAAATCTTAGTCATCCATAGAGAAAGTGGAAAAGTATAAATACCCCTCCCTATCTTTCATTTCACCCAACAAGCAAGTAAAGCATTGTAAGCATTTTGATAGCTAATACAAAAATTTTCTAATACAAGATGATGGATAATTCTGGTGTCCGTCCATTCTCTTTTACTACAATTTTTCTTCCATCAAAAAATTGGAAAAAAAACTGCTAGTACTACACATGAGTGTTAACAATATAAATGTTGAGATCTAGATCCTAAATACACAAAAATATGCACGAAGAATGATTCACAACACAGATTTAATAGGAATCTGATACAACAAACAACTACAAAATCAAAATCTAACAAAGAAAAAAGGACGCAAAAAGGGTAAAATCCACCCTGGATTTGAGAAACATACCTCTTTATAACAAGATGTAACACTTTGATATTGAAAAATTTGGTAAAAGTTATTAATCTACATAAATTCTGCCGTGGATTTGAGAATCATACCTCTAAATTGAAGAAATATTTCGGAATCAAAAGAAATTTGAAAGAAAGAAGAAGAACGTAGTCAAAAATTTGATGAAGTTTTAGTCCTAGTATTTATAAGCAAGTGAAATTGAAGGGAACAGCGATGGGGAAAGAGGGGTGGGTGGGGGAAGCGCGTAGAGTTCACTCACTTTCATACACCAACCTATGGCCCACAATTTTAACACGCATTTAACACCCAAAAATATCTTAATTATATTTCATAGCTACAGTTTGGGTAGTTACATTTCGTAAATATAGTTATAGCAACGTTTATATAATTCGTGCATCATTTATATACGCTTGTATAATTCGTCATATAATTTGTAGTTTTTTATAGCGTTTGTATTTTTTGCTATACAGTTCGTGCACAACGTTTGAATAATTCGCTATACACTTTACAGTGTTTTTATATTTTGCCACAAAAAAAAGATGCACCAATCATGAACAGTATTTGGTTACTGAAATAAGTCATTTGAAGAAAGCAAAAAGGTTCTCTAAATTGGCAAGGCAATTAGGTACCTTCATCGGAAGAAAAAAGGAATGTGTTAACTGCATCATTGAACAACATCCTGAATCAAAAATAGAGAGAAATTAAACACAATATCAACCTCAATTAATATAATTAACGAGTAAATAATAATCTACTAAAGAGAAAGATAGCTTCACAAAAGTTATTTAACAAACTCAAGCAATTGACACAAGCCTTCTGTATCAATTTGAGCAAGGCTACTATCCATTATCTTCAAACAGTTAGCAAGCAATGCGACACTAAAGGATCTAAGAAATGGTAGGCCAGTAGCTATTATTATCATTTCAGAAGCCAGACAATAAGAAAGATGAGAGGAAGTGGAGATATCTTCTACTAAATTTTCTCACAAAATTCCAAAACAACCCCATTTTTTGTCATGATTAAGACATCTTCAGAAGAGGAGAAATAATTACAATAACTTTACCTCATTCTGCTTCACCGCTTTCGCTTTGGTGCTGGTGCTGGTGCAGCTGAGGTTGAGTTAACTCTCTTTTTGGCACATACACATCTACGTTGCTTGCAATTACAATTATCGTGACAGGGAACTTTTTCCTTCTTTTTGCGGCGGAAAACTAAAGGCCGATTTGCTACTGTACTCTCAACTTGAACGGGAAGTTGGAGAATTCTTCGTGGACGCAACTGGTAAGCAGCTGGAATCTCAGGGGGTGATGAAGGATGGACGCTAGTAGTGGGACTGTGGGAAGGGGAGGGGGTGCTGGAGTTAGATTCAGGAAGGCAGGAAGCAGCAGGTGAGGGATTGGAAGTGGGGAGGTTTTGGAAGTTTGCAGGAGGGCAGGATACAGCAGGTGAGGGATTGGAAGTGGGGAGGTCTTGGAAGGTTGGATTGGAAGAGGGGAGGTCTTGGAAGTTTGCAGGAGGGCAGGAAGCAGTAGGTGAGGGATTGGAAGTGGGGAGGTCTTGGAAGGTTGGATTGGAAGAGGGGAGGTCTTGGAAGTTTGCAGTGGGGAGGTCTTGGAAGGTTGGATTGGAAAAGGGGAGGTCTTGGAAGTTTGCAGGAGGGCAAGAAGCAGTAGGTGAGGGATTGGAAGTGGGGAGGTCTTGGAAGGTTGGATTGGAAGAGGGGAGGTCTTGGAAGTTTGCAGGAGGGCAGGGATTGGAAGTGGGGAGGTCTTGGAAGTTTGCAGGAGGGCAGGGATTGGCAGGTGAGGGATTGGAAGTGGGGAGGTCTTGGAAGGTTGGATTAGAAGTGGGGAGGTTTGCAGGAGGGCAGGAGGGATTGGAAGTGGGGAGGTCTTGGAAGGTTGCTTTTCTATTTCTCTTCGGAAGCCGTTGGGGCTGTAAGGAGGGGAGACTAGATTGTTGGGAGGTGGATTGGGGCTGTACGGAGGTAAAGGTGGAAGTCGAGAGAATGGACGGACAGATGATGGATAATGGGATGATGGAACTGCACCTGTGGCTCTGAATAAAAAAAGAAAAAACCGCTAATCAATTACAGATTTAAAAAAAGAATTGAAAAATATAGAACCTATACTTACGAGGACACTGCGGATTTAGCTTGCAAATCGACAGTTTTTTCTCTTATCCACAACGATAGAGCCACTGGATCGGTCTTATCCTTATGCACCAAGATGTCCTTAAGCAGAGAAAAACCATAGTGCCTGCGTATCCTTTCAAAAATTCCAACATTGTGGAAGTATTTCAGGTAAATACAATCTTCTCCGGCACAGTTATCCAATGCATCCTCGCTAATCAGTTCACACATGGGTAGGGCTGGCAGCGGAACCGGTAAATACCGATTCCGGTCCGGTTCCGATTCGGTGCCGGTCCAGTCCGATTCCGGTACTTACCGGTAGGTTCCGGGAGGGGGGGTCCGGTAGGGGAACCGGGAAGGGACGGGATTTCTGTGCCGGTAATTACCGGTTCTGGTTTATCGGTTCCGGTCTGGTACCTGACCGGTAATTCCGGTCTAAATTATTTTTTTTAATTTTTTAATTTGTTACCACTGGTGTGGGGCCCACCAACGGTAATATAATTTATTTGACCGTTTTTGGTCCGTTTTTGACCGTTTGAAATATTTTTTTTTATTTTTTTTTTCAAAAATTCAATATTTTCTCAACTATAAATACCCTTAAATCTTTCATAATTTTTCACTTCAATTCTCTCAATCTAATTCTTTCAATTCAATCCAATTCTCTCCACTTACTAATATTACAAATTTATAATTATATACATATTACATATTTACATACTACTCTCAAATATTATATATTATATATTCATTATCTACTCCCTCAATCATTATTCCAAAATATTATTTAGTTTTGGTAATTGCATTTTGGAGCAAAATTTGGTGGATCAATTTGGAGCATATTCAAGCTTCAACTTTCATCAATTTCGGCTTCTACGTCTGTTTTTACACAGACGTTTGGTACCTTCGTTCCTAAATTCTACTTATTTATTCTTCCAAATTTACTTATTTGATTACTTTTATTTGTTGAGTTGTTGTCTCGTTGAATTATTTTTTATACATTCATAAACTTGATTTTTTGCATATAATCGTAATTTGTTTAATTAAATTTAACATGGATTCCGGTGGAAAAGGAAAGGGAAAAAGTACATTTTTTGGTGGAATTAAAAAGGCTTTAACCGGTAAAAAATCAGGTGGTAGTTCGTCTACAAGACAAGCACCACTTAGATTAAATACCGAAGATTCTACTTACGTAGACAACACTTTTATTAATATTGACTCTAACACGGGATTAGACAATGATTTTCTTGAACAACATTTTGGGAATTTTAACGAAGATTTACCGGAAGATGATTTTGAAATAAATGAAAATGAAGATACTTTTGATGACGATGAAACTCAACCCCCATATAGTGCTACTACTCCCCCCCCTCCCGCTCCCGCTCCCGCTCCCGCTCCCCCCGTACAACCTACGTCATCTAATAGGCCTAAGACGGAACGTGCAAAAAAATCCGTTGTTTGGCAATTTTTAACGCAAAATGAAGATAAAACAAAAGCTATTTGTAACAAATGTAAACACGTTTTAAACCATAAAACTTCGGGAAAGGGAGGCGGGACGGGTCATTTGAAAAATCACCTTATGCATTGTTGTAAAATGGAATTTTTGCATGCACAAGCTGTTGCGGACGCCAAAAAATTTAGAACTCCCATTCCCGATGAATCGACGGGAGGTTCAAATATGGTGCAATCGCAACTAAATCCTAGTAATATTTCCGGTCCTAGTACACATAGACCTTATAGTAGACAACGTGACCTGGATGAACTTTCTAAAATGATTGTTGTTACTGGTTTGCCTTTTAGTTTTGTAGAAAATTCCGGTTTTGTGCATTATATTCAAATTGTGTATAACCCGTCTTTTAATGGTTTTTCTAGAAATACTATAAAAAAAGCTGTTTTTGACTTTCAAGCACGCCATGTATAATATCTTAGGTGTTTATTTGCTTATAATAATTGTAGGATAGCAATAACTTCTGATATGAGACGTAGTGTAACCGGTAACGATTACTTTACAATTACGGTCCACTGGATAGATGATAACTGGAATTTGCAAAAAAGAATTTTAGGATATAAAACTTGTGAATTTCGAAAAACAGGTTCTTATATTTCCCAAACTATTCTTAATGTTTTACAATTTTTTGATATAAGTAGAAAAATATTTAGTGTAACTTTAGATAACGCTAGTAATAATAAACGTGCTGTAGATTTTTTAAAACCTATTATTTGTCCAACTTATGAAGATGGTTTTCATATTAAATGTGCTGCACATATTTATAATTTAATTGTTAAAGATGGTATTTCTTTATTTGAAAATGGATGTAATAAAGTGGAAGCCGCATGCCACTTTATTTTTAAATGTCAAGTATTGGCTAGGCGTAGGGAATTTGACCAGCGTTGCATTGAATGTAATTTACCTGTTAAAAAAATTCCTAAATCAATAGCAACTAGGTGGAATTCATTCTATGAAATGTTAAAAGTTGCTTACGACTATAGGAGACCACTTACAATGGTCTGGAATGCACATAATTCAGATCCCACCTTCCATCTAGATGAAAATGATTGGGTTAATATTAAAGATTTAGTTGATTTTTTAAAAGTTTTTTATTTAGCAACAAAATAAATTTTCGGCCTTTACTATCCTACTATTTCTTCTGTGTTGCCTAATATTTGTACTATTTGTAATAAATTAGCTTCGTTTAAAAATAATGCAAGATTTAGTGAACCTGTTAGAAAAATGATTGAAAAATTTAGGAAATACTTTTTTCCAATACCTCAAATTTATTTAACTGCTGCTTTATTTAATCCTGCTTATAAAGAATTTGGTGTATTTAAAATGGTAACTAGTATATTTGCAGACTTAGAAATAGTATACGATGAAAAAAATGAATCACTTCATTTAGAAACAGTTCTAAGTAGCATTAGACCTGAAGCTAGGAAATTATATGATTTAGAACAATATAATTCAGTACAAAATGTAGAATACCAACCACAACCTACTAGGGCTAGATTTGATGATGACATTGACGCAATGTTAGAATTACAACTTGGATTAGAAGCTAACGAAAACAACGACTTTGATGAATATCTTAACCAGGCACCGGAAAGCATCAAGGACTCAGAGGGGAAGCCGCAGCTGTTGGCGTGGTGGAACACTCGTGGAAAAATTTTTCCAAGACTTCAATGGGTGGCTCGTGATGTGCTGGCAATTCAAGCTTCTTCAGTTGCTTCGGAAGGCGCTTTTAGCGCTGCTAGGTTCCAAGTAGGAGACCATAGGCATTCACTAGCTGGCGATAGCTTAGAAGTTTCAGTCTTATTTCAAGACTGGATAAATGCGGAGCGGAGGAATTTAGGGCGTCCGACATTGCCTTCTCAGTTTGAAGCCGATATCGATAATGTTATATCGGAATCAAGCGAAGACGACATGGAATTTCTGGAAGAACAAGCTCAAGAGCCGATTCCAGAAAATGTGACAGCTGAAATGTTAGAAACTCTTAGACAAGAGTTTCAAAGTAGTTTAAGATATTAGTGATTAAATTTAATTATATTACAAATTTACAATAAATTATACTTAGTTGAAACAGAACCCTTCCTAGAAGGTGGCTGCGTAGATTAGGTTGATTTCTAATATCTTACCTTTCTACATTGTACAATTTAAATTTTAAAATTACCTAATAAAATTAGAGGCTATTCGCCTTATTTCTTTTTTTATTTTTATTATCTTCACTTAATCTTAATTTAAGTTTTGACTTCTAACTTCTTTTTAATATATTTGCCCCTTTATTTCTCAAATCTTTATTAACTTTAAAGTTTAAAATACAAAAAGAAACATTCAAAATTTAATCGTTAAAAATTAAACTTTATAACAACTTTAAATTTTAACAACTTTCATACTTATAACAACTTTAAGTTTGAATTATAATTTATAAATCATATAAGTTTTAAAAATAAATTATATAACAAACTTATAACAACTTTAAGTTTGAATTATAATTATATAACTTATAAAGTTATACTTATAAATAACTTATAACAATTTTGAATTCGAAATTTCAAACTTTCAAACTTCATTTTAAATTTTAACAATTTATATAATGATTTATGAATAATAATACTACCATTTTAACATTTTATTTTAACCTTTAACATTTTAAACTTGAATTTAAATTTTTAAATATTAACAATTAATTTAACATTTTTTTTAAATTTTTTTTTTAAATTCCGGAATTCCGGTGGACCGGTCCGGTCCGGTCCCGGTTGGTACCGGCACCGGTAAGGTAAGGGTAGTTTTTCCTGGTACTACCGATTCCGGTTCCAGTCCGGTTCCGGGAAAAAACACCCCTGCCTTACCGGTTCCGGTCTCGGTACCGGTCAATGCCGGTCCGGTGTGATCGGTTCCGGTGCCGCTGCCAGGCTTACACATTGGACATTTCCCAGTATTGTCATTGGCCTGTGAAAATATACCATTTCAGAACAATAAAAAATGCAGCAAAATAAGTTCATCAAAGACAAAAGTGGCCTCCACCTCCAGATACTAAGAAGTATTAAGGTTGTAACAGTTAAAGGAACATATTCTAAAAGAACATCCCACATAATTTACAAAAAAAAAAAAAAGAAAGCAACAAACATTCAAGATTTAATACAAGTCTGAGGTTGAGGATGATGAGTCAGGAGCTGCGAATGAGGATGAACTTTCTGTTTCTCAGGCATCTTCTCTGATCATCACGAGTCAATCGAAGTAAAAATCCTAGCATTCAACACATATTCTCACCATTTTTACTTTCCTTTGAAAAACCAGATCTCACCAAAAAAACAATTCAAGTTGAGGTGGAAAGAACCACAAAAATTATTCAAATTGCTAGTTCTGGAACTAATAAACCAGCAATGTCAACAATTAATGAAAAAGGGATTTTGATCGGGGAAAAAAAAGATTTAATGCTTAAAAAGAACGTGACGGTGTAATACACGCAAAGGATACTCATTTTGGTTATTTATGCCACATCAGCATCTAGGGTGACACTTATTTCATTATAAAATAGTTTAGTGGGCTAATAGGACCAATTAAGTTAAGGTGTGTCACTGGGATTTTGAAACATAGTTTAGGGGATACTTATGTCGTATCTGAAAATCCAGATTTTAATCAACGAGATCAGAATGTTGGACTGCAACGTTTCTCAAAGCTTGAAGGATCACGGATATCAAGTCGAGAAACGTTGGACTGTATGGGTTCTTAATCTTGAGAGTTGATTAGTCATACGGTTCTTAATCTTGAGAGTTGATTAGTCATACTACGTGTTTAGTATGTGACACTGTAGAACACAATGCATCTTGAGAGTTGATTAGTCATACTACGTGTCTAGTATGTCACACTGTAGAACAAAATGTATCTTGCTCTAGGCAAGCATCAAGAATGGGCTCTGATACCTGTTTTTCGGGGTGACCTTCGTTGACTGACTCTGAGGTGAACAAAATTTTTTTCATATCTGGCCTGAAAAATTTAAGAGAACATGTTAAAACCTATCTTAAAATAGTCGATTTACAAGTATATCAACTACGAATTACTCTCACTAACCACTCACAAACTCCAATACAATAACAGCAGATCAGCAAACTCCAATACAAACTAATACAACAACTATATATAGGTACAACAACAGCAGCAATACAATATCAAACAATACAACAACTATATATAGGTACAACAAAAGCAAACTCCAATACAACAACAACAATAATGGATAATCCAAAAGAGGTATAAATTGCTGAAAACCTGATCGCTGCCGGAAATTGCTGGAAGCCGCCGGAATTTGGTATTGCTAGAAGCCTCCGAAATTTAGTGTCAGATCTTGACGTTCTCTGAGTTGATTTTTGCCGGAAATGGTCACCGGATTTTCTGCCTCTGGCCGGAGTTTCCCGCCCGAATCGTATCTTCTCTGAAGCACAGTGAAGAATACGATGCACAGTTGAAGAAAACGCCCAGATCTTGAAGAAGATGCACAGCGGAAGAAGTTTGCCGGATCTTCACAGTTTCGGAAGAATGACGCCGGCAAGAGAGAGAAGACGCCGGTGAAAGAGAGAAGACGCCGGAAAAGTCAAATGACGGAAAAGACCGTCGTAGAGAAGACGCCGGAGTAATAACCGTCGTCTTACAGAGGTTTTTTCATACCTCTAAATTGAAGAAAAATTTCGGAATCAAAAGAAATTTGAAAGAAAGAAGAAGAACGTAGTTTTAGTCCCAGTATTTATAAGCAAATGAAATTGGAGGGAACAGCGATGGGGAAAGAGGGGGTGGGTGGGGGAAGCGCGTAGAGTTCACTCACTTTCATACACCAACCTATGGCCCACAATTTTAACACGCATTTTCTTTGTGGGACCCACCCTCTATACTTATAAATAACTTATAACAATTTTGAATTCAAAATTTCAAACTTTCAAACTTCATTTTAAATTTTAACAATTTATATAATGATTTATGAATAATAATACTACCATTTTAACATTTTATTTTAACCTTTAACATTTTAAACTTGAATTTAAATTTTTAAATATTAACAATTAATTTAACATTTTTTTTTAATTTTTTTTTTTTAAATTCCGGAATTCCGGTGGACCGGTCCGGTCCGATCCGGTCCGGTCCGGTCCCGGTTGGTACCGGCACCGGTAAGGTAAGGGTAGTTTTTCCTGGTACTACCGATTCCGGTTCCAGTCCGGTTCCGGAAAAAAGCACCCCTGCCTTACCGGTTCCGGTCTCGGTACCGGTCAATGCCGGTCTGGTGTGACCGGTTCCGGTGCCGCTGCCAGGCTTACACATGGGACATTTCCCAGTATTGTCATTGGCCTGTGAAAATATACCATTTCAGAACAATAAAAAATGCAGCAAAATAAGTTCATCAAAGACAAAAGTGGCCTCCACCTCCAGATACTAAGAAGTATTAAGGTTGTAACAGTTAAAGGAACATATTCTAAAAGAACATCCCACAGAATTTACAAAAAAAAAAAAAAAAAAAGCAACAAACATTCAAGATTTAATACAAGTCTGAGGTTGAGGATGATGAGTCAGGAGCTGCGAATGAGGATGAACTTTCTGTTTCTCAGGCATCTTCTCTGATCATCACGAGTCAATCGAAGTAAAAATCCTAGCATTCAACACATATTCTCACCATTTTTACTTTCATTTGAAAAACCAGATCTCACCAAAAAAACAATTCAAGTTGAGGTGGAAAGAACCACAAAAATTATTCAAATTGCTAGTTCTGGAACTAATAAACCAGCAATGTCAACAATTAATGAAAAAGGGATTTTGATCGGGGAAAAAAAAGATTTAATGCTTAAAAAGAACGTGACGGTGTAATACACGCAAAGGATACTCATTTTGGTTATTTATGCCACATCAGCATCTAGGGTGACACTTATTTCATTATAAAATAGTTTAGTGGGCTAATAGGACCAATTAAGTTAAGGTGTGTCACTGGGATTTTGAAACATAGTTTAGGGGATACTTATGTCGTATCTGAAAATCCAGATTTTAATCAACGAGATCAGAATGTTGGACTGCAACGTTTCTCAAAGCTTGAAGGATCACGGATATCAAGTCGAGAAACGTTGGACTGTATGGGTTCTTAATCTTGAGAGTTGATTAGTCATACTACGTGTTTAGTATGTGACACTGTAGAACACAATGCATCTTGAGAGTTGATTAGTAATACTACGTGTCTAGTATGTCACACTGTAGAGCAAAATGTATCTTGCTCTAGGCAAGCATCAAGAATGGGCTCTGATACCTGTTTTTCGGGGTGACCTTCGTTGACTGACTCTGAGGTGAACAAAATTTTTTTCATATCTGGCCTGAAAAATTTAAGAGAACATGTTAAAACCTATCTTAAAATAGTCGATTTACAAGTATATCAACTACGAATTACTCTCACTAACCACTCACAAACTCCAATACAACAACAGCAGATCAGCAAACTCCAATACAAACTAATACAACAACTATATATAGGTACAACAACAGCAGCAATACAATATCAAACAATACAACAACTATATATAGGTACAACAAAAGCAAACTCCAATACAACAACAACAATAATGGATAATCCAAAAGAGGTATAAATTGCTGAAAACCTGATCGCTGCCGGAAATTGCTGGAAGCCGCCGGAATTTGGTATTGCTAGAAGCCTCCGAAATTTAGTGTCAGATCTTGACGTTCCCTGAGTTGATTTTTGCCGAAAATGGTCGCCGGATTTTCTGCCTCTGGCCGGAGTTTCCCGCCCGAATCGTATCTTCTCTGAAGCACAGTGAAGAATACGATGCACAGTTGAAGAAAACGCCCAGATCTTGAAGAAGATGCACAGCGGAAGAAGTTTGCCGGATCTTCACAGTTTCGGAAGAATGACGCCGGCGAGAGAGAGAAGACGCCGGTGAAAGAGAGAAGACGCCGGAAAAGTCAAATGACGGAAAAGACCGTCGTAGAGAAGACGCCGGAGTAATAACCGTCGTCTTACAGAGGTTTTTTCATACCTCTAAATTGAAGAAAAATTTCGGAATCAAAAGAAATTTGAAAGAAAGAAGAAGAACGTAGTTTTAGTCCCAGTATTTATAAGCAAATGAAATTGGAGGGAACAGCGATGGGGAAAGAGGGGGTGGGTGGGGGAAGCGCGTAGAGTTCACTCACTTTCATACACCAACCTATGGCCCACAATTTTAACACGCATTTTCTTTGTGGGACCCACCCTCTATACTTATAAATAACTTATAACAATTTTGAAATCAAAATTTCAAACTTTCAAACTTCATTTTAAATTTTAACAATTTATATAATGATTTATGAATAATAATACTACCATTTTAACATTTTATTTTAACCTTTAACATTTTAAACTTGAATTTAAATTTTTAAATATTAACAATTAATTTAACATTTTTTTTTTAATTTTTTTTTTTAAAATTCCGGAATTCCGGTGGACCGGTCCGGTCCCGGTTGGTACCGGCACCGGTAAGGTAAGGGTAGTTTTTCCTGGTACTATCGATTCCGGTTCCAGTCCGGTTCCGGGAAAAAGCACCCCTGCCTTACCGGTTCCGGTCTCGGTACCGGTCAATGCCGGTCCGGTGTGACCGGTTCCGGTGCCGCTGCCAGGCTTACACATGGGACATTTCCCAGTATTGTCATTGGCCTGTGAAAATATACCATTTCAGAACAATAAAAAATGCAGCAAAATAAGTTCATCAAAGACAAAAGTGGCCTCCACCTCCAGATACTAAGAAGTATTAAGGTTGTAACAGTTAAAGGAACATATTCTAAAAGAACATCCCACAGAATTTACAAAAAAAAAAAAGAAAGCAACAAACATTCAAGATTTAATACAAGTCTGAGGTTGAGGATGATGAGTCAGGAGCTGCGAATGAGGATGAACTTTCTGTTTCTCAGGCATCTTCTCTGATCATCACGAGTCAATCGAAGTAAAAATCCTAGCATTCAACACATATTCTCACCATTTTTACTTTCCTTTGAAAAACCAGATCTCACCAAAAAAACAATTCAAGTTGAGGTGGAAAGAACCACAAAAATTATTCAAATTGCTAGTTCTGGAACTAATAAACCAGCAATGTCAACAATTAATGAAAAAAGGATTTTGATCGGGGAAAAAAAAGATTTAATGCTTAAAAAGAACGTGACGGTGTAATACACGCAAAGGATACTCATTTTGGTTATTTATGCCACATCAGCATCTAGGGTGACACTTATTTCATTATAAAATAGTTTAGTGGGCTAATAGGACCAATTAAGTTAGTGTGTCACTGGGATTTTGAAACATAGTTTAGGGGATACTTATGTCGTATCTGAAAATCCAGATTTTAATCAACGAGATCAGAATGTTGCACTGCAACGTTTCTCAAAGCTTGAAGGATCACGGATATCAAGTCGAGAAACGTTGGACTGTATGGGTTCTTAATCTTGAGAGTTGATTAGTCATACGGTTCTTAATCTTGAGAGTTGATTAGTCATACTACGTGTCTAGTATGTGACACTGTAGAACACAATGCATCTTGAGAGTTGATTAGTCATACTACGTGTCTAGTATGTCACACTGTAGAACAAAATGTATCTTGCTCTAGGCAAGCATCAAGAATGAGCTCTGATACCTGTTTTTCGGGGTGACCTTCGTTGACTGACTCTGAGGTGAACAAAATTTTTTTCATATCTGGCCTGAAAAATTTAAGAGAACATGTTAAAACCTATCTTAAAATAGTCGATTTACAAGTATATCAACTACGAATTACTCTCACTAACCACTCACAAACTCCAATACAACAACAACAGATCAGCAAACTCCAATACAAACTAATACAACAACTATATATAGGTACAACAACAGCAGCAATACAATATCAAACAATACAACAACTATATATAGGTACAACAAAAGCAAACTCCAATACAACAACAACAATAATGGATAATCCAAAAGAGGTATAAATTGCTGAAAACCTGATCGCTGCCGGAAATTGCTGGAAGCCGCCGGAATTTGGTATTGCTAGAAGCCTCCGAAATTTAGTGTCAGATCTTGACGTTCCCTGAGTTGATTTTTGCCGGAAATGGTCGCCGGATTTTCTGCCTCTGGCCGGAGTTTCCCGCCCGAATCGTATCTTCTCTGAAGCACAGTGAAGAATACGATGCACAGTTGAAGAAAACGCCCAGATCTTGAAGAAGATGCACAGCGGAAGAAGTTTGCCGGATCTTCACAGTTTCGGAAGAATGACGCCGGCGAGAGAGAGAAGACGCCGGTGAAAGAGAGAAGACGCCGGGAATAATTCAAACTATAGGTATGTTAGCTATTAACTAGTATATGTTTGCTTATCCACGTAGTTTTTCCTCAATATAGATTAAGTATTTGCCTTATATTGTACTAGATAAAATGGTATAAATTTTTGCTTCCAAATTCAATCTCGAATTTCTTAAAATATATTAGGTAGAAGAGTTTTGATGAAAGGCAAATATATCATTTTATTGTTAAATCTCGAAATTAACAATCCTCAATTTATTCTTTCAATATGGAGTGTGAGTAAAAATAATATCACCAAAGTATGAATAAACCCAACCAAACAATCCAAAAGGTTTTTTTTTGTGTTTTATTTGCATATTTAATTTCTCTTATAATTCTTTACTCATTTCATGTGAAAAATAATGTTTTTATAAGTAAAATAAATTAGTAATAATTATATAAAAATCGAATTTGTTGTTTGTGTACGTGGGGTAACATGTTCCCACTAAGTTGATTTTGTAATTTTAATATCGTTTGAAGTTGGTGAAAAATTATGTAAGTTGTGCCTCTTGAGTTGGACTTGTTATTGTTTTTTTTTTTTGTTAGTTTAACTCTGACTAACCCATAGATGCATTATGAACAATGGATGTATCTATGAAAATGCATCAATTCATTTTTTACTTACCAAGAATGATCCCCTGAGCACCTCTGTAGTAGGAGCTTGTCAGTGTCCTGAACCGTAAACATGAATATGTACAATTACAACTTTCCATTTGATCCAAGTAAAAAAGATTCTTTATGAAGTTTACGGCAAAGACACTGAGACAAACTGGTTAATAATTGGAGCAGAACAACGGTAAAGGTTACACCTATGAAAAAATTTCTTTTAATCAGTAAAAATGATTTCAATAGTTCCGCCAAAATGTCAAATTCCACAACTCATGAGCCTTAGACACTTCTCCACGTAGTGATTCAATGTTATGCAATATTGACATATTGACCTTGTGGCATAGAGGAAAATCAATGTAACTTGGTGTTATGTTACTATGAGGGATTTGTCTCCTAAGGTGGTCATAAACAACCCTCATCTAGTGAACGAGCATCTAGATTCAGTTAAGTACATGGTTTATTTTTCTTAACATGGTCTAAGAGCCATCTACCTAAAGGAGTAGAAGCCATCAACTCAAATAGACATGCTGATAAAATTTAAAAACCAAACTTTTAAATTGATAATTAAGGAATAGAATATCAAGGAAGATGATAAGTCTTCTGTGTATTTTGTTTTTGTATAATATGTATGTTTGTTTTTTTATTAAAACAATATATAATCTGTTTTTTTTCCCCCTAAAATAATATGGTTCACTTATCCAAAAAAGTTATAAACTTTAGTTTTAAAATATTTTTATAATTTCACATTTTATATTAATTTTTTATTACTATATAATCTAAATTATATTTTGAACGTATACATATCTCCCCTATACAATATACCATATAAGTTGTATAGTACTAATTTTTTGTTACTATATAGTATAAATCTCTCAATTGAAGGAGATAATTAAATATTATATTAATATTAACTACAAATGAATATTTTATCAACTCTAAAATTTTATTTGATAATTTAATAGTACAAATTAGTAAATATAGTAGTAACTTAAGCATGAATTCAAAAATTTATAATTATTTTTTATTAAAATATAATCAAGTAAATAAAATTATATCTAGTTCTTCAATGATTAGTCCACGTCTATACAATAAAAATTTTTTTCAAGAGAAAAATGATGTAATTTTAAAAAATAGATATTTAAAATGAACAAATTAATTGTTAATGAGACATTTATAATTATACTTTGAAAGTTTGAATAACACATTAAAAAATTTTATGTTATAATTAAAAAAATGTATTTTTATTCCATGCACTCAAAAAAATCTCCATAAATTTAACTGATTTTAACATAAACTAATGCGAAGAATTTCTAAATAACATTCTCTTAGCAGAAAAAGTTGAATAGACAAATGAATTATTATCCAAAAATGAATGGACCAAAAAATGAAAATTTTCATTTCAAATATTTTATCATTTTGGACATTTGGATAGTGACAGCGCGCTAGTTGTAACAGTTTGAATGTGTTTTTCGAAAGTTTGAAAATCTCCATTAGGACTGAAAGAGAGAAAGAAAAGTGAATAATGATGGTCCTGGAGAACCAAAAGACAAAAATACCCTTACTTTTGTTTTAAATAACGAAGATAGATGTTTGTCTACCATTTGTTGCGTAAAGTACAACAAATCCAATGTCGTCCTGCTCTGAAACCCTAGCGTTTGTTTGTTTGAGAAAGAAAAGATGGCACAAAAGAAGAAGAACAAGTCTGTATTATCAGCAGCGAAGAAATCCACCAAAAAAACTAATCAAATTATTATTAGCAACACAGAAAATGTTACTAACAATGGAGAAGAAGAAGCAGCTACCCAAAAATTCAATCGCCAACACAAGAAGAAGAAGCAAATTTGCAAAGGTATCCCTTTTTCTTTCTTTCTTTCTGCGATGTGTGTGTGTTTTGATTTTGTAATTTCAGGGAAGAGCCCGTCAAGTGATAATACAGAACAGAGGGAGATTGATCAGGTGACTTTTCACTTCAATTCTTATTTCTTTTGAACCAACTCTATGCTTTCTTTTTTTTAATATGTTGATATTCTACTCTAGGCCATGAGAATTCATTTCCATGAGGAAATAATGACGGACATCCTCAGCAGGTTACCTGTGCGGTCTCTTCTTCGGTTCAAATGTGTTTCAAAATTTTGGAAGTCCTTAATTGTTGATCCTTACTTTAAGAGGACACATTATATTCAATCCCAAAATTCCCAAAAACTTCTTATTGCCAAAATATGCAATGGTAAGGATCATGCGTATAGCTTCTATTCTTCTTCTTTATCATCGGTTCAAGTGGTTGAGGATGAACAAAAGCTTGATTGGCCTTTGAGCTGCAGCAAACCAGAGGGTGTCAGATTGTATTGTTCTTGTCATGGATTGGTTCTGATTTTTGTTTCTGCTAGAAGAAACCATGGGGAACTTCGGTTGTGGAATCCGGCCACGAGAGAATCAATACTACTTCCCCCTCCAGAATTTGGACTGTATCATTGTAGATATGGATTGACATATGATGCAACTAGTGAAGACTATAAGATCCTTGCGGTTAACCTGAATGGAAGTGATCATTTTAGCCTGGATGGAGGTGATAAGTTCAAGCTTCCGATTGAACTTCTCTCTCTAAGAAGTGGTTCCTGGAGAAGAATTGGTTATCCTACTGGCGTTGAGCATGTTAGGGGTTTTAGGGATTGTGGTATGAATTATTTGCCATTTCTACGAGGAGCATTTCACTGGCTTGTTATGCCTGTCTATGGACATTATACTACCATTTCATTTAATATTTCAAATGAGGTGTATGGAGAGATACCGTTATTGGAGCAAATGTATGATGCGTCCCATCGCTACTTCTTCGTTGACCATGGTGTTTCAGTATTGAGAGGAATGCTTTGCTTTTATTCTACATATAATTATGTGGTGGAGGGCACTGAGGGCACTTTTAATTTGTGGGTAATGAAAGACTATGGTGTCAAGGAATCTTGGATTAAATTGATAAAGATACAAGATATTGATCTTTTTTATTCAGCCAGACCAATATATATGTTTGCGGACTGTGAAGTGTTACTACACTGCAAACGTATAGGATGTGCTAGTTCTATATTCACGACATCTAGAGGACCTTTTGGATTATGCCCTCAATGTCGCATCTTGAAGCAAGGAATTGTTTATGCAGAGAGCTTCGTCTCACCTAAATTACTTACTTAGTATTTGTCATATGTTTTTCTTCTTTTTCTTCTGTCGAAGATTATGTATCACCATTTCTTTTTAATGAATTTATTTTTTTGCTGCTAAATGGGTTCTGAATGTATTTATCAAAGCTGTTAGTTTATTTATTTCATGTCCTCAGAGAACAACTGATTGCTAACAACTGATTGTTGTTTGTCTAATTGTACATAGTAATTATGACAAGCCTACAACTGGTACACTGCTGATTCTTCAGCTGTAGATCAGTGGAACGACTCCTAGCTTGATTTTTGTGAGCTGGTCCAGATGATCATACTGTGCTACCTATCATTTTATAGGTTAATTCTACTCTCTGTAATCTCCTTAACTTGAGGTTTCCTTCCATGCTTGATGATATGCTACAATCCTTAAAGATGTCAACGTTTCCCTCGAGTCCTATGTGCCAAGGTTGAGGTAAACAAAAGTGCAATGCACACAATCTCCCAGTTGATCCTTGGGCTATGTTGTACCACTGATGAGCAATCACGCACTCCATTTTCGTGTGCATCACGCGTTCTACCAGCTCGGATGCGTGTGTTTAAATGTTAAAAAACGGGCAAGTTGGAGTGTTTGTTTGTGCATTTTGAAAGTTTGCAGCTGAATAGTTTGGCCAGTTAGTCTTTTTTTCTGGATTAAACAATGGTTGATCATTTTCTGGAATTGGCCAGTTAGTCTTTCTTCTGGATTAAACAATGGTTGATCATTTTCTAGAATTCCATTATCTATATTTGGATTAGGAGCCTCAGTGGGTTAATTTGGATTTAGAGACTCAGGTAACCAAAGAAATAGTGACTCAGGAACTAGTCATATGATCAGTTGCCCCGGAATCAACCATCACATTGGAGAAAGTTCTTTTTTTTTTCTGAAATTAGTAACGTGTTATATACATCAACACCCTAGAATACGTCTGCAACAGCATATCTACAAATACAGACGCAGATAAAAGAGGCCATAAAGTCTAGTAATGCTTCCACATCATCAACTAACTCAGACAAAAGAGGCCATAAAATCTAGTGATGATTCCACATCGTCAACTAACTGTTCTTTACACTAAAAATAAAAAAAGAGAAATGCAGGAGCTCTTGATCTTCTTGATTGAATTGCATCTGCCTTCAAAACATCTTGCATTCCTCTCTTTCCAACTAGTCCACAATATGCAAGCTGCGTAGAAAGTTTGTTTTAGACATTAGTAACAAAAGAGCAAGAGGCCAAGAACAACTACCTGTAGAAGTTAAATGTTACTAAATAAAATTTTGATTGACTCACTAAATTTTATATGAGCAACATAAATTGATACAAAGTAAATAATATATATTATTTAAAAGTAACATAAAATGTAGTATAAGTCTCAATAATTAACAACTTAAAAAATTACAAAATATATTTAAAAAATTTATTGATATCACATAAATTAAAACAACAAAATAATATATATTGGATCTGTATTAATATTGACTCTGATAACTAGTATATAATGGTGATATTTAGGAATGTTAAATTAGACGGACTAGATTAAATTTGGACAAATTAAAATAGATTGAATTAGTATTAGGTTTATCTGAAGTAAGCAGGGATGTTATTCCACCAGTAGCTCCAAGAGCAAAGAAGAAAAACATTCCTCCTAGAAGTTTTGGATGCAAATCTTTAGCATTTGCCTTTTCCTCCTACAAATAATAAAAACGTCGATTTATCTCGATGACAACAAGAGTAATTAACAATACGGTACAATGACAAGTACATTATGCAAAAACATACGAAAAGAGAAGAAGGAATATATGAGATAACCATAAAAGATGCATTAGAACAATACGACTCGTCATGAAGGGGCATAATAGTTGGACGAAAGGAAGAGGACGATAACAATGATTCGTAATTATTACCACATCATCGGAAAATCGTATCCGAAAACCAAGGTAAGTTCCATAACCACCCATAGCAAAGAGCACAACAGCCTGAAAAAAGGAAAACCTGTTCTGATTAGTGTGTGTTTGCTTCGGGAAATCTATTATCAATTCTGATTCTTTCTTTTTCTCTCTTGATTCTTTTCCGATCGAGAGATAAAAGAAAACATACCATGTTACCAGGATGTCCCCAATGTACAAGCCAATCAGGTAAGTTCCATGATTTTACAAGCTCAACAAATGGCCCAAACAGAGACCTTATAGTTCCAGCTGAATCAAAATAACAAACATTTTTAGTTACTAATAGCAACGTTTAAGCGGTGGTGGATCCAGGATTTAAAAACTGTCGATGCTCGTCTGGCAGGTGTATTTTAAGATAAAAAAACTTAGCGCTGCAGTGGGATTCGAACCCTTGCCTGACAGCTCTATCCTCCCCAAACTTCACTTATGAAATTACACTAGCTATGTTATTGTTGTCGTTCCAAGTTTCCAACCAATTCAAATTAGCACATGTATAAGATAACTCTCGCATTTCTTTCAAATTGTTCCGAAAATAATGTTTTCTCGTCGAGAGTTTATCAAAAATACTCTCTTTATATACACAAAGATAAAGGTAAGATCGGCCTACATTTCACCCTCCCAAATAGAGGTGGATCTAGGGGGTGTCCAAGAATGTTCACCTAAACACCCTATATAAAATACTTTTTTAGTTTTATAACTATCTATCTACCTCTCCCTCTCTCTATATATATAAAGATCTTGAATGACATTGGCTCAGTGGTCTAGGGGTTCAAAATTTACCTCGAGATTCTCAATTCAAATCACAACCACTACATTTTACTTTTATTAAACTCGATTAATGAAAATTCTGAATCTGTCACTTGTTTCGTATGTTGATGCAAGTGTAGGATAAAAGAAAAAAAACATTTACCTCCAGGAAGAGCAGCAAAAAACATGAAGGGCAAAGGATTGAATGAATACAAAAATGTTTCACTAACTTCCACTTCATTTTCTTCTTTCTCTAATTCAATTATTTCTACATCTTCACAGTTCAACTTCTTGTAAGCTAAGGGAGGAGCCAAAAAAATCCTTCTTTTTGTTTCATTTTTGAAAGATTTAGAGGAAATTTTGGAAGAAATAATTGGTTGATAATTAAGTAAAGAAAAAGAAGGGTATTTTGTGAATGCAATTGGTGAAGCATTCACCATATTAGCCATTGGTGAAGCATTCACCATATTAGCCATTGGTGAAATAAAAAAAGTGATTGATTTTCAAGAAACAATTGGTTCTTGGTCTATTTAAGTAGTTGTTGTTGTTGGAGATAAGAATATATTGGGAAAGGCAAAGAAAGTGACACGACTATAATATGCATATACAAAATGAAATATACTAAGATATTACACGTGGTGACCACAAGCACTAGCTACTTTACAAAAGTTGTTTGGTTCTTTATCTAGACCAGGGCGGAGTTATATTCACTCAAACGTGGTCAGATGAACACCCTTCGTTGGAAAACTTTTTGGAATATATAGATTAAATGTAAATATTTTGATATACGTCCATTGTTGAACACTTCTGATACAAATATCACTCATCCATGACGAAAATACTGACTCCGCCACTGTAATGAGATGACACAATTATGGACTAAGAACAACTCCATGGTGATGTTGTGGTAAATACTGTATCATCCTTAACTAAAGATCTTGAATTTGAATCATTCTATACATGGAGTCGCTTTTGTTAGATAAGCACCTATTTTCTAACGTGGAACCAATATAGATATCCAACACCAGATGAAAAACTAAAAAAAAAGTTACAATTGTGGACTAAGATAATATGTCAAACTTTGCTAAGGTCATTTGTGTTTGCTATGGGGGTGTAGTTTGTTTAGTTGACAAACTTCTGGAGAAAAAAAAAAAGATGGCATGGCTCAAGAGACAAATTTATGTAAAATTCCAAGGAATACAATAAGTTCCATGAACTTATTTTACAAAACTTTCTGCAAGTTTAACCATATCAAAATCAACTTCAAACGAGCGAATCAGAAGTTCAAACACGTCGAAAGTTAAAATTTTTACAAAGATTTCACCATTGTAGAATGGTAATAACTCTGGAATCATCATCCTATACATAGCCATTTGCAGGCAATTCCACAAAATTCATCCTACTGGCTGACATTGTACTGCTTGTGGCTCAACTATGTGCACATTACATTTTCAACTGCAACTGTTAAGTTGTACAAGTAGTCCATTGCCCTTGGTCTTCAACAGGATGATGAGCTTTGACAGTAGAAGAAGAACGTTAAGTCTTCAAGTTGCATCGCTCTGCTCATGTAAACGCAGTATGATCCACGGACTTCATGATCGTTCATGAATGTACTTCAAACCAGAACCTTCCTGCTACTGGCAATTGTCTGCAGAGAAGAGTTGAGGCAGGTTTTGAGGAAGGGAGGGATACAAAATTAGCAAATGTTAGGAAGAAGAATAAGAACATCAAAGTTCAAATGGATTAAAAGAGCAAAAATATATGCCAACTGCCACCAGCATTTTGCAATTATATTCACTAAAACGAATATGTTACAGCAAATTGTAGTCATATAATTGGTTAAAATGTGAGTTGTAAGGTGTATAGAATTAACGGCAAGACTAAATGGTCAAGATATAACACTAAATCAGTCATGACAATGTTTGTGGAAATGAAAAACCATCCGTTGTTAATAGGTAATATCACTCGAAAAGAAGATGCACCAATCATGAACAGTATTTGGTTACTAAAATAAGTCATTTGAAGAAAGCAAAAAGGTTCTCTAAATTGGCAAGGCAATTAGGTACCTTCATCGGAAGAAAAAAGGAATGTGTTAACTGCATCATTGAACAACATCCTGAATCAAAAAATAGAGAGAAATTAAGCACAATATCAACCTCAATTAATATAATTAACGAGTAAATAATAATCTACTAACGAGAAAGATAGCTTCACAAAAGTTATTTAACAAACTCAAGCAACTGACACAAGCCTTCTGTATCAATTTGAGCAAGGCTACTATCCATTATCTTCAAACAGTTAGCAAGCAATGCGACACTAAAGGATCTAAGAAATGGTAGGCCAGTAGCTATTATTATCATTTCAGAAGCCAGACAATAAGAAAGATGAGAGGAAGTAGAGATATCTTCTACTAAATTTTCTCACAAAATTCCAAAACAACCCCATTTTTGGTCATGATTAAGACATCTTCAGAAGAGGAGAAATAATTACAATAACTTTACCTCATTCTGCTTCACCGCTTTCGCTTTGGTGCTGGTGCAGCTGAGGTTGAGTTAACTCTCTTTTTGGCACATACGCATCTACGTTGCTTGCAATTACAGTTATCATGACAGGGAACTTTTTCCTTCTTTTTGCGGCGGGAAACTGAAGGCCGATTTGCTACTGTACTCTCAATGGGAAGTTGGAGAGTTCTTCGTGGACGCAACTGGTAAGCAGCTGGAATCTCAGGGGGTGATGAAGGATGGACGCTAGTAGTGGCACTGTGGGAAGGGGAGGGAGTGCTGGAGTTAGATGCAGGAAGGCAGGAAGCAGCAGGTGAGGGATTGGAAGTGGGGAGGTCTTGGAAGTTTGCAGGAGGGCAGGATACAGCAGGTGACAGATTGGAAGTGAGGAGGTCTTGGAAGGTTGGATTGGAAGAGGGGAGGTCTTGGAAGTTTGCAGGAGGGCAGGAAGCAGTAGGTGAGGGATTGGAAGTGGGGAGGTCTTGGAAGGTTGGATTGGAAGAGAGGAGGTCTTGGAAGTTTGCAGGAGGGCAGGGATTGGAAGTGGGGAGGTCTTGGAAGGTTGGATTGGAAGAGAGGAGGTCTTGGAAGTTTGCAGGAGGGCAGGGATTGGAAGTGGGGAGGTCTTGGAAGTTTGCAGGAGGGCAGGGATTGGAAGTGGGGAGGTCTTGGAAGTTTGCGGCAGGTGAGGGAATGGAAGTGGGGAGGTCTTGGAAGTTTGCAGGAGGGCAGGAGGGATTGGAAGTGGGGAGGTCTTGGAAGGTTGCTTTTCTATTTCTCTTCCGAAGCCGTTGGGGTTGTAAGGAGGGGAGACTAGATTGTTGGGAGGTGGATTGGGGCTGTATGGAGGTAAAGGTGGAAGTCGAGAGAATGGACGGACACGAGAAAGATGATGGATAATGGGATGATGGAATTGCACCTGTGGCTCTGAATAAAAAAAGAAAAAACCGCTAATCAATTACAGATTTAAAAAAAGAATTGAAAAATATAGAACCTATACTTACGAGGGCAATGCGGATTTAGCTTGCAAATCGACAGTTTTTTCTCTTATCCACAACGATAGAGCCACTGGATCGGTCTTATTCTTGTGCATCAATATTTCAGTAAGTAGGGCTAGACCGTAATGTTTGAGGATCATTTCAAAAATTCCAACCTTGTCGAAGTATTGCAGGTAAATACAATCTGCTCCGGCACATTTATCCAATGCACCATCGCCAATCAGTTCACACATGGGACAGTTCCCATTATTGTCATTGGCCTGTGAAAATATACCATTTCAGAACAATAAAAAAATGCAGCAAAATAAGTTCATCAAAGACAAAAGTGGCCTCCAATAACTAGCAGACAATGTTACTTTGCACATGATGCTAACTTGACAACAATATATCTTGTGAACCCTACAGAGAAATCATGAATGTATCATTTACCTTTAAAGCAAGCTCCTCAAAGCAGCGTTGCACATTTTCTCGAGTTTTAGCACTACATTCAAGAAATAGATTAAGATTGTAGTTTGTTATTTTCATCCTTAAAAGTTGGTTGTTTTGCTAAACTTGTCTTATAGAAGATTAACATTCAATACATATTGTCAATGTTGGGATATATTCATTGTATGTTTATTAGAATTATCATACATATATTGTATGTATACATTATATATTTATTGGCTATTTTGAATTTGAGTGATTAAGTGGGGCAATTATTTAGGTTGATTTATTTATTTATTTATTTTGAGAAATCATGATAGGAGTGGAGGGGGTGGGGGTGGGGGTGGGGGGAGGGGATAAAGCATTTACATTTAATAGGCACAATTTTTGAACTTTTAGTTCTTATAGGAATTATTTCCAATATAGAGTTAGGTAACCTATGTTTATAGGACTACTCTATTTGGTGTGACATATCACTTTGATTGACTATAGTTTGTTATTTCATCCTAAAAGTTGGTTTATGTTAAATTTGTCTTATGGGTTGTCATAGTTGATATATATATAAATTATATATTATTATACACAACATCATAATAGACTATACATATATCATATAGTTATCTATCATTTTAAATTGAAATGGAAGGTTATTTAGATTAAGCTTCTTTTTTCCTTTTTTCAAGATACATCATGATAGGATTATGGAAAGAAAAAAAAAAGGAATGTAGGGCAAGGAGTATTTAAATGTGTGGGGAATGGAATTATTCAACTTTTTATCAAGAAGATAATAATACTTGTATTTTTTTGCTTCTATGAGTATGCAATAGTGGGTACCAAATTATTATTTATCAAATATTTTGATAAATAATAATTTAAGATATTTTATCAACTATTGTATTCGTTTTAATTTTCTTCGTTGTTCAGTATTTATTTTAGGGCTAATAAATTGAAAAGCCTCACTTTTGAGGTAAAAATACTCCTTATCAAAGATAACATACTTCATCTCGAGATTGAAGTTTAAAAATTTTAGTTAGAAATGAAAGGATATTTATTATAATAGCGGATCTAGAGCTCAGCTTACATATCATAGGAATTCAATAGCTTTTATTTAGACACACTCTCTCTCTTTATATAAATAGAGACACACATATATCAAAAACTCAATTAAATATCTATACATCTTGAATCCGCTTCTTTGTTAAATTACCATTCCAACCATAATTGTTTCATGGTATATGTTTGGTTCTAACAATAACATATTCAATATGTAATTTCACGAGTAGAATTTAATCATGAGAATGATGTGTATGCAATTTTCCTCCTATCTTATGAAGATAGAAAGATTACTTTGAGTGGATTCACATTCTACGATATAAGTTTGTATTAAATGATACCTCTTATAAAAAGATGTCCTTCATCAGAATCGACAGTTGTTGAAATTCATATATAATAACAAAAATAACAATCAAACAAAAAATAAAATATTTATGCTGGAAACTCTTTTTTGACAAACAGAGAGGCCATTTTTTAATAATTTTTTTTAAAAAAAAAAACTCTAAAAAATTTCCAAATGGTCCCAATAGAATCTCTTTTTCTTATTAATAATAGAGTTAATTTTTTTTTTAAAAGAATATCATATCTTATGAAAATTAATAAAATCCATGACATCAAGTACATCTGTAAGCTTGCATTATTTCATGATTATGTTGAGGCAAGTTTAAATTAACAAAATTAAACACTCAAAGTGTTTTTAATATAATTTTATTTCTTTCTTTTCCATTAAAAAAAAAAGTAAAGGGATCTTGTCATTGGTGAAGGACCAAATTGCTAGTATAAAAATATTTATTTAATATATCACTCAAAAAATCTTAAAAGAATGAAAATAATCTTTTATAATTGGTCAAAGTGGACTAATAATGTAAAAATCTTATATTTGCACTATTAATGTATTATAACTAAAAACAATTTCTAATAAAGTATTTTATATAGGATTTTAACTACATTAATGACATGTAAAATTACAAATATTCACTTTTCAATTTTTGTAATGAAAAATTCTAAATTTTAACTTGCGAAATTTAAAATTTTACTATTTTTATCTCTAATGACTCTCTAACATGGTTGATTTATGCATATATCTTTTTTTTTAAGTCATTATCTCTCTCTATATATAGCACTATCTACTCAGCATTTGATTATTTAGTGTTTATCGTGGATACGATAACTGATACACCTCTATCACTATTTCTAAAAGTTGTATAAATATACATAGTTTTTAACGAATTATTCTTTCGAAATAAATATTAGAACTTGAATCTAATAAATCTTATACATTGTTCAATTCAACATATAAAATATTAGACTGTTGTTTAACATTTGCAGTGAATTACAAATACTTTAATTTAACATTTTTCATAAAATGCTATGAAAAATAAATTTATATTATGCTCTATAAGGTCCATACATTGTGAAATAAAGGGAGTCCATTATTAAAAATTTGTCATTTAATTTTTTTGAGTTTCTTAAGTACAAATTTTTTCTTTTAAGTCCAAAAACATGACAATAGATTTTTTTATTCCTTTTTTTATAGAAGTCTTGAGGAAAAATTTTAAAAAATAATTGTTTGGTTTTTTTGAGGGTGACCAGTGTCAACATCAAAAAGTTTTGATGCATTAAAAGACAAACTACATGATTTCTACTATTCAAAATTATTTTCCTATCAAATATTGACAATAACATTATATGAATCCAAAAATTAATGTTTGTTGTTGACAAATAAGGCCCCCCCCCCCCTTCAGCACACACCTCTATTAATTGAATGGGTTGTCTCATTTTATCACTTAATTTGTTTATTCGATGTTTAATATTCATATTCGACGTCTGATTAATTTAAATTTGTATCATATAAAATTCATCTGAAAAAAGTGCATCATGATGGGACTATTTTATCTCATTACAAGAGAAAATATAGAGCCCTTTTTGAAGGGGAAAAAAACACTCTATGCCAATTATTATTTTTTGAGTCTGTAAAACTTTATTTTTTATTTTTTTATGTTTATGTAAATTGACTAATTAATTAACGCGGTTCTATTGGTAAAAAATATTATGTTGCAATTTTTCAAAATTTCTTATCAACTATTTGCTATTAGCATTAAAGTTCTCATCAATTTGGATTTACATCATATTAGGTTATTAAAAGAGAGGGTTATAACTTTCTTAATCAGAAGTTTTGAGTTCGAGCTTTGAGTATGAAATTTTTTTTAATGGGGGCGCTTCTCTTAAAATGGAGTCTTTATGCAGTGTGAACAGTGGCGGAGCCAAGATTTTGATTTAAGGAGTTCAAAATTTGAAAAAGTAGATACGTGAACTTTTCGTAGGGGTTCGACATCTACTATATATACGTGTCTTAATCATATATTAATAGTAGGGAAAAGGGTCAAAATTACCCTTAAAGTATTTAAAATAGCTCACATATACCCTTTAGCTATTTTTGGGCTCAAAACTACTCTTACCGTCAAACTATTGGTCCACTTCTACCCTCCACATCCAAATCTCCGTTTGGCCTCACACGTGGCATCCGATGTGTCACGTATTTTGACACATGGACGTCCACGTAATGGGAAAAGGGTCAAAATTACCCTTAAAGTATTTAAAATAGCTCACATATACCCTTTAGCTATTTTTGGGCTCAAAATTACCCTTACCATCAAACTATTGGTCCACTTCTACCCTCCACATCCAAATCTCCGTTTGGCCTCACACGTGACATCTGATGTGTCACGTATTTTCACACATGGACGTCCATGTAAGCAGTCATTTATTTTTCCAAATTAAAATCCGACCTGTTGGATCCCAAATATCAAACCCGACCCGTCTATTTGTCCCAAGTTAAAAGGGGATCTTAGATCCCTTTTCTGACAGAGGACATTCTTTTAAGTTTTCAAACAGATTCCATCTTAATAGTTCAATGTCAGAATTTCTCAAGTAAACAACATATGCGAATGGCGATTATTACTCAGCTAGTTCTCAATTTCAATATGTATAATCATCTTAAGTGAAATTTCATGATCATTTACTGATTACTAATGCTGGGAATCTATTCAAAGGTTCAATGTGGGGTAAACAGCATCTACTAAGCTCCAATTTCATCTTAAATACAGACAACACAGGAAACTCTATAAATGAAAATATATTTATGCTACGCAAAAAAATTGTTGATTTGAGATTTGGAGATGAATTAAAAAAGAACTCTTCGGATACTCGCGCAAAACTCGATGAACGATACATGGCTTTTTCAGATGTCAAAAATGGAGTATCTGGAATTTGGAAGAAGATGGGTTCCAATGGGTCGGGTTTGATATTTGGGATCCAACGGGTCGGGTTTTAATTTAGGGAAATAAATGACTGCTTATGTGGACGTCCATGTGTCAAAATACGTGACACATCGGATGCCACGTGTGAGGCCAAACAGAGATTTAGATGTGGAGGGTAGAAGTGGACCAATAGTTTAACGGTAAGGGTAGTTTTGAGCCCAAAAATAACTAAAGGGTATATGTGAGCTATTTTAAATACTTAAAGGGTAATTTTGACCCTCTTCCCATTACGTGGACGTCCATGTGTCAAAATACGTGACACATCGGATGCCACGTGTGAGGCCAAACGGAGATTTGGATGTGGAGGGTAGAAGTGAACCAATAGTTTGACGGTAAGGGTAGTTTTGAGCCCAAAAATAGCTAAAGGGTATATGTGAGCTATTTTAATACTTTAAGGGTAATTTTGACCCTTTTCCCTTAATAGTATAATTTTTTGCCAAAAGGGGGTACGAATGAACCACTTGATAAAAATGTGGCTCCACCCCTAAGAGCGAATTCAAAATAGCCAGTCTCCAATACAAATATCCGAATGAATTATTTTCTTTTTTTTAAAAAAAGAGGAAATGCTTGATGTCAATTTTTTTTCCATACGAGGACTCAGGAGTCGTATATGAGATATTTAATTAAGAGCAAAAGAATTTCATGCATCCCACTATAAACATTAGTGTTTGTGTATGATTATTCTACTACATGGTTGTGATTATTCATGTGGAAGTCTTCACACACAAAAAAAAAAGATTGTTAAGAATCCCATCAACTATGTTAATCTCAATGATTAATCAGATGATTAATAACATGAAATTTATATATCTATTAACCAACAAAATTTCATTTCTTATTTGGGTTAGCAAATATATACAGTATTCAGATGTGGTGTAGTGGATGAGGTTGCTCTTCCCTCAACCAGAGATTTCGAATTCGAGCATTGGGTATGAAAAAATCCTTGGTAGGCAGTGTTTCTCCCCAAACAACGCTCTACACGACATAAACCCAAAAATAATCGGCTCCAACATGAGCATCGAATACCGAGTGAGAAATAATATATGTATGTGCGTGTATATATATATATAGTATTTCAATGTAAATCTTTTGTACTTTCTTTAATTTCATATATCAATTTGAAATGGAGAGAGTATGGGCCAATATTTTGCAAATTTTGATATTATTGGGCCAATCCATGTGATTGTCCAATTGATTAATGACCCGAACCGGTCCATCTGAAGTAACCGGGTCGGGTTGTCTATATCAACTTCTCTTTCAATCGATATCTCTTCGAGTCGGGTTCAGTGAAGAACGAAATGGATAGAGAATGGGGTTCGAAGCCGGGAAGCGGCGGCGCCGCCTCCGCCCAAAACGAAGCCATCGACCGCCGTGAGCGGTTGCGCCGGTTAGCTTTAGAAACCATAGACCTCGCAAAAGATCCTTATTTCATGCGAAATCATCTCGGAAGCTATGAATGTAAGCTTTGCTTGACGTTACACAACAATGAAGGGAATTACTTGGCTCATACTCAAGGAAAACGGCATCAGACTAATTTAGCTAAAAGAGCTGCTCGTGAAGCTAAGGATGCTCCTGCTCAACCTCAGCCTCATAAGCGCAAAGTCACTCTCAAAAGAAACGGTATGATTCCATACAGAAATCGGCTTTTTTCGGAATTTTTATACAGTTTGTTGGGTTGATTGGTTGTGTTATTTGAATTTGGGAGTTAATTTTGGTGATGTGTAAGGGATTTTAGTGTTATTATGACTGTTGAAACTAGGGATAGAATTTAGGGTTTAAGAGTATCAATTGATTACATAACCTTAGCCACGATTCTGCATTGTGCCTGTGTGGCCTAGTGGTTAATGATGTAGGATAAGTGGAAACTAGGATTCACATTCAGCAAGGCAAATTTTATTGCCACTAGCATAGTCCTTGAGCTTTAATGGACAAAGCTATTAGTTACCCTATTCATTTGCTCGTGAAAGGTAGTATGATAACATTTGATTTGTGACCGTACAATCACCTCATGTGACAGGCATGCCTACGCCACCTGTCTGAACGCTGAATTGCTCGTGTTTGGTGCCCAGTGATAACACCTTGACATAGACGCGTTGCTGCATATGCCATGTGACTTGGTCGGACACCATATTATTAAGAAAAATGAATTATGTACCATAAGATTTAATTGTGTTAAAATAATGTTTTAAAATTTTTAGTTGAAATTAATTTGCCTTGACAAAGGCTGTAGGAGACTCTGATTCATATCCATGCAAAGCCATATAAGTTAGGTGATATGTTTTGATCTGCTTAAGATTTGGTGAACAAAGTTTGGCGCTGTATAATATTTGAGGTGGAGGCAAGTTTCTCCAGTTATCCAAAAAGGTAAAGACAGAAAATATCTCACCTTCTATGAAACAATATCGGACCTTGTAACTGGTTGAGTAATCAATTACACCTGAATCCCAATGAATCCTGTATAACCATTATTGCCGATTTTGGCCATTTTTAGATCCATCATACTTTGGATATCTTTCAGGTTAAGAAGTTTTTATATTTTGAATTTTTAATGATGATTGTTTATCCATTTTCCTTACTGCTTGAGTGTCATGTGCTACTTTCTTATGGCCTGGAACTGCAGTTAAAATTGGTAGGCCGGGCTACCGAGTGACCAAGCAATTTGATCCAGAGACAAAACAAAGATCTCTTCTATTTCAGGTCAGACTTACTGTTTTGTGTCTGTCATTTTCAAGTTGATGATGTGTCTGCTGAAGTCTAGTAGTCGTCTTGTTTCCTGTCAATGGTTCATCTAATGGCCAAACATCCTTACCTTTTGGAATACTGTAACATTATTTTTCACTTGTTCCGGAAGTAAACATTTTCATTACAGAACTATCATTTGAAAGTTCAAAATGAGACAAGGAAAGGATAGCCTAGTGGAAATGGCTAGCTGCCACCAACAATGGGTTTCGGGAGTTCAAGTCTTTCAGGCATGAAAGAGAGAAAAGCAATTATAAGGCTAATGGGAAGGTAGGCGGGTTTTAGGGAGAGGGTGGTGGGTTTTAGTTTACCCAAATAAAAGTCAACAATTATGCAAGCAATAGTTTTCGTTATCATATGTTGAAGAAAACTATTTCAGTGCTTTGGGCTGTTGTAGCTTGTAAGATATGTTTAGAAATGTGTGAGTTGGGAAATCCTACATTACTTTGTATAGCCAGATTAAGAGGTTTTAATAAATTATCCATTTGAAAATTTTTTGGGTTTCATAAACTATACTTCACTTGAACTAGATGGTTGTATGTTTGTTCGACTCAAGTAATTTAGGCTTTCTTTTATGTATCCTTCTCATTGACTGTTTATGAATGGATATCCAGGTATCAACAAGGCTTCCCTAGTCTGCAATACAATCTTTTTGCTTGTCATGCCTGTACTTTTATACATGCCTTTTTGATGTGGTTGGATGGAAAACTGGTGGTTCCTATAAATGGGTTTATGTTGACATTATATATTTATTGTAGGAATTTGACCTAATTAATATTAGGGGATGGCCTTACATTTTGTCTGATTGACAATTACAAGACTATGGATTTGACTATTCAACTAGTTTCATTCAAAGAAAACTTGAGTTTAACCAATTCCCACTTGTAATCCACCATATTATTTAGGTTAACAATATGGGAAACGGTAGTCGGTAGAAATTTATAAACTGAAGAGATCATTTTTGCTAAAAAGTCTGTTAAAGACCTACAGGCAGGCTGCGGTTATAGTGGGGGGTTTTCGAGAAAGGAGGTGTACAGATGTACAAACACATCTCTGGGTTACACAGCTGGGTAGCACAACTTTGGCATGTTGCCGTGCCCCAAAAACAAAATATGAAAGATAAAAGCAATTATCATGTGTTCATCATCTTTGGAGGCTAGTGTAGTAGTGTTCCAACTTCCAACAAAGTGATCAAGTCCTATACTGTGGATGCACTGGATGGATTCTTGTTTATTATATGAACTATGAAGGTGATACAGTAAACTAAGGCAGCACAAGGACTTCAACCAGATTATGTGTAATTTTAAAATGTCGTAATGGAAGAAAATAATTAAATAGTTTGTCTAACTCCTTAATAGCAGTTAGCCTAACTTTAGGTTTACTTCGATTATTTCCTGCTACTATAAGTCACCAACCTCTGTTAACATGCTCAAAATACGTGTCGTGATTGAAGGAAAAAGTGCAGATTGCAAGAAATGCACTTTTGGCACATAACAATGCTAGACAAGTATAAGAGGAGTTTTATCTGGCCAAGTTTACTTCCATTCCTTTGGTTCTCCCCTTTTTCTTACTTTGTCAAAGTTTGTTAATAGTTTCATGATGGTGGTGAGTATTGCAGATTGAATATCCTGAGATTGAAGACAACACAAAGCCAAGGCACCGATTTATGTCCTCATTCGAGCAGGTTAGCATGTCCAAAATTCTTTTCTCAAGTGGTTCCACTGTATTTAACAGAGTGCTACTCAAGTGGCCCTTTTCTGGATTTTGCATGTGGGAAGAATAAATGATCTTTGCTTTTCAAGATTAACTAGTTATTAATCTTATATATCTTTTTCCTTTTGTACAGAAAATTCAACCTTTCGACAAACGATATCAGTTTCTTCTGTTTGCTGCTGAACCATATGAGATCATTTCATTTAAGGTAACTTTTTCTCATGGTCAAACATAATCTTGCCGCTTTCATGATATGTTCCCACTTTTTGTTCTTTGATTATGGAATTGATTCCGTCGCATTATGCAGGTTCCAAGCACTGAGATTGACAAATCAACTCCCAAGTTTTTCTCGCATTGGGATTCAGACTCAAAAATGTTCACTGTAAGTCTTCTTACTTTTTAAATTACAAACTTCTAACCAGCCACTCAGCACTGTTTCGGAAAGACACTTATTTCTTCATGGTTAGTCTCTTACTCTCTCTTCTGGATGAATCAATTTCAGTTGCAGTTATACTTCAAGACTAAGCCACCAGAGCCCAACAAGCCACCAACCGCTCCTACAGACAACGGTTTGTCAGCACCTGGTGCCTCATCCAGGCCTCTACCTCCACCGCCCCAAGCTCCACCTCCACCGCCACCACAAGGTCTCCCGCCTGGACCTCCAAATCCACCACCCAGAGGCCCACCATCCGCCCCTGGATCAATGCCTCCACCCCCTCCCCCTATGGGTAACGGACCTAGACCTATGCCACCAGGAGGTAACTTACCTGCCCCACCACCTCCTCCAGTTGGTAGTGGAGCCATGGCTAATTTCACTCCTGGTGGACACATGGGGAGACCTCCAATGATGCCTCCACAAGGTTTTCCAGGTCAACAGATGCAAGGCCAAGGAATGCGCCCGCCACCTCCACCTCCCAACATGGGTTGATAAACTGAAGTCATTACCTACCTTTAATGCATGGACAGCATCAGTTAAGTTCGTCTTTTATGGTGATTTTTGAATTTGTCTCTCGTCCATTTAGGGTCAGATGCTGGTTAAACCTTACAAAATCATGTTATGTTGCTAGAAATCGTTTCATTTGTTGGGCCGATTAGTCTATCTTGGAAGGCTTTTGAGGCAAATGTAATACAATACCATTTTCAAAGTATCTTATTGCTTTTTAGATACTACATCAAACGAAAGCAAATTTATTGCCAAATTTTCAAATCACTGTATCCAGGTGTACATTAAGGGGAACCGTGTGGATCTATTTCCATTAGTCCCTAGACCAGGGAGATCAAACATCCCCTACGGTTTAATACATTATTATGTTCCATAACGGAGATCCACGAAGAAGTATTACATTGTACCCGCGCAGTACTATTAGATTGATCTTTCAATGGTAGGTGTTTGTTATTTTGTTATATTACTAATACTTGCTCTGATTTCGAATGCCCTTTTGTGGTTTAGAATCCAACCATATAATCAAAAAATAGGATCACTAGATAATGATAGCATTCCATCACCATTGACCTTAAGAAGTACCACTTCTCTAAGACATTTCAAAAACTTGGGCAAGTTTTATCCAAGTGCCTTTTTATGGGTTCACGTGTATCCAATAACTTTTGTCTGTATTGGGAGATCTACTAAATAGTAGTATATGACTATAATCTCATGCTTATATATATATACTTTGAGATAGTAGTAGGAATCTATAAACATCAAATCGTGGATTCACTGATCTGTGAAGAAATCTGATAAGCATTGATATAAACTACAAATCTGTAATCCGCATTGTACACTCTCAATAAATCACAAATAGCAGCTCTTCTTCCCCCTTGGGAGAGCTACAAACAATTCTTAGGTTCGGATGAATTTGAGGGGGGGTGGGGTGGGATGTTACTGTTCAATCTCTTCTAACTTGCTACTGTGTGTGTAGGGAAGACCTTCCGAATGAACTCTAAGAACCTCTCCGAGTAATACGTTGGATCCACAGCAGAAATGGATACAGAATCAAACTGAATCGATTTGTATGCATGTTCTAACTTCTTACTCATGTTGTATTCTTGCAATATGTCAATTATCCCGAGGTATAACACAACATCGTATACTTCGTGGAACACCTGTGTTTCACCTTCCTTTGGTATATACTCCGCCCTTGCTGGCATATTCACGCCAAGCTGAATCTGGAGTCTGGTTGACACACAAAAGAGATGAATTTAGGCAATGTACAATTGTCAACACCAAAATCATAACATGAAAAGATCTAAACTAAAATTTTGTAGATAATACAAAGGGTGGTTTCTGAAGTGTTCATTCCTTGTGAAAAATATGTATACAATTTCATGAACTCGCAAGCAAAGTGCACGAAAGAGAGTAAGACTATATGCGCGCTAATGCACAGGGGCTTTCGTGCAACATTTCTAGCAATCTAATGAAAGGAGAGGCAAAACAAGCTACTAGATTTGCTGTTTGCCTGTTTGTTTATCCCAAAAGGAAATGGTAAAATGCACATTACCCAGTCAAGGCTTTCACAAACTACAGATAGATGCTATTCCATCCGTTTCTGTTTTGTCTGTTTTTTTGACTTGGCGTGGAGTTTAAAAAAGTAAAATATACTTTTGAATCTTGTGGTCTTGAACTAGAAATACGTAGAATATACTAAAATGTCCTTTAATCTTAGAGTCTTTAACCATTCCACGTGGAAAGTTGGAATTAAATAGCTGTCAAGGAAAGAGGCATTTTTTTTTTAAACGGACTAAATAGAAAAGTAAAACAAATAGAGTGAAACAGGCCAACGGGATGAGTAGTAAATCCCAGTATCTCACTATGACTTCAAGGGTGCTACAACTTGGTGAAAATACTAATGTCAAGCTTAGCAGAAAATTACCTTGCTGTACCAGGAAGGAGGAGGTCCACCTCCGCATCACCAGTAGCTGATGACGCTCGTAATCGGCTGCCTCTGACATGAGGACCCACAACGACACTATCATCACTTCCACGCGGGACCAGAACAAGGCCCTGGGGCGATATTTCATCCTCCAGAGACTCTGAAGTAGCAGAACAAAACAATGATTTATAGGAAGTCATAAAGCCAAGAAAAACAAGATCTATAACTTTTTTACAAAGAAATTACTAAATATACTCCCTCAGTTTCAATTTAGGTGTCTTACTTTACCTATTTATAGATACATGATGAGATTTGACTGCCTCATGAACTATCAGTAAACTGAAAAGGCGCCAGCTATCAGGTCATACTTTCTTTTGTTTGGTTGGTTTTGACTTGACGGAGTTTAAAAAAGTAACGAAGACTATTGAATCTTATGGTCTTAAATTAAAGAGAATGTATCAAAATGTCTTTAATTTTGTGGTCATAAACACGTCATATGGAAAGTTTGAATTAAGTAATTATCAGAAAAGGAAAGAGAAGTTCGTTTTGAAACAGATGATAAGAAAGGAAAGTAAGACAAACAAATTGAAACGGATGTGGTTATTTTTTGTTTTCAGAGACAAACCTTCCTCTGCAACAATTTCTAGTCCATCTGCTGTGGTGCGTCCACTGCATGAGATGAGAGATTGTAGGTGTTGAGGTGCTCTGTAATGAACACCTAACAAGAGGCTGTAATCCATGATGTTCTGTTCCTCCAAGAATTTACTGTCAATTTCAATTTGCCTGTACAAACAAATGGTTATGTTGAAGATATAATCAAGCAAATAAGAGTGGACTCTTAACAGCTTAAGCTATAAGAGTGTACTCGCTCTAATAGCTTAAGCTTTTAGATCAAACGGTCACACATTTCAACATGGTGTGAACAGGCAGAGGCCCTGCATTCAAGTCTCACCACCATGGCACCGTCCATATAAAAAGAATTTCCACGTGATTGGCTGCCGCTCGTACATGAAGCGACATGTTGGATATAATTAGGCAAGTAAAAGTGTACTCTCTCTAACAACTTACTATAAAATGATATCGGTTATACAAATTCCAACAGGTAGCGAGTTATTACCGCAACAATTTATATAGATCTTAAAGAACTCTAGTGTGATATCGACCATCAAACGTTAATAGAGAGAGTTAAGGTTGCTTTCAACTACGGAAACACATGACTTCCGAGGTGCAAAAGACAAATGTCTTAATGCACCACCAATTTTGAACTGTCATACCTTATTAAACTAGGTGAAAAATACTTGAAACTCTTCCTACTAATCAAAAAATATAGTGAAACAGAACAAGGAGAACTACCATTATTTCCAAGTACATGGTATGGCTGCAACTGCTTCTACTAGACCATTACCATCAGGGGAAAACTTATAGGCTAAACCATGAGGCACGTGAACCTGTGGTCTCTCCGTAAAACTAGGTATTTAATGAATATATTTTCTCAAATTGGTATAATATTATTTGTTGGCATGCATGCTACGAGAAAGCTAAATGGTGCACTTGGTTGACTTATTCTCTTTACTGTAAAACATGCCTAGGTCTAAAAGAGGCTAAACAGTGTCATCCCAGTTGGTCAGTAATGTAAAGGAAAGTAATGCTGATTGAGCTCATCATAACTTGGCTTAGTTAATTGCTTTTTGTGTCATAAGACAACTAATTACGCGAGGTATTTTTGAATCAAATGATGAAAGCCAAAATTGCAGACCAAACTTCAGGGTCACATTTGTCAGAGCCATCCAAAAGATTTCCGAATTTAAAAAAAAAGTCCTACCATAGGAAAGAAAATACACTACTATGAACAAGAAGTTCTATAGACTATCTGAGTTACATGGTGGCTAGTATATCTTTAGGTATTTTACAACACACTTAAGTTACAACAGCAACTGAAAAAGTAAAAAAACATGTACAATAGAGAAAATGAGAATATTTAATTAAAAGTCACTCACCTTAATAAAGCTTCACGCCAAGAAGGCTCTAGATAAAAGCAGTAATTCAAATCTAGATCCTTAAGTATTGTGTTCTCATCAATTTCAACATTGTCTGCAGATCGTCCTAGTGAAGAACCTTTAAGATCAAATCTTCGGTGGATTCTTAATTCCGTACAAAACATATTTCCCATTACTACAAAGCGGAACTGCAAAAACGCCACAAAATTATTAATCTTAGATGTATAGAAGAGACTTTATCTTCTCCGAGCAACATCATGAATGTAAATAGAAGCGTTTGCTGTTGTTTGGAGAATGGACCAACTAATGAAGAACACAAGTGTATGTTACACACACACACACCCCACCTAAATATTTTACTTTTTCATATTTCTAACCTTCTAAATCAAACTTACTATAATGATCTATTGCAATATTTTAATCTTATAGGCAGATCAAATTAGATTAATTTTATTGGGATGGAGGGAGATATATTAACATACAATCTAACCTTTGGAACCCGAACCACGTATCTCTAGACCTATATGTTGTAGTGCAAAAGATGTGAGGTTCTTCCAGTGGCAAGAGCACTCAATATCCAACCGAGAGGCTAGGAGTTCAATGACAGGAGCAAAGTGGGCAAGGTTCACTGTTCGCTCCTAGTTGGGGAATATTTGGTAAGTGGAATTCACCATAACTATTTATTACTCACCCTGTTTCAATTTGCTTGTTTGGTTTTAACTTGGCACGAAGTTTAAAAAAGTAAAAAACTTTTGAATCTTGAGTTCTTAAACTAAAGATATGTTGAATATACCAAATCCTTTAAATCTCGTGGTCTTAAACACACTATGTGGAAATCTGAATTCAAAGAGTTCATAAAAAAGGAAAGAGGCATTCTTTTTGAAACTGACTAAAAAAGAAAAGTAAGACAAACAAATTGAAACGGAGGGAATATTAAAGATTGTAGAGCAATTAGCACGTCACAAGACAACAGAAGTTATGTATTTGTATTATTTCATTTTTAACGCAATATTAACAACGGTATATAGAAATAATGCAATTCACTTTGTATCATATGTCAGATTAAAATCTACAAGTATACCTTTTGTCCACTGGAAGGTTTTATCCTGTGAAGTCCAAAAAATTTAGTGATGAGAGTATTCTCATATGTCCTGACATGGCGATGATAATTCGGAAGCATCCGCAGCAAAACCTATATGTGAGATCAATGGTCATGATGCTCTCTTTTCATACCTAACTAAAACGTAAGAGGGACTCCGATAATAAAACAGTTAAAGAGGTAAATCTTTGAAAGAGACATCTGCAAGGATCTTCTAAAACTTAGCTGACGTTAGCTGTTTTCACAAGTATGAAGGCTTACAACTGTAAGGGGGGAACCCAACTGGGATGAATTCAATGGGTCAGAAGCATTTCAAGGGGTATGTGGAAGAAGAAGTTAAAGCAAAGTAATGAGACAGGTAATATTAAGCGAGAGAAAGTACTTTGAATAGTAGCTCTATCTACTACTCTTTTTTATACTTGCAAAATTTATGCAAAAGTTTTTTTTTGGCCAGATGCTGCTGCTTTACAACAACATACTCAGTGCAGTCCCATGAAGTGGGTTTTGGGGAAGGGAGAGTGTGCACAGACCATACCTCTACCTTAGAGGTAGAGAGCTTGTTTCTAATAGACCTTGACTGAAGGAAAAACAATTCAAAGCAGTCCATAAAAAGAAGTAATAGAAGTGAAAACAAAACATTCACAACAGTAACATCATCAAAATAATACGATAATCGAAGTACAAGAAACAACAAATAGTAACAAAAATTGAAAGACAAGCGCTTTCACAGTCATAATTTCCACAGTGCCGCTCTGGATAAAAACCAAGTACAGAAGATCACTTGAGGCCCAGAAGGGCTATGCACATCCATCCTAAGTGTTCCATGAGAGGATATTGTGCCATCTTTTAACCATAAATCTAGGTGACAGCGAAATAATTACACTGAATCAACCAAGATAGCCAAAAACTGTCTTTGAATCAATGATTTCCTAATTCCTCTGGATGCCTTTGATGATATTTTACTTCATTTAAAAAACAATGTCCTAACATCTCACTCCTTTTCCAACTTATTGTATTTTCCAACCTATAGTATCACTGTGATTTTTCAATTTCCATTTTCCCAGCTAAACAGATTAAAAAATTCTGATATAAGTGGTTTGTGAGGGTGATAGGTTTAAGTCAAGGTTACACACCTTAACTTCAGATTTACGTAATGTCTTGATCATGAAACGGTCATCTTGAGACAGGAAGAATACACTGCCACTTTTTCCAGGAGAAGAAAGCTCTTGAAGGGCATCATTTCCACAAATTGACATCATATAATCAGCAGCATCAATCTTAAACATCTCCCTCAGATTCCTACAAAAAATAAGTCCATTTTAGTTACTACACGTATATATATAGCAAATCAAAAGGCCTAAACAAACTAGTTTTGACTTCTAATAATACATCAACAGCTACAAGAAAAAGCATCTAGGTAGGGATACAAGGAAGCTACTCTACTCGAAGAAGAAAAACATATACAGGAGGGACATAAGCTGCTTTGGTCAGGCTCATGCATGCCACACTAGTAACCTCCACAAGCTGCAAGACTAGCCTCCACAAAATCTCAAATACGATAAACAGAATAAAACCATATAGATGTCCTAATTATACAACTTCAGCAAAGAAGATAACATTTGGAAACCATTTTAGTTTCTATGTGTGCAGCGTGTAGCATATCTAGAATACTATTAAGTTAGTGGAGATGGCTAAGAAAACACAGAGAAATAGCACTATTGCTACAAAATAAGTGACATTCACACATCTATGCAATAGAGATATCTAAGGAAGATAAACAAATAAAAACGAAAAAAGAACATGCATAATGAATCTCAATTGAAAATAACATCTAGCCCAAAAAATACAATGTGCATGCAACGGCTTAAGAGTTTTTCAACCATCGTCAGATAAAAGATTGCAAACCACCAACCTGAAGACCATTGGGCAATAATCTTTCCACTTGAAATCTTCAGACTGATGTGTAGGTGTCAACTGTGATCCTCCTTTTGGAAAATACATCCAAAAGCTAGCACGCGGGCCAAAATCTGAAGCCCGTATTTCCCGCCTTTGTATAGGTGTAATTTTCCCCACAGTGTATCTGGTCACATTTCAACTGGTCACACATTTGATATATAATAAAAAGGAGCAACAAAATCATGCTGCAAATGATTGCCTCCCTCCAAGAAGGAGCAATGATGAATTGGGTATGAATATCAAATTAAACAAGGCAACATACCTAGGGATTATCTGTGCCTAACAGAAATATCTTTTTACATCCAAGTTAAATATTTAGTGGATTAGAACAGCCTCTATTGCAACCTCAGATTGTTGGAGGCGCTGGAATGGGGAGAAGAAACTTAAAACTATCCCGGTCATTAGTTTCATCTGGAAAAAGAATCCATCTTTGCACATGAGCTTTTCATTCGATGCTATTCCCACTTCAGGAGTAATTCAAGAAAATCTCAGAGTAGGTTGATTAAGATACTAATAAGGTTGATACTAACTCCACTTGATTCAGGGATTTTCTTACTTCAGATCTATGTCATCGATTATCTGCTTCAGTAGTGCTTCTGAAAACCCGATAACATATTTGGTAGCTCTTAGTATGGTAGCTCTAAATATAAAAGAACACTACGCATAGAAACATAGGAGTATTTGTAAGTTCATTTTTTTTTTGGTTATTTTAACTTTTTCCGCCCTTCAAAAGTCAAAGACTACTTTGTAAACTTCCATCTGAATTGGCCATCAAGAAGAACCAAAATTATCCAATTGACATTTCATGAATTCTTCCTTTGAACGCATTTATATACACACGACTACTGGTACCATTAAGATTTCGAGCAAGTACATCCATATTAAAGTCCTCAAATAGACATTGTCTTGAAGTTAGTAACTTCTTTTGACTTCCGATGATTTCAAAACATTATAGTCTTCAAACTATGCATGGTGACACAAAGAAAAGTAAGACTTATAGGAAAACTATCTACTGTTCTTCTATATGCACATAAAAACTCAAATGCCAACGTAATCCTTCCTCCAGCCTTCCTCTTTTTCATTTTATCTAAAGAAAATAACACAGTTAAAACTGCTTGCTAAATGCATTAATTCTAGCAAAATAGTATGAAAGATCTATACAAGAATAACACAATGTATAGTTCAAGGAACCAAGTGAATCAATGAAAAATGTAGACCCAAGAAAGACCAGCAATAAGTGAAATACTCTATAAGTAAATTGGGGATAAAAAACAAGTTAAACATATTACGCCAAAAAACGAGATAAAGCCGTCAGTAGCCACAAGTAGCACACCTGATCCCAAGCTGCAGACTGAGCATCAAATCATAACTCCTGTGACCCTTTATGATTGCTTCCCCAGGTCTCTTTAATTCCCTTACAAATCTCTTTTGCCTCCTTCTGGCTCTCCCAGATGGTGGTGAAAAACGCTCATTTAAGACAACCTCACTGATTAGGATGCCCTGCATGTACTCTCTTTCCAAAATTGGAGCACTCATAGCATCCTCCATGTCTCCATCTAAATCATGTCCAATAACTTTCTCAATGGCTACTTCAAGACTCCATCGTCTTTCCAGAGAAACATTTGTAGGTCGTGACTGCCCAAAATTTAACAGGTTCCTTTCTGGAAGTTTACCACTTACTTTGACGCTTCCCATATCAACTGAAGCGGCATGATGGATATGGGAGACTTGATTTTGTTTTCTCAAATCTGGCAGTAACCCTCGTTTTCTCAAAGTATTGAGGTACAATTCTTGACCAGCTGTAAGCTTGCTACCACTAGGATAAAATGTTCCTTTTCCATCCTTTAGACTATGTGTCCATGTCCCAATATAACAGCTACCATCACTCCACGTATACATACCTACACCATGCATTGCACCATTTAACCAGCTCCCTTCATATGAATCTCCATTAATCCAAGTGAGAGTTCCTTTCCCTGATATCTTCCCTCCTTTCATGTTTCCAAAGTAGATATTCCCATTAGCCCATGTATACTTACCTGGTCCTTCAGGGGTACCCTGAATCCAGGACCCTTCAAAAATATCTCCATTGGGATACATTTGATATCCTAGACCATGTTTAAGGTTCAATCGCCAGCGTCCCCTATAGGTCACTTTATCAGGTCCAATATATATCCCCTCACCATGCATATAACCGCCTGAAAATTCACCATCATAAACAGCACCAGAAGGAAATTCTAGTTTCCCATGACCATGCGTTATCCCGTGTCTCCACTCACCCTCGTACCGACAACCATCAGACCACCTATACTTTCCAGTACCTTCGGGAACGTTGCCCAGCAGGGACCCAGAATAGGATTCCCCATTTGGTAATAAGAGCTCCCCAACTCTAAAGTTGGTGGTTTCAGAAGTAAGACAAACTTCACCATTAGTCAATTTGGTAATGTCGTTATTGTCATGAATGAATGAAGAATCAAGTGACTTTGTCCTATCCGACAAAGTAATGGTTCTCTCAATATTGTCGGCAATGGCCCCAAGACCAGACATGCATAATTCCAGAAAGTTTCAAGTTTATACTGGATAGAAAGGGGCCAAGAATTTCAAACAAGCTAAAGCACACATCCGGCTTTAAAAAAAATTCCCCTTCTTTGACCTGAAAATAGAAAAGCAGAACAATTAACACCTACTTATAGCAAAATCAACCTACAAAGACATTAACTAACTACAGGCAAAAGAATATTTACTCTGTTAGGTGTAAATATTTTTTACAAAAAAAAAACAACAATTAAACAACAACATACCCAGTGAAATCCCACAAATGGGCTCTAGGGAGGGTAAAATGGACGCAGACCTTAACACTACCCAGTAAAAAATCAACAATTGGCGACGGACAATTTTTTACCCTATTTAGCAACGGGTTAGTGACAGATTATCAAAAAGAATTGTTAGTTACAAGCAATTTAGCAATTGATTATGACGAAGTTCATATCTAATCCCAGCTTCTTTTGTAGTGTGATATCATCTATATCTGCAATAACTGTTCATAATCTTAAGTAACATGAACTGCCTACTTGCCTTCCGATGTTAGTTGAACTTAATCTCCTATATGAACCCAAACAAAATTAATGAGCCAAATCTCCTACTAGATCAAGATTACTGGCTACTCAGTATACAAAACACTCTACCTTCCTCAAGGACAAAAGCACAAGTGCACACAAGAGGAGAGGTGATTGTGAAAGAATATCGAAATGCTGTGGGTTCTTAGACTCTGTTGAAGTACATATAATAAACCCTAAAGGTCCTGATCAATCCTATGAAATGCCAAAGGCTGGTAAGATCAGTTAGAGTGGGTTAGAGTCCCAGTTGGTTAGGGAATAGATAGATGATCTGCTTATATGAACTTGGCAGTCCTTCCCTCATGAGCCATCTTTTGGGACTGAGTTAGACTCAACTGTCATGTTACACAAACGCAGCAAAATGACAGCAATCATGAAAACAAGAAGAATAAGCATCTTCCAACAACATGACATCTCTTAAAATGTGTTTCCATGATGACCTATTAACATTATACTAATTGAAAACATTCAATACAAGTATCCAGGGGGGGGAGCTAGACTTTCGTTTACGAGTTCAGCTGTAACCATGTATTTGTCTTAAGAAATCCATTGAATATATACAAATTTAGAACCCAGAAACTTCAAAAAGGACATTCAGTTTAGAGCCCAGTAAATTAAAAGGACTAGAATCCCAAACCCAACTTCAAATCCCGGCTCTGCCTCTACAAGTATCTTACCATTCAAGGTGAAGAATAAATGACTAAGTTACTTGCCATAGGCTCAAACCATTTATTTTACATGCCCATTTTGTCTTTTTTAGCATTTATTGGCAAAAAAGATCAAATCTTTGTAATAGAAATGTGTAAAATCAAATTCAATCTCTTTTCAATTCTCAGCTCCTTCAAGAAACTCATTTCAACTCTCTCAGTGTCATTCTCAGCTCCTGAATACAGCTAAGAATTGAGAATGAAACTAACACATTAGTTCATACAAAATATTGCAAATTATTCTTCTTCCTTTTTTATGATCGTGGTGTCCAGACCAGCTTTCGCACACCTTGACTAAATTCACAAGATACCTGACACCTCCTACCAACAACAGGTACCACGTATCTCTGTCCATCAAAGCGGACAAACGAGAGAAGACTACAAAATTGGAAACTAATCTCACATCATAAAACCATACCCTTTATTCAAAAACAATCCAACTTAGAACTGAGAATAAAACACACACATTAATTCATACAAAATTTTGCAGATTTTTCTTCGTCTAGGCCAGCTTTCACACACCTCAACTAATTCACAGAATACCTCCCACCTCCAACTAGCAACAAGTACCACATATCTCTATCCACTAAAGCCACCTAGTGTTTTTTTTTTTTCCTCCAATTAAACCCATTTTTCTTATTTTTCTCCACCAAGCTACAAACATGTTTGACTTCAATTTTTCACCACAAACATCAACAAAAATAGTTGAACAAAACAAACCCCATTTCAAAGAATACAAAAAAGAAGCAAACTTTAAGCTTCTCTGAAACTATATTTCAAGAAAAAATAAACAGTAGACATACAAAACAGAACCAGAAACAGAATTAAAAAAAATCACCTTTTTCCAAACTTACTGATTTTTGCCTTTTTTTGATGACTTCTGTTCAATAAAAAGAAAAAATGATAAGAAAATTGGAAAAAATGGGACAAATCCCAAGAAGAATAGAAAGGTATAGTGTACAAATTCAGCAAATTGCAGAAAGCTTTTTTGAGTTTTTACATGTATAAAAAAATACGTTAAAATATTTTCAAGAAAACGATTAGATTACGATATATAGTATTTTTTTAAAAGAATTATAAAATACTACTTGTGAAATCTAAGATATAAATAGCAAGTCATTTTCAAGCTTTATATATTAACCACCACAAAGGATGTATAAAGACACTTATGCCCTTTGCAAAAAGTCTTTTTGTCTTATTTTTTTATTTTATTTCATCAACGTGGTATCTGGATCGAACAAAAATCTTGACGTAACTTGCAAAGTTATAGTAATATGATTAATAGGTACGGTCTCTTACAAAAATGCAATAAAATCTTGTGATCAGACATTTCTTTAAACCTCGTGTTTAATCGAAGTGTGATAATACTCATCGATATTCTTTCAAAAATCCATACAACATAACCTAAACCTCTTGAATGTTTCACTTCACTTACCTATATACTCCCTTCGTCCCATTTTAATTGAATTTGTGAGATAATGCACACATATTCAGAAAAATATTTAAGGACAAAGTTTACACCATACTTTCCACTATTATCCTTTGTGAAAATCATAAATATGTAATATGATTTATCTCATAAAAAAATATAAAACTTCAATAAATGAAAGGTCAAATATGAAAAAAGTTTAAAATATTCACCTTGAACTTTGAACAATTCAAATATTTTGAACATTGAAAAAAGTCTCAAAAATTCAATTAATTTGGGACGGATGGATTATTAATTTAATCTCTCTGTCCCGTTTTATGTGGTACCCTTTGACTTGACACAGTGTTTAAGAAAAAAGAAGACTATTGAAACTTGTCGTCTAAAATCATTCTTAGATATTTGTGGTTGAGAATTTTATAGTTAAATTATTTTCAATTAAAATAAGATAACATTCTTTTTGGGATGGAAAGATACCACATAAAATGTGACAGAGGGAGCGGTATTTTTATAATGACAAGTTGGTACTTGGATTAATATAACTTTGTTTAATTTAATTAATATTAAATAATTAAAACATGTCACATCTAAATTCTAATAATCCATTGTTTTTCAAAGAAACATCCCATTATGTAACCAAAATATTCTTAACTGAACCTGCCTAATTATGGCTGATGAAATGACATTAGACCCCACATTTAAAAATATAATAAAATACACTAGTAAAAAAAATTAAGGCTATTAAAAGAGTTTTTTTTTTAATCTTTCGGATAAGCACTTGATTAAGATGTATTCAACCTTATTGTCAAAATCACTCCTCTTTTAATCAGAGATCTCAGAGTTAAATCTGTAATTAAAAAGGTTATATCGAAAGTATCAGCTGCTACAATGAACATCGAAATGTTGCGAATTCAATAATCGAGTTTTGATATAGATATTGGACATTGATTGTGATCCTAATTCTTTTAAAGAAACAATTTCAATTATATACAATAAATTAATTAATTTATAATAAATACTATTCATATTTTATTTATATTAAAAATAGCTAAAGATCATTGAAGATGTACAATGACTATACAATATATCTTGTCAAAAGTCATAAAAATATATACTGATTATACAATATAAATTATTTATACATGAGCTATACACCAATATATATTATGATACACTCAAAATTTGAATATAGTTTGACTATATATGGAATATACACTGACTAAGTGACTCAAACTTCATCTTACCGAGGACATGACCTTAGATAGAAAGGAGTGGAGGTCGCGTATTAGGGTAGAAGGCTAATAGGCTAGTAGGGGTAGGTTGTTGTGTGGCCTTGTGATATAGTAGGTTAGTAGTAATAATCGTGTCTTTATATCTTGTGTTGTCACTATCCGTCTTATATTTGTTACTTTTATCGTATTTACATACTATCATTTGCTTTCCATCTTAGTCGTTTTCCTTTTTTTTTTCCACATCTAGTATCTTCTGCTTATGGGACTTGATATTTTTGAAACGAGAGTCTTCCGAAAATAACTTCTCTATTTCTATGAGATAGTGATAAGACATACATTTTCTCCTTCCCAGACCTCACTTGTGGGACTTCACTAGATATATTATTATTGCTGAAGTAGTAATTATTTTGTCCGAATGACCATATGCTGTTATTATCATTTATTAATTTTTAATAACAAAGTTGGACTTGGTGTTTTAAAATTGGTCCACTTAATATAGACAATTGGAATTTCATCATTAGGGGTAGGTATTTCTTTTATTTTAACCACTTGTGGAAATAAGACATGATTAGTTAGTTAGGTGAATGCATTATCATATTATGCACTAGACAAGTAAATTTATTTCAAAGGAGATTACCTAAATGCTTAAATTGTGGGGTCAAAGAAAAGGGAGTCAAGGGGCAATTTTGGAATTTGAGTAAGATGTTTACCTGAATATTTTCTAATTTAAAGTTTATATGTTCGAAATTGTAATTCGATCTTTTAAATTATCAAGTTTTAAACAATAATTTAGACATATTTAATAAATGTCTTACGATAAATTTAGAATTTAAACTAAAAGTATCGAGTTCGATCGATTCTGTAATTAATATATCGATTTTGCCATAGGAAAAAGTGGAAATAATATTATTTTATTACCACCAAAGGTCATGGGAATTGAACAATAAACGTTTCTCCAATATTTATCAGTAATTTTAGATTCGAATTCTAAATGTAAAATTATTTTTAATCGAGAACATTTTATGTTTAAGATGATTTTTTTTTTTTTTTGCACAAATCCAGTAATTAATGCATGAAATTACAATAAGCTTTTACTAACAAATCTACTAATCGTACATAAGTTCATCATTCTTAATTATAATTTAAAGTTTAATTAGAGCAATTTACATCAATTAATGTACACGTGTCAACAAGACAAAACCTCGTTTAATTTTATTTTAGAGTTGATTAATTCTTGTTTACATAATAATAAATTACCTAACTCAGGAATATATTTTTATCCTTTAATTAGCTGGCCAACAGCATTAAAGTATTTAATACATCAATTAAATTAAGATTCTTTAAACAAAATAATTGTAATTTGTTTGGGAAGAAAAAGTCCAATAATTAAGTAATCATGCTACTTATTAATTAAAAATATATATATAAATGAACCCCATAATAACTAGTCAACTTTGGATATTAATTAAATTTATTATCTATTTGTGCTTATTGGGAAAGCTAGGAACAATATACCTAATAAATTGGACGGTGGAAATATATATATTAGGTGAAACAATAATTAGTTAATAAAATCAACGTTTTAATTTAGAAATTGGTGATATTTTTTTAGAAAGCTAATAATAATTTTTTTTTTACAGTTATGCTGGCGATGATAAATGGATCTAATAATTGATATGTTTCGATTTTGATAGGTACGTCTGACATGATATTTACATATAAATTTTGTGGATAAAATTTTATATCTGATATATGAAATAAATACTAAATTAAAGCCTAAAAGAAAACAAAAGTTATTATTAAATTTAATTTAATCAAAATTTTAGCATAGAAAATACTTAATCAATTGCGAAATATTAATATGCATGAGCTTATATTAAAATTTAAAGAAATAAAAAAAAAAGGTGGAAAAAATGAATTTAAATTCTATGATCATTTAGGTATCATTTAGGCTTCAAAGGGTTATACATCAATCTTTTATGCAAATTTTCCTAATTCTTTTTCTTTAATTTGTAGCTTGAAAAAAGGTTATTTTTGATATATCCTCAAATTAATTTGAATTAGGAAATTTTAAATTAATATTTATATATATATTCAGCAATCTTTAAAATAAATATATAATTGCAATATAAATATTGAATTCGATTGAATTTGTAAACGACACTCTTTATCTGCCTGGCATGAAATTATTATTTTAAAAAAAATGAAATTAAATAATAATGTAGATGCCATGTTCCATTTAGATAAGTAGTACGGGGGAATATGTTAAAGCACAAAAATAAGTTATGCATGTACATTTATATAATGGGGCAAGTAATTAACACACCAATTATTAAAATTAATACGTGTCGCGATGGGATGATTTCAAAATTTTTTTAGTATTTTTAATCGGAGATCTTGAGTACCAATTTTCGAAAATAACAAAAATCTTGTTGACAGCATTGCCTCCAAAAATAAGTTTCATATGAACGAATTTAAATTTAGTCAAATTTTAATACAGATATTGAGAATCCTTCGAGAACCAAAAGGAACAAAGACCAATCATTAAAAGTGATGTGCAAGTATATGTACCATTACATATCTTTTTGGATGAGAGCTCGTTTGGTTGGGAAATAAGTTATCTTGAAATAAATTATTTGAAACTTATTATTTTAAAATTGTTGTTCCACCTTTAATATGAAATAGAAATATTATTGTTACAATTTTAAAATTAATTATTTCATGATTCTGTCCCATAAATTCATTATTAAATTAATGTTATAATCAATTATTCTTTATATTTCATACCAAATGAATAAAATTAAATATTCTTTATATTTCGTACCAAACGAACAAAATTAATTATTCTTTATACTTCGTACCAAACAACTTAATAGTGTCATAGGGGAATCGGAATTTCAGAATAATCATCCTTACTTTGAATTTATTCATTATATTTTCCATCATTTTGCAATCCACCATACACTTCTAGTGGACCTTTTTGAAATATAAATTAAAAATTAAAATTTTCTACATCAATAATTTTTAACTTTATTAGTAAATTTTATTCAGATATTTTGATTATGATTATTTCGATTGAGCATTTTATCAATGCATGATAAAGTGTTTGCAATTATATTTAATATTTTTTGTTTAAATTTTGAATTATTTCAACGCATATTTTCAAATATTTATTATATAGATAAGTTAATTATTTAGAACATATCACATCGTTTGATCATACAAATTAGTTTCAATAAGTCGTAACCCTAACATTGAAAATAATGTGTATAATTCTTGTGTGCATACATAAAAGAAAAAATAAAATCAAAGAGAGAGACAAATCTTAAGCCGGTGAGAATATGTTTGGACCATCTCTAATATTTGGACCACGATTTTATTTTATTTAGCTTTAACTCAAAAGACATTTTAATAATAAGAATTTTCGCTAAATTCATAAAATAAGAATAAGATCTGTATATATCTTACTTTCTTGAACATCATTTATAAAATTACATTAAATATATTATTATTGTTATTATTTGAAGGAAATAAAAATTATTATTATAATTTATAAAAATTCAATAAATTTTCCCATGATGGAAAATATTTTAGATGGACCACAAATTCACATTTTTTTATTAAAAAAAAAAAAACTTTGTACATTTTCATGACAATGACTACTCAAATTGTAGCAAATATGTGCACTCCTAACAGTTGTGATGGGCAAATATTTCAATATTTAATAATAAGAGATTTCGAATTTGATTTCGAATAAATTAAAAATAAAAATATATATTCGCTTTTATAAATAGTAACCAGAAAAAAAAAACATATTTCTTTTTCAAAATGTTATAAGTTAAATTTTCAAATTTTATAATTTAAATGAAAAGGACTTTTGTATAATTTATAACTATAATGTATTATTTTGATTAGTTATGACTTTCAAATTTTCCAGCTCTAATAATTATCCTAATTTGTCTTTTAATAGCAGCCATAACCGTCCTTTTAATTTCCACCTCTATTAAATAATAATTAATCCCTTTAATTACAAATACTTTTATAATATTTTTTTTCTCTGGCCTTTTATGCTCTAAAATAATGAGATATTTGTACTAAAATTACATTTTTAATGGATCAAAGACATTGACAAAATGATCCTTAAGATATTTGTATTAAAACTATTTAAAAAAAACAAACATATTTTATGTTATTTTAGTCTTTTTATCGTTTTTCTGATTTGATAGGACTTTCTTGATATGTTTGATTAAAAAATTTTCATTTATAATGCACGTTAAATTAAATAATTAATGTTTATTCAATATTTAATAAAGATAAAAAAAAAAAGTAATTAAGAATTATTTGAGGTATTACTTGAATTTGTTTTCATTATGAATAAACAAAAAAGTTGTATATTATTGAAGTTTAACATAATAAATTATATATATTTTCAAAAAGCAATTATTTGGTTCAATTCTTTATTAATAAATTAGTTGTCAAGGTGTTATTGCTCTGGGTTTTTTGTGGGCTATGTAAACTTAAGCAAAAAAAAAAGATAAAATGAAAGTTAGCATCTTGTCTTTTTTCATTTTGTATGATTAAAGTTAATTTTGGGAAATATATCATTTTCAGCATGGAAATGAAAAGGAGTTGGAAAAAGAAAATAGAAATGCCAAAAATAAGTTATAATTAATTGATTTTGGAAATTTCCACATGGACATACCTACTCTTCTTACATAGTTGATAATTATTATATAAAGTGTTTTATTTTATTTTTTTGTTCTTTTTCTGATATTTGGTATCTAATATTTGCATTTAATATTGATTAAATTTGAATTTGTATCGAAAGATTTTACATTAGGGGATAAAGTATTTCGGGTTATTCCATACTAGGGGCACTTGAACCGTTAAGAATGAAAAAATGCTTACCATTCTGATACAATCATTGTTGGTTGTTATACAAAGATAATTAAGATTATAAAAGTATTGATCTCGATTTTTTAAGCTTCATATTGAACTATCAAGTGTGTGAGTTCCCTACTGAAGCTATTATCAACTATCTATCGAAACACACATCAATTATCAATTGTTCAATTTTCATACTTGTCTGATCACTTTCCCTGTCGGTTCTTCTTTTAATTCTCTTGAAATCTACTATAGTCGATCTTCCACGCCTCCTGATTGGTGCATCTGCGCTCCTTATCTTTATATGTCCAAATTATCACAATCTCGCTTATTTTATACTAATTTGTCTCAGAGCCCATACTTCATTATTATCTCGTATAACATTATTTTTAATTTTTATCTATCCTAATAAAACAACAGCAACAACATATTCAATGAAATCTCACAAGTGAAGTCTGGGGAGGATCAAATGCACACAAACCTTATCACTACTTCAAGAGGTTGTTTTGAAAAGACACTCAACTCAAATATATCAGCCCAAAAGCAGGAATGTCTGGATAAATTAGCCATAAAGTAAGTACTACTATTAAACTAATTAAGTGTACTCTATTAGTAGCTTTCTAGAGGGTTAAGTCTATATAAGTAATTAATTAGCCATAAAGTTTTGCTTTATTGATAACTCCATAATAAATCTATATATATAGAGGCCAGTGACTACTTTTTGCATGTTGAAGTACTTAATGTAAAATATTGATCCTATTAAATAATATATATGTCAACTTGTGTATAATTATAACCAATAAGAAAACTTGTGTATGTATTATTTAAGTGAAGGAAAAAAAGTTCTTTTCAAAGTGAGGGCTATACATTAGTAGGACAGAGCTTGGGGCACAATAGGTTCATTAAAAACTTTTTTCGATAGACTCTCAATTTGATAGATTAAGAAAAACGAAGCAAGATAGAAAGAAAATATAATAGTAAAATATTACTAAATAATGACTATCTCCTAGTCTCTCTCACACAAAGTATGATAACTTTCAGTTGGATGGCCGCCTATATTAAGCTTAATTCTAGATTTAGCTTTACTTTTTTTTTTTATATAGTGTCATGTTCTTAATGAGTTGAAACTATGTCATGTCTTATAATCATCTCTTCAAGTTCTTCTCTGATCTAGCTACGTCCTTGTATCTCTCCTAACTCGTCTTATAATCATCTCTTCCTGTTCTTCTCCGATCTAGCTACACGTTGTATCTCTCCTAACTCTTATCTCTATCAATATCTCACACCTCATCACTGGCACATTCATACGCTTTCTCGATCTTTATAGACCTGATTCATCTCAATTTTGCTTCTCTCATTTTTTCCGCCATGAGGGTCACTCCCACCTTGCCGCATGTAACTTTGTTCATAATTATATCTCTCCTCTCGTACATTTATTTAAGTATTCTTATATCCGCTATATTTATCTTTTGGACATGAATATACATTCTTAATTAGCCAACTTTCTAATCATATAATAATGTCGATCTAACTACTCTTCCGTAAAATCTACCTTTATCAAAATAACCACAAACAAATTTGACCATTTTGAAAAATATAATCTTTAGGTATTGACAATTTAGCTCAAAATTCACCAACTAGTTGTTGACCCCAAAAAGGGTGTGGGGGTCAATAAAGTCGACACCTAGTTTGGATTTAATTTGATCTATTAATAAAAACAAATTAATTTCTATATTATTTATTAAAAAATATTTTATCTTTTTAGTACGTCTATCATGTGTAAATACTGAATAAATCGAGTTAATAAATTTAAATATCGAATAATTAGATAAAATAATAATTTTATTTAAGGAAATACTACTAATTTAAATTGCATAATAATTTTCAATCATCAAATATTTGAACATTTATTTCAAGTGAAATTGAAATTTGTACTACTATGTCTTCCTTGACACAATTATCATTTTCAAGAAAAAAGAAATAATGTCATTATCAATTAACAAGTCCTTGTAAATTGTCCCCCCATGTTTCAATAAAAATGAACATGATGATCTATATTTTGTCAAACTAAGAAACAATTGTATTTTTTTTCCTAGGTAATACCTAGCTAACTATATTTTCAATTTTTATTGAATAATGAAGGATGTGGTGTTAGATGAATATTAAGTAGAGTCTTTCATTCTTAATCATAAGTTTCGATTTTGAAATTTGAATATGGAAAAGATCATGTTAAGAAGCGTTTTCTCCTTGATGAGCCTTAAATAATACGAATTCAGATTGATCAGAATCTCAATATAAGCTAGCAAGAGAAGTATGATTTTGACAGAATCCAACAAGTTTGATTCAAATTACGCGCCAACTTAGATCAACTTATTTCAAGTGTATTTGAATAAAGTCAAAAAAAAAAAAAATTCAACTATAGAAAATTTTTTATATAAAAAGTCAAAAGTTCATATTCCTAGTCCTTGCCTATCCACCTATACATAGCTAGAAAATGGTTAAACGTCACTTAAAATAAGTTTATCCAAACAGACTCTATGTATTGAAATATTTATTATTGATATGATAAATTTTAAAATTTAAAATTTATAAACTTTTTAAATCCATTAAATTTTCTCAAAATATAAAGATGATTAATCCATGAGTTTGTGTGGTAAGAGAACATAATCATTGGAAAAGAATTAGTGGAACATATCTCTACAATTAAAACAATGATGTTGAAAATATCATGAAATAGTTGAAAAAATTGTGCCACTTATTAAAAATTTATTTAGTTTTGGCCCACATGTATAGGGAAAATAATCTTTACAGTTGTCTTCAACTATATTAATCATTATTATTTTCACCGTTTTAATTTATTTATCTAATTTTAACTTAAAATAAAGTTAAAAGAAATAAGAAAGTTTTGAAAAATATAAAATCTTAAATTAAGATATAAAAATATCTTTTAATCATATGATATTAAATATGTCATATATAAAATTAAAATTGTAAAGTTGTTAAAAAAAAAAGAGACTTAAGGCATTTCTTTTATTAGATATATACAAAAGTAAATATCAGGATCGCTCTATTTCAATTTATTTATTTTACATTGATATTTTGATAATTACTTTTCAGATAACAATAATAACATATCCAGTGAAATCTCACAAGTGGGATTTGAGGAGGGTAAATATACGCAAACGTAACCACTATCTCATAGAGATAGAGAACTCATATATATCAGCCCAAAAGCAGAAAAATATTAGATATAGACTAACGACTAAATGAAAAGCAATTGACAATTTTATAAATATAATAAAGTAGAAAATAAATGACGAACAGTAACAACACAATATATAAAGACGAAACTAGTCCTACTAACCTACTACATCACAATGCAGGACAACATCCTACCCCTACTAGCCTATTAACCTTCTACCTTAATACGTAACCTCCATTCATTTTTATCTAAGATCATCTCCTCGGTGATATCAAGTTACGTCATATCCTGTCTAATTACTTCTTCCCTATACTCTTCGGTCTGCCTCTACCTCTCCGCATAACCCCTAAATCCAACCTTTCACACCTCCTAACAGAAACGTTGGCATTCCTCCTCTGCTCATGATCAAACCATCTTAATCTCATTTCTCTCATCCTATCTACCATAAAATTCACCTCTAACTTTTTCGGTGTGCCTCTACATCAAAATTAGATAAACAATTAGAAACAAAAATTTAGATTTTATGTGATTTATACTTGTGGCCCTCAATGTGGAGTTCACTTCACATCTAAAAACAAAAAAGTTGAGTTTAGTTTTTTCTCTGTCTGATCCATGTGATATGTCTGCCATTTACAGAAATTTGGGATTGGAAAAGAAAAGAAAAAAAAAGGGGATAATTCAACCACTTTCATGATGATTCAATAAAATTAAATATACTTTTATTCAAAAAAAATAATTTAATAATTTTAGTGCAGTTAAATAAAATTTTGAGTGATTTTTCTTGATATTAACTCACACGATGACGACTTAAAAAAAGTAATAATATAAAAATAGCGTACGATATTTCGATAATATTTTTTAAGAAAATAATTATTGATTTAAACTGTAAAATTTCACGAATGAAATTTTATGATGTTATTATGAATTATATACGAAATTTGAAATTTTACAAGAATAACTATTTTTAATTACAAGTTGATATATGAATTGTATTGTATCATCATTCAATAAGGGGTTGTTTGGTTGTAGGATAGAGTTATGCCAAGTTTAATTATTCATAAATTATTAATATATAAATTCTCTCATAATTTTTACATATATTAGTTGTACGAGATTCTAAATTTCTAATCAAATAGTGTATATGTAAGGTGTTGAATTCTATACATTTAAAAAAAGATATAGTATCAAATATAATAAAAATTATACAAAATTTAATACATAAATAAATTACCTCCTAACCGGTAACCAAACGTCCTCTCACTACATTATAAGCATTGGGCTAGAAAACACATCTTAGCTTATCCTATGGTTGGCCCAAGTAATTCCAAGTACAGCCCAATGGGCCAATATGTTTAAACTACCCAATTAGATACACGTCGCATACAACCACTCAATAATATCTTGATTATGCTCAATACCTATGGTTTGGGTAATTATATTTTATAACTATAATAATAGCAACATCTGTATAATTTGCGTATCATTTACATATATTTGAATAATTTACAGTGTTTATATAGCGTTTGTATATTTCGTTATACAATTCGTATACAACGTTTGTATAATTCGCTATACAATTTACAATGATTGTATATTTTGTTATACAATTTGATTCATGCACGACATTTGTATAAATCATGTGAATTGTACAAAACTCAAAAGGTAATACAGTGAGATGTTTGCCGCGAGCCATAATTAATTCAAATTATAGTTATATTAGCTAATTAACTAATATATATTTGCTTATCCACATAATTTTTCCTATATATTATTATTATTATTATCTATATTTTCAAATAATTACGTATCATACCACTAATTAATTCAAGTGGAATTTTAATTTTTGAAAGAAATTCAAATTATCGGGTTAGTGGATAGGATTAAAACATGTATCTCATCGTTAGTATAATGGGTATCTTTGCTTCAAATTTTGTGACGATAAGGATATTGACTTTCTAAAAGTATAACGAGGGCACACACATACCATTTACGATATTTTGGAAGTATATTTATTCTTTTTTGATTTTTCTTATTATATATTATTCGAAAAAGATCAAAATTACCCCTAAATTGTTGGAGCACATATGCCCTTCGTTTTAACTAAACGAACCACATATAAACACCAGGTCATTGTCCATTCACCACGACATCTGATACTCGACTATCCAACATTAAGTCGTTTGGTACAAAAAATGAATAACGCAAGAATTAGTAATGTGAAAATTAGTAATGCAGAGATCATTAATGTCGGATTATCGTTTATTCAGTGTTTGTTTTGTTGCTTCTCACCTAATTTTGTGCTAAAAAAATTCTTTCCAATTACACCCTTGAAATATTATTGAATTTTCTATATCATGCGATTGGGTCAAGATAGATAATTATTGGAGAAATATTTTTTGTGGCCTTCTGGCTATCTAGGGAAAGAACAATTTTGTCGCCATGTTTGTTTTTTCCCCACTTGAATTATTAAAGGGTGAATAATTGGTATTTTAATAAATTGGCCACTCGCAAAACATCAATTTTTAATTTGTTACAGATAATCTGTATAGGCTATGGATTCCAATATAATAAAAATAAAGCGATAAGTATAAAAAATACATCCGAACTATTCCCTTTTTTTTTTTAAGTTTCACACCTAAACTAGCGAGAATATAAGTTTTATACTTAAACTATTACTTATTGATTCAACGCGTTTCTCTAAAAATAAATAAAATAAAAAATCCAAGAAAGTGGCTGAGTTCCAAAACCTTTCAGCAATGTGATACATATAAGCCAACACCTGGCAATTTCCACAAACAATTCGACAAATCTTGGTACAACCTGTTGCTTCGTTGGCATTGTACCTTTTTTCTTCCTGCTACAACTCTCTTTCTGGGGATTTTTTATTTTCCCTCTCTGTTCAGCTGATCTCTGTCATCTTTATCCTAAATTCATGGCGTCTTCTAGCTCCGGCAACTCTGTTCCTGCCGCCGGTAACCCTTTTTTAAGATTACATTTTCCTTTTTTTTTGAGATTTGATTAGCTTATTTTTACTTTTGGGTTGTTGGGGTTGTGATATATAAAGGGAATTCAAGTTAAGAATTCAATCTTTTTGGCTTTTGGATTAATATTTTTTTTTTACTTTTGGCTGATTGGGGTTGTAGTTAAAAATTCAATCGTTTTGGTTTTGGATTAATTTATTCGTGCTTTTGGGTTGATGGGGTTGTGCTATATTGAGGCAGTTCAAGTTAAAGATTCAATCTTTTTTGGTTTTGGATTCAGTTACTTTGTTCTTTTGGGTTGATGGGGTTGTGCTGTATAGAGGCAGTTCAAGTCAAAGATTCAATCTTTTTGGTTTTGTATTCAGTTATATGTTCTTTTGGGTTGTTGGGGTTGTGCTGTATAGAGGTAGTTCAGGTTGAAGATTCAATATTTTTGGTTTTGGATTAACTTATTTGTTCTTTTGGGTTGTTGGGGTTGTGGTATGTAGAGGCAGTTCAAGTTCTGGTGTCTTCATTGGCGGATGATTCACTTATTGTACGGGAAGCATCAATGGCTGCTCTAAAGGAGATAACTTTCTTGTATGTCCATTTCCTAATTATACATTTCCAAGTCTCTTTTTTCTTTTCTGGGTCACTTTGAGTTTATTATATTTTTTTTCCTTCCAGAAATCCACTTTTGGTTCTTGATTGTTGCCTAACAGTATCAAGAGGTGGACGACGGGTACAGTTTGTTCATTCTTACATTTTTATATTGTCTGCGGACAATTGGGTAGTGTGTAGTGTTCTTAATTTGGGATTTTATGGATTTCAGAGGTTTGGGAATATAGCTGGTTTGTTTCAAGTGATGTCAGTGGCAATTAAGGCTTTGGATAAAGGAGATGTTGATCATAATTATCTGGCAAAGTTGGCCAAAATTGCCACTTCTGAGGTGATCTCAACCAAGGTAAAGGACACTTTATAGTAATACTCTCTCTTGAGGGTCTTTGGGAAACAACCTCTCTATCTCTATGAGGTAGTGGTAAGGTCTGCGTACATTTTTCCCTCCCCAGACCCCACTTGTGGAATTTCACTAGGTATGTTGTTGTTGTTATACTTTCTTTCTTTTTAGTCTTTTTTAAAAAGAATGATCTTTCCCTTTTTGTCAACTCTTTAATTTCAACTTTCCACATGATTAAAGGATATTTGGTACATTACACACATCTTTAGCTTAAGATTACAAAATTCACTTTTTATTTTCTCAAATTCTGTGTCAAGTTAAAACCTGATAAAAAAATTGAGAAAAAGAGGGAGTACTAAAATTTATGCTACAATTTGAATTATCAGTTCAGGCAGGAGCTAAGTCACCATGCTCACTAACCAATGTGGATCCAGCATTTTAAGTGTTTTTGTGATGTGGGTGCAAAAGTAGCATATCTATGTAATTTTGAAATATTTTCAACTATTTATATTGAAGTTAAGGAAAAAGAGTGGACAGTGGAGGGAGCCAAAGTTTTCACTAAGGGGTTCAAATATATAAATAAATAAATACATTAAGATGTAAAGGGGATTAAACATGTACTATACGTACATAAAAATTAATTTAACCAGGTATACCTAGCGTAATTTTTCGCCGAAGGGAATTCAGGTGAACCCCTTTGTCTCCATGTGTCTGCACCCCTGTCAGTGGTTTTGGAAGAACTTGCTCTTGGACCCTTGCATCTATTTATCATGAGCTAGGAATCAACATGTAGCAGTTTAGAGTTTCAATTTAGAGTCTCTGGTGGAGATTGTTTATTTTATACCCTGAAGTTATAATGTCACTTATTGGAATATCAGATGTAATGTTTTGTACACTGGTTTTTGTCTCTTGTTCATTCCCATGGATTGGATGGACTTGTAATGACCATAACTACTAGTTACCTGTTTCCTTCTTGTGGATTTATCGGTTTAATCCACCTTTATTCTGATTGGTGTCGGAGTCAGTTCCCTGTCCATGTTGTTTGGTGTGGGAGTGGTACTTTGTCATTTGTATGCAGGGTGCCAGTTTTACTTCCTTCATGGCCCATGCAATGCTGGTAGTATTCATATTACTCTAAAGCTAGTTCAATCTCATGATAGGAACTTAACGCTGACTGGCAAAGAGCTGCAGCTGGTGTACTTGTATCCATTGGTTCACATATGCCTGATCTGGTGAGTGTGCTTTTCTATTCCTTATGAAAATACACTTTATCTGAGGGAATCTAATCTGTGCTTTCTAGTTCGTATCTTCTTTTCTCTTTTTATGAAATTGATTCTAGAAGAGGGAATGTAATCTTCTGAACATATATTTTATCAATCATGTTTCCCATTTCTATGACTGTCACTAGTATATGTCGAAGTCATATTTTGAGAAATTATGAGCCTTGTGGTAGAGTTGATTTTGCCGTAGGTTGCCAGCAGTAAGCTGGGGAATTTTCAGTCCAACTACTAAAATGTGCTGTGGAACTCTTCAATTACTAAATGCTTTTCATATTAGCTCTCATGCGTTGTGTGCATCGCCTCATTTACAAATTTGAAGTGTTAAGAAAGGGGTTATATCAGATTCTTTTTAGATCTGCAACTTAGCCCGCCATTTTCCTACTTGGTTCTTTTTCTTGAGCCAAACATGTGAAAATATGTGCAGATGGATGGTGGTGCAACTTGGACTTAGTACGTCTATGCAATTTAATACCATGTAGAGTCGTGAAACCACTTCATCTAAAAGTTTAGACAGTTAGCTATGGAGCACTTTTATTTATTTATCTAGGTTTACAACATGATAGGGTCTCTGATTGGATATAAACCGGCATACAGGGGATTATAGAAATACATTTATTTAAGCTTTTGGTAGGTTGTTTTGGAAGGGAGTTTGGAAGGGAATTTGTGGGTTGTGGGATGAATTTCTTCAACATAGTAAATTTTCTAGGTTGGAAATGAGCCAGGATAATGTTTTGGACAGATTTTTGGATTGGAGAAGAAAGTCTAATTTACAGGTTTCCAGATCTGTGTGGATGTTCTTTGAGGAAAGATGGATACATCTCAGAATTCCATTCAAGTTCAGGGTGGCAGAGAGTCTTCAGGAGAAACCTAAACAATTGGGAACTGGAGAATTTTTGTGAGCTTATTCAACTAATGGGATCAATGTCCATTGAACAAAATAAAGAGGGTGATTTAATATATCAGTAAGGATAGAAGATTTTCAGTCTAGAATTGCTACAGTCTACTACTTCAACAGGTTGACCATGGTATTCCAAACCGGCTTTGGAAGGTAATTTGGAAGACTAAAGCTCTGGGCAAGGCAGCTTGCTTCGGATGGACTGCAGCTTGGGAGGCATGTTCAACTCAAAAAATTCTGCTGAGAAGGGGTTTTTCCTTATGTAACAGGTGTTATTATTGTGAAAAAGATTAGGAAACTGTGGATCATTTACTACTTCGTTGCAGCTTCTCTAGACAATGTTGGGAGCTCTTTCTAAACATCAGGTGTTTCCTGGGTCACGCCTCAGAAGGTCATGTGCTTATTGGATAGCTGGCAAAAACAAACAGTCTCAGGAAGCATGGAACAAATATGGAAGACCATGGACCATATGACTAGAAGAAATAAGGGAATTGAAGTCATATTTCTAGAGTTCAGAACAATTGTTTGCATAACTTTTTTATTTTTGGTTTAAAAGTTGCACAATAAGGCATATGGATCAGCATCTGGATTTCTTGTATTTGCTGGGAGGGAACATGTAACTTAGTATGATTCATGGGTTGGTTAGTCATGTAATATTTTATGTACTAGCTTGGTACTTCATTAATATAACTTTTACCTAATTTTCTACTTCTTTCACAAGCTTGATTGTCATAACTGGATCTATGGCGTTGTAATTTAGCCCCTATATAAAGAATATGGATCTCACATTATAGTTGGGTGGAAATAGAAATGGGATGAACCATTCTAAATATAAAAAGAGCATAAGTGTGTGATTTTTTTCTGAAACTGGTAACATGTGTGTGTGTGTGTATATTAGATCTGCACCGTAACAGTGCTATCTACAATTACAAAAGCCCAACCAAGCTTAGGACTATTGCTTCACAAGGAACCTATTTTCTTCCAGCAGTGTAGTAAATCAAGAGTCGGCCTGGGCATGATCTGAGTCCCAAACTGCTAAAGAGGTTCATGGAAAGCTTGTAACCGTTCAAGTTATACACTTAACACCGTTGTTAAGTGTATACTTGAATAGCTACAAGTTTTCCATCTTTACAGTTTGCCTTGGAGCATGCCCAGGCCGACTCTTGATTTATTTCACTGCTGGCACAAAATAGGTCCGAGGAAAGTCTCTATCAAAGTTTGGAATTATATTCCTGCAACTGTATCGTGGTCCACATGGAATGGAAGTAGTGCAAGAATTTTTGAAGATAGAAAAGAATCCATTATTTAGTAAAATATTGATTTATCTCCTTATTTTCCTTTTGGTGCATTAGCTTAGGCAATCATGAATAATCCAACTTTCATTTGTTTATGGATTACCCTGTGGGTAGAAGTATGTGGTAGAAGTCATTTTCTGCTGGGGAATGTTTTATTCTTCTCATAACTAGATGATCTATCATAATTTTTACATATAGTCGTAATTCTTAATGTTTTATCTCAGAGAAAATGCTTCTTTTCCTTGATAAACGTACTTGTCTCACCCAGAAAAGTAAAAGAACTGGGATTGTTACCTTCTTTTGTGCTATATTTACATTTGTTGCAGAGTGTGACAAATAATTGTATGTCCGACACTCTTTTCTTTCTTCTTGTTTTTTTGATATTCTAAAGTTTTGTATTCTAGTTTAATTCTTCAATTGTCTGTGGCAGATGATGGAAGAAATATTCCTCCATCTTTCAGGGTCAAATTCAGCTCTTCCAGCCATGGTTCAAATTCTTGCAGATTTTGCATCATCTGATGGTTTGTTTTTGATTTGTTTGCAAATACTTTGCCGGTTCAACATTATGATACAAGTTACTTATCTGATCTACATATATGATATTTGAAGCTTTGCAGTTTACTCCTCACTTTAAGGGTGTACTGGCACGAGTGGTGCCCATTCTTGGAAGTGTGAGGGACATCCACCGGCCAATTTTTGCAAATGGTATAGACCCCAAAACTTTTTATGCTCTTAACATTTCAAGAAAAGCTTTCTCTTGCTTTAAATGAGCATATGTCATACTCCTTACAGAAGAAGTAGGAGCATTTGCTATAGGAAGCTGTGGCTTTTGAATTTTCAGTTGGGAATACATTGGTTAAAAGAGCTCTCAAAAAAGAAAAATTCAAAAAAATACATCGGTTGAAAAGTATTTTTACGTAAATTGTACAAATTCCTTAGAATCTTATATTTTTGTCATAGAAGCTGGTAAAATTTGCTTGGTTGGTGATTCCAGAAGAGCTGTAACAGTATGGGCTGATGAGGGTACCAAGGGGAGGGAGAAAAAGTTCTCTTTTCTTTAATTATTTTCTGACTACATTCTCCTTATTGCAATTGTCTAATATTCTAATAACCATGAGATAACACCTATGTGCTTCGAGGAGTTGAAGCCTACGAAGAGGTGAGACGATGGGTAATAAGCAATGGGGAAAGGGCTTGAAACTGGAGTTCAAGATGGCTCTTGATGAAGGAAGCTTCATTGAAAAAGGGGATAACAACTACCCCTTTGATCTTTTAGCACATACAACCTATGAGCAATAAAGGGGTGGGGAGTTCTTCTGATTTTATGTAAGAAGAGACTACAAAGTTTAGGAGGGCGCTAGCTAAGAAAATCTATAGGAAATTGTTTTCTTGTCGGAATAGGTGACATTTGAAGCTAACATTGAGGAGAGTGTTTTCCTGGGAATTGCTCTGTTCAAGGATGACCTTTACTGTGGTTTGAGGCATTCTTTATCTTTTTTTTTTGTTGTTTCCTTTTTTATGAGGATCCTGGGAATTGCTCTGTTCAAGGATGATCTTTACTGTGGTTTGAGGCATTCTTTGTCTATTTTTTTGTCGCTTCCTTTTTTATGAGGATGCAATATTTTTTTCATTGCTCAACACTATCCTGGATGCATGCAACAGGAGTCGAACTAGTACCTGCTCTGGTACCAATTTTTAGGTCCAAGGTGATGACCTCTACGCCAGTAGTTTGAGCTGTGAAATAGCGCTATCTAGTACACTTCGTGATGGTTGTGAAATTGAACTATGAGGTTTATGCCACTTCTCTACCATTTTAAAATATATTTACTCATCAAGCAAGCAGAAAGTAATGGCACAGTTTGTTGAAACCACCCCTAAATACATTCTGAGTAAAAGCAATGAGCATATTTCTTCTACACATTTGGAATTCTGGTAGAAGTGAAGCTTCTATTCATTATGAAGTTCATATCAGTCCACATGGTTGGTAAAGAGGGATACAAACACGTAGTCATTTATCCATGAGAAAAGTTGTTTTAGTAATTTATGTTACACTTTCACTGCTCAAGTGTTTCCTTTGTTTTCATTGGAGGGACTTATGTTTTTATTTTTTCCAGCATTCAAATGTTGGTGTCAATCTTGCTGGCAGTGCAGTGTGGACTTCCCTCAGTCTTCAGTTGTAGATGCTGATATCATGTGAGACCAATTTGCTGCTTCTGTTTGGTTTGATTTTCTTCAGGATTTTCATTTTAGTTGTTCTTGGTGAAAATGAGTGCGTTAACTGTGCAGGTCTTTCTTGAATTCTGCATTTGAACTATTATTGAGAGTTTGGGCAATATCACGGGATCTGAAGGTATGCTATTTTGTTCTTTTAGAATGATTTAAAAAATGTCATCTTTATATGTAGTTAATTCTTCATCCATAGTTTTTTTCATTTTTTTTTACTTCTTACAAGACTTCTAAGTTTCCTCATGAATTGTCATCAAGTTTTATGAACAACTTGCTTCCATTGTGGAGTACCTTCGTCTGAGGTCAATTTCTTTTGTTTAAGGAAAACTACATGCATTCTTGGCTGAATTTCCATTATATAGTTATATACACACGAGTTAAGAAACAATAGCCCCTGAATTTAACAAAAACCTGAGTGCTATTAGCAAGTACCAACCCCCTAAAAAATCAGTAGCAATATTACTTCAGTAAAAGTAAATATCGTCTCTCCTAGTTCCACCTTTCCTTCTGATTTGAAACATGGTAGTTCGTATGATACGGGTAATGTGAATCAAGGGGAGAAAGGTAAGTCTTAGCAAGTCATCTCATCGTGGTATTGTGGCAGTTCTAGAAGGCAGAGAATGCTTAGAAGAAGAGGGAAAGGAGGACCAAGGTGAAAATTGCTTAGAAAGATTGGGAGATAAGGGGCATTGGAGAGTGGTCAACCTTTGAAAGTCACACAAAAGGAGAAATGGATAACGGAATGATTCGGTGGAAAAGCTCTTGGGTTCGAATAAATTTTAGGGATTTCTATGAGGGTTTTAAGGATAAAATCGTAAAGTTGCCATACAAACATTCAGCTGAAAGCTAGGGTGGAAGTCTGGTGATGGCAAGAGCGAAAGTAGGTATGAGAAAGAAGATAACAAGAACAATGTGGTGTATGAGATGAAAAGGAGGAATGATGGATAAAAGAGGGTGAAGTAGGGGCAGAATAGGAGAAGGGGGTTGGCGCTGATAATATAATTAAGTAAATAAAATATGCTCTCTCTAAAAATTGAAGCTTTTAGATGAGATGGCCACACACTTCAACATGGTATCAGAGCAGACAAATGTCCTTATATAAATCTGACCTCCATCCATCATCAAAAATAATCTTCACGTGTTTGGCCATGAAAAAAGGATCAGGCTGGTACGTGAGGAGAGTACTGAAAACATAATTAAGTAAATACGTGTGTTTTTAGTGCCAACTTAAGCTTTTAATTGAGATGGTTACATACTTCAATAATTGTGAAGGGAAAAAACATTATTCCTGGGAAAGTTACCTCACTCAAAAAAATAAATAAATTATGGTGTCAAGATCTTTCCTTTGATAAGGTAACACAACAAGTTGACTTATGAGTGGCTAATTTCACCTTGTGCTGTAGACGCAGAGTGGACGAAGTTCAGGGGCCATGAGATATTGGAGGCAACTTGCCTGATGTTAGTCTATGCTTTCATTTCTCCTTCCATCCCTTGCTTTTGTGCAAGACCCAAGGTGTTTTCAGTATGAAAGAAAATGTTTTCCATGGAAATACTTTTCAGGAAAATAAGTGGGTTTCATACTTATTTTCTTGTGTTTGATACGTAAGCAAAAAATATTATCCTAAGATATATATACTCTAGACAAATACTATGGGAGATGGGAGTGAGAGTGGAAGGGTAGGGGTGTAGGGTGGTTGGGATGGGGAGTGGAGTGGGGTAAAGGTGAAACGTGTTGGAGGGTGAAGAGTACATAATCGATGTGGGATGCCGCTGTGAAACTTGGTTTCCTACCGGTAGGGCGATAATTTGCCCTCTTTTTGAAGAAACTTATTTTTCTAAGCAAACGTATCCCAAAATTTTTGACCAAACGAATCTAGGAAGGTTGGAAAATGTTTTCCTCCATACCGATCACAACCTTTATGTAAAATAAAATTGGAACTAGTCGAATTGATGATAGATAAGAGTGCTTTGAATCAGCAAATAATAAATAGATGCTTTCGCCTTTTAATATATTGAATAAAATACACACTTTTTGTGTTCCTTCCATTCCATTACATCTATTTCTCATTTTGAATAGGCAAAGGGAGAGGAAGTTTGTTTCCTGACATACTATATTTTCTCAGGTTCGCTTATCTTCTGTGGAAGCATTAGGGCAGATGATTGGTCTTATTACTAGGACACAGCTGAAGGCAGCTTTGCCAAGACTTATTCCAACTATATTAGAACTGTAAGACATACACTGGACTGCTATGTTTCTAGAAATTATATAATTTCAATTGATATGAATACCTCTGCTGTCAAATGACTAGCTCCTTGCTTGTGCTGCTACTTTTTTTTTGTTGAACTTACTAATGGTAGTGATACTCTTTCAGTGGGGGGAGATTGTTTGTTGTGCCTGTTTGGGCAATATGGGCTCTGTAACAATGAAAGCTTTCTATTTTCAGGTACAAGAGGGATCAGGATGAAGTCGCCTTTGTGGCAACTTGTAGCCTCCACAATCTATTAAATGCCTCATTACTGTCGGAAAATGGTCCACCATTACTTGATTTTGAGGTAGGAACACATGGCATGTTTCTGTTGGAGTTGAAATTCTCTGTTACTCACCCAGTAATTTTGTACGATTTGTCAATACTGTAGGATAACTTGCCATTCTGCAAATTCTTCTCCTATTACTTCTAATTTCTAGTGAGTATTTGTTTTGTTTTGGAATGAGAAATTGGAATCAGTTATTGATAGCATCAGTCTTGGTAAAGTCATTTCGACTAATCATGATTATTAGTATTTTTCCGCAACAGAGTCACTGCTTGGTGTTCTTTGTAATTTTCGACTGTCCTGCATTAGTACTTACAACAATAAAATCTTTATTAAAATGAAAAGAAAAAGAGTGTCACTATTTGGACCATCATACACTGTACAATTGTTTGCTTTGGCAGCACTTTCACTTTGCAAAACATCAGCTGGCGACTTGTCATGACTACTGTTAGGTTGCCTCCTGTTACAGCTCTTATTCCAATGGCCTGTATCACCCAATTCTGGTCCAACCTGGAAATTTCCTTTTTTCCTTTCTTTTTTCTTGTGTATAAAGGGGAGTCGAATTTGTTAAAAGAGTCATCATTCAAGTTCTGATAAACAAAGAGGCAATCCCTCATCATCACTAGTTTCCTGTTCAGTTCCAAATGCTCTCTCTTGAGCAACTTGAGTCAAAGCGGCACAATGTGGATATTCATGTTGTATCTGGATACATCAAAATATACATGACCTTATTAAAAAGATCAAAATATATATGTTACTTTTTGTGTTGTGAAACTGAGTGATACCTGGCACTCTAATTGCTTCCCATATCCCTAAGCCTTGCGCTAGAGTTCTCCGTACCTATATTGGTGGGAGATAGCAGTTACTCAGTGGAAGATTTGAGACGCGTGCAAGATGGTCCGAACACCATCATAATAGAAAATTATAAATGAATTGAAGGAAGTGATGAAGAAAAAGGCATAAGAATTCAGTCCAAGGAGGCATAAAAATTCAGTTCAAGGAGTATATCTCCTTGGACAAAGTGCGGACAAACATTCATTACGGAAAATTAAGGAGAGTGACATTCGGTCATCTAACTAACTCCTTTTAGCCTTACTATCAATTTGTTACCTAATTTAGCACAAGCAGCTATTAAATTAGTAATTAGCAATGCACTATTCTTCTGTTAGAAAAGACATGCCTCCTTTAAATAAATAAATTGGATTGTAACTTCTGACTGAAGAACCCAAAAAGGTTAATTGTGTCTTCAACATTTTCTCCCTTATTTTTGTAAACAAATGGGTTACATGGTCTTATTTTCAACTTCGGATAATCGGTCTAAGTTGCGGGACAGCTGCCAATGTTGATTTGTTCCCTACTTGAACATGCATTAATAGATTTCTAAAATAACAATAATAATTCTAATTAAATACTTTATATTTGTCTTACTTCCTCTCTCCCCGACGTATATTCATCCTTTATTCAAATTCCCCAGAAATAGTGTGAATTTATTGTTTAAACATAGTTATACAGTGGTTATAGATTATTATACAAAGCAAATACATTACTTATACATTAATATCTGATGTAAATGTAATGTATCGTAAGGTATAAAGGTGTATATGTGTTGTATATACTTTCATACATCATAAGATACAACTTATGAAAATGAGAAGGGTTCTACAATGGTTCGGCCAAGAAATTAAAGCAAATAACATTGGAAGAGATTGGTCATTGTAAACTGTTTCTTTGGGTTGTACATATGAGTAACGATCTGTATTCTTATATAGTCCTTTGACCAAACAATTTTGTTAAACCTACTCACTGTAACTTGATGGTCTATTCCAGGCTCTTTTAGATATATTCTTGCCTCAAGTTGTATTTCTGTTGGGATGCCACTTGTAATTTTTTTCGATGACCAAAAATCTGTCTGGAGCCAACCCATTGGGCCAACTGCAGCCTTTTGAAAGTTGGGGATGATCGGGCCACTTCTATTCGTCCCCCTCTTGAATACTGGACTTAGTTCTCTTGGCGCAAGGCCGAACTTGTGATCTAAGACACAAGTCCTTCAACCTTTGCCAATGGAGCTAACCCCTGGGGACAAATGTCACTTGTAACTTATCTAGACAGCCATTAAGGTTTCACCAATTCGAGCGATGTATGGATGGTGTTATATGCAATCATTTCGTTGCTAACATGTTGCATTTATAGCATCATTCTGATTTAGATAGGTAGCTAACTACCTTTGATGTGTGCAGGACCTTACTGTGATATTGTCAACTCTTCTTCCTGTGGTTTGTAGAAGCAGTGACAAAAAAGAGCATTCAGATTTCTCAGTTGGGCTAAAGGTCTTGTTTATTGATTTATTTTTTCTTTTTTACTTTATGAGTACATACCATTGATTAGCCAGTTGATGTCGTTTCCTGCTTGGAAAGTTGTTCAGGTCCAAGTTCTGTATTTGAGGCCTTAGGTTGTTTTTGTTTTTTTCACAAGTTAGATTAACCCAAGATAAGCATACGGGTTTACAAGCTTTACATAAATGCTAGGAGTCCCATTCAATCTTCTAGACAAAGAGAGATTTTCTGTGAACTTCAAAATTTTTGAAAGAGAAAACAAACTGTTCTTAATTGGTATCAATGAATTTTCCTCCTCAAATAGTTCTTCTGTTACTTCTTGGCATATTATCCAAAAAATGGCACGTGGAAAGATCCTCTGTAACCTTAACTGATTTTTCTCCTGGTTCTTCCTCTCCAACATCTGAGGAGATGAGACTTCTTGTTGGCATCTGCCCGTTAGCACACATCAGACCAGGTATAACAATTTTGCAAAAAGACACTGTAGATGTGCGATTTGTATGACCTCTTCTCCGGACTATGCTTGAAGCACCAACAAACTAATATTTCCATATTTCCTCTCTTCCTGAGATTTTCAGGAGTAAGAATCACACTACTAGCAGCTGCCCAATAAGAAAACTTTTTCTGTGCCATTATGCGCAGAAAACTTTTTCTAGCTACGAGAGAGAAGCCTTTGGATTTCTCTTCTATATAGCATGGTAGAAAGATCTTAGATTAAAATATCTGATGATAATCCTTCTACTCCCAGGCTGTGTGGGGCCTTAGTTTGTTCATCCACATGTATGTGTAGATACTTTGGTACTTATATGCCCTCCCTTTAAAGAATATGGCTGCGTATATGCTCTCAGTTTTGGAAGGAAGAGGTTCTGTTGTTATTAAAGCGGTAAGCTACTAACTGTTATAAAAGAAGCAGCTGTGAGCCCTGAGACATCTAAAGCGAGCTATCTTGAAGCAATGATAGCTTTCTGGCAGCCGTGATAAGGATATCTAAAGCTTTAGAAAATTGAGAGGCTAACAACACCGTCACCTTGAATACTGTGAGAAATATAGAAGAAAAATATTATTGAATTGTTGTCTCTACATTATTACATTGAGACCCTATTTATAGATACTATAGTAGACTCCTTTTCCAACTAGGATATTATAATACATTCCTTTTCCAAGTAGGATTTTATATACTATTGTTATTTCTATTCCTATTCTAAGTAAGATTGTATTTATTATTCCTATTCTAACACCCCCCTCAAGCTAGTGCATACATGTCATATGTATCTAGCTTGTTACGAATGTTCCAAGCTCAGAAGAATTTGGTGAGATATCTACAAGTTGATCACTCGACTTCACAAAATCGATAATCAATCTCAGCGTGCTTAATCTTCTCATGAAATATTAGATTTGATGCACAATGTTGATAAAACACAATGTGATAAGTTCCTGAATTACTGTGTTAAACTTCCCAAACCAAGTTCAGAAGATTGTTCTCACCACAGAGTGACTTACACAAACAACATATGAGGCTGCCAAACGGTATACAAGGCTACCAAACTCCCCCTGAGCAACAAAATTAGGTGGTTGCTCCATATAGATTTCTTCCTCGAGATCATTACGGAGAAAAGCATTCTTAGTTTTCAATTGATTAAAAGGTCAATGGAGAATGACAATATATTGGATAATCTCAAAATTACTCCAAGAAAGTCACTTTAAAATTGGTCGGAACTTGGTCATGCGCCGAATTACGAATTTTGATGGCTGAAAGTGGCCATAAATTGAGAAATAAAATTATATGGATAGGGTCAGAATGATGACACAACCCTGCTGAGAAAGAGAATTATATGGGAAGAGTCGGAATGACAACACAACCCTACTAAAATGAAAAATTATATGGTAGGGTCAGAATGATGGCACAATCCTATGCAAATTAGATTTGATGAGTCATCGAAACATGGAACTACGCAAATCAAATCTGTCACCAAAAAGACACACAGTGCTATGCAACTCAGATATGAGAAAGTAGTTCGAAAAATTTATGAAACTACACAAATTGAATATGAGAAGTAGTCTGGAGAGATGCACAGTGCTGCACAAATCAAATATGAGAAAGCAGTCATCGGAAAGATGGCACGGTGCTACACATGATAAATATGCAAAAGTAGTCACAGAAAAGATCTCACGGTGCTACACAAATTAGATATAAAAAACTAGTCACCAGAATGATGGCACGGTGCTACACAAACACTAACAGATGTGGGGTTGACACAAAACAACTCTAGAAAGTCACCGAAAATTGACACATCTGAGTTTTCTTCCCTTGAATATGAGAATCATACATGTATCATTGACCCTACTTTTATTAGCATATCGACTGGCCAGACGGGCAACATATATGGGTCATAGCCGCTCGCCGGCAGCGGAAGCTCTTTGATTTTTTACTAGGAGCGTAGAAGCTCTGATACCATGTGAGAAATATAGAAGAAAAATATAATTGAATTGTTGTCTATACATTATTACATTGAGACCCTATTTATAGATACTATATTAGACTCCTTTTCCAACTAGGATACTATAATACAATCCTTTTCCAAGTAGGTTTTTATATACTATTATTATTCCTATTCCTATTCTAAGTAGGATTGTATTTATTATTCCTATTCTAACAAATACAATCCTTTAATTAGTAGATTCTCTGAAGGTAGTAGAGGGTTGATTTTCCTTCTTCCATTGTCTTTGGTCATATTAACATAACCGGCCAGGGCTTTCTTTTTGTCAAGCTACAAATATCTGCCTCATCTCTCAAAATTGTTCTCTGTATCTTTGCATGTTATATTTGACTGATATATAGTTCTTTTGGATTTTGTGTGAATGGCAGACTTATAATGAAGTTCAGCATTGTTTCCTAACAGTTGGTCTGGTGTACCCGGAGGATTTATTTGTCTTCCTTCTTAATGTGCGTATCTTCTCCTTCATGCTTAGTAATGCAAGAACTTAATCATATATTTCTCAGTGTATCACCTATCAAGGCGGCAAGTAGAAGGGACCAAAAGCTTGCAATAGGGAAGGATGTAGCCTTTTTTCATTTTCCTCTATTTTGTTTTTGAACTCCATAATTCAACTCTTTATTTTAAAAAATATGAATGCAAATTTAGTTGTGAGACTTGATTACTTATAAGGTAATTGTTCCATTAAATGGTGTGTATTTGCTCTTTGTCGCTGTCAGAAATGCAAGCTGAAAGAAGAACCACTGGCTGTTGGTGCACTTTCTGTATTGAAGCATTTATTGCCCAGGTTATCTTTCCCACCTCAATTTGTTAATGTCATGTTTATCTCCTCTCTCCCAATGTGATTGTCATTGACTACTTTTGTAGATTGTCCGAGGCTTGGCATAGTAAGAGGCCTTCACTAATTGAACTTGTGAAGCTGTTATTGGATGAGCTTAATTTAGGGGTCTGTAAGGCCCTTGCAGAGGTATTTAAAAGTTGAAAGTTTGCCTGTAGTGGCCAAGTTATGCAAACACTTACTCTGTGTAAATGTGTTGCTTGCTGGCAGCTAATTGTGGTTATGGCTTCCCACTGTTACTTGGTTGGTCCTTCTGGAGAGTTGTTCATTGAATATCTTGTTCGCCATTCTGCAATGTTTAGTCTGCACAGAGATGATACTGAGAGATCCAGGGAATTGAACTCGTCACCTGGTGGTTATTACCCTTTTGTGTACAAGAAAGTGGAGGTATGCATCTCTGGTGAAATATTCTGGAACTTGCAGTGGGTGGTGTGTTGCCTCTTTTTCAATATTTCTACCATTTTCATCTTACATTCATGGTTGTGTTGAGTTGCTTGCCCTTTTCTGTATGAGTGACAAAAAGAGGAGTGCTTCCTTTGGCTTTTGGGGAGGGAGAGGGAGAGGGAGAGGTGGTTCCTATCATTGTTTTTGTGGTTAGATGAGGTGGTTCCTATTCCCCATCTATGGGAAACTTCTACTTGAGTTAGAGTCCTGCATATGTTTTAATTAGCGTGCCAGAATTTCTATAGAATGCCATTTTTTATATGCTAAACTATACGATATTCAAATAATCTCAGATGAAGATGGATGCTGTAACACTGTCAGAATTGAGAGCAATTTGTGAAAAGGGTCTTCTTCTAATAACTGTTACTGTCCCTGAGATGGAGGTATGAGGGCACTTCTCCCTTTGAAATTTCAGTTTAGTACTCTCTGTGAAAGTTTTTTCATTATTTACCTCCCATCACCTCTTTACGCTTATTATTATTTCTGGAACTAACTGAATTCAGTTTTTGCGGATTGTAGCATGTTTTATGGCCATTTTTGTTAAAGATGATCATACCACGAGTTTACACTGGTGCAGTTGCTACGGTATGAGATGTTTTGTCTCCTTTTGACCTTCATTTTTTGACATGGTTGAAAACCTTCCTCTCCGTATGTCAAGCTTGCATGTTCTATCACATGTTCTATCTGCTATTTTATACTGTAACTCCTTCAAATGCCTTTTTTGTAGGTCTGCAAATGCATATCAGAATTGTGCAGGCGTAGATCCTCTCAAAGTGGTGCAGCGATTTTGGAATGTAAAGCTCGTGTTGATATTCCTCACCCTGAGGTAATCAACTTTAGTTTCACTGAGCAGCGGAGAAATTTATATTTTCTTCTTCTTTAATAAATGTATACAACTACTTTACCTCATATTTGGTGTTTTAGGAGCTTTTTGCACGCCTGGTTGTTCTTCTCCATAATCCTCTGGCTAGGGAACAGCTGGCAACCCAGATTCTAACTGTAAGTCCTTGTCTCTAGCATCTTAGACTATAATAATTGTTGAAGTGTGTAATCATCTCCTCTAAGTAGCTAGATAGGGCATACTTTAATAGACTTTTATTTTCTCTTTAGCACGCCCTTCTCATGTGTTAGCCTAATGCTTTTCCATAGCCCAAGCACGTGAAAATTCTAGTTCTTCTTTTTTATTTTTTGATGAAGTAAAATATTTTCCTAAAGAGCATCAGGGTGATGCTAAAGGCAAAAGTGTACAGATAGATTTCCCCTACAAGAGTGCTAAGCTAGGATCAAAGAGTTACCGAAATCCAAAAAGCTTTCAGCACTATTAGCAGGAGACAAAAAGTTCCAACTAAAAAGATTGACGAGGCATCTAGCTTTCAGAGCTTGGCTTGGAGTTGAGATCCCACCAAACCATCTGCGATTTCTTTCATTACCAAAGCACCAAGAAATTACTGCTGGAATCAGTCTCCGGATCTCCTTGATGGTTTTATCAACTTTGCATAAAATCCAACTATAGTAGGCGTCCTTGATGTTTCAAGGAAGGACCCAATGTAGACCAAACATAATGAGGAAGCAGTTCCACATGTCTGCTACAAAAGGGTAGTGCAAAAGAAGGTGGTTGACATTTTCAGACGACTGATGGCACAAATAACGTCTACCGCCCTGGACTATTTTCTGTTTACAAAGGTGATCATGAGTAAGCACAGCATCATTAAGAGCCAGCCATGTGAAGCATTGAAGCATGTTGCTTTATCAGGAGTCCTAATTTTCCAAACATGCTTCCATGGCCAGTTGTCTTGCAACCCATTCCGATAGCTCATGAGGCAGTGGTTGTCTTTGACCGTGTATTTCCCCTCCTTGGAATTGCCCCATACCATTCTGTTTGTATATAGTCTTCTGTATTCTGCTAGGGTCGCTAGGAGTGTGAGGAGATCATTAATTTCCCACTTTTGAAGGCTTCTTCTGAATAGAGGGCAAAATACATTGTTGTTTCTGTATTGGCTGACAAAGGAGTCTTGATTGCTGGCAGTTTGGTAGAGTCGAGAGTACGAGGCTTGCAGTGTAATGTGAGACTTGAATATGGGACTCTGCTTATTCTGGAACCATGTTGAAGTGATCTGACCATCTTTTCTAAAAGTTGTGAAGTCTCACATGGTTGTTGGGTGCAAGATTGGTCTCCTTATAGGGCCTTAGACAATCCTCACCTCATGAACTAATCTTTTGGGTTGAGGTAGGCCTAAAGTCCATTCCTTATCATGGTATTAGAGCCAGATCCATCCTAATTCTTGGTTTATCTGATGCTGGGCCCAATGTTGTCCATGTGCCGACCTGGATGTGCGGGGGGTGTCAAGTAGATGTGAGATTGGTATTCTTATATGTTATTGGACAATCCTTGCCTCATAAGATAGTATTTGGGGTTGAGTAAGGCCCAACGTCCATTTCTTATTAATATAACTATATTAGCAAATCCACTTCTGTATAATGCGGTGCAATTAGCTGGATGTGCACTTGTTTGGGGAAGCTTAGCTGGTGTGCTTGTTGTTGCATCATTTTCTGCTACATTGCGTGTTAAGCTTGAAGTTATGGTGGGATATATGTAGGTGGTTTGGCACTCCATGGGCAATGCTGTAAACGGTGATAGAGTTAATCTTTAGCTGGAAGACGGCGAGAAAATGTAGGGCTTGGAATGTGGTTGCACTTGTGTTAATGTGAGTTGTTTTGAGACAGAAACCGGAGAGCTTTTGAAGGAGTAGAGTCGAGTTTCTCTCAGTTGAGGATTAGTTTCTGTTTCCTTATTTTCTCTTGGTGTACATAGAAAGTTCCTTGTTGTGTGGATGATTAGTTGGAGTTTGTAGAGAATCATATCCTTTTGTCTTTTGTGGATTCTTTACCTTTTGGTATATGTCTTATGTATGGTCAATTTTGCAATGTTTGTGAATGAGAATACTTCTATGTGATGAAAAAAGAGAGATTTTTATTTGATGGAAAAAGATAAAAATCTGAATGCGAATACTTGTAATCCCCAGTTACCTAACTTTATATCATTTGTTTGAGCCTTTGTGGAGTTGATCCTTTATTGATTTTCAATGTGAAGCTAGTTTTACCTATTTGTTAGATTGCGCCTACTTTCTACTGGAACAAAAAATAAAGAATTGAAATGGCTAATACAATTAAATAATAAACTAAAAATAGCAAATTTAATTAAACTAATAAACTGGGAAAAATAAAAATAAGAGGAGTCTGCTGCTGAAGAAAATAATAACAACAAGAACATACCACTGTAATCCCTCTAGTGAGGTCTAGGGAGAGTGATTTATGCGCAGGCATTACACCTACCTTGTGAAGGTAGAGAAACTGTTTACCCTTGGCATCTTTGATTTTGTAGGGCAGATTCTGTACTTTGCTCAGAGGCTACTATTCTCTTCGGGGAGAGTGGATGATTTCTCATGTTACCAAGTTTTTTAGGGGGGGTGGGGGGGATTGGATTGGATGCATTTCTTCAATCTCTGAAGACATATTCATGCCTAAAGTTAAAGAGTCAAAAAGAGTAGTTTTCTTATTTTCATTCTAGAATAGAAGTTTAGGCGTATTTCATGAAATGACTTGGCCCATCGGCATGTAGCACGTATTTCGGTGCTATAAAATGAGATTAACAGAGTTTCACACAGTTGATTTCTTAGTGAACTTGATAACTATGTATCGAACTTATGGAAGGGTCATTGTTTGTCATGCCTGTCTCTCTGGTATGGCCTTCTCCCAACATTTGAATAGGAGATGGGAAATGGATTATGATTTCTTTGTGAGAGCTAGTCCAATGAGAAGGTCTAACCTCATTGGTCTTCCCTCCAGCTAGTATTGGCACCAATCTCTCTTTTCCTATGCATTTTTCAGAAGTTCAGGATGAAGCATGTTCCACATGTAGAACAAATTTATCTACATGTTGAATGTGCTTCATCCTAAACTTTTGGACCTATTCCCCCCGATGTTCTGTCTTGTCGACATCAAGATGAAGTTTCTATGTACCTGTGTTTTCTCATTTACTTGCTGGCTGCTGCTCTAAAAGAAATTCTTGTAATTTTTGTGACGAATAGAGTAGCAATTGAGATGTGGTATGTATTGGGTATTTTGGTGGGTAAGACTTTTACACTTGGGTAACATTGTGATTTAGATGCCAAAGTAGGTAGTCTTAGGTATGATGAACTACTTGAGAGAGTCAAAGTCGACTAATGTTATTCAGGCTCTATGCTTTTATGATAACTTTACAAGTTATTGAAGCATCCTACACGAGGGGCCTATATGATGAATTATGGGTGGATATGATAAATATCTTTTCCTCCTGGAAGTTCTTCTTTTTTTCCTCCTCTTTATCTTCTGTCATCGCATAGAAGGCATTCATCACCAATTTGAACTGTAGAAACATTATCTAGTTATCATATATGTATACATGTTTAAAACATTATATATTTTTAACCCTTGTGGTACGGGCCTTCCCTGGGAGCTTAGTGCACTAGGCTTCCCTTCCTAAGTTCCTGGGCTGCCCTTTAAATTTTTCCAGAAAATGCATAGGATGTAAGGTGGGCAGGAGAAGACATCTTGATAAGATAATTCTCTTCAGAATCTGGGGTAGTTGCTATGGCTTCTTCATGCCCCTATATAAATTTATCCCGCTATTTTTCACTGATTCTTAGATCATCTGGTGTCCCGTCTAGAGGCAGTCTTTCATTTGTCTCCCTCTGATGTTAATACCAAGTAATACTGACTTCGTTTTGTTCTGACAGAGTGATGTTCCTCTCTTTTCTGCATCAGTTTATCAGAAAGGGTCCTCTATTTGTAATTTTGTATATGGGTGTCAAATGTTTCTGAAATCTAATAATAGTTTAATTTATTGTTTTGCCCCTTGTTTCGCGTTTGTTTTGCAGGTCTTGTGTTATCTGGCACCACTCTTTCCCAAAAACATTAACATGTTTTGGCAAGATGAGGTATAACATATATGCAATATGTTAACGAGCTTATACATACTTTAGCAATTCTGTTTTGGTGGTTTTATGCATTGAAATTGTTCACTATACAAACAACCAGACAATTGAGAATTGATGTCAAAGGCCTAGTTATTTTACTAATTAGCTAAAATTGAATTATTTATTTCTTCATTTCATTAGCCTTCAGCTACATTATTGAGGCGCCGAATAATTTTCAAGCTAAATTATGGGTTTTAGTATATGTTCTATGGTTCGAGTGTATTCATATTGGAACTTCTAAAAGTAATCCTTATAATATGAACTTACTGCTACACATTGTGACTAAGTTATCCCTTTTTCTAGTCTGTCCGCCCCTCTTTTAGTATTTGCCCTTTGACTTATTTCCTCTGTTATATTAGCAAAAGTTGTGGGCATTTTATGCGCGTCCTTCTTTACATGCTTTCTCTGCCTTGGCCTATTCCACACTCTCGCTTCACTCTTTATTCTGAAACCCCTATCCACCATCACATTGCACTTCCGTCCACCTCTTACAACCCCCATAAACTCTTCATGACATGAGAAGGAATAGGCGCGAGTAAAACGGCCAGTGGAGGAGTAGTAGACAACAGTACAGAGGCTGTTTAGTGAAATGTGCAACATGGGTGCACGAAAGGGGGAAGATATGGCAAGGATACTAGAGGTTTAGAGCCTTGACAAAGGAAGGTATCAAATTGACAAAGAAAAACTATGTTTGGGAGATTAAAATGCAGATCTGCACTCTGGAATATGTAATATCAACCATCATAGGATGGGAATTTGACATATTCTATAGAAATACTGGATACTTGCTTTTGTATGTAATACAGAAACAATTTTCTGCATGTCTTAATGGGTTATCTTGTTTGCTAAGCTCTAGATTCCGAAGATGAAGGCGTACGTCAGTGATACAGAAGACTTAAAGCAGGATCCGTCATATCAAGAGTCTTGGGATGACATGATTATCAATGTAAGACCAACAAACATTTCTCAATCTCTTGAGTATGTTGTCTCCTTTTGAAACAATGACTTCTCTGCTCCTGATTCCACAAGAAATTTTGAATGCATCTCATTTTTTAACCTTTTTGGAGCCACAAAAAAGGGTAATTTCATTAATCAGATCTAAGATGGTGCATCTCATGTTTAACTTTAAGCGAAATGAAGTCAAGTTTCACCCTTAATACGTATTGGACCTAAATTTGTCTATTGACAGTTTATTGCAGAGTCTTTGGATGTAATTCAGGATGTTGACTGGGTTATCTCACTTGGAAACGCATTTGAAAAGCATTATGAACTTTATAAACCTGATGACGAGCACTCTGCATTGCTTCATCGGTAATGTCGGTTTTCTTCAATTTGATAAATGCACCTGGAACTGCAATTCCTTCTTAATTTCCTTACTTGTGTGACCGCCTTTCTGCATATTTAATTAATGGAACATTATGATTAATCAATTTTTTTTAATGCCACTTGGTCAACTATATAAATTGTCTTATAAGCTGAATTACTATCTTTTGAGCTCTTCTAGTTTGTCTCTTATCTTAAAAGCATAGTGATTAGAATTTCATTAGTTTATTTGTTTTGGACAGAATTCTAAACAATTTTAAATACCTCCCGACACCAAACACACACTTATTTCCTGGGGAATAAACCACTTTATTGATGAAAACCGCATTGCATGCTGGAAAATTTCTAGGGATAAAGCTATTGCATAGGAGCGGGAGTTTACCATACCCAAAGGGTAGCGGCTGCGGGTTCCCCTTGTCATTAGAAAAATAAAAAATTCTAGGTATAAATAAATGAGTATTCCGAGCTCTTGAAAGTTTGGTTGGTAGACATCAAGAAGGATCTTCACTTTTCTTCAATTTGAGAGTTACTAAAAGCTATATATTCTCATCGAGTAGTTTTTCTTTTTTAAGTTCCTGTTTTCATTGAATCTTTTAACTCCAGATATCCTGATTATGTACTTGCAAACTGACCTGCATACTATTCAGGCATTGTTTAGTCTGCAGCTGATGCTTAGATACTTGAGGATTCTATCATTCATTGTCATGTATTCTCAACCCTTTTTCAGATGAAATTAGAGGAAGAGAAACCCCTGAATTGTGAAAATGATACAGTCAAATGTGGAAAAATTCCTGCTTTTTCTGCATTACATGCATGTGGAGATAGCTGTTTATGGGATAAAGAATAACTGAAAATACACTTAATACTTGCCAATTATTGTTGTTAAATAAAGAGATTGTATTGATTCAAAAAGGTGACTCAACCCTGTATACAGGTTTATACAATTATTAGTTTTAGAACAATGTATCACTGTCCATGTAAAGTGAGTAGTCATCAGTATCAATAGGAACCTCATATAAAGTGAGTAGTCATCTGTATCAATAGGAACCTCATAGGTGATTTAAAATTTCACAATTAAATACCCAGTGAAATCCCTCAAGTGGATTTTGGGGAGGGTGTGAGTTCACAACAACACACTCAATGAAATCCCACAAGTGGGTTCTGCGAAGGGTAGAGTGCACGTAGACCTTACCCCTATCTCGGGGTGGTAGAGAGGCTGTTTCTGAAGGATCCTTGGCTTGAGTACCGCATATCAGGTGATCTTAAATTCGAAAAAACAAAAAGATTCAGCGAAGTTGCATAAGGGAAATTTCGGTCCTCTCAAAGATCCTCCAATTTTTTCTTTGTAGATTGTTCACATTAATGCATTCCTTTCTATATTTTCTTCTTCTTGGTCTTCCATCTTCCTGGTAGGAATCAGTTAGTTAGTATCTTAATACTTTCCAATTGACTTTGTAATACCTGAGGATGGAAAATAACTTCCTTTAATATCCACATGTAAATAGTAATAGGGACCACATAGCTTTAAAGTTTCTCCATTGAAGCTTTACCAAACATATACCGAGGAATACAACATTACCAGAGTAAAAAAGAAGTTTTTCCTTGACACCGACAATAAGTTAATTCTAATATATTCTACGTGTTGAATTTTCTAATTCAAAATGGGATGGGGCTGTCTTCGTGACTAATTGCAGGCTCATCAAAACATTTTTTTCTTAATATTTCGTAGGCAGGGTTTGTTAGTTTCAACTCTGACCTTCCGGAAGGACTCTCACTATATTTCTTATCCTATTAAGAAAAAAAGGTTCCCTTTTCGTCACTCTAAACTGAACAGGGACGTCTAGTTTTGACGCCATGAAACTATTTGAGCCTCTTTGAGAAATATGTTCCCTTCTTCAGTGCTGAAGAGGAAAAAAAGGAAGCATCTCTAGAAGATAAATCCTCAGTTTTATGGTTGAGGTACCGCAGACTGCTCTTCTCACAGCAACATCCATTAAGATACGCAAGTTATACTTTCTCTCTTCCCACTGTTAAGTTATTAGAAGATAAATCCTCAGTTTTATGGTTGAGGTACCGCAACTGCTCTTCTCACAGAAACATCCATTAAGATACGCAAGTTAAACTTCCTCTCTTCCCACTGTTAAGTTATTCTTACGTGCGATTGTCACAACAATAAGATTCCTGCCTCTGCGGTTGAATAACATTAAGTGATTTGACCATTTGATGCTCAACTAGAATTTCCAGCCTTTTGTAACACAAGAAAGAATTTCTTGAAAGGTCGTCATTTCTTGTCAGGTGTCTTGGAATTTTGCTGCAGAAGGTTCATAACAGAGCTTATGTTCGCGCTAAGATTGATCTGATGTATAAACAAGCCAATATTACAATTCCAATGAATAGACTTGGCTTAGCAAAAGCCATGGGCGTGGTAATTAATTTGAAATTAAACTATTAGTTTTCCTAGTTTGCAAATTTTGTTAAAAATATAATTGTAAGAGACTTTGAGTCGTTGGAGTTATGTTGCTTACAGTGTGTTGAATAAATGTTGCTTAGGTGGCTGCATCACACCTAGACACAGTTCTGGATAAGCTGAAAGACATCTTGGACAATGTTGGGCAAAGTATCTTTCAAAGGTGATGTCTGAGCCTGGAATGAATTTAATTCCCTGCATCCTCTTGCCATCTGAAGTATCTTTAGATTTAGTAATTCTGATGAAGTAAGTATTCTGTTAATTCTGGCGGGGAAACTTCCTGTTAACAAGTAGTACTTAGACTTGGCAACCAAATTCGTCTACTTGAAGGGTGGAATTTCTTAAACTTTATCATTTGGAACTTTCTAACTGTGTGGGTATAGTTTGTGAATTTGAGGATGTAATTGATCTTATGGGACTTATAAGTTGTCTCAGTCTAATTAGCAAAGCTATGATGATACAAATATCTTAATAAATAACTTCAACCAAAACATTGTTGCATATAGTAATTATTGTTTCGTGATTCATTCACACTGTTATGCTTATTTCATTGTTCTATATATGCTTTTATCTCACATGCTATAAAACATTTCCCGTGCAAAAGTAGGATCACTAAGCACTTGATTTCCCTTGGTACCTGATCTACCTCTTCTTAGTGGAAACTAATTCACGATTTCTGCCAGATGCTTTGAGTTTCCGGTTCAAGATGTTACCAACTATGATAACTATGAAGTCGAAATAAATGAACTGACATGTCAATCTAAATCAAAGTTGGAACAGTTTGTGCTGTGTCATGCAACAGTCTTACAGAGTAACAACTCATTTGGTGTGAATTTGGTAGTAATAGATAGTAGCAGTCACTTTGACAGAAAATAGCTTGTGGCATCTGTGTACTACAATTCATATTTTCTTGGTATCATATCTTGAGTATGAGAAGATTTGGCTGTTGCAGATTTCTATCATTTTTCTCGGATAAAGCTAAAATGGAAGAATCTGATGATATCCATGCTGCTTTGGCGCTAATGTATGGATATGCTGCAAAATATGCTCCCTCAACTGTTATTGAAGCCAGAATAGATGCACTAGTGGTATGCAATATTGTCGTTAACAGTCCACTATTCCATCCTTTATCAGAACATGAATTTTTTTAGATTCTATAACCTTATTCTCGTCAACAGGTGCCAGTGTTTTCTTAAGCCCCTTTTTTCTGATGAAGTAATTAACTTTATTATTTAGAGCATTGGACAAGCAGCTGCTGGAACATAATTGTTTTAACTATATGACTTCTGTATTACTTACAGGGGGTCAATATGCTGTCGCGACTTCTTCATGTACGCCACCCTACAGCAAAGCAGGCTGTCATCACAGCGATTGATTTATTAGGTTTGTATGGATAGTAATTTACCTCCGGTAATGGAATATGTTTCCATATCAGCAGCTTTTGAGTTTCTTATATATACTAGCTTGCATGCAATGCATGTGGTTGTAAAACTTGAAACGACGAGTAAATACTGGACCATCTTGGCCAAAAGTTTGATAACATATGGATATGATATTAAAATAAATTTGTGTTGGAAGTGTGAGAGATAAAATGTTGGAACGATGTTTTGAGTTCTGTTGTAATTGATTTCATTTTCTTCATCTTCTATTAAGTTTTTTATTAATTTTACAGAACAAGAAATTGTAAAATATAGATTTAACAATTAAAAAAAGTTCTATAATTTAGGCGATACCAATTAGTCAGGCATATGTTGTACACTTACTCTAGCTCTTATACTTCGTAGGAAGGTTTTCAGCCCTATCTAATTTTTTTAGCCCTATCTAGGTTTTTTCGCCTATAAGAACTTTTATTTTTTTTAAAAAATATTATGTTGGCGTGAGATGAAATTAAATGGAGAAAACTTGGATTTGGTGAGAACGAGGTGAAATGATTGTTCTTATAAATATATTATCTCTATCACATCTATAACATCTGAGAACTTTCCTTCTTTTGTTGGTAAAGATTGTGAAATCTTATTCAAGAAGGTGAAAGGATGGTGTAGTGGCATTTTCCCCTCCTCTCCATGATTCTTCAGCATTTCACATTGCTTTGCAATTTTGTCAGTTTGCCTGTCATGTGTTTTCATAATTTAATCAACAGGGCAATAATATCTTACTCCCAGCTAGTTTGGGATTAAAGTGTAGTTGTTGTAGCTGCTATTGTTATCGTGGCTACAATCATTTTCGCATACAATTTGATGCATGTGGAAAGTGAGGGTACTGTTGATTAAACTACAGGAACTTTTTGTGTGTATCATTGTGCTTTAGGTCAGGCAGTTATAAATGCAGCTGAAAATGGTATATCATTCCCACTGAAAAGAAGAGACCAATTACTTGACTATATATTAACATTAATGGGAAGAGATGAGGAAGATGGATTTTCTGAATACAACATTGAGCATCTGCGCACTCAGGTTTGTGTATTGCCAATGATTTCTCTGCTCAATGCCATTTTAATTATCTTCATCAGGATTACGACACTTTTATGTTCTAAATTACTGTATTTTTCTCTTGGTTTTTGGATTGCAGTCGCTTGCTTTAAGTGCCTGCACTACTCTGGTTTCCGTAGAGCCAAAATTGACTACTGAAACAAGAAACCTTGTTATGAAGGTGATAGTGTTGACCTTCTTCATCAGTGAGGCGGTCTTGATTTGTCTGTCCTCTTAACTCCTTTGCTTCACTTGGCAGGCCACTATTGGATTTTTTGGTTTGCCTAATGAGCCTGCTGATGTTATTGACCCCCTTATTGGCAACCTGATTACTCTTTTATGTGCCATACTTATTACAAGGTATTTCACTCTCTGGTTAACTCGTCTCTATTAATAATAGATATGTTCACTTAAGCTATATTCTTAATGTGTAGCTGCAACTGTGTTACTTTTGAAGACAATCTCTCAACTGCAATTCAATCCAGTCAGACTGACTTGTGTTGCATGTGCAATTAACAAAACTAGCTAGTACGCTGCTTACAAAATGTTGCAAAAGTTATAAAATGACTTTGAAGTCTAATTTACTCAATGCATTAACAAATAAAAAAATTACAGGATTATTTCTAAAGCACAAAAAAGTGATCCATGCACATTGTACATTGTGGGCACTCACATATCCTTGATAGTATACTTTGCAACAGTACTTCGTCTTTATGAACCTAAAATTCCATTTGACTAGGCACAATGTACTTGATCCTTATAAATGTATGCATTGATTGCAGACAAGTAAACCATAGGCCATGATTATGATCGTTTTCTTTTCTTAAGTTATGTTTCTGTTGCTTTCTCATAATTAGTGGAGAGGATGGAAGAAGTCGAGCAGAGCAATTATTGCACATATTGAGAAAAGTCGATCAGTATGTTTCATCTTCATTGGACTACCAGAGGAAAAGAGGGTGTCTTGCAGCTCATGAGCTACTTTTCAAGTTTCGGATGATCTGCATTAGTGGATACTGTGCACTAGGCTGTCGAGGAACTTGCACTCACAGAGAGAAAACTGACCGTCATCAGACCTTTTCTAATTTGCCTTGTAAGCCCATTTTTTTAAAAATAGATTTTATACTATTCTTTTTGGTACTGACCTGATATTTTTTCCTTGATATCAGCTGCATTTGCTTTACCAAGCCGTGATGCTTTGCGCTTGGGAGATCGTACAATGATGTATCTTCCACGATGTGTAGATACAAATTCTGAAGTTCGAAAACTTTCTGTTCAGGCAAGCTTCAGTACTTCCCAATGAATTTAAGTTGGCCAATGTGATTGGCATGAAGAATCCCCCTCTTCTTTTCTTCATTTCCATGCATCTCAACAGATTTTGATGGTTTTCTCCTGGCAGATCCTTGATCTACATTTCAGAATATCTCTTCTTTTCTTCATTTCCATGCATCTTAACAGATTTTGATGATTTTCTCCTGGCAGATCCTTGATCTATATTTCAGTATATCTCTATCACTTCCAAGGAGTGCAAACTCTAGCTTAAACAATGATATTGAGTTATCCTATAGTGCTTTGTCTTCCCTTGAAGATGTTATAGCTATCCTACGAAGTGTGAGTTTTCCTGAATGCTTCCTTTTTTCCCTTTCGTAAAATTTTTTAGTAAAATGGGACATCATTGTGACCTTAGTATTTACTGAGCACCCGACTACTTAGTATTTCTACTTCTCTTTGCTCTTCAATACATATACCTTTTTGCTTCTGAACACAAATTCTGCTGATGGGTTTTTGTGACGAGGGTTCCCAGGAAACAACCTCTCTACCTATATGTGGTAGTGGTAAGGTCTGCGTACATCTTACCCTCCCCAGAGCCCACTTGTGGGATTGCACTGGGTATGTTGTTGTTGTTGTTGCTTCTGAACACAAGTTCATATTTTCAGGATGCTTCAATTGATCCGTCAGAGGTGTTTAACAGGGTTGTTTCATCTGTTTGCATCTTGCTGACAAAGGATGAGGTATTATTTAGCTTGTTATAAAATGCTGGCCATTCACACATTCTCTGCAGCCTCATGTTATTCCAATATCTACAGCTTGCTGCTGCTCTGCATGGTTGCTCAGGTGCTATATGTGACAAGATCAAGCAATCTGCAGAAGGTGCAATCCAAGCAGTTAATGAGTTTGTTATGAAGAGAGGTAATGAGCTGAGTGAGACAGATATTGCAAGGTATTCTCCGCCAAAACAACTCTCAAACTAACTTGGTACTAAAGAAAGTGGTTATTCAACTTTCTTCCATGGATTGACAAGATTCCTGTTCAATTTTGTTTTTTTTATGCCAACAGAACAACTCAATCATTGCTGTCAGCAGTAATTCATGTCATCGAGAAGTATTTACGTCAGGAAGCTCTTGGTGCTGTATCTTTACCACAATTTCCTTCTATTTGTGAAGCAATTATGCAGTTGTTTACACATCTAGACTAATAATGTTCTCCCGTTCCCTTATTAACCACCGTGCTATATGTAGGACTCTTTGTTTGTCTCTTACAGTGTTATATAGTGTGTTGATTGTCATCAATCTTTTCTTTAACTGTGAGAAGATATGTTCCCTCGCGGAGAACACAAGCGCAAGAACTGTTTTCAATGAAATTTTAGCTGCTGCAAGAAGGGACATAGCCACAAAAGATATATCTAGATTACGGGGTGGGTGGCCAATACAGGATGCCTTCCATGTGAGTATCTGAATCTGTTGTCTGCTGGCATGTTTATTGTTCTTCAAGTCTGCCTTGGTGCGTCGTACAATTAACCAGCAATGCAACATAGAAAATAGTTGAAGCATCAATCAAGAGATGGAACTGGTAGCGAAATGGAGGAATTGTAAGTATAGCACATGAAAAAGGGAGGCAATACTTAACAAATAGAAGTAATTTAAAACTGATTGTGAAAGAGTTGTTACACGACAACCACATAAAGGAGATCCAGTGATAGTTTTTCTCTTTTCTCTCTCTTTTTGTTTGCTACTCCCACACTACATAGGATATGCTGTAAATTTTTGGATACCAGCTTTGAGCTGATGATTCATATACAAAATGCTACCTTTCATTAAAAGAAAGGGAAGTATGAAAAATATTGTCCTATTCGTACATCATTGTTGTATGCTTGAAAAATAAAATCATATTGATGGTTTAAGAAAACTGCAATTCGTTAAACCTCAATATAATAAAGTAAGTAAGAAGGTTCCAATCAGGTACTGCGCTGGCTTTTAAGTTGATTCTCATGAGTAAATGGAGGATCAATTTCCATCCTTTAGCCTATCACTGGAACTAGTTTCGGAGTGCCTCCATTTGTTGAATGATTGTGATGATTCACACAGGAGTTGGTAGAATTGACATTCAGATAGTCCTTGAACTGGTTCTTGTCATTGACAAATAGGTGATCAGTTTTTGAAATTTCAGTGTAAGAACTGGGAAAGGTGCTAAAGATCTTCACACGGCTTGATGCAGTTACTTCACTGATTGAGCCTCCAAAATTTTACTTCTCCTCAATCCGAAGAACATCCAAAAGAAAGTCATTTAGACTCAAAACCTTATGTTTAATCTGGCGAGACATTAGGCCAAAGAGCTTTATCGAACTGCGAATGTGAGATAAATAAATATGGCATCTTATGTTGCTACCCTATTTCACTTAGCAAAGCTTATGTTAGGCAATTATTAAATGATTTTAGTTTACTTTAGCCAAAATGTATGATCATCACCATTTTAATGGTAGTTTATGGTTAGATTATTATGGAAAGAGTATAATTTACATAGCTAGTGCTCAGGAATTCCGAACGTTAAAGGTTATGAACAAGTGTCAAAAATAATCAATATGTTCATATGTGGCCGTTCTACTCACTTTTATCCGATTATAAGTGTTGGTACCTAAAAGGCTAAGATATAATAGAACATTTCAAGTATTGACTGAGGTAAATACTTTTGGAGGGAACTCCACATGTTGGAACTTTCACCTTTTCAGAACTTTAGTATTATTCGTGTTTTAAGATGTACTCTTCCTGACTTATGTTGCTTCAAAATTCTTCTCTTCCTAGCTTATGTTGTTTCAAAATTCTTCCTTGTCCTAGCTTATACGTCATTGAGAACTCTGAGATCCTCAACGGTGTCAAGCTTTTGTTGGTAACACTAATGACAAGAATACCTCCACGAGGTAGGGTTAAGGTTTGGGTACACTCCACCCTCCCCAAATCTCATCTTTGGGATTATATTGGGTACATTGTTATTGTATTGATGTCAAGAACCTGTGCCATGAGCCCGTGACAAAAAGAAGGAATGCCATAGTAGAGGACAACATAGTCATCTTAATTTTACTCACTTAGCCTAAAATCTAAAATGTTTTTACATCATACTTTATATATGCTCCTTGAGAAAAAAACCATCGTTATATGCTGGATTAACCAACTTATTTGTTGTCTTCTTCGATATTTTAATTTCATTTATGTAGGTTGACTGGCCATTAATTGCCAAATTTCTACTTCTCTTGAATAGGTGTTCTCACAGCATTCAGTACTTTCGTACATGTTTCTGGATCATGTTATGTCTGTCATCAATCAGATACCTACTCTTGGAGGGAATCTGGATCATGATGAAAGTTCTGGCCATGCAGTTGATAGTATCTTAGAAGATAATATTGCAAGAGCAGCTATTGTTGCTCTTACTGCTTTTTTCAGGTATTATTTCCATTTGCATTGTCTTATCTCTTTTCTTTCTTGTTTGAATTTGTTGCCTTATCATTTTTTGCCCAATTTATCAGGGGTGGTGGTAAAGTTGGTAAAAAAGCAGTTGAACAAAGTTATGCTTCTGTTCTTGCAACACTAACGCTTCAACTGGGAAGCTGTCATGGCTTAGCTAGTACTGGTGAACTAGAACCACTGCGGTAATATGCCAGTGAACTCACTGTTTGTACTTGGTTATCAAAAGATTTTCAAAAGCATGTTATTTGATGTAGCTAATTACGGTTACCTCACCTATTTTCTACCATCTCTAGTGCACTACTGGCTGCATTTCAAGCATTCTGTGAATGTGTTGGTGATCTGGAAATGGGAAAGGTGAAGATTTTTCAGACTAGCTTCCTGGAGATCTTCTTAACTAATTGACCTTTTAAATATGGTTTTGATGGTAAGGATTCTCTCCTATGATCAGATTCTTGCACGAGACGGAGATCAAAATGAAAATGAGAAGTGGATCAACCTTATAAGAGACCTCGCTGGCTGTATTTCCATAAAAAGACCAAAAGAGGTAGGATGATTTTGTACAAACACGCCTCTTCATTCTTCCATTATTTGCTATCTCTGCACATACCTTTGTCAAGATTATGGACTGAGTCGAACAACTAACTTTATTCCAAACTAACAAAACTTGCTGAAATGATACAGAAAGAAAAAGAACTTGCTAAAATGATAAAACACCCTTGTTTATATTTGTCTATCCTTTCTCTCCTTTTTTTATTCTTCTGTCCTGTTCCTTTTTCACCCAATAGCTCAAGAAGATTGGAAGATCTTTTTTCTGCTGAGTGTGCGTGTAGTTATTTAGTTCCTCGATTAAATTTGTGTGAGAAGTTTGCAAATTTCATTGAGTATGTTTTCTCAGGTTTCATCCATATGTTTGATACTGAGCAAAGCGCTGGATCGATCTTTAAGATTTCAACGGGAATCAGCTGCTGCAGCTTTGTCAGAGTTCTTGCGTCACAGGTGTGAGAAATTTCTGACCTGCTTTCTGTATTATTTGGTGATGATGAAGTTGAATTTTAAATTTAACAAAGTTATGAAACGTGCTGGCGCATCTGAGCTTACTTGTTGGGTTTGAGGCAACTTGTGCACATACCCATTTCCCTTCCGAGTTGATGAATCACAATGAACTACAATATAGGACCTAGCAGGTATTGGGGAAAAACAACTAAATAGAAAGCTTTGGAAGCTTACAGCCTTGAAAAGTGTTAAACGATATCTTATTCTGTCATAGTGAGTTTTCTGTTGATGGTCTCAAATCCTATTCTTCTCTTAAGCTTTCCTAAGATTGTGGATGCAAATTTCTGCAGTGATGGCTTTGGTCCCCTTTTAGAACAGATGGTGCAAGCACTTTGCCGGCATGTATCGGATGATTCTCCTACTGTTAGGCGCCTTTGTCTAAGAGGGCTTGTCCAGGTATTTACTGGTCACAGAGTATTATTTTTCTTTTCTCCTGGTCAGAGGAGGAGGAATGTTTACGCGAGGAGTTTCCTGGATTTTGATTTTCTGATTTTATCATTTGGATCATTGGTTAAATAATATCATGGCGTCATTTTAGAAATACTGCTTTAGTTATTTTTCCCTCCCTCTGTTTTCCCTTTTCTTTGTGGCTAGGTGCATATTAATTTCTTCTCCAAAAGAATGAGAAATTTGTAAAGTTGTGAATGCCGTCGTAATCATTGCTCAAGTACATTATTCTTTCAATTTTCTCGGATTGAGGTTCATTCCGCCTGCTGGTCTTGCAGATGCCGTCTATCCATGTTCTCCAGTATACTACTCAAATCCTAGGCGTGATATTAGCTTTGCTCGATGACGCGGATGAGTCGGTTCAATTAACTGCAGTATCATGTTTGCTGATGGTAAAGCTTGCTCAGTCTTTGTCAGTATCTTTTATTCTACCTTCACATGAATGTTTTCTGCTGGCATTTAGGTTCTTGAGTCCTCATCCAGGGATGCGGTTGAACCTGTTCTCCTGAACCTTTCTGTACGGCTTCGGAATCTCCAAGTAAGTTGATTCACTGTCCAAATGTAACTTTCTTCAACTTGGATTTTCTGATGCCATAATAGCTTCAAATTTGTTGAATTACTGTACTTATCCGATTGTGTCATATTCTAAATTAATTATTTAGAGCTGATTACCAGGTGCATTGTGTAAAAAGACTTATGTATCAGGACTGTGTCTAACACAACTCTGTTTGGACATCCTAGGGTGATGTCATTTGCCTTGACATATATTTTGCATTATTTGTCAACCTTCAAGACATGTCTCTTGATACAAGTTGTACTTTGATTTTATATTATACCCCTTATGTGTATGTGCAAGTATTTAAATATATGCGTGACATCCATATATTGTACTGTGCTCGTGTTGCCACCTATGTTGCTCGGACTCTTCAAAAATGCTGATGGGAGTATGTCAAATCCTCCCAAAGTAGTACATTTGGAGCATCCGACATGGGTGCGTCAACATTTTTGGAGTGTCTGAACATAGGTTGCCACAATTATGGTCTGAGTTCTAAAAGAGTCGAAGTTGTTTAATGGTAGGTCTTCTATTTTGTCTCTGAAAATTAGTGCATACCGATGTGTGATTTATCTCTAGGGAAAGCAGCACATTGTTACATCATTATCTTCTAAAACTGTGGATTATAGAAATTTTAGCAAGTACATGTTTAGATGGCCGTAGCGTATAACATTGTTTTCTTGCCTCATAAAAAGGCGTGCATGAATGAGAAGGTACGGGCCAATGCTTATGCTGCATTTGGAGCACTGAGCACTTATGGAGCTGGGCCTCAACGAGACTCATTTCTTGAGCAGGTAGCTTATCTCTCAGAAACATTTGTCACCACCTAAATTTGATTTGGTAACTTCTTCTCCTTGGCATATAGTTTCAGATATTCTTTTAAATTTCATCAATTTTGATTGTATCATAAGGTTCCATATCCAACATGACAAGTCAAGAATTTCTAAACCAGGACGCGTTGGTTGTGTTGGCTTTATCATATTCGGACGGGTGTCTGTAAAGGAAGTTTCATATTTAATTGTTTCTTCTTCATTAAAGGGTCAATATTTATTTGGTTGAAATGTAGGTCACTTCTCACTAATGGCTGTCCCTCATTTTTATTTATTAAATAACTTCTGAGATGTGTTTATATTATATGCTGGATCTTGTTGACTTTTAAAACCTTCAATCATGGGATCTCTAAAAGAGGAGCATAAGTTAAACTAATATTTGCTGTTAATGGGTCTGTTAATTTCCCAAGGCCTCTGTTGACAGTAAATATTTTGTTTTACAGTCCCTATTTCTTGATCAGTCCACTGTATATTTGAAGGAGCTCATACTTTTCTTCTACTTATCATCAGACTTTACTTGCTTGGTTCAAAAAGAGAAGTAGATATTCCCTTTCCATCCCGCATCGTCGTGTTCACATATGAATTTTGAATGAGATGTGATATATTTTAGTTTCCATTTCTGTTAGACTTATGCAGAGTAAAAATATCTTTAATTCTCGCTTCGCAATTTGCTTAATCAGTATCTAATCTGTTATTGAACTTTATCAAGAAATGATCTTCACTTTTTTACTTGTTAGGTTCATGCTGCTTTCCCTCGGATGGTGTTACATCTTCATGAGGATGATCTTAGTGTGCGACAAGCTTGCCGAGTAAGTTTAACCTGCCAGATTTTATTCCTTGTGTTGTTCGGGATGCGTAATGAGTTAACTTTTCGACACACCAGAACACTTTGAAATGCATTGCTCCCTTGATGGAAATTGATGGAATAACTGCTGTTTTCAACACTCATTGGTTTAGTTCAGACCATCGGTATGTACTCATTGATTTGAATAGTCCTTACTGGTTATTCATGAGAAATGATATGGAGTTCCCTTCAATTTTTAGAGGCGACTATGAAGACTTTCTTCGAGAACTTGCAAGGCAACTAACTCAAAATCTTGCTGCCCGAGTTGACACGTACATGGCATCAATAATACAGGTCTGTGTTCCTTTTCTAATCTTGCATCAAGAAAGGAACTTTTGAAGATTACTTGTCTTGGTGTTGATATGCCAGTAAGTTCAGTGCTGTGATGAAATTGCTACAAGAGAAAAAAGTAGCAAATTTCCTACCATTCAAAAGTAAATGCAGTTTCCCTTTCTAAGAGGCAGATGGGTTTCTTTAAATCATATTCATACTAAAATAGCTTTCAAATTCGATGTTATGAAATTTTCAAGTTGCTGAGATGGTTTGGGCATGTGCGTAGGAGATGCATGGATCTGGGGAGAGGTAATTAGGCAAGACAAGACATGACATGACATAACTCTATCTTACTGACAACATGATTCATGATAGGAAGGTTTGGAGGTCGAGGAATAGGGTAAAGGCTAGTAGTAGCCAGTGATGTCTCACGTTATGTGCGGAAGGGGTGATATTTAGTCGGCATATAGTCTTATTTTTTTTTTAAAATTTTTATGTCTTTTTATTGTGTATTACTACCTGTTGTCTCATTTGCTTTGCATTATTGCTATTTTATTGTCCTATTATTCTTGCAATTATACTTCCAAAACTTTTCTTTTGAGCAGAGGGTCTATTGGGAACAACCTTTCTACCTCACTAAGGTGGGGGTAAGGTGTGTGTACATCCTATCCTCCCTACACCCTACTTGTGAGATTAAATCGGGCATGTTGTGTAATTTTCAAGTTGCTCCTACCTCAGAGATGAATGAAAATGAATCTCGAGATGTCTATAATGATGCCTAAGTTTCATTTCGATTCTAGTATGGTCAATATATTGCTGGTAATAGGATTCAAGTTGATATATTTATTGAAAAAAGTTGTATTGATAAACTGGTGTAAGAAAGCTCATGGAATTGACATAAGAGCAGGGACGGGTACATGTTTTTTTTTTTTAATGTACTGGTTCTGTGGTCGCACTGGGAGATGAAATGCTTGAATTTCTTGATATTCAGAAAACAGTTATAGGCATACTTTCCCAACAGGCTTGTCCACAAGTAAATCAAGACGGGAACTCCTACACACTTTATTGAGGTTTTTGGCTTGCTTGACTGGCTGTAAGACGCTTAATCAATGGGCGCTATCCCCCTTCTTCCTTGATCTACGCATTTACTCCTTCAAATTAGAGGAATGGTGGGGTAGCGCTTTTTGCTTTTAGTGCCACTTAACTATTTATTGTATAGCTGAAAACTGTGAGATGCAACACATTTTATAGCCTCTTCTAAATGAAAAATCTGTGAGATGAAGTGCTTTTTTCTGTAGCTGCTTCTACAATCTGAAAACATGATGGTAAAACTTTCTGGAGTACAGGCATTTGATGCTCCTTGGCCAGTTGTCCAGGCAAATGCGGTTTATTTATGCAGCAGCGTGCTTGCTCTCTCCGATGATAAACACATATCATCCCATTACTACAATCAGGTCTTTCTAGAACTCCATTTGCCTGTCTGATTTTAGTAAAAAGGGCAGCCCGGTGCACAAAACATCCCGCATTAGCAGGGTCTAGGGAAGGGCCACATCCCAAGGGATGTGATGTGGATAGCCTAACCTAATGCACACATTAGTGGCTTCTTCCACGGCTGTACCCCGTGACCTATTGGTCACACAGAAACAACTTTAACATTGCTCCAAGGCTCCCCTTTGCCTGTTTGATTTTAGTAATGATCTTATGTATGTCCTAAATCTTCTAAAGATCCGCTCTCTTTTAGGTTTTCGAAATGCTAGTTGGCAAAATGAGTCGTTCAACTGATGCAATTGTTAGAGCAACTTGTTCTTCAGCACTAGGCTTGTTGCTCAAATCATCAAACTCAAGCTCATGGAAAGACGTTCGACTTGATCGAGCTGATTCATCACACAGGGGCCATGAACCAGAATCTTCTAGGAGATAATGATTCACGATTAGTGTAGCAAACACGATATCTTCAAGAGCTCTGATGTTGATCTGCATTGTACAGTTCTAAATAATACCGTGTTCTTTTCTGTAAGGTTTTCCATTCTTTTTGTGTATATTAGTGCTGTATAGAAGGTTTAGCTGCTGCTGCTTGTATCTATAATGTAACATAGTGCCCATTTGTTTGTAAAGCCTTGTAAAAGTGTGTGTCTCTCATATCTTATGTTTAACATTTCATTTCTATTTATTATGTGAAATCTTGAGTATAATTCATGAGTAACAATCGCTTGGACGCTGAACGCTATGAGATTTTCGTGTGTTCCTCGTATATATATAGCATCTTACTCCCTCTTCTACGACTCTTTCGATTTGTTTTATCAGTCTTTCCAATCTAATACAATGTCTAGTCATCGTACAGTGCATTGATAATGATAGAAAATATGATTTGTTGTAGGATATGGCAATTTTTTTTTTCAATTTTGTAGTGTCCTTTTCAATTGTAACTATGAGATGTTTCGGCAAGTTTGAAACAATTTGTTGCTCCAGGCAACAAACATGCATGATTTCACGAATTAACGATCACAAAACGGACAAGTTGATCATGTCATTGAGGATAAAATGTGAATGAGCGAAGTATTAAAAATATTCTCGAATGTGACACGAATTATTAGTTTCGTTCCTAAACTATTAAAAGGCTTAAAAACACCCCTCAACTTGGTGAAATAAGCTTAAAAATAAAAATAAAATCAAAGGATTTGTTATTTCTTTAATAAAAAAATAAAGAAGTAAAATATAATTTTAGATATAGGGTTTTAAGGTGTAGCTTTCACACCCCCAACACTGTTTCTTTCCTGTGAAACTAAAAAACCCTCTGCTCTGTAAAAATTGATGCCAAATTTAAAATCCTTTGTTTTCATGAAAATCAAAGAGTTATGTTGTAAAATAGTTTCGTAGGGAAGAAAGAGTCTTGGAAGTGTGACATCCTGCCAAAATCGCCTGCTTCCTGTTACTAGGTGCATAAAATCCAACCAGTCGCCCTTGAGCCCCATAGGGCTCTTGCCGGGCTCGTTATGGACGTGTTGGTTTAATCTTTTGGGAAAGTTGGCCCCGAGCCCTAGGCAACGCCAGAAATTGTGGGCTAACACCCACGGAAAACTGCCGAAATCGCCTGTTTCATGTTGCTTGGCCCATAAAATCATATGAGGCCTCCTACAGCACTGCCAGGCTACCTGGAGCTCTTGCGAGCTCGTTATGGACAGGCCGGTGTAACTTTTTGGTAAAGTTGTCCCCGAGCCCCGGGCATCGCAAGAAATCGTGGGCTAATACTCACGGAAAACTGTCGAAATTGTCTGTTTCCTGTTGCTTGGCGCATAAAAACCTACCAGGCCTCCTACGAAGCCGTCGGGCCCCCAAGGCTTTTGCTGGTCTCATTATGGACGGGTAGGTTAAATTGTTGGGGAAAGTTGTCCCCAAGTCCTAGGCAGTGCTAGAAATTGTGGGCTAACAATTACGGAAAACTGTCAAAATCGCCTATTTCCTGTTGCTTGGCCCATAAAATCCTACCATGCCTCTTGCAGCGCCACCAAGCCCATTATGGCTCTTGTCGGGCTCGTTACGAATGAGTTGGTGTAATTTTTCGGGAATGTTGACCACAAGCCCAGAGCAGTGCCAGAAAAGTAGGCTAACACCCACCAAAAACTACCGAAATCTCCTATTTCTTATTGCTTGGCTCATAAAATCCTCCTAAGTGTCCGGTGGTGCCGTCGGGCCACATGGACCTTTTGATAAGCTCGTTACGGATAGGTCGGTGTAATTCTTTTGAGAAAGTTGGCTCGGATCCTCGGGCAATGCCACAAACCGTGGGCTAACACCCACGAAAAACTGCCAAAATCACCTATTTCTTGTTGCTTGTTCCATAAATTCTTACCAGGTGTCCTGCGACACCAGCGTGAAACCTGGGCATCTTGCAGGGCTCGTTACGAACGAGTAGATGTAATTTTTCAAGAAATTTGGCCCGGATCCTCGAGTATCGCCACAAATCATGGGCTAACATCCAAAAAAAAAAAACTATCAAAATCGCATGTTTCCTGTTGTTTGGCCATAAAATCCTACCAGGCGTACTGCGGCGCCGCCGGGGCCTCTTGTTAGGCTTATTACAGATAGGTCGGTGTAAATATTCGGAAAAGTTGGGCTGCATCTCCTGGCAGCGCCACAAACAATGGGCTAACACCCACGAAAAACTGCCAAAATCGCCTATTTCCTAGTACTTGGCCCATAAAATCCTACCAAGCGTCTTGCGGTGCTGCCAGGCCATCTGGGCCGCTTATCGGGATCATTATGGACCAGTTGGTATAATTTTTTGAAAAGTTGACCCAGATCCCTGTGTAGCGCCACAAACTGTGGGCTAACACCCATGAAAAACTATCAGCATTGCTTGTTTCCTGTTGCTTGGCCCATAAAATCCTACCAAGCGTCCTGCGGTGCTGCCGGGCCACCTAGGCCACTGGGCCTACTAGGACTCTTGGAGGGCTCGTTACGGATGGGTTCGTATAATTTTTCAAGAAAAATGGGCCCGGAGCAGGCCCAAAATTCTGGGCTAACACTCACGAAAAGATGTCGCAATCACCTGATTCTTGTTTCGAAGCCCATAAAATGCTTCCAAGCGTCCATGGGATAACACCCACGTAAAACTATCAAAATCACTTGATTCCTATTTCGAAGCAGATAAAATGCTCCCAGGTGTTGTGCGGTGCCACCAGGCGTACTAGAACTCTGGTGAGCTCATTATAGACGGATTCATATAATTTTTAGGAAAAAATGGGCCCTCAATTTTTGGGGCGTAAAAATTCGGTCAACTAACTAAAATCTTAAATTTCTATTTCATGACATTAAAATTTTAATAAAAGAAAATGTCAATAATGAAAATTGGTCACCAAGGCTTACGAGACCATACCTTTCCAAGTTTGGGAACCAACGGAATCCGTCGACTAATTTCCAGGATATCAATAGACTAACATATGAAAAATATTTGTAAATCAATAATTACATACTCAATAAAATTTCTACATGAAAAATGTTTATTATCTTAAATTTTTTTTAATTAGAAGGCTTCTTTGAGACTAGTTGGTGTTAAGTTTGATTATTTTATGTATTGGTTTATATTTTAAGTTTAAATTTTACGTGCATGAAACTTCCAAGAACCATGCACGTTAGGGATTTAGGAAATCCATACAAAGTTAAAGACTCATGTGGTGTCGATCTAAACCATAAAAAATCGTTTGGTGTAAGAGGTATAACGTATAATAATTTCAAAATAAAATGTAGAATTATTTTATTCAGCGTTTGGTTAGAGGTATTAGGTAATCCTTGGATTATTTATCCCACCATTTATAACTTAATGATGGATAAATTATCCCATATAGATAATTGAATAACTTATCCCAATGTAACTTATCCTAAAATAATTAATCTCGGGATAAGTTGTTCCAACCAAATGACCCTAAAGTATTCCTATCATCTTTCGAGTTAAGAGCATGTTTGGATTGATTTTTGGCTTTTGACTTATAAGCTGAAAAATCATAAGTTAGAATTGACCTGTTTTTGTTATTTTGGCTTTAAAAACAAATGCTTATAAGCAATTTTTTATTTATTCAAAGACTAAAAACTATTTTAACTTAAAAGCACCTAAAATAAATCAAATCAAACCTAACGGACTCTAAGTTCGATGTAATGACAATATGTATAAGAGTTTTACATCATTAGGTAAAAATTAAACCACAAATGATAAACCTAGAAAACAGGGTGAAAACATCATAACTATCACAATTGAGTGTAGATACTTTTGAAAATCTAAATTATAAATTTTAAATATATATGGAGTGATCTAATTAATATATAACTTCTAAAGTTAGTCAAATAAAATTACGCAAAACAGAGAATATCACATAAATTAAAACGAAGAAAATATTATATAACCATTCAAATCATATAAAATTACAAAACTCAATGTTCTTCAATTTCACCGGCAAAGTGGAGTGCTTCCTTTTGGGATCTACTCTTTTAATTAATTCCATCCAAATTGGAATAATAATATTGCCACATGCATTTCAATAATCATATTTTGCCAATATCAATGTTAAAAAAAAAAAAATTCTTTTTAAGAAACAAGTTGGTATATATCTTTTCAACTTGAAAAATTAACAATAATATATTATTTGTATTTATTTATCCTTATTATCAACACTTTAATTATTTTCACTTCATGGAAGTGCCAGGACTCTGATCCCATTATTCTTGAAAAACTTTATAGAACTGTCTGTAACGAGTTCGCTAAGAGTTGTAGTAGGCACGAACATCATTTAATGGTGCTTCAGAGCAATTTATGGGCGACAGAACAAAAATTTGACGATTTTCTCAATTTTCCGGGGGTATTTGCCTACGGATTTTAGAGGTGTCGGGCTCCGAATTTTTCTTGAAAAATTCATGGAACCCTCCGTAACGAGTTTGCTAAGAGTTTCAGTAGGTCTGTGACGCATTTAACTATGCTTCGGAGTATTTTATGGGTGACGAAACAGGAATCAGGCAATTTTCTCAATTTTTCGTGGGCGTTAGCCCATAGATTTTGGAGGTGTCGGGGCTCAAGTCCCATTTTTCTTCGAAGAGTTCATCGAACCATCAGTAATGAGTCTGCTAAGAATTCTAGTAGGCTTGGGGCACATTAAACGGTGCTCCGGAGCATTTTATGTGCAACAAAACAAAAATCAAGCAATTTTCTTAGTTTTTCTTGGATGTTAGTCCACAGATTTTGGAGGTGCCGAGATTTTGGTCCCATTTTTCTTGAAAAACTTCACGGAACCATCTGTAACGAATCCCTAAGAGTTCCAGTAGGCTCGGGGCACATATAACGGTGCTTCAAAGCATTTCATGTGTGACAAAATCAGAATCGAGTGGTTTTCTCAGTTTTTCACGAGTGTTATATAGATTTCGGTCCAATTTTTTTTTTTAAAAAAACTCCATGGAATCGTCCGTAATGAGTCTGCTAAGAGTTTTAATAGGCTCGGGGCGCATTTAACAACACTTCAGAGCATTTTATGGGTGATGAAACAGGAATCGGGTGATTTTCTTTTGTGGGTGTTAGCCCATGGATTTTGTAGGTGTCGGAGCTTCGGTCCCATTTTTCTCGAAAAACTTCACAGAACCGTCCATAATAATTCCTCTATGAGTTCCAGTAGCTAGGCTCAGGGAACATTAATCGATGTTTCGGAGCATTTTATGGGTGATAGAACAGGATTCAGGCGATTTTCTCAATTTTTTGTAGGTGTTAGTCCACGGATTTGGAGGTATTGAGACTCCGATCCCATTTTTCTCAAAAAACTTTTTGAAACCACCTGTAACAAGTTCACTAAGAGTTCTAGTAGGCCCGGGACACATTTAACAGTGCTTCAGAGCATTTTATGGACAACGAAATAGGAATCAGATGATTTTCTCAATTTTACGTGGGTGTTAGCCTATGGATTTCGGAGGTACCAAGGCTACGATCCCATTTTTCTTGAAAAACTTCATGGAACCATCCTTAAAGAGTCTGCTAAGAGTTCCAGTAGGCTTGGGGCGCATTTAACGGCACTTCGAAGCAATTTATGGGCAACAAAACAAGAATCAAACAATTTTTTTAGTGTTTTGTTGGTATAAGCCCACGGACTTTGGAGGTATCGGGGCTCCGATCCCATTTTTCTCAAGAAACTTCTCGGAACCATCCACAATGAGTCAATAACAAGTTATGAAAAATGTTTACAAGAAGTCAATAACAACATACTCAATAAAATCCCTACATAAAAATTATTTTATTATCTTAAATTTCTAATTCGTGACACTGAAATACTGAAAAAAGATATGATATTAATGAAAATGCAATAAGTACTGGTCACTTAGCCTATGAGGCTTGTCTAGGGTATGGAGAGTCATTTTTAATAGGAAGCCAGCCGTAGATATAGAGAATCGCCTATAAGACTTCGCCAACATAAATTCGAATTAGTCAAGGCTCAAAGTGAGTGGATCATGTAAAATGGTCTTGCTTAAAGGATAATGTAAACGTTCCTTACTCCGTTAGTCATCAATATATAAATTAAACTCGTATATATAAAATCGATACTAAACTAAAAATTTTAGATTTTCTATTATGATGGAATTATAATACAACCGCGTCTTTTATTACATAGTGCTGACCCAAAAAGCTAGACAAACACAAAAAAGAAAAAAGACAACAACGTAACAAGTACAAAGGACAAAAGAGATCCATAAATAGATAAAGATCATAGACGATCCTTTAACTTATTTTTCTCCCTATTATTATTGCACAATTTGTGCGGTTGTAAAATTTTGGTCCATCATTGATCATCCTTACACCACCCTGCATCACAAAATTGTACCAATTCATGTCATTAACAATAGAATGTGAAGTTCAAAATTAAATTAAATAAAAGGAATTATATTGAGGTGGCAATACTCCAAGTGAAAGAACATTGACATAATTTGTTGTTAAAGAAGTTTCTTTTGTAGATCAATCATATTGAGGTCTCTATAACAATCAACAAATTTTCATAAACACATCTCTAAGACATCAAAATAATTAAAAAACTATTCATACAAATAACGTTATTATAAAAAGGTTTGAATGTACGTACGTGGAGCAGTCTATTTCAGCACTGATGAGGTATGGAATACTAACACCACATGTGGTAGGGAGAGCTGAGGCCTTGACCCAATCGATTCCCACGAGAGTAGTACCACCTGCTTTTAGGCAATTGCATGCAGTTTGTCGATCAACAGTGGTGGTGGCCGCGGCGTTCAATTCCTTAACGCCATCACAACAGGTTCCTAATGGCCCATTTTGTGTAAGGTAGGGAACGCAATCGTCCAAGTAGGTATTGACATCTGTGCATGTTAGGGCTTGTGCATGGGTTGCGAATAGCACCACCATGCACAAAACCACAATGCATGCAATTTTTGCCATTTTTTTTTGGGAGGAAAAAGGAAGGAAAAGATGAAATTATAATACTTTGTGAGTAAAAATGTTGGTGTGCAAAATGCTTTGATACCTTAGGGTTTATATAGCAAGAGGAGTGAATGCTAGTTGGTGTTAAGGTTGATTATTTTATGTGTTTATCTATGTATTGATTTATATTTTAAGTTTAGATTTTACGTGCATGAAACTTCCAAGAACCATGCATGTTAGGGTTTTAGGAAATAAGAATGTCAAAAGTCCACACAAAGTTAGAGATTCATGTGGTGCTGATCTAAACTCTAAGGAGTTGTTTGGTGTAAGAGGTAATAGTCCCGAAATAAAATGCAAGATAGTTTTATCCGGCATTTGATTGGAGGTATTAGGTAATGGTTGGATTATTTATCCCACCATTTATATCTTAATGATAGGATAAATTATACAATATACATAATGGAATAACTTAACCCAGGATAACTTATATTAATCTTGGGATAAGTTGTTCCCAACCAAATGACTCCTAAATATTCCCATCATCTTTTGAGTTTAAGAGCCTGTTAGGATTGATTTTTGGCTTTTGACTTTAAAATTAAGTGCTTATAAGTAATTTTTCATTTATTCAAACACTCCAAAATTACTTATAAACTATTTTGATTTAAAAACACCTAAAATAGATCAAATCAAACCAAATGAACTCCAAGTACGATGCAATGATAATATGTATACCGATTTTACACCATTAGGTAAAGTTAAGTTACAAATGATAAACCTAGCTAGAAAATAGGGTGAAACATGTCATAACTATCACAATTGTGTGTAGGTACTTTTGAAAATTTAGATTATAAATTTTAAATATTGAGTGATCTACTAATTAATCCAATAATTAATATATAGCTTCAAAGATTAGTCAAATTAAATTTCGCTAAGTAGAAAATATCACATAAATTAATACAGAAAAAATATTATTCACATGTCCAAATCATATAAAATACAAAACTCAAATAAAATAACTACAATTTGTTTTTAAAAATTCAAAGCGAAGTGCTTCCTTTTGGGGATTTGCAATTCTTTCATGCTACGATAAAACTCACTTAATTGAAAAGAATCTTGGAAAAATACATCATATTATTAAAAAAAAGAAGGGGAAACTACATTATATAATTATTCATCAAAACAATAGCCTATATATTACTCTCTCCATCTCATTTCATATGAATTAGTTTGATTTGACACAGTATTTAAGGGAAAAAAATACTTTTAAAAAATTTATAATTTAAAATAAGTGATAGTTGTTTGTGTAGCTGTAAATCTATTTCATTAAGGATAAATAAAATGTACATTAAAAAGTTAAATTGTTGCTAATATATATAAATGCATTATTCTTTTTACGTCCGATTAAAAAAGTGAGTCATATAAAATAAGACAGAGGGAGTATTTGAATAGTGGCCAACAAGATAAATATGTTACTTGTCCAAAAATAATAATAATAATAATAATAAAAAAAAAAAACAAATTAGTGTTTAATTGGTGTTGGGAAAATATTTTGGGAAGAAAGATTATTTATCAAAGATGGATCATAATAATGTTGAGAAATTGGATATATATTATTTTGATGAAGCTTTTGAATATTAAAAATTGATAAAGATGATAACAGTAGTAATAATTAAGGGTTAGTTACTTGAAAATATGATATAAAGTTACAAGTTTAAAAATAATTAAATATGATTATATAAATAAAAACTCATTAAAATTTAAATAAATATTAAATATAAAATCCAAAATTTCAAAATTATAACAAGTAACATGTCAAGTGATGAAAACATAAAAATAATTTATAAAATTTTAATTTTAATTTCACTTTTGAATGCAATTCTATTTCTAGTATTTTAATCAAATAAAAAAATATTTATCACTCCATTACCATCGCGAGCAATATTAGAATATCATATATGTGCACTCTTTTCAATTCCAACTTAATAATTAAAGAATAAATACTTAAAAAAGAAGTAATAAAAAAAAAGTAATCACCTGAATATTGTTAAAGGCTACCTTGAGATCTACTTCTTTTAATTAATTCCATCTAAATTGGAGTAATAATTATTGCCACATGCATTTCAATAATCATATTTTTACAAATATCAATGTTAAGAGGAAAAAAACATTTTCTTTTATTCAATTAAGAAACAAGTTGGTATATATTTTTTCCACTCAATTCTTTCTAGATAAAATAAAAATTAAACTCATTTTCTTATAGGTTCAATTTGCACTAAAATTAAATGTTAAATCTTGCTCGATCTATTCAATTAAGACCTCATAATGTAATCGCATTCTATATTTGTTTAGTTTAAAAAATTAAAAAAATAATTTATTATTTATATTTATTTATCCTTTGCTTTAATTATTTCCAATTCATTTGGACATTATAATATGATTTATGATAATTATGAGTAATATAATAAAATTATTATTTTTTTAAAAGGAACATGTCAAGTCAAACAAGGAGAAATAAACATGTCATCAGAAGGAGTAATAAATAAATATTATAATTAATATTCCACGTGTCTTTTAGGAAAAAAAATAGAAGAATTTCTTTGGACGGTGGCTAAATGCACCTTGGTTTAAGAGAAATATACATATAAATAATTTTAAGAAATATAAATATATAATTTTTACATTTTCTTTCTGAATATTTTTGCTTTGGGTTTCACATTTCAGTAATTCGACCAATAACAAACGTTCTCTTACATTTTTTTAATGAAAAATAATAATTTTTTTATACGTCGTCTTTACGTTAATAACGATATTTAAGGATCTGGTACTTGATTTGTCATAAGTTAAGTGATATATTTCAATCGAACACAATAATTATAATAATACTATATCCAATATAGTCGCATACGTGAAATCTGAAGATAATAGTGTCTATGTTGTTTTACCCCGATATTGTGAAGGTCTATATATCTCGACTTGTAAAGGTATGATAATGTTCAGACATACTCTTTTAATAGAATATAGACAATCGTGAGCAGTCTATTTACCTAGCTAAGAGTTACGGTCGATCCTACAAGAAATAGGTTGAAAGAAGTCTACTAGCTATCATTTCTCAGTCGTTGGTTCTATTTTTAGAAAAACAAACAATACGAAAAGGTAAAAATTGGGGTTTTGACACTAAGGTGATTAACTAAGATTACGACACGAAACCTAACAAACTAGGGTTAAGGCATTATGAGAAGAGACTAGGGTTGCGGTTCCTATGACATATAACTCAGTAAGCATTTAATTTAACATTGGTGATATTGTTCATTGCGTATTGCATGCAAAACCTAGCAAGTTATGTGTCTTTCCTAGAGGTATCTCATTCCTTACCTTTCAGTCTCAGAATGTACGCGTATTGACCCTTGCTAGTGATTTTGGGTTTACTCTCCCCTCAAGCTCAAGTAATGTAGACAAAAACGAACCCCAAATCTAAGTATACTATATATCCCCTTCCATGCTCAAGCAACTCAAATCTAAAGTTGATTTCACCTAGGTTCCATTATGATTATCTTTTCCTAATCATTACACTACAAGAAAAGAGACTTTTAACGACGAAGAAATGAATCCGGTCGTTATAAATATACTTATAGTGACCAAATTCTTTTCCGGTCGTTATAAATATACTTATAGTGACCAAATGTTTTTCCGGTCGTTATAAATATACCTATAGTGACCAAATTTTTTTCCGGTCGTTATAAATATACTTATAGAGACCAAATTATTTTACGGTCATTACAAGTACACTTATAGTGACCAATTGTTTTTTCGATTATTATAAATACACTTATAGCGACCAAATCTTTTTCCGATCGTTAAAAAAAAATTTTAATCTAACATTAACGAGGGGACAAATTTGATTTTTAAAAAGCATAACATGCCATTGGTAAAACATATTAGTTAGTGTAAAAATATGTTTAAGTAATATGAGAATAAAGAAATCAGACCAAATCATGTTATAAGTATAACAAGTGGTGTTTTGTTAATCATTCTATAAAAATCCTCCACCTTTTATAATTTTGCTTATTCCATAAAAAAAAGTTTAATAAAAAGAAAAAAATATTAATTTATTATTTTCTAATAACTCTATCCATCATTTGTATTATATTCAATTATATACAATTTTGAAATATTATAAAAATATTTAGTTACAATCTTTTTGACATAATTTTTTTAACTTTAATATTTTCTTGATATAGTTTATATATATGTTTTTATTTTGAGAGACAATTTATTTATCTTTACTTGACATTTTTAAAGATGCAAGATGAAGTAGTTCAAAATGAAAAATTATAATGAAACAAAAAATTAACAATAAAAGTAATAATATATATAATTATGAGCTTATGAGATTAATTTAAGGTAAAAAAGTTAAATAAATTTGGTTGTAAGTAATTTTCTCAAGAGGAAAGATGTTTCTCCACTTGCAAATTACCTCGATCAATAGACTTAAGAATCAGTATTCAGTAATAATGTTTCTTTTAATAAAAATATATATATATTGTGCTGATTTTTTTTTCATTATTGGTTGTGAAACCAACAGGTGTATACAAAGAAAAATCATTTGTTTAAGTTAGAAAAGTATAACGTGAAATTTTACAAATAGAAAATTTAAAAACTTTACATGACATATAATCAACAACTAATTAATTAAGAAATCGTGATTTTTTAATTATTTAAAATTTAAGATGATATAATTGATTTGTATCTTCATAATAATTTTAATGATATTGAATTATTTATATTAGGTGAATACCATTAGTATAAAAAGTGAAACTAAAAGAAGTTGGGGGTTTTATCCATGAAGCAATGTGCAAAAAGTCAATATCTTAAGGTGCAAAATACAAAACAAACAATTTTAAGTCTAGAACTAGGAAGCCCAACTTTCTTTTTATATGGTTGTGAGAACAAAAACAAATTTTATATTTCATTGTGGTTAATCTTTGATTTTGCGAAAAAGAAAAAGGAAGATAATAGTTATTAGGAGTATTATTAATAACTTTACATGAAGTTTTTATACTTGTTTTTTGAAAGATCATGCAGTTTGAAGAACTCATCCTCAGAAAAAGTGCAAAGAAGTATAAGCAACAGAAAATTTGAAGCACAGGAAGAATGCATTTCATATTTCAAAAATTGTTTTAAAATATTCTAGTTTTTATTTTATTAAGAGTTAAAAAATATAATATTATATAAATTTGTATGTCTATATTTTTGTAACTTTACACAATATCATTCTTTGTAGTGAACTAATTTTATATGAATATAATAAATTTGTATGTTTTCATATGTGCATGTTTTTGTATGTTTCTGTGTGTAAATCCATACGTAGTTTGCACTTTTGCTGATTTAATTTGTGGTTATAATTAAGGTTTTAATAACTAGAACTGAAGAGAGCCTTGGAGTAACTGGTAAAGATGTTGTCATGTGACCAGAAGGTCATGGGTTCAAACCTTGGTAACATCATCTGGCAGAATTGCAAGGTAAGACTACTCTACAATAGATTCTTGTGGTTAGACCCCTCCTCGGAAGTGCATCGGGCTTGCCTTTTTTTTTTAATAACTAGAAAATCAATTAGTGAAGGAAAACTTTGGTTGCTACGAAAAAGGTATAACAACCGAATTTTTGTCGTCGTTAAAGCTTTTTTAACGATCAAATTTAATTCGGTCGTTAACTTTTAACGACGGAATTTAATCCGGTCATTAACTTTTAACGTCGGAGCTACTAACGACCGGTGACGACGGGATTTTTATCGGTCGTTATTGACTAATAACGACCGAATTTATACTTTTAACGACCGAATTTTCCCTCGTTAAAGACCTATTTTCTTGTAGTGTTACTTTTCTCTCGGACAAGCAACGAATATGAGTAAGTTCTCAATGCGTACGTGTACTCATCAAGAAATATTTCTAGACAAAGTCAAACATAATACATACAATACAAATCCCAATAAAACCTTAACTTTGTTATAACGTCATGGTCCCCACAATCCTAGTTGTGGTATTCGAACTTGCAAGAAACGAAATGAGAATCGCGATGTAATTCAGATTTATATAACTTGTAAAGAAGAAATAATCAAGTCTTGAATCACACGAATAAATGATAGATGAAAAACTAAATTAAACCTTCAAACAATAATCAAACTCACAACTAGATTTTGCATTCACTTGAAAACTGTCCAGTGTGCTATGGTCCCTTTCAAGAGCACCTCCATGGCTCGTGGAGTGCACCACGAGTCGTGAAAGGTCTCGTGGTGAGGGCCTTGGTCCAAAAACTTATGCACTCTCCACAAAGCTGCCTGGCTGATTGTAGCAAGTTGAACTCACTCATGGATGGTTCCTTTTTCCACGTAAATCAGTCCGCTATCCGAAATCCTCATTTTTTTTTTAAATTAAGAACAAAATTCATATCAAACTAACAAAATGTGCTTAAAAACTCACAATAATTTTATATTTTGGGGATCATAAATATCGTATTTTCATAACTCATCAAGGTAGATAGATTACTTATGATTGACACTCGATTTAAGTAAAACATATCAAAATTACATATTGAAAGAAAATTAAATACAAAAAAGAAGAATACATGCTAAAAATAAAAGGAGAAGAAAATAATAGCACAAATTAATATGAAATCATTAATTAATAAGATACAATGTATTATTTTTCAATCTACAAAATTATTAGTAAATACGATAGAAACCTTTGTGTAATTAGATAATTATTTCTTCTTTTAAAGCAAAATTGATGTGGGAATACATTTCGGGCAATTATAATTTTCCTATTAAAAAGATATTCCCTTTTATAATCTCTCAATATAACAATATTGTCTCTACCATATTCTATTGATATAGAGTCAATTATATAAGTTTTTATACTTTCTTCGTCCCATTTTATGTGGAATCCTTTTTTTTTAGTCTGTTCTAAAAAAAAGTCACTTTACTTGAATTAGAAACAATTTATATGACTCTGATATCATGCTGAATTGTATGTATTATCATCTCATCCAAAAGTCTTAACTATTTGGAAAATATAATACATTTTTTTATATTTAATTATATTTTCAATATTCATATTCCGTGAGTTACTTGAGCCAAGTGTCTTTTGAAATTAGTCTCTCTACCTTTTGAGACGAGGAGTAAGGTTTGGATGCACCCTACGATCTGTATACTCCACCTAATGGGATTATAAATTACATACACATTACCTTTTGTATATTCTACTTAATGAATTTATATTGAATATATTATTATTGTTACAGAGTAATTGAGAACAAATTTATTATTATATATTGATAAACTGTAGTAAGGTAGAACTTTAAAGGAACACACTAATTGAAGGGGGGAAAACACAACAAGTAATACAATTAAAATACAAATGGATCAAATAACTAAAGATCAAAAGAAGATCTCCATCTTATTCTTCTCCTTATCATTGGTTTGTTCACCATCCTTACTGGACCCTGCATCACAAAATTAATAATAATTATTTCATAAAATCACTTTTTCTAGTTAAATATTGGACAATATTAGTTTATTTCTCATATATATGGTCATATTATCTCAGAAAATCACTTTTATTTATTGAAAAAATTTTTGAAATCAAGAACAAATGTAATTTTCCGAGATAATAAGTTAATAACAATATTAGTTAAGTGATCACTTGACAACAAAATTATTTAGACAACTTTTGTTTATTATTTAATAGTGATCTTTAGACAACTTTTGACACTAAAAAACAAAAATCGATTGATATGTTATCAGAAAGATCATGTTTGTTTCGAACTTTTTTGCATTAAATTATAACAAATTTCATAACTAATTCCTATTATTATTTTTATAGCATAGAATTACTAAATACTTACTTGATAGTCATGAATATCATGTATGTGGGTAAGATTAAAACAAGTATACACAATATATACATATATATACACTATAAATTAAAGAGAAAGCAGATTATATATATGTACATGGAGCAGTCTGTGGAGGGGCTGATTTCTTGTTGATAATCGATTTCACATATGCTAGGGAGATTATTAGCTCTATCCCAATCGATAGCGGGGAAAGCTCTAGCGGCAAACTGTATGCATCTGCATGCAGTTTGCCGATGAGCTTGGTTGAAGGCAGCACGATGTAAAGCCCTAACACCAAGGCAGCAATTTCCTAGATCACCGACATTTGTCAGGTAAGAGAGACAACCCATTAAATTATAAGTGACCTGATAGCATGTCAGGGCTTCTGCATTGCGGGGTGCAGCTACCGCCATGCAGAGCACCACTAAACATACACTCTTTCCAATCATTTTGACTGTTTTCGAGAGAAGAAGAAGAGAGGCGAGGAGAGAAGTTTTAGATCGAAAGAGTACGATCGATGTTTTGGGGATACATACAAACTCTACATATTAGGGTTTATATAAGAGGAAAATCATATTTCAGTAGAGTAAGGATTAAGCAGTTTCTTTAGCATTAAAAGTTGTGCTAGAGTAGTAACTAGTAAGTAATCTTCTATTCTTAATCGAAAGTCTCATATTCTTACCTTGAAAAATGAAGTCATCTTTGACAGAGAACGTTACCCCTATAGTGAAACTTTCTGACACGATTTCAGATTAGTCAGACGTGTCAATTTTAAGTTTTTTCTTTTACAATTAATTAACTTTATCCTAAAAATGGATAGAGTACATGTTAAGCATAATACAGCCTCCTAGGTGAATATGAAAATACCCTTTTGAATCTACACTTCAATGTCTATTCCTCCATGAATTATTAATTGGCACATTCCAATAATTTTACTAAGCCAATATTAATTAGTAATATAATATACTCATAAATAATGGAAGGATAAATTTAATTTTGTTTTAGATCTACCACAACTTTCACTATTAAAAAATATGGATTATCATTCGACAATTTATAGCTAAATCAATTAATGAAAAAAAATTGTTATTAATTTTATTTAGCGATAAATTAACATGATAATCTAAATTAATTTTTGTTTTTCAGTAGTAACAATATAACTTGAAAATTTAAAAGAACTTAATCTAAACAAATATATATATGATAATTTTGATGTAAGGAAAATAATTAAATAAATAATTTACATATTAAATGAACCTAAAATTCCTTCCTTAAGCTTACTCGATACTATTTTACTTCTTAATTTATATATTAATAAAAATACATTTTTATATTTAAGAACGGTTAAATATACAATTCCTATTTTATATATGATCATATACTTTTATAAGCACATAAATATTCTTTATGATATTTTAAATCACGAGTTTCAGAAACCTTATATATAGATGCACAAGTTTTATAGCATGTAAGTTTTAGATCATAAAACTCAAACATGTTTGTTTGCTTCTTGAATTTAGTCATCCTTCAATAGGCATTCAGTCAGAGCCTTAACTCCTTCAACCGCGAGACGTGATCTATTTCACTTTCTGATGAGGGTTCATTTTATCTTTCCGTCATGATACTATATACTTCGATATTGATCACCCTCTCAAGATGGTCTTTGTTAATTTACAAGGAAATTTCACGATGCACAAATTGGAACGAAGTGAGTAATATACATTAATTCAAAATATAGGATATCATCGCGTACAAATCAAATAGTTCAAATGATGTGGAATTTCATATACTAAAACAAACTTATTCGATACTTATATAACAAAAGTAGTTCTTAATTTGTCTGCTCTAACAACATTATACTCAAAATACACAAGAAATAGTTTAAGTTGTGCACAACACTATCAAAAAGCTTCCTCTTTTCTCTTTCTTTTTTCTTTCTCAAGTATCAATTCAAAATTTCTTGTTCTATTCATAACTAGCTGAATAATTCTTTGATTGTAGGCAAAGTCTCCATACTTGTCATGAAACGGCGCCGTTACAGCTTCCCATTGATTGCAACTTCTAATTTTCATATTTAGCACTCCTTCAATAACATTGATTACCTCACAACATTGCCGACGTGGCGCCTGTTGTTTTTTTGTTAAAGAATTTCACGTTCAGTTAAACAGATTCACATAGAATAAAATGAAAAATGATAGAAATTTACCTGTCTCCATACTAGGGGAGATAAGATCGGAGCCGTTATATTAACCATATGAATTGTTAATGTTGATTTATACTTTTGGTTCTCACATTTCTTCTTAGAATCATCATCAACAATAGTGCTATAACTTGTAAACGTTTCACCATTTTTGGGCCCAATAACTTGATCCAAATAAAACTCAATGGGCCTCTTACATGGATCTACATATTTGGGCCGAGTATCAAATGTGAACGGCTCTTTAGAACCTAACCATGTGTTGAACGTTTGCATAGGTAGCCCCAATTCTTTTGCATTCATTAGCCATGGATATAATTGCACTGAATAGCCCCATGACACTGATAATGACCAATTTCTATTTAAATCATAGCACAAATTTTGTTGCATCGTTCGACTAGGGTCCTTTTCGTAAACCTTTACGAGCTTTTTCACCGAGTTGAGGCGGGTCGTTGACGGAAATAAGGGGCGGAGCATGCCCAAGTGGTGCAGCGACACTAGCGGCGCCACCGGATGTGCTGCCAATAGCCCTCGTGGGCTACCTGTTATATCCATCTTATAATATAACATACATTAGGTAACAAATAAATCAAGTGTTTGATAATAGAAAATACTAGTATGTTATGGATGGACAATAGTAATTGGAGTCGGCGAGTTTAAATCACTAGTTACGGCTCTTCAAAGTCCATCAGTAATGTGTAGCTTTGATTCAAATTATGTATTTTGTTAGAATCTAGAACCCTATATTCACATTTGGTCCGCGTTTATCGGGAAGTGTAGTGATGACATAACTAGTATTTTGAGTTAATGGATTGTGAATTCTACAAACTTAAAAGACAACTCACTATATTCTAGATAAATCGTTAGGGACGATGGAGGATTTTGAACTATGGATTCTGAATTCTATACACTCAAGGCAACTTACTGTATTCTAGATAAATTATTTATACAGATTAAAAGAAATTTCAAAACACAAATACAGAATCTTGACTAAATCTACTGAGGTTTATTATACCTATAAGTAGAAGTGTAGCTCTATCCTAGCGCCAATCACGAGAATATATTTACCATAGTTAAAATAATTTCTAAAAATGCCAATGAAATTACAAAATTAATAAAATATTGGCTTTAAATATATTGTACATATACCTACCTGATGGAACCCTAGTTCATGCGTGAGAGGAACGCCAATCTCCGCCATACAACCGCCAATCCTTTGATCAGAACCGTACAAATAATGGTAGCGATTAATGCAACCGTCTAAAATCTTCACCAACTCCGCCGCGAGAGGGTGGCTAATAGCAATGCCACCACCACCAAACGCCATATTATACGAACAAACCACGTTTTGCTCCACACTTTCGGAATTTCCACCAATGTAGTACATTTGATTGTGATCGTATTTACCCAAAACCGCCACCAAATTCTCCGTAAAAAATATTGTATCATCATCTCCCATTACGTACCATCTCACATTTGTTAGCCCGAGTTCAAAACTCTCCTTCACAATCCTCGCGATCCTTATAGCTGACCTGCAGTGATGGAATCACGATTTTCATTAGGAAAATTCAAATGAAAACAAGTAAGTAAATTTATTGATAGGCTTAAGGAATTAAATTCGTTTCAATTCAATAAAATATGAAAGATTTTTTGCTTCTTTAACTAAAAATATGTGTAATATGCCAAAACGCCCTTTGAATCTTATGAACTTAGCTTACACAAGTGAAGTAGAACATTGAAATAATAGAAATATCAAATATAGAAAGCTCCATTAAAAAAAGACAATCGAATATATGTATAAAAGATAATCTTTTAGCGAAAGAAATTCAGATGAATCCATATGCCCCTTTAGCTACGCCCCTACTAACCTGTTACCAAACCAACAATTATACTCAAATTTGGAAGTGTCTTGAGACACCCTATAAGGTGGAGAAGTTTCGGGCCACGGCTCGTTTTTGTGAGGCTCCTCATCGAGCCACACGAACCCTCGTGTTACATTTGGTCTCCACCAGATATCAGAGTAACGCGAGCGATTATGCCATGTTTTAATGGATCCGCCAATGCCAAATAGAATATGAGATATATTTGTTTCTTCTTCTTCTTTGATGATGATATATTTTTCTTTGTTATTGTATGTAACTACATGAGTATTTTTGTAGAAATGAGGAATTAGGGAGGTAATTAGAGAAAATGATGCTACTAAGTATATGATAATTAGAATGCCTTTCATGAAGATGTCCAAATTCTTTTTTGGATGAAAAGTGTCTTTTTGAGACATTGAAGATTGAATAATTGTTCTTCTTTCTTCAAAAGGTAGTTATGGAATTTATTTTATTTTATTTTATTCAAATTTAATACCCCCTCTATTTTATTATTTTTTATGTTTTTATTTTATTTTGACTAGTGTAGAGTTTAAGAAATCAAAAAGAGATTTTTGAATGTTGTGTTGTTAAATATTAAACTTGTGTATAATAATGTATGGAAATATCATTTTATATTATATTGGACAATCTTAGCCTCATTAATTAGTTCTTAGATCTTAATTTGGTTCAAAATACATTTCTATATGAGAATGGAGAATTCATGAGTCCCTAAATACAATATAAGTGTTAATCAAATATCTCAAGTTCGAGCTTTATGTATGAAAAAATTTCTAACAGAAAGCGTTTTTTTTCAAATGAATCCTATGCAGCACGAATTCAAATTAGTTAGATTTTAATGCGGGAATCGAATACCGAAGGGATAAAAAATAGTGTATATACAACATGTTAGTATGTTAGGAGTACTAGAATAACGTTAATTCTTCCCTTCAAATCAAAATAATGAGTAATAAATATTAGTTAGATAACCCATCCATACATTAAAGTTTTCATTGAGATTAGAACTTTGGATAAGTTTTTCTTTTATATTTACTTTTATTTAAAGAATCACTTGTTTATATACATTAAAAAACTTAAAAAGATCCAATAGAAGCATGAATCTATTTTTTTTTCTCTCGATATTCGATATCTATAATGGAATTCGATTTTGAATTTGGGCATTACAAGATTTATTTTAAAATACAAATTTTATATTGCATAAATTTGCATTTATGTCCCACAGTCCATTAACGTGAAATTTACTTAATAATGGCGTACGCACTTTCTCAGTATAGATTAATATTTCTACTAGATCTATGTAATCGTTCAAAATGAAATAAATCATATTTAGTGGTAATTAATTACTTAATAATCATTCTTTTTTTTTGTTTCTCACCCTGTGTCTGGTCCACATTGGAGTCCAATTATATTCAGATTCGTGTCGAGTAGGGCCCCATTTTGAGAAAAACACTTTCTACCAAAGATTTTTTTCATTATGAACTTCATCCGCTGTACTATATCCTTTGGTGGTACTCAATAATCATTCTTTCTTTTGTTTCCCACCCTGTGTCGGTCCACATTAGAGTTCAACTATATCCAGATTCGTGCCGAGTAGGGGCCCATTTGGGGGAAAGCACTTCCTACCAAAGATTTTTTCATTCTAAAGGCTCGAACTCGAGACCTCTGATTAAGTGAAAAACTACTTCATCCGTTGCACGACATCCTTTGGTGGTAATCAATAATCATTGATCTCCATAAAAACATTGAAATTTGCAATTTTGCATGGATTATATAACTCAAACTCATCCACTTTATTTTCATTGAAGTGGTGACCCTGCCCATAATTGTTTTTATAATTAATCCTAGCTCAATTTTATACTGTAATTATTTGTTATGAATAGTAAATATAGTTAATAATGTAACATTTTACATATATTATAAAGTTAAGCACTAGGGTTTAAGTAATATGTATGGTCAATATCAACAATCTTTAACATTATATTTGTATGTAGGTCTCTTTAAAATGTAGCTATTTGTAATTTTAAAAATAAAAGAAATAATCCGTTATAATATGTACAGATAATTTGATAGTTTAAAAATTAAAATACTCCATCAAGAATGGCACTATTACTTTTTAGTGTAATTCATAATTAATAACTGGTCCTTACTAAATTTGAAAAATATTTAAGTGTTAACTTCTTATTTGTCTTTAATAATAAACATCTTAAAACCATATAAATATCATAACAAGTTTAAGAACACAAAATTATTGTTTTAAAGAAATTTACGACCTCATATATAAAATTATAATTTTTAAGAATTTTAGTTTTTAAGTTTCTTGTGCGGTTAAATTATGATATTTTTTCTAAAATAAAAATAAAAATAAAAATGTGCAAAGAACAAATAGAATTTACTATAAAAGTTGATACAGAGGAAAGGGCAAGGGGGAGGAGATTATAAGATGAAAAATCGAACCTCCACTAACAAAGTCAAACTTCTGATCGTCAACCAATTGAGCTACTAAGATTTTTCCGACCAAACTATACCATAAAAATTGAAAGGATCAAGAGAATAGCACCCAATCCTTTAGGTTTCATAGGTTTAGCACTCTAAGAGGGAAATCTTGAAGAATAGAGCAAAGATTTTTAACAAAAGTGATGTCTCTCTTGAACCATAAATTAGTCCCAAATCTTTTCACCATCTTTATAATCAAATGCCTTCTAATTGCCATTTGCTTAGTCTACTCCATTTCATTAATCTCCTTCACTTCTCATTTATCCAAAAGCAATGAGGATACAAATAAGCTAGTTAATATCAACAAAGAGTTAGAAGTAGAAACAAACATATCCCATATACTCTTTGGTATTGCGGGGTCCACGAAAACGTGGATCAATCGCTCGCGTTACTCTGGCCTCTGGTGGAGACCAAATGTAACGCGAGGGTTTGTGTGGCTCGACAAGAAGCCTCACAAAGATGACACATGGCCCAAAAATTCCTTACCTTATAGGGTCTCTCAAGACACATCCAAATTCAAGTACACTTGTTGGTTTGGTGACAGGTTAGTACCTAGAATGAAGGGTGATTAGTTGAAAATTTTTCATCGAAAAATTATATATATTGTTGTTTTGTTTTATATTTAAGAGCCATTTCTACTTCTTCTTTTCCTTTTGCATTACGAAATAATGAATTGCATTTGAAAAGACATTTCGAATATTGCTAGTGAAATAGCCCTTCTAACTATATCTTTTGTTACTTCATAAAATTTAGCAAAGTATTCGATATAATTTAAGCAAGTTTAAGTACCTAAAAAGCATCTTTACCAAACAAATATGATTCTAAAATATATATATATATATATAGGTCAAAAATTGATTGTTATATATGACGAAATCATGAATATCTTTTTTTTTTACTTCATGACTATAGATCAGCTGTGAGGATCGCGAGAATTGTGAAGGAGAGCTTTGAACTAGGGCTAACAAACGTGAGATGGTTCGTAATGGGAGATGATGATACTATATTTTTTACGGAGAATTTGGTGACAATTTTGGGTAAATACGATCATAACCAAATGTATTATATTGGTGGGCTTTGCGATAGTGTGGAGTCAAATGTGGTGACTTCCTATAATATGGCTGGCGGCGGCAGCGGCATTGCTATTAGCTACCCACTCGCGGCGGAGCTCGTTAAGATTTTAGACGGTTGCATTAATCGTTATCATTACGTGTTCGGTTCCGATTCGATGATTTCTAATTGTATGGCTGAGATTGGCGTTCCTCTCACAAAAGAATTAGGGTTCCACCAGGTAAATATAAACTTCACAAATTTTGAAAATTATTTACGTTTTTCATATTTATAAATGAGTTATACTTAGATGAGGGTTCTAGGAAACAGTCTCTCTACTTCTATGAGGCAGTGGTAAGGTCTGCGTACATTCTGCCCCTCCCCAGACCCCACTTGTGGGATTTCACTGGGTATGTTGTTGTTATAAATGAGTTATACTTGGACGAGGGTTCCCAGGAAATAGTCTTTCTACTTCTATGAGGTAGTAGTAAGGTTTGTATACATTCTGCCCTCCCCAGACCCCACTTGTGGGATTTCACTGGGTATGTTGTTGTTATAAATGAGTTATACTTAGACGAGGGTTTCCAGGAAACAGTCTCTCTACTTCTATGAGGTAGTGGTAAGGCCTGCGTACATTCTGCCCTCTCCAGACCCCACTTGTGGGATTTCACTGGGTATGTTGTTGTTGTTGTTATTATAAATGAGTTATATTTAGACGAGGGTTCCCAGGAAACAATCTCTCTACTTCTATGAGGTAGTGGTAAGGTCTACGTATATTTTGCCCCTCCCCAGACCCCACTTGTGGGATTTCACTGAGTATGTTGTTGTTATTATTGTTATAAGTGAGTTGTACTTAACAAAAATGGAATTTTTTTTTAAAAGATGGATATACAAGGGAGCCCGCGAGGGCTATTAGCAGCCCACCCGGTGGCGCCACTTGTCTCACTTCATCATCTAGACGTGTACATGGTCCAATCGTTAATTCCATCAATGACCCAGTTTGACTCGGTAAAGAAACTCATCGAGGCTTACAAAAATGACCCGAGTCGAATAATGCAACACACATTGTGCTATGATTTAAATAGAAATTGGTCATTATCAGTATCATGGGGCTACACAGTGCAATTATATCCATGGTTAATGAATGCAAGAGAATTGGGGTTACCAATGCAAACGTTCAAGACATGGATCGGGTCCGAAGAACCGTTCACATTTGATATTCGGCCCAATTATGTGGATCCATGTAAAAGGCCCATTGAGTACTATTTGGATCAAGTTGTTGGGCTTCAAAATGGGGAAACGTTTACAAGTTATAGCACTTTTGTTGGTGATGATTCTAATAAGCAATGTGAGAACCAAAAGTACAAATCAGCATTAGCCATTCGTATGGTTAATGTCACCGCTCCGATTTTATCTCCCCTAGTATGGAAACAGGTAAAATTTTCACTCTCTCTGTTTTAATTTATGTGAACTTGTTTAATAGAACACAAAGTTTCTAACGATACTTACTAAGATATTTGTATCACGGTGAGTCAATTTCATAGATGATCGACTTTATTTAACTTTAGCTAAGTATCACGATAGTTAATAAACTATTTTCTGTTGAGCGACTATTTATAAAATTATCTTCATCGCGAGTAAAATAGAAAACAAAAATTTTAATATTTATACATATAAAAATGTGTCATTCTTTTCTGCAGGCACCACGTCGACATTGTTGCGAGGTAATTAATGCTATTGGAGACGTGCTAAATATCAAAATTAGAAGTTGCAATCAGTGTCAACCAGTAACGGCGCCGTTTCACGACAAGTATGGAGAATTTGCTTATTTTCAAAGACTAGTTTGATGTATTAATTAATTATTAGTTTCATATTAAAAAAGTATTGTTTTAAAAAAAAAAAGCTTTCTAATAATACTTACTTTCTAAGATAAATATGTAAGTTTAAGTGATTTAATTAAAAGAAAAAATATTAATAATTTGTCTATTTAATGAAAATAAATCGATTGAACTTCATAAAATGAGATGGAGAAAACATCATTATAATTATAATATATAATGAATGAATTCTATCCAGAGTTTTTAAGTTCGAATCTCCTGAATATGTATTAACCTTTGTTAGAGAACACTTTACTCTTCGATGTGAAATTTTTACATGCGAATCAAAATTTAATATAAGATTTCAATGATATATATATATATACTAGATGGTGGGGCCCGTGCGTTGCACGGGCTTGTTCCCATGGGTAGGACTGGTGGATGTTGCCTTGCAGATGGCAGTTGTGGGTACGTTGTTTCACGGAGTAGTGCCGGTTCGTTGGTGTATGCCCTCCCTTCATTGCTGCATGTTTGTTCTTCAACTGCCCATTAACATATTCTTCAGTTTGCTCCATCGCTATATTCATGTATCCATCTAAACAGGCAAGGATACCTGCACCATGCAGTACGAACTTTGAATGTAACTGAGTGGAGTTTGTCATCCTGCATTGTGAAAAAGTGAACAACCACCGGAAGAAACCCATAACAATAAGCAAAGAAATGGAAGGCTAGCACAGAGGTTTTAGGTAGAGTGCATTTACTTTCTCAGGAGAACTTCTACCTAAAGAAGTAAGCATGCAGGTAAGAAGTTGGGTGGCTGACGAACAGATTATTGTAGTAGTGGCTTAGATAAATAGGTGTATAAGTTTAACATTAAAAATGCTCTGGTTTCATGGCAAAAAGTCCATTTTCTTTGCTCTGTGAATGAGAGAGAACGTCAGATGAAAAAAGACTCAAATTTCTCTCCGGAACGCATGTAACAGATACCTACAAGCAAGACCAGCTTTTGAGGAAAATTTACAACATTTGTAACTACAAAGCAGAATCTTTTTAACATCTATCAGATGTTTATAATACAAAAAAGTATTCTGTGCACGCATACAACCAAGAGTAAATAACAAATATCAGTAACTTATACAACACAGACTGACCAATTAATATTTGAAATGTCAATCCTACACTTAATTTCACAACAATAGAACTTCCTTTCTACATCAGAAATTAAATCACGAGAACTATTTCAGCTACTGCTCTGTTACTAAACTATAAGTATCAAAATGCAAAGCTTGAGTGGAATAGGCAATGGACAGTACATTTGCCAAACCTATACATGACACTAAGGTTTTGTCGTGTTATTGAGTAAAAAACTACATATAAACAACATGCATAAGCAAGAGAATAGAAAGTTTAAAGGAACGAAAAGAACAAGAAAAAGCACATGAGAGTGACTAACCTCGATAGTCAACGCCAGAGTTCAATGTAACAACAACAGGTCGTCCACGAATAGACTTGAGAAAATCTGCTGGAGTCTTGGTGGTTGTTGATCCTTCTCTCCTGCTCCACTCATTTTCAATTACTTACTCTGTAGAATCTCAAAAGTGGCAAATTATCAGGCAACTACTTATAAAACCAGTATCAAACATACTGCCCAAGTAACAGTATAGTAGTTTGACATAAAGGGCTGCAGGGCAATTATCTTTAACCAACTGAATTGGTCATATAGAACTGATAGAATCATTGTGGGCTACTGGATGGAAATGATAATTTAAACATGGTAAACTTCCTGTTTTGCAAGATCGTGCTGGGGTTATCTAAGGGTACGTTGGCTATGTCGGGGGCGTTTCTAGAATTTGTCAAGTTCTCCCAGTAGGTCTTCTGGAAATTTTTGAAGTCCCAAATCCTGGTGATATCTTTCACACGGGCTGGGGTCAACTCGGTAAGACGGAGTTAATTACGTGAGTAGTAAACCGGGGAATAGAAGAGTAGCTAGTTTAACATTAGTGGGGCGTGTTCAAAATAAGACAATACAGCCTACTATTTGTTGCAGTTACTTAATGTACAGGGGGGAGGGGGGTTCCATGTGTAGGAATGTTGAATCCTGAAGTGCAGGTGGTGGTCGGAGTAGTGAGGGTTCCTTCATGTATTCCATTTCGTCGCTGATGCATGACTGGTTGTTCCTCGGAAGTGTTGAAGTACGTCAGGCTTCCTTCCTGGAGGGTGAATACAGAGTGGAAATGCACAAAGAGGGGAGCTGGAGCTGATGTTGGCTGTCTGTCCAAATGCCTGCCGAAAATAGCGGAATGTTTTAGTGGGTCGGGGTTGGAAGAGGTAATAGTGCATTCGCATGACCAAATACTTTGAGTAGTTCAAAGAGTGTGCGATTAAAACTAAGTGCTTTTACAGTAACAGTGGGGTATTGGGTGATGTTATTTCGAAAAGGGTAAAGAAAAGGCCACATACAATATGTACCAAGGAATAACCAAGTATAGGAAAAAATCAGATGACATATGCATTATAACTTTAGTGTTGCATAATCAAACACAAGAAGTCGACAACAATTAAAAGAAGGAGGGACTGTAATGCATGACAAAAATTGAGGATATAATGATTCAAACTTAGGTACGCGATAACATACAGAAACAATCCATATAATTACAGAGATACAGTTCCAACCATTTCGAAATAGTCAGGTATAGCTTGAGCTACAACACAATGTTACAATATTTGAATTTAGCATGAATAGTTTGTAAAGTATCCTGTCCATACATCCATTATTGAACAGAAAGAACCAGCATTTTATGGTTTTAAGTTAAATGTAAACATAAACCTAATGTGATCTCTTTGAAAAAACAAAAAAAAAGACAAGGGTATTGAAATAACCTAATGTATTATTGTCTAACCATTTTTGACCTAAGAAGAGGAAAACACCAAAAAAGAAACTCTGTCAACAAACAGAGCAGTAATGGCAATGATTAAACATGACAAACAAATTGCAAATGCTAACAGCATTAAAGCACCGAATATAATCACTTAAAACAGAGAAAACTTTACAACTATGTCTTGCCTAAAATAAATGAAGTCACATTCTGCCAAAAGTTCATCAGCAACTAATTTGTGGGGTAACTTACAGAATCCGAACTCGAAAACTCGATTTTGGATTTGGATCTAGGTGTAGCTCCAGTACCATTTTTCTCACCGGGGCTTCGATCCCAGCCTCTTCTCACTGAATCCAAACTCAATCGCCATCATGTTTAGTATATGATCCAGAACAGTTGGTCTATTAGGGTGTCGAGCAATTTGGAGCCTTTGGATCGGTGTCAAATGAGTGCACAAATCCTTCAGGGCCTGAGAGTATGCATATGAATCAAATGGAACAGAGAAGTGTTGGCCAAATAATTATATTTGCACAGTACCATTACAATCTAATGTCGTTTGCATAATGAACAATACTATATGTTAAGTAAACAGATCATCGCAAGTTGGTAATACGTGGAAAACAAAGTTTAATTTACCCCTTTAAGATCAGATTAGTTCTAAACTAACGTAAATTTTGGTAAACATACACACATATACAACCAGCTACCTATTGTAAGAATCAGATGAATTTACCTGCTGATACTTGGCATCCAAAGCATAAATCTGATCAGTGAAATCTAATCCAGTGTCTTCAGCTATTCTACGTACCTGAATGAAAAATAAGTTGAATAAAACATTAGTTTGCCATAATTATGAAGTAACCACATTGCACGAAACACTTAGCTTATTTTAGCAATACATTAAAGTCATGGCAAAAGATGTAATTGTTCCCAACCAAGCTTCATTTGTAAGCAAGTCACCTCAGTAAGTTGCTTCTCTAAATTAACCAGTGGCTTTGCGAAGGCAAGTGTGACTGGTTTTGGTTTCTCATCAAGAGGCTTAAAGTCGGGAAGACACTTTAGGGGTGTCTTACTGTCTGGTTCAATATCACCAGGCCACGGGCAATCATGGTTCTTCCACTTTCTTATGTCAGCACCAACACGAAACTTCTTCCTTGTCCTCACTTTGGGACTTCCCAAATCCTTTAAAGTCAGGCCATACAACCTTTTGGTAAGAAACTCACTCCCATCATTTAAAGTATACCAGCGCAGGGGTATATGAACCACACATTATTTCAGCTTACTTAACCCTTCAAACCTGGCCCCTGTCAAAGGAGATATGGAGAGGCTAGAGGCATGAATAATTGTTGACAAATGAAGCATGTAAAGGCGAAATTTAAGTTTTAAGTTAAATATATGCCTTGATGATCCTATGATCTCACTTCCGGAAATCGGCAGCTGCTATTTCGCTGAACCTGTCAACCAAATCAGTAATAGCTGAATTTCCCAGTTGATTCGACCTCCCAAAGAAGCCTAGCTACTTGACCTATAGCATAATTGACAGCTTCAAGTCCCTTCATTTTGAACGCACTTGCTTTATCATGATCTGTATCATCAATTGCCTGCAAATTCCACGATGAACATATCACTATTAACGTCATAGGAGGAAGGAACAATAACAAGAGAGACCAAAAGACAGATGCTCCTTTGCAAAAATTGATGTAAAACAGCAGAAGAAAAGTACATCAAACTTGCTAAGACCACCAAAATGTCATTCCGCGATTCTTCGGTATGCTTTTGTTAAGGCAACGGTAAACACCACCCAGGCTATCACACACCCCTTTTTTTTTAAAAAGCTACAGGAAAGCATTTAGGCTTCCATTTGTTCCGACAAACAGAGATGTCCCACCGCAGGACCCAAAAAAAATAGGCATATTAGCAAACAATGTGCATGCAGAAAAACACTGCTAAAGTCAGAAACACTCAGCATTCCGAAGTAACCGAAGTGTAGGTAACATGCATGGCCACAGCAGAGCAAGGCAATTCAACCAACCCCAAAGGGAATACGTTACCCAGGGTGTAAGGTTTTTCAGGCAATGCACAAATCCCAAAACAAATATGCAGCAAATACAACAGAGTAGAATCCGAGGCCGTGAAAATGCAGTCCCCAAAATTAACGGAACACCAAAAATAAGACAGGCATACCATCAAACAGCATATATGCACCAAGGAAATGCGAAAATCACAGAGCAAAAACATTTTGAAGTAACGGAAGTGTAAGAAGCACACACGGCAAAAGCGGACGCACCCAATTCAACCAACCCCAAAGGGAATAGGGCACCAAGGATGCCCGATTCTTCAGCCCGCTCATAAATTCCACAGCAATTACGCAGCAAATAAGTAACCCAAAAAAGAGAAATACCTGGCAAGTGGAAATTCCAAACTCCAAAGCAAGGGCGGAGAACAAGAACTACCTCTGGGAAAGGATCGTTCAAAGCCATAGCTAACGTATGTATGTGAGATCCAAAGAACACCGGAGAGGGGACGCGTGGGCAAGGGAAGGGGCGATTGGCCATAGCGTGCGGTGGATCAATGCCCCTTGAGGAGATTCGTATTACGAAAATGCCATCGATGGTAATGCCCCTGAGAAGAAGTGTTATTACGAAAGTGCCCTTGATCGTCCACCAAAGTGTCACTTATTATAAATAGAATATCCACTTGTTTTTTTGCTTTAATATCTTTCTCCAATATTTTGGCATAAAGTTGTGATGACCTTAATATTTGTGTCATACATTTTGTCCCCATATAAGATATAACTGTCACAGCTCATAGTTATTAATACAACTTTCCTTTGATTATATCACTCATTATTAAAAGGTATATAGCTTCATTTTCGAGGTTGCCCACAATAAAATTTAATGCATTAAATTCTTTTTTTATTTAATTTTTATTCGTAAGGCTCTAAAATTTGTGCAAAAAAAATTTATTTAAAATTGTAATAATTTTTTTCCGCATATGGTTAACGGAGAATTTTGAGAACCTACTTTTATGAAAATTTTTTTTTTGGATAACTGAGAATTTTGAGAACCTACTTTTATGAAAAAAAAAATTTTTTTGGACCGCAACTATTTATTTTTGGCTGAAAAATTTAAAAAATAGTACCGGAGAATGCCAAGTAGGATAAAAGTGTTTAATGGGTTCAAATCTGAGCAGTTGAAGTGTCTATTAGGAACTTGTCTTAGTTTAGGTGTCTAAGTGAAAAATGAGGACAAGTTTAGGTGTCTCTTTATGAGTTAAGCCATATATATACACACAGACATACACACATATCTCGGATATGGCAATTAATCTGTCCTTATAAATTTTCTGGACTTTAAAGCCTTAGAATCCTAGGAATTCAGAGGTTACTCAATCGTTATTATTAAGCAGTTAAGAGGCTAACCACGGGTCAGATTACAGGTATGTGCGTGTGTACACATATGTATGTATATATTTCTATGGGCTATTTTTATATTTTAAGCAGCTATATATTCTATTTAAGTTCTTTATAAATTTCATCTCTATTCAAGCTAGAATTATCCCAATTATTTCCTTCTACACTTCTAAGTTCTTACAACAATGGCTTCTTCCCTATCTAAACAACTTCATTTTCTATTGATACCTTTAATGTCCCAAAGCCATATAATACCATTAGTAGACCTTGCAAAATTACTAGCCCTTCATGGAGTCAAAGTCTCAATTATCACAACACCTCTCAATGCCAAAAGGTACAAATCAATAGTCACACATGCTTTAAAATCCAATCTAAAAATCCAACTAATTCCTCTTCATTTCCCAAGCCAAGAAGTTGGATTGCCTCAAGGATGTGAAAATTTGGACACAGTACTCAATTCACTAGAGGTGTTAAAAGATTTCTTTTTGGCTAGTGAAATGATGCAAGAACCACTAGAGAAATTGATTCAAGATTTGGAACCAAAGCCAAGTTGTATCATTTCTACTAGTCCTCTCATGTGGACTCAACATGTTGCCAATAAGTTCAAGATCCCAAGGTATATATTCCAAACTGTTTCTTGTTTCACTCTTTATTGTATTCACATACTAAAACAAACAAAAATACAAGATACCCTTGTGTTGGATGAGGATTCATTCTTGATTCCTAGTATTCCACACAAGATTGAGTTCACAAAAGGTCAAACATTGGATGGCACTATTCCAAAGGGATCTCAAGATTTGCAAAGTATTATAGACAAAATTAAACAATCCCAAGACTTGGCAAGAGGTACTTTGGTTAATACTTTTGGGGAATTGGAGCCTTGGTATGTTGATTCATACAAGAAAGTTGTGAAAAAACTTTTTTGTGTTGGTCCATTATCATTGTGTAACAAAGAAATGGATGAAATAGCTCATAGAGGAAACAAGGCCTCAATTGATGAGCATATTTGTTTGAAGTGGCTTGATTCTATGAAGCCAAAATCAGTCATTTATGCTTGTTTTGGTAGTCTTTGTCAAATTTCATTCTTGCAAATGAAGGAAATTGGATTAGGGTTAGAGTCATCAAATGTCCCTTTCATTTGGATAATAAGAAGGCTAAATTTTACATTAGAAGTGGAAAAGTGGCTAAAGGATGAAAATTTTGAAGAGAGGGTTAAAGGAAGAGGGATAATTATCCAAGGTTGGGCCCCACAAGTTCTAATTTTATCTCATCCATCTGTCGGAGGGTTTTTGACGCACTGTGGATGGAATTCAACTTTAGAAGGAATTTCCTATGGTGTACCGATGATTACTTTTCCTATGTTTGCAGAGCAATTTTACAATGAAAAATTCATTGTAAATATTCTGAACATCGGAGTTCGAGTTGGGGTTGAAGTAAGTATGAACTCTTGGAATGAAGACAAGAATGGAGTGTTAGTTAACAAGGATCCAATCAAAAAAGCAATAGATAAATTAATGGATAAAGGATTAGAGAGTGAAGAAATAAGAAAAAGATCAAAGGAGTTGGCACATATTTCAAAAAAGGCAATACAAGAAGAAGGTTCTTCATACTTGAATATCAAATTATTGATTGAAGATGTCATGGAACTACTTAAGGATAAGGAAAGGGAAGCCAATAATGATGGCTAGAAGAATGTAAAAGTTTGGCTATTTTTGTAATGACAAGAAAAGGTAATAAATAAAAAATAAGTGATATTTATTGTCATGCCAACTAAAATATAGTGTCTAATTTTCCTTCTATTTACTGTTTTTGTCAAACTTAATTTAAGATATTTTAACATTAATTCATTACATTTAGAATCAATTTTAACTAGAATGTAAAAAAATTATTCTTTGATTTCAATACTATTTTATCTTATATTTTGTACCATAAAGTGAAAAACTTGACCATACCAATTTATTTTGATATAATATTGGTTCAACATTTAAAAAAATTAAAAATAAAAAATATCAAATCAGTATCTTTAAAAAATGTATCAAATTGATCGATAAACATCCTTATCAGTCGAAACGTAAGTAACTTTGATGTTTAAATATTATATGATTGTTATATGCAAAAATTATTTACAAAATCATTATTTTATTTATTTTTTTAATGTTATACTAAAAAGATAAAAGAGTTTTGAGATGGCTTTCTTTTGATCTAGTCGACAATTTTGAAAGCATAGACTTTTTTTTATTACAAGACAAACATGTCAAATACTCTTTTTGGATGGTCCTGCCAAACAACTATTTTTCCTTGGAAATTCCATAAAAAAACAAGTATGTTTTTTTTTTTATTTGTGGAACCAATTGTTTGGTATAGAAATTAAAGGTAATGCATCATCCCTTACCTAGTCTTTTTCTACCCCACAAAGATAGAAATAAGATTTACGTTCGTTTTATATTTTTTAAATCTCACTTATGAGATTATACAGAATAAATCGGTGGAGTGTTTAACCCTTTGATTATCCATTGTAACTAAATTAACTGGCAAATATATCCCTTAATTTTGTGATTTGTAGCTAATATACTCATTGTTAACAAATTGACATATTTATACCCTTGTTATGCGCAAATGAACCAAGCATACTCTTTTCGCTTGACGGGAAGTGAATTTTTTTTTTAAAAATTAAGATAAAAGTCATATAAGGTGACCTGAAATTTGCAAGAATGATCAATATACTTCTATATGACTCTTCTTTTAATAGAAAATAAAAAAAATATTGAATCGATCTTTCTATTCATTATTCAATTTCCTCAACCAATAAGAGTATCTGGACCATTTGGCATGACAAAAATATACATAGGTCACCTTTTTGACGAAGAATATATCAATTCTAAATTGCAAAGTTGATATGCATATTTGGATCTTTCTTCCATCTAAAATGTCTTCCTTCTAGTGAATAAATATAATATATCTAAAATATATTTGTAAGAGATCATAAAATCTAATCATCCCCAACAATGCAACTAGGACATAAAGAAATAAATAACATTTTTTTATACAATTATAATTTGGTAGTTCATACATCCCATATTGTTTATCAATAATGTTCTTTGAGCAGACAAATTAGAAACTATGTATAGTTGAAAAAATTTAAGTAACTTTTATTAAATGTTCCCAACAAGAAACTGCATTGGTCCATTTGAGACCTACTACATAGGAATGATCCATTATCATTTATAATATCCTTTTAACCAAAAAAAATTATAAAAAAACTAGAGTAGGCTATTGTAAAGATATATTCTAACTAATCGCTTCATAATTGATTAAAATTTATGTGAATGATCGTAACAATTCTTCATATTTTATTCAAACCATTTATATTTTAGTTTTGAGTACATGCATAACATCTTCAACCAATAATTTAATATTCAAGTATGAAGAACCTTCTTCTTGTATTGCCTTTTTTGAAATATGTGCAAGCTCCTTTGCTCTTTTTCTTCTTTCTGCACCTTCTAATCCTTTATCCATTAGTTGATCTATGGCATTTTTTATTTGATTTTTGTTAACCATCACTCCACTCTTTTCTTCATTCCAAGAGGTAGTAATCACTTGAGCACCAACTCGAACTCCAGTATTCAGAATGTCTATGATAAATTTTTCATTGTAAAATTGCTCGACAAACATAGGAAAAGTTAACATTGGCACACCTTGAGATATCCCTTCTAGTGCTGAGTTCCATCCACAGTGTGTCAGAAACCCTCCAACTGATGGATGAGACAATATTAGGACTTGTGGGCCCCAACCTCGAATAATTATCCCTCTTCCTTTAACCTTCTCTTCGAAGTTTTCATCCCTTAGCCATTTTTCGATTTCTAATGTAAGATTTAGCCCTCTAATTATCCAAATGAAAGGTACATTTGATGACTCTAACCCTAATCCAATTTCCTTCATTTGCAAGAATGAAATGTGACAAAGGCTACCAAAACAAGCATAAATGACTGATTTTGGCTTCATAGAATCAAGCCACTTCAAACAAATATGCTCATCAATTGAGCCCTTGTTGCCTCTATCAACCATTTCATCCATTTCTTTGTTACATAATGATGTTGGACCAATACAAAATACTTTGTTCACAACTTTCTTGTATGAATCAACATACCAAGATTCCAACTCCTCAAAAGTATTGATCAAGGTACCCCTTGCCAAATCTTGAAACTTCTTCATATTGTCCACAAGACTCTTCATATCTTGAGTAGATTGGGGCAATTGACCTTTTGTGAACTCAATCTTGTGTGGAATACTAGGAATCAAGAATGAATCATTATCCAACACAAGGGTATCTTGTATTTTTGTTTCATTTAACATGTGAGAACAATAAAGAGTGAAACAAGAAATAGTTTGGAATATATACCTTGGAATCTTGAACTTATTGGCAACTTGTTGAGTCCAAGTAAGAGGACTAGAAGAAATGATACAACTTGGCTTTGGTTCCAAATCTTGAATCAATTTCTCTAATTGTTCTTGCATCATTTCACTAGCCAAAAGGAAATCTTTAAACATTTCTAGTGAATTGAGTGTGTCCAAATTTTCACATCCTTTAGGCAATCCAACTTCTTGGCTTGGGAAATGAAGAGGAATTAGTTGGATTTGTAGATTGGATTTTATTGCATTTGAGACAATAGATTTATACTTTTGGGCATTGAGAGGTGTTGTGATAATAGAGATTTTAACTTCATGAAGGGCTAGTAATTTTGCAAAGTCTATTAATGGTATAATATGACTTTGAGACATTAAAGGTATCAATAGAAAATGAAGATCTTTAGATAGGGAAGAAGCCATTATTTGAGAAAAATAAACTTTATTGTATTCTAAATGTATGAAGAAATAGTTAATGATAAAATTTATAAAGAAGGAAAATTCTATTGAGATATGTGATTGTTAGGTCACATGAAATGTGTGGTTTTAAATAATGGAAAAAAATAAATAAATAGGGAAAGGAATAAAAATAAAGGAAATTAATTAACACTTTTAATCCCTCACATATTTGTATTCTTAATCCCTTCATCTATGAATCTTCATAAATTTAATAAATAATTTAAGTTTTAATTAATCATTCTATTTACCAATGTTTAAGCTAAATTTTGTATCATTATTCCATATATGACGATACTGTAAAAATTATCTAAAGATCATACATTTCTAGTAGATAGAGATCAAAAAATAAATTTTAGTTAATTGAAAGTTATGTACATAACAAATATTAAAAAGACTTAAGTTAAAATTTATTAATAATTAAGTGACTAGAAGTGTAATTATTCCTTAAAAATAAAAAAGGAGACTTTTGGTATTGTCCTTAAAAGTCTCCAAGTATTATGATGTACTCTAGGTTTATCTTACCATATCCCTTTGTTTTCTCATTACATAAATCACTTCTTTTTGAGTTTCTGATCAAATTTAAATTCAAATATTATAAAATTTATTTTTTGAAGTGATGCTTTTTCCATTAAAAAAAAAAATTGAAAGTTTAAATTTAACAGTATTTAATTACTTCGGTAAAAATAAAATCACATAAATGAAAATTGTCATTTTTTGACTCAGTAATTAATTCGATCTTTCTAGTATCAAATATCAAGTAATAACTGTTACGTCGGAAAATGACTTTTGGTTTAAAAATTCGATTTAACACTTAATTGATTTAAGTAAAACCGAATCTTCAAAATTTCAGAGTCGCCACTTAATTTTTTTAAGGAAAAATCAAGAAAACCATTTTAAACATTTTAAAAGACTCAAACAGAAAAAATCTTTTAAAATTCAGAGAAAAAGGTTCGGGTTCATATTTCCATTTCGAGAAGGTTTTACGCACTCGAAATGGCCGCTAACACGCGGTTATCCGGCGATTAAATAATTTTGACTAACTTTAAAAATATTAATTTTAATTTATACTCTTAATTAGAAAAGGTTTAAGTAAATATTTAAAGATCAGAAAAATATTTAAAATCTTATTCAATTAAAACTAATCTAAGTGAACCATTTAAAAATAATTAAGAAAGAAAACCTAATATTAAAGTCTAACCAAACTTTATTTAATTAATCGAGATTAGTGAATTAGACTAGGTTATTATGATTTTAAAATCTACTAAAATGTCTAAGTGTAAAAGAGAAGTATTTTCATAGGTTATTTTAAAGAAAATATTTTACATATTTTAGAGAAAAATTTATGAAGTCTAATTTTTTAAAAAAAGGTTTTGACATCAAAATCCAAGACGTGAAAATGACATAGATGGCAAACTTTTGGGGAACTTTAATTAGATTAAAACCTATAAAATAACATGAATTAAAATTAATGTTAAAGTAAACAATAATTATCATAAACAAAGTAATAAAATAGGATGAATTAAAAATAAATTGGGCTTTGGCAGGCCCAATTCCAAAACCTGCACTCATTTTAAAATTTTGGGCCGGCCAGGCCCCTTTAATTACTGCTGCAAACATTTGGGCTTTTGGCCCATTTTCGTTTGAGTTTAGTCCTGTTGTATACACTGGTTATATACCAGTGTATATAACGTGTATATTGATGTATATACACCCAATTTCGGCCTCCGGAACCTGTATAATCAGCATACTCTCGCACGTGTATAATGTCCCGACGACGGGAAACTCAAGATATGCAGAGGAGGGGTCCAAAACGGGCTCCAATGATTGTCACATGCAACAAAACAGTAAAAACACGTAAATACTAATTCCAAATGCTTAATAAAGTTCATTCATACAAAGTATATTCCTTCATAAACCAAAACTTCATCAAGCTCATCCGTATTTTGAACAAAACACATATTTGAAGAGCATTTCGAAAATCTCTATTCAAAAGATAGGATTAAAACACAATACCATGCCATTCATAGGCCAAAAACTCTTCTTCCTAGCTACACTTAAACCTTCTTGGTTAAGCCAAAAAAAAGTATAATAGATCAATCTCTAATATATTAAAACATCTAAATTTAACTACAAACAAACAACCCGTGAATGAGACAACTGCCATATTGTAGACTAAACCATTTTAGACTTTAAAAAAAAGGCCAAAAAAGGCCAACACTAGCACAAAGACATCCTAAATGCATATTAATACAACTTAAAATTGTGCAGTGATACTACCCTAATAACATTTAGCTAATGCGAAAATAGTAAAACAAGCATGAAACCCTATCCTCGTTTCTCAATAACAAAAAGTGAGAACATTTAACAACACTTTAAAAAGAGAAAATGCAAACCGATGCAAATAAAATGGCGAAAAGAGACAGTCAAGACGATAACTTGGAAACAGGCTAACAAGAAAACCGATGATAAACTCGGAGATGTTAAAGCATATTTTCACAGTGAACTAAAGGAACTCATACCCAATAAACGAACTAAAACGAACATAGGCTGAAGCGAATTTTACCTTGTTCGGAGCAGCGAAGAGGGACAACGAGTTAAACAATGAACTTCGACACCACAAGGAAACTAGTACGGGAATTCCTAGCTTCCGAATCTAGATGCTTTTCTTGAGTCCGAAGAACAAACTCCAAGAATCTCCTGCTCTTTTTCTTCTAAGGAACTGAAAATTATCTATATGTATATTTTTTCCTTTTCACAAGAATTCCAAAAGAAAAGGGGCTAAAGAAAATCAAACAATCCCAAAACCCAAAAGAAACAATCTCTGTTTCTCAGCCGAAAATCCTTTTTTTTTTCCCCTCCTTTTCACAGTCAACAAATGGGTGTTTAAATGCCCCAAAAATTAGGGAAAACGACAAGGGCAATTTTGGGAATCCGCCTGAAAATTTGAATCCCTCCAATGGGATCCTTCCACAAATCTCACACCTTAGCCATTGATTTGAATCAATGGCCAAGATGTGAGATACGTTTGAGGGTCCCCTTAGGAGTACGTGAACGAGTTTGACTCGTTTTTCTTGCTCAAAAATGGCCACTGGCCGACTGATTGCTTTTGGTTTCGGACTGATTTTGGTCTGATTTTGGTCTCGGTTTTTCGTTGTTTTCTGGGGAAGAATCAAGGTTGGGGAGAGACGCATGGGAGGGAGTAATTATTTTTGGCATCTTGCCATTTTGGGCGTCTGATTCGGACTGGTTCTTCTGGTTTTTCTTGGTTTTTAGTAGAAGAAAGAAGAAGAGGAAGAGAGAAGCGGGGAGAGAGAAAAATGAAGGGGAAGGGGTGCGTGCAGAGGGAGTAATTAACTAAGGGGACTGGGCCGGGTTAGGGTCAAATAAATTGGGTCGGGGGAGGTTTGGACTGGGCTTAAAGGGGTAATTTAATTGGGCCAAGAGAATTGGGTAAAGGAAAATTAAAAATGGGGAATTAATTGGGCTGGGAAAAAAAACAAGTTGAGTTGGGATTAAAAATAAAAGAATTGGGTCTTGGGTATTTTAAAAAGAATTCAAAAGAATTGAGGAAAAAGATTTGAAAGTTAACCATTTAAAATTACAAATATGACCAATTAAGATGCAATCGATTTGAAATCAATTGATTAATTCGACCACGAGATAAATTAATATAAATTAATCAAAGAGCTTTTTAATATTAACAACTTAAAATAATTAGATTAACCATGGGGTAATTAATTCTAAAATGATTAAAGTAAAGTAATTAGAGATAAAATCTATGTGGGAATTTTTATTTTTTTTGAAAAATTAACAAAAATACTTAACTATTAATACTTGAAATAAATATATATAATAAGCAATATATAAACATAATTAAAATTAAAAGATTTAAGCCTAAAAATCACTCAAAAAAATATTTTTTGCATTTTGAAAGTTAATTATTTCGAATTGTTAAAACTAAAAGCTCGATGATTAATTTATACTGTGGAGGGTCAAAATTGGGTGTCAACAATAACTAGTCAATTTTTTAGCAAGATCTTTGAGAATTATCTATAATTATCTTGGAAAGAATTTCTATAGTCTTATCCTGATTCACATGGCTTTTTTTAAGCATTTAGGGGTCACTTAGCATTTATCTATGTTGCGTTTTGTAAGAGGCCACTTTATTCTGTGTTTCCTGTGTTAGCTCCCCAATTTTTTGGTGTATGGCTTTTCAGAATTTTTTCCGCGAAACGTTCAGAGACCGAAGAGGAAGGTTGTTGTGGAGAGATGAGAGTTGCGTCCTCGTTTGGAGCAAGCAGCAGAGTTTCACACATCATTCATAATGACATGAAAAATTAGGCACTTTTCTCCTTTTTTCTCGTTTGTGTTAGCCCATAAATTTTTTCATCGTATGTCTTCCAATTAATTTTTCTACACAGTCTTTACACAATCATCTGTAATGACTTTGAAAATGATTTGAATAGCCTCGTCCTAGCACGTGCGATATTTTTTAACATTTAGGGGCTACTTAATAAAAGTTTAATAATTTTCTTCATTTTTCATATGTTAACCCATCAATTTTGGTGGTATGTCTTTCGATCAATTTTTTTGCAAAATAGTCCATAATAACTTGAAAAGTAATTTCAATAATCTCGACCTGATCTGCACTGCGTTTTTTAGCATTTAAAAATCACTCAATAAAGAATATTTTTTCTATTTTATGTGTTAACCCATAAATATTCTATGATATGACTTGCAATTAATATTTCTACGAAATCTAAATTTATCAAAAACCTAGTAAATTTTCTTTCCTTGTAATGATAATTTAAGTAATCTTTAACACTATTAGTATATATAACTTGTATGTCAATTTTTTATTGCCAATTTAGGTGTGACTTCATAATAAAAAGTTGTAACTCGTGTTTGTTTATTTGGAAAAGTTGAATACTTCTTAGGTAGGGGTTGGATCTTGGCTAGTGGAATTATGACCAAAGTGTTAAAGTATACATGTAATATATATGGCATCAAAAAAGAGCATTTCCTCAACCAAAGGAGGATACCATATATGGAGAATAAAGAATTGATTCAAAAAAAGTATTATACAGTAACTTATAGACATGCAGCCACCTTTAACTTTTGAGTAATAAGAACCTTCTTTACAAAATTTTGGTAATCTGAAAATTCATAGTTGGTAAAGTTCAGTTCACCCTTTTTGATAAAATAAGACTCGAATATACATATATGTGATCAGAAATGGCTCTACAAAATGGCTTGAATGGAAAAAGTCCTCGTTAGGTTACCTGCTACTCATCTGGTGCATCAGTTTCAGTTTTCTCATGCCGAATGATTCGACATTTAGGAACCATTTTTTCCAGCATAGATGTTCCTTTGAAGGTAATCAATTGCCAACAGGTTTTTTTGTAGCTGGCAAGCTGCAATGTAAAACAGTCGCTTAGAAGAAGAAGAAAGAAAGGATGATCGTTGAGAAATCGAGGGAAGATAACAGATGTGCACACATACCAGATCTGGTGGTATCTCTTTGAATCCGAATTTCTCGGTCCATATTGACATTGCTTCAACAGCAGAAGGGAGTACAAATCTTCTTACATTCAAAAATGCGAGCAATTTCTCTATGCAGGAGAGAAGCAACTGAAAGAAACCCTGAAAACATTTAAAGCATACATTCTAACTCGAACATTTCAAGGAACAATAGATGAAGAAATATCGCTCATAAGATGTACTATATCACTATTTCTAATAAGCAAGAACAATGCTTTCCCATAAAAGCATCATATCAGAATTCACAATCATCTGGCCAACATGAAAATGTAAGATGCATTATGCTCCAATCAATGTTCTCCATCATGGCAAAATATGAAATAGGATTCGAGTGGATGTTAAAGGACATCAAAGTTTAGATCTAATTGTCCAGCAGAGAAAAAATTCTGGGAATGGCCAGTACATTTTAGAGGATGTAGTGCCTCTACCACAGTTTTTAACAAATTCGTGATATCTACATCTGTTGGGTTAAATATGGTCAACCAGGAAAATTATGTGAAAACAATGACCCAGTCAGTCAACCAACCTTCTTTTTGATAAGTTGCTTACTTCAAATTTTAAAAGCCAAAACAAAGTATAAATTAGGCAATACATTCCACATTTGGACCTTTCAGTATGTATATCTAAACCAATCAAGTATTGAACGGAATTTAAGGAGTACGTGACACAGGTAAAGCAATAAAAATTGAGAGAGTCGTCTGATAGGAAATAAATGGAACCATTTTCCTGAACAGTTATACAGCTTTACCTGGCCCTGGCTACCAATACGTGTTGCAACAAGAGGAAGCTCTGCCATATCCTGGCCAAAAATACGGAGGATCCCTGCTGATACTACTATTGAGCTGCACGATAACCAAATAGCCTCATAAGCTAAGGAAAATGTGCTTAAAAATGAGAAATTTCAAATGATACAAATTGCAACACATTTCTTACTTCACTGTCAATATAGCACAGTACATGCCCCCAAAGTCTTGGCCCCTGATATTCCTTCTGCAAGGAGAAGAACAAACATCATCGATAGCAACACAATGGCAAGATGAATGTAAATCCACCTAACTCAGCATAATAAAGAAGAAATTTACCCATAGACCATGGATGGAATGAAATCACGTCCAGTTGCTGAATCAACAATAGGATCAAAGCAATCCTGAAAAGTCAAGATGGTGATGATGATTCTAACTTTTCCACTTGTTTTTCATTGGAAAAATGAAAGATACAATCTAAAAATAGTTTTAGAACCTGTTAAGGAAACAGAGAAAATCTAAAATGAACTAACCAAAAACATCACAGAATATGAAAATCACAAACCTCTGCGTGAGCATACAAGAAAAGAAAATGATGAAATAACATTAAGAGAACATTAAATTGATTCGGACTACAAAGTGAAATAACAACAACATACCCAATGGAATCCCACAAGTGGGGTCTGGGGAGGGTAGAATGTAGGCAGACCTTAATGTTAATGATGAAATAACATTAAGAGAACATTAAATTCATTCGGACTACAAAGTGAAACAGCAGGTAAAATTCCAAGAAAGAATGTTACCATGAAATATAGCTATGACTAGTCTGTTTCGCATGATTAGCAAATTGTTTGAAGCACCGATATTCATTTCTTAAAATTAAGCTTAATTTGGCCGCATAAAAATCACAAAACCAAAAGTTAAGAACTGATGCAAGAGCATAACTGATCCCCATTCAACAAACCCATCCCATCTAGATAAGTTGGAGACTAAACAGTCTTTAAGTAACATCACACAGTCAACATGGTTATCATAGCCTAGGTCTGCTCACCGAAAGTTTGGACAAAAAACATTCAGGGTTAATGCTTACATGGAAGATTGAAACAGCTTCTGCTAATAACACTCTGGTTTCACGAGAAGTAATTTTGCCACTTATAAGTCTCCACCTCACATCAAGATCACCAACAAAATCCATACGTTTTTCCTTTAGCTTCATCCTTACAGCACCCAGGCAAGATTCTGACAGCTTCTCCTCTCCCGAGTTCAGCGAATTTTGCAGTGCAGAATAGATCCTCTTGCAATCCACACAGCAGAACCATTTTCCTTTAGGCAACTCCTGTGATGCAAGTTGAACTAAATTTTAACTTGAGAATCCAAAAAAATATAATTTTAAAAAGGAAAAAAACAAGAGAAAAAAAAGGGGGGGATGAAATAAAATAAAAGAGCAAGAATCTTGGACAAAGAAAGGAGATCTTACAAGAAATTATCCTAAAATGCAAATGGACTAACCTTTAAATCTGCTATCTTGCGTTTCTTCAAGCAGCCAACATGATATTCCTTCTCACACTGGATATGAAAGGTAGTAAAACACTTTAATCATATAACTTGGTCGAATAAGGCAGTTACAAAAAATGTAGATGAAATACCTGGTCACAAAGAATAACCGTGCGAGGACCAAATCCAGACTTACTAAAATCGTAACACCTGTATACGAGAACATGCATTCAATCATACTACAAAAACTAAGACATTAGACTTTGAACAACTTCACAAAGCAGACAAGTACCTGCATAAAGCACATGCTATAACTTCTGCCTCTTCTGGGTTCTTGACAACACGATTGCAACGTCTAGTTATTTGCTCCATGGGATCAATACCAGAAATCCTCCCAGCAGCAATAGCATTTGCATTGTACTCCACAAACTTCTCCCTCTGAAACTTGTTTTCACAATACTTACAGTACCATTTACCACGGGGAACAGCCGACAATGATGCACACTCTGCATATACAATTGAAAACGCGCATTAATGCCACTTTAAATGGAATATTGAAATCTTAACAACAGAGCAGAAAGAAAGAAAAAAGAAACAAAATAGAGAGGCAAGTCAGAAATTTTCACAAAACCAACCCATAGCTATGTACTGCTCACCTGTATGGAGACACAGCTCATTTCTCATTATGGGCAAATATAGAGGATTAAGTAGGCAACTATTGGTGCCTTAATTTTTTCTTTCTTTTATTTTTATAGATGAACAGTCACTTGTACCCAAGCCTTGATGCGCAGAATTACCATGTGCTTTGTGGAGAGGGGAGCAGCTACTTGGACACCACCATCATTTTTTTAAAAAATAAGTAACAGCCATGTGCAATTATAGATTTTATTTAATCTCTTTTGCTTATATTACTCATGCCTCTCTAGTCCCCTCCCCCTTGGGGTGGGGTGGGGTGGGGGGTAGTGGGGTGAGGATGAGGGCATGTCCCATTGACTAACTCGGTGATGTAATGTGAAACCACAAATTTGTGAGCAGTTGTCGTAAACTGACCTAACACACCTCCCCACCACCACAATTAGAGATGATAATATCTTTTCTTTATCTCTTTTGCCTATCTTACTCATCCTCACTAGCTCCTCCCCTCCTCCCTCTCCTTGGGGGAAGGATAGTGGAGCGAGGACGGGGGTTGTGTCCCAATGTCTAACTCGGTGCTCCAGTGCCAGACAACGAATTTGTGAGCAGTTGTTATTAACTGGCCCAACACACCTCCTCTACCCCCACCCCCACCCCCCTCCAAATCATAATAAAGAGAGAGAAAAAAAGCTAATCAACACATGGGGTGAGGACACAGAACCTGATGGTCTTGATCATCAAACAGGGAAAAAAATGCACAAAAGAAAGTGTGGGGGGAAATATCAAGGCCCTGCAACTCTAACCTTTATGGAAGGCCCTTGGACATCCATCACAAAGCACCAGTATTCCACCATCTGCGCATATGATGCACAGATCATCACTATTTTTGACAGAAGACTTGCGACCTCTCAATAGGGACATAGCAAGTTCATGCAGAGACACTCCATCTGAAGTGTAAATGTATCCATAGCTGCAGAGACATGAGACAATGTCAAACATCTAAATGGGAATGTGTCCGCAGAACTAGGTAAGCTAACAGCTAAAGAGGATAAATATCCCTCAAAAGACAGCTAAACAGAAGAATGACACTGACGGTTTTTTGCGAGACGCCCAACCTGCATGAGCTTCAAATTGTGATGGACTAACCTAACCACGACAGGAAAGCAATCATTATGTCTTACATTACAGTTAAGAACCCTCCACAAAGAACCAAGGTTTTGATTTTTTGGTAGAATTATGCAAGCTACAAAATTGTACCTCAGAATTGCAGCAAGAACAAAATATACCAGATCCCTGCTTATAACCGACGAGCAGTTTCTGCCAGAATAAATGAGCAAATAACAAATATGTCAACAAACCATATTTAGCATCTAGCACTTATAATATGTCTCAACTACTACAAAAAAGGTAGAAAAGGGAATGCTTGGTACCTTTCCACGAGAATAATAAGCTACTTCAGTCCCATCGGGCAGTCCACCTTCCTCAAAAACCAACCAATGCATTTTCTGATCCCTAAATGCAACGACATTGACTATAAGAATTGTGCTGACAGATGAAATCTAGAATAAGAAAAATGTCAGAGGAATGGTACCAACTTCTTTGTAATTTTCCATTGGGTCCTAGAGTGTACTGAAACACCAAGAGAACCAATTTTCGAGGAATTTGAAGCTGCAATGGATTTCGACAATCTGAATTAAAGAATACAGGCACCATACAAGTGAGAGGTAATATATCATACAGAATATAGGTACCATACAAGTGAGAGGTAATTTATCATATAAAAGAAAATTAGGGGCAATTGACTAGCCAAAAATTCACGAACGTTTTTGAGATCTTGCTTTGCATTTCATCGCTGAAAGACTTGCACACTGTAGCAGCTCCATTTGAATGAGGAGAAAGAACTGGATCAGATAACCTTGATGGTTCCAAATAAAGTGTGTAAGACAAGGATGGCAAAGTTTTGTATTTTTACCAAGATCATTTGATGTAGCAGACAAAGCAAAAGTGCAAATATCAAATAGAGAAACATTGAAGAACATAACGCACCTGTTTGGTGTCTTCAACTGATCCTTCCTTCCTGAGATTATGTGCGCTGAAGATATTCTGGGGGACTTTTTCCTTGAACATATTTCCACAGCCCTTACAGCAATAATAGGACATCATTATTATATGTTTGCTAAACCATTTAGTCATGTCGAAAAAAGTACACAGCGAGTGAAATCAAGCAGAACTTGGAAAAGATACCAACTTTTTCTTTTTTCTTCCTCTGCTCCTATTCACTGAAGTATCTGACGCAGTTGAAGTTTCACAAGAACTTGTGTTCAGAACAGGCTCAAATACCCTAATTTTGCAAAAACAAAATTAGCAGTAATAACAAAAGCAGAGACTACTGAGAGCTTCTGACTATGCAAACACATCTATACAAACTAAAAAGTAGTATAAATTATTGCATGACCATTCGTTAAAGGATATCAACTAATGCTTACATGGAAAAACCATAAATTCAACTCTTGAAAATATATCAATAACAAGGACACGTGAGATGTGACAAAGAGTCAATTGTTAGTGCAATAAATAGTGTTAAATCCATGCTGCTTGTCCAAAAGAATGATAAATAGCTTTAAGTTCATGACAAGCACCAATTTGATTCCATTTACCAGAAGCATTATTGTATTAAATCCAGAAAGCCAACTGAGAGCACTCATGCCAAATACATTCTTAAAACTCCATGCCCAGTCAAACTAAGAGTCTAAGACACATTAAATAAAAGTAATGGAGTATAAGAAGATTAGAGTCCAGTGAAGCACCCAAAAGTATAAAAAATATAATCATAAGCTTATTTTCAACCAAAACATACCCAGCTTCAACTTTTATGGACCGAGTTGGCGTGCCTTGTGATCTTAAAGAGACTATGCAAGAATCGCAAATTTGGTCAATTTTTCCAACTGAAGTTGCAGCAAAAGAGCCTGGCCACCATGAAAAATCAAGAAAGATCATTAGTGTACTTGGGAAAAAATATGTCACCATATTCAAGTTCACATAAGAAAGCTCACCGTTGCAATTACGACATATGATATTTTCCTTCACAGGAATTGGACCAATGAAGCTCCGAATTGTAGCTTCTAATTTCTTCAAAGAACCTTTCCTACACTCTTTGACCACATCCAGGAGACTCTTTCCATTTTCCAGGCAGATATATTGTGATGCACGTCTATATGTTTTGCATGCATGGATCTCAAATTTGCCAGGAGGAACAACCTAAAAGAACCAAAATTTGTATAAAACTTAAAGTCATACAGTGAGTTAATGGAATGTCAAGAACCAAACAACTTAACGGCGTCAACAGCAAAAGAGAAACATAAATAACAAATACTAACCCTGGCACCCTTGCACTGATCACAAGAACATAGAATTCCAATATCTTTGACTGTTCCCCTCAGTGGAATTCCCTAAATTAAGACAACTTTAGCCTTTGGAATAAGACAAAAAATACTCAATTTCATGACCATATTTAAAAATCAGTCCAATCTGGATGAGGAACAATTAATCAGAAAAGCTAGATAAGCTTATCGAAACTGCACAGCAAGCTAAATGATGTAGCTAACTGCAATAACAAAACCAGGTAACAACCTCACAGTCGATGCTTCTTTACTGTTTTCAACTCGTTTGACTCCCACTGATGTTCAAGCTATAACTCTATAAACAGAGTATGGTCAATATACATTGTTTTCTACATTCACATCGCATAATATAAACTGGCTCAATGGTTCTCCCATACCTATCCAGCAAGAAAAAAGGCTGACCACAGGGCAACACCAAAAATTTCTTTCTACACATAGGGTGTTTCCAGTCTCTTTTCTTGGGGGGGGAATAACTATCAGAGGCAGATCCAGAATTTAAATTTATGGGTTCCTACAATAACCTAACTTAGTGTATAAAATAAACTAGGTTAAGAATCAATATTTATAAATATTTAGTAAATTCCTTAATATATTTACAGGGTCTAAATAAAAGCTACAGGATCCGTCAACCTGCAAGTTGTTATGTGGATCCGCCACAGATAACGGTAGCGCATGAGCCCTGCCTTACATGCACTCGACTAATTTTACGAGGTACTTGCTACCTCCGCCAGCCCAGGGACCAGGTAACTCTGCTATGGCAGGGACTGGGTAGTCCACCAAGGCTTGGACCATTTTTCTGTCAATAATGAATATGTATGTGGCTCTCTGTAAAAGCTACTATTTAGCCTCTGTCAAAATCATATGTAACCAGTCTGCTCTATCCAGCTCCAAATCAATAGAAATATAGCATAGTTAATTATAATGTAATGGCATTTTCATGCAAGAGTTAATACGTAAGAAGGGGGAAAAAAGAACATTACCCTCTTGCCACCATTATAAAAAACTGGATAGCCCTCGAGCAAACCAGTCGCAAAAAGCTCCTTAACTGTAGTAGGCCTTCCTGTAATCGAAATATTCTTCGATGTTTCCATTTCTGATTCTATTGCACCATTACTAGACGTGATCAATTTCCCATCCAACACTTCCAAATTCTCATTCGACATAACCAGAGGCTCCACATTCAGCTTCAAAACCGACCTGGTAAGCCTCCTCCCAGCAACAGTAGCACAGTCCACTGTCAATGTTGACTCCTCTTTGACTTCAACCTCCACCATTTCCTTCACACCCTCCGTTTCATCCTTAATTACAACTTTACCACCTGAATTACACTCCACATCAGTCGATTCTCCGCCGTCAACATTGGCCGCTCTCTTCAACCTCTTGTTCCTCCTATACACAACGACTCCATTCCTATCACGATCCTTACCCGAAGCAACTTCCTCGAACCGAACGCCATGAACCGAACCGTTTGATTTCGGTTCAACGCAACAACGATCACCGGTACCAATACCAATTCCGGTTTTGAGAACCGGAGAGTCCGGCAACGACTGCGAGTCGTCACGGTTAATCGGCGCCGTCATCGGAGTTGACGATGAACTCAGAAAAACGGGAGAAAGCGAGCTATGGATCTGAGGAAAAGGGAGGATTTGTTAAGATGAATGAGAATTTGAGTGAAACTGAAACCCTTCAGAGGAATTTGTGAGCAGAGACGGAGCATTGGGGTGGAGTGGGCTGATTAAAGTGGGGTGGGTGGGGTTAAGGGAGCCAGAGAAAGCGTGAAAAATGTGAAAATCCATATTATATTATATAACTAGTTTCACGAGCGTGTCTCTCGCACGTTAACTTTGACTATTATAAATATTTAAAGATAATAAAAAAAATATTTTAAAATATTATTTAACTTATCAAAGATATGACTATTGATAGGAGGATGTGAAAATCATGAATTAGGGTAGAAGAATTCTTTGGGTAAGAATTTAATCAATAATCTTCTCCATTTAATTTTTATTATGTTTATTATATAAAATACTTTATATTATTAATATGATAATAAAAAAATAGTAAAAAGACAATTTTGTCTAAAGAAAAATTATTTTAATGAAGGGCAAAAAGTTCAATCAATATTTCTAAAAGTCTTCACATTTTTAATATAATATAGATATAAAAAAATTTGTGTTCCATGCCCGTATTGATTACCGATTAATTCAAATTTCGTGTCACATTGAATTTTGTTCAAGAAAAAGTGATTTTACTAAGAATTTTTTCATATGAAAACAAGAGAAAAAATAAATAAGATGGAGTTAAATTCTTTCTCCATCTTATATTAATTGTTACATTTTTCTATTGATCTTTAAAAAATTATAATTAAGAATTCTTTTTACTAAATTTTTTTCATGAGTAATTAAGAGTGAATAGAAAATAATTCGTTACTACTTATTTTTAATATATATATATATATATATATATATATATATATCGCTTATGTTAATGTTTTGTTATTGTTGTTCTTCTTTTGTTTATTATTTATATAGAGAGAGAGCGGGGAGGGGGGGAGGAGAGAGAAGGAGGTGGAGATGTTGAACTTCGTTTGTCTATTTATCCATATTTTAGATTTTTCTAATGAAAATTCTAATTTCGTCACTATTTAATAAAAATAAAGTTATTATGCACTATTTTAACTATGTTAATGTTTAATGTTATTGATATTTATTATATTTTGATTTTGTCAATTAATAAATATTTTAAAATGATATTTTTAATAATGTTGACGACTAATATAAAAAAAAAGTGAGTACATAATGAGTAGAATTATTATACTGAGGAAAATTTTGTAGAAGCACTTTCATCATTTGTGTACTTGAGAAAAATTCAAAATTAGCCTTGATTAATTTATGACTTGAGAAAACTAATGTTTGTGTAAAACATTCCAAATAATACTTCTAGTATGGTATAATATGATCTATTTTAATTCAAGCTTATAAGTTTCCTCACAAGTATCTTATACTAATGTGAGTTTTTATTCGTACACTTAACAATAAATTTTTTTTCAATTAAATTTTCAGATGATTCTTCGTCTTGTATAAGCTTATAAAATTTGACTTTTATACTCATGATATTTGATATTTTGTTAACATGTTACTAAAATGGTGAGCAAATATAGTTCGTGAAAGATTATTCTTTCAGGCAATGTTAGACTCTCATCTAATATTTGTTATTATGTTCAAAATTTAGATTGTATAACGTTTTCTTTTAAAATTTAGACCATAGACGAATATTATATTGAATACATCTTAAAATGTTAGTCAATATTTATATAGTTTGATTTTAAAAATGAAACTGTCACAATTAAAATGGAAGTAGGTTTCACTCTCATTCAAACTTGTTAACACTTCTTATGGTTCATTATTATTGTTCTTTGGTTATTAAGTGAGACAATTTACTTTTCCAAAGTAAGGAATAGGAGTAGGGATTTAGCTTAATGAAGTAATTAACATCAAATCAATTGTTCCAATTAAGGCATGAAGTAATAATTAATATTACCTAGATAATGACCACCTTGTATTGTATTTATTCTTGAAAATTTGATTGTGCAAAGATGTTTTTTGGCACTAGCTTGAATGGCATCCAATGTCACATTAACAATGTATTTCAAAGATACTTTATCCTCCAATAAAAAAATAATAGAAGAAAATTATTTTTAAGTATAAGTAGACATCATCTTTTTTTTTCCCTAACATGTATATTGTGACGGAAAGATAAGTATCTCTCGATCATTGATTAAATGTTTGATAGTTGGGAATGAAATCACATTTGGTAGGAAGACATGTTTTAATGAACTTTTCAACGCGAATTTAGATCAGTTAAGACTCAAATAGATGGAATTTCTCAGCGTAAATACAAATTAGTCAAACTTCATCAAGCAGGTATCGAATATCAAATGAAAAACCTAGCCAACCACCAATTATTCATACAAGTTACTATATCTCATATCACAAATGGAGTACAAACTTCATACATCATTCCAACAACCTTTCTTGCTTTCCTATTTAGGAAACATAATGCTTTAATTTAAACAACACACACTCAAGCATTAATACAACACTAAACCATTATTCTTGCCATATTAGGCCTAATACACAATATTAAGTTGCTTACAAACACTTGCAACATTTAGTAAAAGAACACAATGTAAACCAAGTAAAGAACAAGATTAGCATACATAATCTACCTTGCCTTTGAGATAATTTTCTTCTTTTAACTACTATAATTAAATTCTTAGAGCCAATCAAGAGACTCAAATGCCAAAGGATATAGAAGTTGCCCTTACTTAACCACCACACCATGAAGAACATGTCAATTACCTTACACCATGGGACTAATCAAGATTAATCTTCATGAATGCATGATAAATAATAGCCACCAAACACCATCACCAAAACCATCTTTTGCGGCAACCTTTTTATTTTTTTCATGATCTGACGATCTCAATAGTTTTTCCTTTTCCTCCATCGAACGAAAATTATGATAAACTACACTCTCGAGTGTTTGAAACTTATTTATGATGGAATAATATTGGTGATGTTTATGAAGGCAAATATAAGAGTGAATTGGTGACTTAAGTAGGGAGAATGTGATCACTTTTGGGTGAAGGAAGAACAAAAAACTAAAGTAGGAAAAAAGAGTAAAAATAGGAGGTGTGGGTTGGCAAGTTTAGAATCTTACAAGGGATATGCCATTGGTACCTCTCACAATATCACAAAAATGTTAGTATATATTTCTTTTAATGGACTCATATTCCTTTCCCACCCTTGAATATTTATATTGTCTTTTCTTTACTTTTTTGTACCTAGCACTGTTTTATTTACAAAAACACATACATCTTTTGTTGGTTAATTTATTACAATTATATATTATAAGACGATGAAATTATCTGTAACACTTGATAAAATTATCAAAATATTTTTAAAAGAGAGGTATGTGTGTACCGCATCTTCTCATGCTCAGATGGTAAATTCAAGGCCGGATTTGCGATCAGCACGAAAAATTGAATGAGAAAAATGGTCTCGGTTGATTTATAGAGCAACCAGATCAAAAGATAATTTATTGGTCCGAAAAGAAAAACAGTGTCGGTGTGCGACAGAGGCACGTCGCGCCTCTTTAGTGGACCCAAACTTATTTTTTTTAAAAAAAAATCGACGGGCTTGAAAAACTCGTTCGGAAAATTTTCAGAGAAAAATACACTTGTACGCGATCAGTCTGCATCGTGGACTAGGTTATTCTGAAAAAATTTCTAAAGTTTGTGAGGGGCATTCCGAACAATTCCCAACCCCTCCTAAACTCAATACACGATCAAATTAGGTCGTTTGAACGTAAAAATGGTCTAACACCTCATTCTAAGTCCTTTCTAAACAATTGGACAAGACTAGGGCTTGAGAGAAGAGGAGAAGAGCGCAAGATTGAAGAATTTAAGGGAGAATTCTTGTAGGTGATTGTTGATAGCTTCATCCCAGGTATATAAGGCTAAACTAAATGTATGAGATTGTTCTCTTATGTGCCCCATAGATGGTCATAAAAGAATTGATAGTCTAATGAGTCTACATACCTGATTCTTGATGGTTTTTCTTGAAAATTATATTAATTACATGTATTTTTCCTATGTTGATGATCATCATAAACTTGTTTTCTTAACTTGAATGTTTTTCATGAGATATTGTAGAACCCTACGTGATTATTTTTGAAAGCATGCATGACTGAACTTGGAGATTGAGTCTAAAGCCTTGATTTGAGAATGTCGATTATGATTGTGATGTGAGAACGATGATGAATTGATAGAACTTGATAGTCCTGTGAGTCTCCATAAATGAACTCTCATGAATTATTTATTCTATTGTTCCCTAAGATTGTTCTAAGCCTTGAGCTATTGATTGAGATGTTGATTGATGAGATGATTAGAGTCTCTATGAGACTGATTGAATGGCAGTGCCTCTATGAGGCTGATTTGAGATGAGTTGATTGGATTGATTGTCTTATGAGCATTGAGTCTTGGGAGAAGTATCGAGCACTGAAAGAGTAAGAGTTAATCCAACTCGCACTCGTCAAACTACGTGGCCAAGCTTAGATGAGGATTAGAACCATAACATTACATTGTGGTTCCCTCTTGAGAGAGTCCCTGAAAAAATAGAGGACTTGTCGATTGCAGTTTCCCTAAAGGATTTGATTCGTTCCCTACCTGACAAATACAAAACAACTATGGCAATAACAGCGGCTTGTTGTACAATCACTGGTTCATAAGTGATTGTTGTCGGATAAGAAAAACTCCCAGAAAGTTCCTACCTTGAGTACGCTGAGTTGAGATGAGATGTGATGAGATGAGTTCCTTTGAGATGAGTCTGATTTGATTGATGAGGTTGATTGGTTGATGGGTCACTTGTCTACTCTTTATTCTTGCTTTAGATAGACATTTGACATATTGATTGTGTACTATTCTGAGTTGACGTGGGTCTATATTATTCTACATGTTTCTGTTTCATTCAGCTATTTTATATGTCGTACATTCCATGTACTGACACCACTCGGTGTTGCATCATTTTATGATGTAGATAAAGGGATTAGAGATCGTCAATAGGTGCACCGTTGAGGATTCGAGATGTTCAGCTGATTGGTAAGCCTCCCCTACTCCGGAAGAGTCACTACCTTTATTTCATCTTGCTTTAGAGTTAGACTAGACTAGCTTTATTTTGATTGAGGTAGTTATGGGTCTGTCATTGACACCACTTGATAATGATAGAGGCTTCATAGACTAGAGTTGGATGTTGATTGTTAAGATTGTGAGCTAGTTCTATCTACTAACCTTTTATTATTATATTATTTTGAGAACTAGATGAGACATGTCCCTTTATTTTCCTTAGTCTTCTGATGATTGCCTTGAGTTATTTGATTGAATAAATGTGACAAGGTCAAATGATTCGCTTGGGGACTAGCAATAGTCTCTAGGTGCCGGCCACGTCTAGGGTACCTTCCCGGGGCGTGACATCATCATTCACATAGCTGAATTAAAAAAAACCTCGATCATTAATCAAAGATTTTGATGAGTTTGGGACTTAGAAATGAAGAAGCTAGAAAGTATTTGTCAGTCCAATAAACTTAGCATATCTTTTGGTTAAACTATTCTTTTTTCTAGAAACTCTCACGAAGAACTGTAATTGGGACAAATGCATATATATTTGATAGTATAAGTTTATCGAATCAATAGTTTTGGCTCAAACAATATATATGTGTTAAACAATTCATTAAGTACAAAAAATAATAGAATTAAAATTCACTAAACAAAATAGACTATGGTACAAATCACAACTCGAATCTATTAGGTAATTAAAATAACATAGACCGGGTAAATAAAATATTACGAAATTAACAAGTAGAGTCGCCGAATTCAACCAAACCTCTTTCATCAAAAAACTATATTGTGCCAATTGAATAAGAATAATCTTTTTAAATTATACCTAAGTTGTTGAATCACCTTGACATAACGAAAAATTCAAGTATAATGATAAAAAAGTTCAAAGGTCCGACAATTATTTTTAAATTTTGTCATAGAAATTTCTGATTCTGTCACTAGCTATATCTATGCATGTCTCTTTACCTAAATGTTGAATAGATTTTTTAATTTTTTTGGGAAACAAAAAAGTTTTTTTTTTTAGGTGACTAAAGTACTACTATCAATTATTAGCACTTTTTTTTTTAAAAAAAAAATTAATGAAACTTGTACTAATATATACTTTAATTTGATTGCGTAATGTTCTTATAGCTAGTGAGAGTCTTGATCTTGATGATTCATAATTTCATATAGTATATTTGGCCAATGGCTAATGGGTCAAAGTTTTTTTTTTTGCTTTTATAAAATCAAATTGTATTTATTTATATAAAATTAACTTCTTTACATATTGAGGAAATCTTATAGACACATGCATCTATATTTGTTAGTTTAATTTGATGACGTGAAGGAAAGTAAACATACCTAGTATAGAATCACATATTTAGATAATGACGGAATTAAAAATTTTATTAAGAAGGTTTAAAACTATAAAAAAAAAATTTAATATTTAATATGTATATATAAAATATAATTTTAATTATATATATACTATATAATTTTTTATCGAAAAGAATTCAAATAAGTCATCTTACTCCTACCTGGTTTCACCCCACTTGCAATCATCCTAATTAGTTTGTATAACTCCTATATGTGTTTTAAAGAGTGTTATATAGTCCGATATACTATATGTGTTTTAAAGAGTGTTATATAGTCCGATATAGTTATGGAATTTTTCGATAATTCTTATTAATTTATCGCTAAAAAGCTCCTAAATTAATTGAATTTTCTTTTAATTTATAGCTAAATGAAATCAACAAGATATTTTTGTTGTTTAGTTATGAAGATTTATTAGCCTCTAATACTTTGTTTCTGATAGTGATTATGGTAAAATGATAAATACCATATATTATCATTATTTAAAGGTTTAGGATTCAAGCTTTCGATAAAAATTGCATATATCATCAATTTTTTTCATTTTCAAACAATTATATGTTTGTCCTCTTTATGCATGACACATCATTTCAACTAATGTTTAGAAGATGGCCAACCATCAAATACTCATAAGTCATCTCAAATAACAAACTTCATACATATATATATATATATATACGTATAAATACTTAGAGTTAGGATTTTCATTAAAAAGTTCAAAATATACAAAAATAAATACATAAAAAAACTGAAGAGGATTCAACATCGAATCTGCTATATATACATAAGAATAATTTTAATCATATATAAACAGTGTAATTTTTCGTCGAATGAGATTTTGATGAACCCCTCTTGGCTCTACCTAGCTCTGCACCAACAATATATATATAAGTAATATTTTACCTTCTATCAAGTTACTTTGAGAAAAACTACGTGTAAATCTCTTTAAAATATAGAATTTATAATTTTAAAAGTCCAACAAGTTATATTTATAACAATGTATATATAAAAAACAAATCATATCAAGAAAATACACTCAAACATTAATACAACACTAAATTAAACCATTATTTTTGCCATAGGCCTACTACATAATAACATTCATTAAGTAGCTTACAAACACAAGTAAAATACTAATCAAGATTAATCTTCATGACTAATCAAGATTAGCATAATCTGCCTTGCTTAGAATTTACTACAATTTAATTCCTAGAGCCCATCAAGAGACTCAAATGCCAAAGGATATAGAAGTTGCCCTTAATTTTCACCAGAAAATTAAATCACCACCATAATCATCCAATTACTTTGCCACCATGGGACTAATCAAGATTAATCTTCATGACTAATCAAGATTCCCTATGAATGATAATAGGACCCCCCCCCCCACCCCACCCCAACACACCATCTATTGCCACCACCATTTTGTTATCTTCATCTGATGGTTCAGTCTTTTCTGTTTACGTAGTATTCTTCCTCTTCCTCTTCCTCTTCCTCTTCCTCCATCGAACGAAAATCACAACAAATCAAGAAAACTACTTGCACCTATACTAGGGTACTTTGATTAAATTTTGAAGATGGGAATATTAGTGATGTTCATGAAGGCAAATATAAAGAGTGAATTGAAGGTGACTTAAGTTGGGAGGTTGTGATCACTTTTAGGTAAAAAAAAAAAAAAAACGAAAGCAGAAAAAAAGAGTAAAAATTGAGGGGTTGGTTGGAAAGTTTAGAATCTTATTAGGGATATGCCATTGGTATACCTCTTGCATCACCAAATAAATAAATAAATAAATAAATAAAACAAATAAATAAATAAAATAGAAATGTTGTTTCTTTTAATGGCCTCATATTCCTTTCCCACCCTTGAACTTTTTTATATTGTCATGCTTTACTTTTTTGTACCTAGTTCTATTTTAATTATTAATTATATAAACCATGTAAAATATTTAACATTTAATTTATTATATTGTAAGACTATGAAATCATCATTCACGTGGAGGGATTTAGAAAACTAAAAAAAAGTATTAGAAACTCTATATGTTTTACTATATTATAAGAGGGAGTGCACCTGCTCTCAAGCAGGCAGCAGGTCGACATGTTTGTTTGAGCAGCTTGAGGGTGTATCTGTAATTTTTTGTGATTTTTTCATTTTAATTTTTTTTATTTTTAATGTTAAAAAATACTGTTAATCGTGATAATTAAAGTTACTCAGGCAGATAGCGGGTCGAGCAGCTTGAGGGTATACCCGTAATTTATTATCGTTCTTCTGTTGTAATTTGTCTTATTTTTAGTGTTAAAAAATGTTATTAATCATGATAACTAGGTTGGCATGCCTACTTGAGCAGCCCGAGGGTATATCCGTAATTTTTTATGATCCTTTTGTTATAATTTGTTTGTCTTATTTTTAGTGTTAAAAAATACTACTAATAGATAGAATTTAAAGAGTTCAGTAAAAGTTTAATATAATTTTTAAATATTTTAAATTATTAATATGTGGCGTAATATTTTAAATTATTAAAAAATGAACTCTTTATTCATTAATCAAGTAATAGAAAATATTTTCTATTGCCAACTAAACATGAGAAAATGAGTTAGAAATTACACCGTAGAAAAAAAAAGAAAAAAGCTTTTTTCAGGTGACATAAGCAATACGATAAATTAGTACTAAAATAAACTTTAATTTGATTATATAATGCTCTTTGTAAAGTGAGAGTCTTGATTTTTGATGATTCATATGGTACATCTAGCCAATGGTGTTGATTATATCATTTAACTTCTTGAGAAAATCTTTGACACATGTATGCACATTTGTGAGTTTGATGACTTTTTCTTTTTCCAATGTCTTAGTACCCTAGGTTTGGATTCGTGCATTGCAAAATTTATTTTTGAACATCGCTTTCAATATAATTTTTTTCATTCTCAAAACTCGAAGTGAACATATTTAGATTTCACATATCAATGGGTTTTCCTTTTTTTTTTTTTGTAGTTCCCTTTTAAATAATTTCTTTTGATATTCAAAATTTTCTGATTCGATTAATTTGAATTTGGGTTGCATGGACTCACTGTGACGGTAATATGGTAGATTCCAAGATTCATAATTCACTGATCCAACTAATTTAAAATTCATACCAAAGACTCACTAAGGCAGGAAAATGTTGAAAGTTTGCGTTCAATATTCAAAATCACTCATTCGACTAATCCAAATTTGTCTCATCAACTCACTAAAATGATAGTACTACAACAACAACATACCCAGTGGAATCCCACAAGTGAGGTTTGGGGAGAGTAAAATGTATGCAGATCTTACCACTACCTCATAGAAGTAGAGAGGTTGTTTTCTGGGAACCCTCGTCTCAAAAACTCATAAGCAGAATAAGTTAGATATGACAAAAAGGAAAGAAAAGGGAACAGAAAGAACGACTATTAACGAAAAACATATGTCAATATGTAACACACATATGACAAATAATGACAACACATGATATAAAACACGTCTACTCCTGCTACTTTACTATACCTCAAGGCCACATCCACCTAACCCTACCAACCAATTAGTCTGTTACTCTAATTCGCAACCTCCACTCATTGCTAAACTCACTAAAATGATAGTATAATATTGAATGTTTAGACATTCAGTATTTAGAATTCACTAATCCGATTAATTTGAATTTAGCAATGAGTGCTAAGGCGTTCAGTATGCAGAATTCATTACTCCGATTAATTATATTTTCTTTAGTAATGAATGTAAAGAAATTTTTGAAGTATTAGAAATTTGTTGATCTGATAAATCTATTTTTGTATCACATTGATTACAATTCAGTAAAGAGGTAAAACGCTCTCTACCAAGATGACGTAATTATGGAAACTTTTGGAGCATTACTTAGAGAATAATACTTAGATGCCCAAAAAAACAAAAGCAATCAAATATTCCCACAGTACAATAATTTAATACTTACATTAATATATTCACTCAAATATCCCTTTTTTTTTTCTTTTTAAATAATTGTTTTTTGTTTTTGCTTTGTGCTTGTGGCTAAATCTTTACATCAATAGCCAGCATATAATTCAGCACATTCAATGGCATATTCAGAGGAAATGTTTTCTTTATTAATGCAACATACCAAGAAATTATATTATACAAATAGATTGAATATTACTTTATGCACACATATATATTTAATCGCGCATTGCTAGCTACGTTGAAGATGGTCAATTTAACATCCTTTTTCGAAGAAGTATACTATGTATGTACAAATTAAATATTACTTTCACACACACGTGTATGTAAATCTTGAACACTCTTAGTGAAATTTCTGACTTTGTCATTGTATTGTTCACTCTACATAGAAAATAATAACACAATTTTGGTTGTGTAGTTTGTTGTCTAAAAAACCTACTATGTCTTGCCATGTAACAATCTTTCTCAAAGTAGTATTACTCAACTACTCAAAAAAGTAATAAAAATAATTTTTTTTAAAAAATTATTCATGGGATTTCATCTATGTTGCTCAGACTTTTCAAAAGTGTCCATGAGTGCGCGTCGGATTCTCCAAAAGTAGTGTATTTTCAGAGAATTCGACATGGGTGCGGTGTTGAAAGTAAAGAGTCCGCGCAACTTAGGATTTCATATCCCCTTGTGCAGAAAATTGTGAGGAGCTACTTTATTTGGTCTACTTCTTTATTGTCTATATCTTGCTTTAGTTATTTTGACAATAAATTACAATGGTAGTATAGGTGCTAGACTACATCGCTCGTATCTCTGCAAAAATGTTGCAGCACCTGTGTTAGATCCTAAAAAATGTAGTACTTTTGAAAGATCCAACTTGCACGAGGAGACATTTTTTTGAAGAGTCCGAGCAACATAGGTGAAATATGGACTGGTTTACCTAAGGTTAGGATGAATGCTCCGCGAGATTCAAGAAAACCACCTCTTACCACTCTTAACTGCCTTTAGTTTCATAACAAGATCCTCTCTTTGTGCTTCTACTTCCGCATATTTAAGACTCATTTGAAAGTATCTTTCTCGAATGTCTTTTAGTTCTGTTTCTAGTAAAGCCTTTGTATGTTGGAACCTTTTTACCATTTCACTGTCCCCTTCTGCTTTCTTGGAAGCCGGTGAATGTCCTCTACGTTCCTCGGTCTTGAACCTATATACATAAACAAGAACAGCAGCTTAAGAAACTCGAACATCATGCACCACTCGCTCCACATGCTTAAAAAATGCAGATGTGCAAGTACCTTTGATCTGTGAATGTGTAGCAGAAATCCCAAGTTCATTTTTTTTATGACGACTTTACTAGGTAATATCGTTAAGTTGAGGTACCCTTTTGAGGAATTAACTCGTTTCATCAACCAGACTTGGTTTCTTATCTCCTTTGAACACAAGGATAAAGTGGTACGAGACTACGAGCCTATAGAATAGATCATGTTCAAATAAGGTTGTTAAGTTCTATATTGAGACGATGGATCATTTGATAAATATTCCGACAAGGCTGAAAAAGGTTGATTATCCTAGTTCAACGTGTTTATAAGTTTTAGTCCTTTTGATCTTCGAAAGGTACAAATCTCTTTTCAAATTTTCATTGTCAAATAGGTATTGTTTTCCGTAGCTATGTGCTACTTGGTCACTGTTGTAATAAGAAGATTAGTTAGTATAGAAAAATATTAAGGTTCTGTCTGGAGGGGTGGAGCTAGAGCGCGGAAGGGGGTTCATCTGAACCCAATGAATCCACTTCGCCTGAAAATCACACTGTATATACAATATCTTTTTTATGTAATTGCAGCAGATGATGCACCCCCTTGGGGAAAATACTGTCTCTGTTGCCTAATAAATGGAATAGATGATGCACCCCCTCGAGCAACGAGAAAAAACTACAAGATTTGACATAAACTTAAACTTATGCAATAGATTTTATTAAATGTGATACGAAAGTTAAAATTGTGCTCCGATCCTGAAAGATTTTTTTCCAAGAAGTTAAAACTACATACCTTTGAAGCTGAATTTTGTACTTCTTATTTGCCTCTAATGCTTCAGCAAGCTTGTTCTCGAGCAACTGTATTCTAGCCAAGTAATCCACTTCAACAGAAGAAGCAATTCCATCGGATAAACCATTTTCACCCTGGATGACCAAAAGTATTTTAAAAGAGCAATGAAGAAGTTAAGCATTTGACTGCGAAAATTTGACACTCGAAAGACAAGCGCAAGCCCCATTGGTAATATATTGTGCTTCACTATGTTGTTCGGACTCTTCAAAAATGTCGGCAGGTGCATGTTAGATCCTCCAAAACTAGTACTTGTCCGGAGGATCCGATACAGGTGTGACAACATTTTTGGAGAGTCTGAGCAGCATACTGCTTCAAAGGTGAAAATGAATAGAAGGGGAATAAAGGTCACCTCTGATTCGCTACTTTTGCGATCTGAATGAAGTCGATCCACCCGAAGTTCTTGGGACTGACTAAGCTTTTGAGGTGCTCTATTGAAGTTAGTGTACTTACTAATGCTCCTTGGAGTATCATTCTGTTCAAACTGCAAAAGAACATGAAGTTCTGTCATTCATCCTGCATTTAAGTTATCAGGGAAAGAGTAAAAACATAAAAAAAAGAACTTCGTAATAAGTTAACCTTTTTGGCGTATAATTTTTTCTCCTCCTCCATCATTTTCACCTCCGCTTCAAGTGCTTGGACTTTCCTCAAGCAATTATCCTTCTCCTCCTCCATCTTGTATATTTTCTGCCGATATTGCTCGTTGTCTCTCTTAGTTTCACTAAGCTCATTTCTCAAATCAGTCACTTGTGCACAGAATTTCTCCTTTTCAGTTAAATCACTTTCCATTTGCTCAACTTTTTCTTCCAAGTAAATTCTCTTTCTGTTGCTGTTCTCCAATTCCGACAAGACTTTCTGCAAGTCGGAGATCTCACCAACAAATGAGGCCTTTTCAGCCTTCATTTCTTCAAAATCTCTGGTTATTCTCTCTAGTGATGCTTCTAACTTTTCCTTTTCGAATTTGCACTCCATGAGCTCTTTCTTCAGATTGAACACTTCATCCTGAAGCTCCTTTATTTTCTGCAACTGAAATTTCAGATTAGCACTTTCTTCTTGTAGCTTTTGATGTTCATAGTGCGACAGAGTGAGCTGCAACTCAAGATCATTAATTGACGTCTTAAGCTTTTCCTCGTTCGCCCTATAATTTGGTAAAAGTTTCGAAATTTTTGCATGATCAATCATCAGCTTCTCATAACTTAGTCTTGAAGCAGCAAGCTCTTTCTCAGTCGATGCAAATTTCGATTGAACATCTTCAAGTGCAGATACGAGCTTTTCTTTATCAGCGCGTAAGCTGGAAACTTCATTAATAGCATCAGAAGCTAATCTCCCTTCCACTTCCATTTCAGAAATTTGCTTGGTTAGTTTTTCTACCTCTTTCTTGAGGCTCTCAACTTCTGTCAGCTTCTCTGAATATTTCTGGTTAGACAAACTTTCTTGTTGCACGAGTTTCTCAATTTCGTTCTTGTTCTCTTGAATGAGTTTGTTTAGTTCAGAGTTCAGTCTCTCCTCTTTCAAGGAAAAACCTTTCCACATTGAATTGAGATTTTCTTCCAAAGCCTTCACCTTTATCAAACTATTAGACAAGCTTTTCTGGGATTCATGCAGTTGAGCTTCTAGCTGCAGACGACTCTCGTGCTGTTCCACGTTCTTTCTTTCCATTTCAAGAAGATTCTGTAAAGATTTTTGTAACTTCTCATTCTCGTCCGTGAGATGTCCACATTCTTCTCGAGCTTGTGACCATAGGATCTGCATGTTTTCTAATTCTTCTTTGAGATCAGCAATGCTTGTTTTCATCTCACTCTCCAGCTTCCCAATTTCTTCTTGAAGATTCATTATGACAGACCTGGATTCTTCCAATTCTGATTGACAAGATTCTCCCTCAACTGCCATGAGCCTAATCTGTGCTTCCATGTTTTCATTCTTCTCTGTCAATCCTACAAACTGATCCTCCAATGTATGCTTTTCACTTTCGAGCTGTGCTAGTTTCCTTTCCAGAAGCGTGTTCTCAGAAACTTGAGCATCCAAGCAACTAGAGGTGATGGCACTTTCTCTCGAGACGATCTTCATGTTTTCTTCCATCTGATCCTTTTTCTTTTGAAGACCAGCTACTTTACTTTCTAATTCTTTTTTATCCTCCAAAAGACGGCTTTTCTCCTCTTCGTTTGTTTGTATGTCAGCCTGAAACTTTTCCATCTCGGAAATTTTTTGATCCAACTCTTTTAGTAGACCGGAACATTGAATTTGTAGTTCTGCCTTTGAGCTCTCATGTGCTTGAACCTCAAGACTGTAATCTTCCAACTTTCTATTTCTCTCTTGGATATCCTGTTCATGCTGTTTAAGACATTCCTCACATTCAGCAATTCTAGTTTCTAAGAGATTGTTCAGGTCAAACAGATACGTAAGGACACAGTCGGTTGTCAGTAGTTTTGAAGAACTTGCTACGTCCTTGCTCAAATTTGCCAAGTTTTCCAGGTGATGTTTGCACTGGTCACTTATACTCAAAGAAAGTTTATGCCACGGTCTCTCTAGATGGTGGAACGCTACTTCAAACTGCTTCACTAATTTTGTTAAGTCTTTGGAGTTTTCATTTTCTCCAACTTGACTACTGGACTCCTTAAACTTGATCAGAAGGTCCAGGTTTTCCTGAGTAAGCTCAGCACAGTCCCTCTCAAGCTCCCCTACTTTCTCTCGTAATGCTTCAATATCTCTTAATAGCTCAGTACTAGCTTTTTCGGAGTGTTCATTCTCCATCTGTCTGTTCATTCTCCGTTCACTCTCAAGCTCATGATTTTTGTCTTCTAACGCCTTTGTGAGAGATTGAACACTCCTTTGCAATTTCTCTTCCGATTCTTTCCAAGATGAGAATTTCTCTATTTCCACTTTCTGCTGTTCTATAGTGTCTTCTAACTCCTGAAGAAGCGAGAGGAGCTCGATATTTGATTCCTGACTTCCTTTTAATTGTAAGGCTAAACTAGCATTCAACTCCTGCTGATGTCTTATTTCATTTTCCAGTTCCTCCTTCTGACCTCTCGGTTGAAATATTGAGTCCTCTGCCACATCGTGTTTCGATGTTGACTCCTCCAACATTAGTTTGAGATTCTCAATCTCTCTTTTCAAGTTTCCTTGTTCTGAATAGGCAGCTGAGAGATCCATCACCAAGTCTGCTTGCTTTTTTGACTGAGATGTGAATTCCTCTCTCAGTATGTCCAAATCAAGCATGAGCTTCCGAGCATTTCTCTCCCACATCTTGGCTTCTATTCGGAGTTCTTCAATTGTATCTTCTGCAGCCTCCAGAAGGTTTTTTGAAGAGCCTGAATTTGTCACAGAAAACGTTGTGAAATCTTTTCCGTTGTTCTGCAGATGCTCCATTGAAACTGTGGCTTTTGTATTATATGATGATCGGTTTGAAACAGTTTGATCATCGATGAAATGATCGTTCTTAGGTGAGAAATGGTCAGGACTTGCTCTAACTTGTTTGGATCCTTCATTCTTTAAGTGATTTCTGGAGGAGAACTTCTCTTTTCGTGTAAAACGTTCAGTTGAGCTAAAGCTGTTATTTGATCCAGATCCCGAGAAACTTTTCTCCTGAAATAAATTGACTACTCAAAACTGAACACACAACAGAAAAACAAGATTATATTGTCTAAAATGTGTCTAATGCAGTGAGAAGGTGATAAATGAGATCCAAGCTATGTTGCTCGGACTCCAAAAATGCAGTATCAGATTCTCCAAAAATGGAATACTCCCATCTCCGAAGAGTCTGAGCAACATAGGATCCAAGTATGCAAGTCTGAAAAGTTACAAGGATGCCTCAAGTTGGTTTTCAGGACGACAAAAGATAGTTAGAAGCTAGCGTTTCGCCATATATTTTGAATCAGATTTTGAAAAATCAGTCTTCAAAATAATTCGAGTTCCAAAGACCGGTCCATACCAGTTTTGGTTATTTGGGACTTCCACTCACAAAGTTCCAAAACTGAAATGCATGTCCGAACGGGCTAGGTAGATGAAGGCACAAAGTTTTTAGCTTACTCTATTGGTAGCAAGTTATTAGGTGAAATCCCAGCAAGTCCTGCAGTTTGTTTAGAACTGAATTGACATACTTCTTGATGAGGGAATTAATATCTCATAGGTTCATACTAATACGCTATGTTGCTCAAACTCTCAAAAAATGTTGTCATGCAGTATTGCCATGTTAGAATCTCCAAAAATGCACTACAGCAACTAACTTTTTGTAGGATCCGAGACACACTGTTAAATGATCGAAGGCAAAAGATTTGATCACAGATAGGTAGGGTCTAGTCTAAATTACACATCATAGAAAAAAAGTTATCCACTGATTGAGATTTGATCTCAGACAAAATTCATGAGAATCATACTTCAAAACGAGGATAAGGGGAAGCATCCTAAGCAAGATCGGATGATATAATTGGTGTATTGCTATAATAAAAACACCCCGGTGCACAAAGCATCCTGCGTTCATGCAGGCTAAGAGGAAGAGCCGCACCACAAAGGGTTGTGATGCAGGCAGCCTATGCTGACGCAAGCACCAATATTTAATTCCACGGCTCGAACATATGATCTATAAGTCATACGGAGACAACTTTACTGTTGCTTCAAAGTTCCTTAGAGTGTATTACTATAATCTAAAGGAAAAACATCATGCTACTAAATTGGAAGCTTAACTTAAGAAATCAACAAACCTGTCAAGTTCAGCATAAAACAGTTAAAATGGATCAAAATTTGCATTAGTACCTTGATCTCAATTTTGCTTGGACCTGAGTTAGAGCCTGGATCATATGGAAGCACGTCACTCCCAGAAGAGAAGTTGCCAGACTCGTTTGACTTATTGTCAACGTCATGATCTAAACTATTCTCTTTCGCACCAGAGCCTGAAGATTTTGTTTCATCTCTGAAAGTATAGAAAGAGTATTTAGTTAAATGGCAATTCACCTTTACTCTGTTAGTATGATGAAGACACGGAAATTCATATAGCTGACCCCAACTTGTTTGGAAATGATATGTAGTCATGACCGAATACTCGGGATTTTGATGGTTTTGTTAGTACCTGAATTTACTCCTTGGTGTTAAGCAGTGAATTTTCACCTGTAAACAAGATATATAAGAATTTATGTAAACAAAAAGTTGAAGAAATTCCACTTATGTTTGTTGATCTTAGTAGTTTATTGCTTAAGTTATAGTTTTTACATGGTCCAATTTCTAGCTATGTTGCTCGGACCCTCCAAAAATGTCTTCACACGTTTGTCGGATCCTCTAAAAATGCATAGATTTTGAAGGATTCGACACACATTCAGCTGTATTTTCTAAGAGTCCGAGCAACATAGGCTTCTTCTAGTAAAATATTACCACAATACCTTAGAGAAAAATGGCGGGGAAAATAAGGACTTATCGATCATAAGACTTGCCTGTAGCGTTGTTCCCTGATTGCATTTCTTTAAAGGAAGCAAAACAGGAGAAGACATTCTTGAACCAACATATGATGATAGATTAATGGTTCCTTCTCCAAGTAGGCCAGATCTAGCAGAGCCCTGTGTTGAATGAGGAATTAAGAAATCGAATAAGCAAGTCGCCATGAAACGCCTTCAGTATTTTAAAAGTATATCTCAGGATCCCCCTTAAACTTGACACGTTTTATTCAGTACACGCCTACATTTTGCCTAGTTCCCTTTCTTTGCCATGTCAGAATCTAGAGGGGTCAAGACTATTTAACTGCCAAGTTCGGCGAGGGGGTGCATAAATCTCAGGTATGCACTGAATAAAACGTGTCAAGTTTAGGAAAGTGATGTTGAGGAAGTGAGATGAACTTGAAGAAAACTAGATCATACCATCGAAACAACAAACTTGTAGAGAGATTCCTCGAGCTCTAGAGATGAATCGTCTTGTGAAATCCACACGGATTCCAAAAGAGTCTCTGGCCATTGACAGCTTCCGTTTTTCACAAGCGTTTTGCCTAGCTTTGCTACTGTCTTTCCAGTTTCTACACAGATTACAGACAAAGATAGCCTGTCCCATCCTTTTGGTACCTATCTCATTACAACATCATAATCAACTGTCAATGACCTCCGATAAATTGTTGTATCGACAAGCTGAATGAAACGACGTAATAAGAGTCAACTAAACCAACATAGCATTATATCAAACAATTTCATGTTTAGGCATTTCATCAGATTATACTCTGGTGTGAGTTAGAGTAAAGGCTGACCAAGACAATGATGATTAGCTGGTCTTTGCGGATGACCAGCCACGAGGCAAGCCTCCTTTAGTGAACTAGTGAAAATGTGAGAGGAAATTGGTTTTTGTATGCTCAGACTCCCTAAAATACTATGGGATGTGTGTGGGATCCTACAAAAAACTATGCATTTTTGCAGGATCCAACAAGGATGCAAGAACAATTTTGGAGTGTCCTAGCACCATAGCTACCATATCCATAACACTACGAAAACTGTTAATGTATTCGAAAATAAAATACTGAAAATGATAAACAAAGTAAACAGAAATGGAGAAGAATCTGACAATTCCTCATTATGGGAAATCAAAATCAAGAGGTAAAACTGGACCTATGTTGCTCGGACTCTTCAAAAAATGTAGCTTGTACGTATGTCGGATCCTTTAAAAGTAGTTCATTTTTGGAGAATCCGACAAGGATGCAACAATATTTTTGAAGAGTCCGAGCAACATCAAAAGCCACACACTAGTAGAAAATCCATGGTATAGTTTATTCATACTGCAAAATCCTATGTGAAACTATAGTCTTAATTATCTATAATTCAAGATCACCTAATTGAATCTCAACCACCAAGTCATCCTGTTAACTGTATCATCATCCTCTTAATTCAAGAATTGCCACATATATGAACATGCTGATCAACTATGGTTAGGAGCGGAGTTACAAGCCTATCTACAAATTCGGCAGAACTCAGTAGCTTTGGTCCAAACTCTGTATTTATTTTAGAATCCAAAACCGATAAACTTAAAATCTAGCTCCACATCTAACTATGATGTCAAGCAAATAAGGAATCATCATGAATCTAATTCATCAGATATTATCAAAAACCAAGAATTCAGCAACAAAAATTGAGTAAAGACTTGAAGTGTCCTCTAAGTTCTGTATATCCAAATAATAAAGCTACAGAACACTGATTCTTTTTCATTTTTTCAAAAAAAATGGACCAAGAATCGAAACAACAATAACATATCCAGTGTAATTCTACAGACTCCCGAGAGGGCAGCATGTACGCATACTGTACACCTATTTGAGGACATAGAGAGAGGTTGTTTCTAATAGGCCCTCGAGGCTCAAGGAAAACATTTCAAAGCAGTTTGGAGAAAAAGAAAATACGCGAAAGTGCATAATCGAAGCACAAGAAACAACAGTTATCAGAAATAACTGAAATCGAAGAATAAGAAACTACAAGAGAAGGTAGTACCTGAAGCAGTTGGAAATTGGAGAATCTGAAATCAACCCTTTCTCCTGAATTATCCTGCTTATTATTCTGCTTCTGTAACTTGAACATTTTTCTCTCTTTTGTCACCTTAATGTCCAAATATTCTTGAAATGTGATACAAAGATAATAAAAAGATACTAACTTTGTAAAAAGAATATGAATCAAAATGCATTTGAAGGACCAAAAAAAGATTTAAAAAAAAGTCAAGAAACAAGAAAATGGAAAAGTTAGCTAATTGGTCTATTTAATGAACTTGCCATGGGTTGTTATATTGCTTTCTGTCTTTATGGTGTTGCATTTGAGCTTATTATAGACAGTGTATTACCATGCTCGGACTCTTTAAAGATGTCAATAGGTACGTATCGGATTCATCAGAAGTAGTGTATTTTTAGAAAAACTGACACGATCGCGACATTGAGAATGAAGAGTCTGTACAACTTACGTTCATTATATGTGAAAAAATTGAAGGACAAAAGTCTGAGGAATTTGTGTTTTTTGACACTCAAATAGATAGTACTTCCTCCGTTCACGTATACTTGTCCATGTTTGATTTGACAGATTACAAAGCAATAATAATATACTCAGTATAATCTTATCAAGTGAAGTATGAAAAAAATAAAGTATACATAGACTTACTATATTACCAGTGATTACAATAAGTCATCTCAAACTCATTCGAAAATGAATCGGAAATAAGTAGTACTTAATTATATAGGTAAAATAAGTATAAAGTGAAAAATCATCTCTTGAATTTTTAAACTCAACAAGTAAAAGTGAATATTTTTTTTAACATAGTGGACAAGTATAACCTTTTTTGTATCCGAACGGGTATATAACAAATTGTTATTAGAATTAGTATTTCAAAATTAACTAAAATTATGAACTCATATACTTCAAATTCTGGCTTCACCTTGGAACCCAACTAATTCGAATTTGCGCTAGAAACTTCTATTTTAAAATAAGGCTTTTTCTAACAAAAACGACCTGATACTCAAGACTAAAATTCGAAATATTTAATTGAACACTATGACTACTCTTGTCTTGTAGTTATTAAAATTGGATTTAAAAGAAAGCCATTCTTTTTTTTTACCTAACAAGAAAAAGGAGAAATAAAAGAAATGATCATTTATGAGTCTATCTAACTTATGGGTGGGTAAGCTAAACTTTGAAGGCAAGAAAGAATTAATTTCTTTTTTCCCTTTTTTTTTAACTTTGTCTAAATAAAAAACAATACTTTTTTTCTATTTTCCAATAAAATACGATATATTTACAATTTATCATTCGTACTTTTGTATCTTTTAATGAATTACATCGTATTTGCTCTTGTAATTAACAAAAACTCTATCGTAAAATGACTAAACTTCAACATATTCAAATTCTTCCAGAGAAAAAAATTATCCTTCAACTTATAGTTACCGTTTAAACTTATTCTCGTGTAAGATTTCCGTTAGGAGTCAAGGGCAAAAATGAGATTTTCTTTTTTTTTTTATAGGAAAATATCCTGTTATTTTCTATCTTTATTTCTGAAAAGATAGTTTGGTAGGAAGTTAGAAATTAAATAAAATAATTACGTTACAACTTAAGAAGGAAAATTAAAGGGAAAAAAATATATGGAGAGGACAATAATTACTCACATTGGGAGTTACAAATATATAGTTATATATAAATCATAGTAAAAAAATTTGTATTTAATTTATGATTATACCTTATTTTATAGATGAGATTATGAATATTTATTATACAAGTAAATATTTTATCCATCTCAAATTATTCATTGTATTTTTTTTATTGTTCTAAATATTAATCATGAGGAGTTTATTTTGTTATTTAATTCTTATTTATATCTTAAGATATAATTTAAACGGTGTGGACTGTCACTTTTGATGCTATATTTGTCTCGAATTCCACAAAAATAAACTAATTTTTGAAGAATTCGACACGTATCCACTGATATTTTTGAAGAATCCGAGCAATATAGGATATAATCTCCTCTCTTCATTAGATACATATACTATTAACAAGTTTATAGTTTTCAAGAATATTACTATTAATAATAATAATAATTTTGTCTTACACTTTTGATATAACAAATAATTTGAAATTTTTTTAAAATCACGACAGATAATTTGTGACGGTAACACGTAGAGTATTTTGTTGAGGCATTTTTTTAATCAAAAAGAGCATTGATACTAATGATATGTTCTATACTATGTGATTTTAGATAATAGCTGTCATTTATATTGTTTTTGACGATAATTTCTATTTAATCTTATCTTAATTTTATCATTTTCTCTTTATCAACTTAAAAACTAATAATGTTTTTTTTTAAAAGTGTATAAATAATTTATCAAGAAATTAAATAGTGATGTTTTCAAGAATTCAGAATATATAAATTCCAAAAAAAAAAAATCCACATGATGTTCTATAATCCATTTTTATATAGGAGCCTCAGTTGATTTAGATTCGTGCATGTCATTTAATATCTGTTAAAAGCAAAAACGCTCTCCTATCGAGATTATTTTTCATATCAAAATTTGAAACTCGAGACCTTTTCTGTTGTAACTTTGGTGATCATATGTATAATAATAATTTACCTAATTCTTCTTCATCATACATCATTAGCATTTAATCTCATCATAAGTCCATGTTGTTAATTAATGAGCAACCATTGCATTATCAACAATGAAAAAACTATATACAAACACTTGTTTTTCTTTAATCTTAATAATTAATATACTAATAAATTTGTTATAGCAACCATTAAGCAACATCATTAGCAATAATGTTGGTGGCTAGAGTTAGGAGACTTGAAGATTAAGCCAAATTTAGAACTATTTCGCACTTATTTTTATCTAGTACTCTTTTGTGCGGATAAAAATGAACTGAATCAAAAGTTAAATATAATTAATAATACATTTGAACTTTCATTTTTTTCGTAAGTATCACATCTTAACTATCAGCTGTTTATTCTTTTTTTCTATCTGAATTATCAATTATGTATATTTTAATACATAGATATTGATAGTTCAAATGGGAATAAAGAAAACAACTGATAATTGGAGTATAAAACTCGCGAAAGAGTGATAGTTTAGATATGTTTATACCATGTTAATATAAATAAATGAATTATTTATCTGTTCATAAGTTACTAAACGACAAGCTATAACCTGACCCGTCAACTTTTATCAAATTTTAGTTAATTTATTAATTTTCTTGTATTTTTTTCTTAATTACCAATTGATCTTAGTTATTATTATCTCTTCTTCTTTTTTTTGAAGGTTGATATGATCATCATTAAATTTTTATATTGAAAATTAGGATGTGTCAAGGAAAAATTTGGGAAAAAGAATTAAACTCCATTTTGATTCCGTACAACAACAAGTGGGGTTTGGGGAGGGTAAAGTATACGCAGATCCTACCACTGCCTCATAGAGATAGAGAGGTCGTTTCTTGGGAACCCTCGTCTCAAAAACTCATAACCAGAATAAACTAGAATATGGTAAAAGAAAAGAAAAGGAACAGGGGACAAAAAAATTGACTAACAAAGAAAAGCACATGATAGTATACAAATACGATAAAATTAACATATTTTAAATAAACTTTCAAAAAGAGAATGTGGAACTTTCTTATAATTTCTAATTAACGAACACTTGTATTAGCTTTTAAGACTAAAATTATTAATACTATCATAATTTATTTATTTTAATTAATTAACCGCGTGCATATAAACGCCATAATTATTTCACGTGTTCAACCTAGAGTGCACGTTAAGAAAATTTTACCAAACCTCATAAATTAAAGGATGCATTTAGTACAAAAAAAATATTTTTTTATAAAATAAGTAAAATTATTTAGTTATTATTTATGTCTTTTATAAATAAATAAATAAAATTATTCTAAAAATATATGTATATAATCTAGATAATTACACGTGAAACTTTGTTTTTCTTATTTCTACTAAAGAAATTATTTTATCATTTTTTTAGAAAAATATTTTCAAAAATTTTTGAACAATCAAACAGTTAGAAATATCGAATATACCCTGAGGCTTAACCCAAAAAACTCCATCAACAAGGTTTCACATTCATCAACTCTCAGGAGTCGTTTGGTAGGAAAGATAAAAGAATAATAATTTTATAATAAAATATAAAATTATCTTATCCTATTTTAATTAAATGTATTGGTTTATCTCGAATTTTTATCCCACCATTTATATTATAACGATCCATAAGGCTTTATTGCCCGACGTCACTAATTTTATGTACCAAATTGTAACGGCCCAATTTGCATAATGGGCTTATTATTACCCGTTTCGATTTAATGGGCCTTATTATGTTCCTTAAAAGCCCAAAAGAGTGTTGCACGTGTGAGTTCCAAATTTTACACACAAAAAATCAAAGATTAAAATAAAAAATAATTATAAAAGAAAAGAAAAGGCTTTTTCTTATTTTATTATTTAGCTATTAAATTTATTCGTCACGAATTTTTATTTTTAATTTTATAGTATCTCACCATGTGTTTAGTACAAATTAACGTTGCGGAGAGAAAATATATTAAACATGCCTACTTATTTAATTTTATGCACTAATAATATAAAAATATTAATATAAGAATCACTTATAATTATTGTATACTAAGCATTCACTAATTTAGTGGGTCTATTCATTCGAAACTGTTTAATGATTTGAATTTTACGAGTTCAATCTTTAAGGTTAATATTTATTCGATTGTGATTTTCATGCTATGAATTCATTGCTATTATTTGTTATAATTTTACTAAAATTTACACATAAATTTTTATAATTTTATTAAAGTTTGCACATAAATTTATGATCCACTTTAAGAGTACCACAAAGGGTGGATTCGCCCCGGCAATCATAAAATAATTTTTTTTTCATACTCAAAATTTAAATTTGAAATTTCAAATTAAAATTGAAGAAATTCTATCCACGACTAACTCAATAATTGTACATGTTACTCATTTGTCAATTATTTTTGCCAGCTTGATTTAACCAATCAATAATTTAATTAAATTATTAAGAAAAAAATTGACAAAAAATTTAATATTATGATATTGAAGAATCAAGATCCAAGTTTATAGATCTTTCCCATGTTCCATCTCATTGGCAATTAATTTGACTTGCTTGGGATGATGACGTTAATTTGAAGTTCTTTCAATCTAAAGAAATATTTTAATTGAATTGTTTCTTGAAAAAAAAGAAAAAAAAAATTGAGGTGCTTTGGCACAAAGAAAAATAATTTTTTTTTATAAAATATTTTTTTATTTAATTTCTAAAATTGAAATTGAATCTTCTTTGGCGAAAAATTATACTATTTCTATATGGTGAAGATATTTTTTTATGTATATATAGTAGATATCGAACCCCTTTCCACTAGTTCGTTTATCTACTTTTTCAGATTTTGACCCTCTTAGTAAATATCCTGACTCCACCACTGGGTATATGAGGTCACAAAGGTGTATTGGAGCGGGGGAGCTAAGAGTGTATAAAGTGGATTCGATAAAACCAATAGTTTTGATCAAATTATATATTCGTCGTACAAATTGTTATTTTTAGAAGGACAAAAACAATGAATTTATAAGCTTCAATTCCTTGCTCCATCTCTCCGTTGGAAGATGGGGATGATCGAGACAATCAATGAGGATTATTAAATGCTTCTTATTTTAATTTTTATTAGAGAAGTCATTTTTAAAGAACCCCTCAGTCGTCCCTTTATTCAATATCCGTCATGCTAAGAAAAAGGGATTTAGGAAGAATACGGGCTTTGTTTCGGTCAGGTGTCGAACTCTTTTATCTTGGCCAAACTCGTCTTTCAAAATAAAAAAATTATTAACCAAATATGAGAAAATTTGAATATATTTTCTAGCCCTCCATGCCAAACACACCCTTTAAACTTTATGTACTCTTTCTTATGTCTTGTCATTTTCCACCATTCATCTTTTATCTTTGAAATTTCTTTCAATTGATACCACATAGAATCATCAAATCTTTATTGAATTTTTTCCTTTTTCTTGTAAATTATGTTGTCCAAATCTCTCATGTTCAATCTTCATCCCCACCATGAAATTTTCACAAAGCCAAAACACCTATATTCCCTTAGAACATCTTCAATTCCAACCACCTTAACTACTACTACTAGTAGTACTAAAAGTCTTGTTTCACAAAACAAACTTGTCCACTCTTTTTCCAACAAAAAATGTAACAACAAAAGTATTCTTTCTCCAATGGCATCATCAAGTCAATTTGATGAACTTCATGACCCTGATCCTAGCCTAACCAATGATGATCTCAAGCCAACGTCGATCGATCAACGGAACTTTTCAGGTTGGGAAATGGCTAGTTTATGGATTGGTTTAGTTGTTGGTGTGCCCTCATATTACCTAGCTGGTAGTCTAGTTGATCTTGGCATGTCATGGTGGCAAGGTATTGCAATTGTTGTGTTAGCCAATTTGGTAACTTTAGTGCCACTTATATTAATAGGCCATCCAGGCACAAAATTTGGGATTTCATTTCCTGTTTTAGCTAGATCTTCATTTGGGATTAGAGGTGCACATATTCCTACACTACTTAGAGCTTTAGTTGGTTGTGGTTGGTATGGTATTGAAACATGGATTGGTGGTGAAGCAATTTTTTTATTGTTACCAAAAGTTATCAAGAACTCAACTTTGTCTCAATCAATTTCTTGGCTTGGTACTTCACCTCTTGAATTTGGTTGTTTTATAACTTTTTGGATAGCCCAATTGGCAATTGTGTGGAAAGGTATAGATGGTATTAGAGAATTGGAAAAGTACTCAGCCCCAATACTTATTTCACTCACTTCTTGTTTACTCATTTGGGCTTATGTTAAGGCTGGTGGATTTGGTCATATGTTAGATTTGTCATCAAGAATCACAAGTTCAGAGTTTTGGTCACTTTTTTTCCCATCATTAACAGCAAATATTGGATTTTGGGCTACTTTAGCACTCAACATACCTGATTTTACTAGATATGCCAAGACCCAAAATGACCAAATTATAGGCCAAGCAGGGTTGCCAATCTTTATGGGGTTGTTTACTTTTGTTGGACTAGCTGTGACATCTTCAACAAAAGTGATTTTTGGTCATGTAATTTCAAACCCCATTACACTTTTAGGTGAAATTGGTGGATTCTTGACAATGGTTTTAGCCATTTTTGGTATTAGCTTAGCTACAATTACAACAAACATTGCAGCCAATGTCGTCGCGCCGGCTAATGCTTTAGTCAATCTTAGCCCTTCAAGATTCAGTTTCAGAAGAGGTGCAATTTTAACAGCATTGCTGGGGATTGTTTGTCAACCTTGGAGGTTGTTAAAATCAAGTGAAAGTTTTGTGTACACATGGTTAGTTGGATATTCTGCATTGTTGGGACCAATTATGGGAATAATTTTGGCTGATTATTACATAATTCAAAGGATGAATTTGAGTATCAAAGATTTGTACACATTGAGTCCAAATGGTGCATATTATTATTCAAGTGGATATAATTTGGCTGCAATTTTCGCTTTGGTTGTTGGGATTTTACCAGTTATTCCAGGGTTCTTGCAAAATGTTGGAATTTTGGATTCGATTCCAAAATCATTTGCTATTATTTACAACAATGCTTGGTTTTTTAGCTTGTTTTTAGCAGGAGGACTTTATTGGATACTTTCATTTTTAAAGAAAAATCAAAAGCAAATAGATCCTTTGTTGCCTAATGCATCTTAGGTTTGTCTCTGTTTATACAATTTTTTTCCTTTGTATTTTGTCTATATTGAAATAAAGAAAAGCATACAATATTTGTTTTATTTTTTTCACATCTTGAAAAAAAAAAAAGTTGTCTTATGTTTTATGAGCAAGACAAATGATTTGCATGAGAATGCAGATAGTCATGAGTTGTAACACCCAAACAAGATGTATTGTATCCATGTTGACAAGGTTGACACAAGAGTAGCTCTGATATCATATGTAACAACTCAGCCCGCTAGTGATATTGTTCGTTTTGGGCCTATACCCGCATGGCTTTAATACGTATCAGTAATAAGTAAGACATGTTTACTTATATACCCAACATCTCTCATGTCTTTGTCAACGTGGAACTTCTCATCTTAAGATGGGTTGTTACAAATATGAGAGGATTTGTATTATTCACCTTTTTTTGTTTGTACTTTTGAAATTATGATGATATATGTCTTGATTTGTGACTACTTCAACTGGGCAGTTAGGTTGAATATAGCATGAAGTCATATCGGTTTATCATGACTTGCATGGCGCATGCCACTGTAAACGAGTGAAGTTAGCATGAAAAAACATTGTTAACTAATCATCATCATATATAACTAAAAGTGGGAAGCTCCAACTTTCAAAGTTGAATTACCATTTTGTCCTTTACAAATTATTTCTATTTTTCTTTTTTTTTATAAGATATTAAATAAATTCTAATAATTAATAAGATATAGATGGCTTGTTATATGTCCATCAAGGAAAACACAAACTTTTTACAGCATATCAGAAGTATACATGAGCTTGGAAACGCAATAATACGTGCTTATGCTGACGAATGGCTCGTGTTAGAAGACTATGATTCTACTGATTGAAATAGTACTGATCTTGTAGAGTCCTACAAAATTTCGATATCTACAGATACCAATGAAGATGATGAGAATTCCAGTGATGACACAGATACGAGTGATGATGACATGGATACTAGTCATTACGACAACATAGATACCAGTGATGACAACACAAATCAGTTATTGGAGATGTCCAATTTTTGGTATAGACAGTATTCAAGGGAAATTTTTATGTATTAACACTGCAGACAAAAATTCTACTACATTTGGATGTAGATGATTCTTGCCCACATATTTCACCCTCGTATTGGTTAAACTCGAGGTTCCGTGAGATGAAAGTCTCATGTACAGTTTCGAATGAGAGAATTTGATTTATCTTCCAAGTGTCTATTTATTTTCCCTAAGATGTTGAAGTTTTCTTTTAATTGCGTTGTTAGTTTAAATACTATGTTTGTTTTCATGGTTACTTAAGTTTTACGAAAAGAATGATTTTTTATAACATCAATTTGGTGTGATCACATCATTACCTTAATACTTTCTTCTCGTTTATCTTTACTTATTTTTTTAATAATCATATTTTGTTTTTTACCCTGTCTTATTGTAATAGCTCTACTCTTTACATTATATTTCTTGTACGCTTATCGTTTAAATTGTTGGTGTGTGACCTTATAACAAAGCAATATAATCTATTAAAATGATGTATTTATTAACAATCCCGGTCAAGTGTAAATTTCGTGTCAAGTACAAAGTGAAACAGAGGAACCATGAATAAGCTTTTGGGCTTTGCTCACTAGCCCAAGAAGGCTTAATTCCATGTAGCCCACCTGTTAACTAGGCTAATATATGGGGGAATTTTCATAAATATCCTAGATTTGAAACTTAATATGGTCAAATAGCTATATTTTACATAATTACATGGCATAACCTCGACTATATGACCTGGAGGGGAGGAGAGAGGCGAGCGAGATCGAGAGGAGAAGAGGAGAGGCAAATTGTGTATGTATATTTTTCAAATTATATGAACTCTGTTAAATAATTGTATATGTGTAACTAACATACATATGTATTTTGTATATCTGACAAGCGAGATTGGGAGATGGAGAAGAGATCGCGAGTGAGACCGAGAGAAGGAGGAGAGAGGCAAGCGAGAGAGGGAATAGAGTGGAGAGAGACAAATTGTATATGTATATCTATCGAATTGACTATGTATATCTATCAAAATAATTCTATAGATACAGCTGACATACAAATGTAATTGTATATCTGGCAAAAAATTGCAGAGAGACGGGAAAGAGGCGAGAGAGAGGAAAAGAGGAGAAAGAAAATAGTAACACATTAATGGTGTATATATAATTCAACTTAAAAAATAATTAAACCATCTCAAACGACCTATCATAATATTATTCTTGATATGCGCTAATTACACGTTATATCAAATATCATATATATATATATATATATATATATATATATATATATATATATATATATCTTAACATACACATATCAATAATACTTATCTTATAGATATGTCACATCCAATTTAACAACTCAACATTCACTATCGTAGAATTATTTTATAACATTTACCTTTCATTTATTTATATTTATGATAAATATTTATCTATCATATAACACTCAGATAATATTTCTCCATATTTTATTCACTGAAACATGACCCATTAATAAGATATTTATTGTTTTCTTACTATGAATTAATTATTACTTTTTTAATTGCTTTTTTAGTTCTTATCGTCTTGTTGCTTCAATTTATTTTCATTTTTGTTGTCACTATCCATAATGGTAATCTTTGGATTTTAGCATCCATAATCAGTTTAAAATATATAATTAACTTTTTCTCCACAACAAAGAAAAATTGAAACTAAAATCTAGAATTGCAGCTTATTTTAAAATTAAAATAGACAATAAAATAAAATAAAATAGGTGTTTAGCTCACTTTATATTATTAATATTTTACAGAAAGAATAGCTGTCAGTCATCATTAATATTATTTTCTTTATTTTAATTTATGTAACACAGATAAAATTTTAATAAAAAAAAAAAGATGAAATTTCAATGTCTGATCAAGTTTTTCTTTGATTGATTTTTTTCTATGTAAATATTTTAAATTGATGATTTTTTTCAAGTAATTTTGAAATATCTAATTTTATTTTTACAAAAGTCTTAAAGTTTTTATGTCCGAACTTATGATCAAAAATTAAAAATTTAAGTTTCGAAATTTTAATTGAATTTTAATTGTGTTATATAAATTGGGACAGAGGAAGTAATAGTTTATCAGCCAATTCTAGGCCCTTCTGGTGCTATTACATTCTTGAAATTTTATTAGTACCTTTTATCGGGAACGGAGCTACCATTCTATTTTAAGTTCGACAAAACTCAATAGCTTTAGTCTGTCAATCTATATTTGTACTAAAAATTTTAATTAATTTTTTTCTATAAATAATTTAGTTATAAAATAAATTATTTTTAAAAAAATCAGAATCAATAAATTTCAAACCTCTATTTTCATTAAATTGAATTTTTTTAGAAATTCATAGTGGATGAACTAACCTATTAATAAGTTAATTAAAGCCGCCCTCTAAAAGAAAACAAAAGAAGTAATTAAACCTAACATATAATCTTAATTAGTGAGTATTAATTCTAACTGTCTCTATCTAATGAAGAAGATATCTAAATGTAATTATGTAAATGATTAAGTATACATTTTTAATTATAACATTTAATTGCCAGTTGCCATGCAATAAGTTGTTTAATTTGACGTCGATGAATATATTTTTATGGTGACTTTAATTAATATTAAAGTTTAAGTGAGATTATTATTCTCCTTTCTTGGCATTTTTTGATAAATAAGTTTGAGAATATCAAGCCAAACTTAAGATAAAAATATTGAAAATTTTGAATTGTTAATCCAAACCTTTAGACAAAAATGTCAGGATCAGTGGTGGAGCCATATTCACTTGAGGAGTGTTAGTTCGTTTAAAAATTATATGTTTTACCTAGCAAGGTGGAGCTATCGCTTCGGCGAAAAATTATCCTTTGTCTCATTTTATGTGGCGCTTTTTTCTTTTTGATCCGTCCCAAAAAGAATGTCACCTTACTCTAATTGGAAATAATTTACTTTTAAAATCTTTTTTCACGTTTAATGAAATAATCTCAGTCACACAAATATCTAAGAAAGATTTTAGATCATAAGTTTTAAAATCTTCCTTTCTTTCTTAAATATCTATCAAGTCAAAGGGTGTCACATAAAATGAAACGGAGGGAGTACTATTTATACATTATTAAAATAATTTTTTATATGTAGATATATAGTAGATATCGAACCCCCTTCGATTAGTTTGAGTGTCTACTTTTTCAGAATTTAAACCCCCTATTGACAATCCTGATCCGCCACTGTTAGCTTGTTAAAAACATTTTCTTTATGTTTATATATATATGTTAACACTTCTTGACTTCTACGTAATTATATTTCTTTAAATAGTGACACATCATAGACAAAATTCTGACTCCATCACTAATCATACATATATTTTATTAATAAATTAAGTGTTGGTAATTGCGTAACATCAAACACGTATATATGTTTAAAGTTTATAACTTAATTATAAACTTAAATAAAAAAGTTATCAACTTAAATTTCTAAAATCTGAAGTTGATTGTGAAACCACCTTATAAAAGAATATTAAAAAAAGTTAATTAAACCTAACATCCTCTTAATTAGTATTCTAATTGTCTCTATTTAATTAAAAAAAGTTGTCAAAATTTTTAAAATGACTAAGTATTTTAAGTCCAACATTTGATTTGATGTAAACTAAAAAAAAATTTGCCAGTTGCCATGCAATATATTGTTTTGACGTCGATGGATGTTTTTATTATGACGTTTAATAAAGAAATATTAGCATTTTTTTGTCCCTTAAGTAGTGACGGAATCAGAATTTTTACTAACAGGATTCAAAATCTAAAGAAGTAGATATACGAACTAATAGAAGGGGGTTCAACATCTACAGCATATATATAAAACGTAATTTTAATCATGTATAAATAGTAGTATAATTTTTTCGACTAAAGAGGTTCAAATGAACTCCCTGACCATAAGATAGCTCCGCCTCTGCATTTAACATTTAATTAGTTAAATGATATGTGTGTTTTTTAATCCAATCCCTTTAAATAGCTAGGAATTATATTATATTTAGATGATTTTTAAAAGTATATTATCTTCACTAAAATATACATGTAATTAAACGTTAGAATGGTTGATAGTTCTAAAAATTTGTGAATATTCATAAATAAAAAGATTAAAATTGCACATTTCAAATATTTAAATATTAAATCTATTTAATCAGATGTCACTAGAAATAAAAGTAGAATCTATCAATAATTTAGAGATCAAAAATAATATTAGCGATTTAATATGAATATCAAATAAAAAAAATAAGAAAGATAGTGAGTCCCACATTTTCTTTTATATATTTTGGAAAATAAGAATCATTAATTGGAAAATCAAGTTGCCTCTAATAAAGAGGAAAAAAGAAAAGAAATATTAGGAAAAGGTTCATGAATCTCTTAATATAATTTAACAATTTGGTAATAGTGACAATAAAAGAAATAGACTTTATGTCTAACGAGAAGAAAACATTCAAGATCAAATAAAAAAATTAAATTTCAATCCCATAATCGATGTGGGACTCCATAATACATTTCTTTATATCTTTTTTATGTGAACGTTTAACAATACTGAATAATTTATACATAATAATATTTTTAATTTATATAATATAATTTTTTGACAAAGAATTGTTATACTACACGAAATAAAAACAATTTAAGCTATGCATTGACATTTTCATTCCATTGTATTTATATATATGTTTTTTACAAATATTAATTTTATAAAATTAAAAAAATAAATTAAGATACTAGATGACGTGGATAAAAAATCATGCAATGAATCATGAACAAAATGACAAAATAAATGACCAGGTTGGCACAACCTTAACCACACATGCATCATCACATTTTTAATATATATATATATATATATATATACATATATATATATATGATTGGATAATTATTGACTTTTTTTTAGTTTTTAGTTTTTATTAAAAAAAATAATTTGTAGGTCACTCGTGCCTTGCAAAATTATAAACTAAAAATAATTAAAGAAAAATTATGTCAACGCACCATTCTAAATAGTTGCTTTAATGATTTTAAAAAAACAGTACATATTCTTTTTATATATTTTTTGTATATTAAATTTGTGATTATATATATTCTATTATTATATAAGAGGGAGTTGAGGGGAAGCAGACACTCTCCGTTGATGTGTCTGTTTCATCCCAAACTCTCTCTTACGAGAATTTAAATAATTATTTTTTGGTTCTCTATTTTAATGTAATTGGTGTATAACGTTTTTGAAATTATGAAGCGCACCTTAACTATAATTTTTAGTTTTAAATTCATATACTTTAATTATAGCGTCTTATTTTGGGTGTCAGTAAATATTTGTGTAAAAAATCAACAATCAATGACGAAAAAACACTTTATTAAACACATCTCAATGGTTTTTCACATTAGATTTGCACAGAAAATGAGATGATTTACTACTTCAATCAATATTAATAATATTAATTTTATACTTAATGAGAAAATTTAATAACATTTAATTATATAATTAAAAACTAAATTTATGAATAACTATTGGCCCATGCGTTCTTTCTAACTAATAGTAAGAAAATAAGTAAGAGATTTTCTGTTTCTTAATTTTTATTGGTGTAATTTAAGTAAGTCAACTTGAGGTTTCCTGCAAATTAAATGATGATTAGATTTTTAGATTATGATGTTATTGAATTAAAAGGAAAAAAAAAGTCAACTTTTTTAATATTGAGAGTACCCATTGAGATTAGTGAAGCGTTAATATATGAACATACTTTAATATTTATAATAATAATAACTAAGTCTCAGTCTAAACTTCGTTTAAAATAAATATATTTAAAATAATGACCTTTAATTAACAAAAATTTGTCTCACTTACGAGAATCACTTTCAAATCAATGATAAAATTATTCTTATTCAAAAAAATTTTACTGAAAAATTATATCGTATATACATATTTTGGGGACGATAGGACAAACAAATATAATGGTTATAAGGTTAGACCCTAATTAATTGAGGAAAACGTTATAAAACAAGAATAGGAATTGAGAGGGTTTCTTTTTTTAATTTAATATAGAGACGGGATTTAATAGATTATATTATTATTTATTTATTTATTTTAAGTATATGACATGCGTGAAAGAAAGTTTAGTAATTAAAATATCAAGTAAGTAATAGCTGTAATGCATGGATAAGTTTGGTCGGGAATAAGCCATCTCGAGACAAATTATTTCATCATATATATATGGAGTAATTTATTTAATTATTAAAATATAAATAATAAAATAAATAATTTAATAATTACTTAATATTTTCAATCAACCACAGCATAAATAATTTTATATTTTATTTTAAAATTATTTTATTTTATACCTGACAACAAACGACTCTTTAATGTCTTCGTTGGATGGAGGATCAATTTTGATACATTAATTTATTTTCCCAAAGAATGTATTATTTAATTAGTAAATCCAAAAGAAAGGGAATAAAAGTCAATGAAAAAAGAAGTAGCTAAACATATATAGGATTTGATTGAAAATGATAAATAATTTTTTAACTTATTTAAAATATTTTGCAAATAAATATACAAATTCGTAAGCATAATCGTAACTCCACATTCAGTATTTACATATATTATACTCATATAGGCACGAATTTGATTTGGCAAAGTTGATATTATACTCATATAATTGCTTTCGTATGATAACAAAATGATATATACTTATCTGCATCGAAATATTTCAAAAACCACATCGCTCTAAAATATATTTAGGATTATTTAAGATTATTATTGAAAAAATAGATTATTATTATTATTATTATTATTATTATTATTTAGGATTGATTTTAATTTGAGTGATATTATTGGCTATATGCGTGTGTTGGTGTGATGAAATTTTGGATGATATAGGCCACGTCACTAACAAAGTCAAACAAATTAACTAATCAAATAAAAAATAATTTCTTCTTTTATTTGTTTTAGGTGAAGAAATTATTTGGAAGTTTCTATATAAGGGTGTGCTAATTTGAATCAAATTTTTTTTGGTGTGGATTAGATGTGATTTTACAAAATTGAAAATCGAAAAATTGAAATTAAATAATATTAAATCAAATCGATAAATTGAATGTGCAACTTTAAAAATCATCTTAATTTCCTGTCTTATTTTTTATGAAAGCTCAAAAATATGGATGTAAGAATATACGAGGAAGCACATAAATATGAATTTACAAATGTATAAAGTAAATAAAATGCACATATCATTTAATTAAATAAATATTTATCAAATATTCTCAGATTTTATATTTGTGCGATTAAATTGAATATATATATTGTTGTTGTATTTATTTGATAGTCATAGTATATTAGTGTAATTTGATCTATGTATAATCCAAGTCAATTTTGACACAAAATTACAGTCAATTTAGATTTCGATTGCAATAACAGTTCGGCAGAACTTAATAACTTCAGTTGAAATTTTATATTTTTTTATTAAAAGTTTAATCATGAATTGAAAATTCTAATTCCACCGTTGATGTACAAAAATTTATCACATAAAATTCAACATTATTTTTTTTGGAACGTGCTACTAATATTAGAGTAAATTATTAATAGATATGGACCAATTGTCTTGTAAATCAAAATCAACAGTCAGAAATGGCGTGACAAAATTCAAAATTGGGCTAAAAAAGGACACAATTCCTCAAAGACCATTGAAATATAAAGGACTTATCAAGCTTCCAAGAAATTGTACAAACATGAAATATATCACGATAATAGGATGTGATGTGGTAGATGAGATTATTCCTTTCTTAATCAGAAGTCTCGAGTTCAAGTTCTGAATATGAAAAAAGATTTTGGTAGAATATGTTTCCACCGAATATAGCCCTACGTGGCGCAGATTCAAAATAATGGGCTTTATTATGAAAATCGAATACTGAATAAAAAACTAAAAAAAAATACATATCAAATTATTGTGATGAGCTAAAAAACCCCACATCGAATTGTACATAAAAAGTCAGCCACTATAGAAAGACCCTACCCAACCACCCACCCCTCAAACCCCCCAACTCCCCACATAAACCAACTCCTTGTTTTTGGTTGGCAAGGAAAGGGGGAGGGGTTGTTTTGTATAATACTATACACTACTAAAAACAATGCAAAAATCAACGGCGGACAAGCCCGATCCAAATATTGATCAAATGAAAATCAATTCAATCTGTCAATTTTTTATAAAGAAAAGTTTAATATTAAATTAATAAATTTTAAAACAAATCGATAGACAGAAAGAGTCAATGAACCAGCTCCCCACCCCCATCTCGAAAAACCAATTCTTATTTTTTGGTGACAGCGGGAGGTGGGGAGGGGTTGTAGGTCCTCGGATACATATATTTATATATATATCAAGGGGCAAATTAACTAGAATCCCCTTTTTGGGTGTAGTATATATAAACATAAAAAAAAAGAAAAGATTTTTGTGTAGTGGTAAAGGGGTTATAAATATTATGTTATGTCACATGTTCAAATTACCAAATATGACATTTTAATTTTAATTTCTTTTTTGAAAGTTTCCTCGTATAAAGCTGAATTTAGCAATGAAATTTCTACGAAGATAAAAAAATGCTAGATTTTTTTTCTTATTTTATCCAAATCATTAGCAAAATTACTCAATATTTGTGTTGAATGATGATAACATGTACCTCATAAAATTACTCTAAATATATACACAAACTGACCCGAACACGACCACTTTTGGTGGTGGGCGTTGGTTCATGACATGAGCCTATTATCCTTAATGAGGTCAACACTTCTACATTAAAGCCAATGGTTTCACTTTATCAAATCAAAAACCAACATTTGAAATTCAAGATTTTTTTTTTCTTAAAAAAAAAAAAAGAAAAGAAAAAACCAAAGCTGGTTTTGGAAACTAGATCCTGTTTGTTTCTTGATTTTATTTTTGTTTGTCTATATAAGTACTTCACTTATTTTCTTAATTCCCACCATCTCCTTTTCAACTTCTATACTTGATATACTACATATTATACATACCAATTATTCCTCTATATATTTTACAAATAAAAAATGTCTCCAGCATTGGTAAAATCTAGTGAAAATTTGAAGAATGAAATTGAAGATTATCATAAAGGAGTAAAGAATTTGCATGAAAGTGGAATTCAAAGAGTTCCAAAGAAATACATATTTCCAATTTCACAAAGACCAAATTTTTATACTACAAATGGAAAGCCACAAATGTCTCTACCCATCATTGATTTTGCTCAACTCCATGGTCCTAATAGAGCTCAAGTTCTTGATTCACTATCCCATGCTTGTGAAAACTATGGATTTTTCCAGGTAAATTTGTATTTCGTTTGTCTCGTAATACACTTTTTTTTTAGTCTGTCCTCTAGCAGAAGGCATATGGGAGAAATTGGGTGTTAAATATCACTTAGGAAGGCTAGACCCTAGTCGTCATCGGTTTACCAAATATCTGACATATTTTAGATCATAAGTTTAAAAAAAAATCTCAAAATTCGTGTCAAGACAATCACAACCACACATAAATTAGCATGTAAGGAAATTCCTACGAAAGGAAATTTGTACTTCGTCTGTCTCGTAATACACTTTCTTTTGTAGTCTACCCTCTAATAGAAGGCGTTACGGAAGAAATTAGATGTTAAATATCACTTAGGAAGTCTAGACTCTAGTCGTTATCAGTTTACCAAATATCTGAGACATGTTCTAGACCATACGTTTCAAAAAGTTTTTTCTTTCTTAAAATTCGTGCCCAGACAATCATAACCACACATAAATTAGGACGTATGAGTATATCATTTTAGGAGGTTCTAATGACTATAGGTCGAACCTACCATTCTTCTTGGTTGTTCACAACTTAACTTTTAGAAATGCATTTTGAAGTTTGTGATATTTTTATGGTTTCATGCAGTTGGTAAACCATGGAATTCCAGAAGATGTAATTAGAAACATGGTGAATGTTGGGGGAAAGTTTTTTGATCTTCCATTAGTAGAAAGGGAAAAGTACATGACAACAGACATGACAACACCAGTTAGATATGGAACAAGTTTTAATCAAACAAAAGATGGTGTCTTTTGTTGGAGGGACTTTCTCAAGTTGGTTTGTGATCCTCTTCCTGATGTCCTTCCTCATTGGCCTTCTTCTCCCTCCGATTTTAGGTAAGTCTTGAAACAACGATAAAATAATGTTAGTGTAACCTATATACATAATAGAATCAGTCATTGATGCTTGTATCAAGTAGACTTCTTATATAACACGTCCCTCAAGCTAGGGTATAACATTTCCTCAAACCTCATGTAACCGTGAAAATGCTTTATGCACTGAATTGTCACTTTAATGTATACTAATTAAGTTGGAACTTTGGAGCAACGATAAATTCATCTCCATATGATATATAGGTCACGATTTCAAATCGTAGAATCTTCCTTTTACACTTAATTACAATAATATAGATTGCCTATATGACACCCTTTAAGGCGTGGCCCTTCCTCGAATTCAATGTAACTTAGAATATTTTGTGCACCGGAATGTCTTCTTAGCATATAAATTATACCCCCTTTCAAATTTTTTTCCATTATAGTTTCTTCTTGCATTGTTATCACTATAAGGGTCATAATCATTAATCTGATTGTATTATTATTAGTAGTAGTAGTATTTTGTGATTAGTAGTAGTAGTCCATATTAAAAAAGAATAACTTTTTTTTTTTATAATGTGATTTTTAGTTTCAATTTTTCACATGATATGTTTAAAACTATAAGATTACAGGATATTTTTGGTTTATCTACGTATTTATTTTCTTAAATTTCGTGTCAAGCTATAAACCAGACAAACAAATTAAAGCGGAGAAAATATAATGAAACAAGATTATATAGACTTTTTTTTAACATTTTGTATTGAATTTTAAACAGGGAAATGGCAATTGCATACTCAAAAGAGACCAAAATGTTGTTCATAAAGTTAGTGGAAGCCATCCTAGAAAGCCTTGGCATTAATGTTGCAACAAAAAACAAGACACAACAAAATGATGATGAAGAAATGTTAAAAGAATTTGAATATGGAAGCCAGCTAATGGCTGTTAATTTTTATCCACCTTGTCCTAATCCTGATTTGACACTTGGAATGCCACCTCATTCTGATTATGGATTCCTAACTCTTCTTCTTCAAGATGAAGTGGAAGGTCTACAAGTCAAGTACAATGATGATTGGATCACTATTCAACCTATCCCTGGGGCTTTTGTGGTCAATGTTGGTGACCACCTCGAGGTACGAGATATTTTTCGAGTTTAACTTTTATATGCTGACGTACGTTTCAAGGACTTAAAATATGATTAGGTCGCTTAACAGAGAGATTCGAGATTTAAATTAGATAAATTCTGTCTTTAACAAGTTAGGTTACTGTCACTGAACTCATTAAACGTTTGCCTATGCACCTCAAGGTATGAGATATTTATCGAGTTTAAATTCTGTATGCTAACGTACATTAAAAGAACTTATAATTATAATCAGGTCGCTTAATAGGGAGAGATTCAAGATTTAAATTAGACGAGTTTTGTTTTTAATGAGCTAGGTTTTTGTCGCTGAACTCATTAGACGTTTGACTATGCACCTCGAGGCATGAGATATTTTGAAGTTAAGATTTTCTTAATTTATCTACTCAAGCCTAAAACATCAATTTTGTGATCATTCAAATCAAGACACATCAAATAAAACTAATGGAATTCCATCACAAACACTAAACTATAATTAACTCAAACAAAGTTCTTTTACTTATATTTTCATTTAAAATTAGAATTTCATAATTTTTGACATGATTTTTTTCAATGGTTTTCTTGCAGATATTTAGCAATGGAAAGTACAAAAGTGTGTTACATAGAGTTCTTGTGAACTCTTTGAAGTCAAGAATTTCAGTGGCTTCTTTGCATAGTCTTCCATTCAATAGCATAATAAAGCCATCACCTAAATTAATTAGTGAAACAACTCCAAGACTTTATAAAGACACAAATTTTGCTGCATTTCTTGACTACTTAAAATCATGTGATTCCACAAACAAAAGTTTCCTTGAGACAAGGAAGATAACATGAAAAAAAAATCAATCAAACCCTACATCTATTCTTCGATCAGTAATTCTTTTGTTGCGATTTTTAGAGTTGTCCTTTCAGTGGAAGATCACGACGAGACGAGCCGTTTATTATTAGGATAGGTGTCAAGTGGAACCGTAGTGAAAGAACCAGAGGAATTTGGACAAGTTTTGTGTATTTTGACTTTTTCATTATTGGTACTATTTTAAATTTTTTTTTTAATTGGTTAGATCAATTATTATTAGAAAATTATTGGTTTGGTATATAGTTCACATCAAGTAAACGACATATTTGTATTGAGATTATTATAAATGTATATATAATAGCTTCTTCCAAATCATTTCTTTTCCTAGGAATTTCCCTCATCTTTAACTTCCTTTGTAGTTGGTACTTTTTTTTGTGTGTGTGTCAAATATGGAAGGATAGATTATTTATTTCTTGATATTTGTAGATTTTGAAATTTATTAATCAAATATTTATTTATAATTCGAGAATCCTAAACTAAAGCACTTTCCCTTAATTGGACTTACAGTCTATCAGAAATAATATTTCTATCGTGGAAGGTGGGAGGAGAGGTAAGGTTGCATATATACTATCTTGCTTAGACCTCGCTCGTAAAATTCCACTAATATTTTGTTGTTCAACTGGAAGTTGAATTTTGAAAATTATGATAATTCTATGTCCAAACAGTTTTTCAAGAAAAAGTAAAAACTTTCCGAGCCAAATGAGCAAGCTTCTACTTTAGAAAATAAAAATTACTTTTTTTTTTAAAAAAAAAAAAACAATGGAAGGTGGCCAAATGTCAAACCCCTATGTCAATTTTGGAAACTTTAGAATAATGTTTTATTCTTCCAAGTACATAGCAAAAGAATGAGCAAGAAGGTTTGAATAGAACTCTCCATTTATACTCAAGAAAAACATTATATTAGTGATTATAATTTTTTATTTTTTATTTTTGGTATAAGCCATCACACTTCATATTTGAAAATAATAATAATCATGTTTTTAGGTATATATTCAATTGGATGAAAATGAATATGTTTGAAAGCCATCACACATGTTCATTGTATTTGTTTCATTTGTAGACATTGTGCACATTAATAAAAGTGGACCAAACACTAACAATTGCATGCATCTTCTGACAAATGAATGACCGTCTATTTAGGTTAATTTTCAATAATGTGACCTGGAGGGGAGGAGAGAGGCGAGCGAGATTGAAAGAGGGAGAAGAGAGGTGAATTGTATATGTATATTTGTTAAATTGTATGTGTATATCTGTCAAATAATTGTACATATATAACTAATATATATATATGGCAAGCGAGATTAGGAGAGTGAGGAGAAAGGTGAGCGAGATCGAGAGAGGCGAATTTTATATATATATCTGTTGAATTGACTATGTATATCTATCAAAATAATTGTATATATGCAGCTGGTATACATATATAATTGTATATCTAGCAAGAAATTGCAGAGAAAGAAGAGAGAAAATAACAACAAAACCGTAACTATAACTATAAATTGTAATTTTTTTCAAACTATAATTGTATAATATAAATACATATCATATGTTTGCCTAGTTACGTTATATTTCCTGAAATATAACGTATCATATGCTATCATATGCTAGACGTTGCGAGTTTAAATCTTTGTGGCAATACTTTTATTAACAGTGGGACTCACTTACAATAATTAATTACTTAACCAAAAATTCAATTGATCTCAAAATTTTATATGTAAACCATAAATTAGAACAAAATAAATCACATATATTACTTAAGATTAACATATAAGATACTATAGGTTGCAATAATTTGTAACTTAATTTTATTAAAAATATATATAAAAAAAACTATCTATGTCGCATAAATCAAGACAAAAAAAATATTTATGTCCATGCTTGAATAACTTTTTAATCAAACTAAATATTATCTCAATTTTAATTAATTATTTCTATTTAATTTGACCAAAAAATTAACAAAATGTATACATTTTGTAATCTAAAATTAAATATACGTCAAATTATTTGACTCAACTAATAAAAATATTTTCTGGCAACAACATTTTTATTTTCTTCTCTTTTTACATACCAATAACAGTGGGTCCCACTTACAAAAATTAATTACTTACAAAAAAAATCCAAGTGATCTCAAAATTTATATGCAAACCATAAATTAGGATTAAAAAAAGAATATATATTACTTAAGATTAACATAAAATATACTATAAGTTGCAACGATTTGTAACATAAATTTTTAAAAAAAATATATGAAAAATCTATCTGTGAAAAAAAATCAAGACCAAAAAAATATATTTATGGGCTCATGCTTGATTAACGTGTCAACCAAACTAAATATTATCTCCATTTTAATTAATTGTTTCTATTTAATATGACTAAAATATTAACAAAATTTATACATTTTGTGATCTTAAATTAAATATATGTCAGATTATTTGACTCAAATATTAGAAAAATATTTTGTCCCTGTGGTAACATGTTATGTGGAAAATCAAATTTTAGACATTCTTTTTAGATGAACTAAAAAAAAATACAAACAAATCAAAACGAATGAAAGATCTTATTTTAAATTTAAATTTAGTCATACGAATAGGAGTTTAAAAATAATTAAATATATTTATTGGGCCCGGGAATTTACTAGTTTAATTATGAATGGTAATGGGCCTGAAATATATTAGCCTAGTTAACAGGTGGGCCTTCATGGAATCAAGCCTTCTTGGGCTAGTGAGCAAAGCCCAAAAGTTTATTATTTTTACTTGACACGAAATTTATATTTGATCGGAACTGTTGTTATATATTGTTCCATAATATATCATACTATTATTTTAATTAGTAGATTATATTGCTGTCGTCGTTACATATGGTCACATGTCAACAATTTGAATAATAAACTTACAAGAAATGTAATGTAAAGAGTAGAGCTATTATAAAAAGGCAGGGTAATAAACAAAATATAATTATTAAATAATAAATAAAAATAAAATAAGAAGAAAATATTAAGGTAATGATGTGATCACACCAACTCGGTGTTACTTTAAATGGTACTTTTCGTATCTAAACCATGTAACACAGTAAAACTTAAGTAACTATGAAAACAAATACAGTATTTAAACTAACAACACAGTAAAAAAAAAACGTATATATGTAGTACAAAATAAAATTGTCACTCATCCAACATGTTGTCATTTTCCATTTGCAAAATGGGAAATGTAAATTATAAAAATTAACAATTTAACGAAAAATCAAGAATTTAATTAGTAATAATTGTTTTGTTTGTTCTCTTTATCATTATCATTATCATCATCATTAGTGTTAGGTTCATCACACATGGGAGTTGTGTAGTAGAAAGGGCTAAGCACATATTTGAGTAAATCCCGGTAAACCACGGTCGGACGGCGGAGCTTTACACCGGATTTTCCTCCGGCGAAGTCGGTGGCAATGTTGCAAACAGGGTCAGGTGAAGAAACCAATCTCACAAAGCAATTTCGTGGATTAATTGTTTTGCCGTGACAGGTTTTGTTGACTACTAAGTCGAAAATTCCAGCTTCATCTGTAAGATCACTTCCATAATACATCACTCTCCTTCTCTCATCCAGGCACGTTAGAGATACTATGCTACCTGCATGAGATTCGATACAAGTTAAAGTTAGTAAGTATAGAATGAATGCACAAACATATTTTCATGAGCTAATTTTTGTATTGATCCGCCCAAATTTAATTATCGATTATATTAACCTGAACTAGCTTTGCTACCTCTAACATTATGTGTTTTAAATTTCTCTTCTCGATCGTGTAGAGGGTTTATTATGAGTGGTGGATTGCTAGAACAAGTGCTTCGATAATGCAACAAATACACCATTCTGAATCAACTCTCTTCACTAATTCAAAACTCGCAACATCTAAATTACGATAAATTACATACCTTTTATGGCTTTGGCACCATCAACCCATTCATTCCATCCTTGAGTACAATCTTGGCAAAGAACTTTCCCAGAAATATGCATAATATCCATTCCTTCTGAGGCTTCAATGAAATTAGAAAACAATAATATCAATGAAGCTATGAAAATAACCTTCATTTTCATGTTTAATATAATTCTCTAAGAAATATTTGTTCAAAGATAGAAGATAACATATACGTTTATGAAATTATAAATATATATATAGTGATTTTACTTTATATTTAAAATATTTTTTTAATAATAAGAGTTATATATGTCATGGAAGGTCACTACTTATGACGTGCAAACCATAATTTTGCATTACACCTCAAGGTGACATATTAATTTAATGTTTATTTTTTCATTAGTATATTTTTTTATAAATAGTAATAATATATTTTTATATTTGAAAATAATTTGATTTCAAAATTTTTATTTTATTTTAAACGAGAAGTTTTTTTCATCATCATACAAATATTATGTTATGTAATCTGAGGGGGGAGGTTGAGTGTTGGTTACGAGTTCAATCGGATGGAGTAGTTTTGGAAAGTTCAAATTTTGTATTCATAAACTTCAACTCCTGTCTCTATCTGTGATCATGTTTAAAATGACGGTTAAGATTCCACAAATTTTAAAAATAAGCTTTTATTTTTAAATTTCATATCATATTTAATTATATCACATAAATTTAAATTAAAAAAAAAGTGTGTAACAATATAAATTATTGTTGTTTTCTAGAGGCATATTAAAAGAATATCTCTTATATATTTGTTAATTTTCTGATTCCACAAATAATTTGAATTAATTTGATTATAATTATTGGGTTATCGAAAAAATAAAACTCTAAATTAAACTCACACACTAGAATAAACCATGAGTGACTCTCACGATCTTAGTCAACCTTCTTATTTTATTGGATTCTTTTTATTTTTTTCCTCGTCCGATTTTGATATTCATATTAAATTTTGATTAAATTCAAAATTTATATTCGAAAGTTTCATATTAAGAGGTAAAACGCTTCCTAATTTATTAGATTCTGAATTTTAAACAAAATAGTTTTAACTAAAATTTCATAGCGGAGCTAGAATTTTAATTATGTTTTTAGATGAACTTAATAATATATCTTAAATATTTATTGAATATAGTAATTTAGAATCTAATATTAGACCAAAATCTTGACTCCTGAATGTACATATTTGAAATTCTAACTCCGTTTCTATTCATATCCACAAACAATTGTGATCTAGAAACTACCATCTAAAAATTCTCACTCCGACTCTGCTTACATATGACACTCCAGCACAATTTTAAGTATTTAGCATTGATTATCCTTATTTAATTTTAGTATTAAAAACTAGCTAAAGTTAAAATAAGTTATAAAATGGCTATTTGTCAAAATCATCCGCTATGTAGAACATTAGGCCCATATTGATATATCAAATGATTCAATTCTATTTTATATATTATTGTCACGTCCCGCGCGGGTACCCTTGTGTAGTCGGTACTTGAAGAACTATTGTTGATTCTTCAAGAGAATCACTTGGCCTCATCGTCACATTTTACTCAACAGCGAAAATACTCAATACAAACATTAAGGGAAAGATAAAGATCTTATAAAATAGTCTCCAAAATAGATCAAGTCTAGAAAGTGAAATACTCAACAATACTCTGTTCAAGGTCCATGAAGCCTCTACTCTACACGTCTAGATGGTACCTTGACAAGCCATGGCTACCCAATTTAAAGAAAATAGAAATACTAGTGAAATAAAGAAAGAGGCTTACCAAATCTGGAACTCAAGAACTCTGAACCTCAACGATGCGCCTGCTGAAGTACTCTGTCACTAGTATTTGCATCATGAACCGATGCAGCGCCAAGTGACATCAGTACGTGAAAATGTATAGTATGTAAAATAACTCAAGAAATAATTTAGGCTCAGACTCAATCAAACGACTCGACTCGAGGCTCAACTCCTCATCTTATAACTCAACTCAAGTAACTGATGCAAGTTAAAGTTTGAAATCATGCTTTAGAACTAGACTTAATATGTAATGCAACTTAGTGCAAAATTCATGATAGGTTAACTCAAGTGTTGCTTGGAAGTTTCTCTAACCGACATACCTCTCCGCCCCACCATGAGCCTTGGTGATGTACAATGAAAAGACGCTGCTGCCACGCCCGTCCTAAACTTGCCAAGGAATAAGATGTCAACCTCTACCTCTCTTTGACTTGCCAAGGAATAGGATGTCAACCTCTACCTCTCTCTCTTGGATCCAAAGAGAATGTCCATCTATTGGGATGTAAGCCGCCAGAGTTAACTGTACGACTATCCTACGCAGGTAATGTGGTCCTGGGGTGCTCCTCAATCACCCAACTTAGTGCTCAATACTCTGTCCAAGACTAAAATGTTTCATGGAAATTTACTCAAGCTCGACTTAGTTCTCGGTAACTCAACTCAATAAGTTAGGACCATCATTCATGCAATGCAACTCAAGACTCTGATTCAAATTATGCAAAACTCTCACGAATTACGGTCAAGGGACATCATATCATCTATGCTCAGCACATAAGACATAATAGATATTCATTACATGCATATATAAAATAAGGAAACATACTTCTCAGGTTCAACTTACTTGGTTTAGAAGGTTAGGTTCACAATTTCAATTCAGTAAGAAAAAAAAATACTAAGTTCAAGATTAGGATATCAAGCATTCGAAATACATTCATACTTCATGGTTATAATGATGCAACTCATAGTTTAACTCAAATATATTCATGAAACTCAGACATGTACAAAAATTTAGGCTCAAGATTCACACAATTGAAAATACGCAATTAATACTCGTGATTTAGTTTAGTACTCTTATATTTATCCAAAAAAGAAAAGGGGTGAAGTTTAAATTAGGCAAAATATTGGGGGACAACAAACAAAAGCAAAAAGGAAATATATCTTAATGTATTAATTATATATGAATCATAAGGTGCAACATGAAGTCATAATAGCTTGCTAATATTTCCTTGATTTATTTTCAATATTTTTTTATTGTTTGCGATCCATACATATTTTGGAGGCTGATTAATACGAATTTGCGCTAAAAAACTCTACTTTCATTATATCAAAAACGATTTTTAGTGGCAATTAATTAAGGATGATAGTTTATTTGCCGCTAAATATATCTTCTTAGCAACAATTAGCACTCTTTGTTGATGTTCCTAAAGTCTACAACAACATTGGATCCAATGACAATTAACTAGTGTTGGTAAAAACTTTAACACTCTTTGCTAATGTGTATATTTATTATCATTTAAAAAATTATTTTGCTATAATGTTTGAGGATAAAATGCTAGCTTCTCATCAAAGGATAATTTCATATTTAAGATTCGAATCAGGGATGTCTCATTAAAGCGATTCGATGGTAATTTATTATTTGTATTATGAGTAAAAAAAAACTTTTTCTTCTACTTAGATTTATGATAATTATCATGCAAAATTGTGGGACAAGAAAGCACTTTTTTCAACCATTAGAGTGTACTTCACATGAAGAAATTAGAATGTGGACCATGGTTGGGTATATGATTAATGGAATAAAGTCTGTTTTTGGAAATGATTAATTAATATTAGTTAGCCCCCCCAAAAAAGGCCCAAATAAAAATTGAAGAATAATGTAATAAGGTTTAGTAGGTGCATTACAATTTTATGGTAATTAATTATACTCTATTGTTACGGTCTGAATAATTACATTTTATAATTATAGTTATAGCAACGTTTATATAATTCGCGCAATATTTGTATACGTTTGTATAATTTGCTATACAATTCAAAATTTTTATATAATATTTGCATATTTCACTATACAACTTAATTTATGCACAATTTTTGTATAATCACGCATAACGTTTTGGGTAAATCGCACGAATTATACAAAACTCAAACTGTAATTACAGCTAGATGTTTGCTGCGAGCCGTGGTTGATTCAAATTATAGCTGTGTTAGCTAATTAACTAGTATATACTTGCTTGTCAGCGTAATTTTTTCCTAACGTTTGATTAGTAATAATTGTTTAAGGATTTAGACAAAGGAAATACTTTTTTTGTCCGATCCTTTTAATCGATTGAAATATCTTTTTTAATAAGTTGCACATTTTTTGTCCATGAAGTGAAACTAATGATCTTTTAAATCACGAACAATTAAAGCTGAAATTTCATTAAAGAATTATTTTATATAATAAAATTTACTCAAAAAATATAAAATTTCATAAAATGAAGATGAATATTTTGCCAACTCATAAAATCAAACCTAACAAACTTTAAAAATGCCAGCAAATGCTGATTAATGGAAAAGTTGGTAGGAGAAATATGAAAGAAAATATTATTTGAAACTCTAGCAAGAAGTAAAATAAATTGAAGAAATAAAATTTAAACAATTTAATATAATGTCATATGTTACAAATATTGCTATTCTTTATCATGTCTTATTTCTTATTTTTTTTGCTCTTCTTTTGCCCACAAAGGAAAATAAAATTACAATATTAAAAATTCTAAGGATTAAGTTGAGTCTTGCTGAATCCAAGAACACACATTCAAATTTATATACAGCCACATTACTAGCGAAAAATTTCAAAATTTTCATGTCTATAATTTTATATATCTTTCTTAAAATCATCGATGAATCGCTTGAAAAAAAAAGACAAATATTTTTTTTAAACCTTTGTAATTATGTGGCACTTATAAGCGCATGTCTCAGCAATACAAAATGAGTGTTTTGCATGTTAGAAACTTTAAAATGACCTAGAACGATATAACACTCTATAATGACATTATTAAATATTTTAATCTGTTTTTAAGTAATAGATTTTATCTCATCACAAATAATAATTTATATCATATTCATTAATAAATCATTTTTTAAAAACAATATTATTTATTAATATATTGTGTGACCTCTGAATATGTGAGCTGGTTTGCCCGAGAGGTTAAGGGGGAAGACTTAAGATCTTCTGCACATAAGTGCGCATGGGTTCGAACCCCATAGCCAGCAATTTATTTTACTTTTTATTTTTTGTCGTGTTTGATATACGTATTGAAGTTCGACAATCTAAATTTGTTTTTTTTGTCAAATTTAGATTTTCGCTGCATAAACGAGAAGACATAGAAAACAGAAGCTCTCTTGACATCTTTTTGTCCCGACTAAAATGGAAAGTTAACAAAGAGTCTTTATACATCTAACAGTTCGAAAATCAAGTCGACGATTGAATCAAGAAGGCATCCCCAAAAAATCATTGCATGTTCAAGAAATATACAATCAAACCTCGTTATAATGACAATGTTCTCTTGAAATTAAAGTTTCATAGCTACTATATATACATGTATATTGATATTGACGTTTAAATTTCTATTAGCTGTTATAAATATACAACAAAAATAATTGACTAATTTTGTGAGCCAAGAAAAACTAATACATTTGTTAACCAATTTAATCAAAGAATAAAAGAATTATTAATGTGATGAATTATAATAAAATAATAATTTTATATATTATAATCATCCAAACAATCAGATATTCAAAATATCGTAATTCAAACTTCCTCGATAGCATTTTATTTGAATAAGTTGACACATTTAGTCTAAAATTAAATTGAATGTATTAAATTATGGGACAAGTAATCTTTGATCATCACTCCAAATTTTTTATCAAAACTTATACCCAAACTATGGAAAATATTTTGGAAAATAGGCATTTCTTAATTTTGAAGTCATGTAGATTACATGGAAGAATGGTGAATTTATAAATGTTTTTTTCATATTAAATATACTAAAAAAAAATATAATAATTATTTTGCGTCTTCAGGGCGAGATATTCATAAGATGCATGTCTTCATGGAAAAATATTTTGCTTTTGATATAGCTTTAAAAAAATAGAAAAAGTCGAATTCATTCGAGAGAGCTTGATGGTCTTAAAAATGATTCAGGCAGAAATTTTCTTGCGAATAAAAGAATTAGAATAAAAAAAAGCCCAAATAAAGCTATTAAATATATATTTATATATATAAAATATATTTCTACAGCTTTGAAAGAGTATAAAAAAATATTTGTAGATCTTGGAAAAAATATTTTAATTCTGAATGTTGGTCTTTGCCTTCTAATAAATGAGTCAACTGTCAACAATCAACATAGGGTCTCCTGCCTATTTTTTTTTCATAATTAAACAAACACTCGTACCGGTCAAATAAGGTTCGATATTTACTCTATACATATATAAAAAAAAATAACTTTAACATTATAAAAATAATATTAATTTTCATTGAATTTTAGCATTATAAAAATAATATTAATTTTCATCGAATGAGATTTGAATGAATTCTCGAGTAATATGATAGTTTCACTCCCAAATACATGTAGTTAAGTGAGAGGCATTGTGATCTGATAAATAAAATAAATGTAGGATTCTCCGACGCAAATGCGAAGTTACTCGATTTTTAATGTGAATATTTAACATTGGTAAAAAATAAAAATATATACATATGTATAAAAGATAGTATGGTGCACGAATTATTTCGAGTTTATATAGAGTTTGAAAAATAGAATTGTATCATCACTTATAAATTACCTAAATATAATTTTATTGTTGTTCCGAAACTCGTTTCGGTGAATAAATTAAATGTACATTTTTTAATTACTGACAGAAGGTCCAAATACAACTAAATTGTAGGGCCAAAATTTAACCCCATTTAACTATTTTGTACATGCCCTCGTGCCTATTGTTGTCTGCCCACTTTATTTTTTATTTGTTAAAAGAATAATAATATAAGATTTAACATTTTCTTTTTAAAATATTGAGAACCTATATAAATATTTTATACGATATTATTTAAAAATTCGAACATAAAATTAGTTAATTTATTCACTCGATTAATTCAAATTTATGTTAATCATGTAGTAATATAATATTCATTAAATATATATATATAGATTAAAATTGCTTTATTTTCGATGATCAAACATGAAATATACTAAATAGATAGAATTTCTTTTATTCTTCGTATCAAAGCTTATCCATAATTAACTTTATGTTAGTATAAATCAATATTTCATAAAAGAAAATAAACGCAAAAAAAGAGGAAAAAAAAGTTTCATTTACTTGTAAAACTTGAAACTCAGATACTTTTATTTGTGATTTATCTTTATATATGATCAATTAAAAGAGAAAATGTTCCATACCAAAAGTTTTTCACTTTCAAAATACAAATACGAGAAAAATTTGATTTTCGACTCGATATATGATATATACATTAAAATTCAACTAAAACTAAATTTATCCTAAAAAATTGTATATTTAGAAGGAAAATATTGTCTAACAAAAATAAATTCATATTTAATTAGAGAAATTCAAACTCAAAATTTTTAATTAAAAATTAAATTTTTTTTATCATTCTGCTGTTGACATCCAATTTTTACCCTCCACAATATAAATTGATCATCGAGCTATTAATTTTAACGACGTGAATTAATTAGCTTTCAAAAACGCAAGACATATTTTTTCAAGTAACTCTAGATTTAAACATTTGAATTTTTTCAATTTTATTAGGTTTATATGTTGCTTATTATATATATTTGTCGTAAAATACTTTACTTTATTTGTTCGTATTATATTATTGTGTATTACTTTACTTTACTTTTATCGTATTATATGAATTTCATGTAACATACATATCGCGTATTATATAAATCTTTTAACTTTTGTTACGTTTAAAATATTTTCTTAAATAGATTCGATCTTTAAACACTTTACTTTGTTCTTAAGTCGTTAATATTTGAAAGCTCCATAATTAATTTATATTAGTTCGTTTCGGGGTCGAATTAAGCGTTTAATCTCAAACTGGTCATATTTGCAATTTAAATGGCCAATTTTTAAATCCTTAATCCTTTTAAATCTTTTAAAAAGAATTCATTATCCTATTTAGCCCAAAATCCCAGGCCCAATCCTAATCCCTTCCCAGCCCAACCGGATCGGCCCACTCTTTTTATTTTAAACCCAACCCTGCCCAGTTCCCCTATCCGACCCGACCCGGCCCAAAATAATTAAATTAAACCCTTTTCTCTTCATCTCCTTCCCCAACCCGCGCAGCCCCACCTCCCTTTCCCCCATTCCCGTCCCCGACGCGAAACCAGAGAGATGGCAGCAAAGCTCAGCCATTTCCAACGCCAAGAAGCTATCATTACTCCCTCCCACGCGTTCCTTCTCCCCATAAACCCCAAAATCGAAGCGGAAAAGTAAAAGAGGAGCAGCCGCCGCGAACCAGAAGAGTTTCGGCCAACAGTGGCCATTTCTTGGCCGAATTTACACTCCATCTCCTCTTTTTCGTTGTCCTTGCACGTCAGGGACCTTCCACGTGTCTCACATCCGAGCCGTCGATTCAAATCGACGGCTAGGATGTGAGACTTATGAGAGGTCCCATTTGAGATTCACAATCTCGGTTTTGCCCTTGATTTCTTGGTTTTGGTGCTCGAATTTTGGGTATAAAAGGCCCAATTATTCACTGATTTGGGGGACTTTTTGGAAAACTTTCGGATTGGAAAAAGAGAGTTCATTTTATGAGAGCTAGTAGTTTGTTTTTCTTTGAGAAAAAAATTGGAAAAAAAAAGCTAGCCGAATCCCAGCTTGAAGCTCCGGATTTGAAGGCGACAAAGTCTTGGTTTTGGTAGCGTCGAAGCCCCCTCTTGAGCTCGTCTTGTCCCGTTCGCTGCCCCTTGCGAGGTAATGGCTTGATTTCTCAGTTGAACTTTATGAACAAGTATAGATTTTATCAATAGCTTGGTATGTGTTTTGTTCGGATGTTTGCCTTGGGTTTTGCTGTCAAAATGTTCTACTGGTTTGGTTCATCGACTCTCTTGAGGCTGTTAGTTTGACATCAACAACATGTCGGATTTATCTTTTGCTGTAATGTTGTTGGGTATACATGTTTGCATATGAATAGGTACATGTATATACAGAATATACGCATATAAAACTTGAAGAATAGTTGGATATACGTTGATTTTGATGGCTGTATACTGCTGTATATCTATGTATATATGTATAAACTTGAAGAATAGTTGGATATACGTTGGTTTTGATGGCTGTATACTGCTGTATATCTATGTATATATGTATAAACTTGAAGAATAGTTGGATATACGTTGGTTTTGATGGCTGTATACTGTTGTATATCTATGTATATATGTATAAACTTGAAGAATAGTTGGATATACGTTGATTTTGATGGCTGTATACTGCTGTATATCTATGTATATATGTATAAACTTGAAGAATGATTGGATATACGTTGATTTTGATGGCTGTATACTGCTGTATATCTATGTATATATGTATAAACTTGAAGAATAGTTGGATGTATGCTGATTTTGAGGGCTGGTTTGGCTGTATATCCATGTATATGAGGACGTATATGCGTATATATGTATGAAACTTGAAGAATGGTTGAATATATGTTGACTTTGATGGCTGGTTTGGCTGTATATCTATGTATATGAGGACGTATACGCGTATGTATGTATAAAACTTGAAGATAGTTGAGTATAGGTTAGTTTAGATGCTGTATATCTCTGTATATCTGTGTATATATGTCCAAAACTTGAAGATAGTTGAGTATATGTTGGTTTAGATGCCGTATACCTCTATATATCTAAGTATATTTGTCCAAAAACTTGAAGATAGTTGAATATATGTTGGTTTAGATGCTGTATACCTCTATATATCTATGTATATATGTCCAAAACATGAAAATAGTTGAGTATATGTTAGTTTAGATGCTGTATATCTCTGTCTATATGTGTATATATGTCCAAAACTTGAAGATAGTTGAATGTATGTTAGTTTAGAAGCTGTATATCTCTGTATATATGTGTACATATGTCCAAAACATGAAGATAGTTGAGTATATGTTAGTTTAGATGCTGTATATCTCTATACATCTGTGTATATGTTTCCAAAACTTGAAGATGGTTGAGTACATGCTAGTTTAGAGGCTGTATACCTGTGTATATATATAAAACTTGAAGAATGTTTGAGTATATATGAGTTTGAATGGCTGTATATTGCTGTATGTCTACGTATACGTGTACAAAACTTGAAGAATGTTTAAATATATGTTCGTTTTGGCGGTTATTTGTTGTATATCTATGTATATGAGGATATATATATATGTATATGTATGTACCAAAACTTGAAGGATGTTTGAATATATGTATTGGTTCGTTGGTTATCTGCTGTGTATCATGTATATACCAGCATACGCATGTATATGTATGTATAACTTGGAAAGTTGTTTGGTCATATGGCAAGTGTAGTCATATCACGGTGTATATACAGCTGTATATACGCACATGTATATGAATATCTACATATATATATCCATATAAGCTCGAATTTATTTTTAAATGTTATCCATTTGCTTGTTGGGCTGCCATATCTATGAATATATATACGAGTAATGTGCATTTCTACATGTATGTATACAAATGTATATAAGTTGAAAGTTCGTTAGTTTATTCGGTTATATAGTGGTATTACGATGTCTATGTATTTATATATACACCTATATACATACATACATAATGCATATCCATGAATATATTTATGTAGCTTGAAGATTGTTGGTTATAGTGCCATTTGGCAAATGATATACATCTATATCTACGTCATGTATTGCATTACCTATGTGTCTATGCATCCTATATACACCTATATATATAGATACACATTTGTATTATATGTATTTGTCTCAATTCGCACAATCTCTTTTCTCATATGATTTTGTGTTGTCACGCAAGTTGTGAATTGCATATCACTTGTGAGATATAGTATTTCTTATTATTCATTCCTTATCTTTATTTTCTTTGCATGTAATATTGTACCGAGTCTACTTTTGACTCCTCCTCGTATTTCGTTGAGTCTCGGGTCAATCTCAGCTTATGTCCGGCTGTTCGGAACTGCGGATGTTTTATTTTTGAAGTGGCAACGCACCTATATGCAGCAATATACATACTATATACATTGGTATACAACCAGTGTATATAACAGGGTCAAAACTCAAAGGAAGAGGGCTAATAGCCCAACTCTCTTCTTGCAGCAGAAATGTGGGCCAAAGGCCCAATTGGGCCAGCAACTACAAAAATTAAAGGGTTGGGCAGGCCCAGTTCTTTTTTTTAAACATATATGCAGGTTTTGAATTGGGCCTGCCAAAGCCCAATCCTAACCCAATTCCCTTTATTTTATTTGTTCTTCAATCCATGTTTTGTTTTATTGTTATAATTATATTATTATTTGTTTAATACTAATTTAAATTCTAGGACTTTATAGGTTTTAGCCTAATTAAACTTCCCCAAGATAGCCATTTACGTTATGTTAAGACTGTAAATTTCGCCTATAAAATCACCTTTAGAAAATTTGATTCAAAATATTCTTAAAAAAATAATAATAATAATAATAATAATAATGATTTAAGCACATTTTCCTTAAAATAAATCGAAAACATGTTTCTTTTTCAAACACTTAGACATTTCAATAAATTTTTAAAATCATGATCATCTAGTCTAACTTACTAGTTATATTAATTAAATAAAATTGATTAGATTTTAACATTACGTTTTCTTTGATTATTTTTTAAGTAGTTCACTTAAATCAATATTAATTGAATAAAATTTGGTTAAATTTTTAATGTTATGTTTTCTTGGTTGTTTTTTTTTTTTTAAATGGCTCATTTAAATTGATGTTAATATTAATCTAATAAAGTGTAGCTAAGATTTCAAATATTCTATTTTTCTAATTCTTAATATTTACTTAAATTTTTTCTAGTTAATAATACAAAATTAATATTTTAAGTTAGTCAAAATATTTAATCGTCGGATAACCGCATGTTAGCGGATATTTCGGGTGCGTAAAACCTTCCCGAAATAGAAATATGAACCCGAACCCTTTCTTTGGATTTTTTAAAGGATTTTTCTGTTAATTCTTTTTTAAAAAAAATAATCTTAAATCGGTTTTCTTGATTTTTCCTTAAAAAATTAAGTGGCGACTCTAATTTTTGAAGATTCGGTTTTACTTAAATCTAATTAAGTCTTTAATCGAATTTTTAAACCCGAAAGTCATTTCCCGACGTAACAGAAATGGCGACTCTGCTGGGGAATTTAATTAGGTTCTAACCACTAGATTAAATTTTTTGACTAACTTTAATAACTGTTTTCATTTCGTTATTTATTTGTGTGTTTTGTTTGTTTAATTTTAATTATAATTATTAAACTGTCATTGCATGCATAGCATTTTCCGCCACTTGGCATTTTGTTATTTTCCATAAAACGACGGTTATGCGGGTCGCAGCCGTTTAGTCCAAAATTTTCCATCGGGGTACCCTGACGAAATGAGTCGATCTTGCGGGGTCGACGGTCGTTAACTTCCCCAGCCCGTGTTGTCCGCTCGGGTCACCTTTCCACAGTCAAAAAATAAACCCACTCTTAGACGCCTAGTGTAGAACGAAACCAAAAACCCTGTAGGTGCATTGGCCTAGGTTGACCCGATACGTAAGGCGTATCGGGCCCATTAGTAGCCCACCTTGAGTTCAAAGTGGCCTCCGGCCCAACTGAACGATCATTTTGTCTGTTTTGAAGGATGTGTACGCTTTTAAATAAATCGTTGTTCGTGGGCCCGGGGGGTTTGTTTTTATTTTTTCTAAAATGTAATTTCTTCTTGTAGATGACTACTCCATTTCCAGAATTTGACATGGTTACCAAGGCTCCGGATCTTCTCCGTGTATGGTGGGGTAATCTTAGTGAATACGCACAAGATCAAGTCACGACACATCTAGGGCATTTACCTTCATTAATGGACTTCCCGACATACCCCTCATTTACTAAAGTTATTACACGATTCTGGGATGATAAGAGAATGGTGTTCCGGTTTGGGGATGTCGAGTTGACACCTACGATCGAAGAGATTCGGGATTGCTTAGAGTCTAGGGGGTTGTATGAAAAAAGGAAGAAATACCCCGATCACAATATTTTGGTACCGAGCAGACCGACCAGTAGGAAAATGAAGGATATGCTTTTCCTAGTGCAAGCCGAGTGGTTAGATACCTCGAGGATCCCGTTCTTAAGATTCTTCGAACGTTGGGGACATACGAGTTATTTTGGAAACTTCCCTAACGAGTTCCATGACTATGGCACTTGGATTAGCACCCAAGCTCTAGCCTTTTCCATATGCCTCTTGGGAACCATGGTATTTCCCCACGACCAGACAAATACCATAGATTCTCGAGTTGTCATGGTTACCCACACTATCTTTTATGGCCTTGGTAGGGACGGCCAAAAGAAGTACTGTGATTTGGCACCGGTCATCGTAGCTGATATCTACCGGTCTCTTGGGATGTGCAAGAATGGGTATGGATTTTTCCAAGGGTGTAATTTGCTGCTACAATGGTGGATGTCGTTACACTTGGCCACGAAAACCGAGAAGTGGAAACAAGATTTGAGACGGCATGATGGAAGAAATGCCCTGGCCCACCACGAACTTCTGTTGACTATTCGGAACTTCAAAATGAGAAGGTCAAAAGAAGGATGGGCACAAGTTCTCTACGATTTGAAGGAAGATAACGTTTCGTGGATGTTTGACGACTTTATGTCCGAAAGGGTGGCAATACAAGGAAGGCGGTTTCCCTTTTTGGTCCTTATGGGTATTCGGGGTATGAGACCTTATCTTCCGAACCGGGTAATGAGACAGTTTGGAAGGAAGCAAGTCGAACCGAAGACCGGGGATACTAGCCAGTATGTTGTTGACTACGAGGACCGAGAAAAGGTACCCTTCGTGGATGACATTCTCAAAGAATGGTCCGCGTGTAGTTTCTTGAAAAAGGAAAGCATTGCCGAGGATAGGTATGAAGCGGGTTACGAGGCAGGGTATAAAGATTGGTTGAAGGCCGATTTAAGTGGAGACATCATTCCGGGGCCCCACCTTAATCCCCGAGTAGAAGATATAGAAGCAAGGGTCCAGGTCCAAAGGCGTCTTTTCCAACAACAGTGGGATGATAGGGAGCGGGAATTCCAACAAAGGGAACAAGAATTCCGGCAAAAGGAGCAACACTATCTACAAAGAGAGCAAGAATTCCAACAAAGGGAGTACGAGCTTTATAGAGTCATGGCCTCTCGGACACAAGAACTAGCCGACGCAAGAGCATGCTTGGTTCAGTTAGATCAGAATTTAGAAAGACAGATTAGCACTCTTCAGCAAACACCAGTTTCCGGTCGGGCCCTGCTAGCGGAACCTTTCCTGATGCTGCACCAACGCCAAATCCGAGGAGAAGTGGACAAAGCCAGAAGTTCAACGGGACCTTCTTCCATTTAGTTTATCCCCTGCGTGGGAAGTTTTTGTACTTTTCGCATTTTTTCCCTTTTTTCCCCGAAAATGTATCCCTATTTGGTTAATGTTTGTAATATTTTTATCTATCTATGAAGTTTATTTCGGGGGAACAACGAAATATTTGAAATGACGTATACATCCTTCAAATCGATAGGCCAACCCTTGGCAGAAAAGGGTCACATGCTCTCTAGGACGCGCAATAACTGTTGCTGTGATATTTACTATTTATTTGATCGGTGTGATAATGTTGTTTGTTCGGAAAATTCTAGCCCACTTTTTACCAAAATAAATATGTATATCAAATAAGCTGCCGAAAACGAATCCCGACTACCGCCAGAAATACAACCAAATATTTTTTTCAAATCCCGATTTCTCGACAAAATTCAATCACAAAATACCTCTTACCTTTCCCAACTCAAAAAAAAAAAAAAAATCACGCAGACAAAAGAGAAAAACCTGAAATACTAAAATACACCATGTCCAAAATCATATAGACAAAGTCTTGCTCGTATACCATGTATCCCAGACCAGTGGGCTAGTCTTTTCCGTTTAAAGCAACAGCTGTTTGCTTGCTGACTTGTATGCGATATCTTGTATTACTTGTTAATCCGGGAACACTAATATCTTTGCCTTTGAGTAATTCTTGTACAGGTGATAAGAATTGGTCTGTGTTGATAAACTGGCCGATCACCCCTACTTCACCAGATCTAAAGCCCACAAAGATTCCTTCCCCAGTCAAAGCCGTTTAAACAGTGCAGGTACAATGGCAGAAAATCGTGATGATATGAGCCTGGCTGAGGTTCCAATTACGGATTCGGTCATTACTGAGCAGAATAAGTTGATCGCACAGTTGATGCAACAGATCGGGGAAATGAAAATGGAGATGAAGAAGACCCAGGACTTGGCTAATCTGGCCATCGCTACTAATCTTCCTGGTCATAATGACGGGAGACCTCCGTTCCATTTGCCTACTCCTCATTCGACACACCAACCTATTCCTCTTTCGACCAACCCACCTGTCACCCCTATCCAAACCGCTCCCCTTATCGATTTAACTGCCCCAAATGTCATCCAGTCCAATTCATCACATCAAGCCCCCCCTCCACTGCAAAATTCAAAGGCCAACGATGTCCAAGCCTTTAGCTCCTCTCCTGTCCCTAACAACGCCTACCCTCAAACAATCCGTCCAGAGACCCACGCTCCAGAACCATACAACTTGCCCACGGTCCAAACTTCACTTCCCAAAGTTCCCTTCCATGTCCCAGTCTTTACAAAACCCCAGATTCCCCATACTACATATTCCGAAATAGACCACTATGAGGAGAAGGAAAAGGAATGGAGGGCTCGAGAGGAAATAGCCAAACAAGGGATAAAGGAAGAAGTAGCGAAGGCGCTGAAGCAGTACCATATCACTCCGGACATCGCCGGTTTAAGCTATGAGGAATTGTGCATTCGCCCTGACCTGGACCTCCCGGAGGGATTTAAGATCCCGAAATTCGACACCTTTGCCGGAACTGGGAACCCATTAGCCCATCTAAGGGCCTACTGTGACCAGCTTGTGGGTGTCGGGAGAAACGAAGCGTTGCTGATGAGACTTTTTAGCCGGAGCCTGAGTGGAGAGGCTTTAGATTGGTTCACATCGCAGGAAGTGAGTCAATGGGCCGGATGGAACGCAATGGCTAAGGATTTCGTGGAAAGATTCGCTTACAATGCAGAGGTTGTTCCAGATCGGTACTCGCTAGAAAAGATAAGACAAAGATCCACAGAGAGCTATCGCGAGTATGCCTATCGGTGGAGGAAGGAGGCGGCCAAGGTCCAACCTCCTATGTCAGAAAAGGAAATCGTTGAAGTATTTGTGCGCTCGCAAGAGCAAGAGTTTTATGAAAGAATGATACTGCTCATTGGAGCAAAATTTGCGGACATTGTCAGGATTGGTGAGACCATCGAGGATGGCCTCAAAACAGGAAAGGTGACCCGTGTGATGAGTTCGGCCGGGTCTTCAGGGTTAGTGAAAAAGAGAAGAGAAGATGTGTCAGCTATCTCCGGCTTCCCAGACAAGAGGAGAGCACCCGCTTACAACCCCAGAAAATCCACACCTCCTCAAAATCATCCCCAATTTACTCCGAGTCCACTCCCAATATACCACCCCCAAACTTCATCCCTAAACTACCAAACTCCTTCCCCCCAATATCTCACTCCCCAATACCCAAGTGTCCACCCAAATTACCAACTCCAACCCCCGAGTTGTGCCTACGTCCAACCCGTCCACCAAACTCCTCCTACTAGCTACCAAAATCCATCTCCAAGTTATCATACTCCGTCACACCCGAGACCCCGAATCCCTACTCCTCTTCGCCAAAACCCTCCCACTTATCATCAAGTACCCCCACCACCACAAAACAACTATAACCCTCCTCGTCCAAGCTTAGATAAGAAACCTCCCAGGGTGTTCACACCGCTTGCTGAGAGCCGGACGAAGCTGTTTGAAAGGTTATCTGCTGCAGGGTTGATCCAGCCTGTTCCTCCCAAAGTAGTGGATGTTAGTTCTCGCTTCTACAGGAGTGACCAAACTTGTGCTTACCACTCCAACGGCGTCGGACATAACACTGAGGAGTGCATAAACCTGAAGCATAAAATCCAGGATCTAATTGATCGTGATATGGTCGTTCTCCAGACTGTCACTCCTAATGTCAGTAGCAATCCTCTGCCGAACCATGGGGAGAACAGTGCCCACATGATTGAAACGGAGGAAGACTGGTGTGCACCCAAGATGATAGTTCCGGACAACGCTTCTGGTTTAGAGAAAAGTGTGGCATCTTTGAGCATCACCGAAAAGCCGAAAGTTGTTCTTTTGACACCTCTCCAGGTGGTCGCTGCAGGGCCGAAAAGTGTCTCCGCTAATAAGGTTGTGATCAGGACTATTGGTACTGGGGGACCGGTCCAAGGAGTGAGCAAAGGAGATCAGGGCAAGAGGCGGATAAGTGAAGCCGAGGCGGAAGAATTTTGGAGGAGAATGCGGCCGGAAGAGTACTCCATTGTGAAGCACTTGGAAAAAGCACCCGCGCAGATCTCAGTATGGGCATTATTGATGAATTCGCAGCGTCATAGGCAAGCGTTAATGGGAGCGTTGGAGGATACGTATGTACCGGTGGGAACTGACAGTGATGATTTGGCGGCTATGGTAAGCCGGGTTACCCAGGGACACCGCATCAGTTTTGGTGACGACGAGTTGCCATTTGAGGGGTCAATGCACAACAAGGCACTTCATGTTACTATTAAGTGTCGGGACATGATTGTGAACCGTGTGTTGATTGATGATGGGTCCGGTTTGAACATATGTCCGTTGTCTACTCTCAGACAGTTGAATTTTGATGTTGGGAAAGTGTGTCAGAGTCAAGTCAATGTAAGAGCATTTGATGGTAGTCGGAGAGACACCCTAGGATCGGTGAATCTAGGGATTCAGGTGGGGCCCGCTGAATTCGTGATCGAATTTCAGGTGATGGATATCACCACCAGTTACAACATGTTATTGGGAAGGCCTTGGATCCATATGGCAGGGGCTGTACCGTCTACCCTCCACCAGATGATGAAATTCATTTGGAATGAACGAGAAGTTGTTATCTATGGCGAGGGAAGCCATTCGAATGTGCATGCCCCTATTGTTGATAACGTCACCAGAGGATCCGATTTCTACACAGTTGAGATAGTGAACGCCACGGAAGATGGTAGGATGTCTGGACCTCCTATGCCTATTGTTTACAAGATGATGGCCACGGTTATGATAAGGAATGGGTTTGAGCCAGGTTATGGGCTAGGAAAGCATTTGCAGGGTATAGTTGAGCCCATTCCGTTGCCGACGAAGCAGTCAAAGTATGGTTTAGGGTATGCCGTCCGAGAAGAAGACGAGTGGGAGACGCCGAGGCAAAAGGGTGATTGGACACTAGCTCGACCTATACAGCATCTATATCAGTCATTTCCAGTACAGGAGCGTGTCAATGTCGACGGCCTTGGGGAAGGAATCTGGGCTTTGTTCGAGGAAGTTGATGCGGTCGATGACAATGATGCGGAACCAGCGCCAGAGGAGATAACCACCCCGCTATTCATTTCCCATCCATCTTGGTAGATGGAGAATTGTTTGTTTTGAAGTGGTGATGGCTCGGCGGAGGCCCGAAACCCACCCTTTGTCTTATTTTGTTTTGTTTTTATCCATGCTTAATCTTGCTTTAATTCCCTGTGTGATGTTGGAAAAGGCAGAGTGACCCTGGGTCATGGCCAAAGTTTGTATTTTTCTTCAAGTTGAATGAAAGCCTCCGTTTTATTTTTTTTTATATTGCACTTGCTGTTTATTTCGCCATTTCAACTGTTTTACCAAATTATTTTTCATGAGTTCTAACTATGTTTGTTTATGATCCCAGTATAAATAAATTTAAATTTGCCAACATCATGTCATGTCAAAAGCTGGACGAACAAAATGAAGCAGATGACAGTGAGCTTGGTATCTGTGACGAAAGGACCTTGGTCCACGAACATCTTGCCGAGGAACTGAGACAATTTGAGAATCGGGATAAGCCTAATCTGGATGAGACAGAAGTAGTGAATTTGGGAGATGAAGAATGTGTCAAAGAGACCAGAATCAGTGTTCATTTGACGGATGCTCAGAAAAGAGAACTCACTATTTTGCTCGGAGAATACGTGGACATATTTGCATGGTCTTACGAAGATATGCCCGGTTTGAGTACAGATATCGTCTCTCATAAACTGCCAATCAATCCAGAGTTCGGTCCGGTAAAACAGAAAACGAGGAAGTTTAAGCCAGAGTTGAGTTTGAGGATCAAAGAAGAAGTTACTAAGCAGATACAATCTAAGGTGGTGGAGGTAACGCGATATCCCACTTGGTTAGCCAACATTGTTCCAGTACCTAAGAAGGATGGAAAGATCAGAATCTGCGTTGATTACAGAGATCTCAACAAAGCTAGCCCTAAGGATGATTTTCCATTGCCAAACATTCATATCCTCATTGACAATTGTGCCAAGCATGAGATACAGTCGTTCGTGGATTGCTTCGCCGGATATCATCAAATACTAATGGACAAAGAAGACGCAGAAAAAACAGCTTTCATCACGCCATGGGGTGTGTATCATTATCGGGTAATGCCATTCGGTCTCAAGAACGCCGGGGCTACTTATATGAGAGCCATGACGACTCTCTTTCACGACATGATTCACAAAGAGATCGAAGTGTATGTGGATGATGTCATCATCAAGTCCCGCGAGAGTTCGGATCATTTGACTCACTTGAGGAAGTTCTTCGATCGTCTACGCCGGTATAATCTAAAGTTGAATCCCGCTAAATGTGCTTTCGGGGTACCGGCCGGTAAGTTGTTGGGATTCATTGTCAGCAGAAGAGGTATCGAGCTAGACCCTTCTAAGATCAAAGCAATCCAGGATTTGCCTCCTCCAAAGACGAAGAAAGAGGTCATGAGTTTCTTAGGAAGGTTAAATTACATCAGTCGATTCATAGCTCAATCTACGTTGATTTGTGATCCTATCTTTAAGCTGTTGAGGAAAGACGCAATAACCAAATGGACAGAAGAATGCCAAAATGCTTTCAACACCATCAAAAGTTATTTGTCTAATCCACCTGTATTAGTCCCTCCACGAGAAGGAAGTCCGCTGTTGTTATACTTGTCTGTCTCTGACAACGCATTCGGGTGTGTGCTAGGCCAACACGATGAGACCGGGAAGAAAGAGCGAGCAATTTACTATTTGAGTAAAAAGTTCACTCCATATGAAGCCCGATATACTTATTTGGAGAAAACTTGTTGTGCTCTGACTTGGGTTTCTCAAAAGTTGAGGCATTATCTGTCTTCGTACACTACGTACCTCATTTCGAAGATGGACCCGTTGAGGTACATTTTTCAGAAAGCAATGCCCACCGGGAAGTTAGCTAAATGGCAAATGTTGTTGAGCGAGTTCGATATTGTATATGTAACTCAGAAAGCAATCAAAGGACAGGCCTTAGCTGATCATCTCGCAGAAAATCCGGTTGACGATGGTTATGAACCACTTAAGACCTACTTTCCAGATGAAGAGATCTCCTTTGCGGGAGAAGACATCTCCGAAGCATACCCTGGTTGGCGAATGTTTTTCGACGGAGCTGTGAATAGCCAAGGTAGCGGTATTGGAGCGGTTTTGATATCAGAATCAGGTCAGCACTATCCGGTATCAGCAAAACTTCGGTTTCGTTGCACTAACAACATGGCTGAGTATGAAGCTTGTATTTTGGGCATAAGAGTGGCCATAGATATGGACGTCCAAGAGCTGCTGGTTATTGGGGATTCAGATTTATTGATTCATCAAGTTCAAGGAGAATGGGCAGTAAAAAATCCAAAGATCGTACCATATGTGCAACTAGTGCAGAGGTTGTGTAGAAGATTTCGAAAGATCGAGTTCAAACACACACCGAGGGTACAGAATGAGTTCGCCGATGCCCTTGCCACCATTTCCTCAATGATTCAACATCCGGACACAGTGTATATTAATCCCTTGGAAATAGAGTTGAAGAAGCAGCCTGCTCATTGTTCTCATGTCGAGGTAGAACCAGAAGGGAAACCATGGTACTTTGACATAAAGAAGTATTTGGAGACCGGGACTTATCCCGAAAACGCCACTTCCAATCAGAAGAAAGCTATACGCCGAATGGCCAACAACTTTTTCCCAAGTGGGGAAATTCTTTATAGAAGGACCCCGGATCTGAGCCTCCTTAGATGCGTCGATACCGCAGAGGCTATGAAACTTCTTGAACAAGTACATGCTGGAGTCTGTGGTACCCATATGAATGGTCTTACCTTGGCAAAGAAGATTCTCCGAGCCGGTTATTTCTGGATGACTATGGAACACGACTGTTGTAAATTTGTGCAGAGATGCCATAAATGCCAGATACATGGTGATTTGATTCGTGTCCCTCCTCACGAACTCAAGGCCATGGGCTCTCCTTGGCCATTCGTAGCTTGGGGCATGGATGTTATTGGCCCGATAGAGCCGGCAGCCTCTAATGGTCACCGATTTATTTTGGTTGCAATTGATTACTTTACTAAGTGGGTCGAGGCGTCTTCCTACAAGTCCGTGACAAAGAAAGTGGTAGCCGACTTTGTGCGTGACAACCTAATCTGCCGATTTGGGATACCAGATTCTATCATCACCGATAATGGGGCAAATCTTAATAGTAATTTGCTGAAAGAGGTATGTGAACAGTTTCAGATTACTCATAGAAATTCGACGGCATATCGTCCTCAAATGAATGGAGCTGTAGAAGCCGCCAATAAGAATATCAAGAAGATTTTAAGAAAGATGATTGACAAACATCGAGGATGGCATGAGATGTTACCCTACGCCCTATTGGGTTATCGCACAACTGTCAGAACATCAATTGGGGCAACTCCGTATTTGTTAGTATATGGAACGGAAGCAGTAATACCCGCTGAAGTTGAAATACCATCATTGAGAGTTATTCAGGAGGCTGAATTAAGCGATGCCGACTGGGTTCGTAATCGGATTGAACATTTAGCCTTGATCGACGAGAAAAGGATGACAGCTGTTTGTCACGGACAATTATATCAACAAAGAATGCTTCGTGCTTTCAACAAAAGAGTAAGGCCACGAACATTCGAGGTAGGGCAGCTAGTTCTCAAGCGTATCTTTCCTAACCAAGATGAGTACAAAGGAAAATTCTCGCCTAATTGGCAAGGGCCGTATATGGTTCGCAAAGTTCTGTCAGGTGGAGCGCTGATCTTGTCAGAGATGGATGGTCAAGAGTGGCCGAAACCAATCAATTCGGATGCTGTCAAAAGATACTATGTATGAAGATGTAAAATTTTCTGTTTCTTTCCTTGTAATCGTACTATTTTGCTTGTATTCGTTTCCGTGATAGTTTGAAGATATTCATCCCTTTGTAATGAACTACGTTTGACCTGAATTCTCAAGAATGAGATACGTAGGAGGCCTATGTCGGCCTCGGTCATCCCCTTACCCCTTTTATTTTTCCCCTTTTGTATTTGAACTACGTTTGACCTGAATTCTCAAGAATGAGATACGTAGGCGGCCTATGTCGGCCTCGGTCATCCCCTTATCCTTTTTTGTTTTTCCCTTTTTGTATTTGAACTACGTTTGACCTGAATTCTCAAGAATGAGATACGTAGGCGGCCTATGTCGGCCTCGGTCATTTCCTTAATAAAATTTATGTTTTTCTCTATTTCCCGAGAGGGGAACTACGTTTGACCTGATTCCTGCTTCAACGGGATACGTAGGCGCCACAACGGTTCGATCATATTCCCATAAGGAAACTGGGACAGAATTTTTGAAAGGAGTTCAAAAATTCTAAACAAGAAGACTTGCCTCCGACAAGATAGAATTTAAAGTATCAGAGTTTCAACTGGGACAGAATTTTTGAGAAGATCTCAAAAATTCCCTAGGTTTTCCTAACAAGTTAGTGATTTGGCACGACATGTAACTGGGACAGAAATTTTTGAGATCATCCTCAAAAATTTCATCGAATGTCGTTAAAAATTTGAGTACAACCTTGAAATTTTCAACCCGATCAGAAATTCGAAGACGATTGTGATACGTCACAGAGGTCATGTCAGAAACTGAATGTGTTCGTCTAAGATTTTCATGACATGACAATTTGGCAACGGCATTTTCTTCCAAAGAATTCTTTTCTAATTTTGTAGTTTTTAAGGGTTTTTGTTTATCAAACATCTTGTCAAGTGTATATTTTATTTTTTCTTTTTCTGTCTACCAAAGGTAGGAGGTCAGAGCGGTTCGACAAAGACAAGGCAGAGAACGGACAATCGGAAGATCAACACAGATCAATTCATTTTAAAACTAAGGAATTTTCTGTGGATGCAGGGAAATATTGCAGGTACTATTCATAAGGAAACTACCGGGACATCAACAACTCTATTACGCTCGAGCCACCAGTGATCCATCGCGCTTCATTTTCCGGTTTGTCAAGAAAGTTATTTATCTTATTTTTTTTTATTTATTTATTTATTTCAAACCGCCAAGAGGGCCGTTGTATATTCATCGCCAAGAAGGCCATCACATATATTCACCGCCGAGAGGGCCATTACATATACTCATCGCCAAGAAGGCTATTTTATATTCATCGCCGAGAGGGCCATTACATATACTCATCGCCAAGAAGGCTATTTTATATTCATCGCCGAGAGGGCCATCACATATACTCATCGCCGAGAAGGCTATTTTATATTCATCGCCGAGAGGGCCATTACATATACTCATCGCCAAGAAGGCTATTTTATATTCATCGCCGAGAGGGCCATTACATATATTCATCGCCAAGAAGGCTATTTTATATTCATCGCCGAGAGGGCCATCACATATACTCATCGCCGAGAGGGCCATAGCATATTCATCGCCGAGAGGGCCATTTTATTTTCAAGCCGCCAAGAGGGCTATTGCATATATTAATCGCCGAGAGGGCTATTTTATTTTTAAGTCGCCAAGAGGGCCATCGCATGCTCAATCGCCGAGAAGGCTATTTATTTTCAAGTTATCGAGAAAGATATTTTATTTTCACATTGCCGAGAGGGTCGTTGCATTATTCATCGCCAAGAGGCCATTATCATACCACGCCGTATCAACTTATTATCTATTACATTGAAAGCAAGAACATATCGAACATGGTAAAAGATACCATCTCCGTAATTACGATTATTTACTAACGGTTTTGTGAGTTATATCGAGAGCATCCGAAAGGGTGAATTCTCAAAGCGAATCACAGGTGTGGACATCATCAAATGGGACGCAACACAACGTGGAACTTTGTCTTAGCAGCGAACTGGGACATAGTCTGGAGAGGAATGTCAAACTCTTCGGACGCGAGCTGAGAAACGACTACCACAATCTAACCACATCCCTATCAGAAGGCATGTGGGTATTTTCCTTGAGTCCGTAGTCTTTGGTTTCGCATCCAGGTGATCTCAATTCCCACCAGATGCCACGTTTCCAATTTCAGTGACAACGTACCAAGAATTTTGGAAATTATGTCCGTGTAAGTTCTTAATTATGGGTGTGAAGTGCACCACATTTATGGTTAAGAGGTTGCAAGTCTCTTTTTCATAATTCGACTTGTTTGTCACTCATCCCAGACCAAAGGTTATCTCAGAATAAGAGATTTCCTTTTCAACCGATAGAGTCGAACTACAAGCAGCCTGATTCCTTAGTCCAAGGGTATGTAGGCGGACCCAACTTTGAAAACTCGGCTGTATTCTAACATTTACTCGTAAAATCTCATCCCAAGCGTTCCAATTTCTCCATAATTCAATGTTGGATAGCTTTTGGATTTTTCAAAATCGTGCGTAGAATCAAGCGTTTGAACTACAAGTGGCCTGAATTCTCATGTAACCTGAGATATGTAGGAAATCCGAAACCGGGGTTCGGCCACAACTTCTTATAGCCCATGCCAAGACCCTTCCACGAGATGAACATGTGGTCGGCTCAAAATTGGATGGGTCAAGTTTCTTTGTCCACGATCGCTTTCATCGATCATGCCCAAAGAAAGGGACAGCTGTTAACATCCAATTTTTACCCTCCACAATATAAATTGATCATCGAGCTATTAATTTTAACGACGTGAATTAATTAGCTTTCAAAAACGCAAGACATATTTTTTCAAGTAACTCTAGATTTAAACATTTGAATTTTTTCAATTTTATTAGGTTTATATGTTGCTTATTATATATATTTGTCGTAAAATACTTTACTTTATTTGTTCGTATTATATTATTGTGTATTACTTTACTTTACTTTTATCGTATTATATGAATTTCATGTAACATACATATCGCGTATTATATAAATCTTTTAACTTTTGTTACGTTTAAAATATTTTCTTAAATAGATTCGATCTTTAAACACTTTACTTTGTTCTTAAGTCGTTAATATTTGAAAGCTCCATAATTAATTTATATTAGTTCGTTTCGGGGTCGAATTAAGCGTTTAATCTCAAACTGGTCATATTTGCAATTTAAATGGCCAATTTTTAAATCCTTAATCCTTTTAAATCTTTTAAAAAGAATTCATTATCCTATTTAGCCCAAAATCCCAGGCCCAATCCTAATCCCTTCCCAGCCCAACCGGATCGGCCCACTCTTTTTATTTTAAACCCAACCCTGCCCAGTTCCCCTATCCGACCCGACCCGGCCCAAAATAATTAAATTAAACCCTTTTCTCTTCATCTCCTTCCCCAACCCGCGCAGCCCCACCTCCCTTTCCCCCATTCCCGTCCCCGACGCGAAACCAGAGAGATGGCAGCAAAGCTCAGCCATTTCCAACGCCAAGAAGCTATCATTACTCCCTCCCACGCGTTCCTTCTCCCCATAAACCCCAAAATCGAAGCGGAAAAGTAAAAGAGGAGCAGCCGCCGCGAACCAGAAGAGTTTCGGCCAACAGTGGCCATTTCTTGGCCGAATTTACACTCCATCTCCTCTTTTTCGTTGTCCTTGCACGTCAGGGACCTTCCACGTGTCTCACATCCGAGCCGTCGATTCAAATCGACGGCTAGGATGTGAGACTTATGAGAGGTCCCATTTGAGATTCACAATCTCGGTTTTGCCCTTGATTTCTTGGTTTTGGTGCTCGAATTTTGGGTATAAAAGGCCCAATTATTCACTGATTTGGGGGACTTTTTGGAAAACTTTCGGATTGGAAAAAGAGAGTTCATTTTATGAGAGCTAGTAGTTTGTTTTTCTTTGAGAAAAAAATTGGAAAAAAAAAGCTAGCCGAATCCCAGCTTGAAGCTCCGGATTTGAAGGCGACAAAGTCTTGGTTTTGGTAGCGTCGAAGCCCCCTCTTGAGCTCGTCTTGTCCCGTTCGCTGCCCCTTGCGAGGTAATGGCTTGATTTCTCAGTTGAACTTTATGAACAAGTATAGATTTTATCAATAGCTTGGTATGTGTTTTGTTCGGATGTTTGCCTTGGGTTTTGCTGTCAAAATGTTCTACTGGTTTGGTTCATCGACTCTCTTGAGGCTGTTAGTTTGACATCAACAACATGTCGGATTTATCTTTTGCTGTAATGTTGTTGGGTATACATGTTTGCATATGAATAGGTACATGTATATACAGAATATACGCATATAAAACTTGAAGAATAGTTGGATATACGTTGATTTTGATGGCTGTATACTGCTGTATATCTATGTATATATGTATAAACTTGAAGAATAGTTGGATATACGTTGGTTTTGATGGCTGTATACTGCTGTATATCTATGTATATATGTATAAACTTGAAGAATAGTTGGATATACGTTGGTTTTGATGGCTGTATACTGCTGTATATCTATGTATATATGTATAAACTTGAAGAATAGTTGGATATACGTTGATTTTGATGGCTGTATACTGCTGTATATCTATGTATATATGTATAAACTTGAAGAATGATTGGATATACGTTGATTTTGATGGCTGTATACTGCTGTATATCTATGTATATATGTATAAACTTGAAGAATAGTTGGATGTATGCTGATTTTGAGGGCTGGTTTGGCTGTATATCCATGTATATGAGGACGTATATGCGTATATATGTATGAAACTTGAAGAATGGTTGAATATATGTTGACTTTGATGGCTGGTTTGGCTGTATATCTATGTATATGAGGACGTATACGCGTATGTATGTATAAAACTTGAAGATAGTTGAGTATAGGTTAGTTTAGATGCTGTATATCTCTGTATATCTGTGTATATATGTCCAAAACTTGAAGATAGTTGAGTATATGTTGGTTTAGATGCCGTATACCTCTATATATCTAAGTATATATGTCCAAAAACTTGAAGATAGTTGAATATATGTTGGTTTAGATGCTGTATACCTCTATATATCTATGTATATATGTCCAAAACATGAAAATAGTTGAGTATATGTTAGTTTAGATGCTGTATATCTCTGTCTATATGTGTATATATGTCCAAAACTTGAAGATAGTTGAATGTATGTTAGTTTAGAAGCTGTATATCTCTGTATATATGTGTACATATGTCCAAAACATGAAGATAGTTGAGTATATGTTAGTTTAGATGCTGTATATCTCTATACATCTGTGTATATGTTTCCAAAACTTGAAGATGGTTGAGTACATGCTAGTTTAGAGGCTGTATACCTGTGTATATATATAAAACTTGAAGAATGTTTGAGTATATATGAGTTTGAATGGCTGTATATTGCTGTATGTCTACGTATACGTGTACAAAACTTGAAGAATGTTTAAATATATGTTCGTTTTGGCGGTTATTTGTTGTATATCTATGTATATGAGGATATATATATATGTATATGTATGTACCAAAACTTGAAGGATGTTTGAATATATGTATTGGTTCGTTGGTTATCTGCTGTGTATCATGTATATACCAGCATACGCATGTATATGTATGTATAACTTGGAAAGTTGTTTGGTCATATGGCAAGTGTAGTCATATCACGGTGTATATACAGCTGTATATACGCACATGTATATGAATATCTACATATATATATCCATATAAGCTCGAATTTATTTTTAAATGTTATCCATTTGCTTGTTGGGCTGCCATATCTATGAATATATATACGAGTAATGTGCATTTCTACATGTATGTATACAAATGTATATAAGTTGAAAGTTCGTTAGTTTATTCGGTTATATAGTGGTATTACGATGTCTATGTATTTATATATACACCTATATACATACATACATAATGCATATCCATGAATATATTTATGTAGCTTGAAGATTGTTGGTTATAGTGCCATTTGGCAAATGATATACATCTATATCTACGTCATGTATTGCATTACCTATGTGTCTATGCATCCTATATACACCTATATATATAGATACACATTTGTATTATATGTATTTGTCTCAATTCGCACAATCTCTTTTCTCATATGATTTTGTGTTGTCACGCAAGTTGTGAATTGCATATCACTTGTGAGATATAGTATTTCTTATTATTCATTCCTTATCTTTATTTTCTTTGCATGTAATATTGTACCGAGTCTACTTTTGACTCCTCCTCGTATTTCGTTGAGTCTCGGGTCAATCTCAGCTTATGTCCGGCTGTTCGGAACTGCGGATGTTTTATTTTTGAAGTGGCAACGCACCTATATGCAGCAATATACATACTATATACATTGGTATACAACCAGTGTATATAACAGGGTCAAAACTCAAAGGAAGAGGGCTAATAGCCCAACTCTCTTCTTGCAGCAGAAATGTGGGCCAAAGGCCCAATTGGGCCAGCAACTACAAAAATTAAAGGGTTGGGCAGGCCCAGTTCTTTTTTTTAAACATATATGCAGGTTTTGAATTGGGCCTGCCAAAGCCCAATCCTAACCCAATTCCCTTTATTTTATTTGTTCTTCAATCCATGTTTTGTTTTATTGTTATAATTATATTATTATTTGTTTAATACTAATTTAAATTCTAGGACTTTATAGGTTTTAGCCTAATTAAACTTCCCCAAGATAGCCATTTACGTTATGTTAAGACTGTAAATTTCGCCTATAAAATCACCTTTAGAAAATTTGATTCAAAATATTCTTAAAAAAAAAAAATAATAATAATAATAATAATGATTTAAGCACATTTTCCTTAAAATAAATCGAAAACATGTTTCTTTTTCAAACACTTAGACATTTCAATAAATTTTTAAAATCATGATCATCTAGTCTAACTTACTAGTTATATTAATTAAATAAAATTGATTAGATTTTAACATTACGTTTTCTTTGATTATTTTTTAAGTAGTTCACTTAAATCAATATTAATTGAATAAAATTTGGTTAAATTTTTAATGTTATGTTTTCTTGGTTGTTTTTTTTTTTTTAAATGGCTCATTTAAATTGATGTTAATATTAATCTAATAAAGTGTAGCTAAGATTTCAAATATTCTATTTTTCTAATTCTTAATATTTACTTAAATTTTTTCTAGTTAATAATACAAAATTAATATTTTAAGTTAGTCAAAATATTTAATCGTCGGATAATCGCATGTTAGCGGATATTTCGGGTGCGTAAAACCTTCCCGAAATAGAAATATGAACCCGAACCCTTTCTTTGGATTTTTTAAAGGATTTTTCTGTTAATTCTTTTTTAAAAAAAATAATCTTAAATCGGTTTTCTTGATTTTTCCTTAAAAAATTAAGTGGCGACTCTAATTTTTGAAGATTCGGTTTTACTTAAATCTAATTAAGTCTTTAATCGAATTTTTAAACCCGAAAGTCATTTCCCGACGTAACATCTACCACGACTCACCACAAATCAATAATTCATAAAAAAGGGGGGACAAGTTTCATTTTACTTGTAAAATTGAAACTCAAAATAATTTCTCAACTTTTTCATACGTAATCTCATAAGGTGCAAAAAAGCGTATGAAATACGCACTCATTTTATTTTTATTTTTGACATTGATCTCACTCATGAACTCTATCCACATAATTAGAGGCGGAGTCAGATAAAATTTAAAAGTTTATTAAATCTCTTTTAATAAAAAATTATATATTTATATATATAATAAACATTAATTTCATTTTTTTGTGTATTTATTTATTTATATTTTAAATTTTTTAGATAAAAATTCTGACTTCGTTATTGTGGACGTTGACAACTTGACATAGTACTTCACTTCTTGACTTAGTAAGTCCACTTTTTTTTTTTTTTGGGTTTATTCTTTTTAGTAATCCCTTAAATTATCTGTTTTTTCATTATTTAAATATAGTATATTTTAATTGAGCGCTTGAACACATAAAATGTATTTATAAATTACTTTTGATTTAAATTATTAAAATAAAATTCCCAAAATACCCTTGTAACAACTCTGTAATCAAGCATGCACACAAGCCCCATTTTTTACAGTATATATAAGTGTTCATTGTTCATGTAAGAAATTAAAAACAAGACAGCCTCTTTTCTCTCTCTTGGAAGCACAAATCCCAAATAAAGATTACTGTTTTTGTTCTTGGTCATCCATTTTGTTCTTAAAAATCCAATCTTTTTAGTGTTTCTTGAAGTGGGTTGTGCTCATATTTGTATAATTTGTAGAGTTTGGTACATATTTTAGCTTTTTTCAAGAGCCTGTTTTTTTTAAATGAAATTCTTGACTGTGGTTTTGGTGGTGGCCGCCGCCGCCGCCGCGGTGGAAGTCGGAGCTGAGAAATTGGCGGCGGGGGTGCTTAGTTTGGAGAGGATTTTGCCGGTGAATGGTAAAGTGGAGCTGGAAGAGCTTAGAGCTAGGGATAAAGCTAGACATGCTAGAATGTTGCAGAGTTTTGGTGGTGGTATTGTTGATTTTCCTGTTGTTGGTTCATCTGACCCTTATCTTGTTGGGTAATTATTTCATCATGTTTCTTAATTTTTAGAGTTTTGGTTGGTTGATACTGTGTTTCTTTTAGGAAAGTTTGATTCTTTATGAGGTTAAACTTGAACTTACTTTGGGAAGTGTGGAAGCTATGCCTATAGTGGTTGTAACTTTGTATTACTTAATTTGTGAATTTGATCTCATGAGGTGTGTTAGTGTAGCATTATACACCAACAAAGTGTAAGGTGGATTGTCTTTTGTTTAATTTGAGAATTGAACTTACATCTCTATGGGTTCTCTTTGAGATATTGATATTCAATCTAAAGTACTTAGTAGGTGATTTCTTCCTATATGTGCTGGTGGGAGGTAAAAGGTAACCCATGGAATCAATATTAGAGGTGTGGAAAAGCTGGTTAGTACACCATGGTTATGGAGAAAAAAGATGAAAGATATTGATTTTTTGTGTAATAAAATACCCGTAGTGCAACAAATTTTGTTATGTTGTTTTTCTTTTATAGCTACTTTCTTGTTAATTGTCAATTGGATGTTGATGTTGATGTTGATGTAGTGGTGATAGTTCTGTTTTCTTTAAATTGTATTGTTTTTTATTCTGATGTAAGATATTTAAGTAAAATTGATAAGCGCCGTGTTGCTAAAAATCTAAAAATACGAATATATTGTTTTGGTCTTGGCATTTTCGTTCTGTAATTTGAGGATGAGGGGCAATCTTATTGATTTTGAGTGCTTATTATACTATGGAGATGTATGTATCGTTCTACTCTATCAATTTTCTTGACCATCATCTCTCTTTCTCTTGTTTTTTACTTTTGTTCTGTTTGTAGCCTTTATTTTACAAAAGTAAGACTCGGAACTCCACCAAGAGAATATAATGTGCAGATTGATACTGGCAGTGATATCCTGTGGGTCACCTGCAGTTCCTGTGACGATTGTCCTCGAACAAGTGGACTTGGGGTAACTCATCTTCCCTTCATCTTGTCATTGCATCTTTACTTTCTCGTAAGAAAGTGTGATAAAAGAATTACCTTCTGTTACAAGCTTCTGACATGTTACAGCCACACAGGTTGAGCTCAACTTCTATGATGCTACGGGCTCATCAACTGCTTCTCCCATTTCTTGTGCGGACCAAGTGTGCGCCTCTATAATTCAAACTACCTCTGCTGAGTGCTCTACAGAAACAAATCAGTGTGGTTATACCTTTCAGTATGGAGATGGGAGTGGCACAACTGGTCATTACGTAGCTGATTTACTATATTTCGATACAGTCCTGGGAACCTCGTTGATTGCCAACTCTTCAGCACCAATTGTTTTTGGGTGAGCTGCTATTCTTCGATAAAGACTCTAAGCACGTCTACTTGTGTGAACCAAATCATCAATATCTATTCTTTTTAGAATATTAATCAACAATATCTATTACTGAACGAAGAAAAGATCCTGGAATACTAGATAGGAATAATTAGAACAATTAAGCTACAGATAAGATAAGTTATAAGTAAATGAAGTTAGACATGTGATAGAATATCTTTTGGATTGAATTCATCATGGTACTATTAGGGAAATTGATCTCTCGTGTCACCTGTGTTGTGACATTTCCCATTCGTATTTGTCACTTGGGGTGTGTTCAATATGGAGGAAAATATTTTCAGAAAATGTTCTCCCATGTTTGGTTGGTCAAAATAAGTTCCTTGAAAATGAGAATGTGACATCCCTAGTCAAAGTATGGAAAACAAGTTTCATAAGTGACTCTCCACATTGATTGTGTCCTCTCCATCCTCCAACACACCTCATCTAGTGACACTCCACATTGACTGTGTCCTCTCCACGCTCCAACACACCTCATCTTCACCTCACCTGCCGTAGCCCCCAACCCCACCTCTCATAGTTTTTATTTAAATTATATACAAATGTTTTTAGGATTATATTTTTTGCTTACGTACTAACACAAGAAAATAAGTATCAAAAACCACATTATTCTCCTAAAAGCAAATTCCATCAAAAACATTTTCTCTTCATACTGAACACACCCTTGATGTAATGCTTTTGACGTCCTTGTATCCTTTAGATCATCATTATTACTTCACGACCTTAGCTTCTATGCTTTTGCTTTTATCTTTCTCTCATAGATGTAGTTTTAGCTGAATGCATATACCTTTTACCCGAAGCTTATACTTGTATCTGAATCAAAACAGGTGCAGCACCTCCCAGTCTGGGGACTTGACCAAGACGGACAGAGCAATTGATGGGATTTTTGGGTTTGGTCAACAGGGTCTTTCAGTAATATCTCAACTGTCTTCTCGTGGGATTACTCCTAAAGTATTTTCACATTGCTTGAAAGGAGAGGGAAATGGTGGAGGTATACTAGTCCTTGGTGAGATTTTGGATCCGAGAATCGTATATAGTCCCCTTGTTCCGTCACAGTACGTATTGTTACAGTACAATGAAGTTTCTATTCTTGCTCATGACAAATATAGAGATTTAATAGTTTCATCTTTAGTGTGCCTTGTGCTTTATGATATAGAGTTGTGTTCTTGATAGTTTACGATTCATCTTGAGCATTTGAAATGTACCAAAATCATCACATGCTTTCTACATCCTGAGCTTTTTTGATACTTCATCGATATATTATTGGTTTTGCATCTCTAGATTTATAGTCTTGGGATATTGTGAAGATGTAAACTATACTATGTACATATATGACTCAAAAACTTATGTGAGTTCCATTTCCATTGTTTTCATTGTTATTTTCTCTCTATTCTCCACAAATAGAATACTCGATGTATGTGCTCACATGATCCCAATTAGTATTAAACAGCACACACTTTCTACCATTCACTTAAAATTGGCATGGCCCACATTTGAGCCAAGGGTCCTTTGAAAACAACCTATACCTCCACCAGGTAGGGGTAAGTTTTGCTTACACTTTATCCTCCCTAGACCCCACTTGTGGATTTCACTTGGTATGTTGTCTTACTTAAAATAAGATGTACTGAAAACATAGCCTTTTTGTGTTTATTTTTGATGTTTTTCTGAATTATTCGCTCTTTAACTATAAGCACGGGGATGGTTCAGGAAAGAAATGGTCCTTAGCAAGCTTGATTTATCTGCTCTCCACTCTTGCAGGGCGCATTACAATGTCTATCTGCAAAGCATTGCTGTTAATGGCCAGTTGGTGCCTGTTGATCCATCAGTGTTTCAGACATCTGGCAATCGAGGAACTATTGTGGATTCTGGTACAACTTTGGCTTATATTGCCACAGAAGCTTATGATCCCTTTGTCAGTGCTGTAAGTTCCGCAAGTACACCCTCCGTCTCAACTTGAATGCTCAACTGCTCTCTTTATCTATACCAAAATTATATCCGTCTCTTAATTAGGAAAATCTGACCACACACTTGTCAACAAAAATCTGACCGCATATGTATTCACTTTTTATCACGTCATTGTTATTAAATGGTTCATATCTGAACTCAAAAGTTCTTACTCTTGTTCCAAGTCAAAAGGACAATAAACTGTGTTGCCCGATTTATTGTGGATTGTGTATATTTTTTATTAGTTTTGTTTGTATTATGCTATATGAAAGGAAGAACTGCAACCAAGCAATGTTTTTTACCTTTTACTTCGGAGTTTAAAAATTATTTGGACAAGATGACCTTCACTTCAAGTCTACTCCAACTCCGAAAGGGCAGCCTGGTGCACTCAGCTCACACTATGCACGGGGTCCAGGGAAGGGCCGGACCACAAATGTCTAATGTTCGCAGCCTTATCCTGCACAAGTCTATTTCAACTCTACTTATGTAAAATGTGATATGGATTTAGGCTCAAGTATCCACATAATAATCTAATGTTTTCTTTTCTCAGACTAATGGAATAGTATTAAACTTGTTTTTTCATTTATCCCTATCAAAATAGTTCAAAACCCTACTTAAGTCAGCACTGGGTAATGTGTCTTTACTAGGAAGGTTATTACCTGATTTAGCATTTATGCTGAAAATTGTTTATCATTTATCTGCAGATAACTGCTGCTGTTTCACAATCAGCTAGGCCAATCATCTCAAGAGCAAGACCGTGCTTTCTAGTGTCCTCAAGGTTCATCCTTCTATAGTTGAATAGATATTTACTTGGAGGCTTGAGCTCTTAAGAACAAAAATACCTTTACCCAACTGCTTTGATGACTCGAATATGACACCCTTTTTCATTCTGAAACAGCATAGCTGAGATATTTCCCCCAGTTTCTTTGAACTTTGATGGTGGCGCATCAATGGCTCTAAGACCAGCAGACTACCTTGTGCATATGGGCTTTGTTGTGAGTACTGAAATCTGTATTTGTGATTGAATGTCTTCTTGACGTCTCATCTGATACTAAATCAACAATGCTATATTCAGCCCTATTGTCTTTTTCATGAACTAGAAATAAGTGATTCAACTGAATGTTTCTACCAGGAAGGTGCTGCTATGTGGTGCATTGGATTTGAAAAACAAGATCAAGGTGTAACAATTTTAGGAGGTTGGTTCCTTGTTTACTGTAACATCTATGCCTAAATCCCGAACTGGTTTCATGATTAATTTATTAACATATCTGCTAGGATTGTGGTTACTTTTCATATCTGCTGCATGACTGCATCATTCCGTGCGTTAGTGTCTTTGTGGATGCTTAATCATTTCATCACTCAACCTTTCTGTAGTAACTTTTAAAATATAACAGTGTGATTGTCTGCTTAAAAAGAATCGTGTACCTTTAAGGTATGGTATGCTTAAATAAAATCATCAATCCTGCAAGTATCGATGTTGATGAAAAATGGCCATCCATTTTCTATTAGAAAATATTAGGACATTAATTTTCAGCTAGAGAATTTCAGTCCATTTGTCTCTTCTTATTTAGCATCAGTTATTTATTATGGTTGACCAGAAGATAGGTATGCTTGTAGTACTGGTGAGTGGTTAGATATGTTCCAAAGTATGTTGCAAAATTTTTATTTCCAGGTTTGCCTAGTCTTCTGATTTTTATGTCAAATTTACTTGCTTTGGGTTCAAATTGCTATTGGTTCGAACACTCAAATACGGATCCAGGATTTGAAGTTTTTATGGGTTCTCGATTCTGCCCTTTTGAGTCACTTGAGTTCTAAATAAAATATTTGTACATATTAAATGAACTTTTTACAATAAATATATGATTTAGATCAAAGCTACTACATTTTTCCGAACCGGTGCTTTCTACTCTATCTCCGCCTCTAAGAATGCTACAGAGTTTTAAATTTTTATTGATCCCAAGTGTTCAAAACACCCTGCAGCATTACAAAGATATCCAGGCTGAAAGGTGGGTGTGGAAAATGTTATATATCTTTCAGAGGCAGTGATTGTTACATTGATGGTTAAGGCCGCGGAGGGTGGTATACGTAGAAAGTTAATACATGGAAAGGAGTGTTAGACTGGAGGCGTGATGCACTCCTAAACTAAGGTTGGAATTGCATTAATAGGCCTATGTCTGAAGGACTGTCTCTTTCACGGCCTCAAAATTGTATGTCTAGAACACCTTTACTACAGGGTGCACTGTTCTCATTCCTCTTTAGTGATCATGCTGGTTGAGAAATAGTTGAGGGGTGGGTGAGTTTGTTGGAAATCAGAGGCTTCTGGTTGAAAAATAGATTTAAGGGGTAGGCGAGAGTTCTGACCATCAAATGTTTGGAGCACTTGTGGAAGTAGACATAAGTGAAGTCTATTACATAGATGTAAACAATTTAGATAACGCATACTTTGTTTAATAATCGGCAGAAAAGGCATACTTCTTAGACATCCAAACTAGGAATCTTCTGTATGATCTTTTGTTTCCAATCCATTTTTACTTATAACCGGTCCAAAGTATAACTGCATTTGAACCATTTATTCCTTGTGAGTTGACTTGTTGCATTGCCCTGCATCTTCATTTGTCTAGGTTTTCCGGATACATAGATGAAAAAGAATCTGGGTTGCGCTTACTCTATTTTCTTGTTTTTCCAGATCTTGTTCTGAAAGATAAGATTATTGTGTATGACTTGGCTCGACAAAGGATTGGATGGACAGATTATGATTGTCAGTACTCTCCTCTAATATCTGATGTTTATTATTTTTCCACTTTACTATATTTGTGGGGTGGTTTATCCCTTTGTGCGGCATGGCATGCTTCCTCGGTTCTTCCCTCTGAATTTGTTCTCTAGTTTTAATGTTTCTCATGACTTGTGTCTTTGTCATAGGTTCCTCATCCGTGAATGTGTCCATAACCTCTGGCAAGGGTGAATTTATCAACGCTGGACAGTTAAGCGTGAATGGTGCATCAGGCTGTGCGATGTTCAATCTGCTGCACACTAGAACTAGTGCCCTTCTGCTATTATTGGTGCTCATGATTGGTTCCCCATTTTTAACTTAATTCAGTTTTGACTTCCTTTGGTAATTTATAAGCTCCGTCGATTAATAACACTGTAGTTGGCAATGTGTCATTACTAAGTTTTCCACTGAGCTTATTCCGTCCTTGTTGAGGACTCTACCTTCATTCTGACCTCAAAAGATTCATCCTTGAGATGTCGTCTGTCATGATTTTCTCATGTATAGAACAAGATGCCTCTACGCTCGTTCTGACCTCAAAAAGATCTGTCCTTTAGATGTCTCTATTGTGACTCACCGTGTAAATAACTTCTTAGTTAAGGGTGGCAAAGTGAAGACGCGTGACTGGAGGTGAGACGGGAGCCATTTGTGCCTTTTGCTTCATATTGGTCGAGCTGTTGTAGACGTAGAAAGTGATTTTTTTTTGAAGGCCTGTGCTTCTTGTGAAACACTGGTTTCTCTGTATGCACATTGCATCATTGTAAAAGTAATTTGCAGTTGTAAGCATTGCTGCTTGTTAAAATTTTCATTTCTTCTCTGCCTTATTGGCAGTGTAACACATTTTAGAATGTTTCAGTATAATGGAAAGTGTCTAGTATTATACCAAATGCCTCCCCAATGCATCATCTCACCTTATAGAAGCTACGAGATCACTCCAAAGGTGCTTTTGGCGTCCAGGAGTCTCGTACGACTTTGATGAATAATTGATGCACACTAATGACTTTACCTTGAAGAAGTAGCTTTTACAAGCCAAATAAAGGTTGTCATATTTTTGACCGCTAAGTTTTAAAACATTATAGATTGCACAAATATCATGACATGACATGTTCAATACTACAAGTCAGAAGTGCTACAATCAGAGCGCTAATGAAAAGAAAAACACAACTTAATGGGCAGCACATAAAGTAGCATATGATGAAAAGCGCAAAAATGGTACTGTTGACAAGTTAAGTGCAAATTTTTGCATCTCTTGCCACCAAATGAAATATCAATGTCAAAAAATTTCGTCCCTGTAGAAAAAACTAAACGAGGGCCAATTTTACAAAATTACTAAAAATACAGCTTAACCTAATTTACTAGTCTAAGAAGATCAAGTTAAAAGTACCAAAGAAATTGGTGAGTACTAAAACAATACAACGATTGAAGTGTAATGGCCTAGGACTCGCCTCCCACTTTGTTGGTTGAAAGACTCACCTCCATTTCTCCTGTAAATCTTTCCTCTCAGACCAAATCCATGTCACGAAAATCGATATAACTAGGGCAACTATGGTAAGGAGAAGCAAAGCATAATTGAACTCGTCGGTCAGAGAGTCGTATGTCTTTGAAGGAGCAAGCCGAGTGAAAAAGAGATCAACTCCGTGAGCAAAGACGAGGGTGGTTGACTCTAGCTTTGACGGTACAGTAATTATGCTTTTAAGGCCTTCCACTTTAAGGGCATGTGTAACGTAAGCCTGCAAAGAGCAACCATCAAATCAATATGAAGAATCAAGAATTAGTAGTTAATCCCATACAGAATAAAAGACTCGGATGACGATTTATGATATGCCTTTTCCCCTTAAAAGTTTGCCGCTCTGTCGGCATACAATTCGATTATCTCCAAGGACAAATCAGTTTTCCAGACCAACATATGATGTAAGAGAGATCTATTTTCTCAGTTCTTTGCCAACATAATTGTTTTAGAAGTTCTTTCTCCTATCTAAAGAATTGTAAGATGCATGTATAAATATTAGCATGAAATAAATTAGAGAAACGAGAACAGCATAAGTTCTAAAGAAAAACATGTAAATGAGTCTCTGTTTGGTCAAAGAACCTTGTATCGATCCTCCATTTAGTTTCAACTTGAATAAATGTGAGTATGTGATCCAATATACAATTTTAAATGGTCATGAGAGCTACACAGAGAACAGAAACACGAAAATACAAATCTCTGTTTGATCAAAGACCTTTTCATATATCAGCATATAAGATCTCCTATGTGCCAACTGATATACATGTGACTCAATCTACCCTCAATCCTAGCCAAAACAACCCCATTAAAGGTGTAAAAAGTGTAACAAAGTCTCAAAATTTAAAATAGGAGTGAGAGCTTCACCAAGACCAAACAAGTTTCATGATCTAGAGTGAAAAAGATACCAGATTCCTTCAAATGATATGATCATTTGTCTTCATAGAGAAACCAACTCAGATTAGATTCCTACACGTTCTTGATGTGCAATATGGTACTAAACATCAGCACTCCTAGTCTAGAAGTAGATTTAATATTAAATGCTTCAAAAAATTAGCTCATATGTTCCAGTTTATGATGCAAATATGCCCTTTTTTCTAGAAACACAGCTAACTAGGATTACTATGATCACAAAGGTCTCTTGACTGGCACCATTTGGTTTCTAAATGGGACGAAAGAGGAAATGATTTACTTCCCCTAGGTGAATTATTGAAGATTTTCTTTGCAGTATTTTGGTAAGTTGGAATTGAAATATTGAAGCAAATCTAATATACTCATTTTCTATCCAGTTGTTGAAAAATCCAACATGAAAGAGTATCCAACTCTTTTAACGAGAAAAAAGAAGGAACCCAACCATTTTCTTCCTTACCAATAACTGAAATGGCCCATACCCACCACTTTTACCCCTTCTCCAGCCCCTCCTGTTTTTACACCAATCAAACAAAGGGGTAGATAAATCAAGAAATACAGATTCGTTCAATTTATCATTTCAATCAAGCAGCTACCTGAGCCTCCCGATATCGGGAGGCTCAATACTTCAACTAAGATAATGAAAAATTATTTCACCCCCTTAGTTCTTTTTAGTTGGGACTTTAGGCGGTTCTCGAAAAAAGATAGTGAAACAAATTATCCCTAGAGTCGAGATTAAGAGGAATGTATAATACGACCATATGCATATAAATGCCAATAATGGAAATGTTTCGTGACTATGCCGTTCCATGTCCCACTTCCATCAAGCTAAATTCACCCTTGGAGTATTTCTTTGATCAACAAAATGTAATGTGTTTTTCCTTTGTGGAAAAAGGAAGCTCACCTGTGGCATGATTGGCAATGTATCAGTAAGAGGTATAATCCCTTCCTCCTTTTCAGCTTGAGTAGGGTTCGGTGTTCGACGAGGATCAAGAAAACGCTTGTCAAGTGCCAAAACCTGCATTATATCAATATATTGAGCATGAAATGTCTAAGATAACAAGGAAGGAATGTCGCTATCATCCCTGTACAAATATAAAGAATGCATATTCTTACAATGGGACTCCTACCACAGAAGAGATACACGCCAAATAACAGATGACAACTCCAATTAACATAGAGAAAGTAGCATGAAAGTAAAGCTAAAAGTGTTTGGACAAGTGATTGGCAAATCTGACCTGATCACCAATTGTGCCAATAAGCAGCTGTTTGGAAGTAATGCCTTTTGCTGTTGAGGTAACTGCTACTGTTTTCACACTGTGCGTGAAAAAGTAAGATTGAGACTTGGTCATGATTTCAGGACGCGAGTAGGAAGAGACAGGTGCACTAAGATTATGCTTTCCAAGAACAAGCTTCAGGACATCTTTGTTGTCCTACAAATATTTAAGTTGGTAAATAAGGATTACAGAAAGAAAAAATAAGGGATACAGAGAACAAACAGAAAGATTAAACTTGGTGGCAAAATGTACCGCGCGAGACTGATCGTAGATTTCAACAACAGACATCTCATATCTGTGTGCACGCAAGTTGAAGTAGTGATAGACAACCCAATTTTCGCTAAATACCTTCACACAGAGAGGCATGTCACAATACTTGGTAACTTATTGGCAGAAAAGAACATCAACATAGAAAGCTAATATCTTCACAAGCAACAATTATTTTTAGTATTACAGGGTTTGAGCCAAGGAAAACTTACTGCATGTACAGGTCCCTGACAGCCCTGATGAGACATACGAAACAGCACTCGGCCAGTTATTGTGTCAACAAGATAAACAAAAAGCCAGGAATCTTCAGGGGTCACTGATCCAATTTCACCCATTGCTTTAGGAGTTACAGTGGCCAGAAACAACAAATTCTTAGATATATATTTATACAATACATCCTGGTCTGCGTTAACTTTAGCTTGTGTATGAACAACCTGAAAAGAATATGAAGCAGGAAAAAGACGAATATAAAACTACAACCTGAAGGTTCAGCAGCACAATCTGGGGTAACTTTAACCAAGGCGCCTCAGTTAATTTCTTTGCTTAAGTTGCAATAATCTTTTAAAGAAAGAAAAAGATTACCTCACTTAATTTTCTGGTAGAAGTTGCAATGATCTTTTCTGAATCTGAGGGGAAAATGACAGACCAAAGGTCACTGGATTCAAAACAGTATCCATCAGCTATCTCCTCTTTGCAATATTTCTTCACCACATGCCCCTTTAAGAGATTATTGTTTATATCAACTGAATACCAATATATGTTTCCCAACTCCTTTTGAAAAATGTCAACCGCCTCAGTAGTTCTAGGGTACAGGTGGCCATACCCCTCAGCATCTATTATTAGATGTAGACGCTGCTCAGTTGAATCAGTAAATGGCAGGGGAATAACTTGCGTAATGGAATGACCAGGTGCTAAATAATTAAGCTCCTCTCCTTTGTATGCATCAATAAAGGAGAAAATACCGGCTGCATCTGAATTATGTCCACATGTGCCAACTACAAGGACTGATGGGTTCTCATCTAATGCATGATGATGGGGAACCTGCCACTGATATAACTTGATCCCCTTTGGACTTTCACAAGTTCCAGATTTACGGAAAGCATTCAGTAGTCGAGACCAAACAATTCGACCATCTCCTGTGTGAAGTGCAAAAAGTTTCCCTGCTCGTGTAAGTACAATCAGTAGCTTCCTAAATCCATTGTGGTCTCGGGTCATCTTACTTTTCTCTGCACTTTGTAACCTTATTCTCTGAACTGCTGCTATATCATCAGGAGTTGCAATCATTAAAGTCGCTTTTAGTTTCAGCAAATGTCCCTTCCAACAAAATAATACAGAAGTGAAACGAGTCAGGTACTAAACAAAACAGAAAGATAACATACCAAAGTAATCATCAAATCAAACAACACAAGTTCGCATTCCAATGTTTATGTTATGGTAGCAAACGTCAAGATGATACACTAAAATTCTTATACCAGATATTATGGACCCCGAATATACAGACAACTGATTACATAAACTTTCATGAATTGCCACACAACAGCGTTTCAAATGAGGCCCACAAGGAAAGCAGAAAAGAAAAGAATCATTATATGTTTTTTTTTTAGAACAGTGATAAAGAGATCTGCATAAATAACAAGCTATAAGTTTGGACAAATCATGATTATTTTGTGATATACCAAATCTAAACACTTTCACATTCTTCATACCTTAAGCCACTCAAAGAGGTTGTGCTCCACTTTTGCAACAGAAACACCGTCCTTTTGTACGGGCAACTCTGAAGTTGTTACATCTATAATAGATGCAAGTGCATCTTCTCTTTTCCAGACAATAGCACCTTGTTGTAACAACAATAGTGAATGGTCTTCCATGACAATCAACGCCCTAAATCCATAAGTTCGGTCTGTTCGGACATAGTTGTTGATGAAGACCTTGTGCACAAGTCCCCTTTGTTGGTCGAATTCAACACTTTCCTTGAGAAAATGGCTCTTCCAATCATCACTAGACTTTACAGTAAGTTGAATTTTACTGCCATCTTGCTGAATCAGCCCAATAGCGGTTTGGCCTTCAGCAAAAGACAAAGAATCGCTTACAGCTTCAACCTGGGGGACTGTATCAACTACCTCCAGTGTGCCTTCATCTTTCACTTTAACAAACAACAAAGATCTGTCTATTTTAAGGGTAACCATCCCTGCAAGTTTGGAAGGTAATAACACTGCTGCTCCTGAATAACCCTGAAGAAAATCAGAAATCTGGACCTCTTGAAATTTAATTTCTCCACCAACAAAGCTTATAGAGACTAAACTTGACCCAGATGAATCAAGCATGACTGCTCTGTCATTTGTAGGTAATGACAAATCACCAGAAGATCCACCAGGAAACCCCTTGGTGCTGTGCTTCAGCAGTTCACCATTTCTAACATTGATTACATATGCTTCAAACTGGGATGTATCACCAACACCTAAAGCGTATATCGTGTCGCTTTCTTCAGGACGAACCAAATGTTGAATGTCAATGCTGCACTTACAGAAACTACAGATTAGATGGACCTTTTCATAACTTTGGTTAAAAGAACAGTTAGTTTTGTAAGGTTCCTAACCCGTTCTGTGCTAAATCCTTCTTCCAGAGGATGTCTCCGTCAATGCTTGAAACAGCATGCAGGCAACCATTTCCATAAGCCAGAATAACATTGTCCTTGTCAGCTCCGAAAGTTGTCTGAAAAGAGAAAATAACAAATTTGTATATCGATCTCACTGACTTCTCAGCCTCTTCACCGACGTGACAAATGACACTTTCTTCAAGTATATTCAGAAATTACATACTTAAAATCATCTCTCAGTTGAAACATGCAAAGGTAGGTTTTTGGTGTCATACACATTTCACAAATATTTGTAATAGAGATAAATAGTAAATCAGATTTCTTTGCACTTACCGGAGTCAACAACAATGATCTTGAGGGTTTTGATCCAGGAAGGAATGACTCCCACACCATCTGTCCATCAGGAAGATTCCAAGCTCTTAAGACACTTCCTCCTGATGATAGGGTGACAACGTCTGAAAAGAAATAAAATGTCCAGTAGCTATAAGCATTCAATTCCTGTACCAAACAATACTACAATATTACAACACATAGTGTTTATAGTGAATATTGGCTTTATCAACAAAATTAAGTTGTACACTCTTTCCTCCAGAGACTAAGTTGCATCAATCTAGGAAAAATTTCATAAGAATAGACTGAATTAAAGTTTTCGGATAGTTGAAAAGATTAAACTTGAGCTGACCCGTCAGAGTAACAGTAAAAATAAACTACTGATGGATTATTTCATTCTTTTCCGGAGAGTCCATGATGTCAAACCTGTGATTCTCAGAATGGACACTAACAGATTAATACTGCCTACTTATATCTAATCTTAGAGAATCCAAGTAAAGGGAAAGATTACAGTTCTAATTGCCCTTCTACCATTATCCATATAAAAGTTCTTTGACGTAGTCCCTCATTGATGATTCAGATGCATCATATTCAACTATCTCTAGTTGTTTACTTTTTGCATAGTAATAAATAAAACCACTTAGATTATCATATAAAAAGAGCATATATTTGTAACTACTCTACATAATTGTGTCTAGAGCACACACTTGAGTATGCAGCCAACTTTATAGAGTACCAAACAAAAAGATACTAGCAACCTAATCTCCGTAAGTAATTCAATCTTTTCCCTCAAAATTCATTTTTCCAATAGCTAAACTAGCAAGAGAAAAGAAAAGCTATACATTTTCCCAGGGCGATAGCCATTTCATCAACGGCATCATTGACTCCCAAAATCTGCCTCCAAACTGCAAAACATAAGCAACAAATCCAATTCAACAAATTCGAAACTTAACAAAATCACTTAATTTCAACAAACACAATCACATAAAAACTCACAAATCTCTCCGTGACGAAGATCGAGAGCTGCGATTGCATTCTCTTCAGTAGATACCACAACACGCTTCCTACCTGTCTTCTGTGTTTGAAACACTGCCTTCTTCACTTTTCCAATATACTGTTGATGCCTACACAAATCACAAATCACTCAAATTCTTATCTAAACATATAATTATACATCTTTTACTAAGTATAATGATAGAAATTGCAAAAATAAAAAAAATACCAGTCCATGAGTCCGACTTGATCTTCATAGAGCGCGAACGACATGTAAAACGAAGAAAACAAGATGATACATAGAAAAAAAGCTCGAATCGCCATAGCTAATGGCGATCAAAATTTAGATCTGAGAGAAGTAGTTGTATTGTTTCCCAGCTCTTTTGGGGGCGGACTGAGAGTTCAGGATGGGTTTAACTAATAGCCGGCCTTCAGTTCTTTTTTTTTTTTTTTAATTTTTATTTTAACCATATATATATTTGTTGAAAATATAAATATTTACGCCACGTAATTTTTCCTTTATATATAAATAAATGATTTATTAATCTATATATGTATAACATTTATTTTATATTTTTGATTTTTTTTATATTTATAATATATTTTAAGATAATAACTTTCAAAAGTTCATTTTTTGTTTTAAATTTACTCAAAACTCAGCAAATAAATTATAAATAATTTTCTTTCTTATTCATCTTACCGTAAAAAATTAAGCCTTTAATTATCCAAACTCGACAAATTCTTCTTTAAAAAAATTGGTTGATTCAATTGAATTTTAAAACTAAGCATTACATTTATTATATGCGGAAGAATTTGAGTTTGAAACTTGATGAATTTAGTGTTGTTATTATTATTTTTTAGAAGTAGATGTTGTTATAATTGATCGAGACCTTTTTAAGAAAGTTTATATCTTAATTTTGAGGGAGTTTAATGAAGATTTAAGATATTTTGTGAAAATTTTTAGATTTGAATTTAAGATTAAAAATGAGCATTTTAGATTTATGTTTAAAAACGAACAATTTATATGTGTGTTTAAGTTCAGATTTATAAAAGAATCAGACTCAATCTATATTCGACAATATAAATATATCTCATATTATTTTGTAATAAATTTTAATTAAATAATTCAAATATGCTTAAAAATGATACCTTATAAATTATTCATGATCACATTTTTTCGAGACAAATATCAAACTATTTTAATAATTACTTTTTCTGTTTACTTTTACTTGTCACTGTTTCGCTTTTTGAGGTCAACTTGATTAAATTTCTCCGCTAAATTGGAGTAGCTAAATTTAATATTTGAAATCTCAAAATTTAGATGATTGAAAACTATACGAAAAATGTTATAAGTTGCAATCCTTTGATGAAAATATTGGCAAGTAAAAGTGAACGGAAGGTAAAAAATTTGTCATTACAAATAACTGATAAAAAATTATTTTAGATTTTTGTAATATGTAAAATTCCATCAAAAATCCCAAAATCTGAACTTTTTTTTTTACCAGTATCTATATAAAGCACGATTTTCTGCCCCATTCACTCTCTATTAACAGAATTTTCAGTTTGCTTCAGCTGCATTCCTCTGTTATACACAAAACGTAACTGAATTCCCGGCGTCGGTTTTTTGCCCTGAGACAATGGCGTCGCTGTACGTCGGCGACCTTCACGACTCCGTCACGGACGGCCAACTCTTCGAAGCATTCTCGGAGTTCAAAAATCTCGCTTCCGTTCGCGTCTGTCGCAACTCTTCTACCGGCCGTTCTCTCTGTTACGGATACGTTAACTTCATTTCTCGTGAAGACGGTATATACTCTACCTTTTTTGTATCGTTTGTACAGTTGATTTAACCGTTCGAGTTTTGTGCGAAATTTAGTTTGACATTTGTTTGCATGGCGGATTCCGATGAGAATTTCGCGTTTTGGATTTCTTATATGATTGACTGATGATCCGTGTGGAAACTCGAGACTGAGATATGTATTAACGGAGTAGTACTAAATTGAATGCAGGTGAATTTTCCAAGACGGTTTATACTGTACTGTTTTGGATCGCTTGTACTGTTAATTTTTCAGTTCGGTTTTCTTTGTTTGAATTTTGTGCGAAATTCAGTTTTGACATTTATTTGAATGGTGAATTCAGATGATACTTTCGTGTTTTGGATTTCTTATATGACTGATCAAGGCGGAAATTTAAGACTGAGATGTATGAATTTAGAGAGTAGTACTAAATTGTATTCCTAAGAAATTGTGTGAAATGCAGTTTCTCTTCTTTACTTTTATTTTCATGTTTCTGTATCGGCCAATATGTATCCTATATGTGTGAATGAATTTTTCCTTGGGACTAATTGTGGGATTCACTCAAGAACCTATTGGTTTTTAGGTAAATATGTTATGCACCGATGGTGAATATACATTTATAAAAGGAATATGGCAGGGTTAGATTTCTTTATGCCGTGGAAAAATAAGGAGAGGTTGGCGCTTTTTAAGTTATGTATATGAAATGTATAAGTTATGTATATGAAATATGAAGGACAATGACGGGATTGGAGTTCCACTTGTAAGGTATGCTAGATTTCTTTATGTTAGGGAAAAATAAGAAGAAGTTGGCGCTTTTTGTTTATGTATATGAAACATGAAGGACAGTGACGGGATTGGATTTCCACTCATATGTAAGGAATGTTAGACGTTCTTGATGGAGTTATATTTAGTGGAAAAAGGATGGTGTTCAGACTTCAGATTCCGGAAATGGAGTCTTGATAGTGAGCCCTCCCCTGTCTGGATTGATTGGGAAGGGTCAATCTCATCCTGAATCATTGAGAATAGATCAATAAACCAATCAGGTTGTCTGAAGGTTAGAGGAAGAAGCTATAGTGTTGGTTGGCGAGTTCTTTCTTTGTTACTAGTATTTGTTTATTTTGTTGTGGTTGCTCCTGCATGCTATTTCATCAAGCTATGCATATTGTTATATCTAGTGATCGAGGGACTATATAACTGAAATCTTGAGGATTTTATGATGTTTATTGGCAATGGAATGATTTTCTCTGCTGTGAGTCATTCCAGTGGACTATTGCTGAAGTTATTTCTTACTATGGATTAGTTGGTGATGTGATTAAGGGAATAATTAGTTGTAATTTGAGATGCTGTTGCTGTAATTGGTTAAATTGTTTGTTTTGTGGTGTGAGTCATCTGTGTAGTTCCTTCAATGAAGTCCATCAGTGAGTAGACTGGTCTTTTGATGGACTGTTTTATCGACCTGAGAAAGCTGTGGTTTTTCCTTCTCTTTGAGAGGAACGGATCAGCTCATGGACTTTTTCTGCGATTAGCATTTATCAAGTTTCATGTTCTGGACCCGCGACTCAAGGGACAATGATTGCAAATGCAGAACTTTTGTCTAATTCTTTGGTTGCTTATGGTTTGTTATAGTGTGTGTCTGACTTTCATTTCCTCGGAATTCTTGAGTTTATTTTTCACTCGGAAAGCTTCTACTGTCCTTTAAACTTTGAACAGCTGTGCGTGCTATTGAGGTGAAAAATCATTCCACTCTCAATGGAAAAGTTATAAGGGTTAGTTGGTCCCATCGTGATTCTGATGTGAGAAGAAGTGGAACTGGAAATGTGTTCATCAAGGTACCTTTTAAGGACTGGATAGCAGTCATTCATTTTGAGTTATATAATAGGCTTTTTTCCCTTGTCGGTCTGACCCCCATGCGAAAATGATTTGGGATTTTTCTGCAGAATCTAAATGATACAATTGACAGCGGGAAGCTTGAAGAAATATTCCAGAAGTTTGGAAATATCTTATCCTGTAAAGTTGCCGTCTCTGAGGATGGAAGGAGTAAAGGATATGGCTTTGTCCAGTTTGAGACTGAGGACAGTGCAAATGCTGCTATTGAAAAGCTCAATGGATCTGTGATTGGAGGAAAGGAGATGTACGTTCAATACTCTCTCTGTTATAGGTTACAGTGATCCCGATGAACTTTGATAGAGTATATAGAAACAATTGCTTTTCTAATTTTTCCCCAAACATTTTTACATCCATTTATGGATAGGTATGTAGGTAAGTTCATCAAAAAGAGTGACCGGATTCTGCCCAGCCCTGATGAGAAATATACAAATTTGTTCATCAAGAACCTGGGTCTTGACATCTCAGAAGAGCATCTTAGAGAGAAGTTCTCGGAATTTGGGAAAATTATCAGCTTGGTCATTATGAAAGATGAGAATGGAGGTTCAAAAGGTTTTGGTTATGTGAACTTTGAGGATCCAGATGATGCTAGGAAAGCAAGGGAAGCTATGAATGGATCAAAACTTGGTAGGTTGACTTTATCTTGCTGTCGTATTCTCAAATGTAACTAACAGCTACAGTGTTCAAGAGTCTGTATATGACCTGTATGCATTGGGCAGGCTGCAAGATCTTGTATGTAGCAAGAGCACAAAAGAAAACAGAGCGCGAACAGATACTGAGGCGTTTGTTTGAGGAGAGAAGGAAGGCACAACTTATTAAGTACCAGGTATCTTTGTTTCTCATTTCCTCATTCACAAGACATATGGTACTGTAGAAAAGATGTGTTACTATATTGTATTGTCGACCTTTTGATCACGATTAATGTTGTCATAGGGTTCAAATGTGTATGTCAAAAATATTGATGGTGATGTCAAGGATCATGAGTTGCGTGAATTGTTCAGTCAATGTGGCAAAATCACCTCTGCAAAACTTATGCTAGATGAGAAAGGAGTCAGTAGGGGATTTGGATTTGTATGTTTTTCCACACCAGCGGAGGCCGATAAAGCGGTGAATACTTTCCATGGTAAATTCTATATCTTTTTACACGGTCTAGATCCTGGTGAATGGCAAGGCACTGAATGCTGATCCACATGAGCTAGCATTACTATAAATTTTGGTGCTATCTAACAACTTCTTTCCTATGATGCTTTTGAGCACAGATACCCCAGCTTAAGTAAATTAGTAATAATGCTTTACACTGTTATGTAACTTTTTAAAGGAGGTGTCAGAAATAATGAAGCATTACCGCGTGGATAGAGTCCTCAATAACTCTTATTAATATGGATATACTCATGAAATTCAGGGTTTTAACGGGTTATTGAACTCCAGAATTTTAATGCAGAAATTTATTTTACTGTGCACAAATGCATGTCTCTGTCAAATGCCTCAGGACTTACCGTAGATTCTGTAAATTCCTATATGAGCACTATGTCGGGCAAGAAATCTAAATGTTAATGATTTTTTATTGTTTGGTTGTTCTAGTTGAGTTGAGGCTAATTGTCCCACATATGGTTCGGTTATGGTGCTTGCTGCACTTGTCAGTATACAAGGCCTCTCAATCATGTTAAATTTCAAACCTAGTTTTTCTTCTTTTATGGCTCCTTTTCCCATCTTTTCTCTGCATGCACACTGGGGATTTTTGGTTTCTGCTTCTTTTCAATACTTCTGCACTAAAAGGCTTCCCCCAGACCCCACTTGTGGGATTTCATTGGGTATGCTATTGTTGCACTAAAAAGCTTAACCTTGGACTAAGCTCGTGGATGCTACATATATTCTTCATCATGGCAGTTTCTAACCTCTTATTTTTAATTACTACTCTGACACCTGTAATCAATGTTTTTCCTAGTGTTGTGGCATTTTAATTTAGTTGTAAGTGAACTTTTGTCTACAATAGCAAAATGAGGAATGAACACAGAACTCTTGGCGAAGACTAAAGCTATTCTAAGACATTGCAAACAATAAACTTAGTTTCTTAAAAATATTACTGCCAGACTTTCAAAGATTATTTACTCAAGTACGTAGTGATACACAGCAAGATGTTTTTATGTCATGTCATGCTTGCATCAGCAACAATTGTCTCTTATGAACTGCTAAAAAATTCCTTATGCTATTTTGTGGCTCAATGGAACACAGAAATTAAATGTTTCATTGAAAGAAAATTAACAGATGCATTTCCATTTCGTTTTCCCTTCAATTTTCTGTCATATTATTCATCTGTTCTTCAGTTTGATGGTTTATATTCTTCCAACGTTATAATTTATTTCTCATATAATTAAGTTGGTGTCTTCCTTTTTTTTTTTTTTTTTCTTTTTTTTATGTCCATCTACTTGCTCTTATTGAATCTGAACAAGATGAGATGATATCGTTGTAGAAGTCTGGCCTCAAGATTCTTTGTACTGAAAGTTAGAAGATTTCTCTTAAGGTCCTATTAAGTATATTGATGTTGTTAGACATTCCACAGGATTTATGTTTGGCCAAAAGCCGTTGTATGTGGCTATTGCTCAAAAGAAAGAGGAAAGGCAAGCTCAATTACAGCTGAAGCATGCACAAGGAATTGCAGGTCTCACTGGATCTTCCACTTTTTTCCCTGGTGGATATCCCCCTCTGTACTACCCAGCCCTTGGTGATCTACAAGTATCTGAACAACCCGGGCTGCTGTATCAGCCTCTGAGTACGAGGCACGGTTGGATGGTTAATGGATTCACAAACTCTATTAGACCTTCTTGTCAAACTTCCTTGGTTAGTCAACTGCAAATTCTCATGATACTTTGGCAATTTTACCACTTCATTGAATAGTCATTGATATGGTGCTGAATTGGATAAACAGAATCTTGAACTTTTCAGCAGTAGCCTGGAGGCACTAAATTGCATGGGCATGTTTCAGGTTTAAACCTATGATGAAATTACTTACCTTTTTCATCTTATTTTTCAGATTCCTAATGCTTCACAATATAGGCAGAATAGGGGAAAGAAGAATGGACATATGGCAGTTCCAAATATGCCTTATTGGCTGCACTCCACCCAATCAGTGGCATCATCAAAACAATCGAGCTATCCTCAAGTGGTTAAACTTCTTTTTATCCTTTTTCCATAAATTGGAATCTTGTTTAGTATTTGTTGATCTGCACAGTGGAGTTGTTCAGCATTCCAATTTAGAATGCTTAAGTTGAAGAAAGTTTTTCTGGAACCCCTCTCTTGAAAATGTGACACTTGCCTTTTACCTCAATGGAAAAATATGATATCCTCAAACGCCTATTCAGAATAGTGATTAAGCCTTTTGCAAGGATGAGGATAAATACTTTTTTAATTTGATTTTCAGTTTCATGTACTGATTTAGGTTTGCTTTTTTGGTGTTCTTCATATACTCTTTTTATGTGAATCTTCTGATCGTTTCATGTATTTGAAAAACTAGTCCTTCACTTATGTAGTTTTAAGCCTGTGATTTTTAGCTGGAAATTGTTTGATTCATTTGAATTACTTGTTGCAACAGTAAGTCTGTAACCACAAGTATTTAGAATATCATAACTCATTCAGCCCATATTTAAAGGGGAGCCTCGGAGTAACTGGTAAAGTTGCTGCCATGTGACCAGGAGGTCACGGGTTCAAGCCTTGGAAACAGCCTCTGGCAGAAATGCAAGGTAAGGCTGCGGATAATAGACCCTTGTGGTCGGGCCTTCCCCGGACCCTGCGCATAGCGGGAGCTTTAGTGCACCGGGCTTGCCCTTTTATTCAGCCCATATTTGCTCTATCTTTTAACTCGAGAGCATTTTTTTGGTTTTCTTAGCTTATTGTTAAAAAAAAAGTTAATCTCACGTGCAGATTACTTAGCACTATGCATTTCAGAAGTTGAGATCTTTTTCTATCAGATGGTTATTATCTTGTTACTAAACTTCTGGCTGCACTGATTCTTCTTTATGTATTAAAAGCATGTGAATTGATAAATCCTAAAAATGGATTTAGCTAAAAGTTAGCTTATTGATTATCCTGAGGTTGCTAACTAAATCTGCATGCTGGTTAGTGAAATTTCTTCTTTTTACTGTTCTATTCATCTGAAGGAGTAAATATGGCTGAGAACATACATTCGACGTTTCTTTGTTTCATTTAATTTTATGAACAAGATCCTGTCATGGAAAAGAAATTATACCTATATTTCAAATTGTTATAAACCATAATTAAGTACTTCTTTGTTCATTCACTAATATGTGTACATTGCTGAACTTCAAGTTTCCTATTTTTGGTGCATGCCCTTCACCTGGGTGAGAAGTATCCTCAGGAAATTAAAAATTTTCTTCTGGAGTAAATATGGCTGAGAACATGCAATTTATGTATGCTTTGCAGGTCAAATATGCACATGGTTGTGGTATGAACAAAGGATCTGCTCCTTCTGCTGGCAACAGTACAAAAGGATCAGTGTCTGAGGTTTCAGACAACCTGAGTACCATGCTTACTGGTGCACCTCCTAAGCAGCAGAAAAAGATACTTGCGGAGCACCTTTATCCTCTAATTAGACAACAGAAGGTGAACTTATTTCTTGCTTTCTTTCTATCCTTTATAATCCTCTCTTTCTCTTCTATAATAGCTACCCTATGCACTGATGCAAAATGATCCATCCTGCCACATTTGTTTGGGTTCTTCATAGAGAAACCAAGCAGTAGATAAACACTTGAGAGAGGACTTGATCCATCTCTGACAACTTTACTGATGGTTGGTGTGGGCGATCAGTCAAGAAGCTCTTTGAAGCCATTTAGCTTTGTGCTTCATTATCATTTGGTTATATAGAGCTGGTCTGGCTTCTGTATCGGTCTTGCTATGGTTCCAGTTACCCTGAGAATTAACAGAACTAATATGCTTTTTGTAGCCCCATCTTGCTGAAAAGGTTACAGGAATGCTCTTGGAAATGGACAACTCAGAGCTTTTATCATTGTTTAAGTCACCAGAATCTCTAGCAGCTATGGTGCAAAAAGCAGTTGAGGTGCTCAAGCTCCCCAAGACTGAAGTTCCCACTCGAGATTCATGCCTTCCAAATCTTCTCTCTGCTAAGTTGCAGCCAATTTAGCAACGATTATGATGGCTACTTGTATCTTGATTTTGTGGCTGTTAATACTTCTCCAGGCATTCTATCCAATATGACATGATAGAAACAAAATCATTGTAGTATGATACTGCTTTATGGCCTCCATCTAACAGGGATACACTGCTGCTATAGCATTTAGGCTCCACAATGGTATCAAGATCTGACTTTAATCACTAAACTTCGATGGGTTTGATAATATGTTTTACTGTTCTCATTTCTTTACATGTTATAGATGTATTCCATTTCATCTTGCTTTTGTCACATGATATTTGAGAAAAAAGACTGGTGATGCTAAGGATAAGATTGAAGTCTATGAGTATGTTAGAAAAGACGAAAAAACAAAGTTCCCCTTTTTCTTGCTTGAACCTTTCACATCAAACACAATACAATAAAGTTCCCTGCACGATCGAGTTTTGTTTTTTGGTAATAGATGCACTACAGATGTTCTCTTTTTTGTTTTTATTCTTTTGGTATGGAGAATAACAATTAGCGCAAGTAAAAGAAACAAGTCACTGTTTCCTTTTTGTTCTTACAGATAATGTTGCAGGGAAGAGTTTTAAATGTACAGGACAAGTAAAATGCGTTCTACATTAATGTTTTTGTTCACCCAAGAGCGATAAGCTCTCTCTGAATTAAAATTCCACTTCTAGTTTAGATGTCAGTAAAATCAACAAACCCTTTATGATATCAGACGTATGGATGACAATGATGATTAATGATTCCCTCCATTCTCCAAAGCCTTGGAAAACTTGTTTTGCTACTCTTAGAACTAGCTAGCATTCATCTTCAACCTACAGATAGCAGTTGCCCTGACAATGCACAATTAGAATCATCTTGTAACTCGAAGTCGTTGGAATCAACTCGTGAGTTCTTCCATTAAGCCCTGTCATTAGAGGCCAAGGATAGAAGTTTGAGGAAAAGGTGGATGCATTTATTTCTAACACAATTCTGTGTTGTATAGGAAAATCACCTGAGAAATATACTGCTCTGCATCAGTTCGCCTAATGAAAAGAATTGCATGACGAGCAAGGTTGGCTAATTGGTCGCTGAGGACAACATTACCAATGTCATCGAGGACCCTCACCTTGATATATGGATCTTTTGGGGGCACCATATCCTGTGAAAAGCAAACATAAGGAAACTAAGGTACTTGGCCAAGTCTTTATCATTTGAACTGCGCGGGTCTCCCAAGAATAAAAATTTTAAAGGAAAGCAGTTCCTTGCAGATTGATCAGATATTCCAGAAAACTCTAGGCAATAAGTGTTAGAAGGAAATGAAGTTATCCCAGAAACCCCCACCCCACCCAAACACAATGAAGGAGTGATGTCATGTTTGTGCTTGTCAGTGTGGTGTTTTACTTCTGATAATCTTTTCAGAGATAGTTTTAGTTCAATGATTCATATAAGATATCCGAAGCTTAAAGTCAAATGCAATGAGCGAATTTGGTAATTCCTACTCACAAAAGAAAGAAAGGACAAATTTGCCATCCTCCTAACAGATCACCATCCACACTCCAATCCGAGCTTCCTTCCGTTGCCTCGATGACAGCAATATAGATGAGAGTGCAATGATGAGAAAGATGTGCAGAAATGCTATGGAAGGTGACATTCCTTTGGTACTCCACCCAGAGCTAAAAAAATTACTAATTTGAAGAGCACCGTTGGGCCAGGAACCCCTCAATGTTACAGAACTTCAAGAAATAACTTTAGCTTCAGATGTATCAATTTCCAGAATTACTGACACTTCATAAGAATGAACTAAGCAAAACAGGCACTAAAGTTCTGTATCGACACAACGAAAGAAAAAAGAATAAGACAATATTTAGAAGTGAATCATGTGACGTTTAATAGATGGTTACCCTTTTTCTGCTATTTGGATTCAAGAACCAGATGAGTTAAGACCTATAGAATGTCACTCTTTCCAAAACAAAATTTAGCAATTACACATACTGCTCCTGATAGACATCGATTACAATAAGTCACCTTTTCAAAGGAGGGCAATGCAAAATTTCTTCTAGGAGATAATACTGTTTTAGGAATTTCAAGAGTACGGAACACACGTCCTCATTAGGACTTGGAAGCAAGAGTCTGCTTTCTCCAATTTCAAGCATAGTAGTATCTGTTAGGTGGGTGAAAGTCTATTCACTATAGTCTTTTAGCACTATATCAGGACACAGATAAGAAGTTATAAGAACTGAACACTTACCACACCTAAATTGAGATCAAGTGCTGACATGTACGATTGGATGGTTGCAGAATGATTCTTAAAATATTCTTTCTCTGAGGATAGTCTTTGAGCATTATATCAGGACACAAATAAGAAGTTATAAGAATTGAACACTTACCACGCCTAAATCGAGATCAAGTGTGGACATGTACGATTGGATAGTTGCAGAATGATTCTTAAAATATTCTTTCTCAGAGGTACTAAGCTTCTCTTCAATTTCTTCTGGGAGGACACGCTCAAGGGTCCATCCCAATCTTCGAACGACTTCTGCTCGATTATATCTACAGGAAAGAAAGTCGACAACAAACATAAGAGATGCAGGCAAGATCAGGAATATATGACCTTTTCTCAAGGACAACTCTGGAGCTAACTGTTACTCACACATAAGCCATCAGACAACGCTTGTTGCGAATGAGAGACTGATGATGAATGAGCAGCCCATGGTAATTATCATCTTTGGGGAGCTCAGTATTGGTACTTCTATCAGCCACAGGTGGCTCATTGTCACCAGGTGATTCGTTATTTGAAATTGCATCATTTTGAGTTGGTTGGTTTGCACTTGAACTTTCAGCAGGAGTTTTTGTATTCATTTTCCTGTGTTAAACTCGAGATGGATAAGGTCTGATAACAAAGCTATAATCCATTTGACACTTAGAGAGAGGAGAATACACATGTGTAAGGAAATAATGACTTTTGTTGTGAAACACATTGTCAACGTGCTGGATTTGACTCAATTTCAGAAATGAACTGAGACTAATCCAAGTTGATGTGTGATATTTTATGATTTTATATACCTTGGGATCTGGTATATGGACATCAAATCAAACAGTTCGTCATTAGGACATCCATGCAGTAAGATGTAGCCAATTTAATTGAAGGTCTGAAAAGTTGGGAGGACAAGCACGTAACACTCAGTACGTAATTGGCCCAGAAGCAGCAAAGTTGAAAGCTTCAGAAAATACCAACATAGCACCCGGGTCATCATCTACACTGGTATGATGGATCAATTAAATTCTTGGTTGTCATTTAAATTTCTCCGAGGAGCGATTCACCTTCATTTGATCTTCAAGGTAGAGGTTAAGTTTCTTGGGACAACCGATAAAGAAACGATATGGGTTTTAACTGGGATGCAGAGAGACTATGTTCTTTCTACTATTTCCTTTTTTGTTTCTAGTTCTTTATACCCAATCCTTTTGTTTTATCCTTCTGCCTTGGTTTTCTTTGTTCTAGTTCTTTAGATAGTTTGGACTTAAAACATCAACAAGGCAGAGAACTTTTTCTTTAATTTTTCTGAATATGTTGAGATAATAAAGGAGATTATAAATAGGTTGTTGTACACTTTTTGTGCGAGATAAAGAAACAAAAACTACAAAAAGGAACTCTTTCAAGGATTTCTCATTGTACTGTATAGTTGAAAATTCTTAGGTGCTTAACACTCCATTGAATTTCTGACATGGTTGTGGGGGAGGGAAATAGGTTGAGTTAATATTTAGAGAAGACAACACAGACAAAGACAAAAATAAGAGCTTAACGAGAGTTAACTGAAAGAATGTAATGGCTGCACCAAAGCTAGACAACTTCCAACGGGACCATCTTACATTTAAGCAAAAACTTCAGAAAATTCAGCATGCTGATACACAATTATTATGAAGAAGAAAAGTATACAAAAACAAACTGGATGGAAACAGGTAAAATAGGACAGACTTCAGGAGATCAGTTAAGAAAATACATGAGGTATACTTGTTCTGTAAAATATTTGCAACAATAAGAATCACTAAGAAGCTCACCTAACTACTGTAACAAATAGCACGTTATGAGTTATACAGCAATACGGGTTGCAGAAAGAGATGAATAACAAACAAAGAAAGCTTGGAAAAACACAAGGAACGTGTTTAATATACCTCACCAAGGAATTGAGGTGCAGGAAATGGCTGTTACATTCTTCAAGTACTTGCATAACTAGGTCAGTCTGCATCGAACAAGAAACTATTCTTTAAGTATAAAACTCTAAGTAAATACCAGACCAAATACGTAATGAGTCAAAATGTATATAAGATTTGACTAGCAGCAAAGAAATTAACCCTGCAGAACATTAACTTTTTCATAATGTAAGAAGCACTCATAATCACTCATTTTCTAATAAAACTCCTTAAAAAGAAGCAAGTACAACTACATGGACAGGATCAACATTTTGGATGTATGAAAAACCCAGTACAGCCTTATAACATAATGACAAACATCCACCTGGTGACCTTATTTCTCATATGTGAACCCATATATTCTAAATGCAGATGTTTGCATGTTTATATTAACATTCATAACTATAGCTGCAAGAAGATAACATCAAATATCAGAGACTCAACGCCTATCATGTATAAAATTTTCACAACCTACATGGAAATAACGCAAATGATTAGACTACCTGCAGTTTAATTTCTAGTAAGCTGAATCAATTAAAGAATAAATTGCATACATTATAAGCTGCAAGCTGCCCAGGTTCACTCTCTGCAAGTTCTTGAACTAATTCTCTCCCCTTCTTCCCATACATTTCTCCTATTCAGATGGGTCAAGCAATAACCAAAATTTACCTGCAGTCACCGAAGCATTCCTCAAACATGTAAATCCGAAATTGCTTAAAATTGAAAAATGAAATCGTACTTAGGAAACTATTGACATAACTAATATCAACTCTAAGAAGTTACGGAATTAATACTGCTTGTTAAACGAACAATTCTGATCTATTGACAGTAAATTATTTCAGCTATAATATAAAAGGAGAAAATTTGTTCAGAGAAAAGACGATAAAACAAGTACTCTTTACTATCAAGCTTTTGAATTGCAAATTTGATATATTTGAAAAGCCAAACATATAAAGACCTCATTTTGACAACCGAGTCAAGTTAGCAATCAACACAGAAGAAAGACATGGATACTAGCAACAGTTTGTTGATCTTCCTCAACTCGGAAGAAAATTCAGTGAATAATTACCATAAAATAGGTTGAAATTTTAAAATTTGGGGATCTGGGTTTGCTTTAAATCCTTTAAAATCTCTTTGGGTGTTTCAGAAACAAAAAAATGGTCAAAATGGTGAAAATAATGAAAAGCTGAGTTGACTGAAGCATTTCATCAAACATGTAATGGGCATAAACCCAGATATTGCTTAAATGAGCAAAAACCAAATCATATTCACACCTTTTTCTTCTCAGATTGAAGATTGGGTAGTTGATGAGACAATTGAAGAATAATTTTTGTAAATTGATTTCTGCTTCGTCAAAATTTGATTCAAGAATGAATTTGGCGGGAGTTTCTTCAAGATTTTCAAAATTTAGCCGCCAAATTCAGAAGCTAAATAAAGGGTATATATATATATATATTTAAAATAGAGTCTGGAAACTACACTTAGACTTCATAAGTTTAAGAAAGAGGCAATAAGACCCACTTAATTCAGAGAAGTATTCTTTTTGGTCCTTTATTTCCTCCTTCTTCTTTTTTTTCCGCCCGCTTAAATAACTTCATTACTCTGAATTCGTGTAACATAAGACCATTATGAAAATAGAGAGCGTTTCATATCAAAAGTCATTTTTATTCTAAAGGCTCGAACTTGAAGCATTCAATTAAAAATAGAGAAATTTATTCAGCTCATCATAACCCTCAATTAACCATATAAGCTTATTTATTTGGTCATAGATTTTGGTAAGAAATCCTTAATAATTTAATAACCAACTAATAGTCTTCTTGAAGAAAAAAAAATGGTGTTTGATTGCTTAATCTTTAGGTAATTTTTATTAATTTCAAATCAAATAGTAACACATTAACCATAAATTATATTGTAGGGTTAACTATTAAGTAATGCCCACTATATTAAGCAAAACCAAATCATGATAATACCACTTAGCAATTTTATTTGTTTTTTTTTTCTGTCTTTTATGATCTTGTATAATTGTTATGATGAATATTTGAACCGTTTCAAACATTAAAAAAAAAAGGGAAAGGAAAAGATTGATCAATTGGAGTTGTGTTTGGGATCGTTCAGAATCTCTTCACTCTTAATTTGAGGTCTTGAATTCGAGTCTTGAAAATGTAAAATTTCATTGGAAATATTGTCCTTAGAAATGAGCCATACAATATATGAATTCAATTAGTCAGACCCTAATGCGTCTAAGCAGAAAACAACCCAAAAAAGAAGAAGGAAAAGATTGACTACGTGTCAAACTGCAAGTGGATAGACTGATTTTTCTTTTAACACAAGTAGTTCTTCCACAAATATTGCAAGTTGTGGACTTGTGGTCCTCTCAAATTGGGAATCCATCAAAAGCCCATAAAAAAAAACTATTTTATCTTGCTAAATAAATACAAATTTTAATTTTTGATGAATTTTAGTTCTTGAATAATATGAAAATTCATACAAGTAGAATCTATTTTCCACTTTGGGAAAAAAAAGAAAGAAACTAAAATATGCTTCTATGTTCTCATCTTATGGAGTATTTAAGATGATATTTGTAGATGATTAGTGCTTGTAATTAGATGATTTTAAAATTAAAACATGTTATGAATTTTTGGAGCAAATTCTTTCAAGCGTCTTTATTGGAGAATTCCATACAGATGCAATAACATTTTTGAAAAGTTCAAGCAACGTAAAGCAAGAGACAAACTTGTAAATATGAGGTTGGAACTTTCAGTGCAATATGCTATGTAAAGTTCATTTTCTTTTTGCAAAGTGCATGAGCAAATATACTAGATTCTATTCAAAAGTCATAACTACCACATAGTTGAAGTCCATAACTTCTTTTGGACAAAGGCATCTAATCCCCTCGAGAGTTATGGTGAGATGGATAAGAGTCCTTGATTCTTGACCAAGAGTCTCACGTTTAAGCCATGAAGCGGAATTTACTATGGTAGGGAGCTCCTAGCCGCTTAAATGGTCCTTACGTGGCACCAATCTAGGAAAGTCAAGACTCTATTGCAGGTACAGAATATCGAGTAGGAAAAGAGCAATCGAAGCCGTGACCTCTTGATCAAATGGCAATAACTTTACCAATAACTCCAAGCCCCCTTTTCAACTTTCTCAGTGTAATGAAAAGAAGCATCTGATCCCAACCTCAAACCTCCTTTACATCTTCTCAACTTTTCCAGTGTAATGAAACAACTTATAGTTTTTTCAGTACAACAAAAAAGATCCATGTCTTTTATAAAATGCTTCTTTACACTAATATGAATATACAAAGATCAAGAACAGTGACACTTCTTTTACTAGGACTAATACTTTTAACTAACCTCAATAGGTTCTTCTTGATCAACTATTTCACTTATGCAGTGAAGTTGCTGAACAACATCTTTCATACAGGGTCTCTCTGCCTTCGTTTCTCTTAAACACGCAAGTGCAAGTGCCAAGAACGAGTTCATACCATTCATTACCTTAGTCAAAGGCTCCTCGTCAAGCAAACGCCTGTCCACTACTTCCATAACTGAACCATGGTTTGCTTGCTGAATGACATAAGAAACCAAGTTGACACTATTTTCATCTCGCGAGAAGTCAACTGCCTTCTGCGAAGTAAGAAGTTCTAGTAACACAACCCCGAAGCTGTAAACATCACTTTTATCGGTTAGCTGGTAGTTGCGAAAATATTCAGGGTCCAAGTACCCTAACGTACCCTGAGCACAAGTGGACACATGACTCAACCCTGGACAAGCCAATCTTGATATCCCAAAGTCGGAAACTTTGGCATTGAATTCGTTATCCAGGAGTATGTTTGTAGATTTGACATCTCTGTGGTATATGGGAGGGTAAGCAGCTGAGTGAAGATAAGCTAATGCTTCTGCAGTTTGTGAAGCAATTTTCAACCTTGTTTTCCAGCCAAGAAAGGTGGAATACTTACCATGCAGATGATCATGGAGGGTTCCGTTGGAAATGTATTCGTAAATCATCAATGGCTGTTCAGCTTCTATGCAACACCCTAAAAGCTTGACAAGGTTCCTGTGATTGACTTGAGAAAGTATCCCTACTTCATTGAGTACTTGTTGAGTGCTCTTGACATTTCCCACTTTGGCTAACTTTACCGCTACAATTGTTCCATCTTGAAGCTCACCTTTATAAACTTCTCCGAAACCACCATGGCCCAAGAATCTGTCTTTCGAGAATCCATTTGTAGCTTTCTTTATCTCCTTAAGACAAAACATCCTGGACGGTTTTCCACCGTTGTTTGATTTTAGAATGTCTTCTCTTGCCTTGGAAAGCCTAGCCCTGGCTGAAAATCGTCCTGATTTTTTCAAAGCCACTGCAATCACCACAACAGCAAAAACCAAAAACAAGGCAATCCCAATAGATATATTTAACACAAAACCAGAATGTTTCTTCTTCATGCAATTTCCTAGACTTTGGTTCCAATAATAGTCACGATTGCAAAAACAGCGAAAGACACCGTTTTTACCAGAAGGTGAACATGTAGAAGCTCCAGAGCAATCAGATTGTGATTTACAGTGTGGCTCGGATGGCAGAGACCATTGAATTTCCAATCCCTCCTCCCATTCATTTGCCGGCTTCTTAGCATCCAAGTGTAGAATGCTTCTAAATGCTTGGCAACCCGACATATGCAGGCGTATCTTGTATGCTGAGGGCATACCACCAGCAATAAATGTGCAACATGGATCAACACCGCTTGCACACTGAAGTTCCCTTTTAGCATCTATATGACCAGAGCTATGCAGATATTTGTGACACAAGCTAGAATGTGTGCAATTTAAAGGAGATGCCAGAAGCCGAGGAGAACAATTAAACAAGAAGATAGTGTTAGAAGAAGTAACATTGAACGGAAGAGTTTGGTTTAACCACAGTCCCTCACTCACTGACATGTCTTGTGTAACACAGGTCCCAGGCAGCCAAGGTGATGGTTGCACCACCATACGTTGGAACGAGGCCATAATTCTGAGAATGACATAAGAACTTCCATTAAGGGTATCGAAATAGAGCTTGTGAGAGTGAGGATCACAACGAATAGAATAGTCAGGGTTGCCACAGTTGGGATTCGTGCTCAAGGGATATGGAACCTCTAGAGAACCACAGGTTGGACATGTCTTTTGGGAAAAAGAGTAACAAAAGAAGTTGAGTAACAGTAAGACATACAGGTTAGTTTTCCTCCAGTAAAGTATAGTCATGGTCATTTTGTGAGAGCAAAGAAGAAGTTGAAGATGTTTAGGTAGAAAGGATTTCAAAAGTGGGTAAATATAGGCAAAGGAAAGAGAATAAAGTGAAAGGAAGCCCGATGCAGTTAGCTCCTGCGAAGGGCCAGACTACAAAGGTCTATCGCATATAACCTTACCCTGCATGTCTGCAAAAGGCTATTTCCACAGCTTAAACTTGTGACCTCCTGGTCATATGACAACAATTTTTACTGGTTACAACAAGGCTCCCTTCAAAGAGAATAAAGTGAGTGAATGAAAAATGGAGAAAAGGTATTTGAAAGAATCTGGTTAAGCAAAAAGATTTGGCAATCATTGGGAAAGGGATTCTTATCTGATAATCTGAAGGTGACAAAAACCAGAATATTTGAATTAAACCTACAACTCAATTACCACTTGCCTGGAAAGAGATCTCAAATCTTTGCTCAGTACCAAAAGAACTTGCTAAAGAAGGATAATGACAAGAATTGAATTTTAAGGATGATTTCAGTTCCAAATAATTAATTTGCAAGTTGTCAACAGATATATATGCGCAGCAGTCCAAAACCATTGCTTTATCATTGTATAAAAAATGCAGCCTGCAAGAAGTGAACGATGGTGCCAAGGTAAAATTCTTTAAAGAGAGAAAATAGCAAGCCAAAATGAGAAGTATAGCTGGTAGACACTATAAATGTCATAATCTAGGCAATGAGAAGCTAAGGATTTTGTCCAAGACGGTGAAATTTGACACCGAAATGACTTCTACAGAGCTGAATTTGTCCTAAACTAAGTCTTAAAGTTCTTTGTACTATTTGTGTCTCTGGGAACTAGTTGCTTCACTCATAGTTGATTCAATTATCTATATTATAATTTTCTCACTGGCATTATTCTCAAGCAGGCCCTTACAGCACTTTTATATGCTCAAAGTAATTTAAATCTCATAATGTGAAAAATGAGTTTGGACTATACCATATTAACATATTTAAGGACATTTTCCTGGTACAATACCAAATCAGAAGCAGATATCTTAGTATTCTCAAAATTCATACAATAGGCTGAGCGCTTTTGCAGGTGTCAAATCAATATAACATGAAGTAGGTGGCCGCTGTGGTTATCCTTCAACAATTTTTACAGGAGATCTGCACCGGAAACAAGAATGTACAGTAAATACATAAGATACTGAGGATAGTGTAGTTCAATCAAAGAAATAATTCCATTAATTTTTTGAAGGTTCTAAAAGCTGACTACTCACCCGAATGGGCTTTGTTTAATAGACAGCAGTTCAATATCCATCTGTAGATTAAAAAATCAGTAGGTGAGAGAAGTAATAAAGATACATTGACCATATAATTATGTTAGAGACAATATGGTCCATTTCGAGAAGAAGTAAATTTATCACTTGATCTATACTTTTAGTAGTATATAGAAGGAGGTACTAATGTGGGCTTAGTTCCACTTCCACAAAACATGATTCAGAAATACTGGTTTTGGTGCAATGGTATTGTGGGCGTTATATATAATGTTACAGTCTTGGCACAAATTTTAATCAAAGTTTTATTTACATTTATTCTTAGTTAGAGGTTTTTGTTCAAACTACAAAGTTGCTAATTTTATCAGGCTACTACAATATCACCACTTTGTAGCCATATTATAATATCATGATGGCACACATTATCACAAAAGGGGAAGAACGTGTAGGAGATAGCAGATTTTTATGTTTTTCATTTCTCTAAGAGGTTTCTTCATCGTTTTTTAAAACAAAGAACCAAGCTAACAAGTCACCACATAACAAAGAATATTTTAAAGATTATCATATCTTTGTTTTTGGAGGTTTACACTTTTATGAGGCTGATGTATTTTGCACCCCCACATACTTTTTTTCCAAGAAAGATAAAATTCTGTATGTGCAGAATCGCTTTTCGGTTGATAAGAATGTTCTGCATCTGTGAGAAACCAACAAGAGATTTTTATCAACACAAACTTCTAATTCACGGAGAAGGCTCCCATCAGAAAAGTTTTATGCTAACCACATATTTGATGATTCTGATAAGTTATTCTAAAAGAGTGATGATGATGATCTTTCATTGTAAGACAGCATTTTGCATTCCACAGACCAACTTAAAGGTTAAATAGACCTTAATAGGTGCAAAAACAGTTGAATCGAAATGGCCTTCCGAAATTATTAGATAGGCAATAGTACTCTTTCTTGGAATTTCTGTATAAACACATGAGTGCAACGACAAAATGATACCTCAATTGTTGCATTTGGAGGAATTTCCTGCACACCTTTTTTCCCATAAGCTAGTTCAGGAGGAACTATGAGCAAGCGCTGAAAAAACAGAATATTTTCATTTCAAATGTTTATAGCCTCCATTTAAAGTAACTAATCCATCATTATTGATGCAAAATATGGCAGTTAAATTTCATGGTCAGAAGGTATGACACACCGGGATGACACCAAGTAGTTGTGGTCCAACATTCTAAGCTAAGGGAAAAAACTAGAACCGTAAGGACATTCTGATGATAAATCCTACAAACACTTGGGAAATTCTTTGTGCACTGAGTATCAAGTGCAGGATGATATATTTAATGGGAACTCACATATACTTCCAACAAATTTTGCCTCCATTACAAACTAGTTATGGAGTCTATATAAATCCTCTCATGTCAATTGACAATACATAATTTCTCTTTCAAAGCAAATATAGATTCTCTAAAATCTCACATTTATTCTTATATTGATATACAACTCTCTATTTAGATAAGAAAGACTCCTGCAAAAATCAAACCTAATGTGAGTGTAATATAACAACTTAGTCTTATTCTCAACTAGTTGGATTACCTATATAGATCTTCTTCTTTTATCGGGTTTAGTTCTTAGTTAAGTCTGCACTGAATGTAGAGATTGCAGGTTTGTTGATTCAACTTCCCCGAATGTTGATTTTAAGTTTACAACATCTGCTTTTAGCACATTCAATCATCACATATGTAGGTCTATGTAGGACATAACCAGACCATCTTAGGCAGCATTCTCTCAGGTTATCTTGGGTATATATGCTTCTTTTGCATTGTTAGATATTATATTTTTTAATCTTGTACAAATTTTAACATCCACATTTCAAGGACACCCATCTTAAGCATATGTTGTGTCTTAGAAGCCAAACATTCACTCCATAAAGCATTACTCGTCTTAGAACCGTTCTATAGAACTTCAATTTCAGTTTGTTTGATATCGTCTTACTGCATAGCAGTCCTGTATCACTCCTTCATGTCTGCGATTGAGTAAATAGCTCTACGGTAATCAAGTCCATTAGAACAAGTAACAACATACTCAGTGGAATCCCACAAGTGGGATCTGGGGAGGGTAAAATGTACGCATATTTTACCACTACCTTATAGAGATAGAGAGGCAGTTACCGGAAAAGCCTTGTCTCAAAAATCAAGCCCCATAAGCAGAAGATACTAGATATGGGAAAAACAAAATGGAAAGAAGAGAAAAAAGGAAACGACTAATAATGAAAAGCAAATGACAAAATGTAAATATAATAAAAGTAACAAATATAAGATGGAAATCAAGTCCGTTAGAAGGTTTTGCTATTTCAAATGAGAATATTCTGCATGTGATGAAAGTACAATTAAGTTAATTGTCTCACCTGCCCTCCTACCCGCATCCCTTGAACACCGAGATCTAATCCTTTAAGAACTGTTCCTCTCTCTGATTGACCAACGTCAAATCCATATGGCTACAGGAAGTAAAGGATATAGGATAAGAAACATGATGGCATCTCAAATATAGGAAAAGCAAATCATACAGCTTCAGGTACAATAATTGTTCACAAAACAAATTAGCCCCCTCTAGATTTTGGCATTATGCTGAGACCAAGTATACAAGAGCATTACTATAATGTTGGCAAATCCAAGCAATCTGAATTAATGACATCTTAAATCAAACCAGGCAAAGTAGAGGAAAGTAAGAGAAGCTTCTATAGCTCTTGATATCTCTTTGAGAATGGATGTTCCCAGTATTACTTTCAAAGGGACGAATCGAAAGATTCAAAAACTTGGCACTGCAAAAAGGGCAATATACTTTTGGCTCTTGCTTTACTCAATGTAATCAGAAATTTGTAGTTTCCCACGAAATGGTTCCTCTCCAAGTAGGTATCATATAAAACCAGACTATGAGAATTGACAAAATTTCCAAATCAAGGACTGGAAAATAATCATGAAGCGGAAATGTTACATAAGCATGGTCCAGAAGTACAGAAACAACATGAATCTACCTATTAAGGCAATGGAATGTCATAACACAATTATCCCTAAGAAAGCTTTATACAAAACATTTCAAATGAAGATGCTTGAGTTCTAATGTATTAATTGGTAGTTTTCCAAGGTGCGCCTTAACTTCATGCAATAGTATTTCATTGTTTTACATGTAGCAAGTTCCACACATGAAACTTGTATTTGATATTTGTCATACTTCTTTTTCCTTTTTCTAAAGGGGAAATGGGGGAGGGGATTACAAGATGGGAATTGAAGCCTCACCAATAGGTGAAAGTTTAGGTAGCCAGCCAATCAACTGAACTACTAAAATTCCCCGATATTGACCATACAAATAATACAGGCTGGAAAAATAAAGCAGATGAGTCTTACTGTTCCTCCACCAACTCCCATTCCTTGTCTACTTGTCATGAATGTGATGTTCCTCCATTTAGCAACATAATGGATCTAGAATTATGACATAATACAATTCAGAATTTAAGAAGCAATCTATAAAGCTAAATTTCTGACAAATATATTATACTTGAGTATCAATTATGACGAAACTGCAAAGCACAGAGAGGCTACATGCATTGCATTTTCAAATATATCGCAAAAAGACTCAAAAATCTAATGTTTCAGGGGCAAATTTCGACATGTGACTGGCCTAACTGCTATGATAAACAAAGTGATCACCAACACCATCAAACAATTCATCAAAGGTCTAAGGCATTCCTTGTAACCTATGAACTAAATGATATAGATTGATGAACCATTCACTGACATGTCGTTTTTAGCTTCACTTGAATTCTTGGTAGTGGGATCAACATGATTGGTTATTTTGGTTCTAGTATAATTCTATCCTAAACATCACTTGGATGATATCATGCCAGCCTAAACTTCAGAATAACATTGAAGAGGTGCAAGACAAGCAGCGGTTGTGGAATGAGAAGTTATATTTCACCATAACCAAAAAAAAAAACTTTTACGGCTCAGTAGGAAACTTGAATTTCAAACAAAAGCCCCTGAAACTTCCATACAGGTTAGCAATCTACTACATCATGTAGCTTGATTAGTTCTTAATATAATCCCATGGGTCAATATTAGTGTATCACATGTGATGCAATGATCTCAAAGTATTTTTCTCTAAACTAGAAAAACTTGGAATTTGTGGAACTGCTATCTAGAAGCTCAAATGAGAAGGTACATTTTGCCTATACCATGCACTTAATGGTGGATTATTAATAATGTGATATGGAATATTATCTTGTACAAATATGTTTTTAGAGATAAATCAAACATTGTACTTAGATACTCAATTCAACTTTGGCACAACCGTACTGCAACTCTAGATCCCTTCACTGCTTCAGCTCCAGTGCCCACTTTCAAGTCATAATACCTGAGAGACTCACAAATAAGGCAGGAGAGTCACAATTCAGATTACCGCTTCTAGCCTTGAAATTAGATGGACAAAGATACAGATTTCTTTTTCTTTATTGTAAGAGGACAATATTGCATGAGAAAATGTGTACATTATATGTTGAACTAAGATATTGCCTTCGTAGACTCAAGTTAGCTACATTAATCTTGTTTCAAGTCCAAAGAATTTTATAATTTGTGTAACAACCAAATGAAAGGAAATCTGAATGTAGTGAAAACAGTACTTAGATGCTTCAAAATTGTTTACTAACTTTAGACCATTTGGAAGGGTTGTGTATTCACTCTCTGGTATTTTTGCTCCCCTAAGCTGCAGCAAGAAAAATACGTAAAATTTCCATAAATACATAAGAGAGCATTCTCATCATCTAATTAAGACAGATATCATTATTCTTACAGCTCTTCTGCTCGTGCTAGCGGCTCCAGCCACATTGCAGAGGCAAAGGCCAGCAGCTGAATAGTGAAAGAGATTAAATAAGTAACAGTTAAAAAGAAACCCAACGCAAGCCAAGGAGGGTGAGAAATAAATAACAATCCATCAAAAAAGTTGAATCTTTAATAGAAATCTGAAACAACTACCAATACTCTGAATGGGATGACACATTACACAAAACTAGGATGCAAAAGTACTAAAATGACAAGAAGGGAGAATGATGGTAATTTTTTTTTTACAACAATGGAGTCCCGGCCAGCTTACATGCACCACAAACTCCATGGATACTTGCTTCCTCTCACTAGTACAAGTCGCAGGTAGGATCGACTATTGAGGGTGCTATCCTATGAACCACTCTGGCAAGTTTTATGTATGGGGTATAACATCTATACATGATAATTAGCAACATATTTCAAGAAATTATATGATTCTAGTATTCTAGTAGTCAATGTGTTTCAAATTGATGAAATGTAAAGACTAGAAAACAAGGAAAAAAATAAAGGGAGCTACCAGCTATTAGAATAGAGCCCATAATTGCTCTTCTTCCTTCATTCTTCTGAGAAAGAACTTTTTCTGGAGCATCCAAAGAAGATGATTTTGACAAGCAAACACAAGGTAAAGCTGTTCTACTCCAGTTGACTGAAAACGGTCTGTTTCCTGTAAGTTCAAGATTCAAACTTTAGCTTCAATTAGTAACATGAGTCTGTTTCCTGTAAGCTCAAGACTCAAACTTTAGCTTCATTTAGTAATATGAATCTGTTTCCTGTAAGTTAAGGATTCAAACTTTAGCTTCATTTAATAATATGGGTCTGTTTCCTCTAAGTTTAAGATTCAAACTTTAGTTTCATTCAGTAACATGGGTCAGTTTCCTTTAAGTTCAAGACTCAAACTTTAGCTTCATTTAGTAATATGGGTCTGTTTCCTCTAAGTTCAAGATTGAAACTGTTACAAAATGTATATAGACATCATTCTTAGCAATATACATAGTTACAATTAGCTAGAAGATCTTTAGGAATCCTTTGTAATTACTAGTTGATCTTTAGGAATCTCTCTTTTCTTTCCTAAGTTAGCACCTAATGTATTGTATATATATCTTGCTTACCTATTGAAATAAAGCATCAACTTCTATTCGATTACATGGTATCAGAGCCTATAGGCTCCTTGATCCTGTTTTGGCTTTGTTTGAAAAAAAAAAAAGGCAGCTCGATCTTGTTTTGCTGTCTTTCGGGATTCAACATCTAGTGTCATCTAGTCAGTTACTACCTCGAGTTTCGTTTGGTTTGATACATTGTTTGGAGAACACTTCATCACTTTCCAGGTTCCTAGGTTTCTAAAAAAAAAACTACTTCTAGGATCATATTTTTCTTTGTAGCTTCAGCAATTCAGATCTAGTTTTCTGTTTGGTGCTGCTGCGATTATCAAGTTCTGTCCAATATTAGTGTTTTGTGGATGTTCTTGATTTTGAGCATCGGCTACAATTATTTTGCTAGGTGAATTGGCTTCTACTTTTTCTTGGAATCTAATATTATTAGGGACCTTTTGAAGCTTGGTTATTCTTAAGTTCTTCATTGAGAAGGAAGTATGGCTACAAATCAGAAGGGTGAGAAAATTTTGGTTTCGGCGGATGAGTTCGCACAATTCTCTAAGTATCAAAATTCCATTAAAGAATTCAATTCAGTTACTACCCTTGTTGATTCAAGAAAAGCATCTTTGGTCTCCTCTCCGAACAACTGGGTGATTGATTCAGGTGCTACAGATCATATGACAGGTAATCCTAATATATTTTCTACCTTTCAATCACACAAAGCACCCTCTCCTGTCACAGTAGCCAATGGGTCAACATGTAACATTGTGGGATCTGGGACAGTCAAAGCAACCTCCTCCATTACCCTATCATCTGTATTAAATTTACCGAAGTTGGCCTTCAATTTGATTTCTGTGAGTAAACTTACCAAAGATCTTAACTGTTATATTTCCTTCTTTCCTGATCATTGCTTGTTTCGTGATCTTGCGACGCATAAGGTTATTGGTAAAGGACATGTAATTGATGATTTATATATCCTTGATGAATATGAGCCTCGATTCGTTGCCTGCTCAAGTGTCATCTCTCCATTTGAAGCACACTGTCGATTGGGACATCCTTCTTTACCTTTGTTAAAGAAGCTTTGTCCCCAGTTTCAAAATGTTCATTCTTTGGAGTGTGAATCATGCCGATTTGCAAAACATCACCGCATCACATTAGCTCCAAGGGTTAATAAGCGAGTTGGGTCAGCTTTTGAGTTAATTCATTCTGATGTTTGGGGACCATGTCCTGTTGTTTCTAAAAATGGATATAAGTATTTTGTCACTTTTATGGATGATTTCTCTCGGATGACTTGGATTTATTTTATGAAAAGTCGCTCTGAAGTGTTTACTCACTTTTGTGCCTTTTGTGCTGAAGTCAAAACTCAATTCAATGCTTCAGTGCGTATTTTAAGGAGTGATAATGCAAAAGAATACATGTCAGAGTTGTTTCAATCCTACATGAGACAACATGGTATTCTCCATCAGTCATCATGTGTTGATACACCATCTCAAAATGGAGTTGCTGAGAGGAAGAATAGGCATCTACTTGAGACAGCCCGAGCACTTTTGTTCCGAATGAAAGTTCCTAAACAATTTTGGGCCGATGCAGTCTCTACCGCTTGTTTTCTGATTAATCGCATGCCATCGGCAGTGCTTATTAGTAATACACCTTATAATGTTCTTTTTCCAAACAAGACATTATTCCCGGTGGAACCAAAAGTATTCGGAAGCACTTGTTATGTTCGAGATGTACGGCCATCTGTTACCAAGTTGGACCCTAAGGCATTGAAGTGTGTTTTCTTGGGTTATTCTCGTCTTCAAAAGGGGTATCGATGTTATTCTACTGAACTTGGCAAATATCTAGTGTCAAATGATGTGATATTTTCAGAGAGTACACCTTTCTTTTATAACCCTCCTAATTCTACAAGTCAGAGGGAGGAAGATGAGTGGTTAGTTTATCAGGTTACTCGTGTTGAGCAATCAATTGATGCTACTCTTCCATCTCCTAGTTACTCTATTGAGCACCACTCGACTACTGCGCCTTCAACACATGTTCCAGTAAGACCACCTATTGTTCAAGTTTATTCGAGGAGACAAGAGACTAATGCTACATGTCCTGCACCAATTCCTCCTTTATCTGATCCTCCTCTTTCAGACCCTCCAGAAAATCTTGACCTTCCTATTGCTCTCCGTAAAGGTACACGGACTTGCAAATCCACATATTCTATTGCTAACTTTGTTTCCTATGATCGCTTGTCTCCTGCATCTAGATCCTTGATTGCTTCTTTAGACTCTGTTTCTACGCCCAAAAGTGTGAAAGAGGCTTTGCATCATCCCGGATGGTCGAATGTGATGCTTGAGGAAATACATGCATTAGAGGAAAATCACACATGAGATTTGGTGGATTTACCAGACGGGAAGAAACCAGTAGGATGTAAGTGGGTGTTCACAGTGAAAGTTAATCCAGATGGTTCCGTGGCAAGACTTAAGGCCAGGCTTGTAGCTAAAGGATATGCTCAGACTTATGGAGTGGACTATCCAGACACCTTTTCTCCTGTTGCCAAACTCACTTCTGTGCGTTTGTTCATTTCTTTAGCTGCTTCTGAGAATTGGCCTTTACATCAACTAGATATCAAGAATGCATTTCTTCATGGTGATCTTCAGGAGGAAGTATATATGGAGCAACCACCCGGTTTTATTGCTCAGGGGGAGTATAGAAAAGTCTGTCATTTGAAGAAATCCTTGTATGGATTGAAGCAGAGTCCACGGGCTTGGTTTGGCAAGTTTAGTGAGGTAGTTCAGGAGTTTGGGTTGAAAATGAGCAAATGTGATCACTCGGTCTTCTACCGACTATCTGCAGCTGGCAGTATCCTTCTTGTTGTATATGTTGATGACATTGTCATCACAGGAGGTGATTCTGAGGGGATATCTTTGTCATCACAGGAGGTGATTCTGAGGGGATATCTTCCCTTAAGTCTTTCTTGCATACTAGGTTCCATACAAAGGACTTAGGCCAGTTGAAATACTTTTTGGGAGTAGAAGTAAATAGAAGCAAGAGGGGAATTCATCTATCTCAAAGAAAGTATATTCTTGACCTACTTGCAGAAACTGGAAAATTGGCAGCCAAACCTTGCAGTACTCCAATGGTTCCCGGTGTACATCTTATGAAAGATGATAGCGAGCCTTTTGATAACCCAGAGAGATATAGGAGGATAGTTGGAAAGTTAAACTACCTCACAGTGACTCGTCCAGATATTGCTTTTGCGGTAAGTGTCGTTAGTCAATTCATGTCTACACCTACGGTGAAGCATTGGGCAGCTTTGGAACAGATCCTATGTTACTTGAAAGGAGCTACTGGACTTGGCATACTGTATAGCAATCACAACCATACTCGTATCGAGTGTTTTGCAGATGCCGATTGGGCTGGTTCCAAAATTGACAGAAGATCTACTACAGGCTATTGTGTCTTTGTTGGAGGAAACTTAGTATCATGGAGGAGTAAGAAGCAAAGTGTTGTATCTCGATCCAGTGCAGAATCTGAATATAGAGCTATGTCACAGTCTACGAGTGAAATCATGTGGATACATCATCTTTTAACTGAAATTGGGTTGAAGCATCATATGCCGGCAAAACTTTGGTGTGATAATCAAGCTGCTATTCATATTGCCTCAAACCCAGTGTATCATGAAAGAACTAAACATATTGAAGTTGACTGCCACTTTATTCGTGAGAAGATTCAAGAAAACTTGATTCCTACTAGTTATGTGAAGACAGGAGAGCAGGTAGCTGATTTGCTTACAAAGGCAGTGAATGGAACTCAGGTTGATTACCTTTGCAACAAGTTGGGCATGATCAATATCTATGCTCCAACTTGAGGGGGAGTGTTACAAAATGTATATAGACATCATTCTTAGCAATATACATAGTTATAATTAGCTAGAAGATCTTTAGGAATCCTTTGTAATTACTAGTTGATCTTTAGGAATCTCTCTTTTCTTTCCTAAATTAGCACCTAATGTATTGTATATATATCTTGCTTACCTATTGAAATAAAGCATCAACTTCTATTCGATTACAGAAACTTTAGCTTCATTCAGTAACATGAGTCTGTTTCCTATAAGTTCAAGACTCAAACTTTAGCTTCATTCAGTAATATGGGTCTGTTCCCTATAAGTTCAAGATTCATACTTTTGCTTCACTTAGTAATATGGGTCTGTTTCCTATAAGTTCAATATTCAAACTTTAGCTTCATTAACTAACATGGGTCTGTTCCCTACAAGTTCAAGACTCAAACTTTAGCTTCATTTAGTAACATGGGTCTGTTTCCTATCAGTTCAAGACTCAAACTTTAGCTTCATTTAGTAACATGGGTCTGTTTCCTATCAGTTCAAGACTCAAACTTTGGCTTCATTAAGTAAAATGGGTCTGTTTCCTATAAGTTCAATTCTCAAACTTTAGCTTCACTTAGTAATATGAGTTTGTTTCATAACAAGTTCAAGATTCAAACTTTAGCTTCAATTAATAATCTTTTCATCTTCTCTGTGTGTGTGTGAGAGAGAGAGAGAGAAAGAGAGAGAGAGAGAGGGAGAGTTACCTGAGAAGGGAGTTGAGGGAAGAGACTGGAGAAAGGGGGTGGCTTTGAGAGGATGGTAGAGGAGAAGATCCATTCTTGACAGTTGAGCAATTAGGAACAAGATTAGTTATGGTTGTACTTTTTCTTCCATTGTAGCTTTTGTTTGTTTAGAGAAGAGAGGGAAAATAGAGATAACACCCTCAATATGAACCACAATTTGTACATAACTACTTAATCCATCCATCAGAATTTGTTTAGTCAGCTTTGCTTTTTAATTCGTTTAAAAAAGATTAATTTTTTTATAAGTTTTTTATTTTAATTTTTTACATAATATGTTTAAAAGCTCAAAATTTGTGTGTTTTAATTTATAACTATAAAATTAAAAAAAAAAAATGTTTTTAAATAACCCCATAACCCACTTCCAAGACTTTAGGACTAACTGGATTTCTTTCGACTTAGTTCTCTGTTCGTCTCGGGTACTCGCTCTGCTAATTGGTATGATAACCAGTAAAGGGAAGGTACATAGTCATCTTTTCCAGAGCACCCTAAACCGTAACAGCAAGACCAACGGATAAGACCAAAAATTCCTTGTCACGAGCTTTATCAAGTCAAAATATAAAGAACAAATTGAAATACAGAAGAGTATCATTTAGGATACCCATAGCAAGTCCTATCTTTCCTTCATTGCCTACATCTTATTTTTTTTCTATCAAGGTAATGTTTGGTTAATTCAAGAACATCTTGATAAATTTTATAAAATATTTATTATTTCATTTTCTATCAATATAGATATTCAACAATTATAACTATCAAAACTTAGACAAATGAAATAATCACTTATAATTAATCATACCTTTCAATGTTGCACGCTTTAAAATTTATGAACTTATTTATTTAAACAATTTCACTAGCACTATAAGGTACAAACTTACATAGATTGGGTATTTTCCATCAAATCATTAGTTTAACGTTAAAAATTAAAGAGACCACATATATATATATATATATATATATATATATATATATATATATATATATATATATATATATATATATATATATATATATCAATTAATAAATATATGTATGAAAGACATGTCAATATCGTTGATACATTTGACATAAGCATCATATGTTCGTTGAACTATGCTAATAAACTAGTCGAGTTATACACAGAATATCTAGACACAAAATCATAAAATATGTTTTGTTAAATATGGAGATGACAATGTACTTCAAAGGAGTCAATTAGTTTTTTGTCATTTCATTAATTGGGAGCTACACATGTTAATATAATCTCCACAATGTAGACAAACAAATATGAAGAAATTACAAATATACACACATAACTAAGCACTAGAACATGACTTTCTAGCAGGAAGAATCAAATCCTCAGTATGATCAGAAACAGAATGTCTCCTAAAACAATTTGTTTCATGTTTCATTAATTTATCACTTCCCTCTACCCATTTTTTGAACTTTTGTATTAATTTTCTCCTTTTTGAATGATCATTAATAGGTGAATTTAAACAAGATTCATTGTGCCCAACTGATGAACTCCTCTTGATTATTAACTCATGTACTTTTGGCACAAATTCTTCAACAATTTCTCTATTTTCTTCTCCCAAATTCAATTCTTGATTTTTGTTTTGTTCCATTTGTTCTTGATTTCTTCTCATTAGTTCATGTCTTAAACATGCATTGCACCATCTTAAGTATATTAGCTCTTTGTCTTCACTAGCTTTGTCCTTTTGCAATTGCTCAAGTTCATTTACCAATTCTTTGTAATCTTCTATTTTCACCATTTCTACATCAATCTGCAAAACAAGGAACATTTCAATACAATGTATTCACAATTTCATGTATGTGATGATGAATAGATATCGGATGGTCATTCAACTTTTAGTTTATTGTACTAGAGTTCGTAAAGCCAAGTTTTATAACGGAAAAATAACTCAATTAAACATACACGAGAAAAAAAGAAATACCAAAAAATGATGTTAGGTGAGTGGATATTATGTAAGTTGGATTGTATTTTAGGTGGTGTCAAGTGAATATTACGGTAAAGTGAATTGCTGACGTGACAACTTATACATAGGGTAATCTACTTGCATTTTTTTCTAGTTATGATAGAAGAGATAAATAAGCAAATAACTACTAGGAAACAACAACTATTTTCTTAAACAACCTATATCCTCCGCACTTAACTATCCATCCCCGAGCAACGTTATTCATTAGCGAATGAGGCTGATCAAGCTTTCTCAATTGGAGATGAAAATGACCTTTTCTATTTTCTATGATATGTCAATATAATCAAGTTATTTTTCTATTATAAAAAGATAGTTTTACGACTTTGATAAAATAAAGTAACTATCAGTTGAATGACCATGCACGAAATCACGATTTATTAAAAACTAATACCTACCTTTGATTGGTTTGAAGTCTTTGCCAATTCCAACTCCATTTTCAGCTGCTGAATTTCCAATTCCATTTCCTTGATGACATGATCTTTCATTTCTACCCCTTCTTGATTCCTTGAAATTTCTTTTTCCTTTGCTTCAAGTTGAAAATTTTGTTCCTTTATAACTCTTGAATGTTCTTTAATTTTCTTCAAAAGCTTCTTAACTCTTCTATGAAGCAAACTATTTTCTGAATTTGACAAATCAAGAAGTTCCATTATTCTCAAATATTCAATTACCATGCTTTGAAATCTTTGGCTCTCTGCTTCCATTAGTGTAATTTCCTTACTTAAGAACTCAACTTTATTGATCTCTAATAACAACTTGTTTTGCATATCCATAAGTGCAATTTCTTGCTCTTTCAAGTGAGTATATTGTTGAAATTTGGCCTCAAAATCTTCTTGAATTTTGCATTTTTCTTGATAAAGATCAAAACTTTCTGATGAATCTCTATAAAGGGTGTTTGTAGAACAATGATCATCATCATTAGCTTCTACACAAGATAAAGATTCTGAATTTTCAAGATTTTGATGACCACCTTCATTTCTTGAGGCCTCATGAGGATTTTCTTGAAATTTACATTTATTTTGATAAAGATCAAAACTTTTTGATGAATCTCTATAGAGGGTATTTGTATAACAATGATCATCATCATAATCACCAACTTTTAAACTTGATAAAGACTCTGAAATTTCAAGATTTTGATGACCATCTTCATCTATTGTTGAAACATCATGAGGATTTTCTTGAATTGATGAAATTTGAAAATTTGGGATTTTTCTAGTTGTAATTTTGGCAATTATGTAACCAGCCAAAGTGATGGCTATTGGTATTCCAGCTTTGAGGAAAACTGGCTTCATCATCTCTACTTTTGTGCTATTATTTTCCATGTTTTGGAATTGGAAAATTTCAATTAATGAATTAATACAATTTGTTTTGAGTGTTGAAATGGAAAATATCAAAATTTTATAAATGGATTGCTTGAAATGTGTTGTATTATTATGAAGAAATAATTGTGTTTATAACAAATTTAAAGCTTTATAGATTCTTTACCTATGTGTTTGCTTTAAGCTACCTTTTGTCAAAGAAATAGTGTTTTTGTTTTGCTTTTTGACTACTCAATAGTTCTTCACAAATGCTCTTTTGGGGGGAATCTAATTCCTTATGGCATTGATATTTAATAAGGACTATATATAACTTCTTTTTTTCTCTTGATTTAATTTCCACCATGATATGCATGTGATATTGTGTATGCAATAGTATATTGATAAATATTGGATTCTTTGTCTATAATTTAGTGTTGAATTCTTTTGCAAATTGGTTTTCTTTTCTTTTTCCACTAATCATTTCTCCTCTCCCGCGATTATCATATTATTTTATTGTAGTCTAGGTTCGATTATTGCCTATTTTTTAGGTTATTATATGTTATTTTCTTGTACTTCTATTACTTTTTTTTTTCTAGATTGTTTTTCTTTGTGTTGAGAGTTAATTAGAAATAAATAATCTATTTCTAAGACGAGGATAAAATATACGTACATTTAATTCTTTTCGGATCTCACTTTATGAAACAACAATAAACGCGTTTGTATTTTGCAATAAAAATAAATAGTGGAACCTTTTGCTTTTGTAAGATTTCCACTTTCTGGGATTGTATATAGATGGGTTATTGGGGAGAGAGGAGAGTTTTTTTAAAAGAAAAAAAATATGAAAAATATATTTAGATGAGTTGTCAAAATGAGTTGATCTAATTTAATCAGAGAATTTATCTAAATTTGCTATATTTAGAAAATATTTATTATTTATAGTTATATAATTTTAATACAATTATATTGCATATATTTTTCACTTTTAATATATATAATGCAGATTTTTTTAATCAAAACAAGCCTAATATATTCTAAGCAAGGACAGATCTTGCTCGATGGTCTCAATTGAAACTCTCTCTATATATATGTATAAATATATATAACTTATATAAATATATAGCATGGCACCTAAGGAAACAAGTGATTCTAAAGTTCTGTTTTGGTTCAAAAAATTGTTGTAGTAGAACAAGATCGATGAAACTCATTCTAATACTTGCATTAATATAATGTATGTTTTCTATCTATTTTAATAGATAATGTAATTACTATAATTATTAATAATGAACCTATCATGATAATTTCGAAAATAGAAAAGAACAAAAATATTTTTTGAGGCAAATTTGAATTGAACAAGTATTTTAAGAACAAGAAAATTTGAAAATTTTGAACAGCCACATGTTCTAATTAAATTATTCCTTCAATATTTTGGTCCCCTACCCCCCCCCCCCCCCACCCCCTCTTATATCTTAATTAATCTTTCTTGATAATTATCTAAAAGCATCACAAAACTATGTGTTTATTAATATTTTGTTGATAATGTATACACGTTTTTGGTATGAATGAAATTGATTTTTAAGAAAATCATATCAAATAGTGCTATATATATTTTTTATTTTAAAAAATATTATGTGAAATCAGTGATCACGTAATACAATACAATATTTATTTTAATTGTTATTTTAATTTTACTGTATTCTATCGTTTAAATTTATTATTAGGTAATAGTGAAAAGATCTATCCGTTTTGATGTGATCGCGTAGTTACTTCACTATTTTTTCGCAATTTATCTTTATTTAATAATTTATTTTATTCTTCATCTTGCCTTTTCATAATAGCTCATCACGTATCCTATTTTTCTTGTAAAATAATCATTCAAATTATGAATGTGTGACATTATTGTAGGATGATAAAGAATAACACAATCTGTTCTATCACTATATTAATTAAAATAATACAATACAATATCGTACAACACAATATAATATAATACGATACGCCATAAAAATAATGTAACACTCATTGGAGAATTGATATTTTTGGACTTTTGGATATTATTTAGTTTTGATACAAAAATGTACATTATTAATAATTCATATAAAACAAAACATGGTTTGCATAGGTCACTTTTACTCACGTGAATTGTGGACCTATTTCTAAAAACCACAAAGAAAAAAAAAAGTGATATACCTCTGTCCTATTTTAATTTTTATCATTTTTATATTTAGAGTGAAAATATATAAATTTTGATTAATGTTTTGAGATATATATTTTTTTATTATATTAATATAAAAAAATTGTAATCAATAATAATTTTTGTATAATTTTTTAAATATCTAAATTTTTGTTTTAAATTATCAAATCAACTTTCAAAAAGCGCACAACTAGTAAGGAGATTGAGGTAACTCTTTAATTTATATGATGATATGTTTGATAATATATACGTTTTTGGTAGGTACGGAATAGATTTTAAAAAATTCATACCAATCGCTTTCATTTTTCGATTACAACCTTGCATTGAATTATTTTAGATAATATATTATTTTATTAAAAAAAATTATGTGAAATTAGTGATATAAAACAAAATATATAAGAAGCATATTTATTTATATAGTCGATACTAATTAAATTGAGATTAAAGTTCAGTCGTTTTTAATATAGTTACATCTTATCTTTTTCGCAATTAATATGTCAAGTAGATTATATAAGATTTGCAATGAACAGTAAGAGAAGAATTGAATAATTATGTATTATAAATTATTTACTGTGTGACGTTTTGAAAAATATACGATGTTTATGATATTTTTAGAAGTTTATTTATGACGGACCTAATTTTTTTAACCTTTGTCTTTCAAAACATCAATAGACATATTCATGCATCATAAAAGTCGAGTACTGTTCCCATTTGGGTGTTTGTAGTGATCATGTTAATTAAGCTGTATTTCATAACACCAATAGACATATTCTAACGCCATAAAAGTTGAGCATCGTGCCCATTTTGGTGTTGTAGTGATCACGTTAGTTGTCTATTGGAACACCAATAAACATATTCAGACGCTACAAAAGCCAAGTCGTAACCATTTGGGTGTTATAGTCACCATGTTAAGTTGTCTTTCGAAACGACAATAGACATATTCAGATGCAATAAAAGCCGAACATCATATCCAAATTCATTCTTAAACTTCAAACATATTCAAACGTCACAAAAATTGAACTTCATATCCATATGATTGTACAGTAACTATATTAAGTAATCTTTCAAACACCAATAGACATATTTGGACGTTATAAATATCGATCATCATATCGATTTAAGTATTATACGCTTCCCATCACGTGTTATATAGTGGTCGCAATACACCAATCTTCTCTTGCTCCAAAATTCATTTTCTCAAATACCCCACAATGAAAATTAATGCAACACTCATAATCGAATTGATATTTTTGGACTTTTGAATATTATTAAGTTTTAATATAATAATATACATTTAAGAATTCATATAAAACAAAACAAAATTTGAGATAGGTCATTTTCACTCACGTGAATTATGGACCTATTTCCAAAAATCACAAAAAGAGAAAAAACATGATAATAGATTGATACTGAATAATCAGAAATGGTATGTTTTCGATTATTTAACTCTTTAATTTATATAATATTCTTTGATTAAATAGTAAAATGCAATTTTTTTCAAAATTTTTTTTATAAATATTTGTACGTATGACTATATATTTTATCTAATTAAAAATAAAATAAGATTTTTGAGATAGATTAAAAAATATTTATGTTTACCCTTTCCTTCTTAGCTTTATGCAATTATCAAAAAATATTTTTTGAGGCCAATATGAATTTAATAAGTATTTTAAGAACAAGAAAATTTGTAAATTTTTAATTATTCTAATTAAATTATTTCTTCAATATTTTGGTCCCCCTCTCATATTCCAAAAAATAAATCTTCTTGGTATCTCAAAAGCATCACGAAACTATATTGTATATATTTTTTTAATATTTTATAATCTATTTTGTTATTTATAATTGTTCAAGTTGTGGATGTGTGACATTGAGTAATGACGAAGAACGATATAATCTGTCCGAATACTATATTGATTAAGATGATAAAGTATGATATAATACAGTTGTTTGCAACATATTTTAAAGTGATGAAACATACATTGCAATCAAAAATAAAATATGAAGAAACATAACTTTATTCATAAACAATGTGGGTACAAATCTGCTTCTCCTTTGATTCGTCTCTCTTGAGATTACTCCATTGATTCTTCTCTACTGAGATTTCTCCACGATTGAGGGCCGTTAGCGACATATATTTCTCGAACATAGGATGATTTCGATTTCCTTGAAGTCTATTTTGATCTCTTTATGAATATTCTCAGAATTTCTGATATATATGAGATGCCTTTTCAAAGAAATATATTACTCTTTATATAGTTATGAGTTAGAATTTAGGGTAGAGTAATTCGGAAGAAAACCTAACCGAAACAAGATTTATCTTATAAAGTTGTATGAAATTTTAATGTCTACAATAACACAATACGATATATTATGAAACAATCAATAACAACTCTCCAAAGGAAGTCTTAAAAGGATAAGATTTGCAAGTAAGACAAGAAGAGAATACTTATCTCTTATTATAGATCAATGTAAAACTCATTAGAGAATTGATATTTTTGTACTTTTGAATATTATTAAGTTTTGATATAATAATATAAATTAAGAATTCATATAAAACAAATCTTGATTCTAGATTCACGTGATTGTGGACCTATTTCCAAAACTATAGTGAAAAAAAAAACGTGATAATAAATTATTGTGAATAGTAAAAAATGTACGTCTTCAATAATTTAATTTTTTAATTTCATATGTTATTGGTATGTACGAAATTGATTTTTCTATATATATATATTTATTTATTTAATTATAATATATATAATAATATAAAGTACAAAAACGTGGAATCGGATAATTGGACTTTGATTAAGTAAATCCTATCATTAAGGAGTTTAATATTTTGTAATGAGCTGTAACAGAATAATTATGTACTATAAATATTTATAATATCTTTAGAAGTTTATCGAGAATAGATCCAATCGTTTTCAATCTCTATCTTTTAAAATGCCAATAGATATATTCATATAAAAGTGGAGCATCGTGCTTATTTGTGTATAGTAGTGATCATGTTAAATAGTGGTGAAGTAAAAACAATTTATTAAGGGTATGCGAGATTCGATATATATATGTATGTAAAATAATTTTTGACTGATATATTTTGTATAATTTTCTATATATATATTATAATTTTTCCATGAAGGGTATCCGCTTTGCCATTCTGGGGTATATCTGGCTACGTCACTGATGTTATACTATAAAGCACCAATGGATATATTTAGGCGTCACAAAAGCCAAGCATCGTGCTCATTTGGGTGTTGTAGTGATTACGTTAAAATATTTTTTGAAAACGCCAATAGATATACCGAGACACCACAAAAGTTGATCATCGTCCTCATTTGGGTGTTGAGCTGATTTAAGTTAAGTTATTTTTCAAAATAACAATAGATATATTCAGATACGTCATAAAAATCCAACATCTTAGATACATTTTAAGATGATTCAAATGTCAACAATACGTTGTGTACTAATGTAATATAAATTTAAAATTAATTCTTGGATGAATCCTTGGGAGATGTGTAGCTAACTAATTAAGATTAAGATTAAGATTAATGGTTTTTGTAAGGTCCAAGAAATGAATGTGATGAGTCATTAATTAGATACATCTTTAAATGGAAGTAAATATTTAGTAATGTGAGTTCTACATTGATTATTGTAGCCCAATAATTAATAACTAATAAATGATTTGACTTCTATAGACTATAAAATTATATTAAATTAAATAAAATTAATGGTTTTTAATACATAAACTAATAATTTAGAGTTGAATAATTAGAAGTTAAATAATTAACTGATTAAAATTTAACGTAATAAAAGAGTCCTAAATATAAAAAGAGTAGTTTAATGTTTCCAATATAATTTTACTGAATTTTTTTCTTTTTAAATTTTTATATTACAGACTTTTATTCAAAAAAATATTTAACAATCAAAATTTTAGTTAATTATTTACCTAGAATAGTTCTAAACCAAAACTAATATAAAGAATTCTAAACCAAAGTGTAACATAGGATTTTTTTTAGGGGGTAACTAAAGAATTTTATTACCGAAGAGAATATTTACAGCTCAATTAAAGGAAAAGAAAATAAACACAGAAATTGGACTTCATGTAACATCTATTTCGCTACTCATAGTATTGTCATTTTCTTAAAAATCGATAAGAGTTGTGACAGAGCAATTAATAATTATTTATTTTTAATCAGAGATTTGAATTCGACCTTATTGAATATAGAATTATCTTTATTAGGAAAAGTTTTATCCTTCCATATGAGATTTCTTCTACAATTTATCCCTACATATGAGATTTCTTCTGCAATTCATGAATCAGTAATTATCATACAAACATATAATTAATATCAAACATCTTTCCCCACCTAACCCTCCTCGGGCTTCTAGAAAATATGAAATTAGTTGCTAAATTTATTACTAATTTCTAAGAAAATTGTCGGAAATATAGCTCCTGTAGCTAATTGAATTTTCATATATTCCGTCACTAACACTACTAGAAACAACAATTTTTCCTACCGTCAATTAGTGGAGAAAATTTGTGTTATAGATTATGATTATTCTACTCATTTTTCCTGAATTAATTGATCACTAGAAGAATACATTACGGGAAACAGACTATGAGAGTGAGAAAGGTTCTAATTTTTTGATATAAAATTTTTCTTTTTTCATATAAAAAAAAAACTATTGCTTAGCTATGGAATTTTGTCAGCTGCTAATTTTAAAGTGAGTCATAACCTGAGGTTGCACTCATTTCGTGCGTCGTTCTGATTTTGAAATTAGAACACTCTCGCCTTCCTGATATCCAAAGGAGAGCGGAACTTCAACATCGGCCGTCCTTTTTTATCGAAAAGAACGAGCCCAGACACCTTTCACTCTTTTTCGATATTTTGGAGAAGCAGTTCAGAAAAAAGGGTCGAGGTCAGATTGATGTGGAATGAATTTTCCCATAAGATAGTTCTGGTTTGGAGGTCATAAATGTACGACCTCCTCTTGTCGGGCATTACAAAAGTTGAGCATCGTACTCATTTGGGTGTTGTATTGATTACTTTAAGTTGTTTTCCAACACAACAATAGATATATTCAGATGCCATAAAAATCAAACATCGTACCCAATCGGATGCTATAATAATCACATTTATCTTTTTAAAAACACCAATAGACATATTCAAATGCCATAAAATTGAATATCGTGCTCATTTGAATATTATAGTGACCACGTTAAGGTGCCAATCACGTGTTATAGTAGTTTCATCACACCAATTTTTTACCAAAATTCATTTTCTCAAATATTCCAAAATGAAAATTAATGTAACACTCATTAGAGAATTGATATTTTTGGACTTGTGAATATTATTAAATTTTGATATAAAAACATACATTGAGTATTGTGTATTCATATAAAACAAAACTTAATTTGAGGTGGATCTTTTACTCACGTGAATTGTGGACCTTTTTCCAAAAATCAATCAAAAAAAAAAAACGTGATAATAGATTGATATTGAATGATTAGAAATGGTGTGTTTTTTATTATTTAACTCTTTAATTTATAAGATGGTATTTAATTAAATAATAAAATTTAAGAGTTTTTTGTTATAATTAAATTGAAAAACAATAAGAGATTTTAGATTTTTTTAATTGATAAGAATTATGATGGAGTAATAAGTATTTATTTATTTATTTTTAATCAGAGATTTCAGATTCAAACCTTATTGAATACAAAATCACCCTAATCAGGGAAAGTCTTATCCTCCGATGTGAGATTTCTTCTACAATTCTTGAATTAATTATCATAGTACAATCATATAATTAATGTCGAACAGCTTCCCCCACCTAACCTTCCTTGTACTACTAGAAAATATGAAATTAGTTGTTAAATTTATTATTAATTTCTAAGTAAATTCTTGCAAAATAGCTCCTATAGCTAATTGAATTTTCATATATTCCGCACTAACACTACTAGCTAGAAGCAAAGGTTTTTCCTATCGTTAATCAGTAAAAATAAATTTGTGTTATAGATCATGATTATTTTACTCATTTTTCACTGAACTAATTGATCAGCAGAAAAATACGTTGTGAAAAATAGACTCTCGCTAAAATAATGAGAAAATTTTTAATTTTTCCATATAAAATTTTTTCTTGCTTCATATAAAATTTTATTGTTAAGCTACGAAATTTTGTCAGTTGCTAATTTTAAAGTGAGTAATAATTGAGCGTGTTGCTCGAAGTTGCACCCATTTCGCACGCTGTTCTGATCTGAGAATTGGAACGTCCTCTCCTTCCTGATATCCAAAGGAGAGTAGAGCTTCACCACCGTCTATCCTTCTATTTTATCAGAAGAGAACAAGTTCAGACACCTTTCACTCTTTTCAGTATCCTAGAGAAACAGTTCGAAAAAAAGGATCAAGTTTAGATTGATGCAAAATAACTTTTCTCATCAGATAGTTTTGATTCGGAGGTCAAAAATATTCAACTACCTCTTTTAACTATCCTCATTATGAAGTTCACCTAACTCCCCCTACTTCTAATTCTACACCTATATATACCCCTTCCATTTGGTACAAGTGATCATATCATAAACAAGAAATATTTCTCTCTACACTCTACGATCATAGTGAATAAAGTTTTTCGATCAAATACAACAAACATGGAATTTCTTTGTCTAGCCCCATCAAATAATTTTACTATCCGTCCCAAATTCACCCCATTCTCAATCAATCGCCTTCCTACCACTCTCCGTGACATGAAATTGTATCGTAATAACTTGCGTTGTGCTAGGGTGCAACCATCAGCATTGCCATTAAAATCATCAGGATTAATTTATCCGTCGGATTCTTCAGCCCCCTTGAGGGTGAGTGAACCTCTATCATTGCCCGACCTCGAACAATTCAAGCCTGGACAATTGATAGAAAATCATCGTATTCCTTATGATAAAGATGAATTGTTGCAATATTTGCTTGATATATTGGCATCGAGAGTCTACGATGTCGCGATCGAATCCCCATTGGAACGTGCAACAAAGATTTCAGATAAGCTTGGAGTAAATTTTTTCATCAAAAGAGAGGATAGACAGCCTGTATGTTTTCTTTAAACTCTCACTTTTAGTTTCTCATCGAGTGTCTGATACTTGACGAATTTAGATTCATATCGCGTGAGACTCTTGTTTCAATAACTAATTAATATTTATTTATTTGTATAGGTGTTTTCTTTCAAGATTAGAGGAGCTTACAACATGATGAGCAGCCTCTCAGAGGCAGATTTAGCTAAAGGTGTTGTAACAGCATCAGCTGGAAATCATGCACAAGGTGTTGCAGTAAGTGCTAAAAGACTTGAATGTCAAGCTACAATTTGCATGCCTACAACCACACCACAAATCAAGGTACGTAATAATTTATGTGAATCTATTTGATTGGACACTTTCCGAGTTATGATATTTTGAATTGTATCAACTTAATGTTGCGTGTAATATTCACTGGGAACTTGAGTAAGGAGTAGACCTTTTTATTTTTGGATTTTCTAGAGTTTGAAAACGATAACCCCTTTCCTTATTTGGTGCACCTACTTGAGCCAGATGAAAGGAAACTTTCACGTGACCTAAATAGTTCAGGGAAGAAAATTAAGTTATTTGGGCCCTGGAGGACTAACAGGTCGCACTGCTAGTTAGTCTACGGTCACTTGTTAACTCGACTCATTTCAATCGGACCAAATTTAGTTTGACTAGAAGTTGGGTTAGGTTGCTCTCAGCCAAGTGTAAAGTTAAAATTGATCTATAAGAAATTTTATTAAAATATTTTTTAAAAAACTTTCATATATTATATATATATATATATATATATATATATAAATATGATACAAAGAATCTTTTTTAATAATTAATTTTGTTTGGTAATAAACATATTAAATAAAGAAAAATAGTGGTGTCTTTTCTTTTGGGTATCTTTTCGATGTTTGTGGTCCGTATTTTTTTTTTAATAATATTTATGGTAGCTTCCGTACAAATTTGCGTTTTTCAAATTTGTCTTGGAAAAAAACGTTTTTATTGAGTAGATTTTTTTAAAAAATTTCAAAAGACTATCTCTAATTTTCGAGAATAGAAGTAAGATTTGTATACATCCTTCTCGATAGGAGCGGAGCTATTCTTTGGTTAGGGGGTTCATTCAAAATTCTTTTGGCGAAAAATTATACTATTTATATATAATTATAAAATAATTTTTTATGTATATATAGTAGATGTATGATATTTTTGAGACGAGGGTCTTCCGAAAACTAGCTCTCTATCTCTATGAGGTAGTGGTAAGTCTGCGTTCATTTTACCCTCCCCACACTCCACTTGTGAGATTCCACGGGATATGTTATTGTTGTTGTTGATATATAGTAGATGTCAGCCCCTCTCGACTAGTTTATATATCTACTTCTTTAGATTTTGAACCCCCTTAATAAAAAAACCTGGCTCCGTGAACTCCACTACTTATATAAGAGTACGTCATGTCAAAACTCGATCATTATTTTTCTTCGAATATACTAAATCAAAATAGCGTCGCGTTGACTAAAATGAAAAAAAAATGTGAAATTATTTATTTTCGATTTAACAACCATATATATTTTTTTTACAGGTTGATGCAGTTAGAACCCTAGGTGGTGAATTTGTTACAATAGAACTTCAGGGTAACACATTTGATGAAGCTCAAGCTTATGCCCTGCAGTTGGTTGAAGAAAAAGGGTACATATTCATTCCACCATTTGATGATCCTGGAGTCATCAAAGGCCAAGGTACTATAAATAAAATAAAAATAATTAAGAATTTAAAATATTTTTTAAAAAAAAGTTGCCCATACATTTTGAAAAATGATTAATTTTCCCAGAGGAAACTGAACATCCATCAAATAAGTAGGATTTAAATTCCTCTCGTTTCGTACCTTCGCTTAATTCACCAATTTTACTAACAAAAATGGTGAGGGTTTACCTATAACTTCTGTCCATGAAAAATCCTCTTTTGCTTAGTTACGGGACTAGAAAGAATCGTCTCTTGTGCCAGCAAGAGCGGATATTCACCTAATAGCAGATATGCTAGCATCTTTCCACATTCAAGAGCTAATTAGTAAACGACTTCTCTGTCACTTGTTTTTATTCTTGGACTTTAAACATGCGTATAATTAAAACCACATTAAAGTGTCACAATAATATATTCGAATAGTGTTTAATTCATTATTATCAAAATTTTGTCTTCAATATTCTTTTATCTTTTAAAAGAAACTATAAGGTGAGTAATCAGGCGGTTACCTTCAAAGTACTATTCAGATAGTCAACCAACTGAGCTATTAAGATTCTTTTTTTTAGAGGAAAAAAAAAGGAGAGGGGGGGGCAGGGGAGGCAAGGGGAAAAAGGAAAGATTTCTCGCCTTCAATTTATTCATCTACTTGTCTAAATATCATCAATGCTTACGAAAAATTGTGCATACATTTGTATGACGTTCAGGTACAATTGGAGTGGAAATAAACCGTCAGCTTAAGGACATCCATGCAATATTTATACCTGTTGGCGGTGGTGGTTTAGTATCTGGTGTTGCTGCTTTTTTCAAACAAGTAGCCCCAGATACAAAAATTATTGGAGTTGAACCATATGGTGCAGCTTCAATGACTGTGTCATTGATTGAAGGTAAAAGAATAAAGTTGGAAAATGTTGATACTTTTGCTGATGGTGTTGCTGTTGCACTTGTTGGTGAAAACAATTTTCAAAAATGTCAAGAATTAATTGATGGAATGGTACTTGTTCATCGCGATGGTATTAGTGCTGGACTAAAGGTATATTTCGATATTTGATATCTGTTTTGAGATTCTTACTTAATTTGAATTAGCATCGAGTATATATGACATACTAAGGGGGAAACTAATCATTTCCTTTTTAGATAAATTTTTTCGAAGAATTTAAACACATGGAGTTCACTCATTTCAAGTCGGAATTCAATCATTTTTTTTTCTCTTTCTTTCAAATAGGATGTGTATGATGAAGGAAGGAACATATTAGAGACATCAGGTGCACTTGCCATAGCTGGAGCTGAAGCATATTGCAAATATTATGGCATTAAAGATAAAAATATTGTAGCAATTGCAAGTGGAGCAAATATGGATTTCAGCAAACTAAAATTAGTTGCAGAATTAGCAGAAGTTGGTGCAGGAAGAGAAGCTTTGTTAGCTACTTTTATGCCAGAACAAGTTGGAAGCTTCCACAAATTCATTCAATTGGTAAGTTATCGTGGTTCGAACTCTTTGAAAATATTGTGTGGTAATTAAGTGATCGATGAATTTAGAATTTTTATTAATAAGGTTCGAGAAATTTACTTGTTGCATTCATGTTATTCAAATTCTTTAAAAACATATCACTGGATATCACTGCTGAATCTAGGTTAGAAAAAAATTACGTGCTGTATTATTGTTTGAACTCTTTTAAAAATATTGTCTAGTACTAGTGGCGGTGAATTCTACATTTCTACTAATGTATTGCATTATTGTTCGGATTCCCTAAAAATATATTGTCTAGTACTTATGGTGAATTCAACATTTTCACTAATAAGCGAGTTGGAAAAACTTACGTGCTGCATTGTCATTCTAACTCTTTAAAGATATCGTCCGACACTAGAAGTGAATCTAGAATTTTCATTAACGGGACTTGAAAAATTTATTTGTTGCATTGTTATTGTTAGAATTCTTCGAAAATAATGTTTGATACAAGTAGTGAACCTAAGATCTTCATTATGGAGTTTAAAAAAATATACGAGTTGCATTGCTATTCAAAAACTCATTAAATATATCATATGACTTACGTTTCATTCATTTTGACTCGATTCATCTTAACTTTTGGAGGATAATATATTAATTCAGTCGATTTAGACCTAATTCATTTGATAACTTTACATTCGTAATTGTTTTTTTTTTGTTATTTTTTTTATTTTTTTGGGATAAAAACTGAAATTTTAATTTGAATGACAGTTGGGCTCTTTCAATATTACTGAATTCACATACAGATATAGCTCTGACAGAAAACAAGCTGTAGTTCTATACAGGTAATGAAATTTGTTTCCTTCAATTTTAGATTTCTTTTATTATTTATTATTATATTCAATATTTTTTAGATTTTTATTTACTTATTTATTTATTTAATTTGCAGTGTTGATATTGATCCTGAGCAACCAGAAAAAATTAAACAAATAATTAAGAAGATGAATTCACAAGGATTCCCTACTGTTGATCTCTCACATCATGATTTGGCCAAAGAACATCTAAGGCATTTGGTAATGTCTTTTTTAAAAAAAAAAAATTATTACTCCATTATTATTATTATTAAAATATTTATATTCAAATTAACATTGTTATTATTACTTTTTTATATATATATAGGTGGCTGGTGGCGCATCAAACCCTAGTGATGAGATTATCTGTCAATTTATTTTCCCTGAAATTGCTGGAGCTCTAAAAAGATTCTTAGATGCTTTCTCCCCTCGTTGGAATATAACTTTATTCCGTTATCGTGAACAGGTAAGTTATATAAGCTGACAGTATAAAAACTTTATTATATTATTAGTGTTATTAAAGTAGTTTTAACTTTTTTTTTATTGCCATGACAGGGAGAAATAGATGCAAGTGTGTTGGTGGGATTCCAAGTTCCACAAAGTGAGATGAATGAATTCAAAAATGAAGCTGAAAAACTTGGTTATCCATATGCATTTGAGAGTCTTGATGAGGCTCTTAAGCTTATAAGGAATGAATGAAGGAAAAAAAATGGTGTTCTAGGTTGCAAATCTTACTTTTCTTTTTCTTTAAAAGAATAATCGTGTTATACGAATCAACTGTTAAGAAATAATTGATGAATTAACTTGTTGTAAGTTAGTTTCATCTTCTTGTATGAATAATGCAACATGTATCCAATGTAATTGCCTTTTAATTACATTAAGAAATAAATTTGTTATTGTCAACTACTTTTTTGAAATGTTACGAGTTGAACTACATCTTTCGCGAGTTCATTAATTAAATATTATTCAAGATCTAAATGATTAGAGACTGTTCAGATTAAATAAGTGTCTAGATTTTAATAAAATAATAGTAAATACTTAATGATCTAAAGTCCAAACTAGACAAATTTAATGTAACTATCCAGCTCGATAGTTATATTGTCTGCTTTGGGTCTAGGCCCGCATGGCTTTAAAACACGTCATTTTACTTATATACCTAATATCTCTTCCGTGTTATGTCGATGTGGAATTACATTTTAAGATGGATTGTTTTGATATCTTTCAAAACATATTGAATAGACATATTCAGACGTCACAAAAGCCGAACAACATCCTTATTAAGGTGTTAACGAATCTTTTCTCTCTCCAAAATTCATTTTCTCAACCATCCCACTATGAAAATTAATGCAACACTCATTAGAGAATTGATATTTTTGGACTTTTGTATATTAATAATTTTTGATATAAAAATGTACATTGTTGAGAATTGTTATAAAACAAAATATGGCTTGAGATAGGTCACTTTCACTTGAATGAATCATGGACCCATTTCCAAAAACGAAAAAAGAAAAAAGAAAACGTGATAATAAATTGATGGTGAAAGATCGATAATGTGTGCCTTTGATTATTAACTCTTTAATTTATGTAATGATATTTGATAATATATACGTTTTTGGTACGTACGAAATTGATTTTTAAAAAATCATAGCAATCACTTCCATTTTAAGATTTGTAATGAGTAGTAAGAGAATAATAGAATAATTATGTATTATAAATAGTTCGATGTGTTATGTTTTGAAGGATATACAATGTTTATAATATCTGACTACGCCATTGATGTTAAGTTGTTTTTCAAAGTATCAGTAGATATATTCAGACACCACAAAAGTCGAGCATCGTACTCATTTCGGTGTTGTAGTGATTACGTTAAATTATTTTTCAAAACACAAATAGATATATTTAGACACCACAAAAGTCGAGCATCGTACTCGTTTGAGTGTTGTAGTGATTACGTTAAGTTGTTTTTCAAAACACCAATAGGTATATTCAGACACCACAAAAGTACTCGAGCATCGTATCATTTGGGTGTTGTATGATTACGTTAAGTTGTTTCTTAGAGCACCAATAGATATATTCAGATGCCACAAAAATCAAGCATCATCCCATTTGGATGTTGTAGTGACCACGTTTGTCTTTAAAAACATCACTAGACATATTCAAATGCCAAAAAAAATCAAATATCGTGTCCATTTAGTGTTGTAATGACTACGTTTGTCTTTTAAAATAACAATAGACATATTCAGACGCCACAAAAATCGAATAGCATGTCCATTTAGATGTTATAATGATCATGCTTGTCTTTTAAAATAATAATAAACATATTCAGACGCCACAAAAATCAAATAGTATGCCCTTTAGATGTTGTAAATGATCACGCTTGTTTTTTAAAATAACAATAAACATATTCAGACGTCACAAAAATCGAATAGTGTGGCCATTTAGATAATGTAGTGACAAGCTGGCCATCACGTGTCATAATGGTGGCAGCACACCAATCTTTTCCCAAAGTTCATTTTCTCAATTATCCCACTGTGAAAAATCAATGGAACACTCATTAGAGAATAGATATTTTTGAATTATTCAATATTATTAAGTTTTTGATATAAAAAAATATACACTTAATATTCATATAAAAAAAACTTAATTAATTTACTCACGTGAATTTCGAAAATATTCCCAAAAATTGCAAAGAAAAAAAATCAATTATTGATACTTTAATAATATTTTGTTTTGTTTTTAGTTTCTCATCAGTATTTCGTATTTATATTGGAGTTTGACTAAATTTAGATTCGATTATTACGAACTTAGTTTTAGAAGCAAGGCCACAAATAGGATTTATTTTTTCATTCCAATAAATTTGAACTCGAAATTTTTCTGATTAAAAATATAAATATCCAAGGCATTTATAGAATCATTTTTCGCCTTTTCTTTATAATCCACATTAGAAATCTTGGCAAATCAAACATCGACACATTATACTTTATATCATAATGATAATATAGAGAAAATGAAATTAATTTTATTTCTTATTAATATACACGGTGTACGTATCATGTGATTAATTTGTACAATATCATCGAGAATTATATCGAACATCTTCCCTCTCTTAACCCTTCTCTCGCTACTAGAAAATATGAAATTAATTGTTAAATTTATTTATTACTTTCTAAGTAAATCATCGCAAAATAGCTCCTAAAGCTAATTGAATTTTTATATGTCCCCATCACTATCACTATTCAACAAAGGTTTTTCCCACCACTAATTCGTGGAGATAGATAATGATTATTCTGCTTATTTTCTACTGAACCAATTGATCACTAGGAAAATACATTGTGGGAAACAAACTCTCAAATAGTAAGAAACTTTTTCTAATTTTTTCATATAAAAATTTTCTCTTTCCATATAAATTTTTTATCGTTTAGCTATGAATTTTTTATCGTTCACTATGCATATCCAATAGTTGAAGATAATATATATTTGCCAAGTATACACGTGCAATACATGTGAGGAGAATCTAGTTATTTGAAAAGTGAGAGTTTAGAGAAAACATACAGACTGTTTATCCTCTCTTTTGATTAAAAAAAAATTAGAAATAAGTATCAAAAACACACTTAAATAATTCATTACTTTTATGATTTAGCTACAAATGTACAAGTAGTAGCTAATTCCTTTTTTATATTGTCACAGAGTAACATAGTAATTTCAAGTTATTAAATCATTTTTAAATTTTACAGATATCAAAAGTCTTCTTAAAACAAATTAATTAAAGAAATGTATATTATGTAAAAGGAGCTTTGAGTTTCACACGATACGAATTCAAATGTGTCTGATACCAAACACTCGATGAAAAATTAGAAAAAACTAATAGAACATATCTTAAAAAATACCAACTCCAAAAATTCAAAGTTAAATTACGATTATACCCCTTACTTACAAATAATAACTCTTAAATTACGCAATGTCAAATGGTTGACTTATTATTTATATAATGAATTTGAAATAATTAAATCAGAAATTTACATGGCCTAACTTTGGCTCTTTATTTACTCAAATCTCCAAAAATATGAATATATATTGAATATTCAAATAAAACAAATCTTAATTAGAGTTAGGTCACTTTTACTCACGTGAATTCTAGACCTATTTCCAAAAATTACAAAGAAAAAATAAAGTGATAACAGATTGATAGTGAATGATCGAAAATGTGCTTTTTCGATCCGTAATTTTCAATTTATATGATGATATTTGATTAAAAATAATTTTTTAAATTTAAAATAAATTATAAGTATTTATATGGTTATAATCCATTTCATTAAATATAAAATATTTTTTTTTATAATAACAATAATAACAACATATCCATAAACTTTCATAAGTGGAAGCTGGAAAACGGAATAAAAGATTTTGAGATTTTAAAATATTTATGTGTTAGGAAATATCTTTTTGAACTTTTCTCCTTGTATTCTTGTAATCGAATCATATGATGTTTCTTTCACCTTTTTTCTCTTCCACAATTAATTAATCAATCATTGATACTTTGGTACTAATTCTTTTTTTTTAAGTATTTCGTATTTGTATTGAAGCTTCACTAAATTTAAATTCGCGTATTATAAAACTTATTTTTAGAAGTAACGCTCTAAATAAGATTTTTTTGTTCTATTCTCATAAATTTGAACCTAAAAATTCTCTGATTGAAGATATAGATATCCAAATCACTCTATAGAGTCAGTTTGGATGGGCTGAAAAAAAATTGATTTTTAAAAGTGTTGAAACTCATTTTAAAAATAAACAGTTTATGTTTGAATAAAACTATTTAATCTGAAAAAAATTATTAATGTATTTAGTACATAAGTGTTGTTAAGCATTTTTTTTAATCAAAATGTGTTAAATACTTTTGAGTTGTTACATATTATAAAATGCTAATTATTACTCTATGTTTTATTACTAAATTAAATTAAATTAGAATTAACTTATTTTAATTCAACTTCAATATGAATTGATTATATAAGTTGATTTATATGTCTAAGTTATTCTTAATTATTAAAATATATAATTTTGAATAAGCACATGAAATATTTGAGATCTTTTTTTTAAATTATATTTATAATAAGTAATGACTATATTTCGTATTTATCACAAATAATTTATAAAGAAAAAATTAAAAGAAGGAGAAAATAATTTCGAAGAAAAAAAAGCAAGAAAAAGAAGAAAAGAAATGGAAGAAAAAAAGAGCAAGAAAATAAAGAAGAAGAGCTTAAAAAAAATGGAAGAAAAAAATAGGAAAAAAATAGTAGGAACAAAGTAATATAGAATTATAAACAAACATTAGCGATAAAAAAGTAAAATTATTGGTCAAATATAAAGGGCTTTTAAGCCAAAATGAAAAAAAGTAGAGGGTACCAACTTTTAACTTTTAATTTATTTTAAGTAATTTTTAACTTATTTTAAGCCATTTTAGATTTGCGAAACACCTCCAAAAGATAAAAAATGCTTAAAAACAGGTTCGATCAACTTTTAAGCTCATTCAAACACCCTCGTAGAGTCATTTTCAACTTCTCTTTATGATCCAAACCAGAAATCTTGGCAAATCAAATATTGCCATGTCACACTTTATATTATAATGATAAAATAGAAAAAGTGAAATTAATTTTATTTTATTAATATACATCTTGTATGTCTCATGTGATCAATTTGTACAATATCATCAAGAAATATTGAGGTGAGAGATTTAAAATTCTTGTGAAAATATTTTGGTATGAAGCATTTTAGCCTCTATAGAGACCTATCTAATGTAAATCAAGATTAATGAGGACAAAATTTAGAGAACAAAATAATTAAACTAAAAAAATAATAATTGCATGTGGTATAAATCTATACATACCACAATAAACCTACAACAAATGTGGGATCATAATTTCATAATATATGATCTGCGAACATCCTCCCCCTCCTATCCCTTCTCGTGCTACGAGAAAACATAAAATTACTTGCGAAATTTATCAATAATTCATTGGTCAATTGTCGCAAAATGTAGCTCCTGCCTAATTGATTTTTCATATATCCCGTCACGAACACTACTAGAAACAGAAGTTTTTCCTATACCACCAATCAATGGAGAAACTTTATATAACAACCCATCTTAAAATGTGAAGTTCCACACTAACAAAATGCAGGAAAAATGTTGGATAAATAAGTAAACAGGCCTTATCTACTAGTGACACGTTTTAAAGTTGTACGGGCCTAGGTCCAAAGCGGAAAATATTAATAGTGGGTTAGGCTATTACAGATGGTATCAGAATCACTCCTATGTCAGCCTTGTTGATGTGGGCCAGAGTTCAACTCAATTTAAGCAAATCCCGATGAGGTGGGGCAAGCCTCAGTGCTGAGTTGCGAATTCCATACAGTGGGGGCAAATCTCAGCAAGAACGCGGAGTCCATATATGGGGTGCATATTAGTAACCTATCTTAAAATGTGAAGTTCCACATCGGCAAAACACAATAAAAATATTGGGAATATAAGTACACAAACTTTACTTACTAGTGACACGTTTTAAAGCCATGCTGTGCGGACCTAGATCCAAAGTAGTATAAATAGTGAGAACTTTCTAATTTCTCCATATAAAAATTTTCTTTTCCATGAAATCTTTTTTATCGTTTAGATATGAAATTTTATCGACCGCTAATTTTTTTTCCTCAGTAGTCCCCCACCCACACACCATGCACTATCATGGTTTTTTGCACATGTTAGTATTTTACATGTTACATCAATTTTAGGTGAGTCATAATTAAGTGTGCATGAAGTTCACGTAACTCCCCATACACCTATATATACCCCTTTTACTTAGTTTAAGTGATCATATCATAAATAAAAAATATTTCTCTTTACTGTTATAGTGAATAAAGTTTTTCGATCAACGATCAAATATGGAATTCCTTTGTCTAGCCCCATCATCACATAATTTTACCAGCACTCCCAAACTCACCCCATTTTCTACGGACCGCGTTGTTTCTACCCCTCTCCGTGACATGAAATTGTATCGTAATATGCGTGGATCACGGGTAAAATCAATGGCAAAACCGTTAAAATTATCGGAATTATATCATCCTTCGAATTTAGTGAGTGATGGTTTATCGTTCCCGGAGCCCGGAGAGTTGATACCTAATAATAAAGTTCCGTCCGATCCAGATAAATTATTGGAATATTTGCTTGATATATTGGCAGCGCCCGTTTACGATGTCGCGATCGAATCCCCATTGGAGAGAGCTACGAAGATTTCCAACAAGCTTGGAGTAAACTTTTATATCAAAAGAGAGGATAAACAGGAGGTATCTTTTCTCTAAACTCTCACTTTCATATATATATATATACATGCTTGTTGGAGTGTCTGATATCCTCGTTGGAGACTTGACATATTTGGATTCGTGTTGAGATTCATTCGGGGAGCGCTCTTTACTAAGTACTTCCTCATTCTCAATTTATATGAGTTACTTTGACTTAGCACGGACTTTTGAAACTTGTGATCTAAAATAAGTCATAGATACTGATTGTATTGCTACGAATCATTTCATTAAGGGTAAAACATGTTACTCTTTTATAGATTAACTGAAAAGGAAAGTAAGCCATATACAGTAATACAAAGAGAGCAAATATATTTCTTTATTAATCTGTTTTAAAAAGAACTTTGATATATTCTTATTTAATAATTTGAACATCCTATTTTACTTCACTACAATAAAAAATAGGAATAATTAGCTAGTGACAACTAACTTCTGCACTTAAACAATAAAAGTAAAAAGTTATTAATTAATTTTTTTAGTTTTCTTCATTGAGTATCTGATGTCTTTATTGGAGTTCAATAAATTTGAATTCATGTCGCATGGGACTAACTTCTGCACTTAAACAATAAAAATAATGAATTATAAAAATAAAATCATGTTAGTCATGTGTATTTTTGAAGTAATAAGTTCAAATCTAGCTACTAGTGATTTTTTATACTCTATACTGAAAGTACTGAGCTCAAATGAATCTGTATTACAATCTATATATATATATATATAGGTACTGTCTTTCAAGCTTAGAGGAGCTTACAACATGATGAGCAAACTCACAAAGGAGGAGTTAGAAAAAGGGGTTGTAGCAGCATCAGCTGGAAATCATGCACAAGGTGTTGCATTAGCTGCTTACACACTTGAATATCATGCTACAATTGTCATGCCTGAAACCACCCCACAAATCAAGGTGATAAATTTATGTGAACCGATTTGATTGGACACTTATCAAGTTATGGTAGTTCGATTTGATTTTATTCTTTTACAGGTTGATGCAGTTAGAACCATAGGTGGTAAGTATGTTGAAGTAAAACTTGATGGTAACACATTTGATGAGTCTCTAGCAATTGCATTGAAATTGGCTGATGATGAGGGCCACAAATTCATCCCACCTTATGATGATCCAGAAATCATCAAAGGCCAAGGTACTAATCATCGTTTCTATGAATTTTTGAGACGAGGGTTCTCAGAAAACAACCTCTCTACCTTTATGAGGTAGTGGTAAGGTCTGCATAGATTCTACCCTCCCAGACTCCACTGTTATATGAATCATATTCACTTCAGGTACGGTTGGAGTGGAGATAAATCGTCAACTTAAGGACATATACGCGGTGTTTGTACCTGTTGGTGGTGGTGGTTTAATATCTGGTGTTGCTGCTTTTTTCAAGCAAGTATCTCCAGACACAAAAATTATTGGAGTTGAACCATATGGTGCAGCTTCAATGACATTGGCATTACAGAAGGGTAAACCAATAAAGTTGAAATGGGTGGATAATTTTGCTGATGGGGTAGCTGTGGGACAGGTTGGGGATTCCAATTTTGAAATATGCCAACAGTTAGTTGATGGAATGGTACTCATGCATCGTGATGGTATTAGTGCTGGATTAAAGGTATGTTTCGATATTCAATATCTGTTTTGAGATTCTCGATTATCTTATTGAGGAGGGGGGGGGGGGGGGGGGGGGGGGAGTCAAATTTTTTTTTGGGGGGGAGGGGGAGGGGGAGGGGGAGATCAAGTGTTATATTCTCTTCGTCCCATTTTAGTTGTCATGTTGCGTTTGTTGAAAGTCAATTTGATTAATTTTAAAAGTTAAATTAAATTTAGATGTTCAAAAATAATTTAAAATAAAGTATTATTGATTGCAACTTTTCGTTTAAAAAAGAATGGTCTAGATTGACTTGACATGGAGTTTAAAAAAATAAAAAAAGTTTTTTAATCTCGTGGTCATAAATTAAAATTATGTCAAATGTATCAAAATGTCATTTAATCTTGTAGCCTTAAACGTAGTGAGGATCTTAAAATGTGGTCTTAAACGAAGGGAATATCTTAAAATACTAGTCAAAGTTTATATAATTTTGACGCTAAAAATAAAAATTATGACAACTAAAATAGAATAGATGAAGTATTTAATTAGACGTTTGACAAAGGTTTTAGGGGATAGAAGCTTAAAAAAGGTAGTTAGTGATATTGTTCATTTTGGGCCTAGGCCCGCACGGCTTTCAAACACGTCACACTAGCAGGTAAGACATGTTTACTTATATACCTAGCATCTCTCTTCTCGAAGAATTTAAACACGTGGAGTTCAGTCATTTCAAGTCGGAATTCAATCATTTTTTTTTCTTTCTTTCAAATAGGATGTGTATGATGAAGATAGGAAGGTATTAGAGACATCAGGTGCACTTGCCATAGCTGGAGCTGAAGCATATTGCAAATATTATGGCATTAAAGATAAAAATATTGTAGCAATTGCAAGTGGAGCAAATATGGATTTCAGCAAACTAAAATTAGTTGCAGAATTAGCAGAAGTTGGTGCAGGAAATGAAGCTTTGTTAGCTACTGTTATGCCAGAAGAAGCAGGAAGCCTCCTCAAATTTGTCGAATTGGTAAGTCATCGTTGTTTGAACTCTTCAAAAATATCGTCTGATACTAGCAGTGAATTCAGCATTTCCACTAACGGGGTTTGAAAAAATTTACGTGCTGCGTTATTGTTCAAACTCTTTAGAAATATCATCTGGTAGTAGCAATGAATTCAGCATTTTTACTGAGGGGGTTTAAAAAAATTTACGTGCTACATTGTTGTTCGAACCCTTTAGAAATATCATCTGGTATGAGCGTCGAATTCAGTTTTTTTCCACTGAGGGGGTTTAAAAAAATTACGTTTTGCATTGTTGTTCGAACTCTTTAGAAATATCGTCTCTAGTACTAGCGGTGAAATTCAGCATTTTCACTAGAAAAATTTACGTGATGCATTGTTGTTTGAACTCTTTAGAAATATTGTCTAGAACCAGTGGTGAATTCAGTATTTTCACTAATGGGGGTTAGAAAAATTTACGTGTTGCATTGTTGTTCGAACTCTTTTAAGAATGATTGTGATTGTTGGAATTCTTTAATAATATTGTGTAATACCAGAGTAGTGAAAGCTAAGATTTTCATTATGGAGTTAAGTTGCATTGTTGTTTGAACTCACTAAGTATATCATAGGACTCGATTCATCTCAATCCAAGTAACTTTTTGAGGGATTAATGAATCGTTCATATATCGATTCAGTCGATTTTGACCTAATTCTTTTGACAACTTTACATTAGAATTGAATTATTTTTTTAAATTTTTTGGGATAAAAACTGAAATTTTTATTTGAATGACAGTTGGGCCCTTTCAATGTTACTGAATTCACATACAGAACTCGTTCTGAAACAAGAAAAGCTCTAGCTCTATACAGGTAATGAAATTTATTTCCTTCAATTTTAAATTTCTTTTATTATTTATTATTATATTCAATATTTTTTAGATTTTTATTTACTTATTTATTTATTCAATTTGCAGTGTTGATATTAATTCTGAGCATCCAGAAAAAGATGTTGAAAAAATTAAAGAAATAATTGAGGGGATGAATTCAGCAGGATTTTATACTGTTGATCTCTCACATCATGATTTGGCCAAAGAACATCTAAGGCATTTGGTAATGTTTTATAATATTATTCAAATATGTTTTCCTTCGAGACTTAATTTTGATGTGTTTTACTTAAATCGAGACTTAATTATTCTTGATATGTGTACGTCACTTTGATATGATTTTTTTTTTTTTAATAGGTTGCTGGTGGAGCAGCAAATCCTAGTGATGAAATTTTCTGTCAATTCATTTTCCCTGAGATTGCTGGAGCTTTGAAAAAATTCTTACAAGCTTTCTCCCCTCGTTGGAATATAACTTTGTTCCGTTATCGCGAACAGGTAAGTAATATATTGGGTGATTTTTTTTATTATTGTTGTTTTAAATTTATCAGTATATAGACGCTAAACTTTTCTTGTATTATATATCTCGAAAAAAATTATTATAACTTTTTTTTTATTGCCATGACAGGGAGAAATAGATGGAAATGTGTTGGTGGGATTCCAAGTTCCACAAAGTGAGATGAATGAATTCAAAAATGAAGCTGAAAAACTTGGTTATCCATATGCATTTGAGAGTCTTGATGAGGCTCTTAAGCTAATTGTTGAGTGATAAAATAAAACTTAAATGGTGTTTTAAGTTATAATTATTGCAAATCTTACCTTTTTAAAAAAAAATAATCGTATTGTGCGAGTCAGTTGTTAAAAATAATTGATGAATTAACTTGTTGTGAGTTAATCTCATCTTGTTGTTTGAATAATAATGCATGTATCCAATGTACTTGCCTTTCAGTTCCATTAAGAAATAATAATTTATTACTGTCAACTACTTTTTTGAACTATTATTATAAGTCGAAGCGATCTTTTGCTAGAGCATCGATAAAAGTAGCACTTACTGATCACTTATGAAATTTAAAACTTTATAAATGGACAAATTGGGCCTACAAACATTTCAATTCAAGGAAGCTTTAAAGAATGTTCCATTAACATGGTAACGAATAATGATTCGATTTAGGATGGAGATATGAGGATTGTTTATTCAATTTCTCCCCTAAATGATAGAATATAAAATTGATCAAATTCTATTATCCTTGGTTCATAATGATCACTGAATTTTAGTATCAGTTCTACCCCTTAACGGTAGAACATAAGATTGGTTAAATTCTATATAATCTGACTCATAATGATCATAGAATTCATGGATAAGTTTTACCCCTTAACAACATAATATAAGATTAATCAAATTCTATCGAGTCTGAGTCATACTGATCATAAAATTCTTGTATTATTTCTAACCCTTAATAATATAATATAAGATTAAATCAAATTCTATCAAGTCTAACTCATAATCATCATATAATTCTTTTATCAATTCTACTCCTTGATGACTAAAATATACGATTGATCAAATGCTAGAGTCTGACTCATAGTGATCATAAAATTTTTGTATCAATTTTATCTCTTAATGGTTAACACCCACTAAAAATTGTCAAAATCGCATGTTTCCTGTTGCTTAGCCCATAAAATCCTACTGAGCGTCTTCCCGCCCGGTTGGGCTACCTGGGGCTCTTATTGGGCTCATTATACTCCGCAAATGAAATCAATTGTGAAAGAAAATTGGGCCTACAAACATTTCAATACAAGGAAGCTTTAAAGAAGAGGAAATTTCATAAACAGCCTATAACTTAAACTTAATAGGCCAAAATAGCTATAGTTTCACAAATTACATTTTATAACTATAGTTATCGAGCATCAGTTGTATAAATCGTCTAATTGTTAACAGTTTATACAAATTTACATTAACACTACAATTAATAAATAGCCATAATTTTGATTTTAATATGGAAAACAGTTCTTTAATTTGTTTAGGGCGCATATTTGTATATGCTTGTGTGTATTTTGTATATATGAACAATTTTGTGTTAATTATATAGTGTTGTATTTTGTATATATGAACAATTCTATTTTGATTATATACATGTAAAAATTACATGTATATAGTATTTGTATATCTCTGTTTATGTTTATGTTATTGAATAGTTGTATATGTATCTATCTGATATTTAATTATTTATATTCATTAATGATCGATAATATGATTCAATGGCTGGAATGATCATTTTGGTGATACATTCTGGAAGGTGGGATGATGAAAAATTGCTATGTTGACACACGAAGCGGTTGTATAAAAAAATTATATTTTTAAAATATCAATGTTTAATTAGATGAAAAATTTTGGAAAAGTGTATGTTGAGGGTGCACAATTTGTATATATATGTTTGTATTTTGTATTTTATAACAATTCTATTATGCTTATATATATGTAATTTGTATATGTACATAATGTTTATATATTTGTGTTATTGAATAGTTGTAGATGTATCTTAGATCTAACCTTTTCAGGACTAGATTTCGCAAGAGACCCTGCAGTACCATCTAGGTCCTGAGTTCTCTAACGAAAAAGATGGTGAAATTCTATCAAAAACATAAGATTGATCAAATTCTATCGAGTCTGACTAATAAAAATCATATAACTCTTAAATCTTGTAACAATTCTAACCCTGGAAGTTCTCTAACGCAACATAACATAAGATTGATCAAATTCTATCAAATTTGACTCATAGAATTCTTGTAACAATTCTAACCCGGGAAGACATAATATAAGATTGATCAAATTTTATAGAATCTGATTCATAGTGACCATAGAATTCTTGAATTGGTTCTTCTCCTTAACAACAGAATATAAAAATGGTCAAAGTCTATCAAGTCTAACTCGTAATAATTATAAAATCATTGAATCAAGTTCTACCCCTTAACACGTAATATAAGATTGAATCAAATTCTATTGAGTCTGACTTATTATGATCATAGAATTCTTATATCAGTTCTAACTCTCAATAACAGAATATAAGATTGATCAAATTCTATCGAGTCTGACTAATAAAAATCATATAATTGTACCCCTTACGAGAATGTAAGATCAATCAAATTCTCTAGACTCTTAACTCAAATCACATAATTCTTGTATCGGTTCTACCCCTTGATAAACAAAATATAAGATTGATCACATTCTATTGAGTCTAACTTGGATCATAGAATTCTTGAATCAATTTTACCCCTTAAACAACAGAATATAAGATCAATCAAATTCTCTCGTCTTTAACTCAATAGTGATCATCATAAAAAAATGACTCTGGTAAGCAAGAAGTATTTGAAAGTGAAAGCAAAAATCACAGTGTAAATTCCAACAGAAAGAAGTGTGTACATTCACTTGATTCAATGTCATAGCATAATTTAGCAGTCATATAACTAGAACAAATAATTCATACTACTAATCTACAATATCGTCGTCTTCTTCACCTCCCAAACTCCTATACTTTTTCCCTTTCTTCTGTCCCTTTTTCGTATCGCAAATGGCAATTTGATGATAACTGTATCTGATGATCTTTCACCAATACGAAACAGGAAGAAAGGAGGAGTTAATGGACAAGTTTCCAAGCTTTGTGCATGATTTCATCGTCTATGTAAGGGCGCAAAGACCACATGCTAGAGTAACTCTCCAATTCTCCAGAAGGTGAAGTGAGGTCAAGGGAAGAAACAACCTTTTCCTGTTAATAGGCAAAAAAAGGATTAAGCAATACGCGCTTAGCTAATTCTAAGCCAACGAAAAAAGATTATTACCTGCATTGTGTAGTCACTTTTTACCATGGAGTATACTGTTGCCATCATTATGGCAATATCAGTTATTTCAAGTTTCAGAGGATCAATATGCAGCGTTTCTGCCTACATTGGCATATTATCAAAAATCAGTAACTCAGAAAGCATATATACACTCAAGGTCAGCCTAAAGATCATGATTGCTTTAGATATTCTTTTCCTTTTAAGAAATAAGCACACAGGAAGACAAAGGTCTAGCGGAAACAGCCCCTTCACCTCACAAGATAAGGGTAAAATCTGTGCACACAACCCTGCCGAGACACCACTTGTGGTATTACAGAGGGTATGTTGTTGTAAATAAGCACATAGGAATGAACCATGTCTCTGTTAATAATTAAAATTGGATATTTGAGTGAACATTATGAGTTAAAAGGAAAAAAGGATCTTACTTCATCATGAGAGGTTTCCAATGAATCTGTACCATTGTCAACATTTAGTTCCTCCATTTGAGCCAAACTGCAATTTATTGATTGAACTACAGCTTCCGCGTCCTTTAAAAGGCATGCAAGTTCATCAACTACACATTTCGCTGCAATTAAATATCAACATTTTATAATCTAAGCTCCAAATCCATTTGGAGAATCATGTGATTGTTCCCTTAACATAAAAACTGTAAATGAAATTATTCTATGCAGGGTAATTCCAAATTAACAAACCAATAGTAGTGCCAAATAAGCTCTGAGGAAAACCCAGATTAACATCTTGCATATACAAGTAATGTCATTGTGATCACACTCTCATACAACGTTTCTCTAAAATCGAACAAACATGGCACCATATGTTCCAAATCAAGAGACTTTATTTGATTTCATAAGTTGAATTAACCTTTTTATCCCTAACATGATAATCTTAACGCAAGCCAGCATGTGTGGCGTGTGGCGTGTGGTGTGTGGCGTGTGGCGTGTGGCGTGTGGCGTGTGGCGTGTGGCGTGTGGCGTGTGGCGTGTGGCGCTGAAGGCGACAACGCTTCACATACTTCTATCAGCCATACATGGATTGCATTCTAGATCTCACTGGCAATAATTAACGGTGCATTAGCATCTATAATTAACTTGGTGCAAGTTTAATTGGATCAGGAGTTTTTCCAATCACTTCTTTGCTAGTTAGCTTGGTACAATTCAGATTTCCCACCTATCCAACAATAGGGATTAATTAATCTCATGAAAATCCTGGGATGAAGAATTAGCAAGATAAATTCATAAATGTAAATGTACCAGAAACTCCTAAACGAGCTATGCCTCAACAACTATCTTTTGGTGTATGTGCTCGGGAAGGAACTTTATTTAGATGCCATCTAAACTCCAACCTACTCCTTCAAAACTAGATCCTTAGTTAGCCTTTTAGTTGACACTATCTCACCCCTGTTAATAGTGCTGACTACGTTTTGGATTTTGTTAGTTCCATGACCTTAGCATAGAATGGATACTCTCTGGTAGTGAAATTTCTTGCTAGTCAAGGTAAAGTAACAACATAAAGATGATATAGGAAAAAATTAGTTCAGGACAGGGAATACCTTCGTTTACGTGATTCTGAAGTCCAAGGTGGCATGTATGTACTTCTGTGCAGAAGAGAACCAAAGTTGTGAATTGAAATAACACCAAAACAAATCTAAAGACAAAAATTGGAAATGGAAAGGAGAAATTCGACTGGACTAGATGTACATAGGACAATGATGTAAAGACAGTAACAGCAACAAAAATCAAATCATAAAGACAAATATTTGTCATGTCTCTTGTTAACATAGATATGTGAGAGAATTGCACCAAGATGTTTCAATAGTCTACCAAATGGAAATGATATAAGCAAGAGAGAATTATACAACCTAAATTCAGGCAGTGACAAAGAAATGACGATATCATCAATGCATAAGTAGCAGGTATGCAATATGTATCAATGCAAATAGCTCAAATCATCGTAAAAACAAGAGAGGGGGAACTTCACAGCATCTAGAAAACTCACTCTGAAAAGCACGATCTCATATAATTCCTTCACATTAACTGTTCTTTTTTTCATGTAAAGGAGGTTAAGGACAGGGGATGTGGGATGGGGGGTGGGGGGTGTTAGCTAGATTCAAGATTTACGAAACACTTACACTTGGACGTATTTTGTACAGTATCATGAGCATTCACATATCCAGCTTCTATGTAGGACGAGAGCCTCTTGCTTTCATTATCTCTAATAATACGCTCGACCAACTCAGAATTCTTTTCAATAGGTTCGCGCCGTAGATACACTGACAAAAGCAGGCGAGTGAAATAAGTTATCTTCACTATAGAGCACACAAAAGATCAATTTTATTCCTAGAATAAATTCATTCAAATGGCTGATGCAATACTCACCCAGTCCTTGCTGAAATCCAACCAGTAATCTACTTCCCACTTCTGTTAATTCATCAAATTTTGTAATCCTGAAATATAGAGAGAAGTAACCTAAGTAGAACTGTTAACAACAACATACCCAATGAATCCCACAAGTGGGTCTTGGGGAGGATAGAGTGTACGCCGACTTTACAACTACCTCGTGAAGGTAGAGCGTCTGGTTTAAGTGTAACAATTTCAAGTATAAAGAAGAAGAAAGCATGATAACTAACAAGACAAGCAGTGTACAGCCTAAAAGAAAGAATAAGAACAGCAACGAAATAGTTCAGTAGCCGAAACCCAATAAACAGATGATGATAGATATAAAAAAAACTAGAACTACTAGAATAAGGCTAGTACAATGACAAACACTAGCAAGCCTGAACCTACAAAAGCAAGCAACAATCCACTACTTACTAACCATCTACCCTAATACATGCAACCTCCACTACCTACAAACCCCGTGTATACAGACCTTACCGCTACTTCGTAAAATTATTTTCAACCAAAATCCTACATGTAAACCCATGTCAACATTGTGAATTCTTCACTACTTGTTTAAACCTTAGTGGACACAGTGATACACGAGGGCAGAGCTAGAGGAGCAAAAGGGGTTCATCTGAACCTCTTTGCCGGAAAATCACATTGTATATACAAAGGTCAATTTTTTTTTAATAATATATATATATATATATATATATATATATATATATATATATAGCAGATGATGAACACCTGAAAATCCTTCAAAAAACTACATTTTTTTAACAGAAATTTCCATTTGGCAATTTATTGAATCACAAATTCGAATTAAAATACACCCAAAAGAAATAAAGTGCGAAATTTAAGAAATACTCTGTGAATAATAAAAAAAAATACAGAACAAAGCCAATAACTTTCGAATAATTTCTTGAGTTGTGAATAAACCTAAGCATAAACTCTGAAAAAGTATGAAAAATCTTCTCTTTGGCTTTGTACAAGGAACCACCATCTTCAATCTCCATGGTGCGTGAACGGAAAAGACTCTTTCACCGGGGCTTCCGCCGGAAAAGTCGTCGGGCCGGCAATGGCTTCAGCCGGAAAAGTTGTCGGCGGCAATTTTGGTCTGTTCACTTTCAGACAAAATATTTTTCTTTTAAAGAGGTTTTTTAGCCAAAATTTGAACACATTTAGTCCATAAAACTTAGCCCTCCAAATATGAACATAAATACTAATTATTCTCTAAATTTACAAAATTTGAGCACATTTAGTCCAAATAACAAAAAATAACTCACTTTTCTTGGAAAACTAACATACATGTAACATGCGCGTGAATTTGTATAGTATTGTTAAATCCATCTTTAGATAATAAAAAAAAAATTAGTTTGTGCGCAAATGATATTTGTGATCACGTCTATATTTTATTTTTACTTTTTATTTTATCTTTACTTATTATTTGATAATTAATAATTCTACTCTATTCTCACCTTACTTTTTTATAATAGTTTTATGCCATACTTTTCTTTCTTGTAGATTTATCTTTTAAATTGTTGATATATGGTATTACATAATGATAGGAAACGATACGATCTATACAAACATGTATCTATTGAAATAATATAATTTGATACAATGTACCACAATACGATATATTACAAAAGGTACAACGTATGAGGATCGAAAAATGCCACTCTATATTAAAGTTTAACTTAAGTTAAGTGTAGCAAAAGACATCACCAAGAAATCAAAGTGTCCATATCTTGTTCTAAAAGTTATCTTTGGAATGTCTTTCTCCCGAACTTGTACCTGATGGTAACCTGGTCTCGAATCAATCTTTGAGAAGCACTTAAGACCTTGCAGTTGATCCAACAAGTTGTCGATCCTCGGAAGTAGATACTATTCTATGGAATTTTGAGGTATTGTTGAAACGACGAAAATAAGTGCACAACTTAACGCAGATCATTATTACATTTTGATATATATAGTACCTTTTTTCTGTTATTTACCCAAATGGTATTGATTTATGACTGAATATGGATGGTAAAATTAATCTAGACTTAATTTATTTGGTGTTTTGATGAATTAAGTCATGATTCGTTTGTTGAGTTGATCCAACAAGTTCTAAAAGCGCTATCGTTTTCATTGCTCCGTTAGTATGTTATTTGTAATTTTTGACATGCATTGCTTGAGCCGAATGGCTAGAGAAACAGCCAAGAGTAAAACCATGCACACACCAAACTACACTAAATATGTTGTTGTAACGTTTATAACGATGGCTTTTCTGTGGTTGGATCGGAATAAACCAATATGAAGTTGCTCCAGGAATGGTTCACGCCAATTTTGCTTCAATTTCTGCAAAGTAAGTAAAGGCTTTTATATTAACACTTGGCCAATGACCATACTCCTAAATGAACTCATGAAAATAGACAAAATTGAAAAAGGAAAAACTTTTACCTAAACAAGTACTTTACTCCCAATAATTTCACTTCACCATTAACTTTATGAGGTGCCAAACATGCCTCCTCACCTGGAAATGAGCAACTTTCTATCCAACAGTCATTTAACTTCAACCTTAAATTGAAATGTCCTCAAAATTTCCATAACGAAAAGAAAAAACAGAGGAGATTGTTCACTATAGGAAAAGAGAACAATGAGTTTCTTGAGGTGTCTCTTGAGTGGTTTTCTCCTGACAATGGTATTTTCTGGATCTAATGGAGACCCTTTGGTTCCAGCATTGTGCATCTTTGGTGACTCTATAGTTGATGTTGGAAACAATAACAACTTAAGCACTCTCATCAAGGCAAATTTTCTACCTTATGGAAGAGATTTTGTTACCCATAGACCCACTGGAAGGTTCTGCAATGGAAAGCTGGCCACAGACTTCACTGGTAATGTCTAGAACAATTGTTAAGTAAATGTGCTCTATTGTTTCTCACACATGCATGTTTTTATCTACAGCTGAATATCTTGGGTTCACTTCATACCCACCGGCTTACCTGAGCAGAGAAGCTAGAGGGAAAAGAATTCTCACTGGTGTCAACTTCGCCTCAGCTGCTTCTGGGTATTATGAAAGGACTGCCCGACTGTTTGTAAGTACTCGAATATGTCAGACCAGAAATCAATCGATCTTTTGAGGATGACTAACTTGGAAATGTCATGGTTTTTGCAGCGTGCTCTAACGTTGACCCATCAACTAAAATATTACAAGTTATGGCAAAGGAAAGTAGCAAATCTGGTAGGGAGGAACAAGGCTACTAACATTTTCTCACGAGGAATACATCTTATAAGTGCAGGAAGCAGTGATTTCATTCAAAACTACTATATAAATCCACTACTCAACAGAGTCTACTCAACTGATCAGTTCTCAGATATCCTCATGAAGTCTTACTCTACATTCATTCAGGTCCAGCTTCCTCTTCTGTGTACTAATTGTTACTGCTGCTTCAAACTATTTCCATAAACTTTATTCTTAAATCTGAGCAACCTGCACGGAATTACTAGGCATAACGAGAGCATTATCTAATGAAAATGCTATTAGCCTGGAAAATGAATTTTAAGTTCCACTTCTCATTTGACAAATGGGAGCAAGCTACCCACGCATGAATCATAATAAGTACTTATAAAATTACAGAAAATTGGGATTGTGACAGGATGTACAAGGATGAAATACACTTGAGCACCACGTAGACTTATCCTGAAACTAAGAAATCAGATCAAGCTGTATTTATAAATCACAAACTAAGAAATATTATGTGTAAATTGTTCAATTATACACAAGCCAATCAGCATGTTAATATCAGCAGCAATCTATGGACAGAACCTCTATGATCTGGGAGCAAGGAGGATTGGGGTCACAACTCTGCCACCAACTGGTTGTCTGCCAGCTGCCATTACTTTGTTCGGTAGAGGAACCAACAAGTGTGTTGCAAAACTGAACAAAGACGCAATCTCTTTCAACAATAAGCTCAACAGAACATCTCAAAAGTTAAAGAGCAAGCTTCCTGGCATCAAGCTCGTAGTCTTCGACATCTACCAGCCTCTCTTTGATCTGATCACAAAACCTGCAGAAAGTGGTAACATACTGAAACTTTTTCTCCCTTCTTTTTATCGAACTCACTTACCCTTCAAAAGTTTTGCATCGCACAAACATGTACAGAATCTTATTGTCAGAAAGAAAAATGAAAAAATATTGTGTCTCATTTCTTGAAACTTGACATTAGGACGCAATGTAAATTCCTAAAATGGGTTTCCTGCTACTGCATTCTAAAATCATAAGGTGAATTAGGAAGGTCCCTTCTTGATCACATTATCACCGATAATATTCTTCTTTTCCAGGATTTTTTGAATCAAGGAAGGCTTGCTGTGGGACTGGTACAATAGAAACATCATTCCTTTGTAATGCCAGGTCCATTGGAACATGCTCCAATGCTACAAAGTATGTCTTCTGGGATGGATTTCATCCCTCAGAATCGGCAAATGAGAAGTTAGCTCAAAGTCTGTTGGAACAGGGTTTTGAACTCATCTCTTAAAGGCTCAAAGTTGTAGAAACGGTCTACTTTGTATGAACATTTATTACTTTTTGAAATTGAAAGAGGCTTTAGTTGGTCTTAGTTCATGCAAGCTAGAGTATATCTCGTATGAAAGCAGTTGCAGCAAAGTACAACACTTCTGACAGCCTTCCCAGCTTGGGAATATGTTTTTCGCTATTTGAGGTACTGTCACATGAAAGCCAACTGAAAGAACGGTATTCTGTAAGTTCTTGAGTCATCCCATGAGATGAGCTCTACTCAACACTAAATATTCTACTTGATTTCCTACCCAGAATAATTATTTTTTAAAAAAAAAGGAAGACTTGTTTAAAATACGCAATTAAGTTAATTTTCTTTTTCTCAAAAAAGGGAAGATCTGTTTTAAGTACGTTATAAAGTATTCCATTCTAATCATAAAAAAAAATTAATCTTCTGGTATCTACTTTCCTTCGGCGTCGAGAAAGGAGAAGGGATGATCTTTTGCTAGCTCATGTTTGCCAAAAAAGAGAAAACCACTTACCTGCACAATAGTTATGAAAGTTCGAAACCAGCATTGGAATTGATAGCATATAGAAGCTTTGATCTCAAGGTATTCTGGCGTTTGTATGTTGGAAGCTGTCAAAGGCAGAAGTAAAAATACAGATTATAGAAATACATTCGAGTCAAACGAGATCCTGTTGTTGAAAGCTACCTCGATTTTCAATTTGAATAAATATGATTTAAAATAGGTCCATTCAATGCCTCAAACTTGACATAGTTTAATTTAAGATTGTACCTTGAGGGTGTTGTAGCAAGTAGAAGCTGAAGGAAGCCGATCAACATCCTGTCCCCCGAATGTTGCCAATAGTGGCAAATCACAAGAAACCTATATCCACGAAATTTCATTACTATTAACCACTGGTAACCAAGGCATTCCATTTAAACTTTTGGGATGTACATGTTCTCTAATTTTCCTTTCCCTTTCTTTCATAACTTTTTGGTATTTATTTGTTAAAATATGTTCATCTCCCACCCACATCACCCTAAAATGAAAAAGAGCAACATAACAACACGCCTTTAGAAACATAAAGAAGGAAGTGCAACAAACAGGTAGACAGAAGAGTAAGATTCTTAACAATGCTGGTGTTTAGTGATTTCTGGAAAGACGTGAAGCAGAGACAGCTTGTAACCAATAAAGAGTATGTATAAGGAGCCACATTAGCAACCCACACACAAGAACAAGTACAGCGCATGCCAGAAAGTTACTGAAAATGTGTTAATTAAGTTGTTTTGGATGTTAATTTAAAGAAAAAAGGAATATTCTTGCCAATTGTTAATTTTAAAGAGAACAGCATGACAGATAATGTTGTCATATCAAGTGAAGCATTTGTTTCCTTTAATATTTTGCTTATTTGATAAAACTTGGTTTCTTATTAGGTTGGGCGTTTCTGATTAGTTTTAGTTTGTTCTTACTAGAGCGGGACAATCTACAAGAAATTTCTCTGCTTACCTTCCTCAGACCATTGAAGCAAGCTGAGAACAATGTTAATTAAAAAAACAAAAAATACATAAAATAAAAAAAGAAGCAACCCGGAACACTAAGCTCTCGCTGTCTGCAGTGTTCGGGGAAGGGGACAAACCACAAGGGTCTATTGTACGCAACCTTACCCTGCATTTATGCATGGAAATGATAGATTGTATCCATCAGTAAAGGTGCATTCATTTATTGGCATTTTTCTGTTCACACTGTCTACTGTCTATAACCACTTCAACCAAAATCAAGACCGCCTCCTTTCAGCTTCCATAAGGCACAAGATGCCGAAATACTGAATGTATCTCAACACATCCAGACATCTACATATGACAATGCATCACCTGAAGCTTTGAACATCAGACACATTTTGCACCTCTGCAACACTGTCCTTGTCAGCCAGTTATCTTACAGGGGAAAGTTTGTATCCCAGCACTTACACATTAGTAGGGTGGACTCTATTAGGAGACATGGTTCCTGTTCAGTCCCACGCAAATTTTCAATCTCTCCGTACGAAGAAGATAAATCTGATGGTTGGCCCAAACTTCTGTTTCTTTATCAGGATTTGCATAAATTTGTTAAAAGATGTAAAACTAATAAATATCATCTATCCTGCATTTTCCATCCAAAGTGAAATACTGGAGCCAGTTTAACAATAAATGAGATGCCAGTTTCACATCAGTTCACGTACCAATATAAACTTTCCCTGCGCTCCTATTTCCGGGTTCTTTCGGCAGCTTAACTCTCAATAGTATTGCCCGTTGTTATACTTTCACCGGTGTCAGTTGACCATTTTGAATTAACATTGCCTACTTACCACTTTACCCTCCAACAACAACATACCATATAGTAGGGTTTGGGGAGGATAGAATGTAGAGTGTACAGACCTTACCCCTACCTCAGAGGTATAGAGTATGCGCAGACTTTATCCTCCATCCAGAAGAATATAGTGCTCATTTTTAACCTTTAGAGCACAAAACTAGCAATAAAAGCCTCCTTATCTGTTGATCATTTTCATGTGTGCTGAGTGGTTTCCGGATTTGTGGGATAGGGGCGAGAAAGTGCATACCTTGTGAATGGTGAAGGTTGGCTGCAGATATTTGAATCCAAGCAAAGGAGCTCGTGAACAACTGGTCACAAACTTGAGCAGCAAACACCGTTCTTTTGGTTCAAAATTCGCAAATACCTAAACCACAAGAACAAATAGTTACAACTGCATAATTGTCTTAAATGGTTTATTCTCCTACTTTAACACTTACCACTACATATACCTATGGCTAGATAACACAAAAAAATATCTCTGCTTAGACCAAGTTCCTTAATGTTAAGACTTGAGCAATATTTGTTTGAGGCAGTTCAAGTAGACAATGATGGATATCACATTTGAAGTTTCTTAACATAAAAAGAAAAAAGAGAAGGAGATGGATAATTCACATATACCTCCCAAAAGAGTTTAACTGTCCGACTCCCTTCTGTGTAACCTCCAGTATAGCGTGTATTTTTCCTTAAATCATCAATGTCAATATCATGATTTCCCCCTGAAAGCAACTGAATAGAACTTTGGATTAGCTGAAATGAAAGCATGCAGTCTAACAAAGGATAGCCTTTGTGACTTGTGCGGTTTTCAACTTATTCTCACACCAGATAAGAGCATATGCACTCTATGTTGTTTCTTTATGCCTTCCATTCTATTGTCTGCATGTCATATCACATTTAATTTCCTTAATCTTAAAGAAATGTGGAGAACCAGTCAACCAGTTAAGATAAAACACAAAAATTGCACAGGTGTTGCCAACACATTCCGCATTCCACCCAATCGTTTGTTTTGAAAAAGCAAAGAGATAAGGAAGTCTAAAACTAGCATGGAAAGGACAAGGAGAGATCAGTTGATGGTAGAATCTCATATCCCATGAGGAATACAGTAAAATTCTATGGATTGATGGTAGGATGATATAAGCACATAAATATCTACTTTGCTCACCCACATAGTGATTACATACACATGCAAGTATATATGCATCTGTAATAAATCAAAACTTGAACTAGAGAGGCATCCACCTCCATTTTGCTAGAAACAATAAAATTACAGGATATGCAATCAAAATCTATGTTACAATAGCAGCTATATGTTATGCATCCAAAACAACTGCAGGACTATTCCTTACAGGTGGATTTCATTTAGCAGGTTTTATTTGTGTTGAAGGATCCGAACCCATAACCATATCAGACCTGTTTGATGTGATTAAATTAAGTCAAACGAAGAGTCCATGTGACATAGATTTTGATCTACTAACCACCTCCCAAGTCTAGCTTAACATGAAATGAAAAGTCAGGCTATAACCTGCTACAGTTTATGTGGAAGGGGTGAACAATAGGGCAAGAAAATTGTACACAAAGCTGCTAAAACTGAAACACGAAATTCAGCTAAGATATGGACAAAGGGAATTACCTGATTAAATTCACTTGCATTAAACAACTTTAACCAGGAAGGGGATATAAGGTCTGTCAATCCTCTATAAAATGCATTTGAGAAAGGAAGTATCTGAAATAGAGTGCCAGAAAGAATAAGTCACCAATACCAGCAAAATGGGGATCTCAATATAGGAGCACAAATATAGATACCTGCCGATTTAGTTTAAAATCTGCCATTGCATGAACATATTGCAACATATTCTCTTTTGTTACAGGAATATCCTTGCCACCAGGTTTAAGCTCAATAACAATGTGTTTCCCCAATGATTCTTCAGTAACTGTGAAATCCAACGCGAGGTCCTTGACATCACCATCATAGTGCTACATAGACCAAAATGAAATATAAGTCTTCTGCATAGTTCCAATAAAACTGGATATGGATACATAGAAGCTTGGGTAAAAAATCAGTTGATTATGTCAGATTGAAACTTTATTACTGTCCCCATTTTATAATTTTTTTCTGTTTTGGAGAATGGTAATAACTTGTTTTTGTTTTTTGAGAATAGTAGCATTACTGTCCTTGTTAGATAATTATAACTAGTATACTTACAAAAGGTGTGTTTATAAAACAAATCACTCGTACATTTTTATCCTCAATTTTCATATAGTATAGGAGCCATAGCGATCTTAGAAAGAATGACTTCTTTGATTGGCAATGATCTTATAAGAGACCTAAGTAACTTCAGCTATTGACTGCAGCCCTCTTACTTCCAACTATAGTCCAGCAGCACCATACATCTTAAATTCGAATGCCTTCTTCAACAAGTGTACTGGAAATACCACTCCTCTTCTCGGTTAGCCCCCGAGGTCACCCCTTTCCACCCATTACTTAGGCCACTATATTAAGTAACTGTTGTAATTTTGTGATAACCAGAACCTTTTCGTAATTTTTCTGGCAACATCTTTACGCAATCCTTAAAACACATGGAATTCACTTATTTGAAAGATTGACAGCTTATTTAGCAAATCACACTAAGTTCCTCAAGTTTCAATCACTTAAACAATAATGTAAATCACTCCACAATTATTATATGACATTCAAATCGGTAATCATATTTCTTGAGTTTCCTAGTCCTCCACTCTTTTGACCTTGAGTCATTAACTCAGGGGCGTGCTGTCACCTTTCTGGTAACAATTTTTTTTCTCTTGACAAGCCTCTGGTAAAAACTTTTCTCTAGGCTATTTCTTTGTCAATAATTCAATATGGCATCAGAGTAAGTAGAGACGGTTTACAGAATTGCAAAAGTAGGCATGTTTATTAATTATCCAGGTTTCCAACATGTTCCATCATATGCGGGATCAATTTTTTTTTCTCCAGCCAAACGCATGAAAATATTTCCTGACTAGTGATGGTGAAACTCGAACCTCCAAAATCTCAATGTGCTTTGATTAGAAAACTTAATAGAAAGGAAGAAGAGAATTTTAAATGCTGAAAAGGCACTTAAAACAAAATGAATTGGAAATGCATATTGAAGTTGTCTTACTTGTCAGTCCTAAGATAAATCTCCTCAATGACTAATCACAACTTTTCAGCATTCAAAGGAATTGAATTTCTATGAATTCTATAAGATGATTTACATTTTTTTTCCTTTCACCAACAATATTCCAGAATAAAAGGTTGTTTAGGCAAGAAATGGTCTGGATAGAAACATAGATTAATATAAACTTCTTTGTGGACTATTTGCTTAAAAATAGTAGAGATAAAGTGATTCAAGCATTATTTTTTTGAGTGTGAAAAAGTGCTTAAAGAGTTCTTAGAACATTCTGTTAAATGCAAATAGAAAAATCTGTTCTTCTATCAATGTTGATTTTAAGTAGATTGAGTTTCCTACCCCTTCAACAGCTCTTCTAGAGCACATCAAAGTGACCATCACAAGGAGTAGTTAGATACTCACTTTTGCTTGTCATTTAGTAGATATCATCTGTAACTCGTACCAATAAAATTCTGGAATTGATTAAAAGCACTAACCTTAACATACATAAGATTCCTATATAGCTCAGGATCAAGTGTAGACAATTCATCAAGAAAGCTATAGCGGCCCAACAGCTTTTGGACAAAAACATGTGAAAAGGAATAATCTAGCAATATTCCTTCATAGAGTGCCTTGCCAACGATTCTCCCCAGAAACTCGATCATATGAATTCCATTATCCAAAAATCTTGCAGCTGTATTAGGAATTAGATGTCTATCTGAAGTCAAGGTCTGTGTGAACAGCCCATACCTTACAAAATAGAAACAATTACAAAGACCTCAAGTCATTTCTGAGAGCAAAAAATGATATGGCTAACTTGAAAAATACATGAGCACAGAGAACTCACTCAGGTGAGAAGGCTGCTTTGGCTATTTCTGTCAAGAATTCCTTGGATAACCCACCATAGTCCAGGCCAGCCTCTGGAAGACCAGACTCATTCACAAAAGAGACATGAATGCTGGACTTTAACCTTGATCCTAAGTTATTTAGTTGCTGAAATCCATCTTCAACAATATGACCACGACGAATTACTATCTCGACGGAACGTGCACCAGGTCCAACCACTTCACCAGCCATTTTTCTTGATACTTTATCCATGTTGATGAATTCTCTGAACATCTCAACCCTGCAAAGGGCAAGAAACGATTAGATCATTGCTAGACCAGAAGAAAATAACTGGCACCCTTTGATTTGAAAAGAAAGATACAGTTGCATGTGTAATTCAAAATGATACCACTGATGCAAGAACTACACATTTGAATTCCTGTAAGCCAACATAGCAACATCTCTTTATCTAGAAATGAAAAGCAAATTACCCTTTTCACGATTACATTGGACTTATGAGACTGACCTCAGTGTTTGCACCCCAACATGCGACATCATCATATACAGTGGTGACCAACATATAAGTACAATTCCTAATTACTGTGGAAATACTTGGAAAATTCACACAACCATGTTGCATACGTATTTATGCCATTCAAATATTAAAAAGACGGAGCGTAAGTCCACAAAGCTTCTTATTGGCAACACAAAAAGGAGGTTAAATGTATTTATACCATAGACAAAGCGACGAACCCCAAAACCCCAACCAAAAATGGGGAAAAAAAACTTAAGAGTAAACTAGTGGTAAAGGCAATAGCAGTCGGCATTACAAAATATTACTGTCCCAAATCAAAGTTGACGGTGTTGGTGTCATTAACTTCCTCACCCCCAGCAAGGGCTTCAAGAAGGTAACTTAAACACATGATGATGACAGTCAAATGTTAAGGCTTGTTTTAACCACAAGTTTCAAAAGTCTTTTTTCTTTCTTAAACTCCGTGCCCAGCCAAACAGCGGCACATAAATTGGGATGGCGGGAGTACCATATATCTTAACATGGACGAGCAAGACAAAAACCAAAATATGAACAAACAGATAAGAATGTTAACTAATTTGCCCAAACAACAAAATACGAAAGGCACAGAGAGGCGCAGACAAAATCCATGATCTGCCGATGCCAAGCAAGGGAAAAGGAGTATTTGCACAAACTCTAGACACTAAATACTGTCAGAATAAAATTAAAGGTAAATGAATAAAAAATATTACAGCTTATGATGAGTTTTTCATCTCAAAACTACCTTTCTTCAAATGGGAAGATGTGTGGGATAACAGTGATGATGGAGCCCATGCTCAGAGAGGTTGAGGCATCATCACCATTTGAAGTAGCTGATGAAACTTCATGAGTCCTAGCAGCTACAGCAATGGGTGGCCGATTATTTCTACCTGGTGAAAGCCACAACGTGGGAGGGCAAAATTGGTGCCTGCAATCCCTTTCATACAATAAATGAAGACATTTGACAGCAGAATCAGTCAGAGGTCTACTTTTAGGACCAATATTCTGCGATATTGTATTATAAACCAATGTATTCAGCACCGACACAATTTTCTGCTGCTGCTCCAATGTAAAGGGGACCTACATTCACGTAACTCTTACTTTTAAGATATTAATATCATTCTGATGACATTGGAAAATCAAACATTGCATGAAATATTTAAGTGAAAAAAAAAATCTGACCTGTTTCTCATAAAACTCCAGGTCATCAAGAACTAACAACAGGTGTGAATAACTAGCGCAAAACAGATGTAATAGACAAGACAAATCTTTTGATATGCCATCAGGACCCTGCCTTAGCAGTTCAATGTCCCACATATCAGAATCATGCTCGTCATTGTCCACTGTATTTGATTTTCCATCAACCGGATCCACACTTTTGAACTCAGTTTGTGATTTTCCAGTTATCTTTTGAAATACACTAGCCCATTTGCTGCCCATATCTTTAGAAGAATGTTTTTGCTTTCTCTCAGAAACTTCAAGAATCTTATTTTCAGAAATTGTACTTCCATCCAAATATTTTCCCTTACTGACAAGATTATTTCCATGAAAAAGTAATTCATCTAGGGTGCCCCACAGGTTAGAAAGAAACCCAGGAGTAAAAGATAGCATGTTGAGGACTGGCATTGTTCCTAGCACCGGATTCAAAATAGAAAATATTCTGAGCATCCATGAATAGTAGTAAGCAACATCAAGCAATTCACAGCTCCCAGAAGATTCTGCTCCGCGTGAGGGTAGACTTTCAGCTCTCTGAATAAGACCATCTTTCTCCAACTCTAAAAGTTCCATCAGATGCCTCTGCAGCCAAACAGGCTTAAAGAGGCCCATATATGACATCTTCATGGATCCAAAATTTTCGTCACCTTGAACTTCTTCCACAGAATTTCCATCACCTTGAACTTCTTGGTTGTCCTTTCTCACCCATCCAGCCCTTTCAATATGAGCTAATAATTTCTCCGCCAGCATAATCACTACACGGACATAGGAACGAGGGTCTACACCAGACACTAACTTTCCAGAATCTAAGATATAGCTTTCACTACCTGCAGCAAGGTATATAAAATTTCCAAGAGCCCAACCAACTGGTGGCATCACCCTATTGTGAGAAGAACTTGTCATCTGATCCATATGTGACATATCCTTTAGAATTTGCTCCTTTGACATCTGCCATCACCTGTCACAGTTTGATCAGTCCCTTTGCATTCTAATATCCATAACTGCATTAGAAATAATGCAAAATATGGATGCTAATTCAACTCTGGAAAGATATAAGTATGGTAATTTGCACAAACTAATTGTAGATATAGAGATGATCACCAAAATGAAATTGGTATGTGCAGGCTGCCTCAGCATTTTAGATGATGTGAGTCATCAAAAATTCAAGGAATAATACATAAAAACTTCTCTAAATTTGGCTCCTTCGCAACTTACACACCAAAAGTATGCAGCGGACATGAGGAAGTTCCTCAAACGGTAAGCACCCCTCACTTCCAACCCGAAGGTTGTGAGTTCGAGTCACCAAGGAAGCAAAAAGGTGGAGCTCCTAGGGAGGAGGAAAAAGAAAAAGAAGTGCCAAGTGGCATAAAGTAGTTTCAACTCTTGTGTGGCGCATGAGAGCAAAGAAATTTAACAAAAAGAAGCTACAAAAAGAAATTTTAAGACACATATTGCCTTAAAATTATGCAAGTACAGTCATATATACTAATATGAGTCATATAGTTAGTTGCAACAGTGAAACAGTAAATTATTCCCCTTACTATCCCAAACTTACCAATAAGATCCTCAAGCAAGGTGTTAACACAGACTTGTGTTTCAAAGGCGGAATCAGCACCGTTGGTAACCGTTGAGCAAACCAAGGTATTGTGAGTAGATAAACACAGTATTGCTCAGCAGCACTCTGAACTTCTAGTAAGTCATTTTTATTATCCGCAACTGCGTTAGCGACATGAAATGGCCGCAGGGCTAAAGTAATTGCACTTGCAGTTATCAATAACTGTTCATCTGTCTGAGAAGACAAAGTCGACTGAAAGGAACTAGGAGCCTCAAGTTTACAAATGTACCTCCTTACAGAATTGTATAGTCCACTTCTAATAGTTCCCATGAACTGAACTAAATCCCTAACAGCCATTAATGCACCCTGTATATTGGTATTGCTGATGCACTTCCAACCTTTCACATCGGTCAGAATTACTGCCAAGCGCATCGCTAATGATGCAAGTAAAACGTCGTTACTCTTGTGACTAGAATTATCATATTCTGTTAAAATAAACAAGCAAATGGTAATCAACTTCTTTGCTTGATAATTCCAAACTTTTCTCTCTTCCACGGTTCCAGTAGCCATTGAGCAGAAGTTTTCATCGGGATCTAAAAAAGAAAGAGTTATACGGAGAAAGTCAATTTATGCTGTATTGCCTATGAATTCATAAAATGTAGAAAGTGATACCAAGACGTGGACTAATTTTCTTGCCAATACTTGCAAAACACAATTGCAAAACACAATTGTAAGACAATCATGATTATAAAATTTGCCTAGAAACTTAAAGACTTGAAAAAGATAAGAATAGCATACTGGCTGAGTTTATGCTCTCTAAGATAACTCCAAAGCAACTCCTGATGCAATCTTTTTCTCTCTGTTGGATTCTTGGATATCGTGCCAACAAGAATGTAGTAAAGAAAAGAAAAGGTCTCAGAACTTGGCTGGATATAGATGATTTCTTTAGAGGAGCAAGACGACCATTTATCAATGATTCCCACTGCTGCTGAAACTCCAGGGCTATACGTTTTTTAAAATTAAAACGCTGCCAAGCTCTCTGCACATATTTAAAGAAACCGCATTCATAGTTGGCAATCAAACTTGAAGGTGAGGTCATAACATTGTTTCCTTATAAGGCTTTCCGCATGTTACTGATTTATAAAGAAACTTCGAAATACAAAAGGATCTTAATGAAAGAAAGCACGACACAAGTTCTGCTGTATTTCACAAAAGTGAACTCAACAAATAAAAAATTTGCAACGCATGTGCAAATCAACGAATGATAAACCTTCAAACAAGAGAGTCACAAACAGACTTATCATGCTTGCAATTAGAAAGAAATTAGAGATTCCGGGTATCTATTTGTCCTTTCTAGTCCACAGTGATAGCATATTATTCAAGAATTAATTTTACTTTTGAAGTTCATCCAAATAGCTAAATACCTACCCAAATGCTAAAACCAAAAAGATAGTCAACAAATAAAATTATATAGCCTTTCCTCTTTCTCCTGATATTGACTTGGATTCCCCAAGTTTTCAACCCCTGATTATCTGCATTTGATTGTTATCAATACTGAGGTAAATTAACCATTTAGGAAAAAATACCGATCTCATCAATATAAACCTTTTCCTTTTGCCTTTTCTTTTCTTTTATAGGTGACTTCATATGAGAAAGAATACCTATGTTGCTCGGACTCTTCAAAACTGTCGATGAGTGTGTGTCAGATACTTCGAAAATATGGTATTCTTGGAGAATAAAACACGGGTGCAGCCACATTTTTGGAGAATCCGAGCGACATAGAAAAATGTACATTAATATCAGGTATAATAACTCCTTTGCTCGTTATTAATTCATAGAATGCAAAGCTCAAACAGATGTTAGTCTCTTGAGATATTTCAAGTTAGGACTAGGACCAATTGACTCTGAAACATAAAGTAACAAGACCATAACCGTATGCCCCCGCCTTAAAGGATCTCAACTCGTCGCCCTCATCTCCAACTCATACAAGGTTTTAAGGTGCTTTTGACCTAGTAATTTAACTATCGTGATAGCGACAAGCCACTAAACTCAGCTTATAAATTTTTTTTGACTTGCACCGGGTGTCCGAGTCTCTTTGAGCCCCGACTAATCCCGGGAATGCACAGGCCCTCGGCAAGGAGTTTCCCGCAAGTGCGCCACGGTTAATTCAAGTTTTACCTAGTCCGATGGCCCTCGAAAATTGTTTGCACCCAGTGGGTTTCGATCTTGAGACCTTGAAAGAGAGCAAACCCCAAAGCTCAAGTCAAGTACCACCAGGCCAACCCCTGAGGGTTCTAAACTCAGCTTATAATATTATGATCATCCACAAGTTTTCAAACATGTCATTAGCACTTTACAAGAACTGACAAAACTTCTACTCCCTCCATTTCAATTTTTTTCCCTGGTTTTAACTTGGCAAGGAGTTTTAAATAAAAATTTAAAAAAGGGGCTTTTTAATCTTGTGGTCTAAAACTAAAACTAAAAAACATGTAAAACATATAGAACGTACCAAAATGTGCTTTCATCTTGTGCTCTTAAACATTTGAAATCAAAGAGTTGTACGTTTGAAATCAAAGAGTTGTCAAACAAATAAAAACGGAGAATACTAAGAATAACACATTCAATATACAATATCATAAAATGAAGTCATGCTTCACAATCAAATCAAACAGTGTATACAAATCATAACTCATGTACTTAGACAAAATCAATTAAAAAAAAACACTTCCAATTTATAAGCTAATAAAACCTGAATCAACCGTGCAGCAGCAGTAGCTCGCCGAGTATAATTCCTCAACGCTCTCTCTTGTGAAATTTTTTCCAAAAGTACCTCCCTCGAAATCTCCTTCGCACTTGAACCTCGTAATGAAACCTGATCAACACGGATAAAAAAATTCAAAAAAATCAAAAAAAAAACGATCAATTTGATCAAATTCGACAATAACAACAACATCATGATGATAATTATGCATAATATAGTAGAACCTGGTTCTTTCGAGGTTCGCTCATGGCGGATTTTGAGATTTACAGCAAAAAAAAATGAATTTTGAGGCAAAGCGAGAATAATTGAGATATGATAAATTGGTTTAAACGGGTTTAATTATTGACCCGATTTCTTTTCTTAACAGAAAAAAGAAAATCATTTTTGGAAAATTCTCCCTTCATTTTAATTTGTTCATATTTAACGATAAAGTCAAGGTGATAAATAAAAAAAAATAATTTTACTGTATTATTTTTTATTATATGAGCTCAATTAATATTGAAAAATAAGATAAAAAATAATTACAATATAGAATATAAAATCATGATTTAAAAGTAGATTTATTTGAAATTAAAGTTTTATTTAAACATATAATATGAATTTTATTAAATTATATAATTAAATTCAATTCTTATACAATTTTACGATCTTATCAAATAATTAAATCATAATTTATAAACAAGATATTGAATCTTTATTTTAAAACCAAAAAAAAAAAGTGAAAAAGAAGCTTTTCAATAATGTTACCAACAATTTTATTTTTTGTTGCCTTTTTCTTTTTCCTTTTGAACTTTTTTGTTAGAATTAGAACACTACACGACTTAAACACACAATAATATAATTTAAATTAGGCCCAGTTGTTTATTAAAAACTCTTTTACTCGTTTGAATTTGATTTTTTTATCGTATTTTTGTAAATTTTAAAGGTAAAAAATTGTGAGGACAACAATATTTAATAGATTCCAAGTATAATTGAATTGGACATAGAACTTCCCGTTTAACTAGCCGGAAAGCCAAGAGTTGAACTATGTTCAACGAAAGTAAACTAGCTTGTTTTGTCAGGTTAAGCAGAAGTATCTCACTCCACCAATTCGGAATTGAATTACCAGTTTTATATACATCATAATTTTATAAAGTTGATATCGAGTCTTTACTAATAAAGTAAGAATTTAGATAGTCGATTAATTAAGCCACTAAAATTTATTTGCATTAACTTAGGGAAAAATATTAATATATGAGTTTTTTTTATTATTATTATTTATTTGAACATGAGTCTCAAGGTGTCCAAGACTTTTTGGGCCAGGCTTTTACGTTGGTTATGGCCCAATTTGGAGAAAGGACGGCCCATTCCCATGCATACATTTGTGAATATAAAAAGGCCCAATTTCTCATATTCAAATTCGGAAAACTATACGTAGTTTCGCTAGTTAATAATTTTATACGAGCTTTCAAAAGTTAATAATTTCGTACGAGCTTTCAAGATAGGTACATGCATCAAAAATACATATATTTTGAAATACAGATACATAAAGAGAGCGGTGAGTAAGATATGAGAGGCGAGTGACTAGTATATTCTATTTACATGTAAATCATGCTTGGGTATAATATATCTTGAATAAATTACACATAATTTTATCCGCACGTATCTATGTATGTCAAATACATATATCTGATGAAGCTAAAGTGAAACCATATAAGCCAACTTTATTTTTATGTAGCTAATATATACAATTAAAAATCTCGATTTAAATCCCAAGTATAAAATATCCAACCAATTAAATACTTCAGTCTATGTTCAAAATACCTACACTTAAGTTTTTTTTTTTAATCTCACAAAGAAAAATTTTAAATTCATGAAAAGTAATAATGTTTTAGGAGTTGACACATTTATTATTTTTAAAAATAAAATAAATTCCTCAAACTTTTCTTCTTTTTTTTGTTTTTAGTGGTGACAGAAAACGTATAAAGCAAAATAGAAGACGGTAAGTATACTAAATAAATAAAGCAGTTGATTCGTCTTTACTTTTGGAAAAGGGTGGATTTCAAAAATGTCATTTTTAGTTTATGAAATTACAAGCCTATACCAAGTTTATTTAAATTATTTATTTTATACCAACTTTTATTAAAAAGTAGGAAAGAGAGTATTTTTTTTTTATGATAAAGTTGATTAAAGTGTGATGTGATATGTGGTTAAGAGGAAGAATAAATTAATGATATTTAAAAGATTTAGAAATTGATGTTTGTGATGGGTTTCTTGTCTAATATTATTTTATTTTTTTATAGTTGACAAAGAAGTATTATGTCCTTCCCAATTGTAGAATACAATTTTCAATTTGTAAACGTAATGTGAACCGTAAAAATGATTGAACTATGAACCAAAATATTTTGTGTTCCCGAAAAAAATTAGTGTTACGTATAATTCATAATGTGAAGGTAGACAAAAATTTACAATATAATAAATTTAATTGTTATTTTTTTAAAAAATAAAATAAAAATGGAATTGTAGTGAATTACATGGAATTAAATATTTATTAATATGTTCCTACATATTTGTCTTATTGTACACAATTAAAAAAGGTGATGTTTAAAATTGTGGTATTTTGAAATGTATTTATGGAAGATGTATTGAAAAGAATTTTTGGAAGAAGACCCATCAAATCCATTTAATTGATTTGATGGGATTATGACAACCTCAATCCCCCTATGAAGGGATTGCCCCAAAAATGCGTACGGTAGGGGCCTTTGTCCCCCATTTTTTCCATGATTTTTTTTTACCCAAAGGATAAAGTGGATGGAATGTAATTTTGTGTATTTAATAAGTTATTGACCATGTGCTTGTATCTTGGACACAAAAGGCTTGAAAAACAAAGGCTTTCCTTTGAACAATACCCATGAATACTGAAAGAGTGGTATCAATTTTATTGAAGTATGATGGGAGGTGGGAGATAACAGGTATATTATTTAATTATATATCTACTATATTAATTGCAACAATATTGTATTATATTGAAGTTGGTGTCGCACCTGGTCAGTTGGTTGTTTTATTTTGTTCAGTGATGTTGCGGTTTGAGAAAGGCGTTTAAAATTTTCTTTTTCCTGGTATAGGCAAAGGTATCTGCATTTGATGTATGGTATATTAATTGTAAAATATTGGCGTTTAACAAGGCTGCTGCATTGATTTTTTGTTTGGTATGGGGCATGGTGTTTGTTTTTTGTTCAGTGCTATGGTTTTTGTAAGAGTTTATGGTATATTTATTGGAACAAGTTGGTGTTTAACAACGCTGTTGCTTGTGTATTTTCTTGGTGTTTAACATGGTGTTTGTAGTTGTTTTGATGGTATTTCCGTTGTAGTATTGAATGGTATACTAACCGGAACATGTTGTTTTTTTGCAAAGATGTTGCATTGGGTATTATTTTCTGGTGTGGACAATGGTGTTTATTTAATGATTGGGACGTTGTTGGTGGTGTTGATAATGAATTTGGTGTGAATGCAGGTGACTATACCAATTACAAAATGGAAGGAATATTATATGATACTTCATCAAATTATCATGGTTTACTGCAGGTAATATCTTCCCAAATAGGGTTAGACTTAAGAAGTGTTGAGTTGGTAATAAAATATGTCGTAGACGTGAAATTACCGCCGTTGAAAATACACAATGACATGGGGGTAAAGGTATATTTGGATCAAAGAAGTTTGGATCCTAATTTCTTCGCCAAATATCCATTGTGTGTGACATATAATACAAGAAATGTTGATCCACTACCACAGTTAACAAATGATGAAATAGTGGTCCACAGAGAAGTAAACCCACCAATTGACAATTGGGATGAAAGTGATGATGAGAATATGGAATTCCAAGAAGAAAATGAAGATCATGTAGTAATAAAAAACAGTTCAATAGATATTGTCATGGAAGGACAAATGTACTTGAACAAGCATATACTCATTGATGTTATGCAAAGATATGCCTTGGTGCGGCAATTCCAATATAAAGTTGTACGTTCTTGTAAATCAAGGTATTTTATAATAAACAGACATGCATAAATTTCTTAGTGTTTGCAGTATAGAATTCTTATAGATGGTTTGGTTTGTTGTTATTTGTAGCTTTTCATTGAGGTGTGCAGATGAGAAATGCTCATGGTTGTTCAAGTCGTCGTCCGTTGGTGTGAGTGAATTGTTCAAGGTCCGCGTATTCAACGATGTGCATGTGTGCGCAGGGTTAGGGAGGTTGTACTCACGGAGACATTGTTACAGTTCTATGCTGGGAAACATGTTGGTGCCTAAATTCAGCGACCCAAGGAGAATTTACACCCCCGGGGACATAAGGACAGACTTGCGTAGGAAGCATGGTATTTCAGTGACATACATGCAAGCATGGAGGTGTAGACAGAAAGCAATGAAGATTTTGCGGGGGGACCCAATAGAATCGTACTCAAAACTGCCAATTTATTTGCATGTATTGGCCACCGCGTACCCGGGCAGTGTTGTTAATCTTAAAAAAACAGATGAAGACAGGTTTCTATACTCGTTCATAGCTCTTGAAGCAAGCATACGAGGATGGGAATACTGCCGTCCAATTGTTGTGGTGGATGGTACACACATTCGTTCAACGTTTGAAGGGACAATGTTAATCGCTACCACAATGGATCCCGGAGGTTGGTATTCTAACAAAATTGCTTGGTTAAAAGTTATTCATAATTCATCGTGATTGTTTATTATGGGTATCCCAAAAAAAAAAATGAAAATTACAATATAACAAATGTATGTTTTGTTGGAGGGTCTAATTTTGATAACAATTTAGGACATATTCTGCCACTGGCGTATGGTATCGCTGACTCCGAAAATGACAAGTCGTGGAGATGGTTCTTTGAAAATTTCAAGATAGCTTTTGGTGAACGGGATGGTATGTGTTTTGTTTCTGACCGAAATCAGAGCATATGGAAGGCTACATCAACAGTGTATCCAGACATCAAACACTATGCTTGTGTCTACCATTTGTGGTCTAATTTGTTAAAGTTCACCCACAAACATATTGATGAAGTAAGGAAAGTCTTCTTCGGTTTGGCAAAGGCATATACAATGGATGAATTTAACACCCTTATGGATCAAATGGACGACATCCATCCAAAAATTCGTCCCTATCTAGAGAAGGCCGATTTTGAGAAGTGGTCACGCTGTCATACCATAGTAAAGAGAACATGGACGTTGACAAGCAACATAGCTGAATCATTCAATTATGCAATATTGCCTGGGAGAAGACTTCCCGTTATACCAATGTTAGAATATGTGAGGCAAACAATACAACGTTGGAATGAAAAAAACAATGAAGAAGGCAGGACAACGACAACCATTTTGACCAAAAAATATAACAAGTTGTTGGTGGAGAATATGCATTTGTCGAATGGAATGACGGTTAGTGTGATAATATACTTTAAATTTTTTTAAATATTCATATTTATTTAACCTTTGCATTTGATACTCTCTAGTATTTAGTCAAATACATGCTAAACTGAAGACTATAGCAAAATGAGCAGTTTTATATTTATAAGTAATCATGTTTGTTCTTTTGGTATCCTGACTCTTTCTGTATTGAATAGAAATAGAGGAATCAGAGATCAAAGGATTGTAGAGGCAGCTGATACTCTTTGCATATTGATTTAACCTTGGCATATTAATTAATAATTCTTGAATGAAGGTTAACCTTTGCATATTGATTTAACCTTGGCATATTAATTGATGATTCTTGAATGAAGGTGCGTGCTTCAACTGAACATCTTCATACCGTACTCGATGGTGCAAAGAGATTCACCGTTTGTCTTAACACACATACGTGTAGTTGTGGGCGATTTCAACATGATGAAATGCCGTGTTCCCATGCAATAGCTGCAATTGAGTTTAGGAAATTGCGCGTCAATGACTTCTGCTCCATCTACTACAGTACCAAAAATTTCATGGACGCTTACGCAATACCAATTGAGCCACTACCATGCGAAAGCACTTGGACAGTTCCCTCACATGTGGTTGATGAGGTAGTTCTGCCACCCACCACAAAAAGGGGACCGGGTCGTCCGTCAAACAAAGACCGGAAGAAGGGATTCTTTGAAAGGAAAGCAAAAAGAAGTAAGGGTAAGTGCAGTGTGAGTGAACAGGAAGGTGACGAGAACAATCGTTGCAACCCAAAAAATAAAAAAAAGGTTGCGTAACGCTGCATAGTGGGGTGGGGACTGCATGGATTTGTTTTTGTGAGGCTGTGAATATGGGGCAGTAAGGGTTCATCTTTTTTGTTTGTGCTGAATTTGTAGAATTATATTATTTGATTTGGGAAGGGTTGGCAGTGCTTTGGTGTTTTATTTGGTATGTATTATGATTTTTGTTGTGTGGACCACTTACTAGGGAGGAACATTAAGATTCCATTGCAACTGTTATAATGTAAAAAAATTTTAATTTCTTTTCATTGTTGAAGAGAACAATATCAGTTGTATGTTTATTTTTTTGTGGTGTACATCATTGGATCCTTCTTCGTTTCTGATTTCCTTTATTTGTTGAAGAGAACAAATGTCGGATTTTTTTTTTTTTAATTCTGTGGTGTACATCATGGAATCGTTATTGGTTTGTGATTTCTTCTCATTGTTGAAAAGAACAAAATAGCAGTTCTTTTGGTTTATTTTTGTGGTGTACACCATGGGATCCTTATTGGTTTTTTATGTGTTTTTATTTTCGGGAAAAAATTTCATGGATTATTGATGGCACATGCTTGTATACCTTATTATTAATTGTTTCGGGAGCCCAGTTTGATTGGATCCTTGGCAGGGATTATACTATGACGCTATTAATTTTTTTGCATTTGTGAAAAAAGAACATTGCCAGTTCTTTGGTGTTATTGTGGTATACGGCATGGGGTGTATAATGGTTTGTTGATATATCTGGAAAATTAAAGAGGAGGTAAAATATTCATCAAGTCTAACTTGTATGTTTAATTACACTTGGTGCCTGCGTAAAAACGTCACCCAAACTATGTGAAACATTAAAATTTATTTATTTAGGACAAAAGGTAGTAATACCATATATTTTAGTGTGCAAAACAAAAACTGAAAATTTAATATTACACAGACATGAAATATATAGACCATTGTTTACAAAAGTCTGTCGGGGGGGCTGGGGGGGGGGGGGGTTAGATCATGTCCAACAAATGCTATTGAAAACTATGATTTCCTCCTCGGCACATACTTGGCTGCGGGTACTCTTTCGCTTTGTCCCACGTGCTCGACCTGCCTCCTAGGACCCCCAAACCGGCTGACCACCTTGCCCGTCACCTCGCTTTCACTTATGGCACCATTTTCAATTTTTTTGGTGTCATAATCCCATAATAAGGATCCATAACGTAGGCGACAGAATGCTGGGTCAAATGACTTTTTTCCAATCTGAACATAATCATACCCATTGCATACAAGCTCCGCAAACACACACGTAAATAGACCACAATCACTGTTACAAAACAGTATATTCAAAATCTGCCGTATATAAAAAAAAAGAATATATAAAAAATTTGAGAAGATTAGTAAAAAAAATGCTTACTTCGAATCAGCATCTTGCTGGGGGATATCATCACATGTAACAAAGGTGAGGCTGTCCGATAACGCATACTCGGCGTAGTCCACGGACTGCTGCCAAGCAATGTCATCCCTTTTGCCGTAAAAGTCAGTGCTCACCAAGAACAGGGGGATTATTTCTGCCACCTTTTTGACCCTCCGAATGACAGCCAAATTGTGCATCGAGCCGACTTCACTCAGCGAGTCAAATATAAAAAGACACCTACTTTGAATATAAAACACAACCAACACCCAGTGGCACTTCTCCGGCACATGAACGGGTATACATACATAATCAACTTTGTCCCATGGCGTGTTCGCCAGTATCTTGTATCCCCGAATGTACTGTGCAACATCATGATCTTCTGTGATGAGTGTGCTGTCCCTGTTATTGGCAGTCCATATGTCATGAATTTGTTCCACCCAGTTCATGAAAAAGGTGTCCGTGGTGGTAACTCTACGCTGGGGTGCATCGCCGTACTTGCATTTCTTACGTAGGTAGTACATAAGCACATTAACATGCTGCATTAAAGGACATAAAGAAATAAAGTACCAAAATTATAACCAATTGGAAGAGTAGATGTTGCACCAAAAATATAAAAGACCAACAGATACTACCAACTCAGGAAAACACCAAAGAACCAAACATGTGTAACACCACACATACAGTCAGTCAAAAAAAAAACCAATATAAATACCACAATTATTACCAACACAGAGATGTACAAAAAAACCAAAATAAATACCACATTTGTTACCAAATATAGATATACAGTCAGACAAATACCAGTATAAATACCACAATTGTTACCAAAGATATATACATAGGAAACAACTTTTTTTTTTTTAAATAAAAAAAAGCTATATACCTGCTTCCTTAATACCACCCATTGACCAAAACCCAAAAATATAGTTATTGAACCATGAATAAGCAATTAGAAGAGTAGAGGTTGCACCAAAATAAAAAAGTCCAGAGATACTGACAACTCAGAAAATCACCAAAGACCCACACACATGTTGACTACCCATGTTCATACCTAACTTGCATACAACCAAACTAAAAAGTACCATCATCAACAACAATTCAAACACCCCCCCTAGAATATTTTGCAAAAAAAAATAATTAAAAGTGTTACCGAATCAGTCCAGGCGCTCCCCGTTGTAACCATGACATGAAACCAATCCATCAATCCAACAGAATCAACCCCAAAGTCGAATGGGGGATTAATCTTGTTTGAACTGATCGTGAAAGCACTCGCTCTCCTAATAAAACAAAAACAAAAAGATAACTGGAAACTGATGAAAAAAAAAAACATCGAAGTAAAAGAAAAACTTTAAACGTACCTGCCCCGTTTTTTGGACAACCTATCTTTAATCCAGTTGTTAAACAAATCAACCAACTCTTGATTAACCTCAAATTCACCATAGCCAGCAAAAGGGTGCTTCAATTGAAAATACACTGGCGGCTCTGATGACTTGCACGCTGAACTGCTTAAATCAGTGTATGGTGACTTCCCAAACCTGCCCGGAGCCTTTGTTCGTTCACGCTGCGTTGGGGTTACATATGGAATTTTATTTTCCAGCGCAACGATCTGCGACTCCCTATATTCAGGTAACTCAAAATCATCCAAAGTGGGAGTTTTTTTTGCAGATGATGTTCCTTCAGCTGGGGAATGTTATTCTGTGAGAACTAAATTTAAAACAAAGTGCAATTATAATTATTATTGACCCCAATCAATGGGTTACATAAACACTTACCTCCGGGCGAAACAGTATTTTTTGGCGACTGACATGCGCCCTCAAAATCTTTGGCAACTTCATGAATTGGATTTTGAAAATCTCCAACATGTGCCTCAACATCAATTGGATTATCGCCATCGTCAACCTAAAAATAATGAGAAGGTCAATTTGCATAATCACCAGAAAGACAGAGAAATGCGAAGAATTTAGGCCACTAGATTGAATACCAAAAGATTGCACCAATGGAACACATGGCCCTATGTGAAGGATACCAGTTCTGCAGCCATTCTCAATACCAAGCTTTGAAAAAAAAAATACCAATAAACCTAGGAAGCTACCATAACACATAACACCCCCATGCATGCCATGCTAGGAAACACATAAAAACAACCCCATCCCTGAAAAAAATGCCAACTATTTTACCAACCATACAACTAATGAAACCCTTGTGGAATACCATCTTAATAACCAATATCTCATACATATAAAACTACCAGACAGAATACCAGCCCCACGAAACAGACTGTAGGAAAAAATAAAAACCATTTTTAATACCAAAACACAAATATTAAAAAATCAAACATGTATTTATCTTGAAAAAAGTTTCGTATTAACAGCTGGTGAATGATCACTTCTATGGTACGTCAAGACCTACTCCTTGGAAATCTCCCACATTAGCATCAACATCTACAGGATTATCACCGTCATCAACCTAAATGCCAATATAAATACCATAATTATTACCAAAAACAAAGATATAACAGTCAGAGAATACCAATATAAATACCATAATTATTGCCAACAGACAGATATAACCCCCCACCAACCAGAATACCACACATACAGTCGGACAATAAACCAATATAAATACCATAATTATTACCAGTCCCAGCTATAAACAGTCTTACAAAAATACCAGTATAAATACCACAATTGTTACCAAAGATATATATATGAAACAGCTATCTCTTTTTTTAAAAAAAAAAAGGTATACACCTTCTTCCTTAAATACCACACATGGCCAAAAACCCAAAAATAATTATTTGAACCCTAAATTTGTATATTAAAAAAAACCAATATCTCATACATATAAAAACTACCAGTCAGAATACCACCAGCACAAACAGACTGTATGAAAAGATAAATACCATTTTTAATACCAGGCACACATATTAAAAAATCACACATGTATTTATCTTCTATGGTACCTCAACACCTACTCCTGGGAAATCTCCCACATTTGCATCAACCCCTACCGGATTATGACCATCATCAACCTAAATGATTGAGAAATGAAAAACATTCAGACAAGACATTATAATAGCCAAAAAATAAGCAGCAATAGCAGGCATAGAGGGTGATACCAATTCTGTAACCATTCATCAAACCATACATTATTGCCGTAGTTACGGTAAAACAACCATAATAACCACATATAGAAAAAGAAGAAACCAATTAACCAATGACATAGCAAGAATCCTTGGAGTCTAGCATAACTCATAAAAAAAAAAACCATTGCTGGATACCATGTTGAATACCTTCACCATAACCAAATCCTTGTACTTAGAAAACTACCAACCAGAACACCACACATACATACAGACAAAAAACCAATGTAAATACCACAATTATTACAAAACAGAGATATAACAGTCAGGCAATACCAATAAAAATACCATAATTACTACCAACACACAGATATAAAAAACCCACCAACCAGAATACCACACATGCAGTCTGACAAAAACCAAAATAAATACCATATTTATTACCAAACCCAGATATAACAGTCATGCAAATACCAGTATAAATACCACAATTGTTACCAAAGATATATGTAAGAAACAGCTATACCTTTTTTTTTTAAAAAAAAAATATACACCTTCTTCCATGATACCACCACACATGGACAAAAACCCAAAAAAAAATTATTTTAACCCTAAATTTGTATATTAAAAAAAAAACAAAACAAAGTTCACATTAAGAAGTGTTTAGTGATGGCTTCTACTGTACCTCAATTCCTACTCCTTGCTTATTAAAGACTTCGGTCCGCACAAACTTGAACTCGTTTACTAGATTCTGAAAGCATTCTTGAATGTACGCCTTCAGTTGCCCAATCTGCGCTTCAACTTTCAATTCAAGGGCTTTGAAGTCTTGGCGCACCTATGGAAAGAAAAAAGGGGCTGTAAAGATAAAAAAGTGAATGAAGAATTCCGGAAGTGAAAAGGGAAATAAACTACTTACCAACACAATGTCCTCGGATAACTTTTTGATGTTGCGTGAAACAACATCTTCAGCAGGATGTGCAGAAGCTTGGGGGACATCGGGATCATCAATTTTTGATTCCTCCAACTGCTCATACTCGAAAGCAGCAACCTCTTCCGCATGAAATTGAATTCTTTGAAACTTGTACTTCAATTATAAAGAAGAGATCAAAATATTAGTTAAGAAAAAACACGAATCCACCCAAAAAAAAAAATAAACCCAACCAGAAAAGGGGCCTACCTGACTGCCATAACGGCGAAGCATCCCTCTCAACAGCTTGTCATAGTACAGCCTAGAATCAGGCGTAGTCCAATTAAAAACCCGCGGACTACGATTCCCCAATCTGACAGCAACCATGGGGTCCACCTTGTTTGAGCACTCATAAAGCCAAATTTGCAAAGCCAAGGGGAATCCGCAAAACTTGAAATAGTCGGGGTCCCCGGATAGCTGACGGACAATGCAGTCCCTCAAGTCAAAAAAGGACCGGCGACCCCATGGGTATGACTGGTACTGCCCCGATTCAACCAACAAAAAATGGTCTATCGGTATAAAGTGTTTTTTGGGTGGAGATGACAAAATGTAAGTACTGATAAAATAAATAATTGCAATATGTAAAACATCCTCCTCCTCAAACAACCCTTCCCGAAAAGCACTAATTAAAAAGTGCTTCTCCAGCCCCCTATCAGACACCATCGGGAAGTATCGGTCAATAAGCCTCAACCTCCCCGACAAGTTAATGGTATAATCATCAACGGGTCCACACTTCAAGCCGGTGACGGCCCGAAACTCTCTTAGCCCAAAGGTTAACTCTTCCCCATTCAAATTAAAAATAAAAAAATCGCCAATATTATCCTTGTTGGTCATGTAATGAATCATGGCCCGGATAACCTGAGGTTGGACTGACAACTGAGCCAAGTCTAGCAACTTACCAAAAGGACCGGATTTAAAGCGATCGAGCATACCGAACTTGGTCAAAAATTCAGAAATTTCCTCAAAAACTTTCACATTAACATACGAGCACCATCGAGTAGCTTTTTTGGTGTCCTGAGAAATGTCCAAAGAAAATAAAAAAAAAATATGTATTTACATGAATTGTCCCCCCCAGAAAAAAAAAAATCAGCCAACATAAACGTGGAGTATAAAAAATAATTTATAATTATACCTGCGCTTCTTTTTTATCTGCCTTCGTCCCCTTTGGTTGTTTACTTTTTTTGCTGGCAGACGGTGGCTGTTTGCTGTTCCGTACAGATTTCTTGTTATAAAAAAAATGCAGCATTAGAAGGAAATATTACATGGATTTTGAATATGTGTATATACGCAAAAATACCAAATATTGAATACCTTTGGCTTCGCAACAGGGGGCGAATTCTGCGCTTTGTGCAACTTAGCCCTCTTTGACAGAGGAACTTCGTCCTCGAAGTCGCTGTCGTGTGGCAAATCTACGTCTGCCATTTTACGCTTCCCCTTACTGTCAGAAGTTATTTTGCTAGAGGCCCTTTTGGGGGGTGATGGTGTGTACGCATTCAGGTCAAAACTTGGCCTGGATGGCGAATGAAGTGTGCTAGTAAAGCGTGGGCTCTTCCTGGGTGGTGTCACTTCCATGTTAATTTAGTCCTGTTAAACACAAAGAATAATAAGACAAATAAGAAATCTAGGTAAAACCCAAACACACATAAAAATATAGTCAAGTCAGATGCCCCAAAAAAAATACCATTTGCATACCAAATACAGCATACCAGTTACATGCCAGTTACATGCCCACACCCCCCCCCCCGAAAAACCCAAACAGAGTACCAATATGATCACCATATACCAGCATCCATGAAAACACAAACACCATCCCCCAACAGCATACCAAAATGCATACCAATTACATGCCCCTCAGAGTTGTACCAAAAATCATACCAACATGGAATATCAAACACAGCATCCCTGAAAACAAAGGCCACCCCACAACACCATACCAAATGAATACCAATTGAATGCCCCCCAAGAAATATATACCAGGTGCATACCAATATAAATACCAACAACAGCATCATGAAACAGCACAATCCCACAAACATCATACCAAAATGCATACCAAATCCGTGCCCCCAAAAAAATATCAACTGCATACCAATATAAATACCAATTGCGTACGAATTCCATGCCACCAAAAAAACCCAATGGAATACCAATATAAATACCAAAAAAAGCATACTAGTTGCATACCATGATGCATACCATACAAAATTGCATGCCTCAAAAATAAAAAACCAAAATGCATACCAGTAGACCCCCCCCAAAAACTGGCTACCACAAACGCCAAAGATAATGCCATGTGACAGTGAAGAAAACAAATACATCACCCATCCCCCATTTTCCAGTTGCAATCCATAAAAGAAAAAAAAAACTAAAGGAATACCTATATAAATACCTAAAACAGCAACCATGCAACAAGCCAATCCGAAAAAACTTTGACATGCCAACATAAAAATGACAAAAACATGATGCAACTCAACCAAAATTGCATACTAGTTGCATACCATGATGCATACCATACAGTTGCATGCCTCAAAAAAAAAACCCCAAATGCATACCAGTAGAAACCTCAAATTTGCCTCCGAAAAAAGCCAAAGATAATGCCATATGACAATGAAGAAACCAAGTACATCACCCATCCCCCCATTTACCAGTTGCAATCCATAAAGAAAAAAAAAATTTGGTCGAGAACCCGATTATTCGCAATAACAAAGGAAAACAACATTGGGGACAAAAAAAACCCTAATGGAAAGGGATGACATGATTCTTACAATACCGAATTCAAAACGAAAAAAGAAAATAAAAAAGAAGAAATACATACCTTTAAATCGCCGGAATGGAGGAGATTTGTGAAGAAGAAGAACAAGAATTTGTGCTAAACAAAACAATAATACAAGAAAGAAGAGGAAAAAAAATACTTTTAATGAAGTAATTCAAAAAAAATCATTACTTGAATACGAATTCAAAACGAAAAAAAAAAATAAAAAAGAAGAAATACATACCTGTAGATCGCCGGAATAGAGGAGATTTGTGAAGAAGAAGAACAAGAATTTGTGCTAAACAAAACAATAATACAATAAAGATGAAGAAAAAATACAACTTTTAATGAAGTGATTAGACACGCCGGCTGACGGACCGGCGCGTCAATCACTTCGGTCGCGTCTGTCAGTGGCATTAATTGTGCCATTAATGACACCTCGGAAATAATGAAACGTGTGAGACAAAATATTACTCTAATTAATGCTTCTTGTATGAATAATATACCTTACCCGCTTTATAATAAAAGTATTCTTCCTTAAAAAAAAAAAAAAATTGGTTCCATTAAATGGCTCATTAATGAGCCGCCTGACCGCATTTAATGCGGGTCAGGTCACGCACGTATATATATAGAAAAATAAGGAAAACTATTTATTTTAATTAAAAAAGTCAGAAAATTGGACTCGGTAAAAATGTAAATAAGTTGGTAGATACGTAAATAAATTGGTAAACGTAATTTAATGGTGCAAAGTTGTATATTTTCTTAAAAGTTTACTTTGGAAAAATAATTCTGAGTATTATCATTAAAAAAATTTAATTTAATTTTAAAAAAATTATAATCTTAAATTAAGATTATATTATATGTACCAAAATCATGATTCCCAAAAAACTGTCTCTCTACTTCTACGAGGTAGTGGTAAGGTCTGCGCATATTCTACCTTTTCCAGACTCCACTTATGAGATTTTACTAGGTATGTTGTTGTTATTGATACCAAAATCATGGTGTAAATATGTTATATGAAAAGTTACAATTAAAATATTATAAAAAAGAAAAAAATATTCTTTTAAAAAAGATTTGGAAATGATAGGTGGCAATCAAAGAACAAATATTTGACACGTAATATGACTGCTTGTGTAAGAATTCATTAATTGGGACGGTTTTGTTTTTTATGACAACCAATATATATTTAGAAAGTTAAAAATAATACTATTATTATATTCTTATTCTTATTAAATAATTTTTTAAAATTTTGAGATCGAATTATATGACTATTTTTGAATTATTTGATTAAGATTATCTTTGATATGAATGGTTAGTTGTTAGTACAAGTTTAAATTGATGTGATTATGACTTAATTAAGTACAATTATTGAACATTTTGGTCAACATCGGAGTATTAATTACTCTCTTCGTTTCAAATTAATTGAATTTTTGAGGTTTTTTTCAAGATTACACTATATATTTATGATTTTATAAAAAGTAAAAGCGCTTTTTGAATATTTTTTTAATATGTTGCATTGTAAATTCAATTAAAATCAGACGGGAGAGTAATTGCTTATTAATGAGCGTCATCAAAGCACTTTTAACGTGAGTTATGATAAAATTTGTCATGGCAATGTATGATTTGTTATAAATCATCTTATTTATATTGTGTTTTAGTTTTTTTCTCATATTTATTAAGAGAATAATAATTAATAAATACAAGATATAGTAATAATTTATCAAATTATACTTATGCTCTAAAGACAAATTTATTTCCCTCTTAAATATTCTGCTATAATGTTAATTATTATATAATTGAAAATAATAATATCATTAATTTTCGTCTTGAATTTTTAAAAAGACCATTATTTTAAGACAAGTTTCTCACGTTTAGAGCAAGTCATTAGTTTGATTACCAAAAAAATAGTTTAAATAACATGTTAATTAGTATTAATAGATTAACTATACTAAGAATACTATATAAAATAAAATCCTCCAATTAATTAATAATTAATACAAGTCTTCATCGTACCTTTTTTTTTTGTCAATTATATTCAGATGACATAATTTTTTTTAAACAAAATATTATATTCTAAATCTTTGAGAGCAATAATTTAATTAACAGAATTATATGGTGATTAAGACCTCATTCCTATCTTCTAAAATTGTTATCAATAAGGTCATAGCCATGTTATTACAATTAATAATTAAGCAAGCCAAAAGAGAAAATGAATATAAAATAATATTCATCTTTGTTATAATTAATTATATTATATACTATTTATAGTTAACATAATTGTTCCCTTTTAAATAAACATGATATCATAGCTTAAAAATGCAAAGCTAAGTTCAAATAATAATATGAAATATTTTGATCTTAATTGAACACAATTAATCCATGTAATAATGTTTTTTCATATTTTTATTCTATTTTCTATCACGCATAAATAATATACACGTTTATGTGTAACAAGCTAATGTCAACATCGAACATTGTTTCAAATGGACTAATAAGGTTACAAATCGTCTAGCTAAATTTGCTTCAAGACGGGAAAAGTATAACCTATAAATTCAACGTGGGTCGTGGAATGTTTTGATCCTTAATTTTATTCCAAGAACAACATATTAGGTACTTTTACAACTATTATTAATAATTGCCTCTGAGAAATAAAGGTTAATTTTAATCGAACAAGAGCTAAATATTTTTTTACAAAACTTTAATACATGTCAAGACAAATATTTTCTGTTAGTTAACTCTTTAACAGTTCTTTTGTGAAAATTGAAACGTTTATAATATTTTTTTTAAAAGATAACAACTTTATTATTCTTACAATATATTTAGAGGTAAACTGACTAAGTTCGCCTTCTTATAACTGTCTCATAATATATAACACCCGAATATTTGAGATAAGTTTTTCGTATACATACAAATTACAACCAAACTACTAACTTCCCCTCCTCAGAATAAAAACACCAAATTTTAAGACATTTGAGAAGTGAAGTAGCACCATATTATATTCTCCCTTTGTCCATCTTTACTTGTCCCCCGTTAACTTAGCACAAATAATCAAAATTAGCAAATGATACAACATACCCAGTGGAATCCCACAAGTGGAGTCCGAGGGTAGAATGTACGCAGACCTTACCACTACCTTATAGAAGTAGAGAGGCTGTTTCTTGAAAACAGCTCGTCTCAACAACCCATAAACATAATAAACTAGATATAACAAAAAGAAAAGAAAAAGAAAGGAATAGAAAGAGCAATTACTAATGAAAAACATATGATATTATGTAAGTACGATAGATTTAACACATATAATACAGATAAAGACTTTGATACATGATAGGAGTAATTTTACCAAATCACCTATTGAATATAATAAATACAATGTCCTGAAAAATAAAATAGAGAAATAACTATGATTAATGATAAGAGCACATATTATTGAATAACTCAAAATAATACAGAGAATAAATAAAAATAAACGAAAAGAGCATGGAATGGCCTAACATTATATGAAAAAGGAAAATAAATAAGTCAAAACAAAAAATTGCATGATACATGTCCTATGTAAAATTTAGTAAGTTGAATTTTTCTTACTTAAGTCAAAATACTTCAATGCAAATCTTTGACAACTAAAAGTACTTACCTAGTAATATGAGTAGCCCCATAAATAAATTCTTTCCCATAACATAATTAATAACATCAATTAATTGCAATTATGGAGACCTAATTACAAAATTCAGGTTCCAAAATAGAAAAAAAAAACGAATCTATTAATTGCTTCCATTAACTTAATTAATCACCATAAATTCAAAATTTCTACTCATTAAATAACTTCACATTTATCCTTTCACTAACCTCTATTAATTAAATAGTCACCTCAAATATAATGAATTTGAGACTGAAAAAGAAAGAAAAATAGGTAAAAATTTTTCTTTATTTGTTTAGATTCAAATAAAGTAAATGAATTATTACTTGTTTTCTAATAGAAATAAATATCGTGTATCCAATTAATTCAATAAACTAGTCAAAACTTGTACAATATCATTATAAATTACTCCAATTTATTTAGATTACTAATCAATATTACTAAATAATTTTACTTATATGGACTTTAGGTAATTTAATTTTATAAATATTATACATAGAACTTAAAACACTAAAATAAAGTCATGATATGTGCCAATTATATTTAAACATCATATATTAAAAACAAAATCATATATATAATAAATATGAATTTTTCTTGAGTCAAAAATCATCAAAAAAATAAAAAAAAATATAAACATTATTTTCTACAAAATTATACTAAAAATATTATTGATAGTGTCAATGAATAAAAATATACTCTCTCTATTTAAAAAAGAATAATTTATTTTCTATTTTAGTCTGTTCGAAATAAATGACCTTTTTTTTTTTGGAAATATTTTAATTTTAATTATCCACAAAATTAAATGATATTTTGACGTATTTGACATAATTTTAATTCACAATCCTAAAATAAAAAAATATTTTCTTAAATTTTATGTTAAGTTAAATTATTATTTTTTTTTAAACGGAGAGAGTAACAAAGGGACGGTGATGAGGTTGGAAATTTGTTTAAAAGCCCATTAGTGTGCATTATTTTCTGGAAATTAAATAGAAAAAGGACAAAAATACTAAAAAAAAAAGGAAAAAATGTTATATTTTTGCATGAAAAATTCGAAAATAAAGGCTTAGGACGCTTGGCAGAATATTGCAACCATTTCTCACCAATTGCTTCACTCTTTCTTTTAAGAAAAAAAATTCTCTTTTCTTCACTTTTCCCCAAGAAAATAAATAATTACACAACATATATATATAAATTCACTATATAAGGAAGATTGTAATTATTATTAGTACATACTATATAGTTTTCTAGTTTTTAATTTTTTTTTAATTTTTTTTTTGTCTAAAAAAAGAATGAAGATTTGTTCATCACCAAGTCTTTTATGTATTATGGTTCCATTTATTTTGGTTTCTATTTATTTTGCATTTGGGAATTCAAAAAATTCATCTTTTTCTACTTCAACTTGGTTTTTCAGTTCAGGTAAAATAATATTTGATGATTTTATTGGTGTAATAATTTTTTGAAGGGTATTTTAGTAAAAATTTTTGGGTTTTTTTGAAATAGGAAAAAATTATTCCGGCGGCGGTGAGCAGCCGGAGTTGGTGGCGGTGGCGGCGGTCAACGGTGGCGCTGACCATGAAGAGGCTATTTTGGAAGATTATAGTTTTAATAGTAGTAGTAGTTTTTCTCCACTTACTGCTGAAGCTAATCAAGAATCTGAAGAACAAATTCAAAAAAATCAGCAACCAGTAAGTTTTATATTATATTTATTTTTTTTGAAAAAAATAAAAATATTTTTAGAAGAATTTTGTGGGGATTTTTTTTTTTAATGCATGTACCTCTTTTTACTGTTTTAGTATTGTTTTCTTCTTTCTTGAGTCGAGGGTTTATCAAAAACAGATACCTTTTTCAGACCTCACTAATGTGATTATACTATTTATTTTGTTGTTGTAATACTTTTGATGATATTCTTTTTTTTTTTCTCTATTTTAAATTTCTGATTCTATTTTTAGTGTTTTTGAAATTATGCATGTACTTTTTTAAAATTTCCACTCTCAAATCTGAGCTTTCCTTGATTAAAATATTAAATTTTAAAATTTTGTTGGAGTGGGAAGGAAAATTTAGAGTAATATTTTCAATTTGTTTCCTTTTTGTTTTTTTGGTAAAAAAATCAGAATTTTCCTATATTAAAATTGGAAATCTTGATTTTGTAAAATTTATTAGACTAGAAACAAAAAGGTAACTATATTTATTGTTATTATTATTAATTTTTTTTTTAATGTTTTAGAAGAATTTTGGTGGCTTCTCCCTCTTTAGAACTTGCAAGTACTTTTTTATCCAATTATAAGGAAAAAGGGGGAAAAAAAAGTGGAAGCCAAGATTTGTTGACCCCTTTTTTGGACTTACTCTGGAGAAAGTTTTGCGTACATTCTAACCACTTCAGATCCGACTTGTGGTATTTCACGAATATAATGTTGTTAATATTTGGTACTTATCGTTAGTGTGGTGTGTTGGGATGTGGAGAATGATTAATATGTAGATGTATTGTTCATATATGTTAGGTTGTACTAATTTTTTTATTATTCTCCGTGTATTCTGTAACAGTGTTATTTTATTGATGTAAATACTGCATCACCGTGGAGGTCACCTTCACTAGGTGTTACCACGAAATTATTTTCTCTCTCTTAGTTTTACTAAAACTGTCTTGGTTTTTGAATTATTCTTCGAAATCACCAAGTGTTGTTGTAATCGATCCTAACATGGTGATAATTTGCACGTGCTAACGAATAATTGTTTATGTATTGATGAGCTTGTTTAAGTTTATATGATTTGGAAATTTCGTAGTGGTCCTTGTGAACGTATTCTTCTTTTTTTGGATCGAAGATTGATCGATTATTAATATTTATGTGTTTTTTTAAGCAGGTTACTATACAGAAGAATGAAACCATTAACGAGAATCAACATGAGTTGCCATATTTGAATGAAACTCATGCTCTTCCAATTGAACCTAAAATCAAGAAAAAGTTTACTAATTTGGAGAAGTTAGAAGTCAAATTGGGGAAAGCTCGAGCCGCCATCAAAGAAGCAGCTACGTTGGGAAATCAAACGGATGACTCTGACTATGTTCCGTCAGGTCCAATGTATTGGAATGCTAAAGCATTTCATAGGTATGGCTATGTTTTTATTGGTTGTCGAGAAGTCTTTTACTTGTTTTTTCGGTTGGATATGATCGGTTGGTCCTATATTTAATCATCGTTGTGATAGACGTTTGGATAATTCTGATGAGATAACCATGTTAATGGAATAGTATTCTAGTCGTCGCGATAATGTAGCTGGAAATATGTTTAGTCAAGATGTTCCAACCGGTCTGATGTATTGGAATGTGAATGCTTTTCATAGGTATGGTTCTGTTATTCGATCATAATCCACAAGTGGAGTCTGGGGAGGGTAAAGTGTACAAACCTTATCACTAGCTCATAAAAGTAGGGAGGATGTTTCCGAAAGACCTCCATCTCAGAGTAGATATGAAACCAAACGACTAGAATAGAAAACAAATAATAATAAGTAAAGACAATAAAAGTAATAAGATGAATGACACACAAATACAACACAATATCATAATCAACATACCATGACTTTTATTGTTCATCGAGAGCTCTTCGACTTTTCTTTTGGGGGTTCTGAGATGATTGTTTGGTCGTACAGTTTTCTGTCATTGTAGTATGTGTTCTGATAATTCTATTGAGGTCGTCATTTTAATGGTATAGAATTCCAGTCGTTGCCATAACATTGCTGAAATATGTTTTAGTTGAGATGGTTCTGAACCGGTATGATAATGATTTTAATAGGTATGGCTCTGTTTTTCATCATTTTCGATATAACGTGAATGTTTTTGGTCATATGATCGAATTGACACCTCGTTATCGATGGGTCTATTTTGTTTTTGTCCGATATGATCATTTGGTCCTATATTTTTCCTTCTTTCCGATAGATAATTCCTTTGAGGCAGACATGTTAATGGAACAGGATTACATTCTTTGCTATGGCGTTTGGTGGAAGTACGTTTAGTCGTTGTTCCCCTTCTTTCAACAGGAAAAAAGAATCGTTGTCCTTGTCATGTTAAATGTTGATGCACGGAGTATGTTGTCGCGTGTAATTTAGAAATAAATACAGAGTCAAATTAGTCTGCTATATTGATCAAGTTTTTGAGATGTATTCCAATTGAAGCAAAATTTATGAGAAGCTAATGTTTTTGTTTATAACTTCAGGAGTTACTTGGAAATGGAAAAACAATTCAAGATTTTCGTGTACGAAGAAGGAGAACAGCCTATTTTTCACAATGGTCCATGCAAAAGCATATACGCGATGGAAGGTAACTTTATTTATCAAATGGAGACGACCAAATTCCGGACTAGAGACCCCGAGAAAGCTCATGTCTTCTTCCTACCTATCAGTGTGACGGCGATAGTTCACTTCATATATGATAAGAACTCCAGAGAACATTGGAATCCGATGAAACAAACGCTTACGGATTACATTAATCTTGTTTCTGGGAAATATCTTTATTGGAATCGAAGCCTTGGCGCGGATCATTTCTTGCTCGCGTGCCATGATTGGGTAAGAATCTTACATCCTCTCATCGCTCCTACGTACATTGACAGTCTCTCGTGTATCGTGATTAGTGACTTGCTAAAAAAATTGTTTTGAAATGTGTTGATCTCGTAGGGGCCTGAAATTTCAAAGGCTGTTCCTGAGCTATTCAAGAACTCAATTCGAGCATTATGCAATGCTAATACCTCGGAAGGATTCAAGCCTTCTAAAGATGTATCCTTCCCGGAGATTCTCCTTCCAGGAGGTACAATGGATGGCCTGATTGGTGGTCCATCTCCATCACATCGATCAATCTTGGCGTTTTTTGCTGGAGGGCTTCACGGACCTATACGCCCTCTACTTCTCGAGCATTGGGAAAACAAAGACGATGACATCCAAGTCCACAGGTACCTACCTAAAGGCGTCTCGTATTATGGCATGCTAAGGAACAGCAAGTTTTGCCTTTGTCCTAGTGGCTACGAAGTTGCTAGTCCGCGGATGGTTGAGGCACTCTACACCGGATGTGTTCCTGTCCTCCTTAAGGACCACTATGTGCCACCATTTAGCGACGTTTTGAACTGGAAATCGTTCTCCGTTGAAGTCCCCGTCGATCGAATCCCGGACTTGAAGAAAATTCTGGCTGGAATTTCAACAAGGCAATATATAAGAATGCAAAGAAGAGGTAAACAAGTTAGAAGGCATTTTGAAGTTAATAAAACTCCAAAAAGATATGATGTTTTCCACATGATACTTCATTCTGTTTGGCTTAGAAGATTGAATATGAAGCTTCATGGTCTTGAATATTTGTGATCTATAAGTTTTTCCTGTCTACGATAGATCCTTGTGGTTTTTCCTGTCTACGATAGATCCTTGTGGTTCGACCCTTTTCGAACCTGACTATGATCTATTAGTTTTTTCTATGTACAATAGATTCTCATGGTTCGACTTTTTTCGAACTTGATTGTGATCTATTAGTTTTTCTATCTACAATAGATTCTCGTGGTTTGACCTTTTTCAAATTGACATATAACAGAAGCTTAGTGCATCGGGTGCGTTTTATTAGTTTGTAATGTATCTTTTTTTTGTTTTTGGACTTTAGAGAACTACTACGTTTTAATTAATTTGGTGTAATATTTGTTTTTTTAGATAATTAATGTAAGTTTCTTTTTTTCTATGCTTTTAAGATTTGATTAAATTTAAATTCGTATTATTTCGTCTCATCTGAAGAGTTGTACATTTCGAAATTTCGTTCATTATTATTTGTATTAATAAATAATAACAGTCATTACTATTAATAATAAAATAATACTCCTAATAAATTTAACTAATATTAATATATAAAGAGGTGTACATTAATATGTCACATTGGCCAAGTGGCTTTGTGCATGTAGATTGCTATTCTTAGAAAAAATATAAATTAATTCTCAAGAAGTATTTTCCATTAAAATGAAAAAGGGAAAATAAAATTAGAAAGTACTCTACAAATGTACATAATATAATTTAATATAAATATTATATTATAATCAGGTAAAATACTATAAATCTTGTATAATAATATTACAAAATTGCATGCTTATCCACAAAATATGAGCTAAATTGGGTTATAACATTATTTATACTTCCTCGATGTACACAAATTTATTTGTTTGGTTTAGACTTGATGAAAATGTAGGTAATTTTTTTTTAAATATATTTTCTTCTTAAACAAAAATATGTAGAAAATATCATAATAGCCCGTCGTGAATCTCTCATTGGGGGCTTGCTATGCCAAAAGCGAGAGAAATTTTATCCCTCTCTTTTCTTTTTTCGCCCCCATGTCACCACAGGGAAGAAACATAAGAACATAAAAAAGGGGGTCCTATCAACTTGTTCTGACCTAGGATGATAAGTTCATAAGTTTGGTCTTACTTCACCATCGAGAAAGGAAAGAAGACTTCCATCTCCAAATTTAATTCAGACGCAACTCCCTTCTTTACTTTAATCTTATGGTCTTAAGCATGTTATGTAAAATATCAAAATTAAAAAGTTATAAAAAAACGATATATGTTCTTTTTGAAATAAATGATATCGCAATTAGAGATTTTCTAACTCTAGCAATGATATTTCACATATTTTCTTTTTATAATAATTGTATTATCTCAGTTATTTAAAATAATTATTCTCAAAAAGTACTTTACATCAAAAAGAAAAAGGAAAATAAAATTAGAAAGTATTCTACAAATGTTCATAAAATGCATTCGAGGAATGAATTTATTAATAAATTTGAAATTTCCAAAGGTGTACAATTAAGAATATGACGTCATATGACATAATATATAATATTATATTCAATTATAGTCCGAGAATATAGTTTGGCTATAGATTAGTATAATGTATGATACACTCAACATTGAATATAGTTTGATTATGCAATTCTATATGAATATTGTGTCAAACATGAAATTTGTGGTTGGTAGTAAAATACGATTCGCTTGTTGAGACCTAATTCCATCTTCATAGAGTTCTCGAGATATTTTCTTACGAAGTTTTGTTATAGCATCTATAACTACTTCCGGTTTAGGTGGACAACCTGACAAATATACATCTACAGAAATTAGCTTATAGATTCCCCGAACAGTACTATAAGAATCGGTACTGAACATCTCGCTTGTAATTGTACTTATAAAATATACATTGACTATACACGTCTATACAACAATTGACCTTCTTTTTTTTTAAGGAAAAACTAAGATCATGTCCCTTTAAAATAAACTATTTATATTTATCCCCTTATATAATACTAGTACAGTATTAATATATTAATAAAATATTAAAGAATATTAAGTTCTGTCTTATATAATATTAATACGATATCGATACATCGATAAAATATTTCAAAAGAATATATTTTATTTAGAGTTTAACAGTACCTTTAATAATTTTCTCAAACACAAAAAAATAATCCCAAAGCATTCGGAAAAAAAGAAGTAATCCATGCACTCTAATTTTAAGATTAAGCTAAATATATAGTTGGAAACAAAGCCGCCATTGAAGTAAAGCTCAAAAATGCAAGTAGCAAAATGCCGTCTCTTCAATTTCCATCTCTTCTCCAATTCCCTTCAATCCATCAAACCCAAAATCCCCTTTTCTCAAATAATCCCAAAACCCCATTTTAGTATTTATGCATCTTCTTCAAGAACCTTCAAATCTTCCTCAGCTGCTTCCGGAGCTTCAATTTTGGCCAATAAAGTACTTTTCATGGCTCCTGGAGTTGAACCAGAAGATATTACTGAAGATATGATTCTACCCGGATCCAATATTGTTGTCGGACCCTATGCGGGTGATGCAAAGGTTAAAGAGGTTGAGTTTGTGAAGAGTAGTAATAAGCCTAAGGATTGTCCTAAAGATGAAAGACCTGAATTTGCTATGTTGGGTCGGTCTAATGTTGGTAAATCATCGCTTATTAATGCTTTGGTTAAGAAGAAAGAAGTTGCTCTTACTTCTAAGAAACCAGGTTTGAATAATTTGTAAAGTCTACTCTTTCTTTAATGTTTTTGTGTATTTTTTTAATTATTGAGCTTGGATATAGTAGTTAAATAATTATACGCAAATGCCTTAGTGAGGAGCTGTGAGAGAAGTTTGGATATAGTGGCAGGTGATAGGTATTTCGTGGAATTAGTTGAGTGTGCAAAAACTAGTATGAGGAGAGGTAGAGGTAGGCTGAAGAAGTATTGAAAGAGAGCTCGTGATGTAACTTTAGCTTTACAAGGCTGTGATGTTAGATAGGAGGTTAAGGAGGTCCTAAAATTGGAGAGATGTGATTAAACAGGATATGATGTAACATCAGTTTATCAAGGACGTGACCTTAGTTAGGAGGATATGGAGGTCATGGATTACAATAGAGGTTTTTTAGGTAGTTGAGTTTTGATTCGCTTTTTGGTGGGCTTAAGCTTGGTGGGAGTCTTGGGAGCATTGTGTCTGTCGTAATATTAGTCTTAATGTGTAGTTTCTTGCTTTTGATATCTGTCACCAACAGTTGTATATAGTGTTTTTGTTATCAAATTATTTCTCTATTGTTCCTGTTCTTTTTGAATGTTCAGTAATACTTTCCTTATCAATTGACATGTTTTCAATTCGGTTGTATCTCCTTTTTCATAAATACTTTGATTTGCTGCATTGAGCGGAGGATTTTTCGAAAACATCCTCTCTATCTTCACGAGGTAGCGTTAAGGTTTGTGTACATTTCACCCTCCTTTTTATCTTATTGTTGTTGGTTTAATTATTGAGCTTGTTATAGTTAACGGATGCAGGATTTTCACTATAGAGACTCAAAATATAAAAAGTAAATGTATATACATCTTAATTTTTCGATGAAGGGGGTTTGGACGAGCCCTTGTGGCCCTCAGTTCCCTAAGGAGAAGCTAGGATCTTTAGACAACTTATTGGATTCTGGATAAATTATTTATATATATCAAGTGGATCTTTAAACACAAATACATGGTTTGGGCCAAAGCTACTGAGTTCTGCAACTTGTAGCTCCGCCTTGCTAGCTCCCCTGATTATAGTCTACAATTATGGGTGTTTGATAAACATATCCATCAAAGTGGGAATGGATAGCTCTCAGTGTTGTAGCTGGATTTTGGTACTTACTTGGTACTTCTATGGATTAGAGGTGGATTCTGATGGTAGTATGTTTAACTGTACAGGAAAGACTCAGCTGATTAATCATTTTTTGGTGAACAAGAGTTGGTACATTGTGGATTTGCCTGGTTATGGGTAAGCCTTTCTTGATTTTGCTGTTATTACAATACCCTTTGATAGGAAACTATTTTACCATTACAATGAGAAGTGTTCCGTAAAGCTATTCCAGAAAGTGTTAGTACTTAGCTGGTAGGGAACTATCAGGTTGAGGTAGTGCCAAGATTTCAACCTTATGGGTTTGGAATTTAGAACAATGATTTCAATGCTAATAATCGGGTTCTAAAATTAATATGTGTACATATTTAGTGAAATTGTTTTAACACATACACTTCTTAAGCAAAGCTGATGTTTCGGTTGAACCATGTATGATTGACTACCTCCGCCCCTGCTAGTAGGCTATAGCAGTAATCTCAACTACACGCTTACCGTACTTTATGTTTCTATTCAAATGAAGTAGCACGACTTCACTTGGTGTGATAAATTGCTACTGGTTTGTGTCATTATGCAGCACTTCAAAACCAAACTAGTTGGAGTACACTACATGATTACTATGTTAACTTGAAGGAATTGTGCTCTTTCAGTTCTGCTGCTTTCAATTTGTCATTCCTAGCAAATAAACTGTTTGTTAATGAACTTTTAGTTTGTATGGGGAGCAAGGTGATGATATTACAGGCGGCAGATAGAAGAAAAAAAAGAGGGAAAAGAAACTACTACTTTCCCTACAAAAGAACTACCTTGATGGATTTTTAAAAGAGAGTATTCTCTACCAGGAATTTCTTTGTTTCAAGTCTTCGAAACAGCCTATTACATATATGCAGCCCCCAAACCTTTTCTTTTTTAAAAATTGAGAATCTTCATAAAAGCTTCAAATGAGAAAGCACCTCATCTTGATCCTGCCATCTAATTTTGTCTTCGTCACCATCTTTGAGTTGCAACCATATAGACTGTTAAAATTTCAGAAAACTTGCAGTGGTCAAAAACTGTTAAAATTTCAGGAAACTTAACAGTGGTCGAACATTGAATGTCATATCTTTACTTTCAGATATACCTGTTGTGACACTCATAAAGTACATTGCAGCCTTATCCAAGATGAACAATAGATTTGCAATACAAACAAGCCCCATGTTCTTCTCTTATGTATTCCTTACATGCTACTATTATTTGAATCCTATCGCTTTTACTGCTGTTCCAAATAAAAGCATCACAGTTCCAACCTCACTTGGAAGTAGTATCCTTCATTTTTTCCCAATAAAACATAAAGGTGCAAATGCTCAATTACGTCTTTTAAATTTTTCAATTCAAGAAGCTGTAATCTCTTATCTGTGACCATGGTATGTTATTCCACTAAACCGTTGAGTAAACCTTGGTGCCATAGTTGCTGAAGAAAAAACCAGGTCATAGAAATAACTTTCCATAGTTACCCTTTGGGAGAGACATGGCTTCTTCACTTCCAATAGCTCTACACATTTTCAAGAGCAGAAATCACACATAAACTGCTATCAGAGGCAACTCTAAATATGTAAAATGAAGGAGGAAACCACATTCAAACATAACCTCTATAACCTTTAGACAGCAGAAATAGATAGTTGCTGACAATGCCACAAGGGAGAATTAGCATATTTGACAAGATCCTAAAACTATTCTCAGAGGTAACTCTAAATATGTAAAAGGGAGGAGAAAACCACTGTCAAAGTACAGCCTCTTGAGAGCAGCAAAGATGGTTTTTGACAGTGCCTCAGGAAGAAAATTAGCATATTTGATAAGATCTGAAGAGCAAAACTCAGTTTACAGTTAGTATACTGTGGGCTCGACTAATCAGTTCAGCTGGCATCAATACGATTCAGTGGAACTGTTGTAAATGCTAAGCCAAAAAATCAGACATGTCCATTCTTGTGCGCATCTTGATATAGCAGTCTAGAGTATTCTGTTGGAACATTTATTTGAAGATGTTTTGGAGTAAAATAAAATGTTGTGAAGTTACAAGTCTACCAGCCAAATGGTGACTCAGGTTATATTTGCTTTATATGCTTCATCTTTTGTTCTTTTTATAGATCTAGCTGTGCCTAATTTATGAGTTTTTTTGTTTTTGGCTGGGTGGGGAAGGAGAAGATGTTGGAGGAATAGAGTAACAGTGGAGGAATAAGAGTTATTTCCCTTGGTAAGGAATAAATGACACAGAAGTGGAAGTAATCATTTCTCTTATTTAGTAAATTAATATGTTTGAAGGAGATGTGCAGACGAGATCTCTTTATCTGCCTTTTCAATTTTGACTCCTATAAAATAGCCAGAAGTGTATCATTCATGAAAGTAATTGAATCTGATCCCTTCTTTCTCCTTTATCTTCCCCTTCCCTGATTTAAGCATAGTAGAAGCTCTCCTTATGTAGTGAGATTGAACTCTTCTCCTATTTGCTCTGTCTGCTAGTTTTTTTAGTTATGCCTTTCCATCACTTATTGATAGCTCTTTGTACGTTTTGCATTTATATGGAAATCAACTATTTTGACTACTTCTATGTTATTTCTCGTTACTTGTTTCAGTTTTGCTAATGCGTCTGAGGCTGCTAGAATGGATTGGTCCTCCTTCACCAAAGGTTACTTTTTGAATCGAGATACCTTGGTGTCGGTTCTGCTTTTAATTGATGCTAGTGTACCCCCTCAGAAGATTGACCTTGATTGTGCTAATTGGCTTGGACGCAACAATGTATGCTTCTGATTTGCTGATCTTCATGGTCTTTGTTAGTATTTCCATTCTTTTCATGTGGTTAGTTGAAGTCATTTATTCCGTTTTGCTCCTTATAAAGTATTTCATTCTGTACCATTGTTAACTTCCAGAAATATTCATACCATTGTTGACACTTGACTTTCATACAGTGTATTTCTCTTTTTCCTCTGATAAGTGACTTTCATGCAACACATTCACAGATACCAATTACGTTTGTTTTCACAAAGTGCGATAAAATGAAGGGAGGGAAGGCAAAGAGGCCCGATCAGAATATCAGAGATTTCCAAGAACTAATCAGGCAGAATTACAAGCATCAACCTCCATGGATAATGACTAGTAGTGTCTCTGGTTTGGGCAGGGACGAGCTACTTCTACATATGTCACAGCTGCGGAACTATTGGAACAATGAGTAGCTCAACTAAAGCATCAGTGTTACTATATGAGGTAAGTCCCTAATCTAGGATCTTGAAATCTACCGTGATATTGATCTTTTTGGCCCCTTAGAGGCGATGAACATAGCCAAATGAAACTTGTAACGCTGCTACATGATGGAACACAATTTCTCCCCGAGCGCGATGATAAAATGTATAACCAGCCTGCTTGTAATTTTCATATGCTACCTTCTCAAAAGAAAGCTCTACGGAAGATGCTTGAAACCTATTAGATGTTCTGCAAATATTTAGTGTAACTATTACAATATTGGATTTGCCTGTTAATATTTTGTGTACTTGGAAAGATATAAAGAACATACTTTAAAACATACCTTGAAATTACATTTAACAGCTGAAGACAATCTTGAAAGTTAAATTTTCGAACTATTGCACAGTTATTGTTCATTTCTAGTCATCTTTTCTTAGTAGTTAATCTTCTTTCAAGTATAAAGACGAAAAAGGTGAACTTGAGTCTTGAGGTTTTCTTGTATCTCGGAAGTTGTGTGGTGTAGGCAGTCTACCTTTACGCAAGTGTTCCTTAGCCGGTTGCTATTAAGTGTTATTTTTGTTTCATAAGTTGAGATGTTAATTTGATTTGTGTATTATATTAGTAGTGCATCTGGGGTATGTATACAATATAGTGTTTGGCCAGCTTGTGCGCATCTTAATTAATTCTATGGGATATCTGCTATCTCCCATTAGCATAGGTACCGAGTAACTCTATCTACCAAGATTTGTCAATGTTGTACTTTGAACTTGAGACCTCATGATTTTTTCAATCAAAATTGTCAAAGGCGAAAAAGCTCTAGAGTTTTAGAGCTTCAAAGCTTAAACGCATGCCTTAAATAAATCGTTAGGAATCGTTTGGTGTGAGATATAAAATATAATAATTCCAGGATAAAATGTAGTTTTTTTTAATTCCATATTTGTTTGGAGGTATTAGGTAGTTCTTGGATTATTCTTCTCATCATTTTTGTCTTAGTGATAGGATAAGTTATCCTATATACATGACGGAATAATTTATCCCAGAATAACTTATCCTAAAATTAGGTATCTCGAGAATAACATGTTCCTAACCAAACGACCCTTTAATATTTATTTATTTTATGATAAGGAGAATCCGCAGTCGCTACTCTTTGGGGCGCACAGGGTAACTCGCGCTCCAATACAATAGCTCGCCAACCACATAGGAGAGGTAACCCACCCATACTAGACAAGTTCGGTACGACGAGCTCGATCCAGGAGGCAAAACTCATTTCATCGATCATTAGACCATGTTTGGAAGAGTTGTTGCCTCTTTTGTCTGGTCAAAACATAAAAATGGGCCTACTTCAGGTGCAATGATCTGAATTTAGTTTTGTATTCTGTTGTCCCAGATTGACCTGAATATTGATGTTCTTGCCAGACTGGCCTATTTTGCCAAGTCCATTTAGGGTGGGTGTTTTCTAAAATTTGTCTTCCTTTTTGTGGGACTCTTGACTCTTCTTTTGTCTTGAAATGATTTGTTTCCATTATGAATAACATCAAACTGTTGTAATACTTGCATCTGCGGAATCAAGATTTAAACTTTATCGACTCCAAATTTTAGGATAACGATATCAAATTTAAAAGTTCATATTCGTATTTGGATACCGACCTTCTAACTTCGCCCCTGAATGCTTGTCTTGATGCACCAGATAAATCTGTCGAAAGGAAAAAAGAAGTGTTGCAAGTGAAGTTGAGTGTTTGTATTACTACCTCCTTTATCACTGAGCGATCGTTTAAGGGCATTGGCGAATGATCCGGGCCTTTGCTTGATGTACTATTAAATGTAAATTGGGGTTATTATGCTTAAAATTACGATAAAGCTATCTATGAATATCTTCATGATATCTCGAATATCCCACAAATACTTGGATATGCATAAAGAGATCAAAATATATCTAATACTGAAATATTAATAGAGTAAATTTTGAATTTAGTTACTAAGTTTGTGTATTCTCTTCAAGCCTAGTAAAAGCTGTCCAGGCGTTGCCCAAGCCTACTAGATATGTTTGATTATTTTTGCACTCTTATTCGTATAACTATATTTGAATTTAAGATATGATGTTTCATTCGTTTTAATTTGTTTGTCATTTTTTTAAAAAAAACTATCTCAAAAGAATGTCTCTTTCTCTTTTTTCTTTTTGTAACTTTTAAAATTTAACTTTCACGTGACATGTTACCACAAGATCAAAAAATATTATCGATAAATTTGAGTCAAATAATTTGACATATCTTTAATTTAAGATCATAAAACTTATAAATTTTCTTAATTTTTTCGCTAAATTAAATAGGAGTAGTTAATTAAAATGGATTAGAAACAATATTTAGTTTGGTTAACCAGCCACGGGTCCACATATGTTTTTTTTTTATTCTTAACTTATGTAACACTGAGAGTTTTTCTTATATATTTTTTTAATTTATTGCGACTTATTATAATGTTGTTGTAATTTTTGGAGAAATATAATCAAGCAGTCGAAGCAGACGTGTCAATAAGTCGCTGCCATAAAAAGATTTAATAAAAAAATCCACAAAATATTTGTATGAACCCTATATGATAAAGGAGTAGAAGTAAACAACTCAAGCAGACATGTTGGTGGAGAGCTACCTGCTTTCACATTTTTATCGACAAAATTCAAGACCTAAACTTTTAAATATATATATATATATATATATATATATATATATATATATATATATATATATATATATATATATATATATTACTTCTCTTTTGACATAAATATAATCCTCGGAAGATATTAAAATAATTATTTGATTTATATGTTCAGTTTAAAAACAAATTTGTTTTATCCTAATTTCACTATTTACATGACTTAAAATAATTGATCGGGGCGATATAGTAAAATCATCGGAACACTTATATATATATATATATATATATATATATATATATATATATATATATATATATTACTTCTCTTTTGACACAAATATAATCATCGGAAGATATTAAAATAATTATTTAATTTTATTTTGTTCAGTTTAAAAACAAATTTGTTTTATTCTAATTTCACTATTTACATGACTTAAAATAATTGATCAGGACGATATAGTAAAATCACAGCTGAAACAGTTGAAAAAAATGTCTTACTAGGGGTAATATTGTAAAATTATAGTTGAAGCAGTTAAAGAAATATAATCAAGCAGCTGAAGCAGACGTGTCAATAAGCAACTATCATAAAAAGATTTATTAAAAAGTTCACGAAATATTTTTCTAGGCCCAATATGTTAAAGGAGCAGACGCAGAAAGATCAAACAGGCAGATCGGCGGAGAGCTGCTGGCTTTGGCGAATTTTGATTGCTTTGATAGTAAAGGATTGATCGGGGCGATATAGTAAAATCATAGTTAAAAAAATATCTTATTAGGGTAATACGTAAAATTATAGTCGAAGCAGCTAAAGAAATATAATCAAGCAGTTGAAACAGACACGTCAATAAACAGCTAAAATTTAGTTAAAAAGTCCATGAAATATTTTTATAGGCTCTATATGGTAACGTGAAGAAATTTGTTTTATCCTAATTTTACTACTTGCATGACTTAAATAAATTGATCGGGGCGATATAGTAAAATTACAGTTTAAACAGTTGAAAAATGTTTTATTAGGGGTAATATTGTAAATATAGTCGAAGCAGTTAAAGAAATATAATCAAGCAGTAGACGCGTCAATATGCAGCTATCGTAAAAAGATTTAATTAAAAAGTCCATGAAATATTTTTATAGGTCCTATGTGATAAAAGAGCAGAAACAGACAACTCAAACAGACAGATCGGTGGAGAGCTGTTTGCTTTGGCGAATTCTAATTGGTTTGATAGTAAGCGATTAATCGGGGTGATATAGTAAAATCACAGTTTAAAAAAAAGGTCTTATTGGGGTAATATTGTAAAATTATAGTCAAGCAGCTAAAGAAATATAGTCAAGGAGCTGAAACAGACACGTCAATAAGCAGCTATCATAAAAAGATTAAATTATAAAGTGCATAAAATATTTTCATGAACCCTATGTGATAAAGGGGTAGAAGCAGACAACTTAAGTAGACATGTTGACGGAGAACTGCCTACTTATTCACTCTTCTTATATAGTATAATAATACTTCTATCGTAGTCTATTTGCGTCACATTCACACAATTTTTTAATTCTACTAAGACAAAATACTTTATAAATCGAACTGTCTTTTTTCATCTTTTATTTCTATATTGAAGAAACCATTTACTTAAAATGAAGTTACTTAAATGTCACACACTTCATTAATATACAAAAGCTCTATTATTGAGATTTTTGCAACCACTTTATAAATATAAATTTTATTTTATTTTAAGTCCTAAAAGGTAGGTTGTGGATTAGATAAGGGTGGAGGAGTGGAAAAGGAATCATAGGACCCTCAAAATGGCTAATTATAATATTACATTATACTAATTAATTTCCAACCTTAAGACATGCTCAAACCATATAGTATACTGTTGCAGTCAAATGATCTTTTTTTTTCCCTCATCCGATATTCCGTACTTGTATTGAGCTTCAAAATTTTAAAATATTTTTTTATCGGGGTAAGATATTTCTTAGCAAGCGTAATTCTATAATCAGGGTCTAACTCCAAGACCTTCAATGAAGAATAAAAGATTACTTACAACTCAATCATAATCTTAATAGATCGATCGATGAGTCAAATGATATATCTTGTTAAATAAAATAATAGGAAATCGCCACGTAGGATTTATTCAAAAGTCATTTTTGGACTCTATTACATGATGTGCACGCCCACAAGACTTTCAACTTTCAAATGACAACTGGATATTTGAAGACTATATATTATAATGGAAGTCTTGTGCATGTCTTTTTTTTATATAATTATTTAATATTTGAAATTTTATTAGTTCAATTTATTTAAATTTGTGTCTGCGTAGGATATATTGAAAGGGAAAGCGCTTTTTATTGAGATTTTCTTCACTTTTAAAGTTTGAATTCGAGATTTTTGATTAAGGATTTATACGACTCTTGATAGTGAAAATGTTGAGTCCCACATTGGTTGGAATTCTGATGATTTGTCCCCTTAAGAAATATTTGATTTTGTTGATATTCTAGTAGTGACATCAAAATTACTCTTGACACAAAGTAAAATACCTAACTTTTCAACTATTTGACAATTACTTTTTCATATTTTCCTCATTGAAAAAATCATAAACAAAAATAACATACTCAATATAATTTCACGAATAAAGTTTGAGGAGGGTCTGATGTATGCGAACCTTATAACATTGAATCAAGAACGGGATCAGAAGGATCAAAAATCGCGAATTCATATTGAGCCATCGAACCGGTATTAGAGTCTATAATATGTTAGAACTCAAGAGCAAACACCTCACTAACTCTATAACACAAGGACAAATTTTGTGCTCTTTTAAAGAATAAGTCATATAATAAATATTCCTTGTTTTGCTTCTTGATTCAAAGTTGAAAACATGTGGATTTTAATAAAAATGCATTTCTTCATTAAAAGTTGAATATTGATGATTAATTAAACAAATGGTTTTGTGTGCTGGCAATTATTATTTTTCTTTTGGGCCAAGGATTTGTCTCTTGAGTTTCTGGAAAGAATATGTATGATACAAGAGGAAATGGATTTTAGTACAATATTGGAATTGTAATCCTATTTAGACACTAGCTATTTTGCTCGGACTCTTCAAAAGTTTCAGCGAGTGCGTGCCAGATCTTCCAAAAATACTGTATTTTCGAAAAATCCGACACAGATGCGACATTGAAAGTGAAGAGTCTGTGCAGCTTAGGGCACTAGGAGTTAACGACTAATCATTTCATAATGTAGTTTTATAACTTATTATAACATCGATAATCAAAGTTGAGCATACACATGAAGATTTCATATATATATATATATATATATATATATATATATATATATATTCAGAGAAGAAAGAAAGGACAATAAATGATAATGAGAAATAACGCCGTGTCTGGACAAATAAAATGAATGAGCGAAAGGTGTCATGCCATGAGGTGGAGGAATAGACAAAGGGGATAACTTAACCTTCTCATTCAATAGACAGTAAAGTGTCAATGTTTTTGAGAAGTGACAAAGAGGTAATATAATATCAAATATCTGACATTTTACAGTAGGAAATAAAAGTAAAAAGTGAAAAAAAAAAATGAAACAAACAGCTTCAAGTGTTTGAATTGTGATATCTTTAAGTTCCAATATATTCAAACTCTTGATACAAGAGCTAGAATTTTTTTTATGTATATATTGCAGATGTTGAATCCTGTCGATGAAAATTCTGTCTCTGCTAGTGGTTGAGGCAATGACAAAGGAGGCTATAGAACCGCGCTTGGTGAAGTGAGCGTCCCAGGGCTTAGAAGAAGAATAGAAGAACACCATGCAAAAGAAGAAGGCGATAGAGGAAAATTAGCCAACGGACTACACGATCCAAAATAATTTTCTGATGAAATTCGAGGCATTACATGTGATCTTTCTAGTACTTCATCATTTTTCGAGTCATTGCATGCCTCTCCAATAGATTCAACTACTTGCTTAGTGTTGGAAGAAGGACAAAGAAACTCGCCCCATTGTAAAGCAATACTATTATTGTTGTTGTCGTTATTGCTTTGTAATGAAATCGGTGAGAGATCAAGTGGTGGAGGAGCAATATCTTGTAAACGCCTCGAATTGAAAGAACCAGAGCCAAACCCAAAGCCAAAGCCAGAACCAGAACCAGAATCAGAACCAGAAGCAGAACCAGAACCAGAACCAAAACCAGTATCAGAACTAGATATAGAATTATTAGAGACGGATTGAAACTCGGGTGATGAAGTGAGCATTTGGACAACTTCCTTGAAATTAATAGGTTCAACTCTATAGATTTTAGGAGGTGTTGGTGGCAATGGTGCAATTGGTATTTTAGTCATTGGTTTTGTTGGAAGCTTTCTAACTCCATGGAGTGAGGAATGATATGAAGGTAATTTTTCATTTTTCTTGATCACTTCTTGTTTTGGATATATAGAAGAAGAATTAGAAGAGGAAGAAGAAGAAGAAATAGTATATGAAAAAATATCCATATTAATTATTTCTATTTTCCACACTTTTTTTGTCTTAGCAAGAAAACCTTAATAAGCTAAGAATACATTTTGTTGCTTTTGCATTTGCTTTTATATATAGGAAGAAAGAAGATTAATTATTAAAAGGAAACATGAAAAAGATAGAAGTAATTAAAATAATTAAAGTAATTTGTCTTTAAGCGTCGGCTTAGTTGAATATAATTTATAATGATAACATATATTTGACCTTTATTTATAATTGCCTCCATTATTGGTTTTTTCTTACATATATAGTTCCCTTTTGAATCAAATAAAACGCCAGTCTGGTGTACGAAGTATTCCACGTTCACGTAGGGTTCGAGAAAGGTTCATATCGTAAGGGGTCTGATGAAGACGTTGCTTCTCTGATTTAAATCCGTGACTTATAGACTATACAGAGTTAACTTTATCGTAGCTGCATTGAACAATTATACGAATAGTTATGTTTCGTTCAGACGGTATTTGAAATCTATTGACAGACTAATTTAGATTGGCGTAAAACTCATTTGGAGAGAAATTATTTTCTATTTTTAAGAGTTGAATCTGATATCTCCGATTAAGGATAGGTTGATATTTTGTTCCATATATCTGTGATCTATATTAGAGTATGTTAAGGTTACATAATTAAATGTGATATTACAACTTGCCATATCAGTCTAGTATGCCATTTATATTTGACTTGTATTATAAAATTGCCTCCATTATTGTTTCTTTCATACATTTATGGTCCCTTTGAATAGCTTATATTCTATTTATTTATTTTTCCCTTTTCCATATTTTATGGTATTTAAAATTCATTGATTGACTAATTTATAATCATGTTTGACAGGATTTATATAAATGTAAAATGTTCACTTCTAATAATTTTTCTAGTTTTTGGGACTCGAATTAAAGATCTTTAATTACAGAATAAAATGATTCCATTCATCGTTGGTGTAGAAGTTGATTTTATAAATATCAGTGTGTATTTGAATAGAAGTGTTGAAATCAATAATAATCAAAAGTGTTTATAAGTTGCAATAATAACATAAAACTTGAATCAGTGATTGAGTCAGAAGTTTCAGTAAGTGATTTAAAATATGAGGAAATGAACATACGAACCAGCTTAAAGGAGTTTAACATCTACTATTTATACATAAATAAAAATTTTAATCATATATAAATATATAATTTTTTGTCAAAGACGATTCAAATGGCCTCAAGTTGGCACCGACCCTATCCGTGGTGACCAACTTATGATTTTTACCTTATAAATACTCCACTTTTTAGCATTATTTTTGTCTATCAAACACCTAAATTAACTTTTTAAAAAGTACTTATAACCTAATTTGATTAACTTATATATTTAGCCAAACACTTTTTTTATTTGCAATTTGATTACTAACATCTAATTGTTTTTATATTTAATTAACTTTGGGAGGTGTTTAGTGTTGGCGTAAGTTGACTTAGCCGCCAGACCCCTCTCTAATAAATAGGGTTGCAAATTTAAATATATTAATTAATGATAAGATGGTACGCATTTTTCGAAAATAATGATAAAATTATCTTTGTGTAATTTCTCAAGTGAAATTTCAGAAAAACAAGCATATGCAAATTTTAATTTTATTTTTATAAGATATATATAAAGATTGTTTCCGATAAATCATCGACTAAAAAAATTGAATAAATTATTATATTTGCACATCAATATTCTACCATCAACACATGCATTAAATTTGGTGACATATATCCAAGATATTATTTGTTATAAGTTTTTAGTTGTAAAAGTATTTAATATTCTTCATACACCTTTTCTTTTTTGTCGTCATAGTTTCTCTTTCGAAAATCAAACGATATGAATTTTAATTAATATTTTGAGATGCATATTTTTATCAAATTAATATGACAAAAATTATAATTTATAATTTTCTTTTTATAGTTTTTGAGTTTCTATTTTTTTCAGTTTGAAAATGTTGAATTATAAAATATAATTTAGCTTTAAAAAGTATAACGCGACAATTAAAAAAGAACGGACGAATAATATATTTTTAATCTTGAAAAAAGTAGTTATCAATGGGACCAAATCCTCCAATAATTAATTTGGATTATATATATATAGGATAAGTTATTCAAAAAGAGAACAATTAATGACTTTTTTGTAAGCTAGGATCCTAATAAAACTTTCAAAGATCTTGTTAAATATTATTTTTATGTGAAAATATGTCAGCACACACGTAATATATTTATAAATTTAATTCTAATTATATTTATAAATATTCACATTGGATGCCTATATAACTTGATGAACATCTTTAATTTGTCTCAAATTTAATATAATTATATCACTATTTATTTTTTTAAAAAAACTGTTAATTATCGTTAAATTACTCGTAGCTAATTAAAATCCAATCTAAGAGTGGAGCACTTCAATTAAGATATGTAAAAAAAATTCTAAAAAACTATCATTGATCAATCTTATTCAGACAAATCAATTTTATAATAATTCATCGCTAAATAGAATTGACGATTAATTTTTCTATTTAACTACGAAAGCTAATTACAGGTTTTTAAGTAGTATATTATTCAACAAACAGAGAATCACATCCTCAATATTTATGACATAATTATAACGTAGGGATGATACCAATATAGGAATTTAATTTATTTACTTTATATTTTTGTAATATAAAATCCTAAAAAAAAAAATTATTTGAAAAATCTTGTTATACATTGTTTTTATGTGAAAATATGTCAGCACCCACGTAATTATATTGACAAGTAATTTTATATGCTCTTTTATGTACATTCTTTTAATTTTTTTAAAATTTAATCTTTATTTTGGTCTTTTTTTTTCCTTATATATAGTGATTACTGCTAATGGAATGAGGTATATAATTGCTATTTTTCGAATGCATGCCAGATAAATTTCACTTCAGTATAATAATTCATAAACACAGATGAGAGCTGACAAATTACTCTAGACAATCCTTATATTTTAAGATAAGCTCAATTAAAAAATATAGAAAAAGTTTCGAATCTTAAACCTCTATACGTTTTATAATATGGGAGATCGATCGATTCGGAAATCCTTAGGGATTTGTCTCAATTTTAATCATCAAGAAATTGAATAGGTCCTCACATACTCAATACTATGACCTATTTAAACATTAGGAAATTTTTTTCTTATTGTCCTAATTTAATGGATAAAGTTATTTGATTCTTTTTATTGAAAAGAATTAATAAATATTTTATAAAATTAATCGAGATTCACACAAACTGATATAAACACCATCACAATTATTTAAAAGAAAAAGAGAGATTGATGGTTGCCCTAGCAATGAGATAATGACAACATTTAGCTTGGTGCATGTCTCAAATATGTTTACTCAAAAAGTAAAAAAGAACTTCCATTATTACATTTAAGGGGTGTTTGGATTGAATTAAATTTTAAGTAGCTTTAAGTTACTTTTAGTTGGATATTACATGGCTTTTTGCACCATCCAAACAAGACTTTCAACTTTCCAAAAGGAAAATTGGATATTAAAAAGTAGATTACCCCACATGAGGTGACATTATAAAAATGTTTTAAAAATAAGACATGCAAATATATTTGTCATTTATAATTTACTATGTTTTTGAAATTAAATCGTTTGATTTTTTTTTGAAAATTTTGTAATTGTTGGGACGTATCGTTAAAACATATAATTGATCATCTCATTTAGAAGTTTACGTTGTTTCAGAGATATCATAATTTTATTTACTTATTCATTGATTGTGTTTTAAACGTAGAACCAATAAAAATGAAAATTTAATTCCGCTAGAGAAATTTGATTATGAACAAGTATGTAGTGGGTCGGGCCGATCTCAAACGGGCACATTTGATCCCAATTTTGGGTCGTGCTGGTTTGAATGGGCCGGTTTTTATTGATAAAGCCCGTTTGCATCGCTAAGGTATATTAGAAAATACAATAATGAATAAGTCATGTTAAAAGTAAAGTATAAGAGAACAGTACAACTAAAAATAATCGATCCAGTAAGGGCGAAGCAAAGGAAACAATAGGTAATAATAAAATTGATGAATAAAATAATAAGAGAATAGTAATAATAACAATACTGATTAGGGAGACTATGTAACGTTGGACTATCTACTAATCTTCGACATCCATACCCTCTCAGCCTATCTAAAGGTCATGTTCTCGGTAAGTTGTAGATGTATCATGTTCTGCTATTTTATCAGCCGACTCCAGTACCTGTTTGGCCTACCTATACATCTCTCATACTCGTCATAGCTAACCTTATTGGGACATCTACGCATCTCCTCCTCTTCTCATCCGAACCATTTCATAAACCTCGTGTCTCTCATCTTGTCCACCATAAAGACCACTCTACCTTATCCTATATATCATGGCTTTCCTAGTATCCTACCCACTTATCTCAACATTTTCAGTTCTAAAACTCTCTCATGTTCTAAACGTGTGAATTCTTGACTCATCGCAAGACTTACAGGAGGCCACAAATATACATGCAAACCATAAAAATGGAATAAAATCTTAGAAATACAATATACGCATATGATCATCTTTTGGAATTGGAAGTAAATGGTATGTGAATTTTGATAACTCAAAATTTTATTTCTAATTCAAATTCTTGATCCACATACAAATAAAGCAAATATATATAAAGTAGTAGTCATTTTATAAACCATATGAGGATTATAATTATAAGTTGCAAACACTCATATGATGTGAACCGCGGTTGGTGAAGCAAGCGTAGTACTAGGGCTAAGGAGAATAGAAGAACACCATACAAAAGAAGACGGCGAGAGAGGAAAATTAGCCAATGGACTACATGATCCAAAATAACTTTCTGATGGAATTCGAGGCATTACATGTGATCTTTCTTGTGCTTCATTCGTCGTTGAGCCATCAATACACTCGATCAATTCAACTACTTGTTTGTTAGAGGAAGAAGAAGGACGAAGGAGCTCGTCCCATTGTTCATCAATGTTGTTATTGTTATTGTTGTTGTTGTTGCTGCTTCTTTGTAACGAAATAGGTGAGAGATCAAGTGGAGGAGGAGCCACATCTTGTAAACGCCTAGAATTGAAAGAACCAGAGCCAGAACCAGAACTAGGTATAGAATTATCAGAGACGGATTGAAACTCAGGTGATAAAGTGAGCATTTGGACAACTTCCTTGAAATTAATAGGTTCAACTCTATAGATTTTAGGAGGTGTTGGTGGCAATGGAGCAATTGGTATTTTAGTCATTGGTTTTGTTGGAAGCCTTCTAACTCCATGGAGTGAGGAATGATATGAGGCTAATTTTTTATTTTTCTTGACTTCTTGTGGATATGTGGAAGAAGAATTATTATTAGAAGAAGAAGATGAAGAAGAAAAAGCAACATATGAATAAGAATCCATTTTATTTTTTGTATGTTTATAATTTATTAATTTGATGCTTTTGCTCTTGGCTTTTGTGTGTGTATATATAAAGTGGGGAAAAAGATGACAAGATTGAGCAACTTGTCTTAAAATAAGAATATCTCAAATTGCGAGCGTGTCGACAGTTTCAGAATTTTGAGTTTATAAGTGAAAATTTTTAGAAAAGATATAATTTACTAATTTTTGAATAAATTATTTATACCTATAAGTAAATTTCTTAATATTAATATGAAATTTTTATCAAAATTATTGAATTTTATCGAATTTGTAACTAGAACTCTAGCCGTGTCTCTCGTACAATTTTATTGGAGGGAATGAAATTTGTCTAATGTGTCGGCTTTGGCTGAATATGATGTAACATTACAACTTGCCATACTACTATTCTTATTTGACCTCTATTATTAAAATGCCTCCATTTTTGTCATTAATTTAGGATATAGTTTTTTATGTATATTTTCCATTAATAGCTGGAGTAAGAAGGGGACTGACATGATAAGTTATTTATATAGTATATAGTATAAGAAAATAATTAAGGTATTAAAAATTACAGCTTATTTGAGACAATCCAACCTAGCCTAGCACTTAGAAATTCCATAAATTCTTATAATATTCATGAATAGATCAAAATATGTCAAATATTTTTGATAAATAAATATTTCAAGAAGATTTATACGAATTCTTTCATAGAGATCAGGTTCATATAATCTTAGATCAAGAAATACGCTACTAATGACCTTCAAATTACAGGAAAATCTTTTAAGATCAAAAAGAATCGAAGGAGAAACATATTTATAAACATTTTTTTATAAATAAAATTATATTTCTTAAAAAAAAAACTAGCCTGGCATGAGAGTTAGGTATAATATGGACAAAATCGAAATTCAAAATTTCTTTGAAATTTTCATTTTAGTAGTTAATTCATTTTTGTCTTTGAGAAATTCAAATTTTGGGATAAAACTCCTTCTATATAAATTCTAAATTCAAAAAATTTATTATATATATATATATATATAGGAGTTTAATATGCAACAACAATCTAAGGTCGCACATCCAGACAGAAGCTAAGCTCCCACTCACGACCCATGTAATAAGCTACGCCAAGTAAGAAGAGTAGAACAATCAGTTCATAAGGACAACCGTTGTATAACCGTTCATCAACAAATGTCGCTTCGTATATTGGGTAAAAATGTAAACTTATAGCTGCAGAAGTAGGAATAATGGCACCGGAAATAATATCGTTTCGTAAAGTAGAGACCCTGAAACAGGTTCACGAATACCATCAATGTCTACTGGAGGAGCAACAATGAAGACAATAATAAATACAGAAGATGCCGTCAATAATAAGGTAGGGATCATCAAAACACCAAACCATATATATACACACACCTTGTATTTAGACTAATGTCTTAATCAAGATTTGATAATAAAAAAATCCTACTTTTAGGGTTTTGAATCGAAATCCAGGATAATATTTTAAGTTCAAGCTTTTAGAAGTAAAACTTATCGTATTTTAAAATTTAAAATTTTTTAAAAAATAAAACTCTAATATCTTGAAATATTTTAAACTTATATAAGTAAAAATTATTTATCTTAAATGAATTGGGAAAACAAAATTCTATCAATAGGTCTAGAATATATCAGTTTTTGACGTTAACTGTATATATTTGAATTTTAGGATAAGGTACAATGAATGTTCATATAATTTATTTGAAATGAATTTTATTGGAAAACTGTTTGTACTTATATGTATACTAGAAACAGCCAATATAAAAGATTCAACCTGTTGACTAGTAGTAAAGAAAAAATAATTAATTCCATGATATTTGGAAATAAACAACTTTTATGTTTGATTATGATATTGTCATATTCTTTTGATGTGCATTATTTGAGTTGGGGTTTGATAAAAATATATTCTTTTGATGTTTGGAAAATAAGAATGAGATTGCGTACGTACTTTACCTTTTCCCATCTCTATTTATGTGAGAATTCACTAGATACGTTGTTGTACGATAGATACAAAAGTTTATGATTGAAAATTGTGATGCCCAGGAATAACTTCTACGTTTAAGATGTGAATATTTTGAAACTAATGAGTTCTTTTTCATATCTAGTATCTAGTTCTTATGGGGCTTAGTTTTTTAGACGAGGGTCGTTTTCCGAAAACAACTTCTCTATCTCTATGAGGTAGTGGTAAGGTCTGCATATATTCTACCCTCCTCTTCAGATCCCACTTGTGTGATTCCACTGAGTATGTTATTGTTGTTGTAATGTGTATCGTATGGCTGATGGTAAACTAAGCATGTCTCCGAGTTTAGAGATTGATCTAAAATTTAAACTTAATAAATTTACTCTTTTAGATTTTGAGCACTAATAAATTCTTTATATATACTTTTCAAAATTATTGGTTTATTAATCAAATATTTACCTTCATGCATTAAATTTTCTGATTTTCAGATAGTTGTTATAAGTTTCTAGTTATAAAAATATTTAATGATCTTCAAGTCTATACTTTATGACTTCTTCATTTTGAATATACTAAATGGGACCAATTCTTGCAATTTTCAAACTTGATTAAAATTATTCAAACAAATTAAAGATTAATTAGTTTCCCTTAATTAGTATTGAAAGTAGTTACGAACTCCATCGCAAGTTCATTGTTAAATTGCTCATAAATAATAGAATTTTTATAAAAAATTACCCTCGTAGATAGCAGATAGAAATGGTAGCCTATAGACTCAAGCGACCAGCTCGATGAAAACGAACCCCATATTTTATGTGAGTCAATTGACTTCGATTAGACCAGATTGCTCCAAAAAGATGTTAAATAAAATTAAGAATGAATTTTTCTATTTAAGCCATGAAATTTTTAATTTTAATACTAATTAACTTTTAAAGATATCTTGTTATACGTGAAAATATGTCAAATACCCACGTAAACAAATTTAGAAGTTTATTTCCTATCTTCTTTTTTTTAATCATGTTATGTTGTTCAAAAAGTTAATTTATCTAATTTTTAATATTAAATTAAATTATATTAATTTTATATTTTTAAATAAAAATTTAAATATTTAAAATATATATATATATATATATATATATATATATATAAAGTGCCATAAATTATTTTTCCTCTTATGTCACATAACAGAAAATTACATCTTAAAATATTATGCAAAATTTATATCGTTTGACTTTAACAGGAGAGTATTTACTACTACTACTCTTGCACTTTTTAATTATTTAATCTTTTTGGTCAGTGCTAATTGAGTGACTAATCAAATCTTTAGACTCTAGGCGGCTGGTTTTGTCGTTTTATTAAGTAATTTAATTTAATTAGTAGTATTTTCAAAATTAATTAGCTTAAGTTTATTAAATATCAAATCATGTGCACACGTGAGAACTCATGTTGTTCATAATTTCTTACTCCCCATCACGAATTAACAATCAATTCATTTAAAAAATAATTTTAGATTAAAGATGATAATTAATTTTGTTATATTTTTAATATTAAAAATACCTCTTTTTTAATTGTATGAGTCAAAAAGTAAAAATGCAAAATTTTCACTTTGAATATAAGCATGCTTCAATGAGATTACTCAATAAAGAAAAATTACGCGGATAAACAAAAACATACTAATTAATTAGCTAACATAATTATAGTTTGAATTAAGGCTCGCGGCAAATATTAGGTTGTAATTACAGTTTGAGTTTTCTATAATTCGCGCGATTTACACAAACATTGTGCACAAATCAAATTGTATACCAAAATATATCAAAACACTATGAATCGTATAGCGAATTATACAAACGGTATGCACGAATTGTATAGCGAAATACATAAAAGCTATACTGAAATTGCGAAATTGTATAGCGAATTATATAAATGTATACAAATTGCGTGAATTAACAAACGCTGTTATAACAAAATGTAATTACTCAAATTATAGCTCTAGAAAATAATTAGACTTTATATGTCTGTCATTTATGAAATTTGTGATGTAAAATAATTTGTCTCATATTTAATTAATTATTAAGAAATCCTCAATATTTATTGCCTTGGTAGAGGTAGATAATGACACCATTTAATTTTGGTTCATGTATGTTCTCAAAATATTTTTAGTCAAAATTAAAACTTTCATTATTGGGCATTTTGACTCTTTACTCCCATCTTTTGAAGGAACAAAACTTCTAGAAGATTTCAGAAAAAAAAAAAATCATTGCGAAGTTAGAAATTTTATAAAAAAAATTAAAGACATAAATAAATATATGAAGAAGTTGAAAAAATTTATTATCTTTTATATGTAGATATAATTTTAACGTTGAATATGCATAATGATATAATTTTAATTTTAAAAAAGGAGGAGTCTAATAAGATGAACGTCGTCTCGTTTTGTTTGCGCTCTCCCTAATGTCGTCTCTATATATAGAGTTGTACCATGCTTTATGTAGTTCATGTAGCGTGTACTCATGCTCAACGTATAGCATTACAAAAAATATGTATAATTCGCGCGATTAATATGAACGTTGTGCACGATCATACAAAAACTGTGCGTGAATCAAATTATGTAGCGAAATATACAAACAATGTGAATTGTATAGTAAATTAGACAAACATTGTGCACGAATTGTATAGTAAAATATACAAACGCTATACAAAAACTGCGAATTGTATAGCGAATATTATACAAATGTATGCACAGGCTACATAAATTATACAAATGCTGCTACAACTATAGTTACGAATATAATTACCCAAACTATAGCTATGAAGTATAATTAAGGTATTTTTGAGTGGCTATATGCGAAAATTCCTCAAAAAAGGAATTTGCCACTCAAATATACTACCATCTTATATCGTGCGCAGACTCCTTCTATTTTTACATAATCTATGAATTTATTTTAATTATCGATGACTTTCGACAAAATTTTAAGTGAAATGAAGATTATAATTCTTTATATTTCTTGAAGTATAATGTCAAATTTCTAACAAAAAGGGTCAAGCTTAATCAAACCTCATAATTATCACTTTGGAATATATGATATACTTTCTATTAAAGTTTTCTTGTTTAATTGTTATGAAATATTCTGGAAGTATTTTGATTTAATTTGTTCAAAAAATTGAAGTAACTAATTTGATAGTGAAAGTTTTCAAATATTTAAATACCAAATAAATAATGATAGATTAATTAATATTATCAAACATTATTATTATCATAAATATTAAGGACATGTTGGTCCATTTCTTGATAATTAATTAATAATTAGCTTTGAGACAAAGAAAATGTTACATCAAGTAATATAAGCATCCAAATGTGACTAAAGAATTTAGGGGTAATAATATAATTATTATGCATTATATTATATTTAATAACAGTAATAAATATAAATATTTATAATCAATATTCTATATAAATATCGCTAAAGATTTTAGGCGACTTTGATGTAGTAACGTTAACTCAATTATTACTAAATATTTTTACAGTAGTATTATTAAAAATAAAAAAAATCTATTGTTAGCAATTCACGTGTGTCCACGATTTATTTTTGTATAATAAATTCAAATTTAGTTTGATAACAAATTCAATTACGTGATAAACCGACAAACTGCCTACCTTTTTTTTTTCTCACTAGATATTTGATATTTATATTAAAATTTTATTAAATCTATTATCAATATCACAACATTCATTTTTAGGGTAATTTTCCCAATTTTTTTTTTGTATTTTCAAAATTTCCAAATTAATTTTTTTTTATTAAAGAATATGAATAAATCTCAACTATTTCATCACGATTTATATTTCACGCCTAGCTAAATATTTGACTAGTCTTACTATCACTCCTTTAATGTAACAAATTTATTTTCATCTTAATTAATGTCATACTGGAAAAAGAAATAGTTACATATACGTTGTTAATTTGTTGCTAAATATAATTTTTTTGATAAATCATCATTAATTTATTACTAAATAGAATTAGTAATAAATTTTTAATAGGTGACGTATTTTAATTAACAATTTAACATAAAATAAAATTTAATAAGATCTTAGAAAGATTTGATGATTTCAAGCTCATCACCTTAAAGTCACTAATATTTTTATTTTTAGTTTGTATAACTACATTTAAGTTTGAATACTAAAAGACTTGGTCCCATTTCCAAAATAAATATTCAATAATTTATAATAAATTTATATTTAACAAATATCTGGGACATCATAAAATTTAATGCATGAAGTGACAGGTGATATATTTAGCCGTCAGCTAAAAATAGAAAAAAAAATTAATATTTAAATATTTATTAATTTAGCTCATTTTAATATGCTTTATGATTAATCGACTATATATATATATATTGAATTTGTTTTTTTCTATTAACATAAATTAAATTGATATAATTAATTTTCAATTTTTTAATAAAAATTACTTCAGAGCAAATCATGAATATTAATATCTACGATTATAGATAGACATGGCTAGTTGTAATGTTACCTCGTATTTCTTAGTATTACTATTTTTTTAAATTTTTTTTAGACGAAACTAGAATTCTAGTTACAGATTTAATTAGACGGTGATTTAGTTTTGATCATAAAATATATTTATGTTAATAATTTATTTAATATGTATAAATAATATATTTGGACGAGTTACTATGCTTAACAAATGAAGAAAAATAAAACATTGCCCTAACACATCCTAGATAAAAGTTACTATGCATAACAAATGATCTTAGATTAAATCACTTTAGTATATGATCCTTATTTGGTCATAAGGATAATAGTTTTTCTAATTAGGTCAGGAGCGACCAGATTAGGGATTACTCGCAATGGATAATGGCACAATAAAAAAAGGAGTAGGGGAGACAAGGTTAAGTGTTGCGTATCACAACGTATCTGTTTCGAATATGAAATAGCCTTTTAGTCGACTTTTTTGTTCTTAAGGACTTTCTGATCGATAGGCTTTATAGCGGACTTGCCTTGCTATGGTTATATATATAGTTAACTCTACGCCCCCTATTAGAGTATGACATGCTCTCCAAACTAGATTTACTTATTCTTGTCTCCGGCGATTAATCTATTCCAGAAAAGTCTGATGATTAGCGGTAACCAATATAAATTTTTTTGTATTTCTTAAAAAATTTGCATTCGCTATCCTTTATATGCAACACTAATAAATATCAATATTTATAAAATGCCACATAAATATTATATTATTGACTCCAATAATAATTCAATTAATTAAGCATATATTCAGTCTTGGTCAAGGAAAAAAGACTATGTTTGATTTAGTCAACAGGTTAATTTGTAAATTTGTCTGTTTCCAATTTTGAAATACTAAATAAATACAAATAGTGCAGAAGCGATCATACCAAAACAAAAAAAATCATCAGAAACAAAGATTTTTTTCATCGTTAATCAGTAAAAAAATTTACAATAAAGAATATGAGTTTTTTGGTCTATTTTTTTTTTATTGAACTAACTCATTTGAAAAATATATTTTGTTGAAATGATGAAAAACTTTTTAATTTTTTTCATATGAAAATATTATGTTATTTTTTTCTTATCTCAATGATTCAATTAAAATATCTGTAAAAAAATCATTCATTATACATTTTTCACTGAGAAATTTCCGTGTGTGGATTCTGTTTCAACAGGAACTTAATGAGTTGATCGACCTAATATTCTGCTTTTACTACTATATATCAAAAATTATTTCACGTATTACTTGATATAAAACGGACGATAAATTTACTTCTATGGTTGGAAAATTAACATATAAAATAATGTAAAGAATTCATACACTACAAATGACTTTTAAAATATTGTAACATGTTACCTATCTTGTAATTCATGTTAATTATTTTACTTATTATGATAAAATAATAAGCAAATATTATCATAGTAAACACCTCCCATATATTCACGGAAAAAATTAATACACATAAAAAAATAATAATACATGTTGATTGCATTAATAATTGATGACTTATTTGTACAGATATAACAAAAGAATTAAACAAAAATGGAGGCAATTTTATAATATAAGTCAAATAAGGAATAGTTTGCTTATAGAGTTTACTAGACATGGCAAGTTGTAATGTTACATCATATTCATCCATAGCCGACACTAAAAACAAATTTCATAACGGACCTGGCACGGAATTTAAGAAAGAAAATACAACGAAAAAAAAATTGTAGCAATTTTTGTGATTATAAATCGTCTGATCAAGGTCAAATTGAATGTTTAAAGCCGAATTGTGTCTAAATGTAAAGAATGTATTGTTCTTTTCGAAACAGGCTAATAAGAAAAATGTATCACATAAATTCGACCAGAAGGAGGAGTACTATTTTAAAACAAGTTGCTCAAGTTTGTCACCTTTCTTCTCTCTATATATAGAAGCAAGCAAATTATCTTGGTACAATTTCATGTTAAGACAAACTAGCAATACATAGAAAAATTAAAATGGATTCTTATTCATATGCTATTTCTTCTTCTTTTTCTTCTAATTCTTCTTCCACATATCCACAACAAGAAGTGAAGAAAAATAAAAAATTAGCCTCATATCAATCCTCACTTCATAGAGTTAGAAGGCTCCCAACAAAACCAATGACTAAACTACCAATTGCACCATTGCCACCAACACCTCCTAAAATCTATAGAGTTGAACCTATTAATTTCAAGGAAGTTGTCCAAATGCTCACTTCATCACCCGAGTTTCAATCCATCTCTGATAATTCTATACCTAGTTCTGATACTGATTTTGTCTCTGTCTCAATATCTGGTTCTGGTTCTTTCAATTCGAGGCGTCTACAAAATGTGGCACCTCCTCCACTTGATCTCTCACCGATTTCATTACTAAAAAGTAACAATAACAACAACAACAATAATAATATTGATGAAGAATGGCACGAGTTCCTTGGCCTTTCTTCTTCAAACAACCAATTCAAGACATGTGTTGACTCAACAACATTTGAAGCACAAGAAAGATCACATGTAACGCCTCGAATCCCATCAGAAAATTATTTTGGATCGTGTAGTCCGTTGGCTAATATCTCTCTATCGCCGGCTTCTTTTGCATGGTGTTCTTCTATTCTTTTTAGCCCTAGCACGCTTACTTCACCAAGCGCAGTCCAAATTATTTAAGTGTTTGTAACTTTATAATTATTTCTTGATGTTTATTTCTAGTACTATTATTTACTTGTGAGTGTATCATCAAGAATTTGAATTGGGATATCTAAATGGAGATGTCACAATTCAAATAATTGATGAAGTTGGTTTCTTCTTCATTTTCTCCTTATAAACATGATCATATGTTTTGTATTTCCAAATTTATGTTAATTTGTAATTGTCAAGTACTTAATTCACTATTTTCTTCAATAGGGTTGACATGTTAAAGAAGCAAATTAAGGGTTGTCAAAGCAACAACAATAATATACCCACTGAAATTTGACAAATGAAGTCTGGCGAGGGTAGAATATATGCAGACCTTACCACTATCTCATAGAAGTGCGGAGACTATTTTCCTAGAACCCTCGTCTCAAAAATTTCATAAGCAGAATAAGCTAGATATGACAAAGGGTTGTCAAAGCATTCCATGAAAACATGAGATGTCTTACCCAAAAGTTTGGAGAGGTTAATTCTTTTTTATTCGTCAAATCCAAACTTATCTAAAAGTTGAACTGATATATATATATATATATACTTTTAAAAATAATTTAAAATTTGATATATTAATAGATTTAATTTATTTTTAAAATAAATTATTAATTAACTAATTAAATAAATTATAAAAATAAAATCAAAACATCATAAAAGTTGATCAAGTAGAACTATGTCCATGCAAAAGAAAATGCACTATAATTAAGGTAAAAGGTATAATGTGCAAGAGTGAAATTGACAATCAAGGCCCCAAAGTATTCCAACAACAATTGTCAAGTAAGTACTACTAAATTATGAAGTTTAGGCACAAATTTCATAATTATCGAGCACACTAATTACAACTTTAAAAGTTTAAATTAACATAATGAAAACTTAAATAATAATATTTAGGTCACGTACTAAAGTATTAGCTAGGTAAAAAAAATCTATATAGCAATTATAATGATGAATTCACTTTCAAAGATTACGTGCATGTATTTGAAGTTTAAGCATAAATTATTGAATTTCATGTCACGCTTCAAAATGAAAAACATAGTATGATATTCTATGTCTACCAACTTGTATCGAGCGATTCGATTTAGTATAGCGACTATTCTTGTGTATTACATATATTATAATTTAATTAATTAACAATAATATTCAGAACGTAACTTAAAGTGAATAACTCGTTGTAAAATAAGGATATTCACAAATTCAAATGAGTACCCATAATAATTCAGAAATAATTCAATTCAGACCAAAAATCAGTTAAAAATGTTTGAAGTTTGGTCTTGTCAACTCCACAATTTTTAGTCAATAAAATCTAAAATTGACCTTGACAAATTCTATCAAACTTCAGACAAAAGAAATTTGAGATTCAACTTACACAATGCTACACTTCATATATTGAAGTCAAACACGAAATTTAAATTTTAATCATATATTGAAATTGTTCTTGAAATGGATAAATTTATTTACAAAAATAACTTCCTTCGTATGGCAAGAGAAGGAGAGGAAGAATCAACATCTTCACCATAGAAAACTTTTTTCATATTCTAAAATATAAATTAAATAATTATCCTACTAATAAAAATGAATATTCATCCCCTAAAATGAATTTTTCCTTAGCAATCATCTTTTGTAATTTAATTTGACTCCCCTCTGGCCCAATCTTTGTTGGGCCTATTAACCAATGAACATTTTCAGCCCACCTAGCCCCCAAGCCGGTGGATTATTTTTGTATTAGCCCAATAAAACATGAAGTCAATTCCCTTCATATTTTAACCGGAGGAATTTTCGCATATAATCACTCAAAAAATATTTTAATTATACCCTATAAATATAGTTTGAGTAATTACTTTTGATAAATATAGTTATAGCAATGTTTGTATATTTCACTATACAATTCGCGCAATATTTGTATAATTCGCAGTGTTTGTATAACATTTGTATATTTTGCTATACAATTTGTGCATAGCATTTGTATAATTCGTTCTATAATTCGTATTGTTTGTATATTTATATATACAATTCCCGCAACGTTTGTATAATTCACTATACAATTCACAGATTTTGTACAGCGTTTGTATATTTCGCTTTACAATTCGCACACATAACAGAACTTACATATAATTTACTATGCAATTGAGAGTACTTATATATTTCATTATATAATTTGTGCAAAGTCTATATAATTCGTACAATTCATTATATATCTATGACAAGTAAAATGCTAGCTCCGCCACGACTTATTCATCCTTAAGCTAGAAACTTTCCATTCTTATCCACCCACCTCGATTCTTGAACCATTTTTGGTGTACATTAAGCTTTCTCCTTACATTACAAGGACACTTCTCAATTGCTACGTGTCAAACACCCACAACACCATCCACGTGTCACCTCATAACTCTCCCTCTGTCCACGTCTCCAATCCAATTTTCTTAACCATCTCAAACATATAACACCATGCACCAAATTCATCACTCTCAACAAATCTAAAGTGCAACAAAAAAAAGAAAAACATTATTCTTGTTTGAAAAAAAAATTTATCAGAAGAAATGAATTCCTCAGGACAGGCAGTGAAGGAAGAAAGAGCAGAAGCAGCTGCAAAAATTGCTGCAGATGAACTTAGTGACGTGAATAAAGAACGAAGGGATCAAAGTCAAGGAGATGTTGAACAAAAGCCCGGTGTCATTGGCAGTATAATCAAGTCCGTTCAAGGGACTCTCGGCCACGCTAAGGATGCCGTCACCGGAAAAGCCCATGAAACCGCGGACACGGCAGCGGAAAATGCAAGACGGTCCAAAGACGCGGCGGCTGGTAAAATGGGGGAGTATGCAGATTCTGCTGCTGAAAAAGGTAAGGCCACTAAAGAAACCGCTACAGAAAAAGCGCAACAAGTTAAGGATGCGACTTTAGATAAGGGTAAGGCTACTAAAGAATCTGCTTCAGAGAAAGCGGAACAAGCTAAAAATAAAGCAGGGGAGTATGCAGATTCTGCTGCAGAGAAGGCGAAGGAGACGAAAGATTACGCGGCGGAGAAGGCGAAGGAGGCGAAGGAAAGTGCAACTCGTAAAGCAGGTGAGTATGAGGAGTATGTGGAGGATAAAGCGAAGGCGGCGAAGGAGACAACGATGGAGAAGACGGGAGAGTATAAGGATTACGCGGCTGAAAAGGCGAAAGAAGGGAAAGATACGACGGTGGGGAAATTGACTGAGCTGAAGGACAGCGCGGCTGGAGCCGCCAGGAGGGCGATGGATATGCTTACGGGTAAAAAGGAGGAAACTCAGCAGAAGGCGGAGGAAACGGCTGAAGCGGCTAAGGAGAAGGCGTCGGAGACGGCGGGAGCGGCTAAGCAGAAGGCGTCGGAGACGGCGGGAGCGGCTAAGCAGAAGGCAGAGGAGACGGCGGGAGCTGCTAAGGTTAGCCGTTTATAGCCTTCTTGCTTTAGTTTTTTTTTTTTTGTTGAAAAGTTAGAATAAGAATGGAATCCATGGCACTTTGTTGTAGATTTTTGGATGACATCAATAAAATGTTGCACTAAATTTCGAAAATTATATTGTACTTTGCTTCGTTAGATTTATTTGTCTGATTTTGACTTGATCACTTATTTACGTTTCACTCAACGTATATTTGAATTTTATGATGTTAATGATCTTAAATTTATGTTAGATACTTAGAATTTTGTGGTTTTAAATTACATTATGCTAAGTGGTGAATAGGAAAAACTAATGGAGACTTCCAATTTGATTAATTTGGAGTGTCATTTCATTTTTAGTTAACTAGGTGAACTTATGTATTGTTATATTATGTTGGCTACATATTTTTGGGAACCTCCTCTTATCAGGAGCAAAGTTTGGGTACATTTTATACTCATTACTCGTGGATGTAATTTCACTGAATATGTTATTGTTCGTTTGCTACATATTTTATCGTCTTCCCATAATATTGTGTGAGTTTTAAAATAGATGGTAAATGGTTTGATAGCATCAATTGCAGGAGAAGTATGATGAAACTGAAGAAGCAACAAGAAGAAAAATGGATGAAATGAAAATACATGAAGGTGATGATCATGACGATGACAAAAAAGTTGCTTCGGGTGGTCTTTTCGGTGCACTCGGAAGCATTTTAGGACCGAAACACACGACCACCACCACCGATGAGACGACTATTACTACCACCACCGGAGGAGGAGGAGGAGGATCGAAGATGGTGGTGGATGTGGACGATACTCGGGCAGGTAAGACCGCGACAACGTTGAAATTGGCCGATCAGATGACCGGCCAGACGTTCAACGATGTCGGGAAAATGGATGTTGAAGGGGAAATTGCGGAAGTTGAAGCTAAGGATTCAACAGGGAAAAATGTGAAAGTGAAGTACTGAAAATAAATTAAGGATTTTGATCCATCTTTTGTTGGCTATGTATTTTGTGTTTTAACTTTTAAAAATATGGTTTGTATTTCCTATTTTGTTTTCTGTTGCCAAGCAGTAAATTTCATGCTTTTGTTCAGTTATTTGTTTAAAGATTATTTACTTCTTTTACTACGTTTCGTTTCAGTTTATGTGGTTTTGTTTTAATTTATCTCGTATCGAATCGAGATGCCACTGGATTTACGTGGCATTGAGTTGAATTTTTGCATTTGTTGGCGTTTTAATTTATGTTAATTTATTTGAAAAGGAGTGGAGGTTGTCTATTAGGGGCAAAAGGAGTGGATGTCATGTATCAGTAGGTTAAGAGTTTCAGTAAGATGATAGGATTAGTCGTACTTTTTTATTATGTGATTTTTTTCTTGTATTTGTTATTTTTGTCGTATTTTTATTATTATTTTCTTTTTATATTTTTTATGAAGGTTTTTGAAAACAACTCTTTATAATGTTATTATTGTTCGTGTTCGTGGCTTATTTGACACCTTTTCATCTTCATTTTAATTTTTGCATATTTGGCACTTTTTGCTTGCTTTTTTTTTTTTTTTTATATAAGCAGCCCGATTGCTGCACTTTAGATGATGAAAGTTCAGTAGCCGAAAGTATCACTAGTTTAGGTTCTGACTCGAATAGCATGGGCACGTGAAATCTCGTGTGAATCAGCAAGGATCACCTTCCAAGGCTTAAATATTTTTGGTGACCTCTCGAGAGTGAAATAGAACATGGAAGATGTGCTTTAAATATATGTTGAATTATCACTTATATATTAATTGTAAAATATATGAATGTTGCTTGAGGAAAATCTAATTTTAAACTATTTTTTACTTTTAAAAAAATGTGAATTGTGTCTCATTGGGATAAGATAAAAATAAAGAGAGCACAAAAACTTGTACTTATATAATTTTCATTTTAAATCCTGGATACGTACACTTAAAGAAGAAAGAATTAGCAAAGGTTAATATTGTTATTAAGTAGCTTGTAGTATCTAACAATGAATTAGCAATAATTTTTATGCTTAATTAGGTTTTAATTACTGTATTTTTGCTCTTAATGCTGCAGGCCTTCCAAATAATGGGCCGGGTTAAACGTTAGGCCATTTTGACACCTTTAAAGTATAGTATATTTTTGAGGATTTTTTGAAAAAGAACAAACATTTTGAAAAAAGTAGTTATAGTTTATTAAAATTATGATTCACAGTTACATATTATAGAACATATGCGAGTGAGATCGAGAGAGAGGAGAGAGATAAATTGTATATGTATATCTATTAAATTATATGTGTATCTCTTTCAAATAATCGTATATATGCTATTGATATACATATATATTCGTATATTTGACCAGTGAGATTTGGAGAAGGAGAAGAGAGACGAACGAGATCGATATATGAAGGAGAGAGGCGAGCGCAAGAGAGTAGAGTGTGGAGAGAAAGGTGAATTATATATGTATATTCGTCGAATTGAATATATATATCTGTTAAATAACTGTAAATATGCAAATAGTATATATATATATTTGTGACAAGAGACTGCAGAGAGAGAGGAGAGAGATCAGAGAGAGGAAGAGAGGAGAGAAAATAGCAACAAAACTTTAATTATGCGATAAATTGTAATTTTTTCAAACTATTGTTATATAATATACATATATATCATATGTTTGCCTAATTATATAATTTACTTTATATGTTTTTCCTTAAAACAAATTAAAACCAAGGAAAATAATTAAATCCTTAATTATTCCATCAATATATATATATATATATATATTCATATGAATTTACTTCTTTATATTTAAATTTATTTTAATAAAAAATATTGATTCCGTCAATGATCGGATTACATCGAATCTTTGGTCAACTGCAATTTTTCACTAAATACGCTTTAGATATATTTTAGATAGGTTGAATCTCTTAACAATTTTTTATGTCACCACAAACAAACACCGCCTTGAATATAATTTTTATTTTAAAGTTCGATTAAATGTTAATCATGTATTACAAGATCTATTTCTGAAGGCACCTTTTTGAATATAATTTTTATTTTATTTTTTAGAAGTTTAAATTCGAAACGTCTAATTATGCATAAAAATACATATGCTGGTTGGTTCTGCTTTAAATTAATCAGATTATTTATTAATCTGATTAATTACTTTGTTATGGCAAAAATGATGTATGCAGTTCTTTTTTCTTAATTAATGTCATCAACAAATATTATGTCACCTTAATCATTGCAAAAGGATAATTGACTTGTTGATAATCACTCAAATAATTGAAGCACTTATATATAGATTATACTAGCACTAACGTATCGGATATCATCTGAATTTCGAAGTTAAGCGTGTTTGGACAAAGGTAGTATAAACTTTTCTAATTTTTTGTGTATCGACTTTTTTTTTTCAATTAAAGAAATTGAAGTTTTAGAAGGCTCTAGTAGTACAATGCAATGTAACACCTGTACAATCACCTTAAATTACTCACATCAAAATATTCTAAATAAATTGTTTACCTAAACTTTTAGGCCTAACAAGATTATTTAAGGATGTTACTTATATAACAATATTTATCCTTATTTATTATACATAAAAAAAAAAAGACTAGATTAATATTATATTTAAGGAACCATGAGTTTTGTGACACTTGTTATGGAAAAAGTATGACCAATTGTACTATAATTGACATCTAAAAATAGTCGCAATCAATAATAATATATTTGGTGAAATCTCATAAGTGGGTCTAAATAGGATACACAATGAAGATAGAGAGATGGTAAAAGGTCGATCTGATTAAAACATGTCCAAATCGATAAGAAACGAAAATAATGAAGAACACATGCATATAGGAAATAATAGAGAAAAAATACATTAGCCATGACAAATAGAACGGTAAAAACGAAGTAGAGAAAACAACAAATAAAAATAAAAATCGAAGAATAAGATAATAAGATAGTACTAAACCAATTAATCTGTCACGATCAGATTTCTCAAGCCGTGATTAATTCATAGTCCGGAACCATAATCAACGGGCTACCCAACGGAAGACAACCCTACTAAGTAAAAATTACCACAACAAGGGTAATAAGTATACAAATATTGAAGAAATAACATATCAATCCCGACCTGGCATCAATCAGTATTTGGGCTTCTAATACATAAAATAAGAGTACAAGGCTTTCGAAATACAACACCCATATAGACTATCTCTAAATACAAAAATAAAGATAAGTCTAAAAGTAGCGAGATGAAAATTGAAGACCCCGAACACCAGGAGCTCACCAAGATCTTCAAAGTCCTCAACTAGCTCTGCACGAAAGAAGTCAATAGTAGAAACTCGCACCACGATGTATCAGAAGCAGGAGTATAGTATAAGTAACATTACTACTAATAAGAAAAATTTAGCAACACTCAACTATCTACTAATAGTAAGATGTATTACTATTATACAATATAACCTAATACATAAAAATAATTTTTAATAACCTGTTTAATCAGAAAGGTCAATGTTTAACAAATCTCAAGATTTCCCCCTCACTTTTTACCATATCTTTCTAGGGATGACAAAGTGAAATTAATACATAAAAATAAAATTAAAAAAAAAAAAGTAAAACGTATTTTATTACCTACCCCTTTATGATTATTAATTCATCACTACTTGAAAAGTTAGACCAAGTTTTATAGCATGTGGACACTATTTTTTTATATGATATAATACTTAATATTTTATAATATAGTCAATTAATCATCATATAGTAATTAAATTGAAAAGGTCCCATTTGAAGGTGACATTTATACATGCATGGTATGGATTTTGAAAATTGAATTCATGAATGAGAATATGAAGCCCCATGCCAAATTATTTAAATAAGATAAATAAAAAATGTATAGTAATTAATATTAGGGAAGAAAATGTATATATGCAAATTATATATATATTGATTTAATACAATGTAGAGTATATTAATAACTTTTTGACTATTATTGAAAATTATATCATGAATTCCTAATTCTAAGGGTGAAGGGCTAAAAAGAGGTTTTTTATTACTTTAAAATTTTACGAAAGACAAATTATAACGTAATTTTGAGAAGTAAAAGAATAAAATTCATCAAAGCAATAAAATGTCCACTAAGCTACTGAGGAACAATAGGAGATTCGATCTCATAGAGTTCAATTCCGAGACGTTTCGAATAAAAAAGGACCCCATTTATTTATTATCCTTTATTTAGAATCTTAGTCTAGTGAGGATAGATGGGGCGATTCAGGTGAGATCCAATGTAGATCCAACTTTCGATTCACTCGTGAGATCTGCGCGGTCAAAAGCCCTTTCGTTAGAAATAAGAAAGAACCTTTCTAGAAAAAAAGAAAGAGGGCAGCTGGAATCTGATATGATAAGACGAGGACTGAAGTTAAGAGACATAACGAGATTCATCTGAATTCTATTATCTGACATATATGTGCAATTATAGAAAAAAATAGATGGATGAAATCAAAGAAACTATTAATGAAACACCTCTATTACATATACTTATTGTTTAATATAAAAAAATGTGATTATTTTTTCTAGTTTTATCAAAGAAATTAATTTCTCTTGTTTTCACTCTATGTAAATGTTGACCAAAGCTATATATTGAGATATATAGGTACATATTTTTTAAAGATTCTTAAATGAATAATTGGTCAAGAATTGAAGAGTAACTTTAATAAAAAATATTTTTGGGCAAATAACCTAATCAAATATTTATATTTTTTGGGGGCAAACAACTTTAACCAAACAAGAAGCATGAATAACATGGACATAATAATTAGTGTCACATGTATATCCACCTCAAAGTTTCACAATAATTCAACTAAAAAATTGAAATTTATATCTTATCTATTATAATAAATTAGGAGTCAGTTATTTGATATGCAGGATGAGATAAGTAAGCATGTCTCAAAATTTAGTATAAATAAAAGGATAAACTAATTTAAAATTAGTTAATATCTTAAATTAAATATAAAATTAATCATAAAATTATTATTTTTATCCTACGTATCAAACGATCCTGACTCAATTATTTTTTTAATTTTTGTATACTTTTTGGCATTTTTTTGGGGGTGGGGTCATTGGAATATATCAGCAGGTTCTGCTTATTCAAGTTGATTGAACAGCTTTTTGCAGAAAAATTAGTTTGGAGTATTATTGAATATATATATTAATTAAATAAAAAAGTAAAATATTAATAACAAGCAATAATAAATAGAAAAAAATATTATACGAGAAAATGAATGAGATTCTTTTACTTTTCATTAATATTTCATATTTTTTTATAATATATTTTTGTTTATTTGACCTAAAGTTTGAGTTTTTGGAATTGAGCAATAAAAATTGGTGAGTCAAAGTTTAAGATAATTAATTGATTTTTATTTGATTTATAATTTTTTAAAATTCCAAAATATCAGACTATTATTGAAAACTTATGATATTAATCAGTGATTTGATTCATGCATTAATGGAATATATTAATTACTATATATATATATATATATATATATATATATATATTTTAAAATATTTCTTCACATGTAAATTAAAACACTTTATGTGAATTAATTGCTCCTACATACTTCAATTTATTTTTATTTTAATAAAACAATATTGACCATAATCAATTAAAACGTGCATACACTGTTTTAAGAACTCTTCTTTCGTTATCAAGTAATAGTTACGAGTAGTCATCGATTTTGAAAAAGAGTAAAAAAATGTGGGGGCGGAGCCAAATGAAAGAATCAAGGTTTATCCGTCAAAATTACACTGTATATTCATGATAGATAGATGTTGAATATCTTTAGTTTTTCGTATATTTATTTCTCAAAAATAATAAATCTTACCTATCGAGAAACTACATGAAACGAAAAATAAAACAACTTAAATTCGCTAGAACGCAATGTAAGGATTACGACAGATCGGACCTTAATAAAACAATTTCTATGATAAGTCGAATGAGTCACTTGCCTTTCCCGCTAAAAATCTTTTGGACACATACAATGCATTACAAACTTACTGTCACCATTCATCGCTCTTCAAATGCACACCGAATAAAATCATTGTTGTATAATAACTCAAAAATTACAAATGTAATTACCACTCGATAAATTTGATGCAACAAACGCGACTGAATAAAAGTATAAGTTAATTATTTTTAGTTAGGGAGGCTAAACACGTTCTTTTTGTCTCTTTAAAGAAAGAAATCTCTAATTTTTTTTATTTTTTATTTTTTGTGAAAAAATCTAACAAATTTAGGTAGAGATTTATTTAATTTCTCTTGCAAATCTGACCATATATTTTAATTTTATAATATAGTAAACGTATTCAATCCAAATTTGAATTCTTTTTATGGATTCCATATACATCCAAATATATTCCTATTAAGAAATTGCCACGAAATTACTCTTTTTTCTTATTTTTATTTTTATTTTTATTTTTCTATTTTTGTACTTATCTTGTAATAACATAATATAGGCCACTATTTAAACATGTGGTCACAAGTTGCAAAATCAACATCCAATTTTTGACTGGTCATACTTAAATTATTAGGTTACAATATCACACTCACCATATTTTTATTGGTGGAATTTAAAAAGGTGGCAAGTCAAATTTTTTTTTTAAAATTATAAAAAAGAAAAATCAATAATCTATCATATATATATATATAATAATAATTTAATTAAATAAAAATAATGTAGATTGTTATCGAAGAAAGTTCAAATGAATTCGCTGAATCTTTACTAGCTCTGCTCCTTATGATCTCCTCTTCTAATGGAGAAAAGGTTACATCAAAATTTCGATTGATTAATAACAGAATAAATGCCCCTATCAATTTACCAAAATACTCCGGAGAAAGCGAAGGGACATTAAAAAAGGCAAGCCACAAATTCCTTCTTTTCTAGTAGGAAAGATCTTGATTTAATGTGTCGTCTTATTTTTATCTCGTGAATATAAAGAGACTGTTTTCGATAATTCTTCAACTCAAATAAAAATAATAACAATAATAAATTAAATAAAAAAATAATTAAAATTTAAAAATAATACACCACAATAAAATCGGAAAACAAGATAATAAGAGAATAGAATACTACAATACTTCGGAATGACCCTATAATTTAAGCTCGAGACCGTTCAAAACTCCTTCTCTGCAAAAGTAAGAAATTTGCTTTTTGAGTTGATCTACCTTATATGCACCTAAAAGATAACTGTGGATTCCGCTGTTATGAAAAAAAAATATATATATACTTTCCATAGAACAATAATTTTTTTTTAAATATTCAAATAATAAAGTAAAAAAGGGAATAAACTTTCCATAAGCAGCCAATCCTTGATTCTTTCAAGAACCAAATAATTGTTATGAGACAAAACAGTAAGCATTGTTGCCAAGGGTTGGGCAATATAATTCTTTCATGCCTAATTAATTATTTTATATTCTGAAAAATTTAAAAAAAAAGTAATATAAAAAAATATTTTCTTTATTAATGATGTAAATGTAAATATTTTATATTTTTGTGTATATATATTCCTCCAGTAAGAAAAAATTGTTTTAGAAATAATTCTAGATATAAAAGGGTTGGGGGGAATATTTTTTAATAAATTTCCTAAATTGCATATTCCATATCCTTATTTTTTAATAAATTTCCTAAATTGTATATTCCTTATTCTTTCATATATCTCATCTTCATTCTCAACCGCGATCTTTTATTTTTACTAGTGATAATGTAAAGAATTTAACCAAGAATATATAAATTTTCTTTACGATTATGATAAAATTATGCAAAATTAAATATATACTCATAATAATCGATATTACACTAAATAATTATTTATGCTAAGAATGTGCATGGAATCACCTTCCATTAAGGTGTCTCTGCTATGATTTCTACCATCCCACTCCCTTAACTCATAATTTTTTTATATATCAATGTTAATTTTTGGTAAGTAGTAATACTTTTTACATAATAAGTAAATAAATAAGTAAGTAAAAAATTTATTTCCTAATTTTTTTAAAAAAAAATATCTTTTTGGTTCCAAAGAAGATTCTCTTCCCATTCTTGTAATGTCCTGTATAAATATGTCACCTACACCTTTTTTTTAGCCAAAAAAATTTCTTTGGCATTCATATTATTCATTAGAGGGAAGAAAAAAAAACCCAACTTTTTTTAGTTTAAACTAAATTCAATTTTGGGTTATGGGTACAAAAGGTTTTGTGATTTACCTATTAGCAGGCTTTTCTGTAGCAATTCTATCAGTTTTCTTTGTGCAGAACTTTAAAAATGGTGATTTTGGGCCAAAATTTTATCAAAGTTCCAATCTTTTGCAACGACTCAATGGATCTGAAGACAAAGTTTGGCCGGTAATTAATGTTTCTTGTTATAATATTATCAAAGTTTCAATCTTTCTTGGTGTAATATTATCAAAAGTTTCAATTTTTCTTGTTTTTCCATTGTTCTGTTTCGTTTTGCTTTTGTGTCATGTGCTGTATATATGTGGAGCAAAACAGGATCTTGAGTTTACCTTAATGGTGTTTGGTTTTAGTTTTTCTTGTTTTTGTCATTGTAATGTGGTGTAGAGATATAGAGTTATAAAAGGTATTGATTTTTATCTTAAAATGGTGTTTTGTTTCATGTGTTATATACATGTGGAGCAAAAAAAGGGTCTTGAGTTTACCTCAAATGGTGTTTGGGTTTTTGGTTTTATGGTTTTATGGTTTTTCTTATCCATTAGTTCTCATGTGGTGTATAGATATGGAGCAAAAAGTGGTCCATGAGTTCACCTCAAATTGTGTTTGGTTTTTCTTTTTTTTGTTCTTGCTTTACTTTGTAATGTGCTGTTGAGATATGGATGAAAAAGGGATCTTGAGTTTACCTCAAATAGTTTTTTGTTTTATTTTTATAGTTTTCTTTGTCCATTTGTTCTATGTGTCATGATAACATGGAGCAAAAAGGGTCATGAGTTTACCTCAAAAGTTGTTGGTTTATTGTTTTTTTTTCCTTGAGTTTACTTGGTTTATGGTTTTTGTTGAGTATTCCTTGTATGGTGTTTGGTTTTTCGTCTTCTGTTTTTTTCTCTTGTTTCTATAGTGATCTTTGTTGGTGATGGTGTGCTGCAGGAATTGGAGTTTAGTTGGAGGATTGTTTTGGCAACTGTGATAGGATTTTTGGGGTCAGCTTGTGGTACTGTAGGTGGTGTTGGTGGGGGTGGCATTTTTGTGCCCATGCTTACTTTGCTTCTTGGATTTGATACCAAGTCTGCTGCTGCTATTTCCAAATGTAAGCATTTTTTATTCTCTTTGGTATGCGAATTACTCGGTATCTTTGGTGGTGGGAACTAAAAGATATTACATGAAATTAGTTGAGGTACATCTGAATTGGCCCTGGTACCACCATCAAAAAAGGGGCAGCCTGTTGCACTAAGTTTTTGCTATGCGCGGGGTTGGGGGAAAGGAGTAGACCACAAGGTTGTATTCTACGGAGCCTTGCATTTAGGCAAGAGGATTTTTCCACAGCTTGAAATTGTGACTTTTTGGTCATATAAGAGTCACTTTACCAGTTACGCCAACACTTCCCCTCTCCTGATACCACCATCATTGAAAGAATTTACTTGAATGAGTGAAAAGTTAGAAAAATATATAGCTAGAGGTGGTGGTAGATGTGTATTTGTCTTTTTCTAGTGTCTTTTGTTATGTTGGCAAATTGATTTGTTTTTTTCACAGGTATGATAATGGGGGCATCAGCATCATCAGTCTGGTACAATTTGAGGGTACCACATCCATGCAGAGAAGCACCTATACTTGATTATGATTTGGCTCTATTGTTTCAGCCAATGCTCATGTTAGGCATCACACTTGGTGTTTCTCTGAGTGTTGTCTTCCCTTATTGGCTCATCACTGTCCTCATCATCATCCTCTTCATGGGTATAAACAATCATATCTAACTATTTTTTCACTCATGATGAAAGATTTTGATTTGTAGTTGTTAATCTATTTGTTTTTGTTAGTCTGATATTATTGCTTAAAGCAGCACTAATTTTATGTTATTGTTTTGTAATAGGGACTTCATCAAGATCATTTTTTAAAGCCATTGAAATGTGGAAAGAAGAAACAATTCTCAAGGTTAGCTCTACTAATCCAATCATTTACAAAGGGTTGTTGCTTTCATATGTAGTTAACATATATTTGATGGTAAACTAAGTTTTTTAATTGTTGTTTGTCATTATTTTGGGATTTGCAGAAATCGATGAAAGAAGTTCCAGTTAATTCACGTGGTGAACGTATGTTGTCCAAGAACTAAATACACTTCTCTTTATTGTTTTAACTGAGGAGTAACTAATGATTTGATCCTTGTTTAAATTAGGCTAACATTTATTTGTTGTACTTGCTTGCTTTCAGTTGTTATTGATACATATGAGCCACTGGTTCCTAAGGAGGAGAAAACCGCACTGGTAAGTTAATTTACTATATCAAATTAAGCAAATTTTTCTGTTTTCTTTCTTGGCTCCCCCTTTTAAGCTTATCTCATATTCTGGTTTATGTTACAGGAAATTTTTAAGTTCAACCTTAATCTGAAGAGGATTCTGATGCTCTTTCTAGTATGGTTCGTGTTTCTGCTTCTTCAAGTGTTCAAGGCAAGTGAATTCTCAAATATAACTTCTGCGCTAAATCTCCCTTTCTTTGCACATAAATGTAACTATTTTTGACATATTTACAGAATGATCTAGTCGCATGTACTCCGTTGTATTGGGTCCTCAACTTATTACAGGTACATGAATATCCTCCCTATTGAACATTAGTTTCTGTAGTACTATTATCTACTTTATCTTAGTATTCACTATGATAATTGTGTAGAAACTTTTATATTTTGTAATGCATTTATGAATATCTTGGAAAGAAGAGCTGTATGATGTTGAATATCCTGTGACGTATTTAAGTCATATCTGTAATATTATCTGTGTATGGTGAGGTTTTAGTCTTATTGAATGCTTTTGTATTCAGTTTCCTGTAGCACTGGCGGTGTTTGGATATGAATGTGTGAAATTGTACAAGGAAAGCAAGAAGAGGAGATTAGAAGGGAACCCAGAGTCGATATGTGAGGCTGACATTCAATGGACTGTCACAAACCTTGTATTTTGCGCGCTTTGTGGCATATTGGGAGGCACTGTTGGTGGATTGCTCGGTTCTGGTGGTGGATTCATTCTTGGCCCTCTTCTTCTTGAGATTGGTGTTATCCCTCAGGTATGGCCATTTCCATTACCTCATTTTTTTCGTATCTCGACTAGGTTCTCCAAATTTGGATGATAAAAAGATTCCTATAGCAACCTCAGCTTACTTGGGATTGAGGTGTCATAGTAGTTGTATTAGGATATTCAATTTACATATTTTCTTCATTGAGGAATCTTAGCAACCTCAGCTTACTAGGAGGCCTTATAATTTCCAACAACTCTAGTAATGCAAGAGAAATAAATCAGTTGCTATAACATCGTGTTGTTGTGGTTTTACTACAGAAAATTAACAAAAAGGACTTGTGTTTTTACTTCTACAGGTAGCTAGCGCGACAGCAACATTTGTGATGATGTTCTCGTCATCTTTATCAGTTGTTGAGTTTTATCTCCTCAAGAGATTCCCAATTCCTTACGGTATATTCTTAGTCTCAACGAGTTTCTTAAGATTTCGACATAAAAACTTCTGCATCATTTGCAACATTATCCCTAACTAAACTCCTCTTGCAGCTCTATACCTCATGAGTGTATCTATTCTTGCTGGATTTTGGGGACAATGCTTCATTAGAAAACTTATCGCAATTTTAAAGCGAGCATCAATCATTGTTTTTATACTCTCTGGTGTCATTTTTGCCAGCGCTCTCACAATGGGTATGTCGATAAGTCATTATACCATTCCATACAGCCATAGAATCTTGAAACGCAAAGCAAAGACTGATATTATACTTATCTTTTGTTAATGTGGCAATGTTTACAGGGGTGATCGGGATAGAGAAGAGCATCCGTATGATCCACAATCACGAGTTCATGGGGTTCTTGGATTTCTGCAGCAGTCAATAGTTGATGAACAAGAAAATATGTACACCATGTAAAGATAGCAGACAGCAGCAGCACAAGAGATGTTGGCCACTGCCTCATTGACCAACCATTTGAACTAGTCATATTCATAAAACATAGTACAGTATGTCATCGAAAAAAGGTGGTAAGTTGCCTGTGTGTTAGCTAGCGCTAACACCAGCATCGACAACCATTTTTCTTACATTTTGCTTTTAGTGTTGTCAGTGTGGCTACAGTGTCTGTGAGTTAGCTAGCGCTAACGCCTGCCAGAGCCACGTCCATTTTCCCATTTAGTTGCTGTAAAACGTTGTGCTTGGGTTCTCTATGCTTGTGACTGTGTGTTAGCTAGCGCTAACACCAGTGCATTGTTTCGACTTGCTTGATTTTTGTGTTGTTCAGCTGGTTCTCTCTGAGGGTTAGCTAGCGCTAACGCCAGCAGAGTCCACCACCACCACCACCATTTGTACTTTTACCATGTTATCTTGATCACTTCATCTGGAATGAAGTTTATGATTCTTGCTATTATTTACGTTACAATAGACCTAATGTGGTCCGACCCTTATCCAGAGTCTCCATAGCCCTTGTATTTGTGTTGTTTATTCATTTCTACTTTTTAAAAGCTAGTGTCGGTGATGACTTGACTGGAGACGACTCTCTTCAATTATTCTTGGTATGGGAAGGAGTAGGTGTTGTTTCATTATCATTATTAGCAATAATATTCTAATTAATACTCTAATTTTCTACATTATTTTGAACACAGAATATCTAAAAATTATAACCAAAGTTTGCTTGTGGATTGTATTCAAACATGTCATCACCAAATAATTAAAAAATGAAAGGAATCTATATAGGTTTTTTTAAGATTTGATCAGATTATAGAATCTAAAATAGTATATATATTCTTAAATGTTTTGTCATAATCACAATGATTAAGCAAAAATGTCATCATTATATAAATGTTGATATGTGTGGACAATATTGATTCCTAGGTTTTGATTCACACAACAAGACCATAATTATTCTAATTTAATTAATATTCTATGAGAATGTTGAGGCAAGATGATGATTACGTATTTATTTTTGAGTTCGATTAATTAGATACGTATTGAGAGATCGATTTTAAGAAATAAAAATAATTTCATTTTCAAGTAAATATAACATTTTTGACTTAAAATGATTATCATTCTGACGACAATCTTTGATAGTACAATAATTATTTTGTCTTTTTTTTTTTTAGTTTTTACTCTTTTCATGTGGTTTTCGAAATTTTCCTTAGGAGATCGATTTACATGAAAGATGCCTCATTTTTATCTTATGATTTTGCGTATAACCTACTCTCTCCAAACTACATATATAGGATTACTCTGAGTATATAGTCGTTGAGCACTTATCATCTCACACACCACAAATTTTGGTGGTACAATAATTGCTTTATTTTTATTTCTTACTCGATGTCTGATATTTCTACATTTGAATCGTACATTATTTGAACTCACATCAAAAATCTTACTTTAAAAAAAAAAAACTCTTATTCAAGCCTCAAATTTAAATCTCTACTTAAAGATGAAGAAATATTTCCGAACCATCGCCAACTTTGGTGGTGCAATAATTGCTCAATTTGTCCCCTTGATAACAACGTGAACGTGAAGGATCACATGTATTGTTCGTCGTCAATCGTCTTATTTGTGACAACTCATTTGATGATGCAACAATAGGAATAAATCGTCCGTTATAATTTACTTGTCTTATTTTTATTAAGACAAGACAAATAAATATAAAACAAATTGTTGTATGTGTTTTATATCTGTCATATGTGTGTTAATTTTATCGTATTTACATATTGACATGTGTTTTTTGTCATATCTAATTTATTCTGCTTATGAGTTTTTGAGATGAGGGTTTCAGGAAACAACCTTTCTACTCTTATGAGTAGTGGTAAAGTCTGTGTACATTCTACGCTCCCCAAACCCCACTTGTGGGATTCCACTGGTGTTGTTGTTGTTATTTATCTATTAATATATATATATATATTGACAATTCTTTAATTTTAATTTTTGTACATAACATGTTTAATATCACAAGATTAAAAATATTTTAATATATTGTACATATATTTTTAGTTTACGTCAACAACGATTCAAAAATTTTCTTTACTTTCTTAAACTTCATTTCATATCAAAATCAGATAAATAAATTAGAACGGAAGATGTAATACAATTATTGCTTGAGAGTGTTTCAGGTTGCTGTAGAATTTCCTTCTTTTTATTTAAATTCATTTTAAATAATGATAGCCCCCGAGTAATCTTCAGTTGTGTATTTATAAATTACAAATTCAAATCATGAAATTAGTTATCAATGTTTGTATTATAATAGCGATATGTTGTTTATATCACACTCTTTTGAAGTAACATCTTGTCCTTCTCGAAGTATTGCATGGACGTGAAATACTTGGTGCAAACATATCAATATCTTTTTTTTTGTTTGTACATAATATTATTTTGTGAAGCAATTTGGAACAACCATTTTTTTTTATGTTCATTTCTTGGCACGTCTTTTTTTTTAATTTAATAAAAATAAAAAATAGTAATTTTTTGTGATAATTGAACATACACATATATATATATGGACCATGAGATTCATTAATTAATGCAATATTGACAAATGAATAAAAAGATTCCTCTAGAAAAATGACATTTTCATAGAACATGAACATTTTTAATTTTGTTGCTTAAAGTGGGTTCCAAGATTAATTATATGCTAATAAAACTAATTAAGTACATTACATGATGCCCCTTTGACTTGACATCATGTTGGTTAAGTGCTAATTAGTTCTAATTAATAACCATTAGTCATCATGGTGGTGATTATAATTATAATTTGTGGGGTTAATTACTTGTAGTTCAATAACTATGCTTTCGATGGATCACATATTTATTATCATTATTATTATTATATATAATTCGTCACGAAAGTGATGGGAGTTGAATCAATCATCTATTTTCCTGTATAAATTATTACCATTTATGTAATTTAAATACACTTGAAAGTCAATTAGATCGACTATCAATTGTTTCTTTTTTCAATGAACAATCTCCATCTACTCAACTAGATATATTTAATACATAAATAGTATAATTTACGTAGAAAAGGAGAACAAGTGATAGTTAAGAAGTAAAACTCGCGAGAACATACTAGTTCAGATATAATTTTGATCGTCATTTGTATTTACATCAAACTATATCAATCATGATTAAGTTAAAGATGAAAATGTATTAATGAAGAATGATGTAATAATAAAAACATATGCAAAAAAAAAAAATGTCATTTATTTGTTAGTGTGTTCTAAATTCATATGATCGAGTCATTCTAGCGTCTACCATTTGCTCGACTTCAACCTCCAATTAGAATTATACTTGAGGTTTAACGGTGCTTCTTTCTAAATTTCAATTATAAATAGACTTAAGACGTTGCAAGGCTTGGACAGACGGGAAGAGAGGACTAAAGGGAGAATTCCTTATAAACATAAAATCGCGCAACCTGATAGGTTTGAACTGAATAAATTGTGCAAGCAAGGAAACAGAACTGCTCTGAACAAATCGACTTTATATTAAAACATGTTTTTGATAAGCATCGTATCGAAATAATTATGAATTTTATATAGACATAACAAGGATTCAATAGCCTTTTGATATCTATGATACACATAAAAATGAACATCTTTGAGCAAGGAATACCTAGTTGAATGATTCCTGATCAATACAATAGTGTGCTATAGTCATCTCCTTCACCTGTACATTGTCTGATGAATTGCTTTCAGCTATAAGAAATGATCAGGACCGCGAAAATCTGCAGTGTGGACCTTTGCATGCTTGTTCTGGAGCAGCTCGTATATTTGGTCCCCGCACATACCTTTTTCACATTCACATTTACCTTGTAACATCCTCATTGTGAAACTTCAACGAGCAGATGCTTGAATAACAGAAGTGCTACTTAGTAGTAAAAACTCGAAGAGACAGCACAAAGAGGGGACTCTTGTATATTGGTCCACACACACCCCTACCTTATAACTTCCACATTTAGCTTGTGACATCCTCGGTGTGAAACCATGGAATTTGTTCAATGAGAAGATGATTGAACAGCAGAAGTGATACTTAGTAGTAGAAACTCGAAGAGACACACAGGGGGGATGGCTCTTTTATATTGGTCTACACGCACACCTTTTCACTTTCACATTTACCTAGTAGTATCCTTATTGTGAGACCATGGAATTTGTTCAACAAGAAGATGGTTGAATAGCAGAAGTGCTACTTAGTAGTAGAAGAAACTCGGACAGATAGAAAGAGAGGGGACTCTTCTATGTTGGTCACACACACACCTTTTTCACTTTCACATTGACCCTGTGTCATCCTCCTTGTGGATGTTCAACGAGACGATTATTCAATAGCAGAAATGCTACTTAGTAGTAGAAAACTCAGAGAGAAGAAAGAGAGGGGACTCTTTTATAGTACCTGATAACTCCTAGGATGAGTAGTAGGTCCATCCCTTGTTTTTGGCAAGACGAGTTACACAGTTCCATATGCTAATGAATGGTAGAGCATGCCTTTAAACATCATCTTGGAGAAAGATGATGTAAGGTCATGTTCATACTATGGTAGTATAGATTGGACATATATGTGAGATGAAGTGGTTAAAACCTATGTTTGTTTGGACTCTCCAAAAGTGTTGTCACGTTTGTGTTGGATCCTCCAAAAAATGTACTACTTGTGGAGGATCCGACATGCACCCATTGGCAATCTTGAAGAGTCTGAGCATAACATAGGTTATAAAACTGCCAAGTATCAGAATTTGACCGAGTAACTTCTGAAATTTTTTGTGTTCTTGTTGATAGACATTTTCCCAATTCCAACCTCCAGCGTCTCCCTCTCTTCTTCGTTCTGTTTCCTGGTTTGCTCAGAGTTTAGAGTATCAATGGCTTTAGATTGTGTATCAGGCAAGGAAGGTTCCAAAAGGCGCGGACCAGCACTGATCCATGGATGAAGAAGGCACTGAGCTGCAGTAGGGCGTTTCTCTGGGACAAAATCAAGTATTGGGACCAGAAAATCAGAGAAGTCCTTTGCGTCTTGCTCGCTGAATTCATACTTCTCTATTAGAACCTTCTTTAAGGGCCAAAAGCGCAACCGTCTGATGTGCCTCAAATCACCATGTCTATTGAAGAAATCACGTGAATAACGACCACCCAAGGCAATCTGAAAACAAAATAGAGAACTTTATAAAACTACAAAAGGACCCAAAAAAAAATCAACGTTCGAAGTAATTAAATGAATTTTCTTACTTTTCGTGGCATCATCCCTAGAAGCTCCATCATTAGTGCTAAGTGATCCTGCAAAGATTAGGTTACGCTTTTAAAATTTATAACTGTAAAAGATTAGCTTAAATTATGTTCTGCGTACGTAAAAGATTAGCTTAAAGGAGTGTCTCGATAACAGCTAACACACAAGTAGTCTAACTGTGATGAATACTTCTTTTATATAGCTGATCTGTAGGGAAAGAGTGAAGGAACAGGTCCACACAACAGTTCCAACAACAACAACAACAACATACCCAGTAGAATCCCACACGACAGTTCCATTTGTGGAATTTTGGAGAGACCAACAAGGAACGGAATAAACTGCCCCTAGGTTAATCCTGTACTCGTATACTGTATAGACTACAAGCGGTATAATAATGCCCATGATGACTATGAGCGGTATGACATTTTCTTTTTTTAATATAACCATTGTATCCAACTTGCACGCACCTCGATTAATTTCAAGGGATACATGCCACCTCCCAACAACAATAGATATCGGTAAACTATGTCCTCCAAGGCTAGACAAGAAGAGAAGAAATTACCTAGTATTGTTTTGTCTCTGCTGAGATTTAAACTTGAGACCTCGTGGGGCTCAAACCCACTTCATCAACCACTGGGCCATTTTCGGTACAATTTTCTTATAATTTTCCAAAGTGAAACTTTTGAGTTGAGTTGACTTGTTGAATAAAATTGATTTTTATTCGACAGTAACAAAGCAATCATAGAAGAAAATTAGAAAAATGTGTCATCAAATAAAATCATTTCTACTATGTTGGAACTCTATACTCTTTAATTCAGAAATTTGACTAAACGTAGCGAGGTAGAGAGTTAGCATTTTTTTTTTGAGAGTTACTATATGTATCTTGTGGTTGATTGGGATAATCAGCAAGGAAGGGGGACAGTAAAACATCTTTTTATTCACTCCATGTCAAAGGTTTGGGTTGGCTCAAAAATGCTCTTGTGATTGAGGTGGCCAAATCGAGCTAAGGTGTTATCATCTCACAAAGAAAATATGCTTAAAAGTATCAAAGAAACCAATATGGTCAACCTTTAGCTTATGATCTATTCCGTCCTACTTGGGGAGTCTTAAAATAAATCCTAATCCAGTGTATATATCATGTTAATTTCATGTTGTAGTAGAAATTTTTCAATAGTGTGCCAAAATTAAGAATTTCAATTTCTTTGAGTAATCTTGTTTCAAGTCAAATCATCTTACATCATGAAGTAGAATGAAGCAAATGCTTACTATGCCCCCAAGTATGAGATGGGATGGTCGAGTTGCTAACAAATCTCCCAGATATTTAATATAACCATGCTTGAGGACAAAATCAGAACAAGCTACAAAAGCATCTCCAGACTAGTCATATCCTTACTTATTACTAAAAAAAAACGTATACTAATAAAGTAATTAAAACAAAAGGTACACACAGATGCACATAGACTTTGCGAACCAAAATTAATGTGCTCACGGAATCTTCCAAGAGAAATAACCCATATCAAAGTTGACACAAACTTCTCTCTCAAAGTAAGCAAATGCACACAGAAGAATAACATTAAACAACCAACCAGAAAACAAGTAGTAATGAAGTAATGCATTTGTACCTCATCTCTGTCAAAGTTATCACCACTGTGAGGATCAAATAACACATCACCAGTTGCAAGCTCAAAACAGATGCAAGCGAAGGACCAAAGATCTGCTGAGGTTGAATATTTTGATCCAAGGATAACTTCAGGACACCTGTACTGTCTAGTTTGAATATCATCCGTGAACTGCTTGTACGTCCAACAAGCATTGCCAAAGTCAACCACTTTGCACTTCCGGTCGACCGCCTCCAACAGCTTCCTCCTTGTAGAACGGCTGCCTCTCTTTGGACCCTCGTATTCTTTCCCACTGCCAGTTGCAGCATCGTCATTTGACATTCTATTAGCACTATTCAACATGTCTGAATTTGATTTTGCATTTACAGATGACTCCGCAAAAGCTGAGCTATCTTGTCCAGCCTTAGTCTCGAGAGAAGCTTCCTTTTTCACAAAACATTGAGCTGCTTGTTTGGCCTTTCGTCTAATCTTCTTATTGTGGTTCTTAGCCAAATTCCCATTTGATGCTACATAACCCTTCACATCCCCGCCATCCAGCATGGTTTTATCTTTATGACCAGGAAGTATAAGAGGTCTTCCAGATTTTCGGGGATCCTTAGAGGGATCAATTGTGGAACAGAGCAGTACGTTCTCGGGTTTCAAGTCGGTGTGTATGATAGAAAGCTGTCTATGCAAATAATCCAATCCCACTACAACATGATAACAGAGCTCTTTAACCATATTAATAGGCAGTCCACGATAATCAGTATATTTAAGAAGTGTCAAGAGATTGTCACCCAAATACTCAAAAACCATACACACATGTTGCCCATTTGGACCTGAATGCTTAAAATTATCCAGTAACTTCACAACACATTTTTTATCATCCGGATCGCAATCTGCAATCTGTTTTAGAATAGTGATCTCATCCATCGCTGCTTCCGTGTAATGCTGTGCACTTTTTTGTACTTTCAATGCTACAAATTTCTGCATAATCACCAAATACACACATAAACTTCTTCCTTCCCGGTGAGAGTGACAAACTAAAATTATGTCCAACTCAGAATTCTAATCCGAGTTCTTATTCATCAGGTATTACAAAGGTTTGATCACGCATCCATGTTTACGCAGTTATGCACAATTAGTTAAACTAGGCCAAAAACATTTTACTCCCACACACAATTGCCGCGCACCACTTGTAGTTAAGAACAACCACCAGTGTAATCCCACAAGGGGGGTCTGGGAATGGTGGGGTGTACGCGGACCTTATCCCTAGCTTTGTGGGATAGCGAAGTTGTTTCCAATAGACACACCACTTGTTGTCCACTATGATTATCTTGAAGATCTATAACAACTAACTGCTAAAAACTTGATAAGCAACCTAAAGATAAGACCTTTTTTTCCATCATATATCACACATTATCAAAATCACAATATACGCCTCAATTCCAAACTGGTTGCATGCCGTCTGCTACATAAATCCTCAACTTTCTTCAGCCCCATTTTGACAGGATTGTAAGCTCACACTAAATAATCATAAATATCAAACTAAAGCTAGAAAATCCAAACAATAGAGTTAAGAGCCACAGGAAAAGAGGAAAATGCAATTACTTACAACCCTCAATCCTAAATCTAACAGATTATAACAATCCACAAGAAAGAATTTCTCTAAACTAGGCCAAAGATGAATACAAAACCCAAAAGGGTCATCAGGTTCGATTCCCAGCTACAGAGCCAAAAAACACTAGGTGCCCCATCTTGCGTTACTGGTGGAAGGTAGCAAGATAACCCATGGAATTGGACCACTATGATTATTGACTTCTTGTTATTTTTATGATTATCTTAAAGAGCTATAACATTTAAGCTCAATTTAAAAAGCAACTAACTGCTAAAAAACTTGATAAGAAACCAAAAGATTCAAACTTTTTTCATCATATATCACTCATTTAACATCAAAATCACATTATACCCTCAATATCAAATTAGTTGCAGTCTTCTATACAAAAACACAAAGGGTCATCAGGTTCAATTCCCAGCTACAAAGCCCAAACAAACACTAGGTGAATACAAAACAAAAAGTTCATCATGTTCAATTCCAACCTACAAAGCCAAAAAAACACTAGGTGACCCGTGAAATTAGTCGAGGTGCATGTAAACTGGCCTGACACCACAGTTAACAAAAAAAAAGAGAAAAGGGGTCATCAGAAAACTCACAGAGCTGAGAGTATCCCAAGCTAACCAAACAGTAGAGAAATGACCCCAACCAAGCTTACGCTGAACCACATATCTACCTCCATTGAAACTATCACCTATACGAACAGCATGATAACCTCCCTTCCGGTAATCATCACCACCTTCATCCTCAGAACTACAATCATCACTACTCTCCTCCACCTCCACCTCCTCCTCCGCCATCTCCGCCGCAGAGTTCAGCCGGCGTTCTTGATTACACCCCTCCATTTTTCCCCCAAATCAAACGCAGTTGGTTCTTGAATTCCGTGAAATGGGTCGTTGAAAGAACCAATTTTTCCCCTTTTTGAAGCAAATGGGGTTCACAATTCACACTGAAACTCCATTTTATCCTCTTTTCTTGAGCTATAAATTGATTGTTATTCTATTTAAAATCTTGGGATGTTTTGTGGGAGTCGATGACGGAACATGGGGATTTTGTGATTGTGAGTGAAAGAAGGTGTAGGAATCAATGAGAGAAGGAAAGAGATGGTAGAGATAACGACGATGAAGCAGGTGAAGCTGTCTACTCTTCTCATTCAACTCTTCCAAAGCTCCAAATGTTTGCTTATGGTCTCAAGTCTCAACTACACAAGTCCACATGTATACCACTAGTATTGTTTAGTGATATTTTTATTTTTTTAACAGCTTAATATATATAGTCTTACCAAGGTTAATATTAGTTATATATGACATATCAAGTCATTATTCAACATTCATATACTTCTATCACACTTCACCAACTTAGACCAAGTTCAAGATGACTTTAGTGTCATACCAATTAGCCACAATGTATTGTATACCAATTGTCATTGTCACAAATTCTAAATAATAATAAGATTGAGTTGTTTAATTTATATATATATATATATATATATATATATTTTTTTTTTATAAAACTTGTTAGTTGGTAGTCGATCATTCTTTCTTTTTTCGATGACATAACAAAGTTTTGGTCTTTGTTCCTTTATCAGTATTATATGTTATGCTAATATTGTCTTAATGTTTGACTTTATTATTTTGTTTACTTTGGTTATCTTTGATTTTTGAGTATTAGTATTTACCTTTTTTCACTATTTCTATTATAACTTTTTATTTTTCTATTTCTATCATTTCATGTTCCGAAAAAAATGAGGGGATATTGGGAACAATCTCTCTATTTTATACAATAGGATAGATTTATGTATATTCATTCTCTCCAAAGCCACTTGTAGATCTATATTGGATATGTTATTATTGTATTCTTATATAGAACCTCATATTCATAACAAGAAAAATGAAGATCAAAATTTCTTTTATCCGGCATAAATGAGGCTAGTCGAATAGCCCAATAGATGAAGGAGAAATTTCTTTCTTAGAGTTCTATGAAATTTTTCCCATAACCCTTTTTCGAACAACTAGTTAGTACGTGGTCCTTTTCTATTTTGTGAAAAATTTATAGACCTTTAAGATCACGTTTTAAAATATCTTTTGAGCAAATTAAAAATCATAGGAAAAAATATGAGATCACAATCTATAATTTTATAAATTATTATAAACATCAGATGAAAATCTAGTACTTTATGTATAAAATTGAACAATATATGAAATTTGTCTCTAGGGTAAGATCTGGTATATTCTACCTTTCCATACCTCACTTTATAGAGATTTGTGTACACTCTATCCTTCTCAAATCTCACTTAATAGAAGTATACTGAATATGTTATATTTTTATAGTTCTAAGGAAATGGCTATGCATACAATCATACATAATTTTTTCCAAACTTCACTTGTGAAATTAATTGAATAATTTTGTCGTATAGTATAATTGTACAACTTTTGAATCATGGGCCTAAAAAAGGGCCCATGATTGTGTGATGAGTTCTTTTACATAAGCCCATATAGAGGCCCATTAGTTGGGCCTGAATAATAAATCTTACATTCTTTTGGGCCTTTGAGAAAACCTAACAACAAATCCCCAATATAAAGATAAGTCTCATTAGGGTTTTGCTTTTCTTCCATTGAGGTATCGCAGCAGAGGAGGAGCAAGCAGCAAGAACGTCAGCCATGGTTCTAAAGTAAACTATTTTCTCTCTATCTATTTCTATATGTTGTACATACTTTTATCAGTATAGAGAAATCCCATTTGATTACTATATTGCAAGAAAGTTTATTTACCATTGCCATGGAGGTGAATTAGAGGTGTTTTGAGGTTGATCCTGTTCTGGGTTTTGCTAATTTGAGTTTTTACTATGTGGGAAATAGTTAAAAATCTAATCTTTATTGTTTTTGCTATTCTTTTAGGGAGAATTATGCTCAGGTGTAGTTTAGATTGGAGTCTAGGAGGAAAAAGATGTTCTTGAAACCTTATGTTGCTTGGGCTCTCCAAAAGTACTGTCGGGTGTGTGTTTGATCCGCCAAAAGTTTATGGTTTTGGTTTAGATAATTTGGGTTTTAATTCGTGGGAACTGGTTAAAAAATCAAATCTTTAGTGTTATTTATACCCATCGTGTGAGATGTATATTCATGTGTAGTGTAGATTGGAGTCTATTGTAGGAGGAAAAGCTGTTTTTGAATCCATATGTTGCTCGTACTCTTCAAAAGTACTGCTGAGTGTGTATCGGATCCTCAAGAAGTTATGGGTTTTTTGATGATCCAACTTTGGCCTGGCAACATTTTTGGAAGGTCCAAGTAGCATAGGTGAAACCCCGCTATTGGTATTTACACTCTTCTATGATCTTGTGTTTGGTTATTTGGTTTTTTTGGAGGATCCAACATGGATGTTGCAAGCATTTTTTGGAAGGTCCAAGTAACATAAATGAAACCCCTCTATTTGTACAGTGTAGCTTCATTCTTCTTGGATCTTGTGTTTGGTTATTTGGGTTTTAGTTATTTCTATTGATTAATGATGATTAGTATGAGGGAGGAGAACGTAGGGTGAAAGGAGAACATCCAGAAGTGTGACAGTAAAGGTTGTGTATTGATTCACGAAGAGATTAAATTGGATGTACTGAGTATTGTCCCTTGTTAATGCTGAGCTAGCTTAATTGCTTGCCCTTTGTCAAAAAGGAGATAAAATTATGTTTTTAAGATGTCCTTTTGTACCTTCTATGATTTGATTAACCATTGAATGTGATGTTACAAGTAGTGTTTATACTCTTTGAGGTGTCCTGTAGTTTCCTCCAGGTGAATTTTAATAGATATATGGCGAGTAGCTTTATTTTATTGAAGAAACTTGTAAAGATCTTAAGACACATGTTTTTGCTGCATTGCATGCCTGTAGTATTATTCCTGAGAATTGTTCAAGGTTTTCATGATTCTGAATGGGTACAATTGATTCAGCTCAATGCGTTGTCTGAAAATGTATACATTATCTATGCTATATATATTCATGATTATAAGCATGGATGATTTATGAACGGCCTCGAGGAGGAGGTATTTGTCGATTGAATTTGTGACTACTTAACTTTTCATTGATTCTGCAATATGGCAGACATGCTTTACATTTGGTTTTCCCCCTGTTGTTTTGATGCATTTTAAGTGATGACTCAGTAGTTTTATTATTAATTCCATTGCAGGACCGAACTCTGCCGTTTCAGTGGTGCCAAGATATACCCTGGGAGGGGCATCCGATTTATTCGTGCAGATTCTCAGGTAATTTATGAAAAGCCATTTCCTTGCTTATGATAGTTGTAGTGATTTGTGTACTGATAGTAGGAGGCAAAGTCATGATTGCTTGTAGTATTTTCTGGTCCATGTAGGTGTTCCTATTTGTCAACTCAAAATGTAAGCACTACTTCCACAACCGTCTGAAGCCTTCCAAGCTTACATGGACAGCCATGTATAGGAAGCAGCACAAGAAGGTGAGTCTGGAATACAGCATTACAAGCCACAGTTTCTGAACTTAACGTTCTGCTTTCAAGTTTGAATTTTTCTGCTAACATTCCAACATTGAAAGAAGTAACTTTGTGATGTAAAGTTGTACCCTGGGATTCACTTTGTTTTCAGAATTAGTAGTCTATTGCGAAAATTTGCCTTAATAGTTGCCTTGCCTTCATGTTTTGTCATTTCATGGGTACGTTTGGCAAATTAAACTTGTTTTTCTTTTGCGTGTGTGCTTGATAACATTAGGATATTGCACAAGAAGCTGTTAAGAAGAGGAGACGCGCCACAAAGAAGCCTTACTCTAGGTCCATTGTGGGTGCAACCTTGGAGGTAATCCAGAAGAAGAGAGCTGAAAGGCCAGAAGTTAGAGATGCTGCCAGAGAGGCTGCTCTTCGGTGCGTATTAACCAAGCTCTTGTATTTGCCAATGTGGCTTTGTGCATCTTTTGAAATGGGATTGTGGATAACCATAGTAGTTGTATCTGTTGACACGATAAAGTGATTAGTTTGTTTTTTCGGTTTCTGCAGTGAAATCAAGGAAAGAATCAAGAAGACAAAGGATGAAAAGAAGGCTAAGAAGGCAGAGGTGATGGCCAAGTCACAGAAAGTAGGTAAGGGTAATGTGCAGAAGGGAGGATCGAAAGGCCCTAAGCTTGGCGGTGGTGGTGGAAAACGTTAAACTATTGTCTATGTTGTTCTCTAAGTAGTACTAGAGTTCATTTTGCATCTTGAGTGAGTGTAGCTATTCTGATCCACCAACATTTAGCGTGCTCTGAACCAACATATTTCTGAATTTTGGTCTTGTTTCAAATATGCAGATTGTTCTACTTTTGTTCTGTTATGATAATCATAATCTTGTTCCATTATGAGAAATTTATCTTGCAAGATATTGATGGTAGTACTTGCCTATTGCCCCATTGCTTGTTCCTTTAAGAAAGTTTTTCTTTGAGTAGAAGGGTAGTGGATGAGCAAAAACATCATTTGGTTGAATGGGACAAACCTCTTTTTGAACTCGCTGAGAAGTGAAGCGTGATAAGTAAAAGTGGATGGAAGGAGTATTTCTTTCGGAGCTTAGACTATCTTAGAATTGTGTCCTTCCATTAAAGCAGGAAGTACTCCCACTAATGCCAAATATCTATCTCCGACTCAATTGTGAGGGTGGCATTTTATCCCCCTAGCCAAGTAGAGCATGCATGAAGAGCGTTTCTTCTATTCTCGTTTCCCTAGCATTGATATGTCATGTTGAACTTGAACTAGAGACCTCGACTTGTTTGTGAAGTAAATCATCACACCTATGAAAAAATTGGAAATTACATTGTTAATTCTTTAAGGTCAAATACATTTAGTAGAGTATATCTAATCTTGTAATGCAAACCAAATCACATATTTGGAGAAGAATGATGGGAGACTAAAAGAGCAAGCTAGAAACGTAAATTGTGTCTTTTGACCTTGAACCAAAAGGCAATATCTATATAAATTTTGATTAATATTTTAAGATGTAATATTTTTATCATGTTGAATACAAAATAAATTATATTGCGCAGTTGACTTAGTTGGTTTGTATCACTATTGAATCAACTTGAACAGGTATAACTTGAGCTGATTTGAGAGGCGGTTCATTTTTCGCTATACATATATTTTCACAAACAAATTGGCAAATATACATCTATAAGAATTTACTTATCGACTCTTCGAACAGTAATGTAAGAATCGGTACTCAACATTCTGCTTGTAATTTTACGAATGTCAAATACCAAAATTTTAATTTTAAAATGTTGAATTAATTTAAAGTAATATAACTTAAAATTTTAATTAAGTCGATTCTTGATAAGCGAAACATGACAAATATTTGAAACGGAGGGGAGTACTTATCTCATTTTAGGGAAGTGTATATATAAATAACTTCAAGAGGAACAAGAGGTCACAAAATAATGATTTTTTTTTTTTTGTTGATCAACAACTCTCTCATTTTACTAGTGTAATTGTTTTCACAAACTTGTACAATCGATGTCACATAAATAATTAATTTCATTATCATAGAGATAAAGAAAGACACAAGTGATAAGTTGCTCGGACTCTCTAAAAAAGTTACCGCACCTGTATCGGATCCTTCACAAATACATTATTTTTTATGAATCCAACACATATTCTTCGACATTTTTAAAGAGTCTGAGTAACATAGGACACGACAACGATTGTTCACTAAGGTGTTCACATAAAGATCCCTCAATTATAGGAAAGGGAACATTTAACTTATACCTGGTTAGATGCAATCAAAAAGTTCAAAATTTGTTAAGTATTATAACTAATGACATTAATTAAACATCAAACATCTTATACTATTAAAAAAAAAGTGATGACATTAATGTCAATACAACAAGAAGAGTAGTACAACCTTAGAATTACACTAATAAAAACCACTTAGTACTCCTAATCTTAAATATAACATAAAAGTTATCAAAATAACTCTGCTAATCCCTCTATTCTTCTAATTAGTCTATCTTAGTGCTAATTAAAGAGAAAAAAGTAGCACAATTAAGTTAATTAAACTCATGGATATGTTGGTAAAGAAGGCCAATAAGGTGGCATGACAGGATTAAGGCCATCTACAACATTAAAAACATAGCTACATTCAGCCATATTATTATTAATAACATTATTATTATTATTGTTGTTGTTTTGATGGTTAATTCCCCTTGTAATTGTCTTGTTGGAACTTGGCATTGAGGTGCTTTCAACTGTCTCTTCACCTGATATTTCAGTGTAAACTGTGGAATTTACTTGTTTCTTGATGGCTTGTTCCTTCAAAATTGCTCTTAATGCCAATACCTAGGTGGAAAAAAAGAAAAGAAAAGAGTTTAACTTTTGTATACTGACATGTAAAGGATTTGTAGATAATAATAATAACAATAATAATGACAATATATTCAGTTTAATTTTATGATTGGGGTCTAAGGAGGATAGTATGTACACCAGTGACGAAAACTTGGAGGTGAATTTTGAAACCTCTAAATCTGAGTCAACCTCTACTTTTATGTTTAGGAGATTTAGAATTTATATGTATAAATACACACACATACATGCACATACACCCATACGTATATACATAACCCCCCTCCCCCCCCCCCCCCCCCTAATCCACCCATGAATTGTATGCACAATCTTACTCTTACCTTGTGGAGGTAGAGAGATTGTTTTTTATGGACTCTCACGACTTTGATAAAACATATATATTCATCTATAAAAAGAAAATACAACTGGAAGAAGTCATGTTAAAATCAATGACGAAAGAAACACTAATAACAATAACATTGTTAGAACTCTTCAAATATTGTTTCGTGTGCCTCTAATCCTCCAAAAATTACGAATTTCATAAGGACCCGACATGAATACATCTACATACTGAATACTCTTAACGAAAATACTATTTTATCATTGTTCTTCCATATTTTACACGTGATAGGAACTTAGCGCACCAGACTGTCTTTTTTTCAATAAATAAAAAAAGAAAAAGTTATCTACTTCAATATATTAAAATATCAATGTCAATATATATAAAAATTAAATCTGAAAAGAGAAAATGAAGATGGACAAATTTTAAACTGCATGAGAGAGGATAATTTAATTCAAAAGAAAAAGAAAGGAAAGAGGGAAGAAAGCTGTATGATGTGTCCATTTCAATTTTTATTACAAAGTTTTATTAGAGGATGCAAAATTTATTTATTTGCATTTAATTAAGCCCACCTTGCTTTAAAATGATGTGGACAACTGAATTTAAAGTTGTCTCCTTAGTGAATTATGCCTCCAAACATTGTGGGGCTAATAAACACCAGGTAATTCATCTGAATCAATACTTTAATTACAAATTATAATTTATGTAAAAAAAAACTTTAATTACAAATTATAATTTACAAAGTCTAAACACTTTTTGTTGAAAAACTTTTTCGAATATATAGATTAAATACAGATATTTTGATATATATCAATTGTTGAACACTTTTGATGTAAAAATCATCCATCGATGTTCTAAAAGTATGAACACCCTTGACAAAAATATTGGCTCCGCCACTGTGTAAGGTCTGAGGAATTAAGGGGTCGCATCCCAAGCAATTAACCTACCATGACATATACATCAACAGTGACTGATTTCATGGTTTGAATTCATAAACAATATAGATCACGTAAAAGTTGTACTAAGTTAATTCGATCAAACCCATAAATGGACTTCTATTTTCGCTTCTGACTCAAACTCGTAACCTATAGGTCATATCATGCGGTTTTGCATGAATTGCATGGATGCAAGAAAGTAAATGAAGAGAGAATTCTCACCTCATCTTGGAGCTTTTGTTTTTCCCTTGAAATAACATCATAGTCTTGTTTAAGTGAATCATAGAGTCTTTCAAGTTGTTTAGCCTTCCATCTAGCCCTCCTATTTTGGAACCAAACAGCAATTTGTCTTGGTTGTAATCCAAGTTCTTTGGCCAATTTCATTTTCCTGTCTGGATCAAGTTTTATTTCTTCTTGGAAACTGTTTTCTAGTGACTCTAATTGATCACTTGACAATCTTTTCTTCTTGTCCAATTGATGATGATTGAGTACAAAGTTGTTGTTATTGTTGTTGTCCATTGTTGGGAGTTGTAATCCACCATGTTGTGTTTGCATTGCTTGTTTCATTTCCACACCTTAAAAAAAAGTAACTTTTTTAAAGATGAGTTTAAGTTTTATGCAGTGACAATATAAGTTATTTATACATACAATCGCGTCTAGTTGCAGAGCCTCATTGGAGTCAGGGGGTTCATCCGAAACTCTTTCGACGAAAAATTATACTATTTATGTATGACAAAAATAATTATATATATATATATATATATATATATATATATATATATATATATATATATATATATATATATATATATAAAATTTTGAACCCCCCTAACGAAAATTTTGGCTCCACCACTGATCGCGTCATCTAAATGGTAATTTTCCGTAGAGTTTTCATTTGATATTTGATATCTATTTTGAGATCAGACTAATTCGAAATTGGATTGAAAAGTTATACCTCCCTACCAAAGGTATGATTCCTTTCCCAAAGGGTATTTACCAGTCCATCATAGTCATACTTGTTTTTCATTAATATTAATTAATCACCTAAAAGTGTATATCACATTCTGAAATTTTGAAACATTATATATACTAGCATTATCATGTAAACATATATAGGGTTGTGAGATAAAAATAGTCAATCATGAGTCTGAAAAAGTTAATTAACACCTTTTTAAAAAATAAAAATAAGGAATTTTCCAATTATTGGAGGCATCAAATGAAGAAAAAAAAATTTCTTGATTCTAAAACTATATTAAAAGAACATAGTTAAATTAAATGCAAAAGCAAAAATATTGCTAATTGACTGAAGTAAGAAGGAAAAATATTCCGATAAAAACGTTCCTCAGTAATATCATAAGATAAAAGTCGAAATCAAGTAAAGTAAAACACACACAAAACCATCAATGGATACTAATATGATATATATATGTTCTATATGAATAATTAAATAAATAAATTGGTTTTTTCCCAATATATTTACCTGGATATTGGTCATAATTGTAGTTGTAGAGAAAATTGAGAGAATTATCAAGAACTGGTCTTGAAACAAAAGGTCTAATATTCCCATTCCAATCCATATTTTTCCTTCCTTCCAAACAAGGCAAAGTTTCAAGAAACCACACAAATTCTACCCCCCTCAATATATTGATAAATACTCTTTTTTTGTCTAGTGTTATGGTCCACCACCTAAAAAAAAGAAATTTTTAAAAAAGGGGTTTTAGGGTTTTGTCTTATTGATAAAGTTTGAAAACTTTCTTGGTTTTTTTTGAAGAAACAAAAGTGAAAAATGATAAGAAGATGTTGTAGGGAGAGTTTACTACACTTATGGATATTATGTCAATACTTGAAAGAGATAGTTAGTAAAGAACTTGTGAGGGTTCTATATATGCTTTCACTTTTGGGAGCAATTCATAAATAAGACTTCCTCTTTAGGTTCTTGGATGTTTTTTTGGGGACCTTGGGTGGGTGGGTGGGGGTACTATAGAGATATTAATTAAAAATTTAAGTTTATATAAATTAGAATAAAAAAATTTTCACACTATGAGGATGTGTAGTGAGATGAGGGTCTTTCGAAAACAATCTCTTTATCTCTATGAGGTAGTGGTAGGTTTGCGTACATTTTACCCTCCCAAACTCTACTTGTGGGATTTTACTGGGTATGTTGTTGTTGTTGTATGAGAATGTGTAGATTAAGGAATATGTGATTTGTAATCCTTGAAACAAGATAGGTTATTTGTTATCACGTATAAAAATAATATGCATCTATAGTGCAAATATTTCGTACACTTAACGACATATGCATAAGTTATATATAACTGTGGATAATTTTTTTTTTTTTTTTTACACTATGAGGAACTGTAGATAAAGGAATATGTGATTTGTAATCTTGAAACAAGATAAGTTGCTTATTATCACGTATAAAAATAATATGCATCTGATAGTGCAAATATTTCTTACACTAACATTATATGCATATGTCATATATAATATTGTGTATAAAGTTCTTTTACACTATGAGGATGTGTAGATAAAGGAATACGTGATTTGTAATTTTGAAACAAGATAAGTTATTTGTTATCGCGTATAAAAATAATATGCATTTGATAGTGCAAATATTTCTTACACTATCGATATATGCATGTGTTATACATAATATTGTTAGTATAATTTTTTTACATCAACTATAATAGTTAATCTGTCTTATTTTTAAAATTATAAATTCGATTTTCTTATAATTTAAAGTGCTAATTCAATGGGGAATTTTATTAGTGTTAAAGAACTCCAATAAAGAACCATAAATTAAGTGCATTATTTATTAACTAGCTAGGAGTAATAATTAATTATGTTTAAAAATCATATATGGGGGTGAAAAAAATTCACTCCATATATTTTAATTGGAGTTTTAATTAGAACTATTAATATTTTTTGGGACCTTGGGTGGCTGTACTACATATATATTTATTAATTGGAGTTTTAATTTAGTGTTAAATAATCCAACAGAAAAATTTAACTCCAATGGTATATTTACTTAAAGACCATATAATATGCACTTATTCCTTCAATAACTAACTAGGAGTTATTGAGATCACTAATTAATCCTCTATGAAGTAAAAAAAAAATCTTACTTTATTAAGTGAAGTGGTAAATATTGGAGAAATATTACTAGATTCATGTGAATTCGTAATCGATTCTTCAAATTCAATATATATATAGACATAGAGTTTATTCACCATAATCAACCTCTTAGAATCGTTGGTGAATATACACAATAAATATGTCACGATCCGAAAATGGACGTGATGGCACTCACCTAACCCATCAAGGCGAGTCAGCCCAATACCTACTGATACAAACATAACAATAATAGTGGAAGAGAAAATAGTCTAATATGACAAATAACCATAGGAAGACCAAACTACAACCATCCCAAAACTGGTGTCACGTGTACAAGCCTCTAAATACATAGTACTCGAATAAAATAAATGTCTCAAATGTCTAGTCCTCAAATAGAACGTAACATAATAATGGATTCCTTGAAGGTCCACCGGTGACATAAGCAGCTACCTTAAGGATAATCCGGAAGCTCGATCTTGCAATGAGAAAATTCTAACTAGAGGGACCGGGCTCGCAACCTACAAAAATGTAGCAAGGGGGTGAGTACCAAAACAACGCGGTACTCAGCAAATGGAACTAACCTAGAGTAAAACAATGAAGAACCAAGTAACCTCTTCACACCCAACCACATACCACCGAACTACAAACCTGCACTCAGAAAAGTCCCGGCCCAACAACATATAATACACAATAAAGATAGTTTTTCAGTATATCACAATTATCAAATCACAAGTCATAACTCACAAGTGATAAAATAATTCTTACATAATCAATATTTATATTGCACAATCAAGATAATATAATCTAATACAATAAAAAAGCTCTTTACTCAATCTAAATTAAATCTGAAAGTAGATAAAAGGATTCTTATTGTGAATAATGGAAATTTATTTAAAATTTCTTACGAAAAATTTATACTATATAGATGATAAATTTTTTAACACAAATTTTGTATCCGTCACTTATCTTTGAGTAAAAGTTGAAATTATTTTTGATAGTAATATAATAATTTAAATTAATTGGTAGCCGAAAAATAAAGAGAGACATCAAAACTCACCATTTATAACCATAAAAAATTATGGTAGAATAGTAAATATACTTCGTATATAAAGTCGTTTTGATAAAAAAATACTTTAACCTATGAAAATAAATTTAAATTAATAAAACTTTAAAATTAATATCAAATAAAACAAAACAAAAAGTCACTATCTAGGGTAAGTATATGGTCCCCTAAAAGGCCTAAAAAAAAGAGAATTTTCACGCCTATCTTTTTTTTTTTCTTTTTTTTTTATAAATAATAATAAAAAAATTCTGACAAAATTAACAACTTTCTTCTTAGTACTCTTCTCTGCTATTTGTAAGAAGATCAAGAAGGTAAAAATCCAAGAAAAAAAAAAAAAAGGTATTAGGAAGAGACAAATTGGGGTTGGGGTTAGGGGTGGGGTAGGGTATTGGTAAATTTTATTGACATAAGAGAAGATTATTCTGGTTTAGTATCGAGTGAGTCGTGATATTAAAAAAGCGGAATTTTTTGAAAAAAGTTTTATGATTGATTTGATTATCCTAATTTAGTAGTAAAGGAGTCGTTATGTTAAAAAAGTCAGGTCTTTTGAAATTTTTTTATGATTATTCTATTAACATGAGAGAAGATTATTTTAATTTAGTAGCAAAGGAGTCGTTGTGTTAAAAAAGCAAGGTCTTTTGAAAAGAGTTTTATGATCGTTCGAATAGTATGAGAGAAGATTATCCTAATTTAGTAGCAAAGGAATCATTATATTAAAAAAGTACAATCTTTTGAAAAAAGTTTTATGATTGTTCTATTAACATGAGAGAAGATTATCCTAATTTGGTAGCGAAGGATTTGTTATATTAAAAAAGCGCGGTCTTTTGAAATTTCTTTTGTGATAGTTTTATTAACATAATAGAAGATTATCCTAATTTAGTAGCAAAAGAGTCGTTATGTCGAAAAAGTGAGATCTTTTGAAAAAAGTTTATGATAGTTCTATTAACATAAGAGAAAATTATCCATTTAATAGCAAAGGAGCCGCTATAAAAAAAAAAATATTTTTTTGAGAAAAGTTCTAATAATAGTTCTATTAACATAAGAGAAGATTATCCTAATTTTACAGCGGAGGAGCCACTATATCAAAAAAGTGCGATCTTTTGAGAAAAGTTCTATTAACATACGAAAAGATTATTCTAAATTAACAGCGAAGGAGTCGTTACATTGAAAAAATAATTTTTTTAAAAAATTTCTAATAATAGTTCTATTAACATAAGAGAAGATTATCCTAATTTAGCAGCGAAAAAGTCGCTCTACTAAAAAAGCACAATCTTTTGAAGAAAATTCCAGTAATAGTTCTATAAATACATTTAAGTTCAAAAAAATACATATTTTTATTCATGTTTAAATTCTAGGACATGTGACATATAATATATTTTTGCAATTTTTTTTTCATCGAAAAATTATATTACGTGAATAATGCATGCAAAATGATTTTTTTATTATTTATAATTATTGAATCACCTTAATATAAAATAAATATTCTAATGCACTAATAAAGAGGTGTCAAAAATTATATTTTATCACATGTTAAAATTCTAGTTATCAAATTTTCTCTAGATCACCTTCATTTGGCAAATAGGAAAAAATCCAACTATTTTTAAATAAATAAATTATTAAATTTATTGATTAATATTTTGTGTTAAAATATTCACTTAATATAGCATAAATTAATATTTATGTTAAAATATTCACTTAATTTAGGAGTTTCAAAATTTTGAAAAAACAATACCACTATTAAGTGATATTTAATTTTAGGATGGTCTTAAGTTTTGCCCCCCAAAATTAGTGATCTTTAATTTTTCTTCGTTCTTTTGATTTAATAAAAAATTACGAACCAAAATATTCTTAATTATGACTTAATTTCACAAAGCAAAAGTTTTGAAAATAAAAAGACATGACTTTATGAATCCTAAAACTGAATTTATATATGCGATTATGCCCTAAAAGACATACTTGTGCCTTGTAATTTTTTTTCTATTTCAAGGACATTTTAGATTTATTTTTTTTTTGTTACTTAAAGTGTTAAAAGGATAAAAATTAAATACCACAAATTTTAAAAAAAAATTAAAAATCACCTCAAATAGGACCATTCGTGTGAATGCATTAATCTATCTCAATTCAAATAAACTTTAAAAAAAGTTGGACAATAATCAATATTTAATTAATTCATATTGACTCGCTCAGATTCACAATAATCAATATTTAATTAATTCATATTGACTCGCTCAGATTCAGTTTAAACCATTCACTCGTCGCCTCTAGTTAGAAGCGAAGCTACAGTATCTTCAGGGTGTTCAATTAGACATTCTTCGTCAAAATATTATGCTGTATATATATACAGATAAAGTCTTACTTTTTATTGATGTATATAATACTCTGAATATCCTTAAAAATAAAGGAAATTCGTAACACACTGGCTTAAACACTCACAAAATTACAAAGTGTCTACATTCAACTCCCGACATTTGTATTTTCCTTGTTTTTGAAAAAATATTGGCACTTTCTCCGTCTCATTTTATATGACACTCTTTGACTTGACACGGTGTTTAAGATAAAAAGAAAGACTTTTGAAACTTGTGATTTAAAATCATTCTTAGATATTTGTGTGACTGAAAATCATTTGATTAAGTGTAAAAAGGAAATTTCATTGTTAAATTGTTTCCAATTGGAGTAAGTTGACATTCTTTTTGGAACGAACAAAAAAAAAAAGAGATATCAGATAAAATAGGACAGAAGGAGTATAACCTACTCCCTCTGTTCCAAAAAGAATGACCTACTTTCTATTTTAGACTGTTTAAAGAAATGGCCTCTTTTCTTTTTTTGACAACATTTTAGTTTCAATTTTCCACGTGACATGTTTAACACTACAAGATTAAAGAATATTTTGGTGCATTTGACATAACTTTGATTTACAACCACAAAATTAAAAAATCTATTTTATTTTCTTAAATTTCTTATCAAATCAAACTAAATCATTCTTTTTGAGACGACAATATTGGTGGCAAATGGTTAAGAGATTTGTGCATGATGTCCCAAGTACAATTGCCTTAGGAAGATGACAAATTGATAAAAAAGGGTATCATTAATTAAAGTAAAGTAGGAAAAAAGTGTAAATGCATCAGAAATATGGTAAAGAACAAGGTAGTAGTAGTTAATAATAAATAAAAAGAGTAATGAATTAATCTGCTGTTGCTGCTATGTGTTACCTAATGGCCAATGGGTAGGTCTCCTATAATAAATGAGCATCAGGACAAAAATATATTGATTTTCTAACTTCTTGTTTATAGCCGTCGTGCCGTATTTGATGTTTATATTAAAATTCGATTGGATTTAAGTTTATACGAAAAAATTTATATTAAGAATAAGATGTTTGTTAACAAAGATGGTCGACAACAACAGCTGATTCAACAGCAGATAGTCTTGGAAAGAACCTTTCTGTAAAATTAGGTCTTGAGCCTAACTCATGTCACGTGGGCAATTTTAATTTTCGGGGACCCAACATTGGGTGAGATGGGTCCTGCTCTCGACAGGGAAGCCTCATAACATTATTTTTTCATTGTTTCAAGTTCTGATTCGTGTAGTGATTCAGTTCTGATACATTGATACCATGTAAAATTAGGTCTGGAGTCTAACTCACACCCCAAAAGCTAGCTCAAAGGGAGGAGGATTGCCCAAGTCTTATAAGGAGTCCACCCATCTCATTAACCACCAATATGAGACTTTTGTCACTCTTCAACACTTTCATTTGATGCTTCTGATTCAACTCCCAGACAACCAAGGAAGTATGCCCGAAGATAGGATTAACCCCTGCAACAAGCATTATTCGGGAACAATTATCCAAGAATTGGAAGATGATTGGTGTGACACACCAAAATCCCCCACAATCAATTAACAAGGCTTGGTGGATTCAGAATATTAGTTCATGAAAACTAAATAGCCTTTGCTAAAATTATGTATATGCACACGCATTAAACATTGAATTTTTTTCCAAGTCGTGTTTGACATCTACACTTATGGAATTATACGGGATTTATCGAAAACAACATTTGTATCTTCACAAGATGGATATAAGGTTATATACACATCATTTTTTTCAGATCTCAATTATGAAATTGTATTAAGTATGTTATCGTGTTCGATGTCCATACAGGAGCCTAAATGCATTCTAATTCTCATCGAAAAATCCCACATTGAAGGTAAAAACCGACCATATTTAAGATTGCTTTAGTTTAATGCAATATGAGATTTTATTTGCACTCATCTGATCTTCTTATTTTCGTTGTTGTTTGCCTTAAAATATTCATTTAGGAAAAAGATTAAAACTCTTGTGATTTAATTTGTTGACCGGAGTATCATAACGTCACTAATATTTTATAATTATTTTGAGTAATAAATCGATATCCATGAAGAAAACAAACTTAGAATATGGATATCCCAATGACTTCTCTTACGTAAGGTTTTTAAGAAAAAAGAATGAGATGATTTACTATCACACAAATATATACGTATAATTTATTTTAGTAGAAACATTTAAAATTATTCCATTGACACCATTTAAAACTTACCAATATTAATAAGTAAGACTTATCAGATATTTCATTTTACACTTAATAAGATGATTTACTATTACATTATTAGTAAGTTTGGGTCAATTCAAGATTTAAACTCGAGATCTTTGATTAAAGATGAAGATAGTACTTATCACTTTATCGCAATTCTTAAAAAGAGCAGCTCGATGCACTAAGCTCCTACTATACATGACGTTTGAGAAAGAGTTGGATCGCAAGAATATATTGTACGCAATTTTATCCTACATTTTTCTATAAAAGGCTATTTCCACATCTCGGTGACCTCTTACATGATAACACTTTACTAGTCCCACCAAACTTGAAACTATGCATCAACATCATGCACCTACCAAGAAAGAGTTAGTACGTACCACTCCACCACCGTCCTTGTCAATACAAATATTAAATTTCTTAACGTTTTGTTTTTCAGATAGTATTCTCAGACTCGACTAAATCTAAATTTACGTTGGAATATTCTACAATAAAAATAGAATTCCCCGACAAACACTTCTACATATTCAAAACTTTCACCTAAACTTACTAATTTAATATAAAGAAATATTTATCAGTCCACCACGATCGACACCTTACCTAAAGTTAGGTCCAATTTGATGAACCTTTTTTTTCTCTTACACACAGAGAAACTGTCTTTTTTTCTTGGTTAGTTGTGTAAGAAGATCAGTAAGTGGACCTGTATCATGAACACATTCAATTAATATTTAATTTCTTATATATAACAGAGAAATTAAATTAAAGTACTTTCAGAATCCCAAAAAAGGGTGACTAACAGACTGAAAGTGGGAATTTGATAGGTATAGAACCTTAGAATTATGGCCATAAACTTTCCTTAATTAAGAGTTTATCTTTTATACATCGATACGATAAAAAAAAAATTATAATATCAAATCACTTAAACGATAACAAATTTATGTTTTATATATTGACAATATTGTAAAAAAGACAGTATTATGTCATCTAGACAGTATTGAGTTTAAGTTTAACGTATCAATGATGTAAAGTGTATATATATATATATATATATATATATATATATATTATCAGGTCACGTAAACGATAATATATAAGTAAAATTTGAATATAATATTGTACAAGGTGTAGGTATTAATTCTTTAGTCCAATCAAATGGTTTTGAACATAATTTTCTTAGAAATTCATTCTAACTTAATTCCAAGCCCTTAACTATCTTTTGCTTTCATAACATGATTCATAACTACATGCATCTGATATTTAAAATTTACTGATATTTATTAATTTAAATTTACTCCGAATCAATCGACTAAAAAGATACGTAACACTTTCCACCAAAAAGTTTTTACTTTTTTGTTTAATAAAATATTGTAATAAAATTGCTTGTACCTTAGTGGTCTTCCTTGTTGGACACATTATTTGACTTACCTAGTTAGCTAAGAAGCATAATTATACATATTAAAACAAATAAGGTGGCAATTAAATGTCATGTACTTCTTCAATTTCAAATGCATTCACATAATCTCCTTTACAATTAATTCATTTTTTTGGTACATTTATCTATTTCATTCTCATACAAATTTGGAATGACTTTATCTAAGGATAAAAAATAAAAAAAAATTGGTTTTCCAAATTTTACATTAATTGAACAAATGCATATTTAGACATGAAAAAGAAAAAGTTGGTGAAAAGAATAAATTAATACATATTCTAACCTCATTTTTGTTTAATAGTCATGGTAAACAAATACTATATAGTTTTGGGATAATTGTATTTTTTTTTTTCAAAAATGCAACTTATTAAAGTAATTTGAAATTCTTATTTACATTGTATAGGCGCCATCCAAAATATACATATATAATTAATGTATATTTTTTTGTATATTGACTTGCTAGTATAATTACTTTTGATCGGACGATCAAATATATGAAAAGCCCAAGTAATTTTTTAACCTCTCCACTAAGAGGTTTTCTTGTATCAATATATAAAATTTATTTTTACTCATCTCAATTGACTCGACTATCTTGATTTACATTGAAAAAATCACCACTTTAGGGTTGAAGCCAGACGCGAGCTAGCTCTTTGGCACAAAGGATTTTTATTTTATATTGAATTGCTTAGCGAAAATGTTGCTTACTGTATTGATTAAAACACTTTTTGTTAAAGATAATTTTATCTGTACGACTCGAAACCAAGATTTCTGGTAAAATAGTGAATGGAAGTATAGGTAGAATTAGTGATTGGCATTGTAAGTTATTAATCAGTAGAGAATAGTTGTTTGTTCCATTTATTTCAGTGAAATTGATTTTGTGGGCTAAGAAGTTAAAGTGTATATATAGGGTATACTATTCTAAGTTTTAGAGTCAACACTAAAAATAGTACTTGCTATATATTTATTGGTAAAAAAAGAACTACTTCTATTATATCATTTATAAATAGGGTAGTAATTAATCAATTAGCTAGTAGTTGGATTTCTTGGATAAATTTCTTCACCCCTATCCCTATAATAATATTAAAAGTAATTCTAGTATTTCCTAATATGAGTATATATTTTGGACAAAGTTATAATATGTTATAATATGAGAGTTAAATAATGATAAATTTATTTAGTGAATGTGTTTTTGTTTTATGTGTTAGGTTTATTGGACTAAAAATAAAATATACATTGTGTACTAGGTTTTTAGGCTTTTTCAGGGATGTTTTCTATTTATATTTTCGTTTCTTAGAAGAAGCGGTTAAATGATAAGATCGACAGTCACAAATAGTTTGACTGCCTTACTCATTATGAAAACGCAAGTGAATATGTTTTTGTTTTATATGTTAGGTTTATTGGACCAAAAGTAAAATATGCATTGTGTATCATGCTCAGGTTGTGAGGCGTTCTCAGGGAATGTTTTCTATTACATTTTCGTCTTTTAGAAGAAGTGGCTAAATAATCGAATCGACAATCACAAGTAGTTTGACCATCTTACTCGTCATGAACATGCAAGTGAATATGTTTTTGGTTTATTTGTCAGGTTTGTTGGACTAAAAATTAAAAAATACATTGTATACCAGGTTGTGAAGTTTTTTCAGGGATGTTTTCTGTTTACATTTCCATCTCTTAGAAGAAACGGCTAAACGATCGGATCGATAATCACAAGTAGTATGACCGCCTTACCCGTCATTAAAAAGCAAGCTATAAGCTGAAGCATGTGTTTGATTTTCACTCTAGATAAGTTAGGATAAACTTTTCATTTTCAATTTGGTCATTTTGATGCTTTATCCTGGTATTATTATCCCGCATTAATCGCAAATAAAATAATATTAATATTTTATCTTGAAATTATTATTCTTTATTTTACTAACCAAACCATCCTTTAAAGTATTAGTCTTTTAATTTCTATCAGAGAATAATTTAAAATGTGACAAATTAAATTATTAATTTACCCATAACATTGTTAATTATATATCCTAGGAAATAATTATAATGTATCCACTTAGGCCTTTCTATTGTGTCTACTCTACTAGTGCCTTGAACAAGTACTAAAATAGATTCATATATAGAGTATTCTATTAGATTCTATCAACTATTTAACCTATAAAAAAATAATAATTAAAGTTATATGTACTGACGATGTAAATAATATGTACTAAAATGTTTAATTAGGTTCGATGCAATATTAAAGTAAGCTCGATTTAACTCAATTCAATTTGACTTAATGTTCAACCTTAGGAACAAATAATGAAAATATAAGGAGTGCAACATGATTATGAATTTCTATTCCTTTAGTTGCAACCTTATCAAGCATGTAATAAAAAATTAATGCTAATTAAAAGTAGAACTATCTTCAAAAGGTGTTGGGTATCCTTTCACTAACAGTTCAATGAGGTTTTGGTACACAATAAATATATATAAATTATATTATTTATACATGGTTAAAATAATTTTTTATGTATATATAGTAGATGTCGAACTTCCTTCGACTAATTCACGTGCCTTCTTCTTCATATTTTGAATCCACTTAGTGAAAATTCTTGCTCAGCTGCCACTACGACCAAACATCTCACAAAGGAGTTGATAATATTCATTCCATATTTATATTAAAGTCACTACCATTCTGTTGACGATATTTTTTTTTGTTCATATGTGATATGTCTAGGAGTGGTAAATTTCATGCGTTAGGCATCAAATTAAATCATATGCTCCACCGTTTGGACAAGCACATCAATTCCTTTGAATTCAAAAACAGATGGAAGTAAATTTTTTTTCAAAAAATAAACAAATAATTAAGCACACGTAGTAAGGATTCATATTGTCATCAATATACATCTCCTTTAGTTATACGCACCAACTTCAATTGAAAATGTTTAAGATTTTACAACTTATTACGTTAATTCGTATAATTAAAAGAGACGACATATTTCAACTGATTAATTTATCTACCTAATGAACACTTGAGAACGAGTGTAAAGATTTTTTTTTAAAATTTAAATTAAAAATACTTTATCATCGATTCAAATGTTCAGTTGAAATAAATTATAATACATTTAAATATCTAAATGAAATTTACTAACAGATTTAAAAGACGATCAACGTATAAGCCTAAAAATTAAGATGAAATATTTGGGACCATGTAATTAATCCAAATTTCAAATCATTACAGCTAAGAGGACTACAAACATCTAAATTAAACTTGGACATTTAATTTAATTTAATTTAATCAACAACTAGTTGCCTATAAATATTATAGACCTAATGTGACTTAATTTTAGAGGCTATTAACAAGTAAAAATGGTACATGCTCCTTCAATTGTTTAATTATCAACCACAAAATTAATATTACAAAGGTACATTTTTTTATTTTATTGTTTTAAAAAAAGCAAAGAAACATATTTTGTGTTAATTTAATAACTTCTTTGGAATTTATGTTATTTATTAAAAAGAAGTTGAAAAGAAACATATATTAATGAGATATTATAATGCGCCACAATATGGTCCTCTTTTGTATGGAAGAAATATTTATAATTCATATTTTGTTATAAATATTGAGTTTATGAAAAGGGTTAAAATTACTTTTTGTAGTTTCGATAAAGAATATTTTTACCCTTCGTTAGAAAAAAATAATTGTTTTATGCCTTTATTGTAATAAAAGTAGAATATTCACACTCGAAACAGAGGTTTGATGGAAGAATGATTAATACGTTGTTTGTTTTTCATAGACAAAATAAAAAGAAATTCAAACGGACTAACCTAATCTCTAAGGGAAACTTCAATTGAAAGGCGCTAGACAGACTATGAACAAGTGAGATAAAAAAAACAATTGATGTAAGCTTTTTTTTTTACCGTAAATACATAAGGAAAAATAAATTCTCACTAAAATACCAAAAAGCTTACTAATTTATTTTATGTAAAAACACAACTATTTTTTACCTTACAAATTTAAATCAAAATATTCGTAGAATGAATTTTTTTTAAGTAACTTTTTTTTATTTATAGTGCTTTATGTAATAATCATTGTAATTTCAATCATTTCTGATTGTTCAGACCTTAATCATATTATATATAAATATTCATCTATTTTTTTTTACAATAAATTTAAACAATATTTTTAATTATTCGAATCTTAATCATATTATATATTCACCTATTCTTGACGATAATTTTGAATTTACAATTAAAAGAAATATATTTAAAGCATATAATATATAGTAGCCATTTGTTTGTTCTTTCCTAATATATTTAATATTTGCCAGTAATATATGCCTTTATTATCAAAGGACAGGCCGCCCCTAATGATGAAATCTTCACGTACACATTAAATATATATATATATATATATATATATATATATATATTATCTTTTCATTTCAATTAATTTATTTAATTGTAATTTGATACGAAATTCAAAAAAAAATAAATTTTATAATCTTATATTTTAAAAATATTAAATATATTTAAAAAAGCTTTTTATTTTATAATTTTAAATACTATAAAAATATTATTGTTTACAAAATATATTTTTAAGAAAAATTGAACAAATAAATGGGAAATAAAATGTTTTCCCTCCTCTATTGTACTTTTATATATACAACACGTTCGCATTAATAGGCACATGCCTATAGTTTATATATATGCAAAAATTAATATCATATATTTATTGAATTGATATAAATGTAAGCGCGTCTAAGTTTTTATTGCATGAAAGAGTATATATTTATATTGGTTGATTTGTCTAAGGGATGGATAACTTTTTTTTATAATGATAATGTTCGAATTAGCTGTATTTGTAGTTTAATCTAATTGGTGATAATAATAATGTGATGAGAGAGGAAATTAGAATTTTGAATTTTATAAGTTTAGTTTTTATGATTCTTAGTAGTGAATCTAGTATATTTAAAAGTAGTAGATTATATATATACCTTTTATTATAATTTTATTGAATTTTTTAACATATATAAATTTATACTTCATACTAAAAGTATTGAGTTCATAGAAATTTGATATCGTCAAGCTATATTTGACTCTAGCAATGTCTAGATCAACTTACTCGTATTTTGATATTTGATTGATGATGATGGTAATATTTAGTTTAGCTTACTTCTAATTTTTACTGTTTAATCAAGATTTTGTTTTTGATAATAGCATATATAGTATATCATGGTGGAGTCAAAATTTTCACTAAGACAAATGCAAGCGCGCACACACGAAAAAATAAAAAAATTCTCAACATCTACTATATTTACATACAAATAGCTTTTCTGGTGACACGTGTTCATCTACACACTACACCAAGGTTTAGAGCAAAGTAGAATTAAAAAAAAGTCACTAGTTCTTTTCTTTTTTCAGTATTGGAGAGACGTGATTAGGCAAGAGGTGGTTTGTAGCTTACAAAGGAAATGACTCTAAATAGGGAGATATGGAGGTTGATGATTAGGGTAAAAAATTAGTACGCAGTCGACTGTTATCTGCTTTCTTTATCAATAGTTATTGTGACTCTCCTATTATTTTATTCTTCGATTGTATCATTACATGTTGTCTCGACTTCAATTACCATATTATTTGTTGCTGCCACAATTGTCTTCTTCGTTGCTTAAGTATAAGTTGTTTATTTCAGTATTTACTTAACATACTTGATTTTTGTATTATGCTTCGTACTATGTTTTACTTGAGCTGAAGGTCTAACAGAAGCAACCTTTTTACCTCAAGATAGGAATACAATTGCACACACATAACACTCTTCGAATCATGCAAAATTACACTCAACATGATTATTATTATTGTTGTTGTTGTTGGTTGCTAGGTTTGAACTAATCTTTCACCGTTTTCACCTATTTCGTCAACCACTAAGTCTTAATTAAAAAAAGTATTCACTAAACTATACCCATAGGAGCTAGAACATCAAAAAGACAGCTACTTAACAATCAGTGAAGTCCTGTTCAAGGTCACATGCACTGTACAATTTTCTGAAATTTGAACCATATTTCGAAAGGGTTGTTACAAATTAATAAATAAAAAGGTCTCTAGATAAAAGTATCAATACCTAGTTTCTATAGACACAATGGACCTATGTCAATCTCAAAGTCTCACTTTTTTTTCTGAAATTCAAGTCGTTATTTTTTGAGTGTGCATAACTCACAAAGCATGCTGAAGAAATAAAATGCACGGACAAATTTGATATGCAATGAGCTTAATTGAAAAGACGTTAGCAGAGAAAATCAATAGCTAACTTTCCTTGTGAGATACGAGTTGTTGCATTAACTCAGTCATCCTTACGAGTTACTTGTATGCATTATGTAACAGTATAATCACAAAATTATTTTCTTAACAATCAGTGAAGTACTGTTAAGTGTAGGGGTGCTTTAAATATATTACTGACATCCATAATATAAGAACCTTTACATTATCAATGACAGATGAGTCAAGTATATTTTCTTCATCTTCTGCAGATGAGATTCTAAGCAACAAAACTGAACCAAAAGATGACATAGTAACAATTACATGGACACAGGGAAACACCTACAGCAAAAAACGACGATGACTATCCTCCATGAAACCAATGTTTTTAGGTAGTATAACCACGTCTAGGACAACAACAACATACCACAGAACTTACCCCTACCTGGTTGAGTTAGAGAGGCTATTTCCCAAGGACCAAAACTTTCTGGGAGCGGTAGAAACAGATGACTTACTGATCACTTGGGGTAATCGATACAGAATCTACACAGAGCCCACCTTTTGAATGTGTGCAATCGATCTGTTTCATTGAAAATCTAACTTCAGTAGCAGGGTTGGACCTACTCACTATAAATTCACCCACCTTGTACTCTATCCAATTGCCACGCTTTATATTTACACTTGCATTATCTTGATCGCTACCATGTATGGAGTACTCACTGACTGCATGCTGGCCATCAGATGTAAACAGTTCAAATCGAACTGGCCCTAAATCCCAACCATGAGTATGCTCAAAGTTGCAAACACGTCGGCCAAGTCTCTTATAAAATTTCCCAAGGTGGACCCTGAATGTTAGGGTGTATATATCTGGAGGAAATGGGAACTTCACTGAACTGCTTACTTCAAACCACCATACTTGCTGGCAATATGCCACAACATGGAACCTACGGCAGCAGAATATTAGAAGTCTGAGTTTTAGACATCCTCAACAACAAAATCTCGGTTACTTTGTTTGAGGAAAAAATAAATGGATGCTAGCAATTTCGTAACAGCGGAATGCATTGTACGTGGACATACAAGAGGTAGTCTAACAACATAAAAAAAAAGTGAACTTTCAGGGGAAAAAAAGAAGAGGAAAAAAACAAGTCTTTAACAATCAGGATTGTCCAATGACGAAGAAGAATAAAAGATGGCATTGCACCGCCACGAATCTGACCCTCTTTTGCCTCCCAATATGCTATAGATGGTTAACTAACTGAGTAATAGTAATGCTAGAAGCCCATGACTTATCAGATATTGCAAGGAAAAGTTTTAATCTACCCATTGTCCTTGTGTTCTAGGTAATTAGTTGCCTGATGGGAACGACTCCAGGTTTTAACATAGATAGCATTATAGCAATAATCATGGCGTGTAATTTTGCAAATTTTATTAACAGATATAAAATAGTGGAGCCTAAATCTGTTAAATTTATTAGCAAGAAACCTCAAGGAAATATGAGTTGTTAATTCTAAAACAAATGATCTGCTCTTATACAATCTATAGAGTAAGTTTACTGGCCAAGTTGCCGAGTCAGAGAGAAAGAAAAATCACCCGTTCCCATTACCAAAACTGTTAATATCATCATAAATAACCAAGTGGTAACTTTTACATTGAGCAAAAGAGTAAATTTGAACTTTTGAACAAAATCCTAATTAGAAATTGGCTATAACAAACTAACACGTCCTCTATATAGTTTCTTCCTCATTCACAAATAGGAATTTAGAACTTGTACTATCCATCAAAGGAACATTGACCAAGACAAACTATCCACAAAGTTATTCAAATCTTATTACCCCATAATATCAACTGAGAACTTCATGTGCTATAGTAGAGGATTCAAGGCCTCTTCAAAGAGTGAGGAAGAAAAGCATGGTTTTGTTGTCTTCGATTCTGTCCTCAACAAGTGGTGGACAAAATGCGAGAAGAAAGGTTGAGATGATTCGAGCATGTATAGTGGAGGAGCACAGATGCCCCAGTAGAAAGTACGGGAAGTTGGTAGTGATAGGTATAAAGAGAGGCAAAGGCGGACCGAGGAAGGATTGAGGAGAGGTGATTCGACATGACATGACACATCTTTCATCTTCAACTCACAAAGATCATGACCATAGATAGGAAAGCAGGAAGATCGAGGACTAGGCTAGAGGGTTTAGTAGCCCAGCGATTTCTTCCTCCCCTGTGGGCGAGCATGGTTCTAGCTCAGAGCGTGGTAATTCGTTTTTGTTTCACCATCTGAGATAATTAAGGAATTGCAATATGGGTATCTGTACTATCTGTTACTCTACCCGTTTCTTACCCATATTAAATACGGGCAGGTTAAATGTTTCGTCCCTTTTCTCTAATCCTTATTCAACCTGCCCATATTGGCTCCAACCTGCTCATTTGCGGGCACTAGCAATGATTACCCTCATGGTAAAGAAACTAGAGTTTATTAATCTCAGGCACTATCTTCACCATATACTGGCAATGCGATCAGAAAAAGGTCCACCCAAAGTCGAAACAACCTGTCTGTCGTTCACAAGAGAAAAGAGGATGAACTGAAGCTAATGTCAAATAGACAACTACTCTAATCAAGTGATCTTGATAATAAGCGAAGATATTAATTGAATTTAGTTTAAACATACTAATCTAACCTTGACTCTTCAGTAGGAAACCAGTTCCAATGTCTTCTGTCTTCACCACTAGTTATCAACATTGCTTTTGTGGAGATAGACATGCAAATCCTTCCACTAATTCTATCCAACCATACTTCCTGCAATTTCACCCCATCGAAAGAAAAGAATATATTAGCAAAACAAAGCATCACTTAATACTTTATCACCACAAATTTTAGCCACAAAGCAATACCAGCCCACAAGTGAAATTCCATGGCACAAAAAAGCTCTAAAAATTTATCGACTTCCTTACCCCACCAACCAGGTACCCAGGAAGTACCCTTTTTGTTTAGTCAGTAATTAAAAAGGAAGTTGAATCTAATAATACTTCTTTCCCAATGTATTTGACATTATTACTATTTGGAAAGTGAAATAGCTTCCTCTTTGACTATGTTTTCTTCATAAATATTTTTTCTTGAGACGAACATCTATTGAAAACAGCCTCTCTACCCCCAAGGTAGGGGTAAGGTTTGCATACACTCTACCTTGTACCTCATTTGTGAGATTATGTTGTGTATGTTATTGTTGTTGTTGTTGTTGTTGTTGTTTAACAATAAAAAACTTATACTTCTTATGTTGTTTCTACATATGTACTCCCTCCATTTCAATTTGTTTGCCTGATTCGACTTAGCACGAAGTTTAAGAAAGTAAAAAAGGACTTTTGAATCTTGTGATCTTAAACTAAAGATATATAGAATGTTCCAAAATGTTATTCAATCTTATGATCTTAAGCATGCCACGTGGAGAGTTGGAATTAAGAAGTTGCTAAAAAGGGGAAGAAACATTCTTTTCAAAACAAACTAAAAGGAAATGCAAACAAATTGAAAGGGGAGTAAAGAACACAATTGGATGTTGAATTCAACAACTATGCCTCAGTCACAAACAAATTTTGGGTCAGCTGGATGAATCCCCACTTCACTTAAGCTCATTTCATATCAAATTCGATGTCCAAGTTCACCTCATACTCTATATAGTACTCTTTTTTGGAATGAAGAGACTTCTAACACAAGTAAAATAAGCACTTTGAAAACTCCCATCTCAACATGAAGCTCTATATAGTGCTGGTAATCAGAGATGACACAACATAAGTAGCAATATCAAAACAGCTGAATTAAGAACATTCCCACTTAAATTCTACTCAAAATTTATGCATTTCTTCAGCAGAAGATAAAGAACATCATCCCAAACAAAATTCCATAAACCAATTCTGACCAAGAAGCTCAATTAATCATTCACAGTCAAAACAACAAAAATTATCAGATAAACCCCAACTCCAAGAATGTATATATATACCTTATTGCCGTCATCAAATGGAACACGACGAGATAAGAAAGCAAAGATATCTTTTTTGGAAACACCATCGTACATTCTCCGAGGCAAAACGTCGAACAGCTGGTGGTAATTGAACGGAAGCTTAGAATCCCAAACGGCATCCGAAGATGCAGCTCCACGAAAAGCGCGGTTAACCCTAGCAAGATTACAGATTTCCGGTGGGGTAAGGTACTTAAACACACAGGCTACGCAATCTTCTGGTATGTCGCCGAGACCTGGTCCACCGTTGGCCGTCGACTCATTCTCCGTTAAGCTGGACAATGATGCGCCCATGCGAAAACTACCTTTTAGTCCTTTCGATTTAGTGGGGTTGTTGTAGAAGAGAACAGGGGTAATTTGGTCAATTCCTAGATGTCGTCGCCGGCGCCGGTGACTGGAGAAATGGAGTGTTGGGGAAGATATTAATAGGAGAAGAAATTTGACAATTTGTGAAGTTTGACTTTTGTAACGTAATATTTTAACATATACTTTTTTTTTATTATATTGATATAAAAAAAAATTATGTTTATAATATTTCTATATAAATTTATTTAAATTTTTTATATAAAAATATTAATATTAATAGCTTTAAAAATTAATAAAATTAATTTTTGAAAAATATAATATAACAACCAAAATAGTAAAATAATAATAATAGCTTTAAATTTATAACATTTTACAAAAAAATTAAAGATATTTTAGTCATCGTAATTAAAAACAACAATTTATAAACATTTTTTATCAAACGTAATACTCCTATTTATTAGTGTAATCGAATTTATGATTGATCTTGATTACTTTGATATTACTTACTGGAATTAAGCAATTATTATATTATGTCAAAATTATAACTTATTTAATTAGGGTATAATTTTATTTCGTTCAAGATTTCAATCTGAATCAGTCAGTCCCATACGAGTTTAATTGTCATAAACAAGATGTTGATGTTCACGACAGTACTCTTCGTTTAACAGTGACTAAAGTGCATTAACATTGATATCGTTACTAGAACTCGAATTCAAAACTTCTAATTCGGAACGAAGAAATATATACTAAGGGCATATCTTCCTTGCATTGCATGCATGCATTTAACAAGTTAGTGTAAAATGATAAAATGAGCAAAACTACACTAATAACTTTATTTGGTTAATAAAAAAATAAGTCATTTAGTTAGATATTCACAAAAAAAATTAAAATGAAATGAATGAATAAATCGAAAATCGTACGATATAATTTCTTAATAATTGACCCATCTTTTTCTTTTTTTCTTACTATATATCATATGTTTTTTATCATTAGACATGACATATTATTTGTCCGATTTTATTATTGTTAAATATTTGCAATAACTTTTATAAGACATTATTGAAAATATCTAACTATTACGTCAATTTATTACGAATTTTTTTCTGACATTTATACTGCTAATAATTTTTTTCTTCAATATCTTATTATAATATTCTCTTTCAAATTAATTAAAGAGAATATCTAACTAGTATTAATATATGATTAATTGTTTAAGTGTTGAAACTTTGTATTTGTTGTTTATTTAAGATAAAGTTAATTAAATGACAAATTTTTTTTAAATCTAATAAATCATATGATTTGATCACTGGACATGACATATGATGTTTGTCTGAATTTGAGAATATCTCAACTTCTCTCCTTTCCATAAAATAGACATTGAGTAATAATAAATTTTTATTTTAGCGATAATATTTATTATGATCTTAAAATAATAATTGATTTGTAGTTATAAATATTTATTTATAAAAGGCGGAATGATCTAATATGCCCTTATACTTGGTCTTGTTTGTCACTTAAGACTTTATACTTAGAACTTTGTCAACTAAACCCTTGTACCCACTCAAAAGGTACATTTTAACCACTTTTTTCTGACCTGGCATCTTAAGTGGCATACCAGGTCATGCGCGTGAAATTCACTCCATTTTGGAGCGTGAAGGGTTTGTAAAAACCCCTTTAATAGTCATCTTCTTCCCCAAATGACTAAATATTATAAATCTCCATTTCTATGGCTAAGGATTTCGCTTGATGATGTTATCGAGATTGCTAAAATTATGCAGCCTAGATCTATGGCTAAGGATTTGGTTGGAACTGTCAAGGAAATTTTAGGTACTTGCGTTTTTGTTGGTTGTACGGTTGATGGAAAGGATCCAAAGGATTTGCAACAAGAGATTGCTGATGGAGATGTTGAGATTCTTGAGAATTGAAGAGTAGAAAAGAGGGGAATCTTGTAAAAGATTGATTCCGCTTTGCAGGAAGAGGTTAAACTCTTAATTTCTCTCAATATAGTAGTTCTAGAATTTGGATTTATGCCGTTTTGTTTTTGAGAGGAATGTTATCAGAGAATACTTTTGGTATTAATATGAAAAAAATATTGATTTAAAAAAAAAAAAAAGAAGCTGAGCGTTGACCTTAAGCATTTTCTCCGTCTTGTGTCAATATGTAATGTATGAAAATACAAGATGAGATATAGAGGCTTGATTGTCAAGTTGATCTAACCTAGAAAAGACAACATTTTTGATAATTTGGAGTTAGATTTTTGGTGGGTTTTGTTCTTGAGTTGAATTGGAGGTGGGGTTGAAGAAGAACGATTGTGTTTGAAGGGGAAAATGTTGAAAATTATGAGGATTTTGACTTTTTGACCAAAAAAAATTGTTGTAAAAAATAAAAAATGATGTAGCAAATCTGATCTGACATGGAGTGTGACATCAGCGCGATTGAGAGACACGATGAGTTGGAGGGGTTTAAAATGTACCTTTTGAGTGGGTACAAGGGTTTAGTTGGCAAAGTTCTAAGTATAAGGTCCTAGGTGACAAACGGGACCAAGTATAAGGGCCTATTAGGTCATTCCGTCTTTATAAAAAAATAGAGATATGTAATTTATTAATACATTCAAGATATATATTTAGATATCTTATTTATAAACTATAATTTGCTCATTCGATAAGTTTGTGTAAGAATTAAATTTTTTTGATAGTTTTCACTACTTATGAAGTTTTCACGTTTATATTAAAAAAAAAATTAAAATAATCAAATAAAACTCAAACTTCAGCTTCAAATCAATCTGATTTCAAATTATGATTTCATGACACATGTTCAGATAGATCCTTATAGTTTAATTTAAAACTCCGACTAATTATTGAATTTGATGAATCGTTTCTTTGATTTTGAACTTCCGTTAAATTTTTAAGCCCCTAAATTATTCCTTGGGTTTTATTTATCAATTCTCTAAATTTCAACATCGTTTATCTGATATATTTTGTGTTTCAATCTGATTTCATATCACGATTTTATAACATATATTTATACAGATCCCTATAGTTTAATTTAAAACTCCGATTAATTTTTGAATTTCACAAGTCATTCCTTGATTTTAAAGTTTCAACGAATTTTTACCCCTATAATATTACTTGAGTTTCACTTATCAATCATCTGAATTTCAACATCATTTATTAGAGATATTTTATATTTCAGTTATTTTGTTCAAATAAATAAAAGTAAAAATATCATGTATCAAAAGAGTGGTAAAACTCACGCATCTTTGAGATTCAATCATAAGTGACTTATCAATTTCATAATTAACATTTTTTGAGATTAGTGTTAATAACATGAATTTTTTAAAAAAACTCCATATTTTATTATATAAACGAAGCCCTTACTTTCCGCTCCTCCTCTTCCTTCTCCGCCATTACTTACCTTCTTTGCTTTGTTCGTCTCACTTTCTATCTTGTGCCTACTATAGTAAATTTAACAATTTCGATAAATTGTTGAAACAACTTTGAAAATTATTGCGACAACTCAACAACTATTGACTTATTGTAATTTATAGTTGTTGCAATGATTATCACTACAAGAAATAAGATTTGTAAACAAAAAAATCGAAGGGATTTAAAGCGAAGAACACTTGTTTTGAATATTAAATGAAAAAGTTGTGCATTTACATCCCTTTAAACATTGAATTGAGTATTCACACGAAATAAAACACACAATAAATATCAGTTAAACAGGATAATCCTCGTAAAAATAAATTTGAAAAGTTTCAACATTCACAATTAGCTTTAGGCCCAATTATATGTCCAACAGAGTAATGGGCCTACTCAAACTTGGGTACCTAAAGTAGGCCCAAGCCCAAACACCCCCCCCCCCCCAACCCAAAAGAAATATCTCCAACATAGTGGGCCCCACAAGTTGATCTTTGGAAGACTCTAGAATCTCCACATAAGAAAACCACCTAATATATAAAACCACTACCTTAGATTTCTTAGTACTTCCTGCATGACAAGTTGTACATCCCCCTTTATGATAATAAGGTCAAAATCTTCTTTTTAGGGATTCCAAACTGCCTAACTAATTTAAGTTTACAGTTTTGCCCTCCTTCACTTAAGAGTTGTTTGGTTTGTAAAATAAGGAAAATCCTTGAAACAGAGAAAGTAGTATATTTACTATTAATTCTTGAGTTTATAATTTGAGTAAAGTATTAAAAATACTCTTAAATTTGACGGAAGTTATTAGTTTCATCTCCGAATTATTAACAGTCTTAAAAAACAATCTTCTACTTGATAAGTAAAATAAATTACATCCCCAATCTACTATAAGTGTTAAAAATACCTCTTTATTTGACAAGAATTTAGGAGTGTATTTTCCTCATGTTGCAAGAAAAGTTTGGTTAGTCAAGTAGAGATATATTTTTGACACTATCAATAATTTAAAGATGAAACTAATAATTCGTGCCAAGTTTAAGGGTGCGTTTAATATGTCTCTCTTGATTGAATCCTTTTACCAAACAATCCCTTAACATCACCCCCACAGTCCACATCCAATGGCTATAAATCAAACACATAGCAAAAGCATAATGAAGAAAAGGTGACAGCTTTGCTGAATCCTGTGGGACTCTCTTACTTTATTTTAAAGGAAAAAACACAAAGTTTTAGCTGACAGAATTTGCTGAAAAGTGAAAAACCATGGGCAGTTTCTGTCTGGATAATTACAAAACCAAGAATCCTCCCACAGCTTGAAAAAACAGCTGCTCAATCTTGTATAAACCTTCCTATCCTCTCTTATTCCTCTTCTCAAAAAACACAAACAACTCCCTTCACACATTTAGGAAAAGTGTCTTTTTGAGCTTCTCTTGAACCTTTTAGCAGCTTTTTCTTTCAAACATTGAAACTTTATTCAGTGAAATATGAAGTCTTGGTATTCTGGTGATGTTTACTTAACTTGCTCTTTGTTTTGAAGCATTTTTAATTTTTGGGTTCTGGGGTGGTCTTGTTTTCTGTTGTTAGGCTGTTTTTTCTTCTGGTTTTTTGGTATCATTTTGTGCCCATAGGACCAGAATGTACCTGTGAGGTAATGGTTTGGTGCTTATCATAAGATTTCGCCTTATGGGGTTTTCAAGATTTTGAAAATTTGTGCTTATCATTTGATTTTGCCTTGTGGGGTTTTTCAAGATTTTGGATTTTTGTGTTTATTTTAAGAATCTGCCTTGTGGGGTTGTCAGGATTTTGAGTTTTTCTTGATCATTTTGATGGATTCTGGTAGTTTATATTCAAATATGGGTCCTGGTATGTTAGGATTAGAAATGTCATTGCATCATCAAATCCCTCAACAGAACACTCACCACCATATGCATCAACAACCCCCATCCCAACCCCAACCTCAACCTCCACCCCACCACCCCATACTTTCATTTGCACATCAAGAAAATGTTGACAACCAACAACAAGCATTGAGGCAAGTTTTTCCATTTGGTAATAACAAGGCTAAAAATCAAAGCTTGAATTTTAGTGATGATGATGAGCCTGTTCCTGGTGTTAGTGCTGACAACAATAGTACTGATGATGGAAAGAGGAATAGCAATAAAACTTGTCCTTGGCAAAGAATGAAGTGGACTGATAACATGGTGAGGTTGTTGATTTTGATGGTTTATTATGTTGGTGATGAAGTTGGTTCTGAAGGGAATAACAATATGGATCCTAGTGGAAAAAAGAAAAGTGGTAGTGGTGGGGGTGTAGGTGGGGGAGGGGGTGTAGGGGTTATGCAAAAAAAGGGGAAATGGAAATCAGTTTCTAGAGCAATGATGGAGAGGGGTTTTTATGTGTCTCCGCAACAATGTGAAGACAAATTCAATGACTTGAACAAGAGGTACAAGAGGGTTAATGACATTCTTGGAAAAGGGACTTCTTGTAGAGTTGTGGAGAATCAAAAGTTGCTTGATACAATGGATCATTTATCACCAAAGATGAAAGAAGAAGTGAAGAAGTTGTTGAACTCTAAGCACTTGTTTTTTAGGGAAATGTGTGCTTATCATAATAGTTGTGGCCATAATAGTGGTGCTGGTGCTAGTGGGAGTGGAGTTGCAAATTCACAAGCTCATCAAAACCAATTAGAGCAGCAGCAGAGGTGTTTGCATTCATCAGAAAATGCAAATGCAAGACTTGGGGCTAGTTTAGTAGAAGGGCCTAAAATGTCAAAAGGGGCAAGTGGAGAAAATGATGAGGAGGAGGACGAGGACGATGAGGATGAAGATGAGGAGGACGACGATGATGAGGTATCCGGTGCAAGAGGACACGACCACGACCACCATAGTCACGATGAGGACGATGACTTGGATGAAAGATCAAGAAAGAGGCAAAGAAAGTTGGGAACTTCATCACCAATGGTACAACAATTTTGTACAGAATTGGCTAATGTAGTGCAAGATAGAGGGAGGAGTCTAATTGACAAGAGGCAATGGATGAAAACTAAAATGATGCAATTAGAAGAACAACATGTTAGCTGTTTGTCTCAAGCATTTGAGCTCCAAAAGCAAAAATTGAAATGGAAGAAATTTATAAGCAAGAAGGAGAGGGAAATGGAAAGGGAAAAACTAACTAATGAGAGGAAAAAATTGGAGAATGAAAGAATGGTGCTTTTGCTAAAGCAAAAAGAACTTGAGCTTCTTGATTATCATCAGCATCATCCAAATAATAACAATAGAAATAGTGACCCTTCTTCTGTTACTGGATGATGAAAGTTTTTCTACAATACTTGAAGAAGCTATCCAGGATATAAGATGTAACATGTAAATATATATTTATATATGCTTTTTTTTCAAATTTGGATCTTGCATCAAGTCTTTTGAGCTTCTGCTCGGATTCTTTTAAAATATCGATGATGCTTTTATTCAATGACAACGATGATGAGTGTGTAAAATACTCTAAAAATATCACATTTTGGAGAATTCAATGCGAGTGAGACAACAATTTTAGAGAGTTGGAACAAATATTGATTTATACTATACAATATTAATCACATTTTTCTTACTCTTGGATTTATCTTTATTTGTGTTTTTATTATTAAGGCAAATTTATTTTTTGAAACTAAAATTTAAAAAAAGAGAGAGAGAAAAAATTAAGGAACACGCCCAGTGGGACTCGAACCCACAATCGCTTGATTAGAAGTCAAGCGCCTTATCCATTAGGCCATGGGCGCTTCTTGTTTAACATTATGGACAATTAACTATATATTATATTGTACAATATCACACACCTTTTTTTTTTAAAAAAAAAATATTAAAGATTCGAGTTTGAGATTTCTGATTAAGAATAAAGGAATCTTATCTATTCCATCACAGTCCTTGTTGGTGACACCTCCATTTATTAGCATTGTCATTTCGAGTTGTTTAATTTGATATTTCTAGAAGTTTATCTGATTTGGATTGAATATGTTGCTTAAATCGATCTTAACAAGATATATTATTTTTGTCTTATATAATAGATATCCATAATCTATATTATATTAAAAGCATGAAGGTCCTTAGAAATGTTGTTTGAATTTTTTGTCCTTCGTTAAAAGACTCTACTTTAGACAAAATCGTCTTTTTACCCTTTTCCTTCAATTATGTTATTATTATTTTAATGATATTAAATATTGACTATAATTAACATAATAGAAATAAAATAGAGAAGATTTGCTTCTACTTTTTTTAAAAAAAAATTTATTTGCTTAGATTTTGATCAAAATATTCTTCTTCTCATAGATATGTTGTATAGCAGCATGTTCCTTCTTTTTTTCTTTTCTAAAAAAAAGATACGGTGTAACCATAAGATTCAAATTGATCGATCCTCACACTCCATTCCTTTCACCCCACCCCTTTCATTGTATATATCATATACGCACGATTAGGGTTAATATATTAGGCTTAATATCAAATTTTGCCTTAATTATATATATGTTGGTTGATAACTTTGTTTATCATATAGGGATATTTGGAAGTTGGAAGTGAGTGGTGTTGATTTAAGAATTGAATTGTGAGGGACGCTAAATGAAATATAACTCTAACTGAGTTTGTGAATTATATATAACAGTTATGTGCTTCCTCTTATATTCTCGAGCTAAATTTATTTATTTTATTACAATAGGAGGATGCTTGACGAGCAAGATATTAGTATATTATTTAGTGGTTGACATTAATTTATGGTATTCTATCTAATATATTTGTACCTTTATACAATAAAATATCAATATTAATTATAAATACACTATAACTAAATTCATCATATTATGCATTTAAAAAATATTAAAATCTAAATCATTGCATCAATATAATCACATTCATTGTCATATTATTTAACAAATATTGCATTTAGTATAAGGTTAATACTTTTTTAGGTGTGTTTTTTTTTCATTCATTTTATATCGGTTGATGTAATGCACACGTGCAAAACACATACGCTAAACTAGTTTTAAAAAAAACTTAAGAAAAATATACTTCAAATTTTTTTATTACTAATATCTGAGTAGTAATAGTGTTTTCTGCAGGCAAATAAGCTCCAAAACATAACAAAATAGCTTGTTATGAACATCTCCATAACACCAAGATGATATAAATAAATAAGACTCCTATACCTGAACTTAGATAAGAGACACTATACTTTTTTTAATCAATAACTGTAGTGTCCGAGCCAGTTTGTGCACACCTCGACTAATTCCATAGGATGCCTACCTCCAAAAAATTTCCCAAACCTTAGATTAGAATCTCACTAGTGATAGCTTTAAAAGTCTTACCATCACAATGAGGATAATAACTAAAAGCTTAATCTTCAAGTTCAATAATCTTAACCACTGATGCGTCTCCAACTTTCTGGCAGACGACAACTCGGTCATGGGACTTCACGACTCCTGAGGCCTTCCCGTGATCAAGGGCAACTTTAAGCACAGACTCGTCTGATGCATTCGTTGACTCAGCCTATGGAGAGAGTAAGTAAGCTTGAGATAATGCCCAGGGGGGAAAATGAAAGTATAAATAAGATTCAATGTCGCGAAGCTATAGACAGTACAGAATAAGTGCGAGTTTGGATGAACCAAAGGCTTGTGCTTAAACCCTGTATTTGTATCAGGAAAATATTTAATTGTGAATCCAATAACTAAATGGAGCTATGAGTTCGGTGGCTAGTCCAGAACCCATAAACTATAAAAATCCTTGCTCCGCCTTTTGGTAACAATTGCATTAGAGTACTAAGAAAGTCTCTTTTATTTGCCAAATTTTATAACTGAAAAACACTTCCATACACATGAAAAGATAACCAAAAGAACACATACTCCAACTAAGACACCAAAATGAGCAAATATTATCGTTGTGAGGTGATATAAAACCAAACAAATGCAAGGTGATGCAAACAGAAAATATGGAATACTGAGATGACTAGACTTACAGGATGTCTAGGATCAGCGAGCATTGGGAAAAGCCCCCTCACGATAAGAGACTGCCTTGCCTGGACATGGAGAGGTTAAAAACAAACAAAACCCGTCAGCTTCAATGCCAATGAAATAAAATGAATAAGGAATAATGTCCACACTCATTTTTTTCTACTTCAACTTGATATACTCGTTTTTCAACTTCAACAGAAATATCGCCTGAAATTTTACTAAATGGTTTGGAAGCAGTGAGAAAAGCAGGCGCCGAAAGAAGCTGAAAGGACATATTATTAACAGTGGAAATGGAAATAAATGACCAAGGAAATTATGGAAGGCCTCTGATACTAGATATTGCAACTCTAAGATCTTCGTTAAGTTTTGACTAATAAATGACATGTTAAAAAATCTGTAGCAATATAATTGAGCAAACAAATTCACCAGCAAGAACTGGGATGCATATGAAAGAAGGAATGACAAAAGTCATTGTGATTTTACCAAATTACAGAATTAATAAGGGTATACCTCAAATGCACCGCTAAAACTCCACTTCAATTGATTTGTCTTCAGTTGAGGAATTACGACAGATAATACTGGCATTGTTGGCCTATATTTGGCTATCAATCTGTGTACATAAACAACAATTTGCAGCTCTTAATAATAAGGATAGTGTATAAAATTCCAAGAAATCTGGTAAGAACAGAGAGATTACCGTGCTGCCTTTCCAGATGAAGTGAAACAAATAATTACTGATGCTTTCACCTTAATTGCTGCCCTCACCTAAATGACAAGTGGATAAAAAGTTATTTCTGTAAAAATTGTGCCTGAATGAAGAAAGCAATTACATTTCCAGAATTCTCTCTTCTCATTTCAAGAAAGTGAGTTATGTTCAAAAGAATACCGCAGAGGAAGCAATTGATTCCAGGTGTGACATAGGCTCCCCAACAAATTTGACTGTCCTCTTGAAGTATAGATCTTGGTTAAAAACCTTTTCTGCCTGCACGGAAATTAATAGTTAACTAGGGATACTCCCTATACTCTCTGAAACAAAAACCCAAAAGGTGGTGATTGCCACATTACGAGGGGGTGGAGACTTAAATCACCTCAGCACAAATTCTTCCAACAGTGGAGATAGTCTCAATTGGATATAATCCTCGTAGAGTCTCAGCACCAAGAAGAATTGCATCAGTGCCTGCACAAGTGTTAGATGTCAAATGGTCCTACCAGAAACAAACTAACAAGACAGCATATGAAGGATGGCAAAAGGAACTTGAATCTTCAGATGCAGTAGAGGACAGTAAAACCACTAAGATGGGCAGCATGATTACCATCCAAGACAGCATTAGCAACATCTGTTGCTTCAGCACGAGTTGGCCTAAGATTGTCAGTCATACTATCAACAACACGGGTTACTACAGCAGGCTTGCCAGCCATGTTACACTTGTAAACAGCTGCCTTCTGGAACAAGAACACCTGTGTACTACTAAAATTAGTTGAATGAAGATCCTACTAACAAATGATGACTATGATACCATTCAGAATTTTGCAACAATGATAAGTTAAAGGGAGAGATTGGAGTGTTTGCCTCCATATCACTCAATTTAATTGCTAAGTGGATCCATTGAACCCCCAAAAAACTGAAACACCGAGGTTGTTTGGTTGGTGGGATAAAGATAATAATCACGGCATAATATGTGGGATTATCAGCAACGACGACATATCCGGTGTAATCAAACAAGCGGGCTTTGAAGAGGATAGAGTGTCACAGATCTTACCCCTACCTTGGAAGGTATAAAAGCTGTTTTTGATAGACCCTCGGCTCAAAAAAAAAAAAAAGGACAGGATCAAACTTACCTTCTCAGGTGGAAGATCTATACCAAGGTTTCCACGTGAAAGGATGATGCCATCAGCCTCTTGGAGTATCTCATCAAAATGTGTCAAGCCCTACATAAATCACCACGGAAAGAAGTAAATTGCAAGCCTGACAATTCATGATATTCCATACTAATCTCACAAAGAACTATCCAAAAAGAAAAAGATCAGATAGAAAATAACAGTTTACCAACTAACCTCTTCATTTTCAATTTTTGCAAAGATCTGGGTTTGGCTTAGATCACCCAGCTTACTCAAGAATTCACGTGCCTGAGTTTAAGAGAAATATACCAATGAGGTCGATTTGGTATTCAAGCTGTTATAGACAATAAATAAACTATGTTATCCCCTCTCAACAGTGCAATCATTACCTCACGAACATCCTCAGCATGCCTGGTAAATGATAATGAAAGAAAATCAATTTTGTTTTGGACACCCCATGTGCTAATAACCTGATTCAATTAGCATGCCAAAAGCACCACAAATAATCAAAAAAGGATTGTTGCACAAAACCAAGCCATTAACTAGGCAGACGACAGAGAAATATATAGCACAATAGAGGGACAATCGCCATAATTCAAAAAATATTATTCTTGCATTAACATTGAAGTAGTTTAGTCATTAGCCAATACTAAAAGTACAAAAATAATAGAGGAACCCTTGAAACTCTTTCCCGGTGTAATATAAGTTAAAATATCAAATTTCAAGAGAAAGGGCATAATTCTGGTACAAGAAAGATAGTCAATGTGGATATTGAATATCAGATGAGAATAAATAATGTTGACGGTGCTTAAAATAAAATCCGATTGCCAAGATTTTGCTACAGAAAGTAGAAAGATGGGAAGACGAGAGTATGAGTAGGTTTCACCAATCCATGCTTATGTAACTAAACAAAACCACATCCATCTTAAAGATTCATTCGATACATCCCCCACAAACCCCACTTACAATTTCTATCAAATAGACAAGTAAAATTTACCACTTCTATTAAGTGCCAAAGTCCCCAAGAAAACCAACAATAACGACATACCCAATATAATCCCACAAGTGGGGTTTGGGGAGGATAGAGAGGCTATTTCTGATAGACCCTCAACTTGAGTCCTCAAGAATAAACAGCCATATTTACTCAACACAAAGTTCTCGCAGAAATTTCCATAACCATGTTAGCTTGTAACATGAAATTCACTATATGCACAAATAATGAACAGGATGAACTCTATCAGTTTTCTGAAATTTGAGTAACTTACCTGCTTATCTTTATCTGAGAGGGTAGGTAAATCAATATGAATCTGAGCAGCATGCAGAGTGAACAATGATCCAGTTATCGTGGCAGAGTTCTTTATAACACAAACTACATCATCCCCTTTCACTTGATCTACCTGTGCAACGACATTTGGAATTCTTAATCAGCGGATCCGAACAACTTTGAATTGCTTTTTTGCGGGAGCAGTAGAAATTGTATTAGTCCATCCGTTTTAATTTATTTCTTGTACTTTTCTTTTTAGACTGTTTCAGAAAGAAAGCCTCTTTCCCTATTTGGCAACTTTTTAATTCAAACCTTCCACGTGACATGTGTTAAGACCACAAAATTAAAGGACATTTTGATACACTCAACATATCTTTAGTTTAAGACCACGGGATTTAAAAGTCTTCCTTACTTTCTTAAACTCCGCGGTAAGTCAACACCAAACAAGCAAATTGAAACAGAGGGAGTGATTGTCTTGGTCAAAGAATTTCATAGTCATGCAGTTGAAATCACATAGCTAAATCTACTCATTGATCAACTTAAACATAAAACAGCCGCATATAAACCCAAGGATTAAGAAAACACATGCTGTAGAATTAAGGAGGCTTTCTATGTTATACCTCCAGCCACACAGATGTTGTTTCACTTCCTGTGAAGAGGTACTGACCAATAAAAATGGTGTCTCCCTTCTTCACTGCCTGCAAGAAAAAATTAACATCATAATTTGGTATCATGAAGGACATTCACCCCTCCTAATCCACAATATTGAAGATGTTCTCTCCATCAAATTCAGATTGAATTTGCTCTTTTTCACTTCTTCTGGAAACACTCTTTGGTTATCAAAACACATTGCAAAGGAAAAGGCAAAGCAACGACGAAGGGAACCAACTGAACCTTGGATAATCCATCAAAATTGATTGGAAACACTTCAGAGGATGCTTCCTGGCCTCCATCAGGAGTAAGAGTAATACTTGCATCTGCCACAAGTGAAATAGGTTTCTCACTTTTGTTAAAAACTGTTAGCTCTGGACCGGCAGTATCTAGCATGACCTGAAAAGATGAAAACAAAATAGTCTTAATACCCTTTGTCAAGTTACTGGACAATGCTCAACAGGTGCAATGACATAGTTGTAACAAAATCCATATATAAAGTTATGCACAATGAGGAGGGAGAGTAGATGATCTACAAATTTAGCCATTAATTAAGCACATATGCAAGATAATACTCCGTTTGTCTCAAAACAAACAACATTACAACCATTTGATCATGTCGTTAAATTTGAGATGCCCCATTTTGTGTAATTGCATCGTAACCTTATTTTTTGTTTTCAATTTGGCTATACTTACTAATTAACAGTCCTGCTTTATCCTTTACCCTACCTTTTTCTATACTAGTTCTACCCTATACCCTGCTATTCTTAGAGGTTTTATCATTCAAACTATTGAATTGTGACATAACGTAACAACGAAAATCGATACAATCTATCAAACATTATATTCATCAAAATAATACATTACGAGATACAATACAATACAATATAATACGTACAGCACAGAACTTCTTAGTGCTCTTAATAGCACTCTTCAAGTTCTCCAATGTCTCCTGGTGATACTGAGGATCACCCAATGAAAAATCAAATCTTGCCACTATAAATCCAACAAAACCAACGATCAAAACAAACCATTTTAACCATTCATCACAACATTTCTAAAAAATACATCAAAATTTAAAATTTTCAAGAATTTAATACCTGACATTCCAGCTTTAAGACATGCTGAAAGAACCTCAACGGATCGAGATTTTGCACCCAATGTTCCAACAATCTTTGTCATTGCAGGAAAAAAAGTCTACCAAGTTTTTAAAAATAAAACAACCCCATGAGTCATTATCACCATAAACACACAAATCATATGAAAAATACAGATCTAAAATAAGAAAAAAATGGTTTTTTTGGGAGACTTACAGCTTTGGATGGCTCCAAAATGGAAGCCATCCTGATGGGTTCTTCAAGAAACAAATGATTTGAATGCATGGCTTTATTAGTGAAAAATCAACAAAATGAATCAGTTTTTTTCTGAAGAAAAATGTAAAGTTTGATTTTTTATATAGAGAAAGAAGAGAGATCACAGAGAACGCAAAACTGAATAGTTTGGTATATGTAGTTTTTATGGGAGACGGTGTGCTAAGCACGTGCCAAATGATTTGGTCTTCGGAGCAATCCGGTGCACTAAGCTCGTGAAGCTCGTAGTTTTCGATGAATTATTTTCATACGCAATGATTTTTGTTATTGATTGTTCAAATAGTGTGTTCGATGTATTAAGCTCGTACCATAAGAATTTTCGAATTTATTGTACGTTATCGATTTTGTTATTGATTGTTTTCACCATTCAAATTTGTGATCTGTTGATGTATACTTATATAATGAAAATAATGTATTTAAATATTATATACTCCACTATATATACTATTTTATTTTAAAATCATAATTTTTTTGAATCCTTTTAAATATATTTTTGAATTTTGTATCTGATTAAACTATAATACATAAAATAAAATGGATGAATTACTATTTCTTATATAATTTTATATTATACATTTTTTATATACTTATAACATTTTGCTATAACAATAAAAAAAAAATTGAACAATCTTTATATGGTGCATCAAGGTCATGTAATTTAGTTGAAAGTCTAAGTCAAAAAGGCCCCTTTACTTTTCTTTTGGACAAATAGACCCCCTTTTATTTCAATTAATTTTTTCATATTTACCAATTATCAAAATGTCAAATTCCATGTTTAATTTTTTTTTAAAAAAATGTCAAATTCCATGGGCTATGGCCCTTTGTATTTAAAAATGCCTTGGATGCTCTAATTATACTCCAAAATCAAAACAACCTACACAATTATTATGACCACAATGAGGCACTTATTATTAGTAAACATAATGATAAATCAAAATAAACTTTAAAAAAAGACTTTTTATAACAATATTTTAGTGGAATTATCAAGTTTTCTTTTTTGGAAAACTTTTTCAAGTTACATAATATATTTCTCTATAATAACATTTGCTATATATTATCCATACTCTCAATATGTCGTGTGTATAAAGTCCAGAGCCTGTTAGGACATGCGATATGAAGTCATGATTTGAAATTAAATGAGATGAAGTTAAAATTCTATTTGGACAAGCAAATTATATCTTTTAAATTGTATTCTGCTTATAAATATGAAAATTTCATATATTGTGAAAACTATACTATGAAAATCATGCTTTAGGAGGAGAATTTGAAACCATAATTTTAAGATCGCATGTCTAAATACAAGTTTAGGGGTGAAAATCCTCCCAAAATCGAGTTCTAAGACTAACTTATATTTCATGGTTAAATTGAATGATCACCAAATTGTTGTTCACGATTTTATTTTGTGGTTGCTAGGGTAATTCATCCCTATGGACTTCCAAATTCACTAATTTCGATTTCACATCACTTTAGCAATTTATAATTCACTTTAGCTATTAAGGTCATATGATTCGATGCTCTGATGTCGAACATACACTCTTTAATAAAATGTAAATAACTTTTTTTTTAAAGAATACTCGAATGATAAATAATTCAGCTCTTTGATTTGATATTATATTCAAAAGTCTAACTCATTTAAAGTTACATGTGTGTACTCCTTTGAAATTTTAGCTTGTTGTGTAGTTTCTAAGTTGGTGTGACCCTATGATTGTTGTAAAATGCAAAATCAATTCCAATACAACTTATACACGTATCAAAACAATGTTTGGTGCCATTGTTGGCATGCAATAAATAAGTGAAGTGTGTTAGAATACATTGTATGTAAAAATAATGAGTAAGTTATGGGGATGGTGTGGTAGGTATGAAGTGTGGTAGAGAATTGGAAAGAGATAATAAGTGTGTGGTGCCACTTAGAGGTTGTTTTACTATATTCATGACAAAGGTTATTTTCTTCATTTCAAAAAAAGGTTATTTTTAAAATTTTTTAATCTATCAAATATAATAATAATATATCTAATGTAATCTCGTAAAGTAAAATTTAGAAAGGATAATTTTAGTTTATAAGTGAAGGTGCGAAGCGCTAAGTTGTATAAAGCTTTGTCTAAGACAGATAGGAGAATCCCTTACTTTAAATATCTTTGGGGAAGTATGCTAAGATAACTCATTTCTTGAATAAGGGCTCTATATAGCCTTAGAATGTTGTTTTTTGGGCCCCTTGTGGATGATTCTCAATATGAGAAGTGAAATATTGATTTATCAGTTAGAAGATCGTTGTTATGGGATTTAGTTGCTTCAGTCGCATTGACAATAGTCCATCATTGCGACTTAGATTGCATGATCAAGATTAAACCTCGATCACAAAGATAAAAAAGTTGTTTTCGATAGACCATTCCCTCAATGAAACACACACAAGCATTTCAGAAAAGGAAATAATCACAAAAATGGAGAAGTTATAAAAACATGACAAAGCATCTTGGATAGTAACTATACCCAAAAAAATATAATAATTGAAGTACAAAAAAATGTCAAACAGTGATAGCAGTTACAAGAGTAATACTACTAGTATTCTTGAAGGATAATCAGAATCACACTCTACTACCTGCTAATATACGACCCTAATTCATATCCTTCACAACTTCCTATCTACGGTCATTTAATTTTCTCATTAAGCTAAAACTACATCATGTATTGTTTAATCACCTCTTCTTAGTACTTTTTGTTCGACCTCTACCTCGATAATCTATCAACAACAACAACATATCTAGTGAAATTCCACAAGTGTAGCACTAGGTATCTAGTGAAATTCCACAAACTTTATCACTACCTCGTAGAGGTAGATAGGCTGCTATTGTAAGACCCTCAACTCAAGTGCAGCAAATTCAAGTACAAAGAATAAGAAAACTATGCAAAAAAATAACTAACAAGGGAAATAATGCAAATTCTACAAGAAAGGAGCAAGAAAAATATAATAGTCTCGATAACCGAAACACAATAAACGACAAATGTTGATAGATATCAAAAGTAATAAGAACTACTATCATGGAGCTAGTACAACAACAAATAATGTCCTCGCAAAACAAGAGAACATTCTACTGTCTTCTAACCTTCTATCCTAAAATTTGCGTCTCGCGCACTTTCCTATCTGAGATCGTATTTTTAGTTACCAAAAATTGTGTCATATTTTTTTGGTATGTAGTAATATTGTTCCAAAATGTTCATTTGGAATTTGTAAGTTGTAACGTAACTCGTGACTCACTTACCTAACGGACGCAACAATTTAACGGTTCCATTCTTCACAAACGTTACCTTTCACGTCGTTTATTGTCTCCGTTTCCGAACCCTAACTTCCGTCGTCCATGGCTTCTTGTGACGACGATTTCTCTCTCCTCGGTGACGATAACGCCGCCGCCGCTCCCACCACCGTTAACCCTTCTTACCACCACCAACCTTTCTCCACTCACCGGTTCAAGCCTGTGCAGATTCATCCTCCGCCGATCCCCGCCGGTAGTCCGAAGAACATTTCCGGCGATGACGATGAAGGTGAAGGATACAGCGACAATAACACACAGTCGTATCATATCGGAGTGAACCACTACGATAACGATTCAAATCCGTTTGAGAACGATACGGATGTTGATAGATCGAGAGTTAATTCATCAAATGACAAACGAACCGATCGAGAAGATATCAGTGATAACGGAACACCGTATAACTATAAGAGATCGAAGATTGGCTCATCCTCCGGTAGCGGCAGCGGAGAGTACCGGAAGGATAGAGAAGAATGGAGTGACACAGCGATAGCGTGTTTATTGGAGGCGTATATGGAGAAATTTGTGCAATTGAATAGAGGGAATTTGAGAGGGAGAGATTGGGAAGAAGTGGCGGCAGTGGTGAGCGAAAGGTGTGAGAAGCAGTCGAAGAGTGTGGAACAGTGTAAGAACAAAGTTGATAATTTGAAGAAGAGGTATAAACTGGAGAGGCATCGGATGAGTACTGGCGGTATAACGATTAGTCATTGGCCATGGTTCAAGCAAATGGAGCAGATTGTTGGTAATTCAGTATCAGTAAAAGCTACATCTGAGGATGACAAAGCCATTGTTGCAGTGAACAACTCCAGCACTGGCAGGCAGTCAAAAAGGTAATTCCTTTAGGACGATGACGATACGAAATGAGCTTAAATGTAGGAGTAGGGGTTCATATAGTCGACCTCATCTTGTTTGGGACTGAGGTATGGTTGTTTTTGTTTGCATTTAGTAAAAATCCTTACATTATTGACCATAACAGATATAAATGATTTGTATAACAGACTCTTAACTGTTGGAGTATATTTAGTACGATGATGACATGAGATGAGCTCAAATGTGGGAGGGGGATTCATATGGCTGACCCAACTTGTTTGGGACTGAGGCCTAGCTGTTGTTGTTTGCATTTTAAAAAAATCCTTAATTTATTCAGCAGAATGGATACAAATGATTCATATGCTTGATATGGCTTCAAGATATTGATGTTTGATGTAAAGGCAGGTTGATCTGCCATTGGTGGAATGAAATTTCTCTGTTTGGTGTTTCTGTTTTATGTTAATTTTTCTGCTGCAAGGACCACACGAACTCGTGCTGGAAAAAAAATGATGAATCTTTATATATGGTTGATGAGTTCATTGTTTTGTTGATACACAGGGAACTGCTTATTAAAATTATAATCCTCCTTGCTTGGAGTGAGCTATAGTCCTTATGTTATTCATCATATTATTTAGATGTGAATTTTGTGTTGTAGGAAAATTTGTAATCTTCAATTGTCTTTTCGAATATATTTATTACTTTTTGTGTTGCCCCTGTAGTAATCAGTTAAATGTTAAATGTGTATTTAGTTTTAGCAAAAAATAAGTTGCTTGTCTTTTCTTTCTTTGATGTAGAAGCTATTTGCTAACCTTGTGGTATCCTGCATATAGAATATTTTACAGTGTTCTTTCTATTTGGCGAATTATCTAACATTTCTGTTCCTTCTTACCTTCTTTAGATATGGAACAGCAGTGCCTAGTCCCAGTGGACAGATTGTAAAGTCAAAATCTTCTGTGGGTCCAAGGTGGAGAAGGGTAGTTCTTAAAATTAGTGGTGCTGCATTGGCTGGAACTACACCAAACACTAATGATCCAAACAACATTGATCCAAAGGTTAATTTACTACTAGTATTCTCTTATGTTTTGAAGCAAAACTTGTTTAACCCTGGAAGAAACGAGTTGGGCTGAAAATTTTAATGGTATTTTTGAGAGGACACGCATGTGATTATATTCATTCTGAGTGTCAAATTTAAGATATTACATTATGTTGACATTTTTTACGTGCAAGTTTGGATGTCAAATCAGTGAATCTGTTGATGGAGACATACCTATTGCATAATACAGAGTTAACTTATATTTGTCAAATGAAAGTAGTACAATTTATTTATTTAGGTCAAGAAGCTAAACATGTCTTTGAAGTTTGAATTTCAGAATGATTGTACGCTGAGGAAAGTTTTTTTCCCCTTACAGTTGGACTATTAGTTGATGTGGCATTTAAAGTCTACAGCACGAACCTTCACAACAATTACTACTACACCTCAATCCTAAGCAAGTGGGGGTAGTCTGTATAAATCCCTCAGTGTCCATGTCACACCATTGGAGACTGTTTCAGTAAAAAATTATGAACATTTAGTTTCTCTACTACTAAAAGTAGTCGAGATTTTCTACAAGCATAAAACTCAAAAGTCGCTGGCATACCTCAACTCCTATCAAATATTTGGACCTAAAGTAAATATACTAACATGACTAAAACATAAATTTCTATTTTCTTTATAAGGAACTTAGTCCCACCTTATTGTATTTTCTATAAATCTTTCTATTCCGTTGTGTTCTATTTTCACCTTTGCCTAAGAAATTTTGCCAATTTAATTCCAGCTGCTGTGGAAGTAGGTCTATGAATTTTGGGATGACTAAGAACTTTTGATTTTCTCGTAGGATGGTCATTACTTTCATCCTCTGTATTCAATGAAAAAATCATGTTATGACCACTTGGTGATTTTTTAATTGTATGACCACCTATGGAAGTGAATATATTACAAACTTAATGTCAATATTACCAGCAAGATGAATGCATAAAACTTTTCAGCTTGTGTAAGAGAAGTTGATTGGGCAAGCAAGAAGTTGCATATTTATTTCTGCTACATTTTTTACTCCATTTTCTAATTAAGTGAGATGCCATAGTTTGTATTTGTAAACAATCAAAATCTCTACTTTATTGCCAATGCTGATAATAAAGTTTGAATTTTTTGGTATACCAGGTGGCCACACTAGTTGCTACAGAAGTCTCAATAGCTTGTCGTCTTGGTATAGAGGTATCAATCAGAAAAGCTTCAGATTCTCTCCCCAGGAGTAGTATTTTTGTATGTTATCTGGTCCTCTCAAACATGCATGCTAATTGTTGCCATAGGTGGCAATAGTTGTTGGCGGACGCAATTTCTTTTGTGGCGACACATGGGTAACTTCAACTGGATTGGATAGATGTACTGCCTATCAAATTGGGTAATTTCCTCCTGTCTCAGTTATAATTTGTTGTGCAATTGTTTGCTAAGTTTTACTGTCATGCAGTTGGTTTGTTTTCATGTAAGAGGCGGAATGATAAACTCATATCATTATATGCGGATAGTCTTGATAGTCCAGTGAATGTTTGTAGCTTCTATGTCCTGTTTATAGTTTTCGGTTTCTATGCTATTTATATCTACGGTAATTTTTATTTTGGTTGGATACTTTTGGTAGCTTTTAATTATTAAGATATATTACGATTGCTTCATTTGTTTCCTTATGCATGTTGACAATGATATGACAAACTAGTTGAAATGCCTGAGGAAACATGAGGAAAAAAAAAGTAATCTAGAGAGTTTTGTCTATGAAGTGCAGAACATTTTCTTTACAAAAATGATCAGTAATATGAATTATTGGGGCTTGTACTTTTTACAACTGCAGAATAGGTCTTTAAAAGAAAGGGAAAGGAAAAACAAAATTGAATCTAGAGACTCAGGTCTATGAACCCCATGCATAGCGGAAGGTGGAGCTTTAGTGTGCCGAGCTGCACCTTTATTTTGTAATAACAATTATAGGTGCTAGTACATTTAAAACTAAATGTAAAGTAAATGAAGAAAGTTGAATGGAGGGTGAAGAATCACTAAGTTGAAAAGAAAAGCCATAAATAAAGTATAAGAAAAGGAATGAAGAATCTATATTGGAGAGAAAGAAGGAATCATTTGACTAAAAAGCTTTAACAGATAAATGAGTTATAAACGATTTGCAGCAGCTGGGTATTGAACCCTCACACATCTCCCCAAGGTAAGCCTTCAAATCAAGGGCTGAACTAAAGCATCCTCCAGGCTTTTTGATCACTGGGTGCTGATGTTTAAATATATCTATCTTTTAAAATGTTTTTATATAACTAAACTTACCAGCCTCAAAAAAAAAAGTTTTTATATAACTATATCTAATTTACATCGGGGTTAATGGGTGCTTGAGCATCCGGCAGGTTATACTTCTGCCCCTGATGGCTAGTGGAAGAAACAAGGATACTTTTAACATGGAGAAAATGAAGTTGGATAAGGGGGTGTGTTTTGATTGGCTTTTTTAAGGTGACTTATAAGCTAAAAGCCAAGTACCTACCTACTTTTGGCTTTTGCTTTTTTTTTTTTTTTGTACTTTTTAAGCCTAAAGTAAGGTGCTTAAAAGCACTTTGTGCCTTTACCAAACACCTCCAAAAATTTAAAAGTGCTTAAAAGTCGAAAGCACCTAAAAATAAGCCTATCCAAACACCCTCTAAACCATGATTCCAGCCCCAAAATTGGATTTAGAAGGTCAAATAGCTTTGACAATCTCCACCTGCTTTTCAGCTACTCCGTCCTTGACCGCTGTACCATGCTTCCCTTCTTTTGCCCCTCAACATACTCACTAATCACCTTGTAGCCTGATTTCAATTCCATACCGGCTGCTGCTAACCCAATGGTTTGCTTGGGGTGGGGAATGGTGGTTTGCAAGTTGCATAAGATTAGTGGAGGGGATGGGAATGTGGTTGTATGGTTTGATTGAGGTTTAATGGTACATTAGGGGAGGGTACAGACATGAAGAAGGCAGGAGGAACTAGAGTTGCGGTCAAGTTCTCTATCATTTTGATTCGATTATTAGAAGCATAAGCTAGATTATTTCACACAAACATTACCCTTTCATAAAGAGAAAAAAACACAATCATGTCTTAAGTATGTGTTGACCGAAGGCAGATTAACCCTAGGGTGGTGTCTAATGTGATACCGTTTTGTCGAACTTCTTTACTAAATATATACATATATTTACATTTACATATATATATATATATATACATATAATTAAATGGCAGACACATGAATGAGAATATATTCATTGACATGACACTGCTTGACACAACATGCTGTGTAGCTCTACTGGTCAGGCACCACTGCTTTCAGCTAAAGCTCGCGAATTCGAAGCTAAGCAATTTCATTCAATATTTTAAATTTTTTGCGCCTCATCTGCAAAAAGATGCTTGTCCAGGTTTGAACTGCTGACTGACCACTTGGAGTTAAACAAAAGGTTGAACCTGGTAGTCCAGAGTTACACTAGTGAAGGACAGCAACAATAAATTATTTCAATGTTCATGGAAGGATGTATCTCCTTTGTGGTTGTGCTATTTATCTTCTTTCTGGCCAATGAAATTGATCAAGAAAAGTTGTAGTAATATATGTAAACTGTATTTAATTTTTATATGTTTTTTAATAGGATGTTGTGGTGTCTTATGTATTTGTTCTTATTTTAAAATGTACACCGCTTATGAAAAATCCTGCATACGCCACCAGTGTTGACTGATGATTTAGTTCACTAATGTGAGATGGTTTACTCTCGCTTCCGGACGTAGCAATGGTATTTCCCATTCTTCTTTAATGAACTAATTATCTTGCAGAATGATGGCAACGGTGATGAATTCCATACTGCTGCAGTCGGCATTAGAGAAGGTTGGCGTGCAAACTCGTGTGCAAAGTGCATTTTCCATGCCCGAGCATACTGAGCCATACAGCAGGCAACGAGCTATGCGGCATCTTGAAAAAGGTAGAGTTGTGATCTTTGGTGGTATTGGAGCTGGCACCGGGAATCCACTCTTCTCTACGGATACAGCTGCAGCACTCAGAGCTTCTGAAAGTACGAAATGTTTTACTCGAAATGTCTGTTTTTTACTGTTTCATAGTAGTTAATGATTCAAAGTTTTCCCTTTGTCAGTTCATGCTGATGCACTACTCAAGGCTACAAATGTAGATGGTGTCTATGTCTGTGACTCCCGAAATAATAATGTTGTTGCTGAGCATGTTTCCTTCAGGGAGCTGGTCTCTGGAGGAGATTCACCATTGGACCTAATGGCTGTTACATTATGCGAGGAGAATGCAATTCCTAGTCCGTATTTTCTGACTGTGCTCTTTACATTGCCCGACACTATCCTATAGAATGTTGCTCTAATATCCATCTTTCATCAACAAACTTCATGGAAGTATGTTTTTGTTCCCTTTCTTGACATGCTTTCCTTTTCTTGCAGTTGTTATTTTCAATCTTCATGGGCCTGGAAATATATCAAGAGCATTATGTGGAGAGCAGGCAGGTACACTGATCGATCAGACAGGACGTGTTAGCTAGTGTTGTCTTGAGATATGTGAAGCATCTTACTGAATTCTGAGGTTGATCTATTAAAGATAAAGAGATCCACAGAGCAGCATTGAGGCTGCAATGGCGATGGAGTTTCCAAGGTGAACGTTTTACGCCCCGTGACTTTATACTCAGATGATAATTTGATCCAACTTAAAACAGCTTATGACAGAGATTAAGATTTCATCTAGTTCATGGAACTGATGAACTGTATGTTGTAGTTTAGATTTTTTTTTTTTTAACTGGACTAGTGTTATAGGTTGGATTATAAACATGTGTAGTGAGATAAACTAATGTTCTTGGAAAGCAGGAAAATATTTTTGTGCTGTCTTAGAACTTAAAAAGGGCTTTGCATTGTCTTAAATATACACACAGATTTAGTCCTCCTTTTTCTTGTTTTTTACATGCAAACATCTTTTGATGTTATATTCTCTTTCATTTTTATCTTTTTTCTCTCAGTACTTTCCTTTTCGTTCTACTGGAGGGGAATCTTTAAGCAACGGTAAAGTTATCTCCGTTGTGATTCCTATAAATCACAGATTTTTCTTGTTTGTATTATAGGATAGATTGTCTATAACACTTTTCCAGTAGGTTATCTATATCACACCTTTTGAGGTGATGCCCGTCTACGGATTCTGCTTACGCGGGATGTTTAGTGCACCAAAGATTGGTAGAATTGGACCTTGGGCCCCCGAGAAAACTCCTAGGGCTTAATCTTGGTGGGCTGCTAGTCGAACGGGTGCATCGGCCCAACAAGTTGGTGGTTCGGAGATTCAGCCCGAACCTTGTTCATGGCAATTTCATAGGCTTGTGCATAGCGCGATGATTTTATGTTGTCATGACTCGTGATATCCTTTGCTTTTTAGTCGGATTTCAAAAAATATTTTTTACTAACCTTTGACTAATCTGGACCAAAGCCATGCAAGTTCTATAAGTTGGAGACTCATTGGTTTTCTCCTTGCGAAAGTGAATCGCCCGTAGTAATCATGATTCAAATTATTAATTGTAAATCAAATCATTTGTTCGGATTTTTAAATCTATAAATCAAAGTAAATCAATAAAAATTAGGGCTTTTCAATTTCCTCAATTTTTTTTTAGTCTGTGAATCATCTTTAAGCACTTGTAAGACAATATGACTCAATTACTCCAAGACTTATTTTAATCTTCAATAGTTAATAATAGCCACATGTAAGCCCTCAGGGCCTAGCTCGAGTAATAAAAGGTGAAGAATTTGTGGTTTAAGTCACAAATTAAGCCCCACATCATGTAAGGCAAAATCTGATATTTAAGTCGAGAAAAGCAGAGGAGCCATTTTACAGATTTCTCGATTATAAAAAAAAATAAAAATAGCCACATGTTTCACAAAATTGCAAGAAAATTGGTAGACGTTGAGCTATTTTATACCACTTGAGTCACCACAAATAATTGTCAAACATTCACATTGTTGTAAAATAAAAATGGGAAAATCAAATTTATTCTATTCTTATGACTAGACACCAAGGCAACAAATATGATCAAGTTCTTACGGTTATACTTTCACTGAAATACTCAATAACTCTCCAGCCTCATTACCAACCAATCTCAAATTTCATATTATGACACCCCACAAAGGGTAAATACATAATTCTGGTGAGTAGTAAAAAGTAATTGCTACACAGGATATTCAAGACCACACAGGGTCAATTCTCTTTTAACTGCCACTGCAAACAATAGAATGGACTGTAAAAGTAAAAGATATCAGAATATGTATAACTGTCTAGCTGGTCTTGAATATCTTTTTTTTTTTTAACAACCTTTAGTAAATTCAACGCCAATGTGTGTTTAATTGACAACCTGAATGTCAAATCATGAAGAGATGATTCAATTTCTGAAAACAGCTTATAAAATAATTTGTGCCTAGAGCTTCAAAGCAGCTTTTGCCATAGCAAGTGCTCCTTCATAAGTTTGATTTCCTCCAATAAACCCACTCATATGGACAAAAACACAACCAGGAATTCTTGTTTCTTTGGAGAGTTCATCGTCTCTTAAACCTCGCCACTGAGATGGAAGGGCTTTCCTGCTCTCAAATCTGTCAGGAGCTACAGCCACTGCTTGCACTCGCCACCCTTTGCTCCTATCATCCTATGTATCATGAAGTCAATGTCACTTTATGTTTTCCTAGTAAAACATAGAAAGAAAATTGACAGACTTGATTCTGAGGGGAACGGTGCATATGTGTGTGTGGTTATTAGCTACTCTTATCCAATGGAAATAAACATTGGAAAGTGTAGCAACATTATTCCTGAGCATTTTTTTTCGCTTGTATGACATTGATATTTAACAAAAAGGCAGATTTTGAGGGACCAATTCAACCCCAAAGCCCACTCACTCGGTCTATCCAACTGACACAAACAGAAAGTATTCACGGGTGATAAAAGTTTCCAGAAGTGACCTAAAAGACAACCCTCATACTATTACCAATCACACTCCTTATTTTTCTACTCGCATAAAAGAAACCCAAAAATGAAGAATATAAACAAAACATGAGACAAAAACTGGAGCTTAAAATGGAAAAAGATTGAAACAGCAAAGGACTCGGGCACCTGATACAAAACATATTTGATGGGTGGATCAATCTTCATCTCTTCTTCCAGCTCAAACAAATGAAGCTTCCACTGATAGACAGGAAGATCAAGAATAAGTATTCTCAGTAAGGATTAGTTATAAGCAAAACAATGTGTGATGATGCGCGCGCCGCCTGATGAAAAAAGGCCTCAAGGCTAAGTATTCAATACTTACTGGACAAAACCTAGACCAAACTACAATCTCTCCACTAGGATCAATCTTGTGTCTTGCAGAAATGCATTCCATTACGATTGAACGTGCTGGTAACCATGATTTTGCATAATATCGGACACTCTGTGTATAAACAAGTATGTTAAATCAGGAAAAAGAAACTGAACCATATGCTTATTTTGAAACCAATGTCTTCCAGAATAAAAGCAAGCAGATAAATGTATTGTGCAAGCGACCAAAGACTGTCAAGTGCCAGAAATAAAACAATCTGAGAACCAACCATTATGCTGGTTAAGTTCACATTACTAGCCAAAGACAACAGCAAGAGAAACGTTTTAGCTCTTTTGATAAAATCTTACATCCAAGAACTCACTGCCAGCTAAATCCATTGCACGTTGGAAAGCTTCATTCTCCCTTTCAGAAGACTGATCAGGTTCAGTCCAGTCCAAGTTAAGTTTTCCAACTCGAGAGGACAAGTGGGTATTGTTTACATATCTTGGTGGCTGGTCCGTATCGTACTGATTGATTCCATTATCGATTGCATCAATTGCCTGTATGCAGTAATATTAGGCTTACTAATATTAGAGACATGTTAGCTTGATCTTAAATTATATCACATGAAATAAGATCCTGGATGTGAGATTTCAATAAGTGAAACTCGAAAATATTTGTAATAACATCAAGTACTAAAGAAAAATAAAAATCCCATCACAACATAGATTCAGATGAAACATCAGTTAACTGAAATGAAAAGAATCCAAATTTTTTTTTGTAATTTCTCAGACTCAACCCTCACCTCCATGAAGCTCTTGTAAACAGCTAGAAACAACTTATGCACGTCTGGATGTTCTTCATCAACTTGGAGCTCCTTTGCAATGATCTCCTTTCCAAAATGCTAAGAAATATGAAAAAAGCAAGTTAATTGAAATTAAACAGCATATATGAACTTAAACACACATAAACTAGACCTGAGTGATTTTCCAGCAAAATCAGACCAGCCTGGATATAAAACATATCTAATCAACAAACACTAAGCTCCTGCCCAACAAACAATTTCGTTAAAAAGAAAGTGTATGCTTGAGGACACAGAAAATGTCATGTACAATCTTTGCCCCTGTCCACCTTAAATCCCAGATATCTACCTTGCAAATAAGCAATTTGCTTCATAATTGGAATCAATGCCAGAGTGAATACCTTAGTCCATGAGTGTCGCATGGAAATGAGAACCAACCCTATAATTAAGGAATCGAGACAATCCTACTTACCGATAAGATAATTGATTCGGCTCAATGCATAGCAAGCTTGATGTTCAATTAATTTGTTACCCACCTCATTGTTTGATAAAGTGATTTGTCATTCAACTCTTTTTCTGATAAGAGTAAGTTGCTGCTCACCTTTAATACACTTTTTCCCTTCTCCAATTCTATTGGGTGTCAGTGAAGGAACACTTCATCTCTCTCCCCTAGTGTTGGTTCAACACAGAAAGAAAAAAATTACACCTATTCTCAAGTCTACTTCCAATACCTGGTATATTTATGACATGCACTTGACCACAACCTTTATATATCCAATAAGTTCAGTGTATGAAGGCCAAGATATTCTAAAAGAGAGCTAAAATATATCGAATCTAGTGAACCAACAGGGAGTACTCCTCCATCTTAAAATTCAGAAAAACTTCCAGAATTATAATCTAAAGAAAATATTGGATTAAATATTACAACGCCTCAACTTTTCTTAAATTGTGAAAAGACCACCTGACAATATTCATAGGCAGTTGAAATTCCAAACAGAAAGACGTTACCTTGTAAACAAGACCAGCACTGCTAAGCTTAGTAGTGAATCCATGTCCAAAGACTTCATCAAACCCCTTTTGGTGATGATCATAGCAGTCATTCCTAGGATCATAAACTCCACCAACATCAAGAACAGCATCAAGCGTTTCCAAAACCTTTTTCATTCATTCAAGCATTTCATCAAACACATCACCTACTTAAACCTTCCCATTCCCAACCTTACATCCCTTTATACTCCAAATCACAAAATTGCAACATAAAATATTAATCTCACCTGTGTATCACGAGTACGCACAATCTGAGCATTGTAGTACTTATTTGTAAGACGAATCATGAAGCATCCAAGAGCTTCATCACAGTGGAAGCTACCATTGTGTGTACCTACTCGCTTCAGGGAAACATGGTTTGAAGGGGAAGATACAGGTGAGAAAGACGAAGAATTAGCAGTAGCCATTAGAGAGAATGCCAGAGGATTTTGGTGTTTAAGGAAGTTAAAGGGGTTTTGCAGTTGTGCTCTTCTCAGAACAGACAACATTTCTTAAACCTTATGTATACTTATGTTTAAAGAGTGAATCTATGCTAAGTGGTAAACTACATTTAATAATTATAATGGAAATTAAATTGTTAAAAAAAAAGGGGAGGAATAGATTCCGAGTTAGAAATTCTACTTGAAGATCAATTTAGTTTCTTACTTGGACATCAAGTCAGTTTTAACTTAGTTTTGGAATATGTATGGTTCGAGACTTTTAACACTTTGCTATTGTTGTATAATTAGTCAATAGTACATATTTATAGTTTATAACTTTGTATGCAAAAAGTATGTTCATATTTCTTATTATATAAATTTGAATTTGTTCTTTCAAGTCAAAAAATATAAATTTGTGACGAGGGTTCTCAGGAAACAACATCTCTACCTCTATAAGATAGTGGTAAGGTCTGCGTACATCTTACCCACCCCAGACCCCACTTGTGGGATAACAACAACAACAACAACATACCCAGTGCAATCCCACAAGTGGGGTCTGGGGAGGGTAAGATGTACGCAGACCTTACCACTACCACATATAGGTAGAGAGGTTGTTTCCTGGGAGCCCTCGTCACAAAAATCCATCAGCAGAATAATCTAGATATGATAAACAGGCAAGAAGAGAAGAACACATGATAATACGTAGATACAGGATAGTTAACATATAAAGGTTGATAAATAACATATAATTAAAAAAGAGTAATTTTAATTACTCTTTTTTAAAATTTGCTATAGTACATACTTTTATTAACAAAATATTTGATAATGAAAATTTTAGTTAATTTCAAAGTCTTGAATATTAGATAAATAATAATATTTTTCCTTTTTTTTTCATAGACCAGATAATTATTTATATAAAATAGTCCTAAATCAATAGCAAATTCTAAATATAAAAAAAATTCTAATTCAAAAGTGAATATTGAAACTAAATAATAAAAAATAAAGTAATAAATTAAAAAAAATAGTGAAAGACAATTTTGTCTAAAACAAAGTATTTTAATCAAGGAAAAAAAATTTAAGCAACATTTTAAAGGATTTTCACGCTTTTAATATAATATATATATATATATATATATAGATTTATTTATTCCAACTAAGTATACGTACCATACATATTTTACCTCAACTTTATGTTTTTTTTTATTTCTTTAGATGAAAGTCACTATTTATTCAAGTCGTATACTACAAGTCTTCATTATATCACTTCTTTCCATATATTTTAAAAGTTTATATTGTAAATATAATTAAATAATAATTTAAAAAATAGTGAAAAGATGATTTTATCTAAATAAGAGATTATTAATGAATCGCAAAAAATTCAAATAACATTTTCTAGGTCCTTCAGGCTTTTAATATAGTATAGATATAGACTAGTTTAGTGTACGTGCTTTGCATGTAGGTGCCTTATCGATTTTAAAAATTATATATAATAGTACTTGTTATTAAATGTATACAATATTCGTGCATTACAATTAAATAAATATTATTAGTTTGATACGTGCGAATGTTCCTCATATTTGTTGGATGTTCTTCAATAGGCTTTAAAATAGAGAAGAATCTCAAATTTCTCTTGCTTAAAAGTGTTGAAGCAAAGTGATGTTCGCATTCTAGGATGAATTGTGTTGTTGGAAGTATTTTAATTTACATTCTCCATAAATAATGATCTACGTCCATTTGATAATAAAAATGTGACTGAGTGAATTATTGAAAATTTTATTTGTATACAAAACGTCATCTTTCACATCTTGAATCAAGAGATCGTGAAATTTTATATCATTGAAGATATTAAAACTTCACTGAATATATATAAAAATTTAATTGTAAATTCAATTATTTGAAACTTTTGTAAAAATTTATAAACTTTAAACTACGAATTTACCTTAGACTAATGTCATAATAGTAAGAATAGTACATATTGTCACCAAAGTGACCAAACTAAGGCTTATGAACTGTTTATTATTTGACCTTATATTATAAAAAATCTATGGTCCACAAAAGAAACACAAAATATCACTTGTCATAAACCCACTCCATTCATTTTTAAATTGGTACGACGTGGAGTGACTAATGAGCGAGTTGAATTGAATATGAACACGTCAAAATAAGTTAAATATAAGAGAATAAAATATTTTAGACTTCTAAATAGCAAGAAGTCATAAAAATTCTTTATAGACATAATCGTATGTGCATTGAATTCTTAAAATAAGATATATATAACTTTACAGAACTTGACACACAAAATATTATTTTTTGAAAAATCTTAATAACATCGGACCAGACACACTCGATGCTATTTTTTCTATAAGTCCATGAAATCAATGGCGGAGCCATAACTTTGATTCAGAGAATTTAAAATTCGAAGAAGTAGACGCAAGGGAGTTTGACATCTATTATATATACATAAAAATTAATTTTAATCATATATAAATACTATAATTTTTCGCGCCGAAAGGGGTTCGGATGAACCTCCTGACTCATAGGTAGCTATGCCCCTACATGAAACCAATTGATATTATGTTGTTCAAGCTCTTTAAAACGATAATCTTTAAAAAAATATATTATTTGTAAAGAATTTAATACATATTTATAAATATTTTTAGAAAATTGGAGCCATATAAATCCAAAGTATGTCTCAAATTTGTGAGTTGACTGATGAAACATCAAAAGTGGCAAGAGTGAAATAGCGGAAATCACGCCAAAGTGAAACATAAAATAAAGTTTGTGTCTATGACAGCCCATCAATTTGTTTTTGCTTTTTCCCATCAGTCATGAATACTTGACAGTCCAAAAGATTATGAAGTCATTATTATTATTTTGGGACAAGTCAAAAAAGAATTTTATAAATAATAAATTCATTAAGAATTACGAGCAGAGTCTAGGGAGGATAGATATGCGTAAATGTTAATCCCCAGAAGACTGTTTCTGATAGACGCTCGACTCGAATGAAAAGGCAAATAATGGAGCACAAATTTTGAAAATGAATAAAATACAAAGAATTAACATTACATTACATTAAGAAAAACTACAGAATGGACTGATTGCTGCACTGTTAGAGGCTTGTTGGATCATCAGATTTTCCAAAAGTGCAGCAATTTGGAATAACACAAAGCAACCAAATAATTACTAGTAAACATATTGGATGAAACATGAGTCCATGACTGTTGGACTTGCCAAATTTGCAGTAAGATACTGCAAATTTGTTAGTAACCGGGGAGTCCATCTTCAGTTGTGGCAAGGGAGGGGGAAAGGGAATTGCGCGATTCGTCATAATCTTCACCTAATGGAGATTGTTCAACTCTTATTTCCTCAATCAATTTAACAACTTCAACCATAGTAGGCCTTTTTTCAGGTTGTGACACTACACATGCCATGGCTACATGTAGCATTGACACCAATTCCTCCTCAATGTTCTTGTACCTCAACAATTCTTGATCAAATACTTCAGCAGTCCACTCGTCCCTCACTACTGATCGAACCCATTTAGGCAAATCCACTGCCAATTCTTCCTCCTCAACGCGAGGCCTAGTTGGTGAAGGGTACTCTGAGGGAGCTCTACCAGTGAGTACTTCCAATAACAGTACTCCAAAGCTATAAACATCAGATTTTTGAGATAGCCTCTTGATTTCAGATTGTTCAGGCGCTTTGTATCCTCCTAATCTAGCTATGGCATGAACAGGGTTCAAAAGCAATGACAATCCAAAATCAGATATACAAGCCACTCCATTTTTGTCAAGCAACACATTAGATGATTTCACATTCCCATGTGGGATTCTTGAATCTGCATACTCTTCATGAATGTGAGCTAGCCCTCTAGCTGCCCCTAATACCAAGCTAATCCTTGTTGTCCAATCCAACGGAATTCTCCCTGGTCCTCTGTTTCCTATTTGAATCAAGAAAAAACACACATCAATATTAGTATCTTAACCTACGTTGCTCGGACTCTCCAAAAATGTTGTCGTACCTTCTTCAGATCCTCCAAAAATCCACTATATCTGGAGATTTCTAGAGGATACGACACACACCCGTTGACATTTTCGAAAAGTACGTGCAAAAATAGATGTTAACAAACCCCCAAAACAGACAATCTTGAATTATAAAATATGCCTCACTCGCGTCAGATTCTCCAAAAATGCACTATTTTTGGAGGATCTGATGCACATCCGTTAGATATTTTTGAAGAGTCGGAATAATATAAACCTTAACAACCACAAAAAAGAACAATCTTTAATCTTTTACATGGATATTTATTAACAGTTACCATGAAGAAGTGAATGCAAACTCCCATTAGGCAAATAGTCATAAACAAGCAATTTTTCTTCCTTGGCATAATAGTAAGCTCTAAGCTTCACCAAATTTGGATGCTTAAGTTTCCCAATAACATCCATATACTGTTCAAACTCCTTTCTTGCACATGGATTTGCATCTTTCAATCTTTTTACAGCAACTGTAATCCCATCATCAAGAACTGCCTTATAAACAGTACCTAAACACCCTTTACCAAGCATCTCAGCTGATGCCCTTAACAATTCCTCAAGCTCAAATGGCTTCCTCCTATCGAAAAACACGAGTCTACTCCTATCAGTAGCTGTTGTACCATCACTATCACCACCACCACCATTGTTGTTAGCATAAACTCGCTTTTCGCTCGAATAACTACTTCTCCTCTTCCCACACTCACTTCCTGACATTGAAAAACTCTGAGTTCTTGAATACTTCCCACAGTAATATGCTACCATAAATGACACTATAACTAACAATGCCACCACATTTACCATCACTATTGCTACTACCCCTCCTCTACTTAACCCTTTTCGCGATTTTTCGTGGGGTTCTTCGATTGATGCAGTGGGAGTTGTAGGCAAAGAACTAGGGTTTGAAGGAACTATTGCCCCCGTGTATGAACATTGAGGTAAATTCCCAATTCCACATAAACCTTCATTTCCTTCAAAACTATTTTCACCAAAATGATTGTATAAACCATTTGGAACAGACCCATAAAGCTCATTATTCGAAAAGTTCAATTCTTTAAGATTTTGAAGAGAATTTAGAGATTTTGGGATTGTTCCAGAAAGTTCATTGTTCTGTAAACGAAGTGTAAGTAATCGGGTCAGATTAGCAATCTGGCTTGGAATTGAACCTTCAAGATTGTTATTTGAAACGTCAAGACGGAGGAGACGGTGGAGGGAAGAAATTTCCGGCGGAATTTCGCCGGAAAAATCGTTGCCGGAGAGATAAATGAGCTTAAGATTAGTACATTGAGTAATAGGTTTGAGGGTTCCGTTAAGACGATTGTTACGGAGGTCTAGAAGCCGGAGTAAGGGTAAAGAAGAGAGAGCTGTAATGGGTCCCCGGAGATTGAACGACGGGAGAATTACGGCGGAGACACGGTTGTTTATGCATTTTACACCAAGCCATTGAGCTGAGCATGCGGTGGTGGAGTTCGCCGGAAGTGTCCAATTGTGAAGGAGAGTTCCATGGATGTCAGTTTGAGACTGGAAGAGGAGGAGTGCGGCGGTGTCGTTGTCGCCGTCCACGGCGCCGGTCACGGCGGAGATGAGAAGTGTAAGGAGGAGAACGGAGGAGGAAAAACGGTTCATTTTTTGGGTTTAAGGCATAGAGCGCGGGAAGTTGATTTTGTAGATTACTTAAGTGTGAGATTTATGGAACAAAAGAGTACAAAAAATTTGAATTTGTATTGTTCGTAAAAATTTATTCATAATCGATATTTATATTATATTATAGATTAATTTATTTAAAATGTTAATTTTGATTATCATAGTAGTTATTATTGTTATTACTATTCATTTTTCTAATCTACTTTGATTTATTTTATTTGAGTCGAAAATCTGATAGAAACAATCTTTGTATTATCATAAAATAGGGGTAAAGTAAACATACATCTCACTTTCTTCCGGATATCATATGTGGAGTTATACTGAATATATTATTATTGTTATTATAATTTATGAAGGAAATTACTTATTGACGTTGAAAATGACTGATCTTGAACTTTTAATTTCTCATTTACCTCATAGACACCGATAAACAAGTGAAATAAAATATTCACCTAATTTTCAAAATTAATTTTGACAAATCACACCTAATTTTTTTTAAAGGTAAGTGGTTTATTAAGAAGATAATTTGTATAATTAACTAGTATAGTTTAGTTATAAAAATAATATATTCATCATGTATCATAAATAAGGAATTTGGTACTCCCCAAAAAGTGGAATTTGTGGACAATGTGTAGATTAGATTGAGTGCATTTTTTAGAAAAAAACAGTACAATAAAGTTAAATTTGTGTACAATTTCTTTTTGTTTGGTCTTTCACTTTGTAAGTAAGAAATTATGAGAGTGGGAGAAGACAATGTTGAGGATAAGAAAATGACAAAAATGATCTCACAATTATAGTAATTTTAAATCAAATGAGGAAGACAAGGAGTGGTTTGACGTGAGATATAATATATAATAATCTCAAAATGAAATATAAAATTATTTTATTTTGCGTTTAGTTGGAGGTATAGAGAGTATATGAATGATAAAAATTTTTGTATTCATTCATTTGATGTCAATACAAGGCGAATAAGTTTAGCGCAGAGTTAGCCTTACCTTGCATTATTGCTGGAGGTTATTTCCACATGACAATAAATTTACTAGTTACTCTCATGTTCCCCTATAGACGTTTGATAAAATATTAATATATACAAATTTTATAAAAATAGAATAACTTTAAATTCTGTATTCACTTTTGATCAATAAAAAAATTGAGTTGAAATTATTATTATTATTATTATTATTATTATTATTATTATTATTATTATTATTATTATTTTGGGATTGGAAAAAAGAAAAGTTGGGGAAATGATTAAAGATGGTGCATGAGCATATGGAAATGATTGAAGTTCTTTTTCTCCACTCCCATAGCAAATGGAATCAACTAAAGAAAAAAAAAAGAGTGGACATGAGGTAAAAGAGTCTTCTTTTCCTTTATCTACTCTTTTTATTTTAGGTGATTTTTAGTTTTTTTTTTTTTTAAATATTTACTTTAAAAAAATATAATGGGAATAAGGAGAAGGAGAAATAGAGAAGAAAATTACAAGATGTAAAATGAAATTCTTATTAATGAGCTAAAAGTTTAAGTAATTCATCAACTAAGCTATTAAAATCGTCTAGATGACTTTAAGTTAGAAATATGCTTTTTCTTTTTATCAATTATAAAACATTATATTCAATATTTGAATTGAGATTTTGATTTGATAACGCCTACAACTCATTAAAGAGAAAAAACACTCGAAAAGTATCATGCATGGTTATTTATTTCAGTTCACACAAGAAGTCACCTTAATGACGAGAGGAATTCACAGTGCGCACAGGGTAATCCTCCGCTTCTATGCAATAGCTTGCAAATCACACAGGAAAGGTAATCCGAGCTTGTCATGAGCTCGACCTAGAACACAACTCAGGGACTTTTTTTTTCCTATTCTCTTTTGAAAAGTTTAAATCTTTGTCATACATGCAAATATTATTTTTTAAACTTATATAATGAGTAAATGACAATTTTGTAGGACATCTAATTTTTGAATAAAAGAGCGGTATATCATTTAATATATTTTGTAAAGTTTGGGAATAATTTGACCTTTTGTTACTTTTAACATATAATAATCCATAAATAAAAGTAGTAGCTAAGGTGAAACTTACCTATCAATTGGTCAATTTGTCTTCTAAAAAGTCATAAGTTACACATAATTTCAAATTCATATGATGCAATTTGATTAATATAATATCTTTATCTATAATATTTATGTGATGATATATTTCATTAAATATGTTATTATATATATAGTATAACATTTGATAAGGTTATAAAAAATTGTTATTAATTTAAAGATAAAATGAGAAGTTCAGAGTTAAATTGTTTTGAAACATCACGAAAAATGTGTATATATTAATCATGTGACAAATAAATCTTTTTGGAGAGTTGACTTGAAGACAATCAATATTTATCTTTCTTTTTTTTTGGTTAAAAGAAACTTAATAGTATTGTTCGGAAGGTTGTTATCTATTGTATTGTATTATTAGTTTATAACAATAACAATACATCCCGTGGAATCTCACAAGTGGGCTTTGGGGAAGGTATAATGTACGCAGACCTTACCACTACCTCATAGAAGTAGAGAGGTTGTTTCCTGGGAACCCTCTTCTCAACAACCCATAGGCGGAATAAACTAGATTTGACAAAAATGAAAGGAAAAAAAAAGAATAGGAAGAGCGACTACTGATGAAAAACCGATAATATTATGTAAATACTATAAATTTAACACATATAATACAGATAAAGACAACACCGTACAATACCCCACGACTAGACATCAACCTAACCCTGCTAACCTATTAACCTCTACTGTAATTCGCGACCTCCACTCCTTTCCATCTAAGGTCATATCCTCGGTGAGATCAAGTCTCGCCATATCCTGTCTAATCACCTCTCCCCAGTACTTCTTCGGTCTACCTCTACTTCTCTTAGTGACTTCTAAATCCGACCTCTCGCATCTCCTTACAGGAGCATTGGTACCTCTTCTCTGCACATGTCCAAACCATCGCAGTCTCGCTTCCCTCATCTTATGTAACAAATTGATTTGGTGTGATTGCCTTATCACCTTCTTTCCTCGCATTTTCTCTTCACTTGTTATCTAATAATTCTATGTCATCTTTTTATCGAACCTTCTCAAAATAGCTCTAGTCTATATCGTACTTTTGTTATAGGTTTATCCTTTCAAATTGCTGATATGTAACATTACATAACAAAAAAACACAATTTATCAAAACACTAAATTCGATCAAATAATACAATACAATATAATATAATACGATACATTAACGATGATCCAAACATGTGTAAATCATATATTAGATGGTGAGTCCAATCATCATAAAAAGTTTTCATGACAACTTTTTTTTAACTTTAGAAACTTTAAACCCTACACCTTTATTTAGGACAATTTGGTGACATTTTAACAGAATAAAACATAATAATGATCAATTATTAGCCAAAATTTTCAAATTTAATTATGCACCAAATTGAAATGATTGCAATACCTGCCATCATAATAAAACTATTTTCTAATTTTCTTCAAAAAACATTTTAGAAATAAAAATTCTCAGAGTATCAAATTAAATTGAAAAATAAATGAACATAATTTTTTAAAGTAAAAATTTCACGGGGTAACCTATTTGGACGCCCTTATTTATCATGTAGCCACTTTTGTCCAAATTATTTAACTAGTAGCCAGGATAGACAACTTCAAATTAAGTTGTTTTCGATTTCGGATGTGGAAATAAGTTTCAATCAAGTAGGTATTGTTGAAAAAAAACCTTGAAAACATTAACAAAAATAACGATCGATAATTTAAATTTCAGAAAGACTATTTCAGTTTCGAACATATATATCTGAAGTTTGACTTTAGCAATCCAAGCTTTAGATACTATTAACAAAAATTTAGATTTGACAAGCAAACCTATTGTCGGAAGTTTGATTGCACAAATAATATGCCACACTTCATAAAAATGACTCCAAAAGAAAATTTTGGTACATTGAGCTCCTATGTTTGAAAGTTATTTTTGAAGTGATTAAATTTACAAAAACTTATAAACTTCAAATTTATGATTTAAATGTTGTCGCAAAATAGATTATATGTGCACTACTTTCTCTTGCTCTTACGCGTTCTTTCTCATTTTAATATGGTATTCAGTATCCACTAATGGCGTTGCAGATAAACATTCCTTCTAAGGAGTTCTTGTTTCTTAACTCGAACTCGAGACTTTTAATTAATATAAAGAGATTTTATTCATCCTATCACGTAAATATGTACGTTATGCATAGAAGATTTCCATTGGTAAAACACTTTAATTTGATGGAAATTAAGCAATGAGATCTTAAGAAGATACGTTGCTAATTAGATTTTTGGTCGGATAAAGTGAAGAAAAATGGATTGTAACTTTAATCTAAAGATTTCTGGTAAGACTTTGACTTCTGTACCTTGTCAATTTTATATAAAAATAAAAATAAAAAATCACAATTAATATAAATAACCTGGTAAAATATGGTCGATGAAAAATATTTTTCTAATTTTTTCGTATTTGATTCATCAAAATGTTTTTAAAAAATATTTTCTTTTAAAAATGAGAAAAATATTTTATATTTTTAGATTGTTTTATCTTTTCTTTTATTTTATATTTTTAAAAATGAGAAAAATATTTTATATTTTCTTGTAAAAAATATTTTAGATTGTTCTGTGAAGTTTTCCAAAAAAATAGGTCTGAAGCCTAGCACCTCCGAAATTGTGGGCTAACACCCACGAAAAACTGAGAAAATTGCTTGATTTCTATTTCATCACCCATAAAAATGCTCCAAGGCACTGTTAAATGTACCTTGAACTTGCTGGAACTCTTAGCGAACTCATTATGGATAGCCCCATGAAGTTTTTCGAGAAAAATGGGTTTAAAGCCCCGGTACCTGCAAAATCTGTGGGCTAACACCCTCGAAAAATTGAGAAAATCGCCTGATTCCTGTTTTGACACCCATAAAATGCTTCGAGGCACCGTGAAATGCACCCTGGGCCTACTGGAACTCTTCGGGGACTCGTTACAGACAGTTCCGTGATATTTTTGGATAAAAATAGGTCTGGAGCCTCGGCACCTTCAAAATCCGTGAGCTAATATCCATGATAAACTCCCCAGGTGTTGTTGCCCCATCTGCAATGATCTTTATGATTCATGTCAAAAAAATTTTCCGCTCCTTAGTGTTTTCATTCGGATCTCACTTGTAACTAATTAGTTTCAGTGTGCATACTACTGGTGTCAAAATGAGCCCAAATATAGGTAACTCGCTCAAAATTTTATGGGTCGGGCTCAAGATAATTTGAATTAGGTTCAATTTCAACTTATTCAAGTTTTGACCCAATTTGAAAGAATATTCAATTGAGCCCAATTTAATCTCCAATTTCAACATATTCTAAGGTTCTTTACTTGCATTGATGTAATGTATGGTTTCTATCTATTTTATATTTTCTATGATTTATCTATCTATTTGTAACTTTTTATTTTTATTTTCTTTAGTTGAAATTCAAATTATGGTTATAAAAAGTAAATAATAATATATTAAAATTATTGAGACTGAGTGGGTCAAATTGCGCGGGTCACGACCAAACCCATATTTTAGCCCATTTGAACCCTACCCGTTTAAGCCCAAAGTAAATTTGGGCAGGTCATAACCCAATCTAATCTCTATTTTAACTCATTTCAATATTCTCAATTTCAATCCAACTCGCAACCCCTCAAACGTGAACCGAATCCAGTGGTGGCAATTTGGTGACATCCTCTTCTTTTTAAACATTAGAAAATGATTTCACATTTTTCATCTTATCTTTGACGAAAAGAATTTAGAGCCACACAAATATTATGATTTTTCGGAAGCCACAAGTTTCAAAAGCTCTATAATTATATATATCTTTAGTTTAAGATTGCAAAATTCAAAAATCTTCTTTACTTTTCTAAATTTCGTGCCAAATTAAAACAGATGGAGTATATATTACTCACACAACTGTAGTCCTTAAGGATCCATTTGGTTACTGGTTAGAGTTACGCAGGTACTAGTTATATAGGATTTAGTTATACAAGTATTAGTTATGCAGGTTTTAGTTATGTAAAGTTTCAAAGAAACTAGTCGGTTAAATTTTATTTTTTAATTATCAAATGTTTAGTGAGCTAATAAATTAATATACGTTATTAACAAATAAATAAGTAAACAAAGTTTATTATTTTGATCGATTTTGATCAGTGTATGATAACATTAAAAAATATGTAACTAATACTTACACATATATTATATAATTCAAATTAATCAGTGATTCGAGTAGTTGTAAGTGGAAAAAATTCCAACTCTTCTTTTTTTTAAAAAAAAAAAAAGAAAAAAGTACAAATAGTATATTTATTTTTTAAAAAATAAATATGGCAGCTTCCGATAGATCTTCAGCCCAAGACAAAAACAATTTAGAAAAAAGACATAATGAAAGTATTGAGACAATAAAAATAACAAAAACAACCTCGTACTACAATAATTATTCTATAATCAAACTATATGAAACAACGGATAGTATTATTTTATAGTAACATAAATTAAAGAATAAGAAATTACTAGAGTTAGTCAGGAAAACAAGTCTAAGGTCACGTTTTTGATAAACTGCGACTATATTATGTCTTGTCTAATTACCCCTTTCTAATTCTTTTTTTCTCACGACAGAACCACATCCTCAAAAAGTATTTATATTTATATATATACTATAAGCCATCATAATATTAATAATACACGGAATAGGAAATCATATGACCTAAAATTCAATTATTGAACAATCATGACATGTAATGTACACCACATAAAAACAGCTATACCTCACAATCAAATGGGTAAAACCAAAGTGGCTCGAGCTCTTCACTTTCTATAGCATACTTGTGTCGACATAATATGAGTGTGGGGTTTATGTCTGATTTGATCAAATCAATTTTGAATATTTTGATCAAATTCGAGGAAAAAATTATGAATAGATTTAAAAATTTTTGTAATCAAAACAAAAACTGAGGTGACGTCAAAGCAAATGAAATACCTTGTATATAAAATTTCTCTTGTTACTCCTTTCCTTTTACCAATTTTCTTCTAGGATTGTTCTCTTGATCATTATTTTCTTCTCAAAATTTCCATACAACATTTCATAATTTAGGTTTTATAATTCTGTTTTTAAATATTTGAATTATTTTAACCGAATCTCCACATCCATATCCATAAACGGATCTATATTCTCAAATATTAAAATTTAGATCTGTCATGACCCAAAATGGGGTCATGACTAAAGGACCACGTAATTCCAATCCCAATAATAAAGGTACCCTAGAAGGAAAGAAATCCAATAAGCAGATAGTCACCACATAAAACAATATCCCAAAACCTGGTGTCACGAGTGTAAAGAGCATCTAATACCTAACTAATGAAATAAATGCATTTCAGTCTTCGAATAGAAATAAAGACTAAACAACTACGATAGGATCCAATGAAAACTCGAGGCCCTGAGTCTCACCACTAGATCTGGTATGAACCAAGTGCACGAGCAAATCAACTACCACGAGGATAATCCTGACGAGAATCTGCGGGGGAGAAAGGAGTAGAGGTGAGTACACACAATATGTACCCAGTAGGTTTAACCAACTGGGAATTAGAAATTGAATAAACCATGAAATAATCTAGGAACGCTTCCACCTGCAACAGAAAAACCAGTCCGGCATCGGTGCTGCCAATTTATATAGAACAACGTGAATAAAGTAAGCATATAATTTCACAGACCAACCCCAAAACAACCACAAGTAGTATAATGAAATGGTATGCAATGTCGTGCAATGCAATATAATGTAAGGTGGTATCAAGACCGTCGCACAGCCTGTCGTATACACCCCCGTCGAGCTAAGGGGACCCATGGGGATCTCGCAGGCCATACCTCAATCACAATATATCAACTACCTTGCCACCCAAGTGCCCGTGGTCAAGGACTCATGATAAAAATCATCATTCACAACTTCCCAAAATGTCATGACATGTAGTATGAGGATGCATGAAAACAAGACACAATTATGGACACAAAATTTCTCTCGATAAGCACAAATTTTCTCCCTTTCTCAACATGTCATATCCGCACTATTCTCAATTTAGGATTTAAATGCTCTCGAAGCAATACAATAAGAATTCTCAACCCAACACACAATATGATCTCATCCCATAGATTACAACATAAGGATATTCAACAACTCAATCCCAATCTCAAAGAAGGATAGCCAAACCTACCTCAATGTCGAAACCGCACTCGAACGCTTCTACCGTACGGATCAAATCTTGAATTCAACTCCCACAATGAAAATTCTCTATCAAGAACGGAACATACACGTCATAAGGAGTCCGATGACACCCAAATTACCACATATCTAGCCTAACCCCAAGATTTCATCTAATTCGATAATTTTAATTTCAAGTTTAAAATTTAGTCTTAAGTTCTCCAAATAATAGGATTCTCATGGTTACTCATATAATACAAGCCCCCAATACTAGTACAAAATATATATACCTCCAAAACCCACAACGTAATTAATACAATTGTATAATCGAAGAACCCAAAAGCACCGAGCAGTGCACAGATGGAAGCACGCATAAAGACTTAATATGCAATTTGTTTGGGCCCATTTACTACTGCCAGGTAGATTAGTTACTACTAATCACCATTGCTGCAGTATGTAAAGAAATTAACAATTATAAAATTCTTCTACAAACAATTCAACACATAGACTACATAATTTAATAAAAAGAATTCTTATCTTTTATAGGCCCACACATTATTATACCATTGTTCACTATTTGCAGCAACCCAGACATTGTTTCATGCAACCCAATGGCTACTTGACTTTTTAACATCTTATATTACATAAATATATACTACAGCTCAATTGGTGATAGGCGATTCTCCTTGAGAGAATGTAAAGGGCTAGAGGTTCCGGGTTCGAATCCCACGAAGCGCTGCAGCGTGGATGGTGGATTGAACTGGCTGTACCCTGACTAGACAATACCTGAATATGTGATTGATGTTGAATAACCCGTGAGGGAATGGGCCCCAAGACCGGCGGGAAGAGGATCGTCACAAAATAGAATGAAACCAACCTTTCACAATCATAATTACTGCAATTTTTTAATCTAGACATAGCCTTCATATTTTTCAGCAAGTCAAAACCTTTGAATATCTTTCCATAAATTTTTAAAAACTTATTATTGTTGATTCTATGAAGACAGATATTATTCCTTAAAAGATTTCCATAATGCATACAACTTGTATCAATCCAAGAAAATTATATTTTCTTTAAATTTCTCCAAATATTAGGACCACATTTTTTTATTATATATGTGATTTAGTACATCATGACATCATAACATACTTAAGTCCTAAATCGAGGTTTAATATGTCTTCATCGCTTCATTTAATTTAATTTTTGCTTAAGTGTACTTTTTAATCTAGGTTTTAAAATGTACTTTTCTTGGTAATAAGTATGATCCAGAGGCGATACTAAATAATTGATATTTCATAAATTCATGTTTTTATTGTTCATACTTATAATTATTAGTATTGAATTAAACATATATATTTATATTTTTTTCTCAATTTATATTCTCTTATATTAAATTTCATATTTTATTTATGTTTTGCGCGCTTAAAGCCCCAATAAACCTTTGAATTGTTTGTGATTTTTACTTTTAAAAACATTGTTGCCTCCCATCAAATATGAACATCTCCATCCAAGGAGACAGGACCACTAATTTATAAATAAATAATTTTTTTTAAAAAAGGACCACTAATTTCAAAATAATTTCACTTCAAGAGTAAAGATCCTTTTAGTTTGCATCCAAAACATTTGAGAAGAAAAAAACAAAATTATATTAAAATGATATTAACCTCAGGAGAAAAATCTGATCTTGTTTCCACCAAAGGACCACATCTTCAAAAATATTTATTTTATACCAACCCTCAAAATAGTACATAATCTTTAAACTCCAAAAATAATTTTTTAAAAAAAATTGGTTTGTATGGTGTTAAAGATTATGAATATAATTCACTAAGTCATTACCAACAATTTTATAAAATTTGGAGTTAATAGAGTCGACCAATCATATTTTAAGAAAATTTGAGGTCAAACAGAATCGATCAGTCATATTTTTAAAAAATTCATGAATTAATACACATAAAAATAGAAAAAAAAATTCTAAATTCTTATACCGGCTATGAACATCATTCACTAGGATATTATGAATAGCCCCATAAAATTTGGGATCAGATGGAGTTGGTCAATTATATTTCCGAAAAATGTGTGGACTAGTATATACAGATAAAAAATAAAAGGGAAGAAATTCCTAAATTCTTATTTCATGACCTCTAAATTCTAAAAGGAATAGAGTGTATCCTATAGCAGCTATGAACATCATTCCTTGATAATTATGGACAGTCCCACAAAATTTAAGGTCAAACAGAGTAAGTTAATCATATTTTTCAAAAATTCTTGAATTAACAGATTCAAAAATTTCAAAAATTCATATTTCGTGATCCCTAATTAAATTCTAAAAAAAATAGCGTGAATCTTGTAGAGACTTTGTGTATCGTTCACTAGATCATTACAAATGGACTCATAAGGTTTGGAGACAAACATAATCGATGAGTCATATTTCCAAAAAATTTATGAACAACATAGTCGATGAGTTATATTTCCGAAAAATTTCTAAACTAATACACATGAAAAATAGAAAAAAAATCTTAATTCATATTTGTTACCCCTAAACTCTAAAAAAAATAACATGAAACCTATGGAAATTGTTAACATCACTCACTAGATCATCATGAATGAACCTATAAAATTTGAGACAAAACATAATCCATCAATCATATTTTAAAAATAAAATTATATACAAGCCATCAATATAATATATACATGATCTTTGAATTTCATATGATATAAAACTATTAATAGTACACAATCAAACAACCATCCAAAAAGGGAAGGAAAAAAAGAATAATCACATGAAATGCAATAACATAAAGAGACAAATAAAGAAAAATAATAAAGTTTTTGTTTTCTATGGTCATAACTTTCTTAATATTGATCAGCAAGTCATAATCTTTGCATATCAATTTTCTTTCGAATAACAGTCGTTCTCTATAATAACATTTTTTTATAGTGTTAAATTTTCTTTGAAATAAATTTTTTATATTATATTTTATTTTATAATAATAATATTTTATCTTATAATAATGACGATCATTATCTTATCGATACACACTATGTAAAACTACCTCTCTCTCTCTCTATAATATGCCTTTTTCAAATATTGATTGATTTTGCCTTTATTTATGATGACTGGATAAAGATGTCAAAACGATGTCATTATAGAGAAGTTCGATTGTATATATGCTATTTTCTTTGTTTCAATTAGTTTTAATTTGTAGCCTAATTTTGACTTGATGCAGAGATTAAGAAAGTACAACAATAATAACGTATCCAGGGAATTCTCACAATGTAGGGTTTGGGTAAGGTAAAGTGTACGTAGACCTTACCGCTACCTCATGGACATAGAGAGATTGTTTTTGAAAGACCCTCGGCTCAAATGTCTGTCCCAAGTAAAAGAAGAAAATACTAGATGTAGAATAACGGCTAAAACGAAAACGAAAAGTAATGTTAATTGTACGAAAAAAAAACAAAAAGGTAACAAAATAATCGAAGAGCAATATAAGAAGATATTCATAATAGCACAACTAATCCTATGACCAACTTAAAACCGTCACAAGGCAAGACAATATCCTATCCTGCTACTAACCTTCTACCCTGATACGTAAAGAAGATTTATGAATTTTGTAGTGTTAAACTAAAGTTACGTAAAATGTACTAAAACATCATCTAATCTTGTGGTTTTTAATATGTCAGATGTAAAGTTAAAAATAAAGAATTGATCAAAAAAAGGAAAGATACGATCTTTTTTAAAATAGACTAAAAAGAAATGTAAGACAAATAAATTGAAACGGAGCCAATAATTTACAAGAATTATTCACTTATTTGTCTATGTGGTAGGGTAAAAATGGTGAGTTCAATTGAACATATACCTAATTAAAACTATAGGTCATCTATTAATGAGGACCACTTATTTTATATCTACCATTTTCATGTCCATTTTTGTTAATTTCCACCCAATACTAGCCTATATTATTTTGATTTACAATATTTAATAAACTAAACCACAATCATGCAAATTAAGGAGAAATAATTGAAAGATAAGAAGATCCATAATACTAATAATTTATTAGTGCAAAATTTCCATTAGGTGACCTCAATTATCACATAAATAAATGAAAAAGCAACAAACTAATTATTATATTTTTATCACAGAAATTGCAGCCATTCCATCACCTCTTCAAAAATTTAAGATAAATATTTGTAAAATCCACCAAGAAATGTCATCTAATACATAAAAATTTTTATTCTTATTGAAACAATTTTTCAATCAAATAAATATTTAAGGATTAATTTGGACGATAAATTTTATAAAAATAAATAAATTAAAACACTATATCATGCCAAGTTAAAGAATGCTACATAAAATAATATGAAAAAAAAGTAATAAGTTTTGAAATAAAATATAAAAAAAATACGATAAATAATTTTAAAAAATACAACAAATAATTTGAAATGAGTGAAATAATTTTGAGAGTTTTTAATATCACATCGAGTTGATACAAAAGATGAATCTAATGGTAGATATTGAATACTACTTTTCAATAAATTAATACTATATTTTTTTTATAAAGTATTTCTTTAAGTATAGTAAATTAAAGTATTCTAAGTCGGCTATAAACTCCAAATGCAACATATTAATCTTATAATCAAATAATTTAACTCTCTTTCAATTGAAACAAATTGCATTTTTTTAAATAATTTTTGTAAATATTTATCATGAAAAATTACAGTAATATACCCAACTTAATTTTACAAGTAAGATACAAAAATATAATGTACATCGTAAATTAAATTTTATTTTTGTTTTGAAAGATAGAGAAGTTGTTTTTGATAAATTTTTTATTCAAAAAGAAGTAATCGAAAGCAATTAAAAAAATAATGATGGAAACGGACAGACCATGATAAAATACTACAAAGAGCATGATAAAATATTTTTTTTAAAAAAAAGATCGAGTATTAATTATAATAAAATATTATGTTAATCTAAGTATAAGAAATAACATATAGTAATAAAAATTGAAGGACAAAAAACTATAAGAATAATACTATGACTAATTAATATGGAAAAAATCAAAATAACACTTAATTACCATTAACCTTCTGTCCTAATTCGATTTTGTTGGACAAATATTTGCTTGATAGAAATACATATTATTTTTAAAAATACATCAAATCAAACAGTATATAAAAAATAATATCAACATACATCTCCTTTTTTTAATCACTCCTCAAAACATTATTGATTAAGTAATCATTAGATTATAATTGGATTGTGCATGCATTTTAAAACTATATATGTCCTTTCTTTTAATTATATATATACTCATTATTATTGGTTGAGAAATTATTTGATTATAATTTGGAAGTATATATTTCTTTAGGATGAAAATGATATTGTGATGCTTATATGTGATCGTCATCTTTTTTGTCAGGTACTTTAAAGAAATATACATCAATTTTATCTGTACTTTATAAAAATAAAAAGAATGTTATAATATCTTTCAACTTATTAACTTTTAGATGTTGTAATAAGTTAAATATATATGATATTAATGAGTTAATTTAAATCATACATGCAAATTAATTATATGATAAATATGGTTTTCTACTCCACCAACATGATAAATATCCAAATTAATCATATGACACTTTTGCTTAGTCAATCAATAGAATCACTTGTTACATATAAGATTTTATTATTTTGTTAAAAATAAAAAATTATTGACTAATTTTGGTAATATTGATCTTGATAAAATGAAATAATTGATTAATTAAAAAATATATTATTCAAAATTACATATTGAACATTGAGATTATATATTTAATTTTTGACAAAAAGAAATCATAATAATATCATATTAAATTACTGAATCCAAGACATGTGTCTTTCACACTCATTATTAATACTTTAATTATGATTAAAAAAAATTAAAAAAAGATTATAATAATAATAAAAAAAATATTGAACCAAAGAATGAAATGTCATATTGCTTGTCTTCATCACAAGGGACAAATTTTTTATTATTGGGATTGGACCCTCTTATTGGTCAGTTTAATTTTAAAAAAATGGACATGGTCAATATATATTTTTGACATATTACAATAATATATCATCAAATATATATTTACATGCTATTATTTTAGTGACTTTTTAATATAGTTAACCATAAGAAAATATGAAATTAGTTACAAAATTTCATTGATAATCTTTGGTTAATTTATCACTAAAAAGTTTGTAAATAATTGAAATTTTCTTAGAATTTATTGTTAATCTGTAGCTAAATAGAATTAGCATAAATTTTTTATTATTTCGCTATATAATTTTATCCGTCTCTAAATTCTTAGTAGTGATGTTTTTCCAAAAGGAAAAAAATAGATATTTCATAAATAGTTTAGTCCTGAAACTTAATAGGCTAAAATAGCTATAGTTTAAGTAATAACATCCCATAACGGTAGTTATATCAGTTGTTTGTAGGATTCGCATATCAATTTTTATAATTTATTGCCAATATACAAATTTGTTTATATAATTTGGTGCTAATATACAAACAGAATAAATATATATATTTGAATTCTATATTTTATATTTAAGAATTTTTCAGAACTTATACAAATCAAATATATAAACATGATAAGTATATACAAGTTAAGATAAGCATATACAAAAATTATGAATTTGTACACGTAGAAAATTCTGAATTTATACAATTGGAAGCTTAATTATGCAAATTCTAAACGTGCCCCTAGAAACTCAGATAAAACTATAGCTATAATAAATAATTAAGTAGTATATGTTTTTCAGTCGCGTAACCTTTAAAAAAAAAAAGCAATAGTTTATTACTATTCTCTATAAATACTCTTATTGGCTAAACACAGAATTTGTAGATCACTCAGGTTGGTTCCTTAAATCTCTTTCCTCACATTTTTCATTCTTAATTCTTTCTTATTTATTCACAGCCTTTTTATTTTTATTATATCAAACAGATCTTTTTTGGGGGAGCTTATATTCATATTGAATTAAAACAGGTATTAAAGTGTTTTAATTAATTATTTTCTTTTCATTCTTTGTTTTTGGGAATTGAAATTATCGGATTTCTTCGGCTTCTGTTTGATCAAAGATTTTTAATAATAGAATTTTAGAAAATAACAAAGGAAAATACTATTCGTTCATAAAGTATACTACAACTATCTGTTATTTTCTTGCTTCATCTCTTGCTCTTTTGTTGTCATATTTTCCGTACAAATCTACTTCAAAAACTTTCTTCTGACTCGAGGAGCTATGAGAAGTACTAACATTTCTACCCCACAAAGGTAACAGTAAGGATAAGGTCAGCGTACATCTTAATTATTCTGGTCACCATACTTCACTTGTGAGATTATAATATATATATGTCACAGTTGTTTTATTGTTTGTTCATAAGATTTTGGCTAGTTCCTGAAAATTTATCTTGAAAAGATTATCAAGTTTCAAAAACTCGTCCAAATTAGTTTATGGATGAAATTCACTTTCACCTACAATTTTTTCAAAAATTCAGATAAAATGTATATTCAAACACAACTTTAAGCTTGAAAAAACTATTTTTTAACACGACTTCAAAAACTTATATTTTCAAATTTCAACTAAATTTATGACCAAACGTGCGTCCTCTAATATTACTACTTAATATTGCATGAATATTGACTCCTTCAAATGATTATTTTTTAAAAATATTATTGATTGCAATTTTTTTCATACTAATATGATGAAAAAATATATCTCAAAATGTTAGTCAAAATTTATATAGTTTGACTCTAAAAATAAAAACTATGACAACTAAAACAGAACGGAGAGAGTACCATCATAGTTGTTGTAATTATTTGACAAATTTTAGATAAAATTAAATAATATAACAATGATTAATTAGTTAATGTATATATTATCCAAGAACCTCATGATTTAAAACCTTAGCTTTCTTAATAAATATTCTTGATTCTCAAATCTTTAGTCATCCACCTCAAGAGAAAAAAAACAAGAAGCTTTCTTTTATTAATTAAATAAAATTTAAAAACAGACATATGGAGGGCATCTACAATATGATATATATAATACGTACGTCCACTAGAAACCAATAATTTTTGTTTAGATTTTGTATATATATTAGAAATATTTAATTGAGAATTCTATTATTATTGTACATTTATTTTAGACATCATAGTCCACAGAGCTGCCTAATTTGACATTGTTCTAAGAATTCATATACACTTCAAATCATAGATTTGTCTGTCATCAAAAAGTTCTTTGAATTATCTTTTCAACGCATTCAATTTTATCTAATTTCGAGTTTAAAGCAAAAAGTTATGTCCATTTTAATAAAATCTATCAGTGCACTTAACTTTCACAAGAGGATTTCACAGAATGCAAATTGATTATAAAATGTGTTCCGGAACCAATGAAATTATCAAAAATCGTATCCGAGCATCGAAACTCAAAAAGTTAACGTAAGTCAGGAAAAATCACAACCCTAATATTATTTTCTTTGATATGCAGATTGTTCAAATCATAGATTCACCTCTTTGTCAAAACCCTAAAGCTCCCACTAAAAGCAAAATGGAGTATGAGATTTTAGGTTTGGTCCTACTTTTACTTGCATGGGTAGCATGGGCTATAATAATCGAGCGACGACAACGACGACTGGAAGAATACGGGCGGTTGCCACCAGGACCACGGTGGTGGCAACTAGTGACCAACATTTTTCAATCAGGATTTGCACCTCATGTATCATTTGCAAAATTGGCCAACAAATATGGTCCTATAATGACCCTTTGGTTAGGTTCAATGACCACAGTGGTTATTTCTTCAAATGAAATGGCTCGTGAAATGTTCAAGAATCATGACATAGTGCTCGCAGGTTAGCGGTGATTTCAGTTTACGTATACCTCAATTATATAAGCGGATTTTTTTTCATATATACTATAGAATTCGCACCCTGATGTGGACGTTTTATATGCATGTAGAAGAATTTATACCTTGGTCTCCCATGATTTTCATCGATCGACGCTATGTGGACATATTTTTGGTATATATAAAGTGGATCCTGTAGCCTTGATTTCTTATGATTTTCACTAATTTCATTAATCGTTGGATCACACTTTTGGGTGTTAAATAATTGCTGGTAGGATTTTTTGGGGGGGATAATAACACTTTTAGTCCCTCAACTATTAATTAATTCTGATTTTATTTCTTGTGATACTTTACTAAATACATTTAACCTATAATTAGTTGAAATTGTCTTTTTAGTCCCCTATGCAGGAAATATGTTAGATTTGGACCCTTTTTATTAAAATATTTAGTCAGATATCACAAAGACTAAAATCAAACCAAAAGTGATTCAAAAATGATGATGTCAGCTAGTGTTCACCTCGACTACACCTGTGTTACTGCAGGTAGAAAGATTTATGAATCCATGAAAGGCAATATGGGAAATGAGGGTTCACTCATCACTAATCAATACGGTCCACAATGGCGTATGCTGAGGAGATTATGCACGACAGAGTTCTTCACTACAAGTCGCGTTGAATCTATGAGAGGTATACGTACAAAATGCATCGATGAAATGCTTAAATTCATGGAAGACGCAGGGAACTCAGGCACAACTTCCATTGATGTTGGAAGGTTTTTCTTCTTAATGTCTTTTAACCTAATCGGAAACTTAATGATCTCAAAAGATGTAGTTGATCCAAAATCAGAGAGGGGTGCAAAGTTCTTTTACCATGCAGGGAAAGTTATGGAGTTTGCAGGAAAACCTAACATGGCGGACTACTTCCCTATGTTGAGATGGCTTGATCCGCAAGGTATTAGGCGGAAAACGCAATTTCATGTGAGAAAGGCATTTGATATCGCGGGTGGATTTCTTAGAGAAAGAATGGAAAATGGTGGAGAGAGGAAGAAGGATTACTTAGATGTACTTCTTCAATATCGCGGTGATGGAGTAGAAGGTCCATCTAGATTTTCATCTCGAACCATTAGCATCATTCTCTTTGTAAGTACTCTCTATATTTGCAAAACCCCTAATGCATATTTATTGTGATGATAAACAGCCTCTCTACATCTATGAAACAGTGATAAGGTTTGCGTACATTATTCTATCATTTCTAGACCTCACTTGTGGGATTCCACTGAGTATGTTGTTGTTTTAAAGAATTTTTACAACCATCAACAAATTATAATAGATAACATATTCTATTTTCATCTCACTTTTTGGTGTAGTTAAATGAGTTTAATAATCATCATTATTATTATTTATTATAAAAAAAAGCCTCCAAGAACAGAATTTATTAAATATTTAATGAATATCATAAGTTTTCATTATATTTTTGACAAAATTAATTAAAGTGCCTATCTTACTTATCAATATATTTGGGGGATTACTTTGAACTTTCACTATAAGAGGAGATGTGTTGCTTCTTATTAAATACACAATCAAATAATAAAGGGCAATTATAAATTAAAAATGTGTTTCCTGTAACAAATTGGTTACTCTATTTGTGTATATGGGTTAAGATTAATCTTGTCTTTTTATCAGGAGATGTTCACGGCTGGAACAGATACAACTACAAGCACGTTAGAATGGGCAATGGCAGAGCTCCTCCACAACCCTACTACTCTCCAAAAAGTTCAAGCTGAGCTAAGAAGAGTTAGAAGCCCCTCGAATAAGCTAGAAGAAGAAGACCTAGACAAGCTTCCATACTTGAGCGCGGTGATCAAAGAAACCCTAAGGTTACACCCTCCACTTCCCTTCTTAGTCCCACACATGGCCATGGATTCTTGCACCATGTTAGGCTATCACATCCCAAAAGAAACTCAAATTCTTGTGAACGTTTGGGCGATTGGTAGGGATCCAAAAACTTGGAAAGACCCTTTAGAGTTTAAGCCAGAGAGATTCTTGGAACCTAATATGATGGATTATAAGGGTCATCATTTTGAGTTCATACCCTTTGGTTCTGGTCGAAGAATGTGCCCTGCAGTTCCCCTTGCTTCGCGTATGTTACCACTTGCTTTAGGGTCAGTTCTACATAAGTTTGATTGGGTTTTACCTAATGGGGCGAACTCAGAAGATTTGGACATGAATGAAAGAATGGGGATGACTTTGAAGAAAGCAATTCCATTAAGGGCTATACCTGTTTGTACATGAAAAAAAATTGTGTAAAAATAAGGAATAAATAGAAGTTGCAGTCTAAATTGTAATGTATCCCTTTGAGCATGATGGAATGTGGTGTTTTTCTATTTTATTTTGAGATGTCATTATATGGTCTGATACTTGATAAGTTAATATACCTGATAAAATTGGTGTTGGATTCACCGGATGAAATTGCTATTAAATACATTGGATGAAATCGATACAACTATATAGAATAAATTAATGCATATTTAATACTGAATTCACAGATACATGCAATTACGAAATATCGATACAAAAGAAGAGGAGGGGTGAGTGATACAAAAGATGAATCTAATGGTAGATATTGAATACTACTTTTCAATAATTAATACTATATTTTAAAAGTTTAATGGACATATATTAAGTAAATGGTATTCTAAGTTGGCTATAAACTCCAAATGCAACATATTTATCTTTTAATCAAATAATTTAACTCTCTTTCAATTGAAACAAATTGCATATTTGTTTAATAATTTTAATTCCCTTGTCTTCATCACAAGGGACAAATTTTCTATTATTGGGATTGGACCCTCCTATTGTTCAGTTTAGTTTTAAAAAAATGGACATGGTCAATATATATTTTTGACATATTATAATAATATATCATCAAATATATATTTACATGCTATTATTTTAGTGACTTTTTAATATAGTTAATCATAGGAAAATATGAAATTAACTATGAAATTTTTCATTGAGAATCTCTGGTTAATTTATCACTAAAAAGTCCGTAAATAATTGAAATTTTCTTAGAATTTATTGTTAATCTATAGCTAAATAGAATTAGCATAAATTTTTTTTTATTTCGCTATATAATTTTATCCGTCTCTAAATTCTTATTTTCTAGTAGTGATGTTTTTCCAAAAGGAAAAAAAATAGAATTTTCATAAATAGTTTAGTCTTGAAACTTAATAGGCTGAAATAGCTATAGTTTAAGTAATTACATCCCGTAATTGTTGTTATAGCAACTGTTTGTATGATTCGCCACTGCCAATATACAAATTTGTTTATATAATTTGGTGCTAATATACAAACAGAGTAAATATATATATGAATTCTATATTTTATATAAAGAATTTTTCAGAACTTATACAAATCAAATATATCAACATGATAAGTATTTACAAGTTAAGATAAACATATACAAATTATGAATTTATACACGTAGAAAATTCTGAATTTATATAATTGGAAGCTTAGTTATACAAATTCTGAATGTGCCCCTAGAAACTCAGATAAAGCAGTAGTGGCAAGCGATAATTATTTTAAACTATAGCTATTGTTGGGCGGAATCGAGACTAAAGTAATTCTTTTCTGGTGTGGAAGTTCAGACTATGCTGCAACCACAGAGCATACTCAGACAGTACCTTGGCTTTGATTCCACTGTTGGGGAAGGAAGCACCACAACTAAAGTTTGATATGATAATAAATAAATAATAAAAATAAATTAGATACGATATTATTTTATGTGAAAAACCCTCAAGTAAATAGAGGGAAAAACCACGGGGTATGTAAGTGAGAATAATCAGTTGGTTTTCTTGTCCACATCTCCATTGGTGTTTTTAGATCAATTGCGGTTGATGGTGACCGATTGATCACATAGCAGGCGGTTTTGACTGCTTTTGCCTAAAACTGTTTTTCCAGCCCGGCAGTTGCCAACATAGCTCTTGTTCGTTCCAATAAGATTCTGTTCATCCGCTCTGCTACTCCATTTTGTTGTGGAGTATATGCCACCGTGAACTGCCTTTTGATACCTTCTTGTTTGTAGAAGTTATCAAATTCAACACCAGTGTATTCTCCTTCATTATCTGTCCTCAAACACTTGATTTTTTTCTCAGATTCAAGTTCTATTCGCGCTTTGAATTCTTTGAAAACTGGAAAAACATCTGTCTTTCTCTTGATTGGATACACCCAACTTCTCCTAGAGTAATTGTTGATAAATGACACGAAATATTTCGTTCCTTCTAGGAACTACACCGGTGCTTGCCAAACATCAGATGGACCAGATCTAATATTTCCTTGCTTTTAGCAGATGAATTGCTAAAGTTCAGTCTATGTTGCTTACTAGTAACACAATGCTCACAAAAGGGTAGTGAAACCTTTTTGAGCCCCGGAAGAAGCTTTTGCTCAGCAAGAATCTTCAAACCTCGTTCCGACATATGGCCCAGTTTATGATGCCACATCATCGTTGATTCTTCAAATGAACTTGCTGGTGCAATTGATGTTTCTCCTTCTTGGTGTGTTTCACCTTTAAGCGCATATAGATTTGCAACAAGTTTTTCAGCTTTCATTACTACAAGCGCTCCATTTAATATTTTCATGACTCCACCATGAATCTTATATGAACATCCATTATCATCTAATTGTCCCAAAGACAATAAATTCTTCCTCAAATTTTTCACATGTCGTACCTCCTAGATCGTACGTACTATGCTATCATACATCTTTATTTCGATAGACCCAACATCCAAAGCATGATCATTTCCCATGAACACATACCATCCTAAGATAGATTGATGAAACCATTCTTTCCGGGAAGTCATGTGCCATGTTGCTCCTGTGTCCATGATCCAGACATCAGTAAAACATTTTCTGCCTTCATTATTTGATATTGCTTCACTACACAAAATATCGACATCATCCGAGGTACTTGCAATATTCCCTTGAGCATTTGATGACTTAGGGTCTTCACTCTTATTCTTGAACCAACAATCTTTCTTGAGGTTCCCTTTCTTGCCACAGTTGTGACATTTGACATTCTTCTTACTTCTTGATTTAGATCTACCATGATTGTGACTCCCACTGGGGCCATGTTCCGTTGGTCTTCCTCTCACCATCGTCAAAACTTTAGCTTGCTGCGAACTTGCTTGTCTGTCTTCCTTATTTTTGCGTCGATTTTCTTCTTCTAAAACAGCGGCTGCAATTTCATCGAAAACTAGACTATCAGTATTGTTCGTCAGGTTGATGATGAGTTGATCATACGAGTTAGGCAGACTTTGAAGTAGAAGCTCCGCACGTTCAGTCCCCTCTATTTTGCAGCCCATTGTTGTAAGTTGTGAAAATAGAGTATTCAAAGTATTGATGTGTTCGGTAACCGACATGAACTCCGCCATTCGAAGAGTATACAATCTTCTTTTTAAGAAGATTTTATTATGCAAAGACTTGTCCTCATACAACCCCCTAAGAGTATCTCATATTTCCTTCGCCGTCCATTTTTTAGCTACACTAGACAATACATGATCAGCCAATGCCAAGTGTAGATCTGCAACTGTGTTGCTGTTTATGTCGTTCCACTTGCTGTCATCAGTAAGGTCTGTGGGCCTGCCTTTAATTGCAGCTAAGCAATTGTCTTTTCTCAATATCGCTCTTATTTTCATTTTTCACAATAAGAAATTAGTCCCATTGAATTTTTCAACGTCAAACTTTGTTGTACTTGACATTGTTATTTGCTTCACACCCTTTTAGATCGTTTCTGAATATTTTTGCGAACTTATCGTGACAAACTGTATCGCCAACGAAATTTACTATTCACAGATAGTACCTTCGCATAAAATAGACAGAACAACCGAGGGCTCTGATACCACTGTTGGGCGAAATCGAGACCAAAGTAATTCTTTTCTGGTGTGGAAGTTCAGACTATGCTGCAACTACAGAGCATACTCAGACAGTGCTTGGCTTTGATTCCACTGTTCGAGAAGGAAGCACCACAACTAAAATTTGATATGATAATAAATAAATAATGAAAATAAATTGGACACGATATTTTACGTGGAAAATCCTCAAGTAAATAGAGGGAAAGACCACGGGGTAGAAGGATTTTACTATGATAATATGAAAGTACACTGCTCTCAGATACAAGGAAAAAACTATAATAAACTTTTCTCTCTCGTAAAAGAAACAACTCACTAAAGAGGACACTCAAGACTATATCTATCTTGGTATATAACTCTCTTTGTGTTTTTACTCTCTTTGAATTTATCTTGTGGGATGTTTTTTTTTTTTTTTGGTTTGTTGAAATGAGGAGCTAAATTGCTCCTTTTATAGGCAAAAATTAGCCTACCCTTGGTTGGTGGCCAACCAAGTTGCCAAAGTAATTAGCAGCTATTGTTGACTAACATTTGGCAGCTATTGTTAACTAACATTCTCCCTCTTGAAAATTTAATTGAGAATCAATTAAGTCTTCATACCATCCTTTCTACCCATTTATTGTAATGCTACGTTTCTGCTAGGCCAATAGAAGATCGACACCATATAAACTTGTTACTGTTGATATGTTTACGTTTCTGCTTCATAAACATATCTGCTAGGTTGTCATTAGTGTGACAACCTTTGGCAGCTATTGTTGACTAATATTTGGCAGCTATTGTTGGCTAACAGTTATGATACATAATTAAGTAGTATATATTTTTCAGTCGCGTAACTTTAAAAAAAAAAAAAAACAATAGTTTATTACTATTCTCTATAAATACTCTTATTGGCTAAACACAGAATTTGTAGATCACTCAGGTTGGTTCCTTAAATCTCTTTCCTCACATTTTTCATTCTTAATTCTTTCTAATTTATTCACAGCCTTTTTATTTTTATTATATCAAAGAAATCTTTTATGGGGGAGCTTATATTCATATTGAATTAAAACAGGTTAGTTTTTGGAAGGAAAAAGCTTAAGGTGGTCATTTCAAGAAGAGGTATTAAAGTGTTTTAATAAATTATATTATTATTTTTTTTACTTTTTGTTTTTGAGAATTGAAATTAATTAATTATATTTTAAAACAGACATATGGAGGGCCTCTACAATATGATTATATGATATATATATATATATATATATATATATATATATATATATATATAATACGTACGTCCACTGGAACTCAATAATCTTTGTTTAGATTTTGTATATATATTAGAAATTACTTATAAATATTTAATTGAGAATTCTATTATTATTGTATATTTATTTTAGACATCATAGTTCACGTACAGAGCTGCCTAATTTGACATTGTTCTAAGAATTCATATATACTTCAAATCATAGACCCGTCTATCACCGGAAAGGTCTTTGAATTATCTTTTCAACGCATTTGATTTTACCTAATTCCGAGTTCAGAACAAGAAGTTATGCCCGTTTTAGTAAAATCTATCAGTGCACTTAACTTTCACAAGAGGGTTTCATGGACCGTGAAGAGGTTCACGGTCAATGCGAATTGATGATAAAACATATTTCAGAACCAATGAAATTATCAAAAATCGAATCCGAGCATCAAAACTCAAAAAGTACTTAACCTAAGTCAGGAAGAATCATAACCCTAATATTATTTTCTTCGATATGCAGATTGTTCAAATCATAGATTCACCTCTTTGTCAAAATCCTAAAGCTCCCACTAAAAGCAAAATGGAGTGTGAGATTTTAGGTTTGGTCCTAATTTTACTTGCATGGGTAGCATGGGCTATAATAATCGGGCGACGACAACAACGACTGGAAGAATACGGGCGGTTGCCACCAGGACCACGGTGGTGGCAACTAGTGACCAACATTTTTCAATCAGGATTTGCACCTCATGTATCATTTGCAAAATTGGCCAACAAATATGGTCCTATAATGACCCTTTGGTTAGGTTCAATGACCACAGTGGTTATTTCTTCAAATGAAATGGCTCGTGAAATGTTCAAGAATCATGACATAGTGCTTGCAGGTTAGCGGTGATTTCAACTTACGTATACCTCAATTATATAAGCAAATATATTTTTTCATGTATACTCTGAAATTCGCACCCTGATCTTTCATGATTTTCACCAACTATATACACGTGACCATATTGTGGACGTTTTATATGCATGTAGAAGAATTTGTACTTTGATCTCCCATGATTTTCATCGATCGACGCTATGTGGACATATTTTTGGTATATATAAAGTGGATCTTGTAGCCTTGATTTTTTATGATTTTCACTTATTTCATTAATGGTTGGATCACACTTTTGGGTGCTAAGTAATTGCTGGTAGGATTTTTTTGGAGGGATAATAACACGTTTAGTCCCTCAACTATTAATAAATTCTGATTTTATTTCTTGTGATATTTTACTAAATACATTTAACCTATAATTAGTTGAAATTGTCTTTTTAGTCCCCTATGCAGGAAATATGTTAGATTTGGACCCTTTTTATTAAAATATTTAATCAGATATCACAAAGACTAAAATCAAACCAAAAGTGATTCAAAAATGATGATGTCAGCTAGTGTTCACCTCGACTACACCTGTGTTACTGCAGGTAGAAAGGTTTATGAATCCATGAAAGGAAATATGGGAAATGAGGGTTCACTCATCACTAATCAATACGGTCCACAATGGCGTATGCTGAGGAGATTATGCACGACAGAGTTCTTCACTACAAGTCGCGTTGATGCCATGAGAGGTATACGTAGAAAATGCATCGATGAAATGCTTAAATTCATGGAAGACGCAGGGAACTCAGGCACAACTTCCATTGATGTTGGAAGGTTTTTCTTCTTAATGTCTTTTAACCTAATCGGAAACCTTATGATCTCAAAAGATGGCGTAGAAGGTCCATCTAGATTTTCATCTCAAACCATTAGCATCATTCTTTTTGTAAGTACTCTCTATAATTGCAAAACCCCTAATGCATATTTATTGTGATGATAAACAGCCTCTCTACCTCTATGAGATAGTGATAAGGTCTGCGTACATTCTACCCTCTCCAGACTCCACTTGTGAGATTCCACTGAGTATGTTATTGTTGTATAAACTGATCTCCTTTCCTGCAGTTTGAATTTAACTTATATATACTAATTTTTAAAGAATTTTTACAAGCATCAACAAATTATAATAGATAACATATTATATTTTCAAGTTTGTAATCTCACTTTTTGGTGTAGTTAAATGAGTTCAATAATCATCATTATTATTATTTATTATCCAACTTTTTCAAATTTGAATTATTTCCTTGAATATATATATTTTTGGTGTTCAACCACCAAATTATTCAGCAAATTAATATTATTTTGTTGGGCTACACTTTATATGTGGTGGTTCTACTTAGTTGGATTGGGGAAAAAAACAAACTCAAGTTAATCATTTGACTAAATGGGAATGGAATTAACAGACAAGTAAAATTTGATTTAAACACTTACACTAAGTAATAAAAAAAAAAAAAAACCTCCAAGATCAGAATATTAAATATTTAATGAATATCATAAGTTTTCATGATTATATTTTTGACAAAATTAATTAAAGTACCAATTTTACTTATGAATATATTTGGGGGATTACTTTGAACTTTCACTAAGAGGTTTTAATTTCTCTTAATTGGTGGTATACAACGTGTTGCTTCTTATTAAACACATAATCAAAGTAATTATAAATTAAAAATGTGTTTCCTCTAACAAATTGGTTACTCTATTTGTGCATATAGGTTAAGATTAAAATGTTTGACTTGTCTTTTTATCAGGAGATGTTCATCGTTGGAACAGATAAAAACTACAAGCACATTAGAATGGGCAATGGCAGAGCTCCTCCACAACCCTACTACTCTCCAAAAAGTTCAAGCGGAGCTAAGAAGTGTCATCAACCCCTCGAATAAGCTAGAAGAAGACGACCTAGACAAGCTTCCATACTTAAGCGCGGTGATCAAAGAAACCCTAAGGTTACACCCTCCACTTCCCCTCTTAGTCCCACACATGGCCATGGATTCTTGCACCATGTTAGGCTATCACATCCCAAAAGAAACTCAAATTCTTGTGAACGTTTGGGCGATTGGTAGGGATCCAAAGACTTGGAAAGACCCTTTAGAGTTTAAGCCAGAGAGATTCTTGGAACCTAATATGATGAATTATAAGGGTCATCATTTTGAATTTATACCTTTTGGTTCTGGTCGAAGAATATGCCCTGCCGTTCCCCTTGCTTCGCATATGTTACCACTTGCTTTAGGGTCAGTTCTACACAAGTTTGATTGGGTTTTACCTAATGGGGTGAACTCAGAAGATTTGGACATGAATGAAAGAATGGGGATGACTTTGAAGAAAGCAATTCCATTAAGGGCTATACCTGTTTGTACATAAAAAAAATTGTGTAAGAACAAGGAATAAATTGAAGTTGCAGTCTAACAACTATACAAAATAATGTTGGTAGTTATAAGTCCCTATCAACTTTTGAATATTTATCATTAATATATCAACTTTATTTACAAAATAGGTAAGAGAAGGTGTTTTAGATTAAATAATGTTGAAAAAGATATGATGTGATTTGTGTTGGGAAATGGAAAATGGGTTATTATGGTAAATAAAATGGAAAGAGTAATTTAAATCCAAAAGTTGTATAATTGTGTAAAATTTTCAATTGCAATGTATCCCTTTGAGCATGATGGAATGTGGTGTTTTTCTATTTTATTTTGAGATGTCATTATATGGTCTGATACTTGATAAGTTGATATACCTGATGAAATTGATGTTGGATTCACCAGATGAAATTGCTATTGAATACATTGGATGAAATTGATACAACTATATAGATTAAATCAATGCATATTTAATACTGAATTCACGGATACATGTAATTGCAAAACACCGATACAAAGAAGAAGAGGGGTGAGTGAGAGAAACAGTTTTAAGCGAGGGACATTTGTGATCAAAGTGTGTTGTATATAGTGTATTTAGAGGCAAATTCGGACAAAATATGTAATTATTGAAATCATTGTTGCCTTGAGTGATTAGTACATATACCAATGGTTTTTATGAAAAATCCTAAAAAAACAATTGGGATAGGAAAAGGAAAAAATAAGTTAGGGGAATGAGGATTACAATATGAGGATCAAACTCTCAAAAACAATAATGGGAAAGTTTAAGTCAATCAACTGAGCCAGTAAACTTTTCACTCTCTTAATACGCTTAATTTATTAGTAAAAGTAAAAAATTTATTTTTTTAATATAGTGAACAAATAAAAATGAACAGACAAACTATTACACGTTGGTTTAGTCATTTTGGTACGGTTTCTAGAATGCTTTATTATCGTTTTGGGTTTTTTAATCATAAGAATGAATAGTGGGCCTAGACTTTCTAAGGCCCAAGTCAATTACTGTAAGAAAGAATTAGGGAAACTTACATAAATGTACTAGATCACGAAAATATTTATCATTTATAGCAATAATAATTTATTTTTGTTGAACACTTATAATACATTTATACTATAGTTTAAATTCATATTACAGATAACTATTTATAAAATATATCCAATACAAGTTTCGTTGATGGATAATACATTTTTCACACACTTTAATACATTTATAATACATCGTGTCAATTTCTTGCTAAACAAGCACAATATATTTTAACACACTTATAAGACATTTATATTGAATGCACAGTTCACTTTTAGTACAATTGCAGATCTATCATAGTATTGCTATATATTGCTATAAATGGTAATAAATAAAAAGTATCACTAAAATCAGTAATTATTTGTTAAAAAAGGATCCGTCTAATTAATTTTTTCAAAGATTCATCAATGATTTAATCAACATGAGTAGATGTATATTTAGGTGCGATACGCAAGTCAAGGTGCTATTTTTCCAAAGTAATTTAAGTCGAATATATATATATAAGTCGATTAAGAGACCGTGCTACTATAGTTCCTTAAAACTTAGTAATGTAGTTGAAACTTTTTAAACACTTAAGTAAGGTTAATTAATACACATTCTTACCTCATTAAATCATTCAACTGTAATAAATTTACACTATTTGATACAAACAATCACATCTACTACCAATCTCAATGACTTTGAACCAAATGAGAAATACACAACTAAATTATTTCAAGCTTTTTTTGGTATCACTTTCAAAGGTTGTTTTTTCCTTGCTGTAATTCCCATACTTTCCTCCATGTTAATAGACTTAGGAGAAACATTATGAGGAAGCTCCCAATCGAATTCATGAAGCAACGATCCAAACGCGAAATGCATCATGCGATGACCTAAAGGAAGGCCAACACACATTCTTCGTCCAGCACCAAATGGAATCAACTCATAGTTTTGCCCCTTAACGTCTACTTTTGATTCAAGAAACCTCTCAGGCTTGAACTCAAAAGGATTGTCCCAATGTTCAGGATCTCTTCCAATTGCCCAGGCATTCACGAGCACTTGAGTCCCTTTTGGTATGTCGTACCCCATGAACTTTGTGTCTTGAATTGCTTTTCTTGGAATCAAGAAAGGGAGTGGAGGATGTAAACGTAGCGATTCTTTAAGCACAGCTTGCATATAAGGTAGACTGTCTATGTCAGATTCTTCGAACTTTTTATTAGGACCAATTACTTGTGAAATTTCTAATTTCACTTTGGCCATTGCTTGTGGATGGCGTAATAGTTCAGTCAATGCCCATTCCACACTGCTGCTAGTTGTTTCTGTTCCAGCTAGAAACATTTCCTAAAAAATTTCATATGCAAATTCAATTTCAAGACGAGTTTAATTTATATACATCGTGTCTGTAAAGAATTTTTGTTCTACTATATATTAGGTCACCTAACAAACACGTATCAAGGCTCTTTATTTTGAGGGCGAATATAATATCTGGACTCCGGGAATAGAAAATTCTCTATGAAAAGCGGAATCTATAATCTTGAAAATTAGGGTTAAAAAAACTATGACAACGTAAAATTTCTTTATATTAGCGGCATCTATAAGTTAAATTCGTTCAAGATATAAAGTAATACACAACCAATTTTTTTAACCATATTTTTCTACTATCTTTTAAATATTTTGAATTATTCGTTATTGTACTTTAAAGTATTTCTTTTATGTAGTTTCTGGATATAAAAATTTTATTTTTACAAATATTAGAAGATTCTATATTAACTTCACACTAAAAATTCGTCAATCTAACATTTTTACAACGAACCATATAACGTAAAGTGGAACAGAGGGAATAAAATTTAGGACCCTAGACAAAATCTCGAGATTAACTATGTATCCCGCCATAATATAATTGAACAGTTAAAAAAAGAAATATATGTTTTTTTCTAAAATCTTTTTAAAAATCACGATAGATAATTTGAGACGAGAAAGTGTAGAAATTACCAATATAATCATTGTGATTTCATGTTCTGATAATTTAGCTGGTTCATCTTTTCCACTGCCTTCAAAATCAATCAATACATCCAATAAATCTTTAATTGATCTATTTTTTTCACCTTTTTTCCTTTCTTCAATACGTTCCTCAATAAATTTCTTAGTAATTTCTATACCTTTTCCCATGTCACGTTTCATTTTTTTCCTTAAACCTTGTACATCAAATATTTTTAGGCATGGAAAGATATCCGAAATATTCGGAACGCCGGCCCACTCCATGATCCCCATCATCGCGTTGAAAAACTCTGACCCCTGTTTAGATTCTGGATCTGTCACTAAGTCCTTAGAAAAAATCATGTTACCTAACATATTAAATGAGGCAAGGAACATGTAACGTGTCACTTCAATCCCCTCCCCTCCTCTTGAACTAGCTTTTTCCTCGATCCATTGAAGCATTTTATCAATGGACTCTTGCCTGATGTGTGTTGTCTCGTTTATCCTTTTGTGTACGAACATTTCCACGGTGCAAATTCGCCTCGAAAATCGCCAATAATTACCATAAGGGGCTAAAGCCATTGACCCTTTATAGTAATTATGTGCCAAATTGACATCAACTATGGTCCTGTCTGAAAATGAAACATCATGGTTCTTGAATAATTCACTTGCTGAATTTGCTGTTTGAATTACCATTGTGTTCATTGATGAACCAATTTTTAGCCACAAAATTGGACCATATTTTTCTTTTAAACTTGCAATTTTTTTGTATGGTTCTGATCCAGCAAGATCAAACATGTTACCAAAAATTGGTAATCCATTTGGTCCAGGAGGTAAATTGTACTTAGAAAAAGATGATTTTTTTTGGTAAATCAAGAAGATTAAAGCTAATAAAAAGATTATAGTAGAACAAAGTATGTAAAAATCCATTTTTTCCCCAAGAATTTGAGGAAGAACAAGAAGGTTGATGATTTTTGTGTTTAATAATGATAATGTGGTCCCTTAAATAAGCATATCCTAACATGCCAGCAATTATTGTATTTATTAAAAAAATACTTATTTATTTTAACGATATTTAAAGGGTCAGAGGCTGAGCAATACCCCAAATTTAATATTCATTAAAATATTGAGTTTGAGTTGTCTATGCTAACGATAGGAGCGGAGCTAGTTAGGGGCACAAAGCGTTGACAAATTGCAATGTATGTATAAGTTTAGTATTGCGTATGTTTAGTAAATGTTGAATTCAATCAATTTCTTTGTACGTTTACTTCTTTATATTTTAATCTCATAATTTGAAAGAATTGAACGAGGAGTTGTATGAGGTGAAAATCTTATGTATGATTCTGTAGAATAGTAGTAACAGTGACTTATCTATCAACTTTTTCACTATCACTCAAAAACCATCAAGCTCTGCCTGACGTACAGTTACTAAAGTACGATTAACCTCTGGATTTTAACTCACTGCTTTTATACTCAATACTGGCAATAATTCACAAGAACATTCTGTAGTTTAAGTAAGAAAGTGAAGGGTTAAGAATTTAGCCGGTGTGAGATATCACATTGTTCGATAAATCCTAAATGATGTCAGAGCAAAAGATCATCGTCCACAAAGGCCCTCTAATGTATTATAGATTCATGTCCAAGACTTGTATAATGATTTAATGATGCCATGTGAACCAGCTTACGAATAATTAATTATTTAAAAAGATATTTATACAATCAGATCACGTAGGAGGTAAAGCTCTTGATGTGCTTTAATGCTTGATAATCAGGTAGATAAACCTTTTATCACATGTCAAAATTTATCCATAATGCAAAAAAAATTTAAAAAAAAAAAAAACAAGATCCATATATATATATATATAACTTAAATCCTTAAATTATATACAAGATTTGTATTAAAAAAGACTTTATCATCAAATTAAAGAATTTCATAAGAAATATGATATACTATAATCTTATAAATAATAGATATTACTAGCCATAATATATATATATATATATATATATATATATATATATATATATATATATATATAAGTAGGTAAATAGAGTAATATTATTAAATTTTCATGTTGTCGGTGTATATAATTTAAATTATCTTAAATTATTTCATATGTCACGATTGCAAACTAGTAGTTAACTACTATAAAATCTTTTTTGAGATCCACTTTTATTTTTTTAATTAAAGAAAACAATAAAATATAGTCCTGTTCTTCGACACATGGTTAATAATTTATATTTTTCAATTAAAAAAAACCATAAAATACAATCCTGTGTGAAATGGACAAAGGTGAAAGAATATATAATTGGTATATTCAAGCATTAAATAACTATCATTTAGAAAAATTAAAATTTTAAAATTTTGGTTTGTTAAATTATGGAAAAAAATAAATAATTAGGTCACACAATGTATATTTCGTGAATTTATTCTTTTAAATTTTGATATCTCTTGATAAAAATTCTAATTTCGCTACTGAAAACAACATTTAGTATTATTAACTAGCTGGTGATGAGGATCATAGTTGATTGATAGCGGAGCTACAATAATGAAAGAATCGTTAAGTAAACATTATTTATCGAAAAATTTATCAAATTTCAAATTAGGATCATATATTTGGTATATATATATTGTTTTTTTATTTTTATTTTTTAATTATAGAATAATGAGTTGGCTCCTTGTTGGAGTTTTTTTAGCATGTCCCCAAAAGTCAAAAGTCCTTTGGATGTTCCTTTCTATGGACGTCATTTAGATTTGTCATCTATTCATGATTTTGTGCAAAAAATATATTATAATTCTAATTTTTAACTTTTGATGTGCCAAAAAGTTTTGAATAATCTTATCACAAGTTTTAATGAATCGTAAAAAAAACTTTAGTTTATTCAATTATTCACAAATTTTATCGGATTAGAGGTGCTTGATTATATTGTAGGTAAATCTCGAGTCCTAACATAAAATATTTTAAAAAAAAAATCTTTCACATTGTTCAAAGTTTGAATTAATTCCTTCTAAAATAGAAAAGAACACTATTCTGCAATACTGACACTATTAAAGTAGCCACTTTCCTTTCATAATTTAGTTGACATTTGGGGTTGACCTAATTGATTCTATTTCGCACAGATAGAAGGATACGTGGGGACTTATAAAAACTTATTGCGAATACATATTTTTTCAATCTATAAAGATTTATGACTCGATAAACCACACCATAAAAAAATTTATTTTAGAAATAATTCAGAGATCTTTCTTTAAATAATTGTATGATGCATTTCGCTTTTAAATCTTTGCTCCATGAATTGAAGCTTCCTCATAAATATTTGAAAGTGAGGTCCTTGGGACTTTGATCGAGCGCAATACGTGATATCTAAATTCAATAGAATTTAAACTAATTCATTTTTTTATTACACGACTTTGATGAAAGAAAAAAAAAAGCTAGTAATATAATCATTTGAGAAATTAATCCTGTATATTAGTCAAGATCAGTACAAGTGTCATGCTAATTATTAGAGAAATCATTAAAATTAATTGATGATTATGATTTTGTAATGTGAGCAAATCTCAGACTAACATGGCCAAATCAAGTCCTATTTAATACCTTAAAAAATGCAGTTAATTCATTTTTAAAAATTATTAAAAAAATATTAAGGTTGCATAGAAGTTAGGCATATGATAATATTATACACCTTTGTTTATTAAGAAAATCTTATTATTATAATCAACGAATATCTCGAAATTAGCAAGTTCAGTACATCCTATTTTCTCCGTTTCAATTTATACGAGTTACTTGATATAATATAAAGTTTTAAAAAAAATTAAATTTATCATCTTAAATATGTTATATTATTTATGTGACTATAAAAGCATTTTATTAAAAGAAAAAAAAATATTTTTAGTGAACTAATCACGAAACAAAAGTCATGCAGAGTAACGGCAATGCGGAATATAAATTTATATGTAAAAATTCATGAAATATTCAATGACTAGCAGGTATGAACCCATAACTTTTAAATATAACGGGTTCAATACTAAGAATCTTAAGAGGTTGAGCCGATAAAAATTATAAATTCTAGATTCGCCTCTACTAGAAAATATAGAATTAGTGTCACATAAACTGAAATCAATGCAGTGTCGGAGCAACTACTACCTCTATCGGAAACAGCCTCTCTACCTTCAGTGTAATAGTAAGATATGTGTGCGCTTTTATCCTCTCAAATCCCATCTTATGGGATTAAACTAGATATGTTGTTGTCGTAGTGTCACTGGTATAATCTACATTGCATAGATTCTTCATACATGCGGACAAATGCATATCGGATCCAAAAAATAATGCATTTTTTGAAGAATCTAGCATAAGTGCGACAATATTTTTGAACAGTCCGAACAGAGGGTAATTACTAAAATATTTTGTGTTATGGATGGATACTCTTATTGTGTGATATTCTCTAATATCTATAAATAATGGTGTGTTGTAGTGATATTCTCCAATACAAAAAACAGAGAAGCAGCAACACACAAAAATGGAGTGGGAGTGGAACTATGTTGTTTGGTCAATAATCATCATCATAGTACCAATTCTAATCATAGTATTTTCCAAAAGAAACTCTTGTTCTTACAAGTTACCACCAGGACCACCTGGTTTGCCAGTTTTTGGCAACATTTTTGATCTTGGAACATTGCCATATCAAACAATTGCAGGATTTAAACAAAAATATGGCCCTGTTGTATGGTTCAAAATTGGCTCTGTGAGGACCATGGCAATTTTATCAGCCAAGACAGCTGCTGAGTTTTTCAAGAACCATGATTTTGCCTTTGCGGAGCGCAAAATCATGGACACCATGTTGGTTCATGACTACAACCTAGGGTCATTAGCTATAGCCCCGTATGGCACGTATTGGCGTGTGCTAAGACGGATATGCACAGTTGAAATGTTTGTGCACAAACGGATCAATGAGACAGTGCACATAAGGCGAAAATGTGTGGATGACATGCTTCAATGGATTGAGAAAGAAGTGAATTCAGTGGAAGTCAAGGGAAGGGGGATTGAGGTAACGCGGTTTGTGTTCCTCTCTACGTTTAATATGCTAGGGAATTTGCTGTTTTCGCGTGATTTAGTACATCCAGGATCGAAAAACGCTTCTGAGTTCTTCAATTCCATGATGAAGATCATGGAGTGGTCAGGCACTCCAAATATCTCAGACATGTTTCCATGTCTAAGGAGGTTTGATTTACAAGGCTTGAAGAAGAAGATGCATCGGGAAATGGGAAAAACTTTAGAGATCGCCTCTACATTTGTCAAGGAACGGATGAAGGAGCGCGAGGATGGTGGAGAGAAAAAGAAAGATTTTTTAGATGTGTTGCTTGAATTTGAGGGTAGTGGGAAAGATGAACCAGCAAAGTTAACAGAACATCAGATCAACATATTCATATTGGTAAGTCATAGAATCTTGTTGTATTCTTCCTATTATTCATTTACATAATCACCCTAATGAACCAAGATTATCAGTTCAACATAGGACCCTTGAGATTAAGATGCTAGTGTACAATGTACATACCCCTTTGTTAACAGGGGCAAGGGGCAGTCTGGTGCGCAAAACATCCTGCGTTCATGTAGAATTCAGGAAAGGCTGCACCCTGTCATTTAGGCAGTCTTCCCTGATACAAGCATCAGTGGTTGATTCTACAAATCAACCCATGACCTCAAGGTCACACAGAGACAACTATCCCTTGTACATACTTCATGTTTTAAGATTAATTTTGATTAGATACAAAAATGCAGGAGATGTTTTTAGCCGGATCAGAGACAACTAGCAACAGTGTGGAATGGACATTATCAGAGCTCCTATGCCACCCTGAAGCAATGGCAAGAGTAAAAGCAGAGATCTTTGAAATCGTCGGACAAAAGAAATTTGAAGAAAGTGACATTGATAATCTGCCTTTTATGCAAGCTGTGGTTAAAGAAGTGCTAAGATTACATCCTCCCCTTCCTTTCTTAGTGCCAAGAAGAGCGATGCATGACACTAACTTCATGGGGTATGACATACCAGAAGACACTCAAGTGTTCGTGAATGTTTGGGCAATTGGAAGAGATCCTGAATACTGGGACGACCCCTTGGATTTCAAGCCTGAGAGGTTCCTCAACTCCAAGACTGATTTCAAAGGACAATGCTATGAATTTTTACCATTTGGTGCTGGCAGAAGGATGTGCGTAGGACTTCCTTTAGGTAATCGAATGTTACACTTCGTTTTAGGCTCTTTGCTCCATGAATTCACTTGGGAACTTCCTAGTAATGTCACTCCTAAATCGCTGGACATGAAGGAGAGGATGGGAATGACAGTGAGGAAATTCAATCCTTTGACAGCAGCACCAAGAAAAACATCTGGTAAATCGGAATCACTTTAAGGTTGTCCTTGATGCTAAGACATGAAGCCCCACAACATAAAATTGGACTTTCTTGTGAATCTTCTTGTAATAAAAAGCTGCGATATTAGTTCTGTTAATGAATTTGAGTTATCTTAAGCTTAGCTTTGGAATATTTACAGCCTTGGTAAGAACCTGGATTCACCTCTGTGTATATGGCCGAATTTAGAACTAACTAGTTAGGTACGCAAATCTAAGGAAATTACAAGAGAGTACCACGAAAGCATACAGAATTATTTTCACAACCGAAGCACATGGCACGTACTATATGCTTTGGCCTAGTAGACTTCACAGATTTGTCTTTTGGGCTACGCCAACATCGAGTCCAAAAATGTGTGTACCATGTGAACTTGAGCTATGCCTCATAAAACTCTTCACTTTCCTCCTATATTTCGATGTGGAATTCACCTAATGTGTCATGTGCACCCCATCTTCGGAAGTTTGTCAGCTTAAAAGCTTGTTGAGTCATGCTTGACCCGCCGTTATCAACTCTCCACAATATTAAGTAGCACCAGGATCATGACACAAAGGAAAAGATCAGTTAACTGACCAAATCCTAGGCCTAAATGGACCAAGGAACTGCCTTCAAGCTTTCAACAATCAGTGCACTGATAAGGCACAATTTGTAAAATTTATCAGAATAAGTTGACCTACAAAAATAGATAACTGGGTCCGGGTCCAGGTCTCAGGATAGGGTCTTGAAGTCGGTGCGGGGTTCGAGTCTCTGGCAACGGTCTGGTCGAGGTCCAGGGTAGTGTCTCGGGGTCGTGTTCAAGGTTGGGTTTTTCAAGAATAGCCTCTCCTTATCGAAAAAAAGGGCCCGAAGGAGAGAGGACTGGCCATCCTTCTCATTCCCCTAAGGAAGTAGAGCGCGGTGGTGGATCTCAAACTCAATGTACGTCTCAAGATCGAATCTCAAAACGGTGTTCTGGTCAAAATATGGATCCAGAGTCATAGTATTTGCTAGACTATATCTAAACGCCTTTGGGACAATATCTCTTTTCTTACTAATCTGGGTCATATGAAGATTCAGACTGAAAGCTCACATAAAATTATAAATTCTTCTTTCATGTACAATTATTTACTTAGATGTTTGCTTAAATACTATTCATATTATTTCATGAAAACATGTTCTATATGATTCGGTATACATGTGCAACACACGTATCGAAAAACTAATTTTCTTGGAAAATTATGAACTTTTTAGTAAAATATCACTCAATTCAATGCAATATTAGAGCAGGCAAATCTTAACTTGAACAACACTGTAACTAATTATAAAAAAATACTCACATGGTTACTCTAACAAAAACAAATAGGTCTACATGGGAATGAATGTGCCAAAAACCTAAGAAATTTTATTTTAAAATATTGAAACTTTACGTGTTGATATTTTTTAAGTTGGGTGAACCTTCATGTTAAATGCTGGTCACGACTCCCTATTTGGGTCGTGACAACAAACATATAAGCAAGATAGTAAGAAATATAAATTTATTATTGACGTTTTAACAGTGTGTGATTTATAGATTACGTTTTCGACAGTAAAATTAGCTATTGGCACTTAATTTGGGACACAAGAAGTGTTAGATAAAAGAGAAACCATTAAAAATAACTGATGATTCTGACTTTGTAACGAGAACCAATCTCAAGACGAACATGGCCAGATCAAGTTGGCAAATGGCAAACAGCTGCTGAGTTTTTCAAGAACACCATGATTTCGCCTTTCACGTAGCGCAAAATCATTGACACCATGTTGGTGCATGACTACAGACTGGGGTCCTTAGATATATCCCCATATGGCACGTATTGACACGTGCTAAGGCGGATATGCACCATTGAAATGTTTGTGCACAAACAGACCAATGGAACAGTGCATGTCAGGTGAAAATGTGTTGATGACATGCTTCATCGGATTGAGAAAGAAGTGAATTCACTAGAAATCAAGTGAAGTGGGATTGAGGTAACACGATTTCTGTTCCTCTCAACGTTTAATATGCTAAGGAATGTGGTGTTATCACATGATTTAGCCCATCCAGGATCGAAAGAGGCCTCTGAGTTCTTCAACGTCATGATGAGGATCGTGGAGTGGTCTGTCCATCCCTATATCTCAGAAGAAGATGCATTGTGAAATGGGAGAAGCTCTAGAGATCGCCTCTACGTTAGTCAAGGAACGGATGAAGGAACGAGAAGACAGTGAAGAAAAAAAGAAAGATTTTTTAGATGTGCTGCTTGAAATTGAGGGTAGTGGAAAAGATGAACCAGCTAAGTTATCAGAACATCAGATCAACATATTTATATTGGTAAAGTCTTACAAAGCTTGTCAAACTTTACCTATTGTTCATTTTGAAATCAAGAACACTAATGTACACAACAAGTCGAGGGTCCCCAGGAAACAGCCTCTCTACTTCTTGCGAGGTAGTGGAAGGTCTGCGTACATTTCTACCCTCCCCAGACCCCCACTTGTGGAATTTAACTGGGTATGTTGTTGTTGTGTTGTTGTTGTAATGTACACAACAATAACAACTACGCCTCAATCCCAGACAAGCTAAGTCTGCATTGATATCACTTATTTGTTACTTGAGATAAATTTTGATTAGAAATGAAATGCAAGAGATGTTTTTAGCCGGATCAGAGACTACTAGCAGCAGTCTGGAATGGACGTTGACGGAGCTCCTACGCCACCCTAGAGCACTGGCAAGAGTAAAAGCAGAGGTCTTTGAAATTGTAGGATAGATCAAGAAGTTTGACGAAAGTGACATTGACGACCTGCCATACATGCAAGCTGTGGTTAAAGAAGCACTAAAATTACATCCTCCCCTTCCTTTCATATTGCCAAGAAAAGCATTGCACGACACTAACTTCATGGGGTATGATATACCAGAAGACACTCAAGTGTTTGTTAACGTTTGGGCAATTAGAAGAGATCCTGAATGATGGGACAACCCTTTAGATTTCAAGCACGAGAGGCTCCTTAACTCGAAGACTGATTTCAAAGGACAATGTTTTGAGTTCTTACTATTTGGTGCTGGCAGGAGAACTTGTGCAGGCCTTCCTTTAGGTAATTGGTAATCAAATGTTACACTTCATTTTGGGTTTGTTACTTCATAAATTCGATTGGGAGCTTCCTAGTAATGTCACTCCTAAATCAATGGACATGAAGGAGAGGATGGGACTAAACATTAAGGAAATTCAATCATTTGACAGCAGCACTAAGGAAAACATCGGGTTAGAATTTGACTTTCCTGTGAATTTGCTCGTAATAAAAAGCTGGATGAGGCTTTAGGAATAATGTATGATGAACCTCAGCAATGCTGTCATCTCTGTGTAGCAGAAGCGGATCTAAGCGGGTTCTGTGAGTTAAACGGAATCCTTGCTTTTAGCTCAATTTTTGTATAGATATGCAAAACAAAAGTTAAAAGATATGTATAGAATAAGAGCACAGTCGTACTGAATCCAGTCTTTTGATCCTGGATACACCTTTCATGTATAGCCTAAGTTAGAACCAATAAGTCAGGTACTTGAATCTAAGCAAACTACGAGAGAGAATCACGAAAACGATTGTCACAAGTCACAGCCCAAGCACATGGCATGTATTGTCCATTTTGGTCCAATAGACCCAACGGATTTGTCCTTTGGGCTACGCCATCATCGAACCCAAAAGTGTGCATACCATGTACCTTATAAAACTCTTCACTTTCCTCTCATTCTGATATGGATTCGCATAAGGTGTTATGTGTACCTTACATTCAGATGTTTTTTAAAACCAAAGTTGAAATGACTTTCAGTTATTCTTTTATAATCGTTTTTCTTCTAATAATTCCTTTTTCAACTAATAATATGGCCAATCATGAGATATTTAAATTCTAACAAACAATTAAAAGAGACTACTTACCGCTTAGAAGCTTGCCGAGTCCTGTTTGAGTCGCCCTCATCAAACGCCCTCCATTAGACACATGCTTATGAAGCCAAAAACACGATATTTTGGGATGCAAAAAGCAGATCTCTGGTTAACCTCAGACAGTTGAACTAGGATCCTTCACCATTTCCAACAATCTCTGGATCAGTTTTTTTCATTAGTTAAGGTTATACAGTTTTCAACTCTGAATCACCTGGGGCTTTGCAGAAACAATATTCCATATAGCTGAGTTAAATGGAGCTGACTCTTCCATGGGAAATTGGAAGTTTTGTATCAATCTCTAGACAATGAAATGATCTCTCCATAACAATCATCCTGTATAACAACATTTTACTATGACGGACAAGTTTTTGGTTGGACTGACTCATATTATGTTCTCTATAATAGCATCTCGCTATAGTGAACAAAAAATATCTAGATGTTATAGAGAGGTTTGATAGTATTTAGCTTTAGGATATAGAAATTCTAGCTTCATTAACAACATCTCTCCATATAACAAAGTTAAATAGTTTTAGGTCAAATATCATGATGAAACACAAGACAACAATGCTAAATATGATCTAGACTTGGCCATCAATGCTAAATCCTCTATCTGCAGCATAATCAACAAAACTGTAAAGTGGCATGACTTTATCTCCGTATTTCTCGAGACCATCTAACTCTCTCTTAGCCTGCACTCTAAGATCTTCGGCAACTTTCACAGCCTTCTCAACGCCATAACTGCTGACATAGCTTTTGCTTTTCTTTTTCTTCCCCTCAGTTTTGTCCTCAGTCTTCTTTGCTTCTAATATATCATCAACAACCCGATATAAGACACCAACAGCTCGACCATATTTTCTCATGTGTTGGATCTCCTCATCTGAAGCACCACCCAAGAGAGCTCCACAAACAGCAGAGCACTCACCCATTTCACCATATTTCTTTTCTTGAACAAAATCAACAGCATTTGGTCCACCCTCAAGGTCAAGAAACTGACCAGCAGCCATGCCAGTGGACCCCACAGCTCGAGCAATCTCTGTAATGACCCGAAGGACTCGATCCTCGGGAACGAGATCACTTGGAGTGTGAGACACAATGTGCTGGAAACCAAGGGGGAACAAGGCATCCCCGGCTAAAATTGCCATATCTACACCAAAAACTGTGTGGTTTGCAGGCAAACCTCGTCGAGTTGTGTCATCATCCATGCAGGGCAAATCATCATGAATCAACGAAGCCGCATGAACCTAAATAAACAGATCCAGGACAAATATGGAATTAAGATATAGTGTCAAATGTAAACATCAATACAACAGCAAATCTCAAGTTCAATCAGAGGATCAACCCACAAAGATATTGAGTTAGAAATTGTCATATCATATACAATTAAAATTCATTCAGTGACCATATTACACAAAACCAAACACAAAAATAGTATTGTAAAACGTGATGTTTTAAGTGCTGAACCTACTTGCTGTTGCATGTTCAGTTGCCTCCAGAATTTGGTCAAGGTTTTATCATGAATAGAACAGAATAAGCACCATTTATTTTTTCTTTGACAAGTCAAAATAGAACTCATTGAACTGAGTACAGAAAGATTTGTGCAGAAACAACAGTTGCAACAAATCAGCTCCTTCTACTCCACAAGGCAGATGAAGTGCATATACTTTTTTACATTACTGGTGTTGCTCATTTTGGACCAAAAATCCAGAAATGACATACAGCTGAACTTAATCAAATAATGTTTCAAATTCTAAGAAAATGTCCATGTGGTTGAAGACAAGAAATAACAACAGAAGCATCACTAGGTGAATTCTTTTCTTATGTCTAATCTTTGGCAGTTGGGAGATATGAGAATCCTTAATAACAAAAGCTAAAGATTAATCCTACAACACGGATGCTTTAGTTTATTATTCTACAAAAGCTCCGCAAGAAACTTAAGTAATGTCAGATCCTTTTTAACAATGCTATAACAACTGAAGCAAGCAGAGAAAAGTCTTAAGAAACATATGAGGGTCAACCAGTGAGTGTCCTTGTCACCCAAATAAAAAACGAAGATTAGGCACTCACAAAACCAAATACACAGTTTCTCAATAGTTTAAGAGGCAACTCCCTAGTTTCAGGGTAAAATATGATAAACCCAAACTTTTTTTTTAGCTAGATGTACATTCATATGTAATAGCCCTGGGAAAGTGTAACATTTATGTTAAGCTTTCAATTTTCGCCTAGATAGCTTGCTATCTGTGTATTTATGCCAGGGTCAGGTGATTTTTCCTGGAAAAAAAAATTAAAAAAAATAAAAAATTGATAATACTGTTTTGTAAATATCTTGGTAACAAAAGCACTGCTTCTTCATGAGAACGACCATGCAATGTAATAGTAGCTTCTCTCTCCCTCTCTTTTGTGGGGGTGGGGGATGTGATAAATAAGGCAATACGGAGGAGCTTTTCTCAGGCAAAGCAAATAATGAAATCAAATGAAGAACAAACCATCTCTAAGGCACAGGCAGTGGGAAAGGCAGCAAGGCGATTTCCACCAAAAAGCTCACAAGCTGCGACACACATGATAGGTGGGGACCTTTTGGCACCCTTGGCCAGGACAGAGTAGCGCATGGCCTCATATATCTGATTTGGGTACTTAACTGGAACCGCCTCATCAAGTTTCTGGTTGATATCACGAATTAAAGTTGTCCAATAAGTCTTAAGGTCAAACTTGACGGACTCAGGTGCTGTTGAAACAGAAGAAGAACACTGGATCGTTTTCTGCATAACCATGCGGCTCCTTGGAAGACATATATTAGGTGCACCGCTCATCACCATAGAGAAAATCATAACTGATCTCTGTTTTCCTCTCTTTCCTTGATAGATTCCTGCTAATATTCACAACCATCTGAGATTTTTTGAGTTAATTATGAATATAATCTAACCCAACAAGCTTTCTCCCAAAAATCATCAACATTTGAGTGCAACATTGAAGTAAATACATCCAATAAGCAATTAGCACCGCCTAAATTACACTACTCCCTTTAAGTTTAGTGACATCTTCCCACAAGGGCCGTCGTCAATTCCAATTAGGGAACACATATTCTTAGATGATAAACACTAATCAAACAGGAAAAACAGATTTCGGAAATTCAAAAGATAAGCAAAAATATCAAGATTGCTACTAAAAAACATCATGTTACACACAAGCTGGAATTACAAAATTACTGCCAATTCTTCCATCATTTCACCACGTCACACCATCAACTCCTCATCCCAAAAGACCACAGCAGACAACACATAGTAATTAATTATTAGTAGGAAATGACAATCTCCCATCTTGCAGACAAGCTTACACAGGCCACATGGAAGAGTGAACATGACCCCATTTACAAAATGTATCACCCTGAGTCCAACCGATGACCTAAACAATTAATCATATTTTATCCTTCTTGCTCGCCATTCAAGTCTAAGGTGCTAATATTCATCAATAAATTACTCACCCCTCAACCCCAAATTAGTTGAGGTAAGCTATATCATCCATTGAATCTATTCCGTTCTATGTATTCAAGAAATTCATTATAGTTAGACTACCATTAGATTTGGGGGTTGTTAGTAATGGGTATCCATTCCGCTCTATGTATTCAAAGAGCTCATCATAGTTAAGACTATCATTAGACTTGGGGGTTGTTAGTTGTGGGTTCATCCGAACCAATGAACCCAATAGCTTTGGCTTAGATTCTATATATGGTTTAAGTTTTCACTAAAAAGTACAAATAATTGATTCCAAGACCTGTAAAGAAATCAGTTGGGATAGAATTCCAAACTCAAATCCATAAAGCTCAAATCTTGAATACGCCTCCGTATAGACCTGCTCAAACTCTCATATGTATCCCGAATTCCATTCCCCTCTATGTATTCTAAGAATTCATCATAGTTAGACTATCACTAGACTATGGGGTTGTTACTGACATTTTCATCTGAACCCATAAACCCAATAACCTTGGTCAGACTCTTAATATGTGTTAAAAAATTTCAACTAAACAAGTATAAAAGATGAATTCTCAACTCATTCAGAATCCTGAACTCCAGCCCATAAGCTCAAATCCTGAATGTGCCTCCATGTAGACTGGCTTGGACACAGCATATTCCTCTCTATGTATTCAAAGAATTCATCATAGTTAGACTATCATAAGATTCAGAGGTTGTTAATTAATTACAGGTTCATCCAAACCCAAAAACCCAATATTTTTGGCTCAGACTCTATGTGTTAAAAATTTCACAAAACAAGTACAACTGATTAATGCCCAACCCTTTTAGAATCCTGAACTCCAATCCATAAAGCTCAAATCCTGAATACACCTCCCTGAAGACTGACTCAGACACTACATATTCCACTCTATGTATTCAAGCAATCCATCATAGTTACTAACGACTTCGTCGAATCCATAAACCCAATAACTTTGGCTCAAATACTATATATATGTTAAAAAATTCACTAAACAAGTACAGATAATTACAATTCCCAATCCATTTAGAATCCTGATCAGGACCCCATAAATTTCAAATTCTGCATACCCCTCTAGTTAAACTACTGGTCAACCATCCTACTTTACACCAAACTAACATCGCCTAGTTCTAATGTTCTAATAGCAATCTATAAACAATGTAATTGGGGGAAAACATTGATTTTATTATTGGGAATTCACACATATATATATATATATATTCACATATATATATATATATATAAAATTACACAAAAAAAAAAAAAAAAAACTGGAGAGATTCGTAAGTGTTACCTTAACAGCGACGGGGAATTTGATTCGCCGGTGAATCTTCTCTCCGGCGCCGGCGAAATCGACTTATCTACCTCAGTTCTCAGTAATTTCTACCTTTTTGGTTCGGATCTCAAATTGGATATGTTAACGGATTTTAGTTCAGATTCGTTAAATAACCTCTCAATTTCTACCAAACGGTTAATGCGCCACCCACCTTGTCGGTGAAAATTCGATTTTTCATATTGGACCTAGCCAATTTTCGCTTTGTTGGTACATAGTGTGTTGATGTATGGATTTTGTATAGACAAAATTGGTTTAGATTGAGATGCGTGTGAGTCTAATATAGTCATTGAAGTTATGAAGTATAATTGAAAATTATTTGTCATAGGTGTTTATATATTTATATTCGAAAATTTTCGTAATCGACTAAATCAACTTTCACCTTATTGATAAATAGTTTCTCAATATATAAATTCTTGATAGACAAAGTTATTTTAGACTGAGATGCTTGCCGACCTAATATATTCGTTGAAGTGTTTTTTTATTAATTTCTAGACATATCGTCATTTTATTCCATTTTTCCTCTTTCATTTTCCCTTCTCCTTCGTAACTATGATTTACAATAAATATCAAGTGTGGATAAGTTTTTGTTAATATTTGCTAAAAGTTTTAAGAAAACACACTCTTTTTAGTTTATGGCATCTTTAATTAATATGGATTACGATAGGATGGTTGGAATTTCTTTAACTAAAATTTTCATGTTCGAGCTCCTAAAAATTAAAGAAAAAATCATGTTGGAATCATCGTTCTCACAATATATAAATCCAAAATTAACTGAATCATAATAGAAATATCATACACCAAATGAAAATCGAAAAAAAAAGGTATGTGTGTGTTCATAAATTCGATTCGTGAATAATCTCGTGCAAAACTTCACGAATAAAATGCGTAGAATAGATCCTTGTAATTTGACTCTTTCTTAAATTTTATGCATAGTGTGAGCTTGACACACCTATCTATCCTTTTTTTTAGTGGGTAAAAGATAGTCAACACTTTTTTAATAAGTAATTTTTAAAGTATGTGTAAATGAAAAATACGATAAATATTTTGAGACAAGAGGAAGTAATACTTTTTGACAGTCAACACCATGACCACATCATTATATCTCTTTTTAAGTATACAAAACTCACCAAGTAAACAATTTAAATCATTTCCCAACAATAATAACAACAATACACCCAGTGTAATCCCTCGAGTAAGGTCTGAGAGGGTAGAGTGTAAGCAGATCTTACCACTACCTCATAAACGTAGAGAGATTGTTTCCTGGGAACCCTCGTCTCAAAAACAATTTAAATCATTTCCCAATTAACTAAAATTTTCTTCCACTAAAAATGTATTATTATTTTTTAATAAAGCAACATCTTCCACTAAAAATGTATTATAAATCACTAACCCATTGTGGACCAACAACTCTTACAGAAGATAATGTATTACTAATCTTTACTAAGAATAATAATGCTACAACAGCCTGGATAAATGTTTTGTTGTCCAATTTTGTCCTCCTGTTTGCCCTTAAAATGTTCTCTTTCTATTTTTTATTTGAATAATTAATTCTTGTTTGTCCATATATACAAGATTTCAAATAATATTTGCAAATTAGGGTTTGGTTATGAAATTTCGTCCATGACCCTAAATGCGAATCTGGAATCTAGAGTCGATAAATTCAAAAGGAGTGTAATATTATTATTATTACTTATATATATAGGTATGTATGTATAATGATCATTCAAGTTGAAAGCACTGTCTTCAGTTAAAGCTACAAAATTGTAACTCAAGCATGATTATAGACTATGAATTTGTATATTCATGTTTTCGAAGCACGTATTGCACTATTTGACTAGTGAAATAATAACAATAACATAAGTCGTGTAATTCCAGAAATGGAGTCCAAAAATGGTAAAATGACACAAATCTCACCCTCAAGAAGTTATTTTCGATAGATCTTTCGCTCAAAATATAAAGTTAGTTGAATATTTGACTAGTGAAATAAATAAGGTAAATCTTGGGAGTTGTGTTGTTGATTCTTGTTGTTTTCCCTTCACTAAAAAGGAACTTGACACCAGTAGTTCTGAGCATTAATAGGAGATTACCCTTTGTGCATTTCCTAATGGTACTTATTCACTTTCACAAAGTGGCTAAAATCGTCCATTATCAACAACGATATCAACATAACCAGTGTAATCCCAACAAATGGAGTTCGAGGATCACGTAGAGTATATCCAGACCTTACTCCTGCCTCGTAGAGATTGAGAGGTTGTTTCAGATAGATGCTTAGCTTAAAAGGAAGCATTTAAAAAGCAGGTTGAAAAATAAAAGGAATACAGAGATTAGAGCAGTAATAACAACGAAATAATGTGAAATGGACATTGGACAGTATATATAAATCAATAGAAGAGCAGAAGTTTTATGTCAACATTGGAATGAACACTTTGGATTATCAGATGGAACCTTAAGCAGCAGCAGGAAGAAACAAAAGAATATACAAAACCTCACTACAACTCAATCAAGCAAACAACAAACTCATCTTTAAGAGATTCTGATTAGTCATTTAGGTGTATTAATCATGATACATGTGGTACGCGTTCGGGTTACTATCCCTGTGGAGAAAATACTCACTACTAGCTCTACCACAAGATGCCTCCATCAACGGTTTTGCACTGACCTCTCTACCGAATCTTGAAAGGTAATTCAGACCCATGAGAAGTTCTATGACTGCTGCTTCAGTTCTGGTTTGGTTTGCAAAGTAGAGAGTCTGCACGAGAAGCACGTTAGCCCCATAAACCAGTTGTTGTTTCTCAAAGTTCCGTTCAGAGTGCCACCTTATTGTGTTATGAGCGAGTGGGGACAACCATTCTAATATTTTTCCAAGTGCCAAACTCCACTCTGCTGCAAGAGCAGCATCATAAACAGATGAAATCAATGATTTGGCGAATACGTGTAATCTCAACCTCAAAGAGTTTCTGATGCTAGCAGGCAACATATTGTATAGATCATCTCTTGCATCAAGACTGATTAAGTGTGGAGCTGATGCCAGTTTCTCTATAAGTATGATGATGTTCGCATACTTGAGTGTCAAAGCAGCATAACCAAGGGTATCTTGAGGAGCGATTAACAGCTTACGCTTGAAATTGAAAAGAGAAGCTGTAGTCAAAATTACGCCATTGGAGGAGGAAGGAACAGGATTTGTTTGTTCAAACTTATCAGTATCTTTTTCAAAACTGTCATCTGATTTTGAGACGTCGCTGTTGGAAGGCATGCAACTCTCAAGAACAGGTGAATCAGTAGCACTATTTATGCATCCTTTGAAAGAACCAACATTAGCAAATCGCCTGGATCTCAGCTGAGGTGGCTTTCCGCAAAAGACAGATGACTGTCGAGCAAGAGACTTTCTATTAGTTGGTCTATCTTTATTTCCACTTAGACCAAGGCTTGAAAATGACCTGCCTAAAGAACCTAAATAAGATTCCGTTGTGCTATTTTCAGATGGATAAACAGAGGACAGAGTAAGAGCAGAGATAGAGCGACTACGATCAAGATAACCGTTGTTGATGCCCTCAAAATGGTTGCTTCCTCCGAAAGCTCTGGTCTGATTTGTCCCAAATAGGTACTTAATCCTCATTATTATTGTGAAAATAGATCGAAGCAAAAGACGAATAGTATAGTCATATGTTCTAACCCAAGGAGACATTTCTCTCAGATTCTTCACTTCCTCTCGTTGCCATATAACCTTTTGCCTAAACTCAAGCAATTTCATCTGACCTGAACTAGCACCAGCCTGCATCCGCCTCAACGTTTGCTCAAGCTCCGCGAGCACTTCGAGCTCCTGATACAATTGAGTCGTGGCTGCAACAAATCTCTCCATTTTCTTAACCTTGCGTTCCATTTTCTTAAGCTTATATCTCCATGCACACCCATTGAGTTCAATTTCGACTGGATCTTCAAAAATTCGTTCAAGATTGTGATAAACAGGATCAGCACACCTCTTACCAAGTGTAGCCAATGATTTCGTCAGACATCCCAAATTGTCAATTATCTCTGCCATTGCAAGATCCATAAGATATTTCTCATCTTCAGCAACAAGCTTCTGAATGCCAAGTGAACTCGAGATTTCTTCTCTTAACTTGTCAATTCGCCTTTCACTTAGACATTGCCACAAGTTAACCACCTTAGACATCAAAGTTGCTATTTCGAATGCAAGAATTCCTATCACATTCTTCCTCTCGGGCTCTGAAGCAGAGCTCTTCCGTGAAGTTCTCCACAAATTGAAAAACGACTCCGTCACAGTTTCAACTCCCATCATGCCCCAATACAAATACAGAACTAGAGTAGATTATAATCTCACTAACTCCACCTACCTGCTGGATAAAGAAGAGAGAACATTAACCACCATGACAATGACCAGACAACTACTTTGATGAACATTGCTTAAACCACTACAGTGTGTATTGGCTGATGATCTGACTAATAAAGCTCATCTTATTACTCTAATAAAAGGGAAATATGCACTCCAAATTCTAGGAAAATCTCGCAACTTTGGCAATTTATAACAAACATCCTTTCAATTTCTTGTTTGCTACTACTATTAAAACAATATGGTTCCAACAAATGATTGAAATCTTTTTCTTCTTTTTCTCTTTTCAGTCTAATTGTTCAAAATCCTTTAAGATGCAAATTTTTGTCAAGGCATATAACAAAAAGTCCAACAAAACTACTTTCACACACATTTTCCACCAGCCATTTACAGAATCTCAGAAAAAAGCACAAGGCTTTGCCTAATTCTTGAAAGAACAAGAAAACAAAACTCAAAAACAGAGAATAAGAGCCAGAAATTTAAGAACAGAACAAAAACCCCACAATCTAATTTTTCCATATCTTGACAACACAAACCCATGAAAATCCAAAAGATGTCTTTAAATTGAAAAAGGGGTTCTCAGGAAACTGATTATGAGCCATAATCTTAACAAAAAAAGATATTCTTTACATAGAAAGAAACATTAAAAACATCACAATTGCTTTTGGAAAATCAAGATTCAAATTTGACCTTTCTTCTTCAAACAACTAATGAGCAAATAAATAAATTCTTTGCAACAAGCTGAAGATTTTAACTGTAAAGAAAAACATAAAGACTCCATTTTTAGCTGTTTTCTTCACTTAAACCATATTCCCCATCAAACAGAATATGAACAGCACCAAAAAAAAAAAGAAAAAATAAATCTTTACAACAAAAATGCATCAAATAAACAAATTCTTTGCCATAAGCTGAAGATTAACTCTACCCACACCACCACAAAAGAAATAAAAAAACCATTTTTAGCATTTTTTTTATTTTTTTTGGTCATCTTCACCATCAAACAGAATATAAAAAATAAAAAAAGAAATAAAAAACAAATCTTTACAACAAAAATGCAGCTAAAAATCATCAAAATTTCCAAGAAAAGAGAACCAAATCTCACCCTTTGTTTGGAAAATGAGAAGTGAACTGAAAAATCTGAAGAAACATTTGATTCTTTGAGAAAGAGAGAGAAATGAGCTGTGGGGGTGAAGGTTTATAACGTACGCACGACCAGCGCAAAATAGAAAGTACCCGAGACGGAAAAAGGGGGAGGCATAGAGTGTGCTACTTTACACTTGATAGTTATGAGTAGGCTAATAATAAAAAGGGGGAGATGCTAAAGTGCGCCGTAAGAACCAAAGTGATATAATTTGGAATTATTTAATAAAAAAGACTTTTTTAATATTCACTTTTACGAAATGCCACTGTAATTTTCTTGTTTTGGCTGTCTAGGGGGAATTTTATGGAGCATATCCTTGTGGAATGTGTGTGGTTTTTCTCGGTTTATCATGTCGGGTTCGAGTCTTAAGAATAAAAAAATTTTAATATAATATATTTTATTTAAATAGTAGAATTTTATGACACAAATTCAAATTAGTTATCTTAAATAAATATCAGACATTTAGTAAATAAAAATATGAAGTCAATATGTTCCGTAACTTCGGAAGAAGGGATGTCTCCTCACAAAGAGGGTCTCAGTGACCAGGTCTGGGCGACTGTTTACCAAAAATACAAGTCTTCGCAAAGTCGTAAGACCATGTATGGGGGCTGACGCCTGCCCAGTGCCGGAAGGTCAAGGAAGTTGGTGACCTGATGACAGGGGAGCCGGCTAAGTACTTCTTCATTATAAATGGAGAGGTTTCGAGTTTGACTTATGAGAATGCAATCCTATTTGATAGAAATCATTTCCTTGAATAAATTTGAATTAGTTGAATCCCAAAATGGACACCAGATACTAGATAAGAAATAAATTAATTAAAGTTAATCATTAAAGGTTATTATGACAGTGGTAAATATGTTTTGTATTTTTATCATTAATTAGAAATTTCGAGTTTGAACTCTGACACTTTACCAATGAAGTGAATAGAAATCTATGGGCTGTTTGACCTTAAATCTTTCATTGTAATTTCAGAGATACTAGGCATATGGTTTGTCTAACAATATTCTTGTTTATTCCTTTTATTATTTATATAATATATATTCATTGTTATTGATTATGATGATATGCTAATTCTTTTGTGTTCTTGTAATGTGTCTCTTCAAGTGCTCATTGAGATTAGTTTTGTTATTAAATTTAATTAAACATGGAAAGATTATGTGTCTATTAGGAAGACATCAAGATATGTCATGTCCTTAATCATTGATTTATCCAACACAAACTCTTACTAATTTGTCTTAATTAGACATGTCTAGCTAGCCCACTTCCATTTAATCAATAGTTTGATCATTTGTATTAAGAAAAAGTGATTACGCAGAATATGATATATTTGAAATTTATCGAGCATTAATCATAGATAGGAGGATATAAAAATTTAAAATGAGGATAGATAATGGATCGTCGTTTCATTTTCTTTATTCAGTGTTGTTGTTATTCTTTCCTTATTCTCTTACTTTCTTGAACTTTGATTTTATTATTACATGTTTTCTTTCGTTTTGGTTTTGATATTGATTGTTGTTGCTAGCGGTATTCTTTATGGTATTTTTTTTTACTTGTTTAATCGATTTTATTTGAACTGAGGGTCTATGAAAACAACCTTCCTATCCTTTTACGGTAGGAGTAGAGCTTTGTACACTTCATTCTCTTCAAATCTATTTGTAAAATTTTACTGAATATGTCAATTATTGTTCCTGTGAAATTTGAATGCTTAAAAAAAATTGTATTCCTCGAACGTTTTTACACCATATACAATTTATATCTCTTATATAATTTACAAGTAGGGATGGCTACGCGGCAGATGTGGGGTGGGTTGAGTTCACCCCACAAATATTTTAAATCACCCTGTCATATCCCGCATGATGACTTTTTTCATTTTTCAGCCCACCCTGCCCCGCTTAAATTTGTAAGTTTTTTTTATTTTTTAATTGAATCTAATATGAAAAATAAAAATTTCTAATTTTTTAAATAAAAAGTTCGCTAATTAACATATCAACAACTAATTAACTCTTTTTAGTTAATATTTCAACAATTATTTTTTAATCATTAATTAAAAGTTTTTAATTAACATTTTAACAACAAAAAATCTACCAGACATGTCTAGTTTAAATTTTAGAAAAAAAATTAAATTAAAGTCAATGTTTAATATAAAAAATTTATATCTTTGATTTTTACTAATTACAGAGATTTACTTTTCTTCGAATTCCTATTTAGTTTTGTAAACCCATAATCCACCCCGCATTAGTTTTAAAAATATTTACTCCAACCCGCCTCCCACCCGCCTCACATAACTTTACACCTATCCAATCCCGCATAACTCTAAACCCACCCCACCCCACCCCAGCCCATTGCCTTCCCTATTTACAAGTGGATTTACTTAATGTGCACCCAAAAGATAATTAATTAGCCATTGCAGCCCGCGGCCTGTGAGTTTAAAACTTTATTGACTAATAAATTTCGTCATTTTAGTCAAATTAATAATTTTATATTTGATAAAGTAGTATTAGAGACAAGAAATAAATCAAAATCAAGTATTAAAAATTACCTCATGACATCATAAAAAGTGACAAAATGCTTCCTTTCCATAATAAAAAAAAAATGATCAAGATTCCAATTCGAATTAAATAATTAAAAATTCCAACAAGTGTATTTAAGTACTCAAAATAATTTTATAAAATCGCCTACATATTGATTCAACGAAACTCAATAATTCTATTTCTGTTATTCAAAATGCAAGACTCATAAACTCAAAGATTTAATTTCATCTTCAATTATCAGATGCGTGTTTGAGTAGAATGTTTGAAATTAAAATAAATAACAAATTTACCAATATTTGTAATTTCTCATTTTTCTTGTTAATTGGTTTAATAAATTAACTAATAGCCTAATTAGTACAAAGATATAATGTCAAGGATTTTTAATATATATATATATATATTTTGCAAAAATAGCCATATTAGGTCAGCCGTCCTAATCTAAGATTCTTCATATCACATTCCATTTATTTTAGGTGAATGTATTTAGAATGGTGGCCAATAATGTGGTCCTTAGAATAATTTCTTCTTGAATAAAATATCTATTTTTTTATAAAAAAAAAAAATTCAATTATAAAGTTTTCAATTATAAAATTTTTTTGGGTTAATGCAATTATAAAATTCGTTGTATATTCAGTATTCGATAATTATATTGGGATATGATTAAATTTGAATTTATGCATTTCGAAAGCCTAGGAAACCGCTTTCGTTACTTCACTTCTGCGCTTCTGTTCCCCACTCCTTATTAGTAATGAAGAAAGAGAGTGAAAGAGAAGATATTAGTGCAATAGGTACAGAGGTACGAGAAACTGTCTTCGTTCGGTTCGGCAGAAGAAAGCCGAGAAAACAAACAAATAGGAAGAGCACTATGCAAGCTTATAATTAAGCAAGTATATAAAAGCTATCACCACCTCAAGCAGTAAAACAAAGTCGTTATGGCTATGTTACTAACATAGACAACTATGAATGGTATTCATTGACTAGAATGACCGTTTTCTAGTCGTAGTTGGTACTGCCCCTGTTCACTTCAGCATGTTGTACAACGTTTATTTCAAAAAGACATTTTTTTCATTCTTAAGAACTCCAACTTGAGGTTTCTAATTAAACGTGGAGAAGTTCCGAACCATTTCATCCAGTGGCCGAGTCACTCTTTGGCCAGGGGTTCATCTGATCCCCCTTCGGCATAAAACTATACTATTTAATATACAGTCAAAATTATTTTTAATCTATATATAGTAGATGTCGAATTTCCTTCGTTAGTTCGTGTGCTTATTTTTTTCGATTTTAAACTCCCTTAATTAAAATTTTGGCTCCGCTGCTGATTTCACCGCAATCAAATCAATAGGATTTGTTACTATGTGAGTAAAGAGAAGTTATGGCTAATAAGTCCAATTGAAGAAAATCGAATATAATCGTAAGGGAATATTGGACCTATGGTACATAAATTATTGATACATCATACATAGCTACTTATTTTGGATCTCATAATATTTAATTTTTTAATTAAATATTTTTATATATGATATTAAGATTTATTTTTTAAAATTATTATTTTAAAATATAGAGTATTCGCACAAATTTAACATAATATATGCATCATTTAAGTATTTTACTTGAATTATAGGCCAATCAAAAACAATATTTCTATTTTCATGAGATAGGGTGTTCAGAAACCCCTTCGACAAAAATAATATTTATACAAGATTAAAATATTTGTTTATGCGTACATAGTATTTCGATTAGTTCGTATGTCTATTTTTTCATATTTTGAACTAATTAGTAAAAATTTTAGCTCCTTATACGTATTCCCTACTCTCTTCATACATCACATATATGAGATTACACTGAAACGTATATTATTGTTATTTATATAGGGCATTAAATGGTTTGATGAATTAATGAAAAGAGGGAGGGGGGGCCTTGGTGTTATATTATTGTTGTGGATTTTATGGTGGAGCCACAAAAGTACTTGCACAATGTATAAAATTTAACACAAATGGATAAAAATTTTCAATATATTCCACTCTAACCCCACATAATATTTGTCAACATTATTAATAAATCCTCTCGAAATAATATCGCAGAAAATATTTTTTATCGTACCGAATATACTAAAAAATATTGAAAGTCAAATGCATCATCTATGTCTCAATCTCCTTGAAATGATAGGACAATGTCATTTCCCTTTCAAGAAGTTATAGGATTGAAAAATTTATACTTGCCCACCCTATTAAAGTTGTATTTAAAGTCATATCTTAAAAAAAAAAAATTCAAATAAAATTAACAATAATAATATATTTAGTATTACTGTATACGTGAGATCCAAAAATATTACTATCTTTATTTTAAAAAGGATGGTCTGGTTTGATGTGACACGGTGTCTAAGAAAATAAAGAAAACTTTTTAATTTTGTAATTCTAAATTAAAGTTATGTCAAATATATCAAAATGTCATTTAATTTTGTGGCTTTAATGACGTTGAAATTAAAATATTGTTATTTTTTCAAAACAGCTTAAGAAACGGAGGAAGTAAAATATAAGAAAATCTTGCTTTTATCTTTGTGAGGTGGAAAGACTATTTCCGTAGCTTTCAAATTCAAGTTCTAAATAAATATATTTAGGTTTTTCCTTATTGTATACAGGGTAGAGAAAATGAATAGGTAAATGCACGACGTAGAATCAAATCTTCACGAATAATGTAAAAATTAAGATAAGCAACTCATTGGACAACTAAGATTCTCCAATTCTAAAGATTCTTTTGCTTGATCGTTGGTTAGAATTATCTAAAAATTAGTACGTAGAGACTGATTAGTTATTATATCTTTTACGCCCCCACCTACCCACCATATACTAATAATACATAAATAATCTCATACTTACACTTATTTTTTTTTATTATTAGGAATTATAAAATGATAAATAAATATCATACGTGGTGTGATGAATTTTAAGAAAATGAAAAGGACACAAGGGAAATCAAAATAGTGATTTGTAACATATATTTTATATTTATTGCACGTCTTTGTGGCAATTTATTTAGAAATATTCAAAAATAAAATTATTATACTATTATTTCTTTAAAAAAATTTAAAAATGAAAAAAAATAAGTACTATAATTCAGAAAACACTAGTTTTCTCATAATTTCTTGTTCATATCTCTCATCAAAAGGTGTTATTCGATAATGTCTACCCTAGTGAATATTCAAATATTTGTCCAACATTCATTCGTGAAGGTACTCTTAATGGGTTAAAGACCATATCAACGTGAATCTCTTTCGAGGTTTATAATATCATTTAAAATAAAATTTGTATAAGTTCTTGTTAGGTTTCTTAAAAAAAGAAAAATCATGGTTCGAATCTCGTTCATTATATCATGTACTATATAAAAATTGTATAACTTGTGTAGCACTCAAAGACAAATATTTTGGGCCTTTAACATGAACTTAACGGTATAGGCCCATAGACTTGTTTATTTGTTTTGGGCCTTTTTCCAACACAAATTAAAAAGCCCAAACCTTTTGCTCCACTTATAAGGCCCGGTTTAGTTTGATACATGCAAATGGGATACTGGGTGAAGCCGTATCATCATGCAATAATAATTATACGAGAGAAAAATAAAAGCATCGTTATATCTCAAAGGTGTTGTTTTAATAGAAAAAAATATCGTACAGTGGACGATGTGTTATACTTGAAACCCTTTGTTTATGCTAAACATCTCGCGAATAGAAAGTTGTTAAGACCTCTGAATCACAACTCAATCATAAAGAACATATTTTCGAGATTAAATTTATATCCGAATAAACTTCATAATCATAAGAAAGTAGACTTTTAGTACTTTGTATTATAAATAACTTGTACTAGTAAATAATTGATCCATTTATAAACATAGGCCCATGCATCTCTAGTACTCAAATTTATTGTCATCTATCCACTTTATAATAACTTCAAATACGCAATAACGATATTAAGACAAGTTTCATATGGTTGAAGTTCAGGTATTTGTGTTTAAAGTCAAATCAAAATGATCGAATTTCATTCATATATGCATGAACTTCTTACCAGAACGTCCTAAGTCAAGGTTAAAATAAACGACTTACTTCATTCACCTGTGACGTTCAAGTAAAAATTGTTATAGTTCAATCATGTCTAAAATCCAGACAAAAAAGTGATAAAATTCAACAACATATGATAAAAGTACAACAAAAATGACTAAACTCCAATTATATACCTGAAGTGCAAATAAAAATGACTGGACTTAGATCATATAAAGTTTTAAACGTTGTATACCTGAAATTATTTTTAAATAGATAAACTTATATTTTTTTTATAACCTAAATAGTGAACCCATAACCCTCAAAGGTTGACCTGGTGGTAATAGACTTGAGCTTTGGGGTTTGCTCTCTTTCAAGGTCTCAAGATCAAAACTCACTGTGTGCAAACAATTTTTGAGGGTCATCGAACTAGATAAAACCTGAATTAACCGTGGTGCACTTGCGGGAAACTCCTTGTCGAGGGCCTATGCACCCCTAGAACTAATCGAAACTCTAAAAGACTCGGACACCCGGCGTAAATTAAAAAAAAAATAGTGAACCCATAATTGACTATTTGTGCACTTCTTCCACCTATCATATTTCTTTTCTTGAGTTCCACATATTCTTTAGAAAAAAAGAAAAAAAAAACTTTGATGACTTAATTATAAATAAATAAATAAATAAAGTCTCCTAAAATAGCTTTTGACCCTACAATTTTTTTATGTTTCATTAATTTATGATTTTTTCAGAAAAAAGGAGAGGAAGATTTAGTTTTATAACTTTTTTCTAAATTTATTTATATAAAAAAAGATTCTTATTTTTCCTATTCAACTTAACAAATTAATCACTCTTGTCCTTATCTTTAAAATTTGATAATTACCCTTAATATCATGATTAATTGCCTTGTAAGGAAGTAATATTTTACAATTCAATCTATGACCTATTATTATTATTATTTATTTAATTAATGCAAGAAATGATTAACTTTTGATCTTATCTCTATCATGCTTAAATGTATTAAATGACAAAATATTAAATAAAGTTTTATTATTTAATTATTATTATTAGGTGCACACTTTTCGTTGGGGGTAAGATTTGACTAAACGTGATAAAGCACAAACTTTGAGTTCAAGATATTCATAATTTTATTTTTTGTTAATATAAAATTAAGAAGCTTTCTTCGATTTTTGTAAATTAATAAAAAAATTAATTTAATTAATATATTAATTTAATTAAATTAATAATAAGGTCTTGGGGCGTGAATATTAAAGAATCAAATCACATGGGTGAGGGCCTTGAAAGTATTTTTAGATTCTGAATTTATAGCCTTTAATTATCACATTTGCAGCTTTATTATATTTCATATTTATTTTTATGGGACAAAAGAACAAAAAGAAAATTAAATTAAATAAAATAAAAATTTCATTGTTTGACCTATTTAAAAATAAAAAAAGACTCATATAAATTCCAACTTTATATTTTTGAATTATAGAAGTTATCTTTTTAAATTCACTATCATTATTCACCCCAAATATTTATATAAAAATTATAATTAGTGCTTAAATAAAAATAAATAATGCATATATAATTAACCAACTAAACAAAGCTATGATAAGTATATTAATTTAATTTAAATATTCAATATAAATAAGTATTTACCATGAAGAATATAAAATATTAAATTAGGTCAAACGACTTTATATATATATATATATATATATATATATATATATATATATATATATATATATAAATTATGAGTGTTATTTATGTTGACATAATTATACTTATCTAGTCTACTTTTTTCATGTGACAATTTACATGTGATTTTTTTTTTTCACTTAACCTTTTTCTTGAATTTTTTATATTTTATAATATTTTAAATATATTTTAATTGAGCGAAAAGTTTATTAAAAATAATATTTTTATCTTCGTGAAAAAGAAGCAAAGCTATACTTAATACATAATTGTTCTATATTTTATGATTTATAAGCATTAAGTGAGATATTTTTATGATAAAACTTTTTTAATATATTTTATTCGAGTTAAAAGTTTAATAAATAACTTTTTTATCTTTATAAAATAAAAATAAAATTAAATATATATTATGCTAATTTTATTCTCCTCAGATTCTACTTTAAAATTTCATAATTCTTGTATATGTTATGACTTATAAGCATTAAGTGAGTTATTTTTTTTATGATAAAAATTAATTCTTTGATTTATTAAATTGCAAATTGGATAACAACTGGTCCCCTACTGTCTTCTAAGACTGACAACTCAAATGAAATTATTATTAATTTAATATACTTGTCTATAGTATATTTGGACTTTCTTTCTTTTAAAGATAAAGTTTTTTTTTAATTTTATTTTTAGTAATAATTAATTGTTGTTGGGACAATTGAATACTCTGATTATTTTCTTTTTTTTGATGCATGTAGATGACCTACTGCTTTACCAAGACATTTTTTTGGAACTCTAAATATTAAATTTTATAAAATTTTAATTTATCTTTTGTATTTTAATAGTAAACTACTCATATTTGTCTGTCAACATCATGGTTTGATTAAATAATACAATAAAATAATTAAATTTGGTAAAATTAGATATTTTCCACCATGCTTATTACTAGGGAATCTGCTTCTTTTCATATTACTTCTCCTTTTTTCTTTTGTATATTTTCTATTTTCACCTCTATCCCCACCACACACCCCCAAAAATTCACAAATTTTAATTTTTTTAATAAATCTCCCCCTCCTTTTTTTTTTTGTCTTTTCCTTTTTGGATGATTTAACACTCAAAATTTGATCCTCATAATATGTTTGCCAAGATGTCGGATAAATAGAGGAGGAGTATAATGGTTTTGCTGTACAAGAATAAGGGTGATATTCAAAACTGTAACAATTACAGGGGTATCAAGTTGTTAAGTCACATTATGAAGGCCTGGGAGAGAGTGGTGGAGATGAGGGTGAGAAAAATAGTATCTATTTCAGAGAATCAATTTGGATAAATGCTAGGGTAGTCGACTACTGAAACAGTTCACCTTGTTCGGAGATTAGTGGAGAAATATAGGGAAAAAAAAGAAGGACCTTCATATGGTGTTCATTGATCTCGAGAAGGCCTATGACAAAATCCCGAGGGATGTCCTGTGTAGGTGTTTAAAGATGAAAGGCGTCCCAGTGACATATATTAGGGTGAGAAATGACATGTATGACGGAGCCAAAACTTAGGTAAGAACGGTGGAAGAAGACTCAAAATATTTTCTTATTGGGATGGGACTTCATCGAGGATCTGTGTTGAGCCCTTTTCTGTTTGTTTTGGTGATAGATGAGCTGACGCAATCTAACCAGGAGGAGGTTCCATGGTGTATGCTGTTTGCAAATGACATAGTTTGATTGATGAGACCCGGACTAAAGTTAATGATAGGTTGGAGATATGAAGACACGCCTTAGAGTCCAAAGGATTCAAACTGAGCAGGACTAAAACAGAGTACTTGGAGTGCAAATTCAGTGTTGTGAAGGATGAAGCAGACGTTGATGTGAGGATTGCCACTCACCCTATCCCCAGGAGGGAAAGTTTTGAGTATCTGGGGTCCATCATTCAAAGTAGTGACGATATCGACGATGATGTCACACATCGTATTGGGGCAGTATAGACAACATGGAGGCTTGCCTCTGGAGTATTATGTGATAAGAAGATATCACCTAAACTTGAAAGTAAGTTTTACAGAATGATGGTTAGACCATCTTTGCTGCATATGGTGGAGTGTTGGCCAATAAAAAATGCACATGTTCAGAAGATGCAGGTCGCAGAGATGAGGATATTGAGATGGATGAGTGGTCACACTAGGAGTGATAAGATTAGGAATGAGACTATTTGAGAGAAGTTAGAGGTGGCCCCTGTAGCTGACAAGATGAGAGAAGCGAGACTGCGATGTTTGGACATGTGCAGAGAAGGAGTACCAATGCTCCTGTTAGGAGGTATGAGAGGCTGGATTTGGGAGTTATACGGAGAGGTAGAGGTAGACTGAAGAAGTATTGGGGAAGGTGATCAGACAAGATATGGTGAAACTTGATCTCGCCGAGGACATGACCTTAGATAGGAAGGAGTGGAGGTCGCAAATTAGAGTGGCAGGCTAATAGGTTAGTAGGTTGATGTCTGGCCGTGGGTATAGTAGGGTAGTAGGAGTTGTCTGGTGTTATATTTATCTCATTATCTGCCTTATATATGTTAATTATCTCGTATTTACTCGCTATCATGTGTTTTTCGTTATTAATCATTCTTTATGTTCACTTTCTCCTTCTCTTTCTTTCCTATTTTCCATATCTAGCTTATTCCAGGAAACAGCCTCTCTACCTCTTTGAGGTAATGGTAAGATCTGCGTACATTCTACCTTCCCCAGACCCACTTGTGGGATTCCACTGGGTATGTTGTTGTTGTATTTTTGTAGTTTTGTACTAGTAAATTTATTTATTTGTGGGTTCATATTTTCATAATATAAAAATAAATAACTTTACCATGTCAAATTTTAAAATTTTATTTATTTGTGGTTTCATATTTACATAATAGACAAAAAATATTTTACCATGTCAATTTTTTTTATATAATTAATTTAGTTGGGTGATTTTATTGATATAAAACAAAGTCCAATGATGTTAAATATAATCTCAATATTGAGTGGCCTTGTAAGATATAAACATTATATTAAAACTACAAATTCCAAATTTTTATGTGTAAATATAGATTGTCTATTTTACAATTATTTACAATCTTTTCTATTTTAATAATAAATGGTCTATCTTTATTAAATTAAAAATTGACATTTTATTCGTGATGAATTTATTAAGATTACAATTATTTGTTCTCAAATAATTCAAGTGAGAAAACAACAAACATAATGACAAAATTATTATTCTGCTAACTAGTTAGAAGTCACAAAAAAAAATCTACTTTGATCTAATTACATGAAATAGAAAAATCTCATAATAGTTCAAGGGTATAATTAAAAAGAAACTTTTTATAGAATTTTAAACCAAGCACAAAATTAAATGGAAAATAATAAACTAAATATCGGATAAAAAATAATTTCAATATTATTAATCTCTGCATAACTAATTACTGCATTAATCATTTTGCACCGAATGACCCTTTAGAGTTTAAAGCAAGTACTACTAAATGTTTAATGTTTCTTAAACAGTTGATTTTACAGCTATATATTAATTTTTATTAAAAGATGGTAGTTGAATCAATAAATTGTTTTTTTGCTAATTTTGATTATGCATACACATTATAAGTACTTATTAACAAACGAAAATTCACTTTCATGAAAAAAAATGTGAAAGAACCTATTTTTAATAAATGAATTTGTTAACCTATAATATATATGGATTTTGTTTTTCCTTTATATTATGCCCAATTTTAACTAAATTTGTATTATATAAGGGTCTCTGCAATTTATTCAATGAGTTTTTAGAAGAAATTCGAATAATTTTATTTTAAATAAAAGTGATCAATGTAAAAGTTGTGTTGCACTTCTATTTTTGAATTTGTTTTAATTTTATATGAGTATTTTTTTATCAGTTAAATAAAAAATCAAACTATTAAGAATTTAAAAATTGATCAGTCAAAAATCAATAACAGATATCTCCTTGATTTGATTATCGATTTAGCATGTTTATAAATCAAAACTCAATAAACCAAAACGATAATCGGATCAAGACAACGAATGCTCACTCTTGGCTATTTGCACCTTCAAATTTCAATATTTCATTTTATAGTACTTCTTTTGTCCAATTATAATTGTTTACTTTTTGAATGTCAAATTAGCTAATTTTTAAGATTAAATCAAATTAATTTGATACTTTAAAATAAATATTTAAACGTTCGACGATGAAAAAAAAATATCCTTAAATATTAATTAAAATTTAAATAATTTAACTTTAAAATAAAAATTATAACAACTAAAATAGAATCGAGAAAATACTTCAAATAATATTTCATGGTGAATCGAGCCCTAAAATTAGAAAAAGTAACTTATCATGCCATTGTGTAATTAGGTAGAAAGTCAAAATTACAGTTGAGAAGGCCATAATTAGGTTTGATTTTTTTCTTCTTTTGAAAATTTAAATATCTTAATTACTTCTTTAAAAAAGTAAAAACAAGAAATGTATAAAGTAACTATTTTGTAGTGAAAAATAAGCAAACCCAATGTTTCTTGAATTTTGATTTACTTTTTCCAATTATTCTATACTCCTATTAAAATAGAGCCAAGAGAACTTTGTTTAGAGATTTGTACCTTTTATTAATAATTGTACATTTTTTTTATTCACCAAAGTTTTGAGGTAACTGATAAAATTATTATTTAGTTAAAATTACGATAAGACTACATATTATAGTTTTTTATGTTTCAATTTGTTAAGCTATGAAAATAATTTTTGAGGAAAATATAGAATAAGAATAGACATAATAGTTCTTTGTGATTCGGTACTTTGAGTTGTGAAAAAATCTCTCGAAAAAATATAAAATAAGACTGTGTATAATAGTTCTTTGTGCTTCAACCTTTTGGATCGTAAAAATAGTCTTTTACAAAATATAGGATAAAATCAGGTATAATAATAATATCTTGTGATTTGATCCTTCCAAGTTTGAAAATAGTCTCTTTCATATAATAGTCCTTTGTGATTCGACTCTTCAAATTGTTAAAAGAGTCTCTCGCAGAAATATTAAATAAGACTGTGTATAATAGTCCTTTGTGCTTCAGCCTTTTGAATTGTGAAAATAGTCTCTTACAAATATTTAAGATAAAATTGCGTACAATAATAATTTCTTGTGATTCGATCCTTCCAAGTCTGAAAATAGTCTCTTGCACACGCTATAGAGTAAGACTGAATATAATAATCATTTATAATTCGATTCTTGAGTTGTGAAAAAAATCTCTCACTAAAATATAGAGTAAGACTGTATATAACAGTTCGGTGTGATTCAACCTTTTGAATTATGAAAATAGTCATTTACATAAATATAAGATAAAATTACGTGTAATAATTTTCTGTAATTCGATCTTTCAAACCGTAAAAATAGTCTCTCACAACACCATTAAGATTACATATAGTAATTTCTTTGCAATTAGACTTTTTTTTTTTCAATCTCACGTATAGCGAGAGTTTAATGCATCGTATAAATTTCATTTTCATTTTATTAACAATTAAAATAATTGATTTAAAGCATTATTTTATTGCAGGATTTGAAGCTTTAACAGCACATCATACGTTGACTGGCTTTTTGTTGTTTGAATACTTTCATCCTTTTTTTTTTTTTAATTTGCATATAAATAATGTTTAAAGTCATTTTTACCCCCCAAATTACTTTTCTTTTGTCATTTATATCCGTATTAATTTGTCATTTTCTTTCTTTCACCTTTTTTTTTTTCTTCCTTTAAATTTCCACGTCTTCTTTTCACTTTTATATTTTATTTTATTTATTATTAGTTGTATACCACATTTTGATATTTAATTTACTGACTCAATTAATTAAATATTAATATTATAGTGTAAAGTTTCTCAAAAATAAAAAAATCCATATTGAAAAATTCATGCCCAATTTCCAAAGCTCAAATTCCAATTTTTTGATGAAGGGAGGAAGAATTATATTCACTCACTATTTAATATATTTAATATTTCCATTCATTGAACTTTTAAAAGTATGTATTTCAATTTATAAATTTAATTGATTTTATAGTCCTTTGTATGATTGTTTTAGTTTTATATATATTTTTCATAAGAGATTTTTTATTTTTATAAAATAATACATATAAAAATTTATATAGGGGTATTTTTTGCTATTTTAATTGTGAAGGTCTATGCTCTGGTTTCCTCGATATTGTAATTATAAAAATACTAATTTTTTTATTTTTTATTAAATTCAATATTTCTATTTAGATACATAATTATTTAATTATACTAATTTTCCCGTTTAAAAGTATATTTATTTTAAATTTTTGATTTTTTTATTTGATACTCAATTAAAACTTTGACTAATTTAAATTCATATTATATTATAGGCGCTTTAATGTTCAAAGTACGTATATTATTATGAATTAATTTAAAAAGAAGATTTTTGCTCAATCATTTATAGAATATGATAATACGAATATATAATAATTATATCATTTACAACTTTTACGATGAACATTAAATTTGTTTTATTTTTAGAATAAATTTTAAATACATCCTAATTTAAAATAATGTCTTTTGTAACGGAATGAAAAGTATATAATAGAAGGAATCATTTTTTATGGTTAAAGGGGATTGCATTTTTTTTTTAATTTTATTTTTTGACCAAAAAGCATACGTTTTTAATTTATTTTATTTGGTATTTTTAACGGAGAAAGAAAATAAAATACTTTCTTTTTCCACTCAAATTATAACGTAATTTTATGATATAATATAGACAAATATTGACAACTAGTCAAAAAGATGCAAAAAGATATCACAAGAATTCCAACTTTAAAACTTATCAAATCACAAATGAATTTAATTTAAAATATATTCTAATAATGTGAATAGGATAATAAAATAAAATATTTTCTTTAAAAAAACATATCCTTCTATGGTCCTATATTCGGAAAATTAATAAGTTTTTGATAACTACAATTAAATATCCAAATATGAGAAAGAAAATATCTTTAAAAAAAAATATAAAAGTAAAAAGTCAAAACTACCCTTAACTATTGTAAATTGAATAATTTCACACTTATCAAGAATTAGTGTCAAATTTTATTTTCTTCCGTGCGTTTGGAATACAGTGGTAGAGTCAGAATTTCAATTAAGAGAATTCAAAATCTGAAAAAGTAAGCACACAAACTAGTTGAATAGGGTTCGACATTTACTATATACAGATAAAAAATAATATTGAACTATATATAAATAGTATAATTTTCTGCCGAAGGACTCTGCCACTAGAATAAAGTTTTTGTATCATTCTTCTCAAATTCACTTGTAGGATCATATCGAGTATGTTATTGTTATTATAGTCTATAGACATGTAGCTTTTTCGGATGTCAAATGAATTATAATGTCTTAACATATAACTTTTTCGGATACTAAATAAATTGACTCGCAATTTATTACGTAATTTTTAACCACCATCCGTAAGTCAAAACAAACATAATCAAGTTAAAGTAGAAACTTACCCGTGTTGAAAAAACTAACATATGCATTGATATCTGTTTGCGTATTAATCCATACGTTTCACTTCACTAAATCGCAAAACCGTGATAAATTCTGTTGTTTTGATATAAACCTTCGGTTACAAGTAAGTTTTTACCGTTTGTCAATGATACTGTGTAGAATAACCTCGAACAGTAAAATTTTAACGAAGACTAAACTTATTTCTAACTTTTTCGGATGCTAAATAAGTTGACTCACAATTTATTATATAATTTTTAACCACCATCCGTAAGTCGAAACGAACATAGTCAAGTCAAAGTAAAAATTTACTCGTGTTGACAAAAACTAACACGTGCATTGATATCTGCTTGCATATAAATTCATACGGTTCACTTCATTAAATCGCAAAATCGTGGTAATATCTGTTGTTTTAATATAAACGCGGGTAAGTTCAGTTACTTTCACATAGACCTCCCGTTACAGGTAATTTTTTTACTATTTGTCAATGATATTATCTAGAATAACCTCAACACCAAATTTTTAACGAAGAGTAAAATTAATTATTTTTGCATAATTTAGGAACAATTTTGACCCTAAAAAGGTCAATATGGAACATAAAAAGTAAAACTTAGGGGCATTTTGGTCATTTCCCTTAGCTATTAAACAAACACTTTTGGTGTAGTAGAGTCCAGACAAAAAGTTAAATATATTATATTCTATATATTATACATTAATATATAATTATTATATATATATATATTAGTTGTTTATTTTTTTTTTTAATCTTTTTACTTTATTTTCTGTTTTCATTGTCTCCATTAATGGAGGGAAGCTCAACTTTACAAACTCCAAAAATCACAAATTTACTGCTGAAAATCAAATACCAGTAGTAATCTGAAAACCCCTTTTTCCCTCTGGCGCCATTTGTTTAGAAAAACCTTTTCAAAACAATTTTTTTTAATTTATTTTAAACTTCATTCTTGATTTTGTACTGTGTTTTTTGTTGTAAGAGAAAAAAAAATGATGGAAATGGAAGACAAAGAAAGTACAGAATCTGGGTCACTGGGTGTTAACTCAGAGTATGACTCACCACCACCACCACAGCCATCGTTGACGCCGGTGGCGGCAGGAGCAGCAACAAATGGGAGTTTCAACAGTGGGGGTGGTGGGAGTGGTGGGGTAGTGCTACCCCAAGTGATGAATATGAGTTTAGGAGTGGGAGGAGGAAGTGGGGGTGGGGGTGGAGGAGTTGGGGTGGTGGGTAGTGGGGTTAATGGAGAGAAAAAGAAGAGAGGGAGACCAAGAAAGTATGATTCTGAAGGGAATTTAACACCTCAATATATAAAAGCTACTGCTGCAGCAGCTGCAAAAGCAGCAGCGGCGGCGGCAGCAGCAGCAGCAGCAGGTGCCGGGGGCGGAGGTGTCACTTCACCTGGTGGTGTTAGTGGTGGAGTGATATCGCCGCCGACAGGTTTTACTATAACGTCGCCTCCACTTTCTTCTGGTGGCTTTTCTTCATCTAAAAAAGGACGTGGAAGGCCTTCTGGTTCTGGTAATCTGCAATTAATTGCTTCTTTGGGTAAGCCTCTGTTTAGCTCTTGTGTTTTTTGGGGGTTTATAGAGATTTTGCTCAAAGATCTGTGAAAAAAAGTTTTGGGGGTCAGGGGGAGGGAAGTGATTACAAAAAAGTAATCAAAATCTTACTAACCCGGTGAAAGTTCACGTAGCTAACCAATTGAGCTATTAAAGTTCTTATGTTTGTGTTTTGTTTCATTATTTTTTGACTTTGAGCTTTTGGGGGGGTGGGGTTTTTTCTTGTTGAAGAAAATAATTGTGTTTGTTGTTGATTAGAAGGAAGAAGAACCCTAGATTTTTTTTTTGTTTCAATTTTTTTTTATGGGTAAATCTGAAATGAGCAGGCAAAAAGATCCAATATTTGGTTTTGTTTGCTTTAGTTTGTTTTACCTAATGCCTTTTTCATGATGTTGAGTGTTTGCTTTTTGGTCTATGAAGGTGAACTGTTTGCACATACAGCTGGAGGAGATTTTATGCCACATGTGGTTACTGTTCATACTGGAGAGGTAAATTTTTTCTGTCTTGTGTTTCTTCTGTAATGCCTTATTTTCTCTGTTTTTTCAGATCTGAGATGTTTGTGTCTGTGTTATGTGTAGGATGTGGCAGGAAAGGTTTATTCTTTTGTGCAGAAAGGTTCAAGAGGGATCTGTGTTCTGTCTGCAAATGGTGCTGTTTCGAATGTTACTATTCGTCAGCCTGGTTCTTCTGGAGGTCTTTTGACATATGAGGCATGATTCTTGTTTTCATTCTTTTCTCCTAATCTTGTGTTATGTATTCTGTCGTTTCAATTTGCTTGTTTGGTTTGACTTGGCATGGAGTTTTGAATCTTGTGTCTAAAAATAGATATATATAGAATGTACCGCAATGTTCTTTATACTTTGGCTTTTAAACATGCGATTTGAAAAGTTGGAACCAAAGAGTTGTTGCAGAAAGGGAGGAGACGTTCTTTTTGAAACGGACTAAAACGGAAAATAAGATTAACAAATTGAAACAAAGAAAGTACTTGTTATCTTTTTTAAGATTGCATCAGCTTTTACTGGATTTTAGCTAGCTAGCAATCTTCTGTTATTGTTGTTGCCCTACCTCAACCACCCTACCTGAAAAAACAGAGAAAAAGAAATGGAAAATCGTCATGATCAAGAATCTAATGATTTGGAGGAAGGATTCTCTGTTTCCATTCCTTTTCTGTTTGTTAAGTATATTATCTGTGTAAGTATCCCATATGTTCTAGCTTTGGTAGGTGGAGTTACTAGGTACCAGTATTGCTGGGAGATTGCAGGTATCTGGTGGAACAGTTAAGGTGCATGCAAGTAGGTCCAGACACCACTACTATAACTATTAGCTGGTGAAGAGTTGTTGCCCGTTGGTGCTTGGTTGCTTGACCATTATCTGGTCTGGAAAAGTTGTATTAGTGGTAAGAATATGTGATGTGTGGGTTAGATGCATGTCTTGAGTTCGAATCTTGCTCTAGAAAGAAGTCTGATTTAAGTGAGGGAAGCGGGGAAGGGCAGAGGGGCAGGCTGATTATCCAAAAAAAAAACACCCGGTAAAATTATAACTTCCTCGACAAGTTGTATTACCACACCCCCTCAGTGTACTTGCTAACCTTGATTTAGTGTGTTGCATTTACATGTGCATAGGCAGATTAGCTTATTACTGTAATCTACTTCTGTGTTAGTACTAGAATCTTTGTAGAAGAGTGATAATTACTGTCCGAATCATTGTATTAATGGAACTGTGGTTGACACCTGAATGCTATGTTGCTTTTACACGGTTTAACTTTTGAAGTAGCAAAGCCTACTGGGGAGCTCCTGTGCTTATTAATGAAAGCACAATAATGATTGGGAAATTCAAGTTTGCTATTGCATGTGCGTAGTGAATCATTAAATGATAACCGCCACTTCTGTTATCAAAAAAAAAAAGAAAAAAGAAAAAAGATAACCGTCGCATCTCTTTTTTGTTCTGAACGACTTTGTTTATGTTACAATACAAAGCATGAATCAGTAGTTGTGTTCAAATGTTGTTCTTGTTTTACAACAACAGTTTTGACTCCATCAAACTGAATGTCGAATGTAGATAACAAAACAAAGATCACCAGAATTGTAGATAACAAAACAAAGATCACCAGACTTTGCACCCAAACTTTTGCTCAGCTTAGTATCATGTAACATTTGGAAAGCTTAGGATCAAATAGAGTTGACACTACATGTCTCAATGAAAATGGTTGTCAGGTGCCCTATGATTGACTCACTTTGGATGAGGCTATTTGTGTTTTACTCAAGAAATCACTGCACCTTAATTCTTTTCAGCTGGAGAAATGTTGTTGCAGTCTAGAAAGGAAAAGTACGCCTGTTTTTTTTTTCCCATGAATAACTTACCACTATGCTTGCTACTATAATTATATAGCCTTAGAATCTCACTCTCGTCTTTTTTATTAGATCAGCTTTCATGTGCTTTTTGTTTCAGAATTCTTTTGTCGTGTATGAGAAAACTGGAGTGTTTATCATGTTCCATCTCCCAAAAATTCATCTCAAGTTACTCTGACAATGCAGGGCCGCTTTGAGATCTTAGCATTAACTGGGTCCTACACTGTTTCTGATAATGGTGGCATGAAAAGTAGGTCCGGTGGATTAAGTGTTTCTCTAGCTGGCCCAGATGGGCGTGTCATTGGTGGTGGTATTGCTGGTTCGCTTACGGCTGCAAGCCCCATCCAAGTAAGTCCTGTTATGCATTTATTATGTTAAACCCCACTAAATTACAAGTGCCTGAGGACTCTGCCTTCTGTTTGCTGTTTCCCTATCCATGTAAGTCCTAGTTAGCCTTGCTTGTCGAGTGTACATCTCTGTCCTACCCCTGAGACGGGGTGTGACCAAATCATTTCTCTACAATTTCAAAATGTTTTATAACACATGCAGTACAACTTAAAAAAGAAGAAATGTAACTCTAGATATGGTCATATTACATTTGATAGATCCTAAAGCCTGCTTATACTAGTGATGCTGCTAGTTGGAAATTCAGGACAAATTGTTTAACAAAGTGTTCATCTTTCTCTATAGACTACAAGTTTACATCCATTGCTTAACTGAAGAACACAACAAATCTGATTATCTTTGACAGAAAATGATTGTCCTTTTTGCGAGCTAAGTCGTTGATTGTGTTGGTGAATCAATAAATGATGGAACTTGCATTATCTGCATGATTTAAGTTTCCATTAATAGAAGATATAGATACATAGCCAAGTACCCTCTCCGATTTAAGTAGATGCCATGTATACCTCATTCACAGCCAACATCGTTACTTGCTAGGGGACTTATTGAGCGTACTTTCTTCTTATATTGCTAGATGGTGGTCGGAAGTTTCATGCCAAATGCTTTTAAAACACACACCAAAAGGAAGCATAATCAGATCGAACCAAGAATGCCTCCGGCCATTCACAGCTCTCCAGACCCTGTTTCAATGATAAGACCTGTGTCACAAGCACCACCGACGAGCAACATGACTCTGACTCAGACATCTCAAATACCAATGCATAACCATGGGGAAGCCGACAACAGCACAAGCAACAAAGATATGCCGAACTCCACCTCTACAGACACCTCCGACTGTAATGGATCTGAACCAACTTTCGAGCAGAGATCATACCCCGATATTAATATATCTATACCTATGGATTAAGCTCGATGAATCGAACCAAAAACTTGACTATAGTTCTTTTCTGCTTAGCTGATTCCTTGTTTTTTATCATCTGTGCTGATTGTAATTTTGAGGAATCATTTAGGACTGCCTTACTAGAAACTTTTCTTCAAGTATTATGCTGACATGACTAGAAAGAGGGCTAATATATCTTTGGTTTTTCTGGTTGTTGTAATGCTTTTATACAGATGTTTGTTCTTTACTTCTTTTATGGAGATATTATTTAGGATGAGATGTTGACAAACATGGTTTTTATGCACGAGATCTTGTAGCATTTATTCAACGATGCAAAAGAAATTAACTTGCACAAAAAATGATACTTCAAGCATAGAACAAGATGAAAGATGCAAAATTTGCTAGATCAATCACTCAAGATCTTTGGTCATATTGCATAGGAGGTTACTATTATTTGAACCATTGAATATAAATAGTCAAAATAGGCAACTAAAACATTAACATCATCTACCTCACCATCTAGAACATTCTAGAAATTACCCCTACGACCTACATCAACAAATTGAATCGAACTTTTTATATACATTGACAACAAAAAAATTTAAAAAGAAGTATGTTGAATGATCTACTACTAAGGTTTAGTGGCCTAATAGGGGTTGGATGTCTTTTTGATACTCTCTCATCTCAAATTATCTATCGTGTTTCTCTTTTACATACTTTATTATTAGAGATTTTGATAATTTTACCTTTTATTAAAAATTTCACAAAATATGTCCGTCATTATTATTATATGCTCTATTAAAACATAATGTACTACATAATCAGTAGACTTAAAGAACATAAAAGAACAACATGAAACATACAAAATAATAGAATAGACAATTGACAATATGCATACATAGCCATAAAACATAATTAGCAGCCCATAGACAAGACTTGCAACATCCAAAAAACATAAAAACCACAACCAAAACATCATTAACAAGAAAAACAACTAGTAATTAGAAGATAATTAGAGGTTTCTCCACAGCGCGAATTATCTTAGCATAATAATCCCAATCTTTATGAAAATTTGTTATCGCAGGTTCTCCAAATTCATGTTCTTTAACGTACATCCGAACATCATCAACATCAACAAGTCCCTCCAAAAATCCTCGCATTTCATCCTTCCGACCTATCAACAAAATAATCAAACACAAAGTAACTACTCGAGCCACTGGTTTATCTCTCTAGCGAATCAAAACACTATTTATTATTAGTTACCTAGAAATGTGTCACTCCTATTTCCAACTTTATAGGGTGGAGGGAAAATAGCTGTATTAGGCTGCAAATCAACCAAGAATTAGCAATTAATCTCACTAATCATCTTGTTAATTAATAAATTAATGCAAATTAAGTAAAACTAACCGGGTTTAACAAGGCAACATGAGGTTCATTATCAATCAAAAGTGTGTTAAATTTTGTAAATCTTCCACCATAATTATTATTTTCCCATATTTTCTTCAATTGCTTCAAATATATTGACTTGTTCTTCTTCTCCAGAGTTGAAAAACCAGTATTAGTACATTTTTCTTGATCCTAAAATAAATAAATAAATAATTAGGAAAGGATAATTCAACTTTAATTTAATTAATAAATTAGATTAAATTAAAATTAACTTACCCATACAAATACCAATTTTTTTCTAAGGCCAACCATGATGTTGTCTAAAATTGGATCCATGTTGTGACTATCATATGGACAAAAGAATAATTAGTAGTAAAAAATAGTAATTAATTACTAATTAAAATAGATTAAATACTAACCCCATTGCAGAAGACCATATCCCAACTTCAAATCTTTCAAGGCAAAACTTCAAGAATTCCTCACAAAAAGGCCTCTTGAAAACTGCATTTTCATATAACATATGTTGAACAAAAAATATTTTAAGAAAATACTCATTTAAATTAAAATATACCTGTGAAATTCCCACAAACAAAATCCGGTTTATAGTTTTGAACGATAAACTGGTTTCGTTTGTGAACCCTATGAACCAATAAACCGCCAAGATTAAGTACAAGGAGTTTCTTTTTTGGACCAAGGTTCAACTTTTCAAGCGACGGAAGGTACAACTCTGATTTTACTCTAACTTTATTTATTTTTTCATCTTCATCATCACTATAATTATCATTATAAGAAATTACATTTTTCAATTTCAAGTTGGAATTTTTTTGTTCCATATTGGAGTTTGATTGAAGAAAATAAAAAAAGAAACTTTTGTGATATTTTGATGCAAATTATTCTATATTTATAGTGGTATTATGCTTTATTAATTAATAGAGAAAACTAAATCCTTCAAATTCTTAAAATTAAATGAGGAGACTTTTTAATTTTCGAGAAGCAAGAGTTTATCAAGGGGTTGGATGGCTTTCTGTACTGTCTCGTCTCAAATTATCTGTCGTATTTCTGTTTTACGTATTTTATTATTAGAGATTCTAATAATTTTATCTTTCATTAAGATTTCATGTTAAAATATAATTTGTATGTATTGAACATTTATCTACTTATGTTTCGAGGTCAGATTTTAAATGCTTAAAATAAAATGAAGGAGCCTTTCTTCGAAGAGCAAGAGTTTATCAAGGGGTCGGATGGTTTTCTTTTATTGTCTCGTCTCAAATTATCTGTCGCATTTCTCTCTTATATATTTTATTATTAGAGATTTTGACTGTTTTATCTTTTATTAAGATTTCGCGAAATGTGTGATTGTTGCTATACCCTTTGTTAAAAATATAATTTGTATTCATTGAACATTTATCTATTTATGTTCCCAAGTCAGATTTTAAATGCTTAAAATTAAATGGAACCTTTTCAATTTTTAAAGAGCAAGAATTTATCAAAGGGTAAGATGGCTTTCTTTTATTGTCTCGTCTCAAATTATTTGTCGTATTTCTCTTTTACGTATTTTATTATTAGAGATTTTCATAATTTTATCTTTCATTAAGATTTCACGAAATATATTACTGTTGTTATATCCTATGTTAAAATATAATTTGTATGCATTGAACATTTATATATACTTATGTTCCGAGATCAGATTTTAATGCTTAAAATTAAATGGAGTCTTTTTAATTTTCAAAGAGCAAGAGTTTATCAAGGGGTCAGATGGCTTTCTTTTATTGTCTCGTCTCAAATTATCTGTCGTATTTCTCTCTTATATATTTTATTATTAGAGATTTTGACTATTTTATCTTTTATTAAGATTTCACGAAATGTGTGATTGTTGTTGTACCTTTTGTCAAAAATATAATTGGTATTCATTGAACATTTATCAATTTATGTTCAAGGGTCAGATAGCTTTCTATTACCATCTCGTCTCGTCTCCTTTTAAATTATTTGTCATGTTTCATTAGAGACTTTGATAATTTTATCTTTTATGAAGATTTCACGAAATATATTATTATTGTCGGACCCTTTGTAAAAAACATAACTTGTGTTCATTGAACACTTAACAAATGCAATTACTACTCCAAAGTCCATACAACTTCCACCATTGTATCACTTCAATATTTTGAAGGGAATTGAAGTAATTAAAGTGAAAAATCGTCCCATTGAATATTTGTTGATTTTTTATTAAAAAAATTTACAAAATGTTAATTATGTTTATTAAGATATATATTATGAATCTATTTAATAATGTCATTAAGGAAGATGACACATAAATCAAAATATATATTTAATAGAGAGAAATTATAACTTAAAATATAAATATAAATAAAATAATTCATCATACATTAGACAACAAACTCTTCCCCCTCCTCCCCCCCACCCCCCACCCCCCCTTTTTTTTTTAAATTTTACATTTAGCAAGATAATTAGTTAAGCTGAAGAGGTATAAGAAAAAATGTGGAGTTATTTTTAAAATTAACTTAAATTAAATCAATTCAATATAAATATTCTTTTCGTTCCATTTTAGTTATCATGTATACTAAAAATACTTATTCCTAAATACTTGTCAATTTAGATAATAATTTTTTTTAATCTTTTTCTAACTTTGTCATTATCATTAACTATTCTAGAATTAAAATGCACATATATAGATAAAAATTTAATTATCAAAAATTTCTTAAGGATTGTGCTAAATTTTATCATGACAATTAAAATGATACAGAGGGATTATTTTATATACTCCACCGTCCTATCATTATATACTTGTTCCTAACTTATTTTTTCAATATTTAAAATAGTTGAATTGTTCAAATTTTAAATGAATATTTAAAATTTTTTTTATATTTATCCTTTTGAAATTTTATATTTTTCAATGATAAGTTTGCGCATTAATCCAAAAAAAAAAAAAAAAAAAAGTTTCCGTAAACATCTAAACATTTCCAGAAAACTCGTACAGTACAGAACCTTCTTAGCTATTCCAGCTCCTTCTAAATTTTAATCTTACACAAAATTATAAATACCCAATTCAACTTCCCGAGCAACTCAGTACATTCACAAAAGCTAAGAATTCCCAAAAATCACCCAAAAAGATGAAGCCGGTAACGATCAAAGCCGAGTGCAGAGCCAACGAAGGAGGACGAAAGCACGTCGAAAAGATCGAAATCGATACCAAAAACGTGGATACCGTCAAGTATATCGAGAAAAAACTGACGGAAAAAGGCGTGCAGAGACTGGAACGTCATCCCGCCGACGGGTTGCCGTTAAAGCATGACCCGAAGAAGGGACACGGCGGGAAGTACACGTGGGAAGGACCGGATAAGGAAGCGGATAACGAATTGGACCCGGTTCCGCCTGCGATAGACGAGAAGGATCCAAATTATGTGAACGAAGAAGAGAAGGAAGATGAAAGAGTTGTGGGTGGAATTGAAGTGGCTAAATTGGGGGAAGAAGGTGTTGCTAGAATTGAGGTACATCCTAATTTGAAAGTTAATTAATTAGTCTTAATTGTGAGTTGAAAAATGTTGTTAGTGTTTAATTTGTGTGATTTGGGTTATGTTAACTACTTGTAAAGATGATCATGTAATGTAATAATAAGTGCACTTTTATTGTAAAATTATTAATCTATCTTTTTTTTTTTTCGAATAGTCGAGTTTCACTGTGATTACATGGTCATCTTAATTAAGATGAGTTGAATTGTCTATATTATAATGATATTATTGGATGTTGAATTGTCTATACGGGATTTTTCAAAAAGAACAAACACTTAAGATATAATAAGTCAAAAATAATTATAATTTATTAAAATTATGATGTGTAGTTACGTATTATAGGAGAGATGGGAATGAGAGATGGCAGGAAGAGGAGAAAGTTGAATTAGATATATATATATTTATTAAATTGTATGTGTATATTTATCAAATAATTGTATGTATATAATTAATATATATAGGTATTTGTATATCTGACAAGCGAGATTAGGCGAAAGAGGCGATCGAGATTGAGAAGCAAACGAGAGAGGAAAAAAGAGATGAATTATATATTTATATTTGTCAAATACTTGTATATATATAGCTGTTATATATATGTGTTTGTATATCTAGCCGTTAGAATTGGGCTGGACTATCAGATTAAGGTCACAATTTATAGAATTGGGCTGGACTAGTACTTTATAGGTCCTCTGTAGAAAAAGCCCAACCCAATGTAGGTTGGGTTATTTACACTGGACATGATTTTATTTCTCAAGAATTTATGCCCATGACTATAATGAGAACAATATAGGTTGCGTTAATTGAAATTCTGACTCCGTCACTATTCATGATTATAACGAGAACAATCAAAATTTTGCTGATAAAGAGGAAGAAATTGATGTAGCTAAGGTTGTTGATAAAGGTGTGGCTAGAGTTGATGTTGATTGCTCATGCTTTACGTGAAAATAAGTAAATCTTTTGTTACGAGTTTAAGTTATATATTTCGTGAACATATTATAAGGTCATGAGAGAGGTAAGTGTTTTTGAAAATATGAGATGTATGAACTTTTTATTTAAATATCTATATATATATATTTATATAGACACACTAGGATATATGAGTTGCATTGGGTTATAGGAGAGATAAAGGTTGGGGCGGAGCCAAATAAGGTTGAGGAGGTCCGAACATTTTTTTTTCAATAAAAAATTATACTATTTATATATAGTAATTTTTTTATATTGGAATTTGCATTTCATAAGTTACACATCTGAATCGATCAGATTAAAAAAGATTGGATTAGATGAAAACAATTATACAATTATAAAAGAGGGTGAATGTTACGTAATTTGCAAATACGTGTCTCATATTTCTCTTTAAAAAAGAATGTTCTTCTTCTCATATGTCTCATATTTTAAACATTTACCTGTACACATAGTAAATTTTGAATCTTGATTTCTTCGTGTTTATACTTTTTCATGATTTTTTGAATTTCTATGTATATATTTCTTCATAGAGAAAATTTTGATCCGTCACAAATAATGGCACAATCAAAATAGAAGTATTGGCTCTCATTTTAAAAAAAAATAATAATTGAAACGTTAATACTTTTCCAAAAAAAAAAAAAAAAAAACATAATATAATACATACTAAACAAATGCTTAATATATTCTTAGAAAATTCATTATTTTTATTCTTTTGCTTTTGGAATAAAGTGTAGCAATAATATATTTGCTGCTGCTTTATATTTCACTTTAAAGATATCAACCAAACAAGTAGAAGAAAAAGAAAGAGAATTAAGTACTTTGCTAGTTAAATATATATATAAAAAAATATACGTTATCACGTCCATATAGACATATATTTTAAGAAAAAGTATATTGATCGATTATTACTTTAATATATGGATACACAGTTCAAAAGTCTGTTATATAAATGCATAGTGTAATCTTGAGCAAATTACGTCGAGAGATACTAAACCAAAAAATTATAAAAAAAATAGTTCTCGCTGTATAAACATGTATAGTCAGTGTATATTGGTGTATCATAATGTATATTTAGTGTATGACTCATATATAAATAACATACATTATATAGTAGTGTATATTCGACAAAGACCTTTTCTTGAATTCTAAAAAAAACTTTTGTTGTTCCATCCCCATAGGGGCAGAGAACCAGTTGTTGTCTCGGCTGTGCTACCGGATATTGTATAGTTTCGCTAATTTTGAATTATTTTTTGTGTAAATAAAACCTGAGCTACTTTCTTTTATAAACTTTTTACTTTTATATATATATATATATATATATATATATATATATATATATATAAAATCTTTTGAGGTATGATAATATATGGGTGTAAAATGATGATTTTGTGTTTTCTAGTAAAATTCAAAGGCAAAATGACCTTTAATTCTAAGTGGAGGGCCATTCATGATGAAACAGAAGTACACAGAAAAAAAAATGGAAGTAAGCAGATGAAGAGCTCTGTTTTTTGATATTTTTAAATACGTTGTTATAAAGGTCTGTAAATAGAAAATTTTATAATTAAAATAACATATTTATTCTCCTAAGAAATCTGAATCTAAAAATTAACTGCACCTAAAGATTAGAAAACAATTTATTGACTCGTAAACAAAGTCAACAACTATGTACTAGACTACAAAGCTGATCATGCGGCTAACGAAATTTTTATACTCTTTTATACTTAAAAAGAAAAACTTTTTTTCTTTTTTGACTTTTTCTTTTGTTTTTTGGTAGTTGAGAACTTGAGAATGGTTGTTGAGTAGTTCTAATTATGAGCATGCATACCAAAAAGGTAACTATTTAAATTAGTTATGTAAATGTAATTGTATGTGAAAAATGTTAGAATTCAGTCTAATGTTTGCTCATATATTATTATAATTTTAAAATAAATATTTCATTATCGTCTAATATATACATATACATATATGTGTATATTGTGTCCTAATATTTTTCATAAAAAAAAAAACTAATTTATTAAAAATAGATCTTTCGACTATAAAGATTTATAAGTGTAAGTGATTAAATAATTTTTTACTAAATAATCGCTACGATCCAAATGGTAATTAAATTTATATATATTGGTCAATGTAACAAAATAAATGCATAATTAAATTAATTAAATTTATATATATTGGTCAATGTAACAAAATAAATGCATAATTAATTATATTTAAGAATTTTTTTATAGATTCTTGACTCGTAGGTAATATTCCTTCAATCACATAATAGTTGTCATGCTTTTCGAAAATTAATTGAATCAACTTTTAAATTATTAAATTTAAATATTTATGAATTATACCAAAAAAGTATTTTAGCTTCCTACTTTTCTAATATGAAAGTCATAAATAAACGTATTTTAAAATATTAATTAATATTTGAATAATTTGACTCTCGAAAGATAAATATTTAAGTATCATGAAACGGAGGGATTATTATTATTATTATTATTATTATTATTATTATTATGGTGGCACCAACAATTAATCGACCTTGACTATGATATTTTTTTAAAAAATGACAAAATTAAGAAGATATTGGATTTTGGACACATTTTATAATTTAATTTGATGATGTTTGACCAAATATGTCCCAATCCCACCTTATATTTTTTTAATCATAATGTTTCATAAAACATAAAATAATTAAACATGTCCTTTCTAGGGGTTATATCATTTTTTTTGTTTAATAGCTTTTATTTTGTAGTACTACTATTTTTGTGTAGGGACAAAGGAAAATGAGAAGAAGGATCTATCAAAGGAAAATTCAATAAATTGATCTTAATATAATGATTTTAATTAAAGCTTAATAAAAAGAATTAATAACAACTAGTGGAAGGCATTGATGGAGCAATAAGTAATTTTTTATTTATAATCAGAGTTTTGAAATTTAAGTTTTATCTCGTAGTTCTTGTTTGTGAAGATGCATCATTAGATGCTCCATTTTATTTTCCCATCGAGGTCGAACCTAAATCTGTGCTCGAGAGGTAGTTGTTCATACACTGATAAGGGATGTATGGATTCTCAAGAAGAGAATCGAAAGTTAGATGTACATTGGATCTCGTCCGAATCGCCCTATCTATCCTCATAAGGAGGAGTTTGGTTTCAAACCTCGGTTCGAACAGGAGGAGTTAGATACAAAATCATCTTTGTCAGAAAATACATTACTTTTTAATATGAGACTTTTTTATCTGAATTTACTCAAATTCTTATACAAATCCCGAATATGGAACGAAAAATAATAATAATTAAAAAAAAGGATAACTTAGTGAATTTTAATTTTGCTACTTTTGATTATTTTTATATACTACGTTGCATGCGTTTTTAAAATGCATTTTTAATTTTTTTTTTATTGGCACCGACAACTCAAAAATTTATTGATTTTAAAGTTAAGTGGATATGGAAAAAGAAAAAAAAAAGTTAAAGTGATTTTGAGTGGAGAATTTTAGACATATTTGATGGATATTGGAAAAAAAGTTAAATCTATTATTCTAATATATATAAATATATATATATATTAACTTTTCAGGTCAACCTTTTTTTAGGCTTGATACTTTTTGTGTGGCATGAAATTATTTTGTATACGTGAGATAAAAATAATAATTTTAAAATAAAATTATTTTATCTTATATTTAATTGAAATATTAGCTAATTTTAAATAATTTTATTCTATCATTTATATTAATTACTATTTATTTTTATTTTACCATTCATACTTAAATATTTATATACGTAATAATTTTTTAATACAGATATCCAATATAAGAAAAATCTATTGAATTAATTCGTACAAACCTAATATAGTTGTTTAGTACTCATATTTTTTTATCGCCAAATTATGCAGTGTAATGAATACAATCTCTCTACTCTTAATTAAATACTTTAAATTTAATTCAAAAAATTAAAAAATAAACTCTGTATGAAAAATATTTTCTCGTAAAATGAATTTTATATAACGTCATCCTCAATTAATCGAGCAAGTAGATTTCAGAAATATCAAAACTATTTAGGTTTTTCCTAAATATAACTTTATTTATTACTTTGGTCCGACGTACTAGGAATGTTTTTCAAGAAAAATTTCATGTTATAATGGGGACATAACATATCTTGTTTTTATTTGCCTATATAAATAATATATATATATATATATATATATATATATATATATATATTTTAATTTATGGTCTAGAGGAATATAATGTCACACGTGAAGTTGTTGCATTTGGGGAAATCAGAAAATAAATAATTTACTCAGTATATGAATAAAATGTATACTGATTAATCGAGGACGGACGTGATTTTAAATAGAAATATATGGAAAGTAAGAATCAGTATAGAAGCTTAGCAAATATTGAGTGTTGTCTAGTTTTCTTATCGGCTTTGATGTTATTATTTTATACTTTGATTTTTAGTATTACTCGTTATTTCTTTTGCTTCACTTATTATCGTATTATTTTTTGTTGCTACTGTTCTCTTCAACAAATTCATCGGTATCGTAATTGTTATACTTAATTTATTTAATATATTTTATTTGAGTCGAGGGTCTATATGAATTTAAAATTTTATAATAATTCATTTAATTTACGCTAGGAATAGATATTCGAGGTTCCAAGTCAAAGCTATTGAGGTTCATATAAATTTGTACGTCCTTAACAACATTTTTCCTTGAATTTCGTGTAATTATTTTCTAAATTTTGATTAAACTACTCGCACAAAATCTGATTAATTTACTCTTTATATTTTTTTCATGTGTCTCAATTTGATTAGCCATGGAATTTATAACAAATAATTAATATTTTCGAATTTTGTAATATTAAACTAAAAGTCTCTGTAATGTATTAAAATGTTCGAATTTTGTTGATTCTTAATATATCATGTAGGTTGATAAAATTTAAAAAAATATTTATCAAATATAAAAAAAAAATGGTATACTTATTGGCTTTGGGTCTTTCCTGCGCAGCTTAGGTGGAAGGCGAAGAAGGCCTCTTTCCCGGGGGGGGGGGGGGGGGGGGAGCCATCAGCGAGATACCACTCTGGAAGGGCTAGGATTCTAACCTTGTGTCAGGACCTATGGGCCAAGGGACAGTCTCAGATAGACAGTTTTTATGGGGCGTTAAAATTGATTAAAAAGTAAATTACTAATAAAATACATCATTTTAATAGTGTAGTATAATTATTTTTTAAAAAAATATGTGACCTATGAAATTATTATAATTAGGCTATATGATCAAAGCTTTGAGAACACTTAATGTAAATTTAATAAAAATCCCAAAATAAGATCCAATGATAACCAACAATTATACCATCCCTACATATATTAATAATTAAAAAAAGTTTTCTAATTAGTAAATAGAGAAACATGATTAGGGACCTAATTAATGTGGCTTCTGATTCAAGTTGTATTATGTCCAAATTAAACATATTTTTAAAATTAAGAAATTATTTTTAATTAGGTCCCATATTTGCTATCTGAGGTTGATATAATAACTATTTAGTTTTTTTAAAAAAAACTTTATTTTAAAATAATTAAAAGTAGCTTAATGAAAATGTATTCACAACTAAAAAAACTGTTATTGACTTGAATTTAACTTCTCCAAATATGATTCCCCAATTCAGTATTCATCATTCATTCGGATTTTTTGAAGTCCGATTGATTTGGATTTGTATATTATATGCAGTATTTATTTATGAACTGGTGTTTCTAATATATATTTTTTTTGTTTTTGGGATTCAAATTCGATACTTCTTATTAAGGGTAGAAGAATCTCAATTATCCAACGACAATTATAATACAACAATTAAAGAATTTAGCGGCAATAATACAATTGTTGCTATATCATATTTAGCAAAAAGAATAAATATGGTATTTATAACCAACACTTTGTGTATGTCGCCACTAAATGCTTTTTAACTACTCTAAATGCAATAACATTAACTCATTTGTTGATAAATATTTCTTCGGCAATAAAAGAAAATGACTAGTGAAAAATAAAAAAAAAATATTTTTAAAATATTGAACTAAAAAGTGAACAAATAGAATAACTAACACAAACCTCGATTAGTTTCACAAAACGTTGTTTAGGTCAATACTTTCTTCTTTCCATTTTAGTCGTCTTAATTGAATTTTTACGAGTCAAACAATATGAACTTTGATTGATACGTTAAGATATATTCTTTCATCACATTGATATAAAAAAATAAAATTTGTACTATTTTTCGTATAATTTTTTATATATTCAAATTTTACTTTAAAATATCAAATTAATTTCATTTAAACATTGAGTAATTAAGTGTTGGAATTAATGTGGTTAGTTGTCTATTTCCAATATGACAGGCTGCACTTTCATTAAGAAGTTTGAAGTTAATGCAACTTAAAACTAGTCATCAATTTTGCTTGGGATTTTATTTTTATTTTTATTTTTATTTTTGTTTTTACATGTTAGATATAGATAGATAATGAATCAATTTCATGTCTATATTAGTGTTTAGTGCATTTTGTACTTACCAACCACATTCCTATAAACCCTACATGTCCAAAAATGATAATGATAATTAGACTAAGCTCGTTTAGTAGGATGTACAAAAATAATATTGAATACGATGTATTAATACCTAACATTGAGATTATAAATTATGTTGAAATTAGTTATGATGAAATTATTTATGTTAGTATTATTTTATCTATTGTTTAGTTTGTTGTATTAAATGAATAGAATGTATTACGATAAGAATAGCTCGTATTTTGCATTGTTAATATTGTGATTTATGATGTATATAAATAATATAGAATAAGGTGTATTATTAGTAACGCTGAAATTAGTTATGTCGAAATTAGTTGTGTTGTGATTATAAGTTATGTCGACTTTTCATCGATTATTTGGTTTGTTATATAAATAAATATGGTGTAGTAGAATATATTCCGTATTAATGATGTCATGATTATATATACGTGTGTGTATAATAAGATGTATACATAATAATTGAATTATACCTAAACTATATATATGCTATTTTCTCTAATACCTCCTACCAAGCGTCCTCTATAAAACTATCATAAAAATTAAAAGATTCTAAAGCATGCATGGAACCTTCCACATACTATTTTAAATTAGTATATATAGTTAATTATTTGCGGAGCACGAAAGACGGTCACAAAGAAAGACTATCAAGATTCTGAATAAGGGTATATGTGATATTTAGGCGAATTCCGCTTTAGAATGAGAAAGAAAAATAAAGATTTTAATAAAATACAAATTCATATGATACACATATTTTCTAACTCGATACAATAATGATGCAAATAAAAAATAAAAATATATAAAACCTGTTAAATTAAAACCAACAATACGTATCATGAATTTGAATCACTACGTTACTTCATTGTCATAGGTCACAAGCTTCTTTAGTTACAAGTTCATCATTGGATGTAATTTCATTTTTTTTTCCCACAAAATATTGTTATCTATAATTCAAATCTTTAAATAAAAGAAGGAAAATATATTTAATTTTTTATGAATATATTGGTGGAGGATTTAACATCTCAACTATTTGGTCAAAATTTTGGAGAAGTCCATTATTTATGTGACATAAAAGTAGCATGTGCCTAGAAAGCTCCATTTTCTCTACCTTTAGTATTAATGAATTTATTTGTGTGGATGTAAATTTGGCAATTAAAAAAATACATAGAATAAATGAACATATAGGGTTTAATTTTTATTATTACTACAATTATGATTGTTAGGTAGATACATTTTAGTGAAATTGATTTTTTTTTTAATTTTTAATCAGAGATCTCGAGTTTATAATTTGAATATAAAATTATTTATGTTAGAAAATGTTATGCAAAATTGGTTCAGAGGAACTTTTCTTTTTTTTTCCCTTCTCTTTCCTCGTTGATGATAACAAATAGATTAATGATTAAAATATATTATTAAGTATAATTAAATGATAATTATATAAATTTTAACACATATTATGTATTTATTGATTTGACATAAATATTTATTTATTTATTTATTTAAAAAAAAAGAAACTTAGTTGGTCTTAATAATTAAAAAAAATAAAAATTGGTCCTATCACTTACAACAAAATGCATATATGTGTCACTAATTGTAAATAAATTCCAATAATCAAGGAACAACATCTCCTTTCTAGCTTAGTACAAATAATTAACTATGACTAATTAATTGCAACATCGACCACATTATTAAGAAAAAATATATTTTAGATTGAATTAGTCAAATTAAAATTCTGAATTCATTTCTATTTGATTAAATATAATTTATACAGTACATACTTCTCGACAGAAAAAACATCAAGTTTACGTTGAAAGTTCAAATGGTTTTTTATTCAAAACTAACATTGACAAGTTTAAATTGCACATTCAAGGGTATAACTTATTGGCCGATGGTGATTTTTGATATATGTGTCGATTTTGCGTTTCGAGTCTGAAATTGTGGTTCGCTTTGGAACACATGTTTGAAGAACTGGAATAAACTCTTTTACAGAATCAATTTTGAAATCTCGAAGCAAGTCCTACAATTCTGTATTTTATCGAATTTGGGATACATCTTCAATTATTGTTTTTTTTAAATGTCTACCTGACCGTCTTGATGTTGTGGTTTTCTATGTGTGTCATACTTGTATTAGTGAAAGATATTAGGTATTGTTTGGTGTAACGTATACAATATAATTATTTTGAGATAAAATGCAAGATTATTTTGTCCGATATTTAATTGAAAATATTAGACAAGCTTTAGATTATTTATCCCATCATTTATATAATTATAGTCTCGCAACAACTACTAACTTAGAAAGAAGAAATTTATTTACTTTAATAATAGAATAAATTATTCTATATATAATAAAATAATTTGATTGAAAATAACGTATTTAAAAGATAATTAATTTTAACATAACTTATTCCCAACCAAACGACTCTCTTATATTAACTCGAAGACAACAAAAAAAAACATAACAAATTTGAACTTGAAACTCACACATGTCACCCTTAATTAAAAATTGTTTTATTTGATAGTGCACTTAAATATTTTCAATAACATACTAGATCCCAACAAAAACATAGAATGTCAAAATAAATAAATTAATAAAATCCAACTGACAATATTCAACTTAGAACAATATTGCTCATATTGAAAGAAAAAATAAAAACCTCTCACATATTATTAATTTCGATGTGTATCTCGTCAATCAATATCATATATTATCTACAAATAGCATATACTCTAATATTATATTTCTCATTAGATATATCATATCAGCTTATCGATCAAAAAAAAATATCGATCTCAAAATATCAATTTCATAAAATTGATATTCTTAAAAATACCAATCAAATACTGACTTCCTAATCGAGGTCGAAAAAAGCTTGATCGTTTTTCAATACCGACTTCCAAATCGATCTTAATTTTAAATTTTTAAAAATCACGAATTTAATTTATCTTATTTTTCGACTTCTTAAGGTTGATTATTTATATATATATTTATAATTAGTAATTTACCATAATCCCCTTGTCCCACCCAAAAAAAAGAACGTTGAGTAATCATCAATTAATAACTAATCCCTTGTATCTAAGTAATTTCAAAAAAATTTAAAAACCTCCTTTATTAATTCCTTAACACCAAATATTGACTTTTTATTTTGGTTTAGTATAGTAATTCAATTATTTTTCTTTTTTATAAAAAATATAAACGTTAATGACCGTTGAGTCAACAGATAATTACCTACTAAACTTGTCTTAGTGAATTAATCCAAAATTAAATTTGGACAATTAACATAATATATGTTTTTTTTTAAAATAAATAAAATACAAATGGTGCCCACAACTGCCGTAGGTATTGCCGGCGTGGACTCATCTGTCTCCGACCAGTTCTAACATTAGAACCGTTCTATTGTTGGATTTTTTAAAAAATATATATATATAAAAAAATTCTTAATTATTTTTCCTATTTTGAAATAAATAAATTACACATTTGATCCCTTGAAATACTAATATATTATAATTTTGGTCTTAATTTCTTATTAAATATATTTAACTTTCAATTTAAAAGAATTTTGTTCTTAATTTCTAATGAACCTTTATAAATTTAATGAAAAATTAAGATTTGTGTATGTTCTATCCTTTTAAACTTTAATTTGTGGGATTACACAAGTATATTTTTTCGTTATTTTTAAACTAGAATTGACTGATTATCGACAATTATTACGTTACCTCACAAAATAGACGTAAACTTTGAATACATCCGACCTTTTTCATATTCCACTTACAGAACCTTACTGAATATGTATATATTGTTGTGATATTAAGTCCTAAACTACTCAATTATCAACGTGTAATTCGTAACGTTACCAATAACAAATTATAAGAAAATTCAAAATATGAAAAAAATAAATATAAAAAAAAGCTAATATAATTCAATATTTACTACATATACTATGATCATCCAACAAATGAGGTTAAGAATAACACATTTTAATTAATAAAAAGTTAAATATAAAGCTAAATATGCTTTATTAACTATTTTACTAATTATTTACAAGCACCAATTAAAAATGATAATTGAGGGATCTAAAGTGTAATAAAATAATATATTCTAAATATTACAAAATATTTTTTTTTTAATTTAATTTTTTTTTTAAAAAGACAAAAGCAACTCAAACCAGAGCTTCTATAAAAAGAGAACCATTCTTCTCTTTCTCTCTCCATCTTCTCTCCCACCATTTCTCTTCACTGAAAAAAAATATTTTTCAATAGCCATTAATGCATAACTCTGATACCAAAAAGAACAATCTTTTCTTTGGTTTTTGTGCCCATTTCTCTTCTTGAACCACAAAATTGAACAACCCCATTTCCTTCTTTCTCATTTTTTCTGTTGCAAAATTCTTTTTTTTGGAATTTTTTCTCCATTTTCTGAGTAAAAATTGAATCTCTTTTGTTGTTTGAAGGCACAAAAAACAAATTAGTGGTGAGTTTGAGCTCTTTGTCTGTCTTTCTGACATTCCAATAGCATTTTTTTTTAAAAAAAAACTCACCTTTTTTCTGAAATTTTCCAGAGAAAAAAAAAAATCACATTTTCAAGAACCCCCCACACATAAAAAAGGAATCTTTTTTTGCTTAGTGGTGAGTTTAAGCTATTGTCTTCATGACATTCCATTAACCAAAAAAGAAAAAAAAAATCTTTTACATTTTTAAGAATCCCCCCTTTTTTTTAAAAAAAAATGGAGAGGTTATCAACAACAGATGTTCTTGGTGGTACATTTTATGGAAGAAGAGATGATATTACAGAACAATTTGTTCTAATGTGGGGACAAATCAAAGCACCATTGATTGTTCCACTTTTAAGGATTTCAGTGTTTTTATGTCTTATTATGTCTGTAATGTTGTTCATTGAAAGAGTTTACATGTTTCTTGTTATTACATTCTTGAAAGTTTTTGGGAAAAAACCAGAAAAAAGATACAAATGGGAGCCATTAAAAGATGATGTGGAGCTTGGAAATTCATCTTATCCTATGGTTCTTGTTCAAATTCCAATGTATAATGAAAAAGAGGTTTGCATTCTTCAATTTTTTTTAATTTTTATCTTTTTTTTCTTAAATGTTCGAGTCAATTTGCATGCACGGTAGATATGTTATGTTTAGATTTTGTTTGATTATAGATTTTGAAATTTGAAAGCCTTTTTTGGGCATATATTTTATTTGAAAAGAATTTTAAAGTTTGAATTTTGATATTCTCATTAAATTTTATGGTCAAACAGATATTTAAAAATAATTTTTAAAATTTATGACCAAATATTAGCTAAGTGTTGGTAATTCTATTTACCAAAAGTTTGTTCGCACGCATTTTAATTATTTCATTGGTATTTTCTACGAGAAGAAATCATCTAGTTTATTTTATCTATTTCATCGAGTATATGCTATCTTCATGGAGTGTCAGGTAGCTTTGTCCATCAAAGCTAAGTCTAATGGAAGAAATCACCTCTCGATATTTAGTCTTGACGAAAGAAATCACCTAGTATTTTTTTCTCGACGATTTCTTATCAGAATTTTGCAAAGAGCATGACTTTTTGTTTTAGGCAAAAAATATTTATTTATTTATTTTTCCACAGGTTTATCAGCTTTCAATTGGAGCTGCATGTGGACTTTCATGGCCTTCTGATCGTATTATAGTGCAAGTTCTTGATGATTCAACAGACCCCATCACTAAGGTATTTTTTTAAAGAAATTTTTACACAAATAACAACTTTCACCCCCAAAATTACACTTTAAAATTTATTTATCAAAATACCAAAAAAAACACACTCTTTTTCATTTTCCAACACTATTATATCATACCACACACCACAATAATCACACTCAAAACACTCTCTCTCCTAAATTTGTAAATAAAGTTGGTATTTTATATGGTATTTTTCAATGATTCGGTAGGGGCATGTAATTTTTATCCAAAAACTTGGTATTTTTGAAAACTCCCCTTTTTTAAAAAAATGTATAATAATTGAATACATTTTTTCACTTTTCATAAACCCTGAAAACCCTTTGTCTAAAACTTTAAATTGGTTGAGGATTTATAAAGTTTGTAAAAGTTAAACCTTTTCTTGATTGTTTCAAATCGAAAATCTTTCAGAAACAACCTGTTTCCAAGGTATAGGTGAAGTCAACGTACGTTCCTCACATCCCACTTGTGGGACTATCTTGAGTACGTCGTTGTTATAACAATTGAACCTTTTCAAATTAATTAACCGAACACAATGCCCCCCGGGCCTAGCTCGAGTGACAAAAGGCAAAAAATTTATGGTCAAATCCCACACCGTGTAACACAAAGCCTAAGTGGAGACGGATAGAGGGGTGGACCCACTATCCCCAAGCCACAGACCGATTTCTCGATTAATCGGACACAAGTTGCTACCCATTAGAAGTTATTTTTGTGAAACACTTTTCAGAATAAACACTCTTTAAAGTTTGACCAAACCGGTTATAAAGCGTCATAAAGATTTTTTTTTTTAATTTATATAATATAAACCCTAAAACCCCTTTTTGTGATTGTTGAAATTTGCAGAATTTGGTAGAAATTGAATGCCAAAAATGGGCAAGCAAAGGGATAAATATAAAATATGAAGTGAGGGACAATAGGGATGGGTACAAAGCTGGTGCTTTGAAAGAAGGATTGAAACATTCCTATGTGAAACAATGTGATTTTGTTGCTATTTTTGATGCTGATTTTCAACCTGAACCTGATTTTCTATGGCAAACAATTCCATTTCTAGTTCACAATCCTGAACTTTCACTTGTTCAAGCAAGATGGAAATATGGTAAGTTTTACATTTTACTTTTTTTCTTTTCACTTTCCTCATATAGTAATACTAGTTTTTCTTGATAATGATGATGTTCGGATCATCTTGCACGAATTTTAGTGTGAATGGTTAGCCAATTTAGTAGCATTCAGAACTCGTAAAGTTTAAATGAACCCATAAAGTTCAAATTCTGCTTCTATCTTCAATAGTAATGACATATCCAATCGACAAAGTTTAAATCTTGATTTTATCTTTGGTGGTATTCTGAACCTATAAAGTTCAAATTATGCTTCTAACTTCAATAGTTTTGCCATTCTGAATCGATAAAGTTTAAGTTTGGTGACATTCTGAATCTATATAGTTCAAATACTGCTTCTACGTTCAATAGTAATGACATTCTGAATCGATAAAGGTTAAATCTTGATTACACTGGAGTTTAGGGTTTTAGCATAGGAAGATGGGCTAAGTTTAAGGCAAAGATGCTAAATTAAGGGAATCCATTAGAATTTCGTAGCGCAATGAGCGAGTATTTAGTTTAGTCTTTTGAGAAAAAATGCGCGATAATTTTGTCCACCAAAAACTTAGTAAAGATGTCATCTAGCATTTTGTGATTTTCATTAATTAGTTTTATCCACTAAAATGCTAAATAAGGGTACTCTCTAGAATTTCGTAGCGTATCGTGCGAGTAGTTAGTTAAGGTCTTCCTTTCTAATAGACGCAATAATTCTGTCTACCAAAACTTAATCTAAATCTAGAAAAAGTCTTCTATCATTCATTATATGATATTCATTCATTTAATTTAATTTAATTAACCAATAGGCAATGACCCTTTATTTTTTAACTTTCATAATATATTTTTATATATGACTTTTACTTACAATATTATATTATTTTTTTTACTAAAAAATAACTCATCAAGACTGTCGGTGACTTTTACACATTGCCACTTTTTTTTTTCTTTTTGGCACATAATAATGACTAGACTTAGGTACAATTTTTGTAGGCCATTAATTTTTTAGGCCACATATAGTGTTGCTGTTGTTATATTTGGTGGCTCATGAAACTTGGCCCTAGTTGTGAATTGGCAATTCAATGCACTAATTTTTAACCTCTTTTTTTTTTTCAAAGTCAAAATAATGCAATTGTAAAAAAATCGTGATAAAGTGATGAGTATTTATTTTTTTATTTTTAATCAGAAGTCCTAGGTTCAAGTTTCAGATATAAAGTCGATTTTGATAGGAAATATTTTATACTTACCTCCTTAAAGTGGAATTCTCTATCATGAATCTGAAATAGTTAAATCTTAAAGCTCATACGTAACACTAGATGGAATACAAAAACAACAACATATCCAGTGAAATCCCAGAAATGGGGTCTGAGAAGGGTAAAATGTAAGTTAACCTTACCCTTGCCTCATAGAAAAGGGCAAGCCCGGTGAACTAAAATTCCCTTTATGCCGTCTAGGGTTCGGAAAAGAATCCGATCACAATAATCTATTATACGCAGATTTACCTTGCCGTTCTGCCATAAACACTAGATGGAATCCATAAATAAAAAGTACTCATTAGCAATAATTTCAATGTTTGATTAAAAAAAGAATTTCTATGTTATGTTAAAAGTTGTTTTGTCTGTTGCATGCTAGAAAGCTGAAAAGAGAAGTTGATTAAAGTGAGAAAAAAAAAGTATTTGTGGTTTCGTGAAAAGCACTTAATATTACTAGGATTATTAGTAGGACAATATTTATCTAAATACGCTTACACGTTCGTATCAGATCTTTCAAAAAATATATGTATTATTTTTAAAAAGTTTGATACGTATGATAACGATATTTTTTGGAATTGAGAAACATAGCCGATCACCTATGTTGTTTCGATTTCAAAAATATTGATACGTCGATGAAGTACATTACTTTTGCACAATCTAACACACACTCGATAACATTTTTAAAGAATCTAAGAAAGACAATTAGGAAGCGCTAGTTCTGGAAAAGAAAATCTATTTACATTCTTAAAGGTAAGGTCATTTTTGGAGTTATTAATAATGACAAGGGTATTTTTATCCTTTTGTAACTTGATGCCCTCTTTCACTTCCCAAAGTAACCAACAATTGCATGTGCTATAAAAATGGTGGACCTCAAGAACATTCTTTTTTACCAAAAGATTTTTTTTTTTTTTGTCTTTGAGAATTATTTTTTATTTTATTTTAATAGTTCAAAAAATTAAATTGCCAAATAAATTAATATAACTCAAACTTTTAAAAAATTGTCCATTAGAAAAATATTCTACTTGCTACTTTCGTTCGAGTCGACAGTCTATCGAAAATAACTTATCTATATTTGCATAAGGTAGGAGGGTAAAGGTCCTCGTGCACATTACGTACTCTTCATCAAATTTTTGGTTTCGTCATTGTTCTCTGAAAGTCAAAATATCACTTGCGGGACTATACTGGATATGTTATTGTTGTTTTAGTGAAATAATTATTATTTTCTTGGTGATTTTTGCAGTAAATGCTGATGAATGTTTAATGACAAGAATGCAAGAAATGTCATTGGATTATCATTTCTCTGTGGAGCAAGAAGTTGGCTCTTCTACATATGCTTTCTTTGGATTTAATGGTACTAATTCTCCATATTAATAGCTTTTATATTAAAATATTTCACTAAATATCTATAAATATTTGATCGTGAATCCAGATATTATTGTATTATCAACTTGAAGTCGATGAGGAATTCGTAACTTCAAATTCTGAATCTACCTCTTTCCACTATTGAAAGCTACAAGTTATAAGCAACATATTAGTTTTGCATACATTGTCTTCAATGAAGTTAGATGAAATAACAAGTAGTAAGAATAGTGGTCCAAGAAAATATTGGCTCAACATGTTTATGAATTATTTGTGGTCCAACAAATCTAAATATGAAAATGTTGTGTCTGGATCAAAAATACAGGTACTGCAGGTGTTTGGAGAATCGCCGCCATAGATGAGGCTGGAGGTTGGAAGGACAGGACAACAGTCGAGGATATGGACCTCGCGGTCCGTGCTAGTCTCAAGGGCTGGAAATTCTTGTACCTTGGTTCTGTCAAGGTACATGCTCCCTTGTCTGACGTTTTTTATCCGTTTTCTTGAAGTGAAAGATAAATAAACACTATAATGTACAATCTATAGTTTGTAATATCTGTCTTTTAAGGTTTTTAAACATATTCCCCATCTGACGTTTCTTGTTTGTTGTCTCGAAATAATAGGTTAACACTATAGAATACGATCTTGGAATCCGTATTGTCTGTCCTGTACAGTTTTGCACATATTCTCCATGACATTTCTCATCCGTTGTCTCAAAATGGTAGATAAATAAACACTATAATGTACGATCTCTGGTGCATATTATCTGTCTTTCAAGGTTTTTGCACATATTCCTCATCTGACATTTCTTATCTGTTGTCTCGAAATGATAGATAAATAAGCACTATAATGTATGATCTATAGTTCATATTATGTCTTTTAAGGTTTTTGCACGCCCCCTCGAGGATATTTATAAGCCTTAATAGGTTTTCCTATCTGTTGTCTCGAAAGGATAGATAAATAAACACTATAATGTACGATCTCTAGTTCATATTATCTGTCTTTTAAGATTTTTGCACGCTCCCTTGAGAAGGACATTTATTAGCCTTAATACGATTTCCTATCCGTTGTCTCAAAATGATAGATAAATAAACAATATAACATACAAACTCTTGTTCATATTATCTCTCGCCTTTTGAGAAAGACATTGTCAACCTTAATAACACGTTGCTAATGTTGTTGAATCATATAGGTAAAAAACGAATTACCAAGTACATTGAAGGCGTATCGTTATCAACAACATCGTTGGTCCTGTGGTCCAGCCAATCTCTTCCGGAAAATGTGTTTGGACATTGTAAGAAACAAGGTACCTCGCAAATCGCCTTAGCCATATTTCAATTTCTTAGCCTACTGTTTAGTACTCAATCTGACTTCTTCTTATCGGCTTTGTTTGCTTGCAGAAAGTGTCTTTGTGGAAGAAGGTTCATGTGATTTACAGCTTCTTCTTCGTGAGGAAAGTCGTAGCTCATATTGTTACATTCGTATTCTACGTTGTGGTGTTACCCGCCACTGTATTAGTACCTGAAGTTGAGGTTCCCAAGTGGGGAGCTGTGTACATTCCTGCCATCATTACACTACTCAACGCCGTTGGAACTCCAAGGTCAGTTTTCCATATACTTGCATTGCATCACTCCTACTTCACTTTCTTGAAGATGGTAGATATGAAAGCACCCCGATTTTTATGTTTGAACTAGAAATGCTGAGGTTTTGCTTATGCTGAATGCTGAATGCTAAACAGGTCACTCCATCTGCTGGTATTTTGGATCCTTTTTGAGAATGTGATGTCACTCCATCGAACTAAGGCCACCTTCATCGGCTTGTTGGAGGCAGGACGAGTGAATGAATGGATCGTTACAGAGAAATTAGGGGATGCTCTCAAGTTAAAATCAGCTACCAAAGCGTTTAAAAAACATCGAATGAGGCTTGGTGATAGGTAACATTTCATCTTCCAAATCCGAGTTTTCAATTTTTGTGGACAATGTGCAAGACTAATAAAGTTTCCTCTATCGTTCAATCATCGACAGGATTCATTTGTTAGAGTTTGCTGCTGGCATATACCTCTTCTTCTGTGGATGTTACGACATTGCATTTGGTACTAACCACTTTTTCCTCTACCTCTTCATACAAGCATTCGCCTTTCTCATCGTTGGATTTGGTTATGTTGGCACCTTCGTGCCAACCAACTCTTAGTCAACGCTGGCGTGACTAATTTATTGTTGAATCTTAAGCTTATTCTCGCCCTGTGCTCCCCTCGGGAGCACCACAAAGAGATGGCGTTTTCAATGGCCTTTCGCGCCTTTCTTGTTATTAGGTTTTTGTAAAAAGAAGAAATGTTGGTGATATTCTTTTTAGGTAATTCCAAACATAAAAGTGATTCGAGCCCTGTGGGCTCGAATCCTGTTTGATCTTTTTGTGTATAGAAAGAGTCCTGTGGTAAAATGCAGAAGCATATATACACAGAGGAAGATATGCAAGAAGGAAAACAAGAAAGTTGAAGTTGGATTTGTTTTGTTGTTTAGTTTTTTGCTTTTCACTTAGATGTAATTTGGTTTCAATAGAGAGTGAAAATTTCAGAGCTAATGTTTCCATTTTTCTACAATCTATTTTTGTTAAGCAGTGGCAAAGTAAAAAATTTTAACAAGATTTCTAAAAAAATGCAAGAGCCTTGGACGTGGTTTGAACTTGCTGATGTAAATAAATTACGATGTCACTATGAATGTAGCTAGGGGCACAATGGGATTCGTTTGAACTTGGAAAACTATACGATGTGTATATAAAAATAAACATATTTTTTTTATCTAATCAATATAATATTTGATTCTTGAATCGATGGTCTATCAAAAACAACTTCTCTATCACTATGTATATTCTATTCTTTTTAAATTACATTTATATGAATACACTGAATATGTTATTATAGTTCACCTTGAATTCGCCGTATGTTTGCTTCTTTATGAATTGAATCGCTTAACGAAAATCTTGATTCAGCTACTTGTTATTAGGAAGGAAATTCAATTAAACTCCTTTATTAGTTGTACTTATGTCACAACAACTAATGGTTGATTTGAAAGGGGCATTCATTAATTTGGAAGTGTAAAAAGCATCAAAATCATAAAAGATCACTCATTATTTTTTCTAACTATGGACAAGTTGTGCCAAGATTTAATGATTTAACCAACCCCCTTACCTACTTCATCTTTAATAGTCACCAAACAAATATTTACTACTTATGACTAAGATTGAGTCAATGATTCAATTACTTAATGGTGATATAAACCACAAGCTTAAACTTGTTCAATCCTTCACCTAACACACTTGCTTTTATTTTGAGTTTAAGTTTTATCTACTCGCATTTCGGAGTTGGGAAGCAAGGGTCTTGGGATGAATTCCCTTTTTGAAACTTCAGACGTATGTGTTTTGAAATTAATATTTCGTGTCTTAAGTATGGTATTCTGAAGGTAAATTTCACGTATATCTTTACTATGATTGCGAACTTATTAGTTGTTACTCATCAATTTGTCAAGCCAACAACAAATGTAAATCATTTTGTAATAATGGTAAACAATGGGGGAGGAGGGTTCAAAATAATATACAAGCAAACACATAAAGAATTTAAAAAGAGTCCAATATTTACTATATATACATTAATAAAAATAATTTTAATCATATATAAACAATATAATTTTATCCACGAATTGATTCGTCTTTATTACACTTTTTTCTCCATTGAAATTTATTCTTGATCAACTAAGTCATTTTAATTCTTCAATTGTTAATAGATATAGACTTAATGGGCCAAACTTCATGTTTAGCTACTATAATATATGGGCTGAGCCCAATAACCATTTTCAAGAAAAGTGGATAAAAGGGCAAAGCAAATTGCAAGGATAGCCATTTTTGGGGTGCTATTCAAGTTTCAAATTATTTAAAGTTGAGCAAATTTCATAAAACACACTATTATAGGTGCTAATTACTTAAAGAAACAATAGTAGTTCCAATAATTATATAAGTCAGTCCGAAATTAACTTCAAATATATATATTTGATTCGAATAATCAATGTATATTTCAAATATATTTACTAATCATTTCAGCTTGATTCATTTTCAAGCAAGTAGATAATGAAGATTTTTAGCTAGAAGCTAACCTTAGGATGAAAGAACTAAGTTGACTCTCCTCCTCATGAAAAATATAAAATTATCGACTTGATGACTGCTATTTAAATTATAACTGAAATATATAATTTTTTATTTATTTAGTCATTTTAAAATTAATTTCATTATTAGAGTAACTTGTACCTTTACAATTGTGTATAAGTATGGCTAATCTCATACATATCTTATATTAGTCATTTACCATTCTTTATAAATGTTTTACTATACTCTTTGCTTTCGTTCTGCGATTAGTATTAGAACATAAGTGAGAAAATCAAAATCACAACATAAGTATTTTTGTAAGAGTCAACATTTGGATGATAAAAATGAGGCTCAGTCGAATCGAGACGACTAAGCCGCAAGCGACAAAAAGACAAATGGAGTTTGCTTCCGAAAGAGTGGTAAACCTTAGCCTGAAAAAGCATGGCTGAGATAAATAATTGGCTTAACTCATAAAGAGACACTTAAACTTGTCCTCATTTTTCACTTAGACACCTAAACTAAGACAAGTTCCTAATAGATATCTCAACTGCTCAGATTTGATCTCATTAAACACTTTTATCCTACTTGGCACTCTCTGGTACTGTTTTTTAAATTTTTCAGCCAAAAATAAATAGTTGCGGTCCAAAAAAAAAAATTCATAAAAGTAGGTTCTCAAAATTCTCAGTTATCCAAAAAAAAAAGAATTTCATAAAAGTAGGTTCTCAAAATTCTCCGTTAACCATATGGAAAAAAAATTATTACAATTTTAAATAAAAATTTTTTGCACATGGTTAATTGAGAATTTTGAGAATCTACTTTTATGGAAAAAAAATTTTTGGACCGTAACTATTTATTTTTAGCTGAAAAATTAAAAAAACAGTACCGGAGAGTACCAAGTAGGATAAAAGTGTTTAATGGGATCAAATCTGAGCAGTTGAGTTGAGGTGTCTATTAGGAACTTGTCTTAGTTTAGGTATCTAAGTGGAAAATGAAAGACAAGTTTAGATATCGCGTAAATAATTTGCCTGAAAGAAGTGAATTGCGAGTTTACCAGCTTGATCATTGCGAAGCCATATAAAAAAGTAAAAGAATTGAAGGCCAAGTGTCAACTTCCCCAAAAACTCTTTGCCACCTTTCCAAAATCTGACCTAAAAGTGTCCAAAAAAAACCACACAATAGGCCAAAATCTTAAATGACATAAATCACAGACAACACAAATAATCTCCATAGAAACTCATTTTCCTCCAAAAACACACACACACACAGAGCTCAACAATGGCTGCCACCACTGCTTCTGCTTCCTTCACCCTCACAAAACTCCTCCTAAAACCCAAAACCCCAAAATCCCTTTCTCTTTTTACCCCCCAAAAGTCCAATCTTTTCTCCTCTTCTTCCCAATTTTCATCTCTCAAACACAAACAACCCTTCCACTACTTACAATCTCTGAAACACTCCTCCACCACCGCCGCCACTTCAAGAATCTCCGCTACCATATCTGTCGGGGACAAACTCCCCAACTCCACCTTTTCTTACTTCGATTCATCTGATGAACTCAAGACCCTTTCAGTTTCAGACCTCACATCTGGGAAAAAAACCATTCTTTTTGCTGTCCCTGGTGCATTTACACCTACTTGTTCTCAAAAACACCTTCCTGGTTTTGTGGAGAAGTCTAAGGATCTTAAGGCTAAAGGGGTTGACACAATTGCTTGTATTTCTGTGAATGATGCATTTGTGATGAAATCTTGGAAGGAGAATTTGGGAATTGGGGATGAGGTGATGATGTTGAGTGATGGGAATTTGGAGTTTACTAAGGCTATTGGGTGTGAACTTGATCTTAGTGATAAGCCTGTTGGGCTTGGTGTTAGGTCTAGAAGGTATTCTATGCTTGTGGAAGATGGAGTTGTTAAAATCTTGAATTTGGAGGAAGGTGGAGCTTTCAATGTTAGCAGTGCTGAGGATATTCTCAAGGCACTTTAGAGGTTTTTTTGTTTGTTTCTTTTTGTTAATTATGATGATGAGGTTACTAAATCTTGCTTTATTAAGTTTTACTAGTCTTCTTATGAACACTGAATAACATCCTTGTGTTTGGATGTTATGAAGCTTAGTTTATAGTTTTGATCTAGAATGTTTACTCTTTTGTGTGTTTGGTGATGTTTTACTGTGATGAATTATTGAATTGTCTAGTTATTAAGGTATAATTCATAAACAAACACTTCAATGTTTGGTCTCAGCTCGCAATTAAACACTCCAACTTTGAGCATGCACGTATAGATATCTCAACTCGTCTTCATTGTCCGTTGATCACTCCATCGTACAAAATGATCATCTAGACGCTTCCAAAATTTATGGGCCACGTCAGTCTCGGATGTTCACGAGACATATGAGGATGAGTTGGAGTGTTTAGTTTCCAGTTGAAGTGTTTAGATATGCACTCTTAAAGTTGGGAGTGTTTACTTGCAAGTGTAGGCCAAGTTTGAGTTTTTTGTTTTATGTATTATGCCTTTTATGAATTTTTGTTCTGATTCCTGACAATGCCACCCAAATTGAGATTTAGGATTACTTCCTTGATTTAACCTGGAAGTAAAAGACTCAAGCTTTTGGCAGAGTACAATGTGATTTGTGATTTGTGATTTTGGGCAATGTAAGTAGTTCTAAGAGTTTCTTATCTTACTTCTGGTAAATAAGACTTTTTTTTTGTTCTTGGTGCTAATATATCCACTTGTTCCCAAAAACATCTTCCGTGTTTCGTGGAGAAATCTATGGAGCTTAAGGCTAATGGGGTTGACACAATTGCTTGAATTTCTAAAAATGATACTTTGTGATTCCTTTATTTAACTTGGAAGTAAAAGATTAAAGCTTTGGCAGAGTACAATGTGATTTGTGATTTTGGGCAATGTAAGTACTAAGTAGTACCAAGAGTTTCCTACCTTACTTCTGGTAAAAAAGACACTTCTTTTTTGTTGTTCTTGTTGCTTTACCTTAAGGCTGATGGGGTTGACACAATTGCTTGTATTTCGGTAAACGATACTTTATGATGAAATCTTGGAAGGAGAATTTGGATTAGTGATGATGAGGTGATTAGAATATGGAGTTTACTAAGGCTATTGGATGTGAACTTGACCTTAGTGATTAACTTTGTTTTGGACTTGGTGTTAGGTCTAGAAGGTTTTCTATGCTTGTGAAAAATGGGGTTGTTGAAATCTTGAATTTGTGGAACTTGGAGCTTTCCATGTCTGCAGAAATTATGATCACGCGGCTAAATCTTGCTTTCAAGTTTCACTTGCTACTTGTCTTATGGTGAGTACTGAACAATACCATTGTTGGATTATGAAGCTTAGTTAATAATTCTTGTCCAGATATGTTAGAATGTTTTACTATGATGACTTGTTGAATTATCTTTTATGAATGTATGATCATTCCTGGTTATGCTAACCAAATTGTGGTTCAGGAATACATTCTTGTTATGTACTACTACTTGTCTTTCGTGTGTAATTGAATAAATAGTTAATGTTCAAAAACACACGTGAGCTATCACTTTTTGGCGAGTTCCATACACCAACTATCAGTTGTTCTCCTTTTCTACTTGAATTATCACACCATCGTTCAAGTAGGAGAAGGGAACAAATTATCGTTGAGACATGATACTCGCGAAAAAGTGATAGTTCAAGTGTGTTTTTGTGCATCATCTCTTGAACTAACTTGGGAGTAAAAGATCAAAGCTTTGGAAGAGCATTGTGTGATTTTGAGGGTTTGGGCAATGTAAATAGTTCTGGTGTTGCAGCATGGCCTTGAAATTTTGGGCATTGTGAGTTATTTGTAAAATGCACTTGAACCGAGGATTTTTTAGAAAATAGGCACTTTACCTATGTAAGGCAGGAGGAGTAAGGTAAGCATGGTGATACATTTATGCAAAACTTCTACCCGAGCGCTTACTAAGCCCTCCCCATAGAAGTTCAACGAAGTAAAGCTACATACTACTGGAAAGAGATGAGCTTTCCTATCTATTTCCTGCGGGCTATTGCTTTCGGTCTCTTTGTAGGATACTTGGCCAAAGTGCGACATGTTAGCCTTTAAATATGTACTGTGATGAAGCGACTGTTGCTCATTCGACATGATGGTACGAAAAATGTGGCTTAGGGAAGGTATGAAACTATTCTATTGAAGGTGTATGAGTGTTATAAATGGTTTTAATTTCAAAATTACTTTGTTGGCTAAAAAAGCAATTTATATCCCTATGTTAGATGCTATTATGTGTCTAACTTGTGTGGACAATTTAATTAGATAGGAAAATGAAAATTATACTAAAATTATAATGCACTCGTCATAACTTATAAGTAATTAAACATAAAAAAGTTTGTTAGTTCGATAAGGCTCGTAAATTTTCAATTTCTTCGATTTTTTTTCAAAAAAAGAAAGGATTAAACAATCATATTGTTATTTCCCATAAAGAAAACAAATACAGTTTACAGTTTTTGCATATTTCGCTATACAACTCATGCACAATGTTTGTATAATTTGTTACACAATTCACAATGTTTGTAACATTTTACCATACAATCTGATTCACGTACAGCTTTTGTATAATCGCGCACAATGTTTGTATATATTACGCGAATTATACAAAACTTAAACTGTAATTCTAACTAGATGTTTGTCGTGTACCATAATTAATTTAAACTATAACTATATTAGTTAATTAATTAATATATATTTATTTATCCACGTAATTTTTTCAGGTACAAGAAAATAAAGAAGGAAAACGTCATAGAGTTGGGTGGAACAAAAAGTGTGTGAAAGTGGCCTTCACTTTTGAGTTGGACTAAAGGACCATGTACATGAAAATATAATTAATTTTGGATATATTATAAAATTGGTATTAAGTATGAATATATATTATAAAATTAATATTATATGAATATATATTTATAAAATTAATATTATAAAGTATGACGAGCCAAACCATGCCTGAAAAATATTATCATAATTTATAGTTAATACTTTATACCATTATTGGCTACTTTAATTACTAATATGATTTTTCTCCACTAATTAAACGAATAAAAAGTCAAAAGCTTCATTGGCAGAAAAAAAAAATCTCCTGAATTAATTTTTCATTTTTATTATTCTATTTTTTCAAATCGCTTTATAAACGATAAGATGAATAGTTTTAGTTGAACTTAAATAGATTAAAATAAAATTAAATTATTAAATAATACACTAAAAATATTTAGATTAAGATAGTTTAAGTAATGCATCATAATATTATTAGTCTATCCAATTTTTATTAAATTTTAATTTATTTATTTATTATCTTATAATCATTTTAAATACTTTAAAAAGAGAAAGAAAGATATACAGCTTGCTTTCGACTTCTAAAGGGACTGTACCCACTTCTCAATATCGTTCTTTCTTGTTTTAGGACCCTCAATTTTAAACTAATCGATTAATGATTAATACATTCTTATATGAAAAATATAATAAAACGTAAATATTAACATATTTTAAATAATTCACAATATTTCAAAAAAAAATCTATTTTTTTTAAAGTAAATATACTCTGTGCCAAATTTGAAAATCAGCAGCCCCTTATATTTTCCTCGTGCCCCACGAAGAAAAAATGAAAAAAAAAAGATACCTTTATAAAGGAATATTCTTGTGATTTTGAATTATAATATTACTTTTTTCTTCTTGTTGTCCAAGAAATCTAATTTCGTTCTCCGTTAATTTTTACTTGTCCATATTGTTATATATAAAACATTATTTTTTTAAAATATGTTAAGTTAAATAGTACACAAGTAAAATATATAAATTGAACAAATTTTTGTATTCAGTCGAGCTTAAAAAGTTTAGTTCAAATATTAATTATTATCTTCACAAAAAAATAATACTTCTTTTGTCACTTTTATTTATTACTATTTTACTTATCGAGATTAAACTATATGAACTTTTACTAACATTTTAAGATTATTTTTTCATCATAATAATGTGAAAAGGATTGCAACTTATAGTATTTTTTGTATAGTTTTCAACCATCTAAATTTTAGATTTCAAATATTAAATTTAGCTTTTTCGGTTTAACTTTGAAATTTTAGTCAAGTTGACCTCGAAAGACGAAATAATGACAAATAAAAATAAATAGAAAAGCGCTTAACACAAATATTTATTTCATTTAGCTTGTTTATCAAGTTGTAATTAACTATTTACACAAGGCAATATCACAATCTTAATTTGTGTCTAATCATAGTTATTCCTTAATTGTACTATACAATTTCTCCAAACTATCATTAACATTATATTGTAATTTTCCTTAATAACAAGTTATTTATTAAATTTTGATATCCTTTTTTTATGATAAGTATTCGAATAAGATATTAACATATATCAAGTAAATTTATTTACCAAAATTTATGTACTATAAAATTTCTCCAAATTATCATTAACATCATGTTGTAACTTTCTTTAGTAACAACTTATCTATTAAATTTTGATATCCTTTTTTATTATCAGTGTTCGAATAAGATATCTGTCATCTTTTAGCAGCAACATATATCAAGTAAATTTATTCGTCAAAATTAATATATATATATATAAATCAATTAATATTTTTGTCTTCATTCAAATTTTTAAAATTATTTTTTACATATTTTAAAAAAAGACAAAAACTACTCAACAACTTTTATTTATTGGAACCCACCCCCTAGATCTAGAAACATATAACAATATTTCGACACACTCGAGGGGGGTTTTTTCTAAAGCACATAGATTTAGAAAATACTTAGCCCACTTAATTGAAAAAAAAAAATTAAGTACATTAACATTTCTGGTCCCTCAAATCACCATAAATTCTAATTTTAATTTTCAGTATCGGATTTAGGATTTTAAGATTGTGAAAATTAAATACACATTTTTTTCACTTATTATATTAATAATTTTAAAATTATTCATTTTATTATTTAATCGCTTACGTGTTAAATTAAATTATATTGTACTTCGTATTTGAGGTTAAATTAATGAAATATAACATATAATCTTTACATATACCAATGATTAAGAGGTCCTTTAGCAGCTGGTTTAGATTTGAGTCATGTAAGTATTAAATTCTGTATAAATATTATTTTTTATCATATATTTAGTTAGGAAGTAAGTTATTCATATATAAAATTACTACGATGTTTGATTTACAATTTAAAAATCTATGTTAAATGTATTATTTTATGCAGGATAATACGTGGAATAACAAATATATGCATAAAAACAACATATAATACTCATAATTTGTTTTTATGTTACTAAATATATGCATAACTCTAACCAGCTACCAAACGATATCTCGAGGACCAAAATTAAAATTCACAATAACTAAAAAGGACCAAAAATGGTAGAGAGAAGTATTAAAAACACTTTCGAACTTGGCACGAAGTGTTTTTAAGTCTAACAATAGTATATGGACGAAACTGATAATTTGTACCAAGTTTGAGGGTGTATTTAAGCCTATCAATAATTTAGAGATGTAATTCATGCTAAGTTTGAAGGTGTATTTAAGCTTAGTTTGCCAAGTTGTGGGGGTATTTTTAAACCTATTAATAGTTTATAAATGAAACTAATAATTCGTGCCAAATTCGCGAGAGTTATAAAACTTCTCTCAAAATGTTATAGTATATAAATTATTTTGAAAAAGAAATACTATATGAAAACACTAATCAAGATCATAAAACTAAATCAACGGTTGTAATTAACCCAATTTTCTCTACATATACGTGGTATCCTTTGTTCTCTGGAAAAAAAAAACCAACTTTTTCTCTTCACTCTTCATTACTATTCTCTCTTCACAGATCTAATGGCAACTATCACATCCATTAAAGCTCGTCAGATCTTTGACAGCCGTGGTAACCCCACTGTTGAGGTTGTTTTCCTTCAGATCTCTCTTTTTTTTCCAGAATTTTTTGATTTTTTTATGTGGTTTTTTCGATCTGTTTTAAGATTCAAACTTTTTTGAGTTTTTGTCTTTACCCATTTGTTGATTTTGCTTAAATAGTATGTTGATATAATGGGTTTTGTTTGGATTTTTGAATGGAGGTTGTTTTGAGAGTGCTTGGTTATGTTGGATTGGTGGTTGGTGCAGATTAGCTCTGTTGTGTCTGTTTCAAGATTCAAACTTTTTGAGCTTTCTTATGCCCATTTGCTGGTTTTGCTTAATGGGTTTTGTTTGGATTTTTGAATGGAGGTTGTGTTGAGAGTGGTTGGTTATGTTGGATTGGTGGTTGGTGCAGATTAGTTGTGTTGTATCTGTTTCAATATTCTAAGTTTTTGTGCTTTTTTATGTTTACCCATTTGCCGGATTTGATTAAATTGTATGTTGCTATAGTGGGTGCTGTTTGGATTTTCGAGTGTAGATTGTGTTGAGAGTGATTGGTTATGTTGGGTTGGTTGTTGATGCAGATTTTATGTTGTATCTGTTTAAAGATTTAAACTTTTTGAGCTTTTATATGTTTACCTATTTGCTGATTTTGCTTAACTTGTATGTTATTATATAATTGGTTTTATGGGATTTGTATGTACTTTCTGAATGGAGGTTGTTTTGAGAGTGATTGGTTATTGATGTAGATTAGTTGTGTTGTATCTGTTTGTTGCTGCTATCAGTTTTGTGGGTTTTGTTTGGATTTTTGAGAGGAGTTGTTCTTTTTTAAAAAAAAGAATTGACAGAATGTGTTGGATTGGTTATTGTTGCTGATAAGTTTTGTTATATCTGTTTGTAGACCAAGGTGTATCCAGGATTTAAATTTAATGGGTTCAGACTTCAGACATACTATTTGTTGCAATAGTAGAGATCTCTTTTTTCCAGATGTACTGATTTGGTTGTTGTGTATATGTGCAGGTTGATGTACATGTCTCAAATGGTGTATTTGCTAGAGCTGCTGTTCCTAGTGGTGCATCCACCGGTAAAGATCTACTTGTCTTGTTGTATATAGTGACTTTTAAACACTGATTGATTGGGATGTGTTGAAAATGCGTATGCAGATGCATAATCTGTTTGTTATTTTACTGGTATATAATTGAAACCAGAGTTTCTTGTTTGTTTGCTATGTGCATTGATTTAACTTTAACCTTTTGATATGAGTTTATGTTCAGGTATTGATACTTGTTCTGCACTTGAAAAAAATAATACATTTTTAGCATCAGCATGTTATCATTTTTTTAAAATAAAGTACTCCCTCCGTTTTATTTTGTTTGTTTGGTATTGACTTGGCTTGGAATTTGAAGACTTTTGAATCTTGTAGTCTTAAACAGTTAATAAAGATTTGTCGGATGTGCCAAATGTTGTTTAATCTTGTGATCTTACACATGCCACATGAAAAGTTCAAATTAAAGAGTTAGCCGATAAAGGAAAGAGTTCTTTTTAAATGCACAAAAACAGTAAGCAAAACAAACACATTGAAATTGGATAGTATCAGTGCTTTCAGTGGGACTTCTGGAAAGTAGAAACTAATCTGTCTTCTTGTAGAATCTCTTATATAGAAATAATTGATTTTCTTGTAGCTTTTCTGATCCATGAATTGTGTATATATTAGTTTGGGTGGAATGTGAATCTTGGCTGCTATCTGTTCTGTCTTAACAACTGCTAACATTCTTGGGAACTGCGTTTTCTTTTGTTACCAACTTTGAATTGAAAGGTAATTCATTTTCTTGACTGGTTTAATAATAATAGGAATCTATGAAGCCCTTGAATTGAGGGATGGAGGATCTGACTACCTCGGAAAGGGTGTTTCAAAGGTTCGCATTTCACTACATAGCCTCAACTTGATGATTATACTGATCAGTGTTGATTAATTGTTTTTTTATGCATATTCTTTCCTCGTAGGCTGTTAACAATGTCAACTCAATTATTGGCCCTGCTCTTATCGGCAAGGTTTGTTGTGTTTTACCCTGTTAATATCTTTTCTCTTAGTAGGCTGTTTCCTTGTTAAGTTGCTTTTATTGTTCATTTCTGACGTACAAATATTACTATTTTCCAGGACCCAACTGATCAGACTGGTCTTGATAACTACATGGTTCATGAGTTAGATGGAACTCAAAATGAGTGGGGTTGGTGCAAACAGAAGGTATTATTAGTTAAAGTATAAAGTTCATTCTTCTATTATGAGAAGTTCACCTTTCATGAATTTAATGGTGCTGCCGTTTCTACAGCTTGGTGCAAATGCCATCCTTGCTGTGTCACTTGCTGTCTGTAAAGCTGGTGCTGCTGTCAGGAATGTTCCATTGTACAAGGTATACTGGATAAGCACTTCTCATTTGAGTGTCTAACTTCCCCGAGTAGTTGTCTTTTGTATATTAGGTGGAAAATGTTTATGGGCCCAGTTAATATTTTGTGCTTGTGAAGAATGGCATCTCATTTTCACTTTAGGCATTTCATAGGATGATTTATCTCGATGCTTTAAATGGCATTCAAGAGGGGGATGCATGTCTCTGATTGTGGCAAACATTAAAATGGTTTTCATGGAGTCAATGCACATTCTTGAGATTTATCTACACCCTAAACCTTGGCTCACTATTGAACTAGTGTCCAATTGGCAATATAGAAACCACAAGGAACTTTAATCTTCCCCATGTTTACTGTTCTGATATATTGATTTCATCGCAAAAAAAAAAAAAAAAAAAGGAGAAGAAAATTCAACCATTTGATTCTCTTCATTACTACAAGGGTACTAGACAAATTAAGTTTCTACTTGCAATTGGATTAATCAGCGATCACGTGTTTACTTATATAAACTGCCGCCTCTCTTTGCAGCACATTGCTGATTTGGCTGGTAACAAGAAGTTGGTATTGCCAGTTCCTGCCTTCAATGTGATTAATGGTGGATCTCATGCGGGAAACAAACTCGCAATGCAGGCATGTCATTTGTCTGCCTCCACTATGTATTCTGTTAACAAGAACGATTCTCATTAGTAGTTATCTTGCAGGAATTTATGATCCTTCCTGTTGGAGCTGCTAATTTCAAGGAGGCCATGAAGATGGGTTGTGAAGTCTATCACCATTTGAAGGTTTGACAGCTTTGAGCTTTTATTAACTCTAAATATTGTTTTAATCGACCAAGCTATTATATATGCTTTTGAAGTTGGGAGAATGATTGGCTCTATTCAGGCTCTTAATTTGATTTGAATTTTTTCATATTCTTCTTTGTCCTCTCTTTATCTTGTTTTGTCTGATAATAGTTACACTTTAATTGCAGGCTGTGATTAAGAAGAAGTATGGTCAGGATGCCACAAATGTCGGTGATGAGGGTGGTTTTGCTCCTAATATCCAGGTGAAATATATTCTTATGCTGATGTATGACATCCTGTTGAATGTTTACCCTAGTTCACTGACATGATTATTATTTTCAAAAATTCAGGAGAACAAGGAAGGTCTTGAATTGCTCAAGACAGCCATTGAGAAAGCAGGTTACACCGGAAAGGTGATTATCTCATTTACTTTTTGAGGCACACCATTCTTTATTTTCATAGATAATCTGGCGGCTGAAATGATTTTTTGTTTAGGTGGTCATTGGAATGGATGTTGCTGCATCTGAATTCTATGGAAAGGACAAATCTTACGACCTGAACTTCAAAGAAGAGGTAAATACTGACTATTGCTTTCTTTTACTCATGTTTTTCCTCGGGTAGTCTTGCAGTCAATCTGTTGATATGTAATTTAGATTTGCTCATATTTATTCTTCTTTGCAGAACAATAACGGCTCACAAAAGATATCAGGTGACCAACTCAAGGATCTGTACAAGTCATTTGTGTCTGAGTACCCTATTGTTTCAATTGAAGATCCATTTGACCAAGATGACTGGGAGACCTATGCTAAGCTCACCACTGAGATTGGTGAGCAAGTACAGATTGTCGGAGATGACCTTCTTGTCACCAATCCTAAGGTAAGGTTGAAGCTTTAACAGTATTTATTGCTTGCATATCAAAGTTTCTGTCGCCATTGAAAAAGTGAAGTGTTCATCAATCTCTATAGGTGTTTAATTTACCTTGTATTATTATCTATAATGTGTGCAGAGGGTTGCCAAGGCTATTGCAGAGAAGACTTGCAATGCACTTCTTCTCAAGGTATCATCCAATCCACCTTATAGATCATATTTTTCGGCCATGATTGTGAAAGCTTCCTCTTTGGGGTTGTATTAAATCATTTCTCTCTCGATGTGTGCCAGGTTAACCAAATCGGCAGTGTGACCGAGAGTATTGAAGCTGTGAAGATGTCTAAGAAGGCAGGTTGGGGAGTAATGACCAGTCACCGCAGGTAAGGACGAATGATCCTCCATGATACCACTTCACTAGCAAATATAATTATATCTGATGTGGTTGTGAATCTTATTATTTCGTATAACTATCGTTAATGAGTTTCTGATTAATTGGTGCAGTGGAGAAACTGAAGATACCTTCATTGCTGATCTTGCTGTCGGTTTGTCAACGGTAATGTTATTACTAAGCATTCTAGATTATGAACATATACATATTTCAGTGAAGAATTTTTAGGTGTTAGCTAACAAGTATTCTCCTGGAAAATATTCAGGGACAAATCAAGACTGGAGCTCCTTGCAGGTCAGAGCGTCTTGCCAAGTACAACCAGGTAAATTATCCTTCAGAAGTACTACTTCAGTTAAACTCTGATCTTTGCAACGAAAAATTATCGTTCTTTTTCAAGAAATTACATTCCCAGCACCCTTCTGATTTTTCGTTCATTCTATGCAGCTCTTGAGGATTGAAGAGGAACTCGGATCAGCGGCAGTGTATGCAGGAGCAAGCTTCCGCAAGCCCGTTGAGCCCTACTAAATTCCAACTGTTAAATGTTGAGTTCTTGTTCTGCCAAAAATAAATCTCTTCTTAGGTTGTGAAAAATAACAAGCAGAGTCAAAAACAGTTTTTGTTTTGTGAGGTTTCAATAGTGTTCTGAACTGAAGAGAGTTCTTTTTTAGGCTTTTATGAGCATGTCTCATTTTTAATTTTGCTGGTTCTGTAAAACTTTGATATGCAAGTTTGTAGTAGTATTTTCTGATTTTAATATGTTGTTGATGGTTTTGGTTTTGTCAGATCTCAATCTTCTATTTGCTATACATAATTGTGCAAACTCATAATCTTGCTATTGACTATATCAAAGCTATAATCTTGTAATCAAGGAGTGGAATTCTCTGCTTTCCTCGGAAAACAAGCCATAACCCCTGCAATCAGCAAGGGACTATGACAACCACCATAGTTGATAACACCATTAAACTAAAATACAAGTAATAATGTTAAACTTCTATATAATTTTGTTATCTATCAACCACAATGGATGGTAAGGATAAAAGATGTACACCACTTGAAGTCCTATCAACCACATCACATCTCTTACTACCTAATTTAAGACTCTTATCAATCAATTGATCCTTTCGAAATCATCGAGACATTGATAGATTATCATGGGATAGATAAAATTTCTCTGTTGTGATACAAAATTTATCGTATATTTGATAGATAGTGCTTTTCCCTTTAATCGACATTACATGGAGCGAATACGAAAGGACTATTGATGACAATTTTAAAATGTTAGAACTTTGAGGAGGAAATAAAAAATAATTTAAAAAATATAAAAATAAAAAGTAAAATAAATTGCTGGCTATGGGGTTCGAACCCATGCGCACTTATGTGCAGAAGATCTTAAGTCTTCCCCCTTAACCTCTCGGGCAAACCAGCTCACATATATGAATTACTAAAAAAATAGAATATATTATAACACGATACATAACAGTCATACAAACAAGCCATAAAGCATCAAAACATTATATTTTCACATTGAATTAATGGAATTAAGGGTAGAATGCCAAGACAAGAAAGTAATTATTCAATAAAATTTTATAAATACAATAAATTAAAATTTTAAAAATACAATTACATTAGTAAAACTCTAAGGGTAGAGTTGAATCTTGCTAAATTGAAGAACATATTCAAATTCACAGACGGTGCAATTCTTCACAAGAAATTCCAACTTCTTCATATCTCGAATTTCAATATCTTTCTGAAAATCCTCGATGAATCGCTTGAAAAAAGGAGAGGACAAATATTCTTTTAGAACCTCGTACTTCACCTCGTTTTCGCTCACGTACACAGTAAAAAATGCAGTTTGGCATTTCTTTTGCATCTTCTTAGCACTTATAATCTTATTATTCTTATTACAAATCAATATCTCCTTAACCTTTCTCCAAAAATCCAAAAACCCCATTGATGAATTAACCTAAAAAAGTTTTAGTGGAAAAATAGAAGGGAAAATAATTGTGAGTACTTCTGAAACTTTGGAGGGCATATATATATACTTAAAAAATTAATCCTAATCCTAATAAAAGTAGGATTATAAATAATCGTAGAATTTAAATCCTAACCCTAATTTGCTGTCTTTCCAAATTGCTTTTGGTTAGGTTTTGGATATTTTGTTTAATCTAATTTTTAGTTTCCATTTTAGCATAAGAATTACTATTTTAATTAGAATTATAAATCCTACTTTAAGTTGGATTAGGATTTAATTTTTTAAAAAAAGTATATAATCCCCTTACACGTGTACTCAAAAGTTTCACAAATACTCGGTCTTTTCTTCTTATTTTTTTTTTCCACTAAAAGTTTTAAATTTAATTCATCAATGGATATTTTTGGTTTATACAAAAAGGTTAAGAAGATGTTGATGAATAAGAAGAACAAGAAGAAGATTATAAATGTCAAGAAATTGCAATAAAAATGCAAGAATGCATTTTTTTTTGTGTGTGTACGTAGTCGAAAAGGGCAAAATATACGAGGTTCAAAAGAAATATTTATCTTCGACTTTTTTTCTAATAACTCTTCGATGAATTTATAGATGATATCATAATTCGAGACATGAAGAATTTAGAATTTTTGGTGAATCGTTGCACTGATGATTATTTCAAATGGCTTCTTCAATTTTCCAAGATTCAAATTTACCCTTAGATAAGAAATATGATATGGGATATATCCATTTCATTAAAAACAAATTCTTTATTTGTACATCGACTCTTTTGGCAAGTCTGATTAGCGCTGTCTTTGTTTATATCGCGGGTTAGAATAAATTACTATAATGCATCCTCACCTATGGATTAGTCAACATTTTTCACAAATTTTACGAACGAAAGCTCTTATTTTCATATTTCTTATTCCTTATCTTAATTCTGAATCTATTTCTTGGAAAAAAATAAATTTCTTGAAAAAGAATAGTGAAGTTGAAAACCTAATCCTTCAAATCTTTGTCGTGGAGTCGATAATTATATGCCCTTTGTTTGAATCACAAGGACTTCAATTTTGACTCTATATCCTAGCAGTATTTGTATAAAACAAAGTTCCTTTGAGATCTCAACTAATGCGAAAGATACACCGCCCACACCCTCCGCCCCCTTTTTTCTTTTTCAAAAATTTCACAAATAGGAAGTTTCGAATCCAATTTGGATATTATCAAGGATTACCAGATATAACACAAAATTTCTCCACCTATTCCTTCTAATCGAGCTGCTCAATCCATCATTATACCTGAAGTTGAAAAAATTACAATCCATATTCCACCTAAAATTTGTGAAATTCATTGATAATTAGAATAGATTCATAGACTAGGTCGACTAATTCGTTTTAAATTTAAAATATTTCTATAGGGTCTTTTCCTATCCCTCTTGTAAAAATATTTGCACATTATTTTCGGTAATATTAGTAGATGCTATTCGAACCACCCTTTTTTTATCCATATCAGCATGTCACTCCACTGAGTGAGATATGCAGAAATTCATAAACAGGGAAGATGAGGAACATATATTATAACAAGATACCAACAGGCAATAACATACTTTGAATCAATCCAAATCTCATTGAAAAAGTCTTTTGACATCAAAATAGAGGATTGACCTAGAGATATAGATAGTTCACCATAGGCAATAATATGATGTAACTTTCTTCTTGCCTTTTTATCATCAGATGAACCAAGAAACCCAGCCAAAAAAACTAAAAAGCTCTTTTCTGATCATAGTTGACAACCAAACAAAGACCAAATGTCTCCATGTCTTTACTTACCAGCACTGTGCTTAGCTTTCGAGTGAGAATCCAGAGCACTTTCAGAACCAAAAGTCCTGCAAGAAACCAATACATGAATGCACATCCAAATGCGCCTTATAACAAATTGAGAACTACTTTTGTTGTGTTATAATCGATACCTGTTGCATGGCTTGCAGTGATAAGATCCAGCTGATTTTGGAGTCTTATTAGCCTGTTTTGAGGGGTGAGGTGTTGCTACATGGCCACTGCCTTTTTTGCCATCTAAATCAACCACGAAAGGGAGCAATTAGAAAAAGATGATACTCCTATAAATTGAATTTTACTAGTTATATTTCAAAATTAAGCCATTTGATACTGGCAAATCATTTATTTCTGTTACAACTTACAAATACAATGGTCAAGTTATCCTGATAAACAGTAGTAATTTTTGTTTCCTGATACAATTACTATAAAGGGCAGTCCAGTACACTACACTCCAGCTGTACGCGGGGCCGGGAAAGGAACGGGCCACAAGGGTTTATTTGTCAAACACCTTCTTAGTCTGTTGGAATAAGTCATTCCTCCAGGGGTGTCAAGGGCAAAAAGTGCCAAAAACACCAAATAACCAAAAGGAGTTCAACAACCAAAAAAAAAAGAATGAGACGAACCAGTTTTTTGAGGAGTTGTCAATTTTGCCTTTTTATCAGTAACAGGTGTTTTTGTAGCTGAATCTGCCTTCCTCTTTTTTGCAGGCTCAACCTAAAACAGAAAGATGAAATTACATAATAACAAAAAACAATCCAACAGTAACATACCCAGTGAAACAATAAAGCATCCACTCCTGAAAAATCAGGTAGTCAAAAGGAAGATAAAAAGAACTCTAGACTACCTTCTTGGGTGTCTCCTCCTCACTCTCATCAGAATCATCTTCATCCTGAATATAAAAAGTTAATTTATACAATAAATTCCTCAAAATCATACTCTTTCAATAGATTACACATAAAACAGAAAAGCTTAGCCACAAACAAGATAAAACAACTTGTTTTGCAATGCATCATTAAACAAAATATGCTTCTGAGCTTAAAGAGATGAAAACTGTCCAGTCATTCAATATAATTCGAAACCACTAAAGCACTTTAAGCTAGCCACAAATACCACAACAAAACTCCAGACCATCTAGCAGAAGCATTTGTCTTATTAGTTGGTTTCGGATATGTATTTCTAAGAGTTGTCAATAGGTCCAAGCTGAAAATGACTCTAAAATGCTCGTAGACACTGTCAATGGCACCAAATATGATACCTTAGAGAACTATGAATGAAATAGAAGAATAGAAGAAGGCTAAAAACCAAGTAAAGTTTACATTGAAGCATTGTTTTAGGGAAGAAAACCAAGCAGCCAACAAGATGGCATCTAGCCATGCCAAGTAGCCAGCTAGTTGGCTTCCCTTAACCATGCTTAAGATCAATCTCTAAGTTTTACACCCTCAGTTTCAATTTGTTTGTCTAACTTTGACTTGGCACGGAGTTTAAGAATGTAAAGACAATTTTTGAATCTTTTGGTCTTAAACATGCCATGTGGAAAGTTGAAACTAAAGAGTTGCCAACAAAAGGAGACATTCTTTTTTAAAACAACTAGAAAGGAGAGTAAGACAAACAAATTTATACTGAGAGAACAACTGTTTTGCTGTTTTAGCAAGTGACCACCTTCCACGAGGGCATAGATAGATTAATTTTTGGGAGATACCCCACCTCTTGTGCAGGATGGACCTCAGAAACATTACTTTGTCTAGTATGTGCTTCTGCCAAAGCATGTTTTTGCCTCATCTCCTTGTGCATTAGTGATAAGCTTTCCTTTTTACTCATTTTTGTTTAAGAGAATAGATAACACAGTACAACTCTATCAAAGTCCTTGTAATGGCATGATGAAAATGAATATAATGTGCGTAATTGACTTTAAAAAATAAACTAAATACCGGGCACCACAAATTAAAAGGTCGTTTGGGCATTTCAGTGAGATAGCCTAACAAGCCTAAATAAGTGGCATCCATTTTTTGTCCTTGTATTGGATGCCCTAACTGATACTACAGAAGACCATGACAGTACTTTAAACACCGTGAACATATAAAAACAAATGTACCTCTTCCATGTCAGAATCATCCTCATCATCATCATCAGTACTATCATCTTCATCATCTTTACTAGGTTCCACAATCTTCACCTTTTGCTTTCCTGAAGCAGAATCCTTTCCAGCAGTAGACTTCCCTGCCTCCTTAGCCTCGGGTTTTCCTGAAGTCAGTTAATCATGTACACTATAACACTAACCAATTAAAATCTCAATTGTTAAATTGACACAATATCTTGATAAATAACATTTTCCATACCATTGTTTGGAAGAGTGAGGGGGATGTCCTCATCAGACTCTGCAAACACAAGACCACCAGACAGTCAATAACTGATCACAGCACAGTAGAGATTTCTAAACAAAAGAAAATGTGCATTTACCATCTTCATCGTCTTCATCATCCTCTTCCGTGAACCAAAAATATTCAGTCAAGGAAGCAAAATAAACAGAAACTTTTACGTGGAAAGAAAAGTTTGGGTATAAAAGAAAGAAAAGTTAACAGATAAATAAAAAAGGATATTCCTCAAATGGGTTAGTGGCCTTGTATCCAAAAAAATAGACACTGCCACTTTTCAGGTTGTGTGATAATTCAAAGTCTCTATCAAAAACCAGGTCAAACTGCTGTTGAGGCACCTTCTCTGAGTTGAGTGTCCCAAGAACAAGTTTCTTGCCATCAATATTCACTGACAAGCAAACACTTTCTGATTTGTCCTTCTTCAATTCACCTAGAGATGCCTGCAGATGACATAGCAATGAGAGTTAGATAGTGACAACTAAGATTAACGAAGCTTGTCAAGTTGTAGCAAATTCTAAGACCTGTGAGAGATGCAAAACCATTCCATCTCCAGGCTGTACAGTTAATGGTTCTCCACTTTTCACCTCAGCACCTAAGCACAAGTAGATATTCAATTCAGAAAACTGAGTGTTCAAGAATTGCAAAAAAGCAGCAATAAGTTAAACAAGTTCTCATAAAAGTGTACCAAAAACAGAACACTAGCAAGAGGAAAATTGATCTTTGAGTGAAGAACACAAACCCAAACAGATATTTTCCTGAAAAGATACTTTTTCCTTTGTATGGTAAACCCCATCCCGCTCAAAAGTCAAAAAACCCTACCAAGAGCCCAACAGCTTTAAACCACTTTGCTTTTGTTGACTCAAAACCCTAACTTAGGGCCATACCCTCATCATTTCTCCCAAAAAACAACCATAGCTCATCTATGTTAAGGCATGAGAGGCTTATAGTTAAGAATCTAATAATTTTAAAAAAATCGATAATACAATAAAATATTTCCACAACACTCTAACGAGAAAAATATGGTGAATAGCCTGCTATAATATGTTCAATTACACCGGGATATAACTTTGTTCACAATTGTTTAAATCCTAAGAAAAATTCAAAATGTTCCAAATATCAAGTACCTCTGTTCAAATGACAAAGCTAATAAAACAACATGCCCAACTTATTATGTCACAAACATACATATATCTGTACTAACCTCAACATTTCTACTACCAAAATCACATACAACATTTACAGCAAAACAAACATAAACACATGAAAGAGCAATTGAAATTAAAACAATCAACGATAGAAAAAACAAAATGCATATATCTGCAAACTAACCTCAACATTTCTAGTACCAAAATCACACACAACATTTTTTTTAGATAAAGTACTAAGACTTCACTGATATTTGAGCAAAAACAAGCACACAACATTAGGCTCAAACAAATATGTTATTTTAACAAAAAGGTTTCAAAAATCACACAACATTAACAGCAAAACAAACATAAATACATAAAAGAGCAATTGAAATTTAAAAAAAAAACACAAAAACAGACATGTCTGCACTAAGCTCAAGCATTTCTACTAATAAATCGCACAAAAAAAATTATAAAGTCATAAGACCCCACTGATACTTGAGCAAAAACAAGCGCACACATACAACCTAAATGTAAAAAATTTAGAAAAAAAACAAAAATCACTAACAGCAAAACAAACATAAATACATGAAATAGCCATTGAAATTGAAACAAATCAAACATATAAAATACATAACACACATATCTGCACTCAGCTCAACCATTTCTGCAAATAAAATCACACAAGATATTTTTCTTAATAAAGTAATAAGACTTCACTGACATTTGAGCAAAAACAGGCACATCCATGCAACCCAAAATGTTAAAAAAAATGAAAATCAATAACAGCAAAACAAACATATATACATGAAAGAGCAATTAAAATTGAAACAATCAAAGACAACAAAGAGAAAATACATTTGGCGTGTGTGCGATAGAGTATGTATGAAAGAGATAAAGAGATGTACCCCAAAACTCCATAGCTGCTTTTAGGGTTTAAGAGAAAAAAAATTAGGGTTTTAGCAGAGAAATGGAGGAAGAGAGAGAATGAGAAGGCGTTTTGCGTTTAGGGGTTTATAAGCGGGAGAATTGATCTTGGGTTTTGATATTTTTCGCACTAAAATTTAAGAAAAGAGTAAATATTTTAAAATTTATTAGATAACAATATACCGAGTGGAATCTCACAAATGAGAGGGTAAAATATACACATACCTTACCACTAATTTATAAAGGTGGAGAGGTTATTTCTGAAACCCTCATCTCAAAAACTCAAAAGCAGAATAAATTAGATATAGAAAAGAAAAAGATAGGAAAAGCACATGATAGTATGCAAATACGATTAATTTATTGTAACAAAACGGAAACTGAAAACATGAGATATAAAGACAGTGTAAATACGATAAAACTAAACAAATATAATGGCCCCATACGATGTAAAAACATCACTACTCCTACTATCCTACTATCACCAAGTCATATATCGACCTACCCCCACTAAACTATACTAAGTCATATATCGACCTACCCCACTAAACTATTAGTCGTCTACTCTAATACGCAACCTCTATCTTTTCTATCTAAGGCCATATCCTCGGTGAGGTGAAGTTTTGCCATATCTTGTCGGATCACCTCCCCCAATACTTCTTCAGCGTACCTCTTCCCCTTCGTGTATCCCCTAAATCCAATCTCTCGTACCCGAGCATCGATACTCCTTCTCTGCACATGTCCAAACCAACGCAGTCTCGCTTCCCTCATCTTGTCAGCCACAAGAGCTACCTCTAGTTTCTCCCGAATGATCTCATTCATACTCCTAAACACTCCTGGTACGTCCACACATCTATCTCAACATCCTCATCTCCGCAACCTGCATCTTCTAAATATGTGAATTTTTAATAGGCCAACACTCCACCTCATATAGCAAAGATGGTCTAATCATCATTCTGTAAAAAAACTTGCCTTTAAGCTTAGGTGGTATCTTTTTATCACACATACTCTTGAGGCAAACCTCTATTTTGTCCATGCTGCCCAACACGATGTGTGACATCATTGTCGATATCGCCACTACTCTGGATGATGGACCCAAGATACTTAAAGTTATCTCTCTTGGGATAGATTGAGTGTCAAGCCTCACATCACATCAATGTCTGCTTCATCCCTCGCAACACTCAGATTGCACTCCATGTATACTATTTTGGTTCTATTTAATTTGAACCCTTTGGATTTCCAAGTGTGTCTCCGAACCTCCAATCCATCATTAACTTTAGTCCGAGTCTCATCAATCAGTACTATGTCATCTGCAAATAGTATACACCAAGGGACCTCCTCCTGGATAGACCGCATCAGCTCATCCATCACTAGGGCAAACAGAAAGGGGCTAAATACAGATCCTTGATAAAGTCTCATCTCAATATGAAAATACTCTAAGTCTCTTCCCACCGTTCTTGCTCGAGTTTTGGCTTCGTCGTACATGTCCTTTATCGCCCTAATATGTGTATTTGGGACACCTTTCGCCTCTAGACACCTCTATAGGACATCCCTTAGAACTTTGTCATAGGCCTTCTCGAGATCAATGAACACCATATGAAGGACCTTTTTTCTTTTCCTATATTTCTCCACTAATCTCTAAACAAGATGAATTGCTTCAGTAGTCGACTGTCCCGGCATGAATCCGAATTGATTCTCTGAGATACACACTACTTTTCTCATCCAATATATTAAAATTTATAATTTAAAATATAAATTATATTTTTGTGCGATTATAAATTATTTTATTAAAATGAAAATATATATTAATTTTTAAAGATGAAAAAGAAGAGTAAGTTATAAAAATTGGAACAGAAAGTGTTACAAGGTTAAGAAGATTCAGCTAAAATTAAAAAATTATTAAAATACATATAAGAGTTAAAAGTAAAAAAACATAGCTTAATTATTGTTTCATTTTGATACATCAATTATTCATTATTCATTTTACCTATTTAAATTATAACTAATTTATTTTTAACAGACAACAACATGCATGCATAGAATATAATAGAGTTTAAGTAACAATTGAACAAAAGTTGTATTTAGATAATAATGCAATACAATATAATGAGTACCAATTAAGGGTGTCAAAATGAGCCGAAATATAGGTAGCCCGCCCAGTTCGTCTAATATTTTATGGGTTACGTTCAAGATAATTTGAATTAAGTTCAATCTCAACTCATTCATGCCTTAACTCATTTTGAAAAAAAAAAAACTTCAATTGAGTCCAATTTAATCTCAAATTTCAACATGTTCTAAGGCTCTTTACTTGCATTGATGTAATTTATGTTTTCTATTTGTAGGATATTTTCTATGATTTACCTATCTATTTGTAACTTTTATTTTTATTTTCTTAAGTTGAAATTCAAATTGTGATTATTAATGATAATATGTTAAAATTATTGAGATTGAGCGAACCAAATTGGGTGGGTCAGATCCAACCCAAATTTTAGCTTATTTGAGCCTAAAGTAAATTTGGACATGTTATAACCCAACCCAATACCTATTTCAATTCATTTTAACATTCTCAATTTAAATCCAATCTGTCCGTTTCACAACCCTAGTGACAATCATTAAAAAAAAAAGAAGTACTTTCTCTTGTAGTCTATTTTAAAAAGAATGACCTTTTTTTTTGTTTTTTTGATATCATTTTACTCTCGACTTTTCACGTGGCATGATTAAGACCATAAGATTAAAAAACATTTTGGTAAATTTGACATAAATGTAATTTTCAACTTTAAAATTATTTATTTTTATTTTTTTTAAAATTTCGTACTAAGTCAAACAAATCAAACAAAGTCATTTTTTTTAAACGGAAAGAATAAGGATTTATTTAATTTTTAATTACATATTCAAATTTTAAATCATGATTTGAGTGTGCTAGTCAAATATTGTTTAAATTTTAGCCACGTTTTTAAATAGGCATAATTTTAATTTTAACTCTTCACGTGTCATAATCAAGATCATAAGATTAAAGAGTATTTAACGATAAAATAAAAGATTTTTTTTTTAATTTTATGTTAAATTAAATCAGATTATTCTTTTTAAAATGAAAAGAATAATAAATTTAATTTTTTAAAAATAATTTTCCTAATTTATATAATTTAAGAATTACATATTCAAATTTTAAATCATGATTTCGTATCGAGTGTCCAAGTCAGATATTGTTTAAATTTTTGCCACGTTTTTCAAATAGTTTGGCACTCCATTGACACTGCATATTAGGCGGACATCTCTACCTATATAGCTACATATACTGAAGTTCATCTCCAAAATCTGCTAATGGATCTCAATCATCTTCCCATTTCTCTCACTCCTTCATGGACTTCGGTCAGCAATTTTCTTCTTTATTGACTCATATATGAATCTATACAAGATTACAATCTTTCTGTATTTTTTTTAAAAAATTTTGCTGATTTTTTTCGTTTTTTTTCGGTGGTGAATATAGGTTGGTATGTTGCTTGCTTTTTTTCTTTATTTAGCTACCGTTGGATCGATTCTACCTGGAAAACTTGTTCCTGGGGTGACATTATCTGATGGAACTCGTCTCCATTATCGGTGTAATGGTAAGCCCCCATGTTTTTGTGAATTCGTGTATAATTTGACGGGCGGAGTTAGGATCTGAAGTTTATGGGTTTTAAACTTGTTATTGAACATATTTAGTTGATGGGGTCGCGATATTTGTGCTTGTGTAATGGATTTTTTACTTGTATAAAGTAAAAGCTATTGAGTTCCTACTTAATGTTTTGCTTAGTGGGATATGGAGTTTATGGATTCTAAACTTGTTATCGAATCCAATTAGTTAGTGGGTTGGCGATATTTATGTTTGTGTAATGGATGTACTTATATAAAGCAAAAGCTATTGAGTTTTTCTGAACTTCTTCTTAATACTGTAGTTTTGCTTAGTGGGATTTTAAATTTATGGATTCTGAAATTGTTATCGAACCCATTTAGTTAGTGGGTTGGCAATATTTGTGCTTGTGTAATGGGTTTCTTTATACAAATATAAGGATTAAGCAAAAAGCTATTGAGTTTGTCTGAAACTTCTACTTAATATTGTTGTTTTGCTTAGCGGATTTGAAATTTATGGATTTTGAACTTGTCATCAAACTCATTTAGTTGATGGATTCGCAATATTTGTGCTTGTATAGTGGATTTCCTTATACAAATATAAGGATTAAGCAAAAGCTATTGAGTTTGTCTGAACTTCTACTTAATATTGTTGTTTTGCTTATCTGGATCTAAAGTTTGTGGATTCTGAACTTGTCATCAAACTCATTTTGTTGATGGGTTCACAATTTAATAGTTATGCTTATCTAACGGATTTCCTAACACAAGTATAATGTTTAAGCAAAAGTCATTGGGTTTGTCTGAGTTCCTACTTAATAATGTAGTTTTGTCGGGTAGGATTTGAAGCTGATGGATGTTGAACTTGTTGACGAATCTATAGCTTGTTTACTGAATGGGTTTGCGATTAAATATTTATGCTTATTTAATAGTCTGAAATAGAACTATTGGGTTAGTCCAAGCCCATACTCAGTATTGTAGCTCTGCCCTTTTGTATTTCATGTTTCTCCTTGTGGGTGAAGCTTAGATTGTGAGTTTATTGTTTCTATTTCAGGTTTGTTATCACTTCTGTTGTTGGTTTTGCTTCTTGGAGTTGGGTCACAGATGAATCTTGTTTCACCTACTGTGAGTGTCAAATGTTTCTTTTGCAGCAAAGGATGCACATTTTGGGTTCATTTGCGTTCCCTTTTTATAAATTTGTTTGCACAAATATTGTATGTTAAAGCTTCTTATATGCATGAGCTAGGAACCACTTCTTGCTACATTCTCTGTAGAATTGACGAGAATGGGGACTTATACTCAATTGTTCCCAATAATCTCAATTCCAGTGGACCAAACATTCTGTTGTCACTTTCTTTTCCGTGCATGTGTATTGAGATTGAGAAGCCATGTTCACATGAATTTATTGTTCCTTGTAATATCATTAAATTTAGAAACTGGGTCGTAATTTCAGTGAAGAAGAAATAATTGTGAATTCATATGGCTTTCTCATGTCAATCCAAAAGCTTGAACAGTATTCTTGGTATGATTTCGTACTGCTGTTGAACCTATCTTTGTTTTTGCTCCTGCTTTTTTTGATGACAATGTACTTTTTAACTTTTTTTGGGTTATCTTCTATTGTTGTCAATCTGATTTATCTTCATCATCCCCGGAGAATTACTTGTTTAAGTACAAACTAAGTTGTCAATCTATTTATCTTCATTATTCCTATAGAATAACTTGGTGAAGTAGAAAAAATGAAATAGGACAGATTCTGCTTTTGACATGAGTTCATAAAATGATTCAGTAAAAGCACTTTACTTGGATACAAAAATTGCTCTCGCACACTGCGCCTTCAAAAGTTGCTGAAAACATTAGAAGGTCCTGTGTGTTGTATGTTTGAACTACTGTAATGCATTTGTCTAGGTTTCTATTTTTGATATACTCATAAAGAGATGAAATCACCTATTTGTAATGCATTGCAGGCTATAGCAGATAGAGGACTTGAGCTTTTGTCCACAACATTTATCTTTAGCGTTCTTGTAAGTGAAGATTGTCATACCATAAGAAAGTAACTTACTCTTGATTATGCTTTTATTGACACAAACTTTCTTGTTCTGCAAATATTTCTACCCAGTTACAAGATTCATTCTGACATCTTAATTATCCGTGATTGAACAATGTGTAGGTGACAATGATGCTTTATTTGGTTGGCTTGAACTCACGTGCGAAGAGTTCATCACTGAAACCTCATATCTCAGGAAATCTAATCCATGACTGGTAATTCAATTGACTCTATTCTGTAGTTTATATTCTGAAAAGTTCTTAACACTAATAAAATGGCAATGTCATTCTTGATTGGACTGCCTTTCCTTCCATTCGTTAATCTATCTGTGTATTTATAAGACAGTTCGTGAATTGTTGTGAAGTTAATATTCAAGATAAGATTTTTATTTTAAAATAAAAAATTAGATATTTAAAAAAGAGAGAAATACTAAAAACACCCTCGAACTTGGCTCGAAGTATTAGTTTCGTCCCTAAACTATTGATAGACTTAAAAATACCCTTCGACTTGGCGAACTAAGCTTAAATACACCCTCGAACTTGGCACGAATTATTAATTTCGTTCCTAAACTATTGATAGGCTTAAAAACACCCCTCAGCTTCATGTTTCTGTAACTTATTAAATTTTGATTTGAAATTTTGTAGAGCTTCATTTGCTGCCATATTTTTATAATCCTAAAATCTTCTTACAAGATTGTCATCCGACCATGAAATTTTTTAACGTTACCCAAAGTCCACATTTACAAAAAATAATCATAAATAAAATAGGAAAAGAAAGAGAATCAAGCAATTAAAAATGAGAATGAAAAAAATAGATCTTGCTTTGATGACACCATTAATGGAGGAAAGGTTAAATAGGAAGAAGAAGGATGTTCTAGTAGTTGGTAACTAATTTTTGAAGGAAAATTTTCTTTTGTTTTTTTTCTTTTAAAAAAAGGGCCAATTAAGGCTGATGTGATCTTTTTTTAACCTTTCACGCGCTTTAAAAAAATTGTACTCACTTGTTATGCCATGTGGTGTGGGATGGGTGTATCTAAGCTTAGTTTGCCAAGTTGAGGGGTGTTTTTAAGCCTATTAGGGATGAAACTAATAATTCGTGCCAAGATTGAGGGTGTATTTAAGCTTATTTCGCCAAGCTGAGGGGTGTTTTTAAGCTTGTCAATAGTTTAGGGATGAAACTAATAATTCGCGCCAAGTTCGAGGGTGTTTTTACTACTTCTCTCTTTAAAAAACTATATGAAAAGTGCTATAAATTCAATTTCTATTTTCATATCAATATGATTAAAAGTTACATCTCAAAAAATAGAATTATATAGTATCTTTACTTTTTTCGTGTAAACAACTTTGTATTGATGATATAGATCAGATTATAGATTTGATAGGAAACCTGTAATCAACTCTTTTTGGAGGTAGCCAACATACCCATAATGCTAAAGAATACAACCTTACCAGTTTTTTTAAAAAAGGTCAAAGTTCATATAGATTGACTTTCAAAAAGGAAACTATGACAACTAAAAAGGAATGGAGGGAGTATTTGTGACAATATATGAATATTAATAGCCGTTGATTTTCTCACTTGACTCTGAGTGCACTTTAACAACTGGGAATTTTTTTTTCGAAAAAGAAAAAAAGGAGAAGAAGAATTTAGCTGTAGAAAGTCATTGTTTTCAGCTTTCCTTTAAAAAGAGTAGTTTTATCTGGGTTGACACATGACAAAGGAAGTTTGTTGTTGAAGAGAACACTTCACTACTATCATATATGATATGACAATCGTTGGGGTAAAAAGATATATCTAGTATCTGTGTTATATAGATGCTGGTGGTCAAACACGGTACCAATATGGTGAAATTAAGCCGACTGTAGACTGATATCATCTTGTGCTTTCACCACATTGGAGCAAGAAATTTTGTTGTCAACATGATTTTTATTGTGACGAATACTCTCCTGATTTTTCTTCTATTTTATTTTTGACTAGGTGGTTCGGGATACAACTAAATCCTGAATTCATGGGCATTGATCTCAAGTATGTACTCATATCTCAGACCTTGTCTTTCATCATTTTGACAAGCGAACAAATTGAGAATTCAAAGTTTTCATCATTCTATAATTTGATTATTTAGTTAATTTTTGTTGGATATATCCGCTAGTAACTTTGCATAATCCTTTTAATGTTAATGACCAATCTATAAGCATTCATGTCAGCAAATAGTGAGTCGTAAATTTTGTATACCTTATTTGATTTGGCTCTAAAAATGTTTTTCTCTTGCAACCTCAATGGAAGAAAACATAGAGAATCCTTTATTTGTTTGGAGTGAACTATTGATGTTCGGGTGAAATGGGTCCAAATGGATGTTTCATATAGCCGACTCCCAATTAGTTTGGGATTGAGGCGTACTAACCTTATTTTTACCCAAATAAAACCATTTCTTGATATGAAAAACTTATACTTTTCTGATGAACCAGAACTCATTTTCCCGGAACTTCTAAGCATAGTTAAATACCCAGTCAGAGATTTTGAGAGGCCAGCATATTTATATTTGTTATAATGACTGTCAGCTTTAATCAAGGTTGTTTGGTTATTTCTTTTGATTTCTCTGCTTAATGACGAACTTTCTGGTGTAGATTTTTCTTTGTTAGAGCTGGTATGATGGGATGGTTACTTATCAATCTCTCAGTTCTTGCAAAATGTGTTATAGAGGCTAAATTAAGCCAATCAATGATTCTCTACCAGCTATTTTGTGGGGTAAGTTGCTGGTTGTGAACTTCCAAGTATAAGTTCTTGAGTATGTGCTAGTGATATTGAAAACTTCTTTTGTATGTGTTTCATTGCAGCTATACATCCTTGACTACTTCTTCTATGAAGAGTTCATGACCTCCACGTAAGTTCGCAGCTTTTACTTCATTAACTTTTTTTAAGATTGAAAAGTTGCTGTGAAGCAAAGAACTGTTGTTTCTATTGTTTCCCCTTCTTTTATTTAGTTCAGCTGTCCAGAACTTCATCTCCCTTTCACTCCAGTCTCTTCATCTTTATTTGTTGTGTGGTTATTATGCTTTGATCTAAATTCAAAGTAAAACATCCATGACATGAATTCTACATTATATGCAATAAAATTAGACGAGGGTAGGAGAAGGAAATTGCGAGCTTCACCTGGCAGAGGGCCTGCAGCCTAAGAGAATGGTAACACAAGGGAGGTTTAGCTGTTTAACCACGATAACATTAGCTTGGCCAGCATAATATGGTTGCTGGTCATTTTCATGCTTTAACAAGGTAATGCTGGAATCTGCATAATTAATGGATTATGATGTTTGCCGTCCCAACTTGTTTGGGACTGAGGCGTTGTTGTTTATGAGGTAGCTGGGTTTGGTCCCTGGAGTTATGGTCTGAGAATCGGAAAATAGGTGGAACCGGAGGGGGTCGGGGTAGCTAGGTTGTCTTAAATGGTCTTGGGTTAGTTGATTAGTAGCCTGGCCACAAGGGTTAAATTAAAACAAGAAAATTTCTGAGTTTTATACATCCAATAACATGTCAATTGAAACAAAGCGACTCCAAAGAACCTTTGAGAGTGATGCTAACATTTGAACCCTATGGAACACGTCTTCTGCCAGAAACCTGGAAGGTCTGGCTGGTGTACCACTATTTTCATGTTACGATTGATTAGAGGGAATGTTGTCCTTTTTTTAGCTATACTGAGTGGTTCTTGTTTGGACTTAAGGTTTTAATGCTTCTTGAGCATGTACCAATTCAATATCATTTGGAGCATGATTTTTTAATCCAAGATTCGTGTTTTCAAGGTTTGACCTCTCTAAGCCCTAAAATGTCAAAATTGGCTGAATGATATGCTTGTCAGCCAACGATCACATATTGATGGTGGTCAACCTTATCTGTTCCTCTCACTTATTCTTCCTCCATTAAGTTTTTCAGCATTTACAGTTGTGTAAAATCTTGTTTCTCCCTTCTCAGATGGGATATAATAGCAGAGAGGTTGGGCTTCATGCTGGTTTTCGGTGATCTCGTCTTTATACCATTCACCTTCAGTATCCAGGCATGTATTCATAACCAATTCTTATTGCCACATACAAATATTTCCTTGTTCATATATGAATTAAGAACCTTTGATATCAATGTAATACAAATGTATATGACACCTTTGATATCAGTATAACACAAATGTAGAGGATGTAACTGAATTCTCTTCAAAAACATAGTTTTGAGCTCTCGCTTCTTGTGTCTTTCATTTCCTACTAAATGTAATGATGCCTGGTCTCGGGCATGCCAAATATGTTTTTGAACTGGTAAAGGTTAGGCCATGACAACGTATTCACTTTCCTGGAATTCATACCTCACCCATGCTATGATATTTCAACGGATATACTACTTGTTTGAATACCAAAAAAGTTTTTGTTTGTGTTTAGTTTAAAAGAATTTGAATCAAGGGTCTGTTAAAGAAAAGAAATGAATAAGGAGAAACATGTGTGTTTGTTTCATAAAATGCTCTGAACAAATCTTGTGTTTCATAGACAAAACAATCAGAAATAACCTGAAAAATTTTCTACATAACACTCTCCTACTGGAGTTCAATGACCCCAAACATATTTGCATCCTAGAGGTAGTGATAAGGTCTGCGTACATTTTACCCTCCCCAGACCCCACTTGTGGGACTCCACTAGGTATGTTGTTGTTCTTTTGGAAATACAACATAATGGCCCTAAACATATTTGCCACATTACTTTTCTTGATTTTCAACTGTAGCAAAAATGTTTTTGGATTTTCTGTTGGCCTGGAAATTGATAGTTTTGTTGCTCTGAATATGATAGTGATATAATATACAAAGCTAGACTAGCCTGTTTACTATCTAATAGTAAAATTTCTCTTTCTTTACAGGGTTGGTGGCTTTTGAGTAACAAAGTGGAGCTAACAACGGCAGCAATAATTGCCAATTGCCTCGTCTTTCTCATTGGGTAAGCATGCAAGTCCCTCTCAATACTGTTAAGTTTTTCCTTTTTGCTTTCACTAACATTTTTTGACATGGATCCTGGTTTCGGATTGAAAGGTACTCAGTGTTCAGAGGAGCTAATAAGCAGAAGCATGTGTTTAAAAAGGATCCCAAGGCACCCATATGGGGTAAGCCTCCAAAAGTTATTGGGGGGAAATTGCTCGCTTCTGGGTATTGGTAAGCTCTTGATCTTATTTTTTCTACTCTGATATCGGTATCTTAATAATCCAAAACACGAAATGACTCACGATGGAAAAGGACTCTCTACTTTTTAATTTAGCTTCTAATGAGCCGGCAAGCTGTTGGAAAAACACATGAACTATGTCAATGTTCAACAAAAGTAGATTGGTGTTGGTGAACATTTCATTTTGAACACTATCTATTTCCCCACTGGTTATAGGCATGGCTTCTGAAGCTCATCAAATGGTACATAAATTTCTCGCAGTTAAACTTTTTGAAATTCTAAATCATTCTATATTTTCTGAAGGGGCATTGCACGGCACTGTAATTACCTTGGAGATTTGTTGCTGGCATCGTCTTTTAGTTTACCCTGTGGTATTAGGTAATACTTTTGAACTCTTGCTAATTCAATTTCAATGACAATCTACTTAGTAACAAAAATAATCACATTTGCTCATGTATGCCTGCAGTTCTGTGATTCCATACTTTTACCCCATATATCTTCTCATTCTGCTAATATGGAGGGAGAGAAGGGATGAAGCTAGATGTGCGGAGAAGTACAAAGACGTGTGGGCTGAATATCGTAAACTTGTTCCTTACAGGATCTTACCTTATGTTTACTAGATCAATCGTTTATCCGCGAATTAGCCTCACTGTACTCTCCTACCCAAGCTGGAGAAGGGACAAGCACACGAACGAATGAATGAAATCCGGACCAACTTGTACACTAGATGTACTTTATCATGACAGGATTTAAATTGAAACTTATGTGCTTTTTGTATTAATGTATCCTGAAATTTTAGAATCATTTTTCCAACTTCCCAGTTTTCTGCAGTTCTTTTTTTTTTTTTGATAACCTTGGTGTTTGGCCAACTTGTATGCACCTTGACTGATTCCGCGGATACTTGCCCTCTCCTACCAAAATGAGTAGATCAAGTTGAATACGACTTGATAAAAAACAAGTTAAAGAAAAATGGATAAAATGCTTGACTCGGCTCATATTTTTTGGATAACATTGAGTTATTCAATAGATAATGTGAATAAATGTGAATACCCATATTATAGAAGGGATTACATTAAAATTTTTTAAAACAAATTCTTTTATTCACTCATTTTCACTCTTACCTCCATTAAAACAAATCGAACTTTTTAATTTATTTTTTTTAAACCCCGCCCCCTAACCCGACACCCTACCCCGCTAAACCACCACTCCTGGCACCCCTCCAACCCCTCAAAAAATTAGTAGTTCTTAAAAATTAAATTCATGTTGCATCACCCATAGAATGTCCTGAATGCCGTAAAAAGTTGGTAAAGCCTATGGTAATTATTAACGGCATCACTATGGACGGTTCCATAATGTTTTCACGGAAATAATTCCGGAGCTTCGATATCTAAAAAATTCTTGAGCTAACACACATGAAAAACTGAAAAGATTGCCTAATTCTTATTGTGTCACCATTAAAATGCTCCTAAACGTCGTAAAAACTGGCCGATCCTACTAGAATTATTAGCAGTGTCATTACGAACACTTCTATAAAGTCTTCATAGAAAATCAGGCTGGGTGATCCAAACCCTAAAAAATCCATGAGGTTACACACGGGAAAATAAAAAAATCGTCTAATTCCTATTGTTTCGCCCTTAAAATGCTCCTAAAAGCCATAAAAAGATGCCCATGCCTACTAGAGTTATTAGCGGAGTCGTTACGAAAGATTTAATAAAGTTTTTGCAAAAAATTGGCTCGAAGCCTCGACACCTAAAAAATCGATTAGATGTGTGTGTAATATGTGTGTATATAAGCCAATGTAAAGGGTTAATAAGGCTCAATATGATGGAATGGACACTAACAACTTGTTTGGATGGTGGTTTTTCATGGTATGGTATGATGTGGTTACTAAGAGAACGACGTTTGTTTTAATTGTTTTATTAATTATATGGTATGGTATAATTTAGTTTCATGGTTCTGTAACCATGAAACCCCTCACTTTCTGAAACCACCAATTTGGTGGTATCCCATGGTTTCCTTATTTTTTTTCCAATTATACCCTTATTCAAATCTAAATAGTTCTAATTTATCCTTTATTCTTTATTATATTGTTTTGGCGGAATGACCTAATAGGCCCTTATACTTGGTCCCGTTTGTCACCTAGGACCTTATACTTAGAACTTTGCCAACTAAACCCTTGTACCCACTCAAAAGGTACATTTTAAACCCCTCCAACTCATCGTGTCTCTCAATCGCGCTGATGTCACACTCCATGTCAGATCAGATTTGCCACATCATTTTTTATTTTTTACAACAATTTTTTTTTGGTCAAAAAGTCAAAATCCTCATAATTTTCAACGTTTTCCCCTTCAAACACAACCCTTCTTCTTCAACCCCCACCTCCAATTCAACTCAAGAACAAAACCCACCAAAAATCCAACTCCAAATTATCAAAAATGTTGTCTTTTCCAGGTTAGATCAACTTGCACAATCAAGCCTCTATATCTCATCTTGCATTTTCATACATTACATATTGACACAAGATGGAGAAAATGCTTAAAGTCAACGCTCAGCTTCCTTTTTTTTTTTTTTTTTTGAAATCAACATTTTTTTCATATTAATACCAAAAGTATTCTCTGATAACATTCCTCTCAAAAACAAAACGGCATAAATCCAAATTCTAGAACTACTATATTGAGAGAAATTAAGAGTTTAACCTCTTCCTGCAAAGCGGAATCAATCTTTTACAAGATTCCCCTCTTTTCTACTCTTCAATTCTCAGGAATCTCAACATATCCATCAGCAATCTCTTGTTACAAATCCTTTGGATCCTTTCCATCAACCGTACAACCAACAAAAACGCAAGTACCTAAAATTTCCTTCACAATTCCAGCCAGATCCTTAGCCATAGATCTAGGCTGCATAATTTTAGCAATCTCGATAACATCATCAAGCGAAATCCTTAGCCATAGAAATGGAGATTTATAATATTTAGTCATTTGGGGAAGAAGATGACTATTAAAGGGGTTTTTACAAACCCTTCACGCTCCAAAATGGAGTGAATTTCACGCGCATGACCTGGTATGCCACTTCGGATGCCAGGTCAGAAAAAAGTGTTTAAAATGTACCTTTTGAGTGGGTACAAGGGTTTAGTTGACAAAGTTCTAAGTATAAGGTCCTAGGTGACAAACGGGACCAAGTATAAGGGCATCTTAGGTCATTCCGCCTATTGTTTTTGTATTACTTATTTTTCTCCGCATCAACTTTTGAAACTTTTTTTCGCCTCTCGTTTTTTCTTTCACATTTTAACCTATTTTTTGAGGTCTTTTTTTTAAAAAAAGTTCTTACTTTTTTTAATTTTCTTATGTTGTTTGTATGGTTTGGAGATATATTAGCTTGTATGTTTCCCTACTTGATTCTATGTATTTATTTTTCAAAAAAAAATTAAAAAAATATTGTGAAATTTAATATTTATCCTAATTAAGGACATTTTTGTAAATCTATAAGTTACGATACAGTACCATACAGTCAAATCAAACAACAAATTATCATTAAACAGTAGCAACCCATACAGTCTATCCAAACATTATATGGTATTGTACTGTACGATACCATACCATACCATACTATACAGTACGAAACCATGGCAAACCACCATCCAAACAAGCTGGAACATGAAGCAAGCTAAGCCCACTAACTTCTAATCGTAATCCAAATTAAGGCCCAAGAACACCAAGATGACACAAATCAGCCCTTTTATCCTGATCCAAATTTTCCCAGTCAATATTTGCACTTCTGAATCAATGCAAAACTTTGGTTAATAATAAACCTATTAAAGCAACAACAATATTTCTTTTTCTAAAAATTTATGCAATCTTGCCTATGTTATATAAAGTTGCTCAACTATATATGACTATAGTTTGTCCGAAAATAATTAAACTTTAGTTATATAAAATTTTAAATATTATATTTAAAATTAAATTTTATCAAAACTAACTTCAAACATCGTATGTCTAAAATTATAACACAAGAAAAAAAAAATTACTGTACAAAACTAACATTAGTTAAACGATGACAACAAAATCAAATATCCATACACTTTCGTAATGATATATACGATGACTTGAAAAAAAATAATCTACGTGAATAGTATTTCAGAAAAAATATTTCCGTTTTTTTTTCATGTTCAATTAATAAGAATTTTTCTCTAAAAATAAAGTTCTTTAAAAATGAGAAAAATTAGTTATCCAAAATGGAAAAAAGAAAAGCAAGTTCTTGCAAGTGGTATTACACATTTGATCAATTTGCTTCCTATCCTCCAACACATCTCGTTTTCACATCACCATCCCAATCATCCGCCTTTCAATTTTCATATTATTTATTTGAATTACATATAAATATTTTTAGGATAATATTTTCTACTACACGCCGAATTAAAAAAAAATAAAAAAAATTCCACTTACTTTCCTTCCTATTAAACGCACCCAAATGCTATAATCAGTTAAATCTTTTCACATTATAAATAAATATATACTCTATTAACTTAAAAGATTTTTATAAAACAGGTTTCCCGCCCATATATCAGGAGAAAGAGTGAGCCAAAAAAGATTTAGAGATCGTTTGATTGGGAACAAATTATGGCACGATTAATTATCTTGAATAAATTATTTCATCTTATATATAGAATAACTTATTCCATCAGTAGCATATTAATGGTGGGATAACTAATCTCAAAATTATCTAATACTTCCGATTAATTAAATATAATTCTACATTTTATTGCTGAGATTAATATACCTGATATCTCATACGAATCCTTAAAATACTATAATGGCTCATTCATAAAATTTTTCTTCATACATCACATAATCAACGTTGGACTGATGAGACTTGGAGGGGACAAACACTTAACATGTCAGCTTTGCTTAAAGCAACTCCCTACCAAACACACATAAATACAAATAGCCAAAAGTGAACCAAGTAATAATTTAACATGAAAAAATGGAGCTACTAACAACACACTTTTCATGAGTGATAAAAAAAATGAATATTGATCTAACAATAATGTAGCAGCAGGAAATTATACTCGATGAATTTGGGACGGCATAATTTTCAATTTTTGACCTCACTTGTCTCTGATTAAACATAAAATTTTTCATAAATTAGTTTTTGTAAGCCATCCTTATAAAAGACGACTCGGTAATTTTAAATTTTTAATCTCACTTATCTCATGAATAAATCTTCAAAATTATACTTAAATTTTTCATGAACTAATTTTTGTTAACCATCCTTTATAAAAGCTAATTGTTTTTTGTAATTTCTCTTTCAGTTTTGACACCTATATTAAAGTCTGATTATTCTAGATTCGCCCCACGTAAGATCTCATTCAAAAGAATCGCTCTTTCAGGACTCACCCCTTAAACCTTAGATTAAAAAAGAAAACTATGTTCTTTCATGATTATAAAATGAGAATTTTTCGAAAATAATTTCTCTATCTCTACAAGATAATGATAAAGTCACCATACTCTATTCGTAAAATTTCAACCAATATATAATTTTATTCTTTTATGATTATAAAAGTTAACTTAAGATACAAAGATTGGCTAAAATAATATGACTTGGATATTATGACTTGAATATTAGGCGAAATAGGAATCAAGTGAACTTGATTTTAATATCATAATAACAAATAAATATTAGATCTAATTCAAAATCCATATAGCAATATCAAGTTAATATTATAACATAATTGGGTTCATAGTTTTCTAAATTTGCTCTTTGTCTAATTTAATTCTAAAAGTTAACTTTTACGAAATGAGAATTATTCAAAATTAAATAAGGAGACAAAATAAACTAAGTAATGCCATTTGCTATTCCATTTAATATGACAAAATAGAGAAACCAACTAGACTTTTTCCATGATCCACATGTCAGTAGCACGAGAACACCCCTGGTGCTATGCGTAGCCTTAGCAGTGAACAGTGGAAAACAATGGGCCCAAGGCACAAACAAAAAGTGGAAAGAAAAACAGATAAGATTCCCTTGGCCCTCGAGAGTCACGAGAAGTTTTGGTAAAACAATGGCCGACTTGTTCAAACTTTTTTAATTAATCCTTTAGAAACAAGTATGTTACTTTGAACTTTCTCTATAAGCTCATTAATTTGAACGTATTTTGATTAATTTTATAATGTATCATATTTCTATTTCATATCAACTGATATAAAGAAAAAATATTCAATTTTATAATTTAAATTTTACTTTTCCTATTATCTTTTTTGAAATCATAAAGATGATATAATTTTACAAGTAATTCAATTTATTTTTTAAAAAAAAAATTGATAAATAAAAGAACAAACATATTTGGTGAAATTCCATGAGTGGAGTCTAGGGAAGGACGCAGACTTTACCACTATCTCATGAAAAATAAAAGAGTTGTTTCCAGAAGACCTTCGTCTTAAAAATATCAAGCGCCAAAGCAAAAAATACTATATATAAAAGATAACGCGTAAAGGGGAAAACAAATGATAATATATAAATACAATAAAAACAATAAATACAAAACAAACAATAACAATACAAGATATAAAGATACGACTAATCCTACTCACCTACTAAAACATAAGGCTAAACATCATCCTATCGTTACTAGCCTATTAATCCTCTACTCTAATACACAACATGTATCCTTTCTATCTAAAGTCATGTCGATCAATAATATAAAATCGCATCACATTCCATCTAATCACCTTTCCCAATACTTTTTCGATCAACCTCTAACACGTCCTAACAAATACGTCGACACTTCTTCTCTGCATAAAAAATAAATATGAAAAAATCAAACATATATCCTAAACTGTCTTCAAGAAAAACTTAATAGTTTGACCTCCTAATCATGTATCTTCCTATACTGCTTCTGTCCCACCAAAAATCTGTAGGTGCGACTCAATCCTAAGAGAAATTAAGGATAAAAAAATAACAATTGCTTATGGCAGTATAAACAAATATCATCCGTGGTTGACCGCGCAAAATTTATTATATCTCAAAACGTCAAACAAAAAAATAAAGAACAATACTTAAGAAAACAAATTAAAACATTTGTTAGGTAAGTCACGTGTGCCTATCGATTTATCCATTGCTTTTCCTGAGCCATCATTGGACAAAGCCATAGCAAATTTTTACTTTTTGCCTCTAAAATCTCAACTGTCAATAACGATAACCGATAATAATTAAAAAATGTTTGATAAAGCATATTAATAAAAAAAAATTACTTTTTGCCTCCAATTTTTTTATTTTTTGCCTTTAAAATAATTTAATGTACTAATAGTACTTTATTCAATAGTATAATTTTAGACCTATGTATACCTAACACTCTACCTAAACAATAATAATATTGCATCCATTTTATTATATATATATATCTACTTTGAGGCGGAAAATTTACAAAATTGAAAAAAAAATACCAAGTGTTGAGTAATTTAAAATATATATATATAATAATAAAACACATACCAAAATATCTTTTTATTGTTATAATTGTAAAAACATGTGCATAGCATGCTTAAACATCCAATATCAAAATCTTAATCCATATGATGTTGTGACAATTAAAACAACAAATTTTAAAAATCAAACTTAGTAAATCAAATAGATTTACATAGAATCAGACTGAGAGTAACTTCTTCATTAAATCGAAGATGTTTATTTGCCATAAAGTCAACTTGATATTAATAAATTCATCCAAATCTTTTATATAAAACTAATTATAATCTGAGACAATATTTGATTGAACACAATATTTATATTTAAAAATTAAAAGAAGAAAAGTAAAATTTATGATGCAAAACATATCATATATATTGATATGGTTATAAATTATCTCATAAAAATAAGATAAAAAGTTTAAAATTAAAATATAAAAGTATGTCTCGCATGAAAGAAGAGAAATTATTTATTAACATACAAGAATAATGTGAATACAAGACTTCTCAAAAGTTTCAGATCAATTTAAATTTTTTTTTAAAAAAAAAGAGATGCAAAATTAAATTTTAGAAGAAAAATTAAAGAGAAATTAAGTGCCAAGAAAATATATCTTTTCAAATTTTACCCAGATAAACAATATCATACAACAAACTTTGTTCAAATATATGAGTTTAATCAAATATCATAGTAAAAAGAAACATAAAATCATGATTAATTTTTTTAAAATGATATTATTTACTATCAATTATAAAGTAGGCATAAAAAAAAATTATTCCAACACGAGAACATCAAAAAAGTTCGCACAAAAGTAGCAGCAGCCGCAGTCAAATCGCGCAATAACGATAATAATAATAATAATACTGACAAAATAACACTAACTAATTTTTGAATGGAGAATCCACGAAATAACTTCTCAAAACTGTCTATCAATAATTAGTTATTCTATCAAAAGAATACCAAAAGAACCGGTGGCACCCTTCTTGATCACCGAATGCAGCAAAACTAAAATACCGAAACTACCCCTCACTAATTAGAAAAGCGTGCTTCAGTGTACTACTGAATGGGAGACCAGACCATAAACGGCGTCATTAATGGTGCCGTGAAAGACCTTGGAATTCATGCAGAATGAATTTAATAATGCAACCAGAAACCCTAACGGCGTCAAATGTACACATAAAAAAACAAATAAAATAATCCACAGGTCATACGATATACACGTGCCAAAACGTACCTAAATGTATCAGGTCTTCTTCAGCCGCTTCACACGCCGTGTAAGTTGGTTGACCGCTTAAATTACTTATATACCCTTAATATGTTCTACCTCAAGTACGTAAGCTGCATGGAAAAAACTTAACCGCATCCATTGTTTATTAATGAAATTATAAATATTACGTATTTTTATGATTATAATAATATACTAAGTAATTGTATAAAGAGTAAAATTTGAAGACAATAAAATATACAAAAATTTTATGTTTACATTCGAGGGAGAAGGATTACTTAAATAAATCCTCAGCTCAAAGGGGAAAAAAAATCAAAAACAGTATTTCAAAACAAATAACAGAAGTGAATAACCATGAGAAAACAATATGGCGTAGTATGCATACTTGCATCACTGAATTGATGTTTATGTAATTTTGGTCACCATTTCCTATTGTACTCGAAGAAGCAGCTAAAGTACAATATATTTGTTCACGAAAACTCAAATAATCTGTGTAATATACACTTATTTAACACATTATTAGAGCGAGCATCATCCAATATAGCCAAAACACAGCCAAGCTTCTTAGCTCAACCTACGCAAATAGTTGACTGTGGACTCAATTATTACTACTATAGAATAAATCAAATTTATTATAAAAACTCGTAAATTCCAAATCCTGAATCCGTACTCAACTCCGTACCCTATCTGTGTTTGTATTAAATAAGACAGACAATAAAATATTCATATAAAAATATAGGAATATTTCATGGTTTACCGGGAGAAGAAGTAGTCAGTTTCTCAAAGAGCTTTATCTCATATTACAAGAATAAAAGCCTTGATATTTCTTTGGCTTCTTTCCTACTTTCTCTCTCCTTTATGGAACACTCGGTTTCATTTTTTTCCTTTAATTTGCCGTCCGCTGCCTCTGTAACATCTCCGGCAGAATTCCATTTATTCAGGTAAGTGTAAGAATTCACTAACTCCTAATTAATTACATGTATATTGTTCCTAATTTGTAGATAAAAATTTGAAGAAGAAAAAAAAGCAGCATTTCCCTGGTAGAAAGTTAAAGATCTTATACAGATTTTGTTTGTTCAGCCAGATTGCTACAATCTGTCACTGATCAAGCCTAATTTTGTCACTTATATGTTAGAATTAATTAAAATGAAATTTCTAATTAAATTACATTTCACTTTCAACCTCCACTCACTGACTCCACCATGGCAGGACCAGTAGATAGGCTAATCTTTGTGGGATCTGTACTGGAAAATATTGTCTTTGGTATAATTTTACAAATTTGAGTACCAAGGGATTCTTAAATATTATATTCTACAAAGATTCTTCATATATTCTGTTCTCTTCCTGAATTTTATTTTTTTTAATTTCCTTCTGTCTTGTATGGTTTTCTTTTGCAGGATGATTTCATAGAACAGTTTTTATTTGTCTTTTTTTTTCTATGAGAGACTACTTTGAGTTCATCCCTGCAAAAATCTGCCTATCATTTCTGTCAAATTAAGGGAAATAAAGGCAGAAAGATTGGATTTTTACCGGTCACTGCCAAGGCGGTATGGCCGGTAGGGAAGGAAGCTTGATTCCACAAGCAGATGACTGTCAGATTGGAACTCCATGGTTTCCAATGACTCCAGCAAAATCAAGCTTGCCACCAATCTATGGGAATAGGCAACAAAATCAGCTGGAACAGATTAATGGGGTGGAATCACAGAGAATTTCACAAGGGCAAGATCTAAGCCAAGTGAACAAGATAGAATTGAAGGATTTCTTGCAAGAACCTCAAGCTCAGTGTGCGGCTGCATGCTGTGGTTCGACAAATTCAACAACTGTAACGGAGTATTTTGATGCTTGGGAAGCAGCAGCAGGGACAGAATCCAAAATGTACAGCAACAATGTTGAAATGTGCAATAACATATCTACCAATGAGGTGGATGAATGGAGCAATGTGTCTTTCGGACATCTCTTGGCTTTAGCACATGTTGCTGGATCTACAACAGCCACTGAAAACACAAATGCAGAAACTAACTTTACCGTGAATGGTTCTTTCGGTTCCCTCGTCAGTTCCCAGGATGCAGGTAAAGAATTAAAATATTCATTTGACTCATCATCATAGGGCCTAATTGAAATGCATAATGCTTGTAGAAACTTCAAAGTTACGACAATCACATTACTTGTATATGTCATAAGTGTCTTTAATGTCGCTCAATGGTTGTGTCTAAGCAGATAACTAAGACCTGCAAAAGACCCAGTAAAATCTCACAAGTGGGGTCTGAGGAGGGTGAAATGTACACAAACCTTACCACTACCTCACAGAGGTAAAGAGGTTGCTTCCGGAAAAACCTCATCTCACAAAAGGATAGAGAACGAAATAGAATAATAAGATCAGTGATCAGTTTAGATTTCAAGTAAAAATTATGATCCCTCATGGACAAATTAACAAGTACTGAGCTGAACATCCTTGTGAATACGTTATAAAGTTCCCATTTGATGAATACTGAATCACGTACTTGGTAATAAAATCAGAGGTGGAAAAAACAGTGATGTGTAACATATCTCCGTATGTTCTCTGATTGTGTACGGACTATTCAATAACTTGATACTTCCTCAATTAGTCTTGTTATTTTTTTAAAAGAGTTGTTTCCATACTGGTAGTTTCTCGATATACTAATATGAAAGAGATGCCTGTCATGCAGATGGAAGCTCTATTTGTTCAAGATTCCCTTTTAACCTGAATTCACCAACTAGAATGACAGATGAGGACTTGAGCAGCAACAATGCATTCCAGTTTGAACCAATAACACCATATCAGATCAACAAGAAAGGGTCAGCATCTGATGCACCAAGTCTAGACTTTAACGAGACACCAATAGCAAGACATGTACGGTCGAGCAAAGATACATTAAAGAGAGCAGAAGCAAATGATCCCAACACAGAGCAGTCAGGGCAGGTCTTGAACATTTCAGAACTATCAGAGAATCGCATGATTGACAAGGCAGTCAATCAGGATGCTGAACAGAATAATACACCACAGCAGAAACGGAGGAAGAAGCACCGGCCTAAAGTAGTAATAGAAGGCGAGCATAAAAAGACTCCTAAACCAAAAACTCCCCAGCAGCATGGTTCAACGGAAACAAAAAAGGAAAAGAGGAAATATATCCGAAGAAACAAGATTGAAGAACCTCCAGGCACACCCTCAGACGAGGTAAATGACATGACTGGCCATGAGGGCCATCTTCCAAGTTCTGGAAAAATTCAAAGAGCAAAAAGAACCAATATCAGAAAAAATCAAGTCAACAGGTTGGCAATAAATCCTGCCGAAGAGGGAACCTTAGATCCACCATATGTTTCTCGTCCAAGAAGGTTCCCCAGGAGATCATTGAATTTTGATTCTGAAAACAGATTAAATGATGAAAACTCATCACACTGGCCATCCTCAACTGTGGAGGACTTGCATGATAATCAATCCAATCCTAGTGTGCATTCTGGAAATGGTATGGAAGTCACAACAGCAAAGACAGCACTGGGCTCAGTCTATGACCTCACATATTCAAATCAGGAGCTGAAAACTTGCCAAACCCTTCATGACTATTCCACCCGGAAGAAGATTGGCCTAAATCATGGTAAATTTATCATGAACAATCAAAATGAGATCTCAAGAGGGAAGTGTAAAATCGTTTTCTCGGATGAAACTCATGATAAACAGGCAAGCATTTTAGAAATGACACCAAAGAGCCTGAGTAGTTCAAACTGCAGCAGCAGCACATGCTTGATACAGGGAACACCAGAAAGAGTCTTGAAAAGACGACGTTCTTTAAGAACCAGTGAAGCAAAACATTACAGCACAAATGTCAGGGGAGCCTATTTCAACTCCATGCAGGCATATCAGGCAATTCTCCCAGCAAATGAACCTTATGCTCAGAGTACCCAAGGGATGCATTTTCCTATCATTTACAAGAAAAAGAGGACAGAGAAGGGCCATCCCTCAGCAACATCTTATATCAAGCCTTTTACATGTGAAATTAACTCCCTCTTTATGTCTCAGAGCAACATTGGTCTTTCCCAAGCCAGTATGTCTACAAATGATAACGCCAATAACTTAATGCCAAGTCGGGAACTTGTACCAGCATTTGTGGAAGTAGAGGGGTTAAGAAGAAAAAGATCAAAAAGCATAAGTAAAGTACGTGACCTAGCATCACTGCTTGAAATTTGTAAACACTTTCCTACTCTTCCAGTCAAAGAAGCAACGGTATCTGAATTTGGAGGAAGATGTGAAATCTCAGATCAGCCTAATACATGTATGGAAGCCCTGGTTGCCGACACCCGTGCAATAATGAAAACAAAAAAGAGGTCAAAGAGAAGTATCCTAGTCAGTTCCACAGCATCTCATATGTATGCCCGAACAGAGTTCGCGACAAATGCAAGAGGTAGTTGAAGCTATGTTCTTAACTTTCAGATAACCTATCAAATAAAAGGTGGACTTTAATTGCTCATGAAATTGAATGCAGGTTCCATACCAGCTATTACTTGGAGATCTCCAGTTGATGAAATTGCCAAACGCTTAGAGCAACTTGATTTAAATAGAGAAAGCACCCACCCATACCAATACGCAGAAAATGCCCTCGTTATTTATCAAAGAGGTGGAAGTATTGTCCCTTTCGCAAGCTCATTTGTTAGAAAACGACGACCGCGCCCGAAGGTTGACCTTGATGATGAGACCACTAGGGTATGGAAGCTTTTGCTGCAAGACATAAATAGTGAAGGCATTGATGGTACAGATGAAGACAAGGCAAAATGGTGGGAATCAGAACGTGAAGTGTTTCATGGACGAGTAGACTCATTTGTGGCACGGATGCGTCTTGTTCAAGGTAAGTATACAAAGTTTTCATACCTTTGATGGGACTATCAAATGGACATCCCCTGATTCCTTTGACTAGGAAAGCAGTGAACATAAAATATTTGATAGACTAAATAGAATGGGAAGTATCACTAACTGTCACTATAAACCAACTTGTATTCTAAAGATGCACTAGCAATAAGTAAACCCAACGATTCCAACCTGACAACCGGAGATGCACCTGTAAGGTCAAGAAAGAAACCTAAAATCCAACCTGATATGAACCTACACACGTGTATAGTCCCACAAAGAGAAAGTGGATTATGATGGAATAAGCATGTCCCTATACTTCATATGCAAAAGTGTTACATCATTACACATAATTCATATAGAATCAGCAAACTGTTAGATAATATATTTCATTTGTGATGCAAAACAACCAGAAACTGAACAATTGTCATGCCAATAGAAGACATAACTAACACTATCATTGCACACCAATCATCAATCTCAAACAAGATTCATGTTACCTTGTTGTTTTTCCTTTCAATCATCTACAAAATCATAGTTGTCAATGGGCCATACTAGGAACAAACAAGATGTGCATGTGGCGTTGTTATCTTCTGTTTCATTGACCAATTCTGCTCTTTTTGGGGTGAGCCAGGAGACAGGCGTTTCTCTCCTTGGAAGGGATCTGTAGTGGACTCTGTAGTTGGAGTTTTCCTGACACAGAATGTCTCAGACCACCTTTCAAGGTAAGCTAGACTTGATTTTGTTTTCCCTTTTCCTGTACATCATAAGAAATTTAAAATACTGAGTTCCACAAAAGTACTTTATCCACTTTATAGCTCTGCATTCATGACACTTGCTGCTCGGTTCCCTCTCAAGTCAGACATCAGTGTGGAAACGAATGAAGAGAGAACAGGGATCATTATTGAAGAACCTGAAGTAAGTACCCTGGAACCTGATGACACAATTGGATGGCACGATGATCAATCAACTCAACGAACTCCTGGTCAGGAGTTTTCCAGATTCTCCAGTGCAGAGTCAGACGATGAAAGAACAGCTGTTCACAGCAGTGAATCAAGTGAAAATAGCACCAACTGCATTAGTTCAACTGAAAATTATATATTGCAGCAACCTGGTTTTTCTAGGGAAAGTTCATGTGTGCATCATGAAGCAACAACGTATGGATCAACTACAGCAATTGCAGCAACAAAATTTTTGGGGGATCAAGTAGAACCAGACAATTTGTTCTCTTCTCAGAATTCTGTAATTTCTTCTCAAGACACAGCAAATTTTTCAGCTGTTCTAACTTCTGAAGGAACTGAATCACGCAACTCTTTGGGCTCTGCTTCATTTTTGAAATTACCAGAAATAGCAAGGACTTCAAAATCACATCAAGTCCAGGATCAAAAAACTGAAAACGTCTTACTGGAAAAGGACATAGATGGCCAAGTAAAACATGTGGCATGTTGTTCACACTTTCAAATGGATGGGAAGAATCACAGCGGCTCAATAGAAAATGACTGTCCCTATAGCTATTTGGGCTCATATACAGTGTCTAATTCAGGAGCACAACAAACCAAGTGCAAGAGCAATTTGGAAGAAGCTGCAAAATTTTCAGACCTTTCTACGGGACTCGGTGCCCCCGAACAAAGTAAATCATCAGCAAAACCTGCAAATCGAGCACTATATGGAGAGATGAGTGAGACTTATACCTCACGCAATAACAATCAAATTAAGGTGTACACAGCAACAATTGATGATCCAGTAGTCAATATTGAGCAACAAATTCAAATTGAAGCGAGCAACTACAATATGCAACGAATAACAGAAGCACCAAAATTTTCAGAAGCCAGTGCAGATGTCAGAGAGGTCAGTATAGTTGATTCAAGTAAGTCTGAGCACACAGCTTTAGGGTCAAACACAGACAAAGGAAAATATCATGCTGGTAGCACATTAGACAGAGCAAATCACAATGCTAAAGCAAAAAAAGAACGCCTTGGAAAAGAGAAGCAGAATGTTGACTGGGACAGTTTAAGGTTACAGGCTCAAAGCAGCAGTAAAAAAAGAGAAAGGACAGCAAACACAATGGATTCACTGGACTGGGATGCAGTGAGGTGTGCAGATGTCCATGAGATAGCCTATACCATTAGAGAACGGGGAATGAACAATATGCTAGCAGAGAGAATCAAGGTACATCAGTAAAAATTGCAATTAACAGCCTAATTCTTTTAAAATCAGAACTCCCTCGTCATTCATCTACCATAGAAATTCCCAACAAACCTTAAAGAGACTGTTCAATTGAAAAACAATTGCAGGATTTCCTTAATCGAGTTTTTAGAGAACATGGAAGTATTGATCTTGAATGGCTGAGAGACGTTCCACCAGACAAAGCAAAGTAAGCTTTCAATTGACCAAATAAATTTTTCCATGTTTATTATTCCTCTGCACTGACTAAACAAAATCTCATGTATTGTATCAGAGAGTATCTATTAAGCATCAGGGGCTTGGGCCTGAAGAGCGTAGAGTGTGTGCGACTTTTAACACTTCACAACCTTGCTTTTCCTGTAAGATTTCTGAACCAATTTTTGAAGACATAATTAATATGAAAATAGCTTGTGTTCCCACTAATCAAGTCTTTAATAAGGTCGACACAAACGTTGGGCGTATAGCTGTTAGACTGGGATGGGTGCCCCTGCAGCCACTGCCAGAGTCGCTACAATTGCATCTTCTGGAACTGTGAGTAACTTGTGTGCAGAAATCTTCTAAACTGCCAACACAATCTAACTCTGCTGTATTACACAGGTACCCAGTGCTGGAGTCAATTCAAAAGTACCTCTGGCCACGTCTCTGCAAGCTTGATCAGAGGACATTGTAAGTAACATCCTATTATCTAACACTATTTTGCCCAGGCCTGGTTGACAAGCATCAATTTACTATATAAGTGGTTCCATGTTAGCTTATTAAAACATCCAATTATAACAGTACACTGCATAGTGGATGAAAAGATTAAGTGCAGAGGGACTTATAGATTGGGGTAGTTGATTTCTTCAAAGAGTAATAAATGATACACATGCAGTAGTACCTGTAACTACAAAGGTTACTTTTTTTCCTAATCAACTGATGCATTTACTGATTCAATATTACAGATATGAGCTGCATTACCATATGATCACTTTTGGAAAGGTATGTCTACACCACTAGTTACTCCCCTACAACTAATGTATAACTGCAATCACCGTTTAAATCAATTTCATTGCTACTTCATTAGGTCTTCTGTTCAAAAAGCAAACCCAACTGCAATGCATGTCCAATGAGAGGAGAATGCAGACACTTTGCAAGTGCTTTTGCAAGGTTTGCCTATTACCCTATATACTTCCATACGAGAAATTAGTTATCTCTTGTTTGTACATCTTATTACTTCTTCTCAAGCTTCTCTACACCTAATCCAAAAAAATGAAGAATCAAAGTTCCAGAACGTGGCTGCTGAAACTAGATTTGATGAATCTATTTACTCTTACTCAGACAACATTTAAGCTAACCTGCCAGTGTTGTAACTCATCCATGAAGCATATGACGAACTATCAGTCACCTAGTGATGAAGCAACTTTGGTAGAAACTTTAATATTCATGGATCTCTTCTTGTATAAAATAGAATCCTACATCTCCAAACCTAAGCCAACACCCTTCTTGTCAGCACATTCAAGTAATCCATTACAACTAGATTAGCAATTTCATAGTCTAAAACTGAATGCACTGTTTTTCATATATGGTACTTGACACATTTCTCATTCAGCGCAAGGCTTGCCCTGCCAGCACCAGAAGAGAAACGTATTGTAAGTTCAACAGAGAACAAGTCAGCGGGCCAGAATCCATTCCAGAACTTCAATCAACAATCCCTGCTCTTACCTCAGGCTAATCAGACACCATTAGAGCATCCCAAATTGATCAATTGCGCACCTGTTATTGAGGTGCCAGCAACACCAGTGCCCATTGTCGAAGAGCCTGCCACACCTGAGCCAGAGCAAGAAGCTCCTGAAATCGACATCGAAGATGTTTGCTTTGAAGATCCTAATGAAATTCCTACAATTGAATTGAATATGGCGCAGTTCACTCAAAATGTGAAGAGCTTTGTGCAAAACAATACAGAGCTTCAACAGGTTGAAATGTCAAAAGCCTTAGTAGCTTTAACTCCAGCAGCTGCTTCAATTCCCACACCTAAACTTAAGCATATAAGCCGGCTCAGAACTGAACATCAAGTGTAAGTGGACGCTCCTAATATCTACTTGTGAAACAGAGTAAAGCTGCAGAATAACTTCTGATAAATCACTCAATTACGGTAGCCAATTTTTTACTAGGCTATACAATTCTCACAAAACTATTTTTACTTACTATCAATTGTTTCTCCATCCACAGATATGAACTTCCAGATTCGCATCCTCTTCTGGAAGGGGTCAGTTTTTCTCTTCTATTTTTTTTATTGGTTAATGCTACATCATTTTTATCCCCATATATAAGCAGCATGTAAGCTGCATTTAAGTTCATCCTCCTGATAATTACGTTCTTCATGTTGCAGTTCGAGAAAAGAGAACCGGATGATCCATCCTCCTATCTTCTGGCAATTTGGACACCTGGTAAAATTTCAATTAATGTAATATATCACATAAGAGGAGCCCTTTTAAGAACTATGCAAAGTAACTGATTTCTATCACTGAACTACTGTAACTAGTAACCTGATTAATTAGAGAACTCATGTTTGTAAGGAGAACTTTTGCATAGCTAAGCTGGACTGAGCAAGTCCCAGGTTCCAATCTCAATAGTAGTTTACAATGCAGTGTAGAGGGTAATTTGGCTAAATAGGTTAGCCTTTCCTCGGGCTCTCTGAAGCTTAATTATTCCTTATGTACCAAACCCACATCAGGTGAAACGTCGAACTCTATTCAGCCACCGGGAAGACAGTGCAACTCCCAAGAAACTGGTATACTATGTGATAATGAAACATGTTTTGCATGCAACAGCATACGTGAAGCACATGCTCAAACAGTGAGAGGGACAATTCTGGTAAGAAAAGAGAACAAACTATTACAATGTTTGTCATGGGAAAGTAATATGATAATTCTTATCATCTCTGAATATACTTTTCTAACAGATACCATGTCGAACGGCTATGAGAGGAAGCTTTCCGCTCAATGGCACATACTTTCAGGTTAACGAGGTGAATACAACCAACTTTTCTTCAACTCAAGCATGTCATACATGAGTATTTCTGCACTTGGTAAGGTTTTGATAGTAGTATTTTTGCTATTCCTCAGGTGTTTGCGGACCACGACTCCAGCCTCAAGCCAATTGATGTCCCAAGAAATTGGCTATGGGATCTGCCACGACGGACAGTTTACTTCGGAACCTCTATACCATCAATATTCAAAGGTAAACAAACAAAAGGATGAAACCTTTTTTTTAAAGAAAACCTTTAGGAGTAAAATAACATTCAGTGTGTTCTCTGTCAATCAGGCCAAACCACAGAAAGTATCCAACATTGCTTTTGGAGAGGTATGTAGATCGAAAACCCCAGGTCCACAGAGGTCCAAATGCTTGTCTTAGCTTCTTATCCATTTCTACTAAGTAAATCAATGAAAAGCATGCATGTTACATCATTATGCAAATTCTAAAAGACACTCAAATTAAGCTGGCATAAGCACCAACCATGTTAGCGAGTTCCCTTTTTGTCTTCTACACTCTTCGGACCAAATCATAAAAACAAAATTATGAGGAAGTAGTAATCGCCTATGTTGCTCAGGCTCTCCAAAAACACTATTGCACCTATGTCGGATTCTCCAAAAATACACAACTTTTGGAGAATCCGACATGCACTAGTCGACATTTTTTAAGAGTCCAAACAATATAGGAAATCATCCATGTAGCCAAGGGAAAGAAATGTTACCCCTTGCTGCAAAACCTTTTATTTGTTTTCTGATAAAGAACTATAATTTGCAGGATTTGTTTGTGTGAGGGGTTTTGACAAGAAGACACGAGCTCCAAGACCACTGATAGCACGATTGCACTTTCCAGCCAGCAAGTTGACTAGGACAAAAGAAAAGCCAGATGAAAACTAGGGAACGGTGTCCTACTGAATCAGCAAGGCAGCCAACCAGGCTGAACAAGCTAACAACATTCAGTACCATGATGTTTTAAACCTTAGAAAAGAAAAAAAAATAGGTATTGTCTAACATGTAAGTAAGTTGTAGCAAGAGTAAATGAGATGTTAATCGATTACTTATAGCTCATACTTAGGGTGGCCATTTCTATTAGCGAAAATCATTGTATTCTTCAACAGGCTAGTGCTCTTTTAGCCCAGTGAGATCTCAAATTTAGTTGGTTCTCATCTTCTCTTCAAAGGACAGAAAGAGTAATAAAAATTGATACTCTCCCATGGTAATCAGAACACTTGTCTCCTAACTACAAAAGAACTGGTTTGGTGCTGTCTCATAAAACATGAGGCAGATATTAAAACTAGATCTTGTGGTAATGTGTAAAAGGAATGGTTTCTCATAAGCAAGGCAGGTTTATATACGAGCATGCAAAAAATCTACAAAACCTTTTTTTGTTAAGGACAGTAGCTGCACCAGAATGTTATCAAGTAGTAATAGCTTGAACAAGTAAACAACGTTATAATATGAACGGTCTCAATTAAACATAAACAAATGGTAAAATAGAAAACAGAACCTGCAAGGACTATACCAAGATATTCATGATACTAGCACCCTGGTAGAGATTAGCTTGAAATAATATCCTATTCATACTTCATAAGTCAGCCAAGTCATCACAGAAATACATCTATCAAATATATTTGCTGTTTGCAACTACTAGCTAGACACATAGTTTTGAAACACAACTGAAAGGAGATGCATAAAGACACTTAATAGTCCTAACAGCTATTTCGTTCTTAACTCATACCTTTGTTTGAAGCTGAATCAACCATTTTAAATGGCATCAGAAGAACATGGAGAGCATCTCTCAACCTGCACATGAGCATTAGCTTTAAGATGGGCATAAACATGTGCAGTAACATATTCAAATTTTTTAAATTAAGTGATAGAGTGGATTTTGGACTGTGTAATGATTTTATACTTGAACTATAAGCCCTTGAGTTCAAGGTCTCAATGGATCTGTCATAAGCTTTGTGTAGGTTTTGACATACAGAACATACGAAGAAGAGATTTTACAAGCAAACAAACTCACATAACTCATTCTTTTCAAGCTAAAGCACATTATCACCAATATATACAAGGAAACCAATAAAAAGAAACTCACAGTCATCTTAATCCACGATCCACATATAACAACTTTACATTTAATTGGCAAGCTTACAAACTTGTAACAAAGCAATCATAAGGACATACACATTCACCTCACAAAGTTACATGTATTTCACTGCAAAATCTGGCTGCCAATCACAGATTCATAGAAATCGCCACTGATGTTTACATCACTGTGTTACGACTTCTATCTGACTACACCTACCACGTACATAAATCACCTCATAAGGCATCTATTTTCATGTTTTCAGGTGATTACTTAAAAGGTATCCCAATCACAGAGAGATCTCATGTGCTCATAATTTGTGCTGTAAAATCAGATAAACTTCAATTCAACTATAATTCGCACATTAACAGGTATCCCAATCATAGAGAATGTACTCATAATTTGTGCTGTAAAATCAGATAAACTTCAATTCAACTACAATTCGCTTCGAAATCATCTATTTTCATGTTTTCAAATAATTACTTAACAATTATGTCAATGAAAAAGAGATTCCATGTACTCATAATAAATGTTGTATATTCAAAAATAAACTTCAACTCGACTGCATTTCGCACGTCAATCACCTCAAAAGCATCTATTTTTCGTGTTTTCAAATAATTGCTTAATAAAACCTCAATGACAGAGATCTCATGTGCTCATAGTCAATGCTGTAAATTCAAACTTCATTTCGACTACAATTAGCTCATCAATCACCTCAAAAGCATCAATTTTCATGTTTTCAAGTAATTACTTTATCTCAATGATAGAGATCTCATGTGCTCATAATCAATGCTGTAAATTCAGATAAACTTCATTTCGACACAATACACATCCACATCAAAAAGCATCTACTTTAATGTTCTCCAAATAATTATAATTTATCAACAAACATCTCAGTGACAGATCTCATGTCAAAGCTATAAATTCAAATGAACTTCACTTTGACTACAATTAGCACATAAATCACCTCATAAGCATCTATTTACATAATTTTGAACAATTATTTAACAGGAATCCAAATCACAGATAGATCACAAGTACTTATAATCATGTTGTATATTTCTCAATCACAGAAAGATCTCATGTACGCATAATCAATATAGTAGATTCAAATAAACTTCAATTTGATAATATTTCGCACAACAATCACCACAAATGCATTACATCACCAAGAGATCTCATGTACTCATAATCAATGCTATAAAATCAAATAAACCTCATTTCAAGCATAATTTGCACATCAATCACCTCAAAAGCATATGTTCTTAAGTTTTCAAACAATTACTTGACAAATATCTCAATATCAATGCTATAAATTCAAAACTTCATTTCGACTATAATTTGCACATCAATTACCTCAAAAGCATCTATTCTTGGTTTTTCAAACAATTACTCAACAAATATCTCAATGGCAAAGAGATCTCATGTACTCATAATCAGTGCTATAAATTCAAATAAACTTCAATTCGACTCAATTCACACAGCAATCAACTCAAAAGCATCTATTTTCAAAATTGTCAATAATTATTTAATGGGAATCTCAATCACAGAGAGATGTCAAATACTCATAATCAATGCTGTATAATTCTCAATGGCAGCAGGATCTCATCATCTCATGGACGCATAAACAATGTGGTAGATTCAAATACACATCAGTTCCACCACATTTCACACATCAATCACCTCAAATGCATCTATTTCCATGATAATAAGTAGTAATTACTCAACAAATATCCCAACCACATCACAGAGAGATCTCCCGTACTCATAATCAATGCTATAAATTTAAATAAACTTCATTGCAACTACAGTTAGCACATAAATCACATCAAAAAGCATCTATTTTCATATTTTCAAACAATCACTCGCCAGGGAGCAAGAATCCCAAACACAGAGAGATCTCTGTTATCTTTACTGATAGCCATTACTATCACTATGAGGAAGAAGAAGAAAGTAAATTGAGAGAAGAAGAAAGCAGTTTTCTATTTCTGATAGATTGTTACACGTGTATGAGGGTATATATATACCCTTTTTATGTAGTGTACAGCTGTCCACTTCTTCTTAACTAACTACTAACAACTTTCTAACTACTTACTAATCTCTAACTAACTTTGCTTAGCACTGATTTACAAGCTAATTATATCAGCTTGCATTTCTTCCTCTCAACACTCCCCCTCAAGCTGATGGCTTGAACAAATTCTTCATCCCTAACTTGTTTAACAGATACTCATGAGCTGTCCTTCCTAATCCTTTAGTCAGAATATCAGCTTGTTGCTCCTTTGTTGATACATGCCTGGTCTTGATCATTCCTTGACTGATTTTTTCTCTCACAAAGTGGCAATCAATATCAATGTGCTTTGTTCTCTCATGGAAGATAGGATTTGCTGCAATCTGGATTGCAGCCTTACTATCACACATTAGATGAGTTGGTTGTTGAAGCTTAACCCCCAATTCTTTAAGCAAACCAGTCAACCAGATAATCTCTGCAGTGCAAGTAGCCATACTTCTGAACTCTGCCTCTGCTGAGCTTCTGGAGATGGTTTCTTGCTTCTTGGATTTCCAGGACACCAATGCTCCTCCAAGCTTTACAATATACCCAGTAACAGACCTCCTGGTCTCTACACAAGCACCCCAATCAGAATCACAAAAGGCTTGAAGCTGATTTGAACTCTTGGCAGGCATAAATAGGCCTAAACCAGGTGTTCCCTTGATGTATCTAACCACTCTCAATGCAGCTTCCATATGTGACCTTTTAGGTTTGTGCATATATTGACTTAGCACCTGTACAACATATGATATATCAGGCCTTGTCATAGTAAGATAGAGTAGTCTTCCCACCAGCCTTTGATAGATTGTAGGATCATTCATTTCCTCATCTTCATTTTCATCCTTGACTGGTACATATTTGTCATATTCTGTTGAGGTTAGTTTCAGATTTGGCTCAGTGGGTGTTGTAGCTGGTTTTCCTCCACTGAGTCCCACTTCTGATACTAATTCAAGTGCATACTTCCTTTGACTCATTACTATCCCTTCCTGTGACCTTGCCACCTCAATCCCTAAGAAGAATTTCAATTCTCCTAGATCTTTCATCTTGAAATTATGCTGCAAGTCTTTCCTGGCCTTTTCTATAAGAATTTTACTACTTCCAGTAATCAGCAAGTCATCAACATATACCAATATAATCACAATTTCTTTACCAACTGTTTTTGTGAACAATGAGTAATCATAGTGACTTTGATTGAACCCCATGTTTAATAGTGCATCTGTAAGCTTCCTGTTCCATTGTCTAGGAGCCTGTTTTAGGCCATAAAGGGACTTGTGAAGTTTGCAGACCTTTGAATTCTCCCCCTGTCTGGCAAACCCCTCAGGAACAAGCATATATACTTCTTCAAGTAAATCACCATTCAAGAATGCATTATGAACATCCATCTGGTAAATAACCCACTGAGAAGCTGCAGCAAGTGCAATTAAGGTCCTGACAGTAACCATCTTTGCAACAGGAGAGAAAGTCTCAGAATAGTCTAGACCAGCCTTTTGGCTATATCCTTTAGCTACTAATCTAGCCTTATACCTTTCCACTTCTCCTGATGCTTTGTACTTCACTTTGTATACCCACTTACATCCAATGGGTGTTTTACCTGGTGGCAAGTCAACTATGGACCAGGTTTTGTTCTCTTCTAATGCAGCAATCTCAGATTGCATGGCTTGAATCCATGCTGGGTCCTGAGAAGCCTGATAGAATGAGGTTGGTTCTGTGATGGAGGAATAAGCAGCAAGGGCTAGTTGATAGGAGTTAGTGAGATGAGAATATGTAACAAAAGAAGACATAGGGTAAGTACATGAATGAGTAGAAGATGTTGTGATAAAATCATTCATCCAGATAGGAGGATGTCTATTTCTGGATGATCTTCTAGGTGGAATAGAGGGTATAATGGTTGTTTGCTGTGTAGGAATGGACTGTGAACTAGGTGAGATGGTTAATAATTCTTCTTGGCTGGTATTGCTAGGTTCACTTGGAACAGACTCAGAAGAGGAGTCTGAAGACTGATATGAGTCTGGAATAGAAGTAAGATCAAGAACAGGAAAGAGAGGGGTACCAGTAGACCTTAGATGCTGAAAAGGAAATATTGACTCTAAGAATACAACATTCCTGCTTATAAAGAAGGAACTGGAATGCATATCATATAGGACATAGCCCTTTTTTGTAGAAGAATAACCCATGAATGTACTAGGAATTGCTCTTGCTGCAAATTTATCTAATGATCTAGTACAGGAAGCATAGGCTAAGCACCCAAAGACTTTTAAATGAGTAAGAGAAGGTGGAGATTTGAATAACAGCTCAAAAGGAGACATAAACTTGAGAAGTTTAGAAGGAGTTCTATTCATGAGATACACAGCAGTAGACACACACTCTCCCCAGAATTTTAAAGGCATGGCAGACTGAAACCTTAAGGCTCTAGCAATCTGTAGGATTGTCCTGTGTTTTCTTTCAACCACCCCATTTTGTTGAGGGGTGTAGACACAAGATGTTTGATGTAAAATTCCAAAATTAGATATCAAGGATGTAAACTCATTGCTGAGAAATTCAGAACAATTGTCTGTTCTGAGAGTCTTAACAGAAACAGAAAAGTAGTTGTTCATTCTAGTGATGAAATCTTTCAGGACAACAAGTACTTCAGACTTTGAATGAATAAGGAACAACCAAGTATATCTAGAAAAATCATCTACTATAGTAACAAAATATCTCTTGTTACTATGAGTGGGAACTTTATATGGTCCCCAAATATCACAATGAAGTAAAGAGAAAATAGAGTCTGTAGTAGTGGTACTTGTAGTAAAAGGAAGTCTAGTATGTTTTGCAAGTGGACAAACAGTGCATGTCTGCTTTTCTGGAACAAGTTGTTGAAGGCTTGGATGTCTTTTGATTATTTCTAGAGGAGCATGACCAAGTCTTTTGTGCCAAAGACTACTTGATGTGGAGTTTATAGATGATTGACTTGCTTGATTTGCTGTACAGTGAGTAAGTTGAGTAGTGGTTGAATTTCCTTTGAGAAGATATAGGCCTTGTTCTTCCTTACCAATCCCCTTCACCAACCCAGTGTAGAGATCCTGGAATATGCAGAAGTCAGGGAAGAAGTTCACTGAACACTTTAATTCCCTAGTTAGCTTAGATATGGATAGTAGATTGCATTTGAAATCTGGTAAAAACAGAACATTAGAAATCAGATGCCCATTAAGAACTTGTGACTTTCCCTTGTGAGTGATTTGAACTTCACCACCTGTAGGTAGATGTACATAGCTATGTTCCTGATCTGGTAGTCTGGTAAATTCATGCAGCAACTCAATACTGGATGTCATATGGTTTGTGGCTCCTGTATCTATTATCCATTTTGACTGAGTAGTATTAGAGTGCAAATATGTCATAGTACCTGCATTGGCCTTGGAGGTCTGGACACTTGCTTCATTACCTTTGTTCAGCATTTGAATAATCTGTTGATATTGTTCCTGAGTGAAGTAAGGTGGGAGTTGAGATGTACTGGCTTGAGAACTAGTATGATCCTGAGTAATGGAACAATTCTTTTCTTGACTGTTTTCCACATGATTAGCATATGAAGTCAGTCCTTTTCTTCTATTCTTGGACCAGTCTGGAGGATACCCAATAAGTTTGTAACAGCTTTCCTTGGTGTGACCATTATAGCCACAATAGTCACAAATCACAGATGACTTCTTCTGAGGCCTGGAATAACTAGAATGTATGCCTTTATTAATTGAGTTCCCAGTAGAGTTTGCATGTCCTTCTGAGTTACTACTGGTGTAGGAACCAGTAATTACTCCCTTATTCCTGTTGATACCTCCCTTTTGACTGAAGAACACAGCACCTTCAAGAGAATCACTTACCACAGATACATTACTGCCTATGGATCTTTGACTCTCATGATTGATAACCATAGAATAGGCTTTGTTCAGTGTAGGAGTAGGAGACATCATGAGAATTTGACTCCTACACTGAGCATATGTCTCATTCAATCCCATAAGGAATTGAAGAAGTCTTTGGTAACCAAAATGCTGAGCATAGTTTCTGGACTCAGGACAGCTACAGCCAGGGCAGGGCATGAGGGCATCAAACTCATCCCACATAACTCTCAACTTCGAAAAATACTCTGCTACAGACAGAGTTCCTTGAACCAGAGTTGCAATTTCTCTATGTAAGTAAAAAACTCTTGAGCCGTTTATATTGTCAAATCTTTCCTTCAGATCTAGCCAGACTTTGTGAGCATTAGATGCATATATAATACTACTTAATAGGTCTTTTGCAACTGAGTTCATGATCCATGAAAGGACCACTGCATTAACCTTTTCCCACTGCTCATGCAATGAGCTTTCAAACTTGTCTTTGGTATATCTTCCATCAACAAAGCCTAATTTACTCTTTCCAAGTAGACCTAATTTCATGGATCTACTCCACAAAGCATAGTTCTCGGATCCTACTAACTGAATAGAGATTAAAGAGCTACCTGGAGTGTCGTTTGGGTGAAGATATAAGGGATGATTGTGATCAATGAAGCTCCTTGAATCTGACGAGTTAGGAACCACTGGCACTCCTTCTCCTGCCATTCTTCTTCTTCTATAAAGCAATCCTAGCTGAATTGCAGCTTCTCAAAGCTGAATCTAGAGGTTTGATCGGTGCTCTGATACCATGTTATCTTTACTGATAGCCATTACTATCACTATGAGGAAGAAGAAGAAAGTAAATTGAGAGAAGAAGAAAGCAGTTTTCTATTTCTGATAGATTGTTACACGTGTATGAGGGTATATATATACCCTTTTTATGTAGTGTACAGCTGTCCACTTCTTCTTAACTAACTACTAACAACTTTCTAACTACTTACTAATCTCTAACTAACTTTGCTTAGCACTGATTTACAAGCTAATTATATCAGCTTGCATTTCTTCCTCTCAACAATCTCAAGCACTCATATTCATTGCTGTGTATTTCTCGTTACAGAGAGATCTCAAGCACTCATATTCATTGCTGTGTATTTCTCGTTACACAGAGAACTCGTGTACACATAATCAACACTGTAGATTCAAATAAACTTCAATTTGACTGCATTTTCGCACATCAATCACTTGAAATGCATCTATTTCCACGTTTCCAAGTAATTACTTAACAAATATCCCAATCACATCACAGAGAGATCTCCTGTACTCATAATCAATGCTATAAATTCAAATAAACTTCATTTCGACTACAATTTGCACATCAATCACCTCAAAAGCATCTATTCTCAAGTTATCAAATGAATACTTAACAAATATCTCAATGACAGAGAGATCTCATGCACTCAGAATCCATGCTATAAATTCAAATAAACTTCATTGCGAGTACAACCAGCACATAAATCACCTCAAAAGCATCATCCTCATGTTTTCGAACAATTACTTCACAAATATCTCAATGAAAGAGATCTCAAATACTCATATTCGATGTTGTATATTCAAACTCGGAAAAATCCGAACAACTACGAGAAGCTGAATACCAATAGCTCCATATAGAGATTTCGAAGTATACTCATGGCAGATTGAGATTATGAAACTGCTGAGCGTTCGGAGGAGGAGGTGAAGGAGATATAGAGTTCTCTGTATTTCAACAAAATTTGGTAACTTTGCCGCCTCTTGGCTTTTAGAGTTCCCTCGCTTTGCTATTTATTATTGGGGATTGCACCAGTTTCAACATGGGCCGTACTACTTGCTTTCCTCTTGTGAAAATGGCGGTTTATGCCTTGTTTGGATGCTGTTATATTATATTGTATTGTTTGAATATAATATTTATTTTAATTATTATTTAATAAAAAGATAAGTTATTATGTACTAATCTCAGCATCTATCTTATATGATGTTATATATTAACGAAATATTATAAGATATACAAACAGAGTGTTAATATACTAACAAAATATCATGAAAGATATCAACAAGGTAGTAGTGTATCACTAGAGTATCACAGAGAATGACAACATGCTTATTTGAGATACTGTATCGATATCATATCTTGATTATTTCTTAGTCATTTCTTAAAAAAAAGAAAACTCAATCTTATATGATACAATGGTGTATGAGAATCACAGAGGATACTGAAATGACATTAATATTATGGCAGAATATCACAAAGGATACTGAAATGACATTAGTATGATGGCAGAGTATCACAAAGGATTATGGTCGAACCGATGTGATACTGGTGTGGTACCAATATATGAATGGAGTATCATAAATGATATATTTTCTACTAATTTAAAGTTTAATAATTTCTTTTAATTATTTTTTTATTTATTTCTTAAAAGAAAGATTCCGATCTTATATGATACTAATAGAGTATCAATATACCTGTGGAGTATCACAGAGTATTAAACTCACTTGTATATAATATCGGTATGGTATTAATAAATCGATGGAGTATCACATTGAATATACCATCGGTATCATATAGGATTAGTTTTTTTTTTTTAGAAATAAATAGAAAATATTTGTTAAACTCTAAATTAGTAGAAAATATATTCTTTGTGATATTGTGTCAATATATTGATACTATATCAGTATAATATAGGACTGAACTTAAGCCTCAGTGATACTTCATCAATATCTTGATACCTTGTAGGTATCATATAAAATTGGACTATTTTTAAGAAATAAATAGAACATAGTTAAGAGAAAATTATTAAAGTCACAATCTTATTTATTAAATTTTAAATAACATATATTTTTTGCAATACTCTATTGATATATAATGTTTTATAAGATTGGGTTTAATTTTTATGATACTCCTTTGATATATATATTGATATCATATTATAGAAGGAGGGTACTGATTGTAATGGATTGGAAAGCATAAATGTAAGTGGGTAGGATACCAACTTAGTTTTCCTAATTTTTAAAAGAAGAGTCTTGAAAGAATCCAAGAAGTAATTATATTAGGCCAAAAGTTATTAGAGTTATAGCTTAACAACTGCAATTTTACATTAAATTATTTAAATACAATGTTTCAATCTCAATGAATTTTCTCATGGACCAAATTAGTTATGCAAAGAGTTTATTTGAATTTTCTTCGCTAAAATATTACATTAAATATATAAAGTTAATCATTTTATATATACAATAACGTATTTAATAGAATCTCATGAGTGGGGTCTGGGGAGGTTAGAATGTATGCAAACCTTATCATTACCTCATAGAAGTAGAGAGATTGTTTCCAGAACCTTTATCTCAACAACCCATAGGCGAAATTTTATATACACAACAGGCATTAAAATTTCTCCATGTATCTTTTTTTTTTTTTGGTATTTTAGATCTAATTACTTAATTGGTCCTTTTTCTACTACTTGTAAATCCTTCTAAAAAGAGCATTAAAAAAAAAATATAGCCCAAAAGGTTATTTCATTTATAATAATTAGAATTAGAATAATTAAAAATATATATTATTAAATATAAATAAGTCATAACATGTCAATAATATCACACTTACCCACTTGAGGAAGTTCAAGTACTTAAAATATAGCAATTTGGGGAGTATATCTTAAAATATAGCAATTTGGGAAGTATATTTTAAAATATAGCAATTTGGGAAGTATATCTAGTTGGAATTAGCGTATAATATAGTACTAGTTGAGTATTGTTGGGGTTATCCATGATGTCTTAATTTTGGAGGATCCCATGTTCTTAGCAAATCATAAGTTAATGAAAAAAAAAAAAGTCATATAAATTGTTAGTGTATAAAGTATTAATAGCCATATTCATGCTTTTTTTTTCTTTTTCTTTTCTTTAAGAACGTAGGTATAAATCGAGATAAAAAAGCTTTTTAAATATTTATTATAAATTAAATAATTAAAAATTTATTAATGATTGTGGTCAAAAGATCAAAATTTAGTATAAAAAAACTTCAAAATTAGGTATGAGTTCACAAAAGAATTAAATTCACACTCAATTTTTATATTAAACCATAATAATTTATTATATACAATATTACAATTAAATACTTTAATAAATTAATGAACAAAATAGAGGGTGTGTATTATGTTACCATTGATTTTGTCAAAATGCAAAGTGTGATTAACTTTTTCTTAATTCATGGGCTATAGAGTTGAATTGGAGGCATAGATGGATGCAAACTTATCTAAATTTATTATTTTCAATATTAGATATATTATAATAGAGATAATTATTAAATCTGAATTCATAACGATAAAAAATACGATGATTTTAATGTTAAGAATCTTAAAAGTTGATTTTGACAAATTTAGTCGTAAATTCTTCTGAGAATGAAGAGAAGATCCTCGAGCTTTTTCTGGCAACGACTTATGTAGTGATTGGCATTATAAAATTCATCAAGCCTTGTTTTCCTCTTCACTCTACTTAATTAATAGAAAATAGTCATAAACTCTTTATAATAACTTATTAATCTATAAAGCTTTATCGATAGCAACAGATTGACCTTGCTGATACTAGTATGCTGCATATAATATATAATTGTAATCGCCTACACTAAAAAACTATACGTCTAGAACCAAATGGAAGCATCGTGAATGTAAATTTTGTGTTTAAATTTATAATATTGTTCGAGAAAAAACGCCTTAGAAAAGAATCTAAGCAAACCACAAGTTAGAAAGTAATTGGCTGATCACTACTTGACAAAGAATAATAATTATACTAAGCCATAACATAACAAATTCCTGTGTATTGGAGTCACTTCATGTCCAAGACAAGTAATCAAAGTGATGCAACCTCCACTAAGACATGTTTTCATATGATCGACCATTATAGTCATATAAGTTTGAATATTGTGCTTGCATGAATATTATCAATCTTAATCAGAGGCGAATATAAAATTTTATAAGTTATAAGTACTTAATTATTTTGTTTAATCTAAAGTTGCTGGTGAAATCAGTATAACAAATAAAAGAATTTTTATGTAAATAAACGTGTTTGATTTCAAAATGTAACAGGTGTTCAAACAACTATGAGTCTAAACACAAGCCCAACATTGGTCCCAGCTATGTAAAAGTACATAAAGCTAAGTTATAATATCACGAACTACATAATTATCGTAGAGTTATCTATCTTTGGTCCCGTTCTTAAGCGTCCATAAAATAAGTAAATAAATTTTAATTGTAATCCTCATGAATCCAGAATATATTTTTTAACCATCTACAATTAAGAAGGATTGTTAGAAGAGTAACAATAATTATATAATTGAAGAGGAGATACAAATTTGATCAAAGAAGGTTCAACATCAACTATATATACAAATAAAATTATTTTAACCCTGTATAAACAGTAATAATATAATTTTTCGTCATAAAAAATTCAAATAAACTCCCTGACCATAAGATAGCCCCGCCCCTTATCTTTTGGTCATTTATTTTCATTGACACTATTCCATCTAACAACCATCCATGAGTGACTATTATAAGTAATATAAAATTATGGTGCAATAAATATGACACACTCACTCTTAATTAACAATCTTGAATTTTAAATAGGAGAAAGCAATATTTTTTTCCTTATTAAATATTACGTTTTAGTGTGAATTCGAATTAGTTCATTGAAAATTACTAATTTTTCGTGTGAAAATAATTAATGCATGATATATACTTGTATATTTACTTTTATTACCTAACCACACTTTATTAATGTTTATTATTATTAGTAATTGACTCTATCACTTACCATAGTAAAATTGCATTACATTTTGATTGATATAAATATACAACGTGAATGAGTCATTAATTATCATATTTGCATAGCAGATTTCGTATTATACCATATATGCATAACATGTATTTTAAATCAAACAATCCCTAATTAAATATAATTATATTTTAAAAAAGTATTATAACACGTTTCAGATAGAAACAAATTCAAACTTTAAAATTTATGAATTCTAATATCGAGCTCAAATTAATATTACAATAACAATTGAACAAATTCAATAAATTTCTTAATATATATACATATACTAGATTCCGTAAATTGATATACAAGCTTTTATGTTCGCCCCTTGATTTTTGATGTACTAAGGATTTATTTCAACTTTATCAAAACATGTCTTTCATCTATCAGCGCATGTCAAAAAGTCCAAAATTTCTTCTCACCTCTCGTAACAGTTACACTGAACTTAGCACAAAAAGCCATTTTTTTTCCAAAATAAGTAAAAAAGCAAAAAACAAATAAAAGCCAATCTAAAATTACCAACAAACTCCTTTGAATTCGTCACAACAACTCAAACTCCACCGTTTCACCTACTAACAATCCCAAATGAAACTCTTCGCAACAAAGACCCATCCTTCTAACTTTTTACATAAATAAAAACACATCCACTTGTTTTTAAAATTACACTTAGGTCCATCATTTATACTCACCATGTCCTAGTCCACGTAGCTATATCTGATTAAAAAGGTATTTTTCTAAGCTTGTAAACCGATCAAACTAACATATAAGTACTCTTTTGGCACATCTACGCATTTTGTAAATACCCAACAATAACTAATACCTAATAAAATTTCACAAATAGAGTTGAGGGAGGATAGAATGTATTCAAACTTTACCGTTATCCTGTGAAGGTAGAAAGACTGTTTTCGAAAAAAAAATCGATTCAAGTACAACATTTGATAAATATTCAATGTGTTTATAAGTTATGCGCTTAGTTGCTTATAAGTCAAAATCAGTCATAAGTTAGTCATTTCCAGTCATATCTTTTCTCCAACTTATGATTTTCTAGCTTTTAAGCATTTTTGGCATGTGGGATTCTACTGGGTGGGTATGTTGTTGTTGTTGTTATTGTTTAAGCATTTTTGGGTCGGAAAAACGTGAATACGGCCAAATGGGGCCTAAGAGTAATTCTTGAAATTAGAGAGGGGATAATTTGAAACATGATGAAGTGAAGGGGAGGTTAGTGTAATTAAGTGAAGCTTGTAACTCAAAGTCGAAAATTCCAGGAATATTACGACTAAAACAAAAACATCTCCCATCTTTTTTCTCTCTCTTCTCATTCCACAAGTAGGAAGAAGAAGAAGAGGAGAAAGAAAACTTTTAGTGAGAGAAAGTTGAACTCACTGTATAATGAACAATTTCTAGCTAGGGTTTTGTTGAATTGATAATTTTTTTTTGTTTTTCAGATGGAAATGCCAGGTAGACGATCGAATTATACTTTATTGAGTCAAGTTCCCGACGATAATTTCATTCCTCCGCCGCCGAAGTACACCGTCACTGGCGGTGGCGGTGGAGGTGGAGGAGCAGCGACGTATTACGAGTCTCATTCTGGTGAGAGGAGTAAAGGTAAAACAGTTGATAATAGAGGATTTGATTGGGATTTGATTGATCACCGTAGTAATATGATGCAACCGCCGAATCGGATCGGGACGGCGGCCGCGGCGGCATTTCCAGGTTCGATTGGTTTACAGAGGCAATCAAGTGGGAGTAGTTTCGGTGAGAGTTCGATCTCAGGGGAGTATTACATGCCGTCGTTGTCTAATGCGGAGGCATCGTTTGGGTATCTCAATGATGGCGGTGGCGGTGCTGAGTTGAGGGTGAAGCCGTTGGAAGGTAACTTGTGTGGTGGTTCGTCTTCTAAGAGCTGGGCACAGCAGACTGAGGAGAGTTATCAGCTGCAGTTAGCGTTGGCTTTAAGGCTTTCTTCTGAAGCTACCTGTGCTGATGATCCAAATTTCTTGGATCCTGTGCCTGATGAATCTTCATTATCCCGTGCTTCAGCATCAGCTGCTTCAGTGGAGACTCTCTCCCATCGATTCTGGGTATGGTTGGGTTATTGTTTTGTGTTGATTTTCTTCCCTGTCTATATTTTGTTTGTATGTCACTTGCATTAATCCCATTATAATTTTAGCTGCAGCAGAGGGAAATGCGTGGCTATCATGGTTAAGGGATGTGTTGAGCACTTAGCATTGTATACAGAAAAACAAAGAATTGGTTTAGATTACAAATGTTTCCAGGCGTTGAAATAGGTGACAGTTTGATGTAGAGGAAAACGTTTTCCATGGATCATCTAGGAGTTTTTGGTTGGGTATAAATGTAGGTGACATAGATTAATTGTAAAGAGTGGACTATAGTGTCATGTTGTAGTGTTTTGGTGATACTTCTGAGTATTAAAAGTTGACAATAATGTATTAGTGTGGAGTAAGTGGGAAAATGACTTCTGCCCAGAAGTAAGGGAAGTCATCTTCTTGTTCTAACATTTTTACCACGTATTAGTATTTTCCTAAAAAGCGTTTTCCATCATACCAAATAGAGAATCAACAAATGAATTTGTTTCTTCAAATGTAATTGTACTTAAACAGTTGTGATATATTTAAACTACTAGATCCTTTCACAACTTCAAGAAAGATGAGTATCCTCTATATTAGTGCTGCATCCGGATGTTTCTAGAATATTAGAATATGTCGGGACTAATGTGTCAAGTAATGTGGAGATGTGGAGTTCAAGAAAGAAATTAATGCTTTTAGTCTCTCAAAGCTTTGCGAACATTTTAAACTACTCTGAAACTGTTGTAGCCGATATACAGCTGATGCCCATCTTTAATTTTCCACCAAGAATTGAAAGCTTTCTGTGTGTAAGTGTGTATGCCATTATCTTTCTCAAAACATAATGCAACATCAATGTGGAATGGATTCTTTTCAACCCTGCAGTGCATATTTAGTATTCTTTTATCACTATATTAGTGCAAAATGAATGTGGGGATTGTTTTATACAAATTCTGGTTGACCGACTATCTAATTCTTCACTGAAAAGGAACACAAGGTTGTCGTCCACTTTAAGTTATTGTCTACCCCTTAGACCTTATATGGTTGACTCCATGCACTTGATGCACCTTCAGCTTAAGCACAATTTTATAAGGAGATATGATTACCTGTTCAGACATGAATTCTTTACTCCAATATTCATAACCTTTCTGGAAATTGTGATGCCTATGAATTTTTCGTTTATACATAGTTCAGCTAGTAAAGCTCGTAGAAGTTAATAAATGTTAAAGCCCTTTTACTTTTTTTGATACATTGTATAAAGAATCAATGCGTATGACACAAACTACCGAGAATATTTCCTTTATCACTCCATTATTACGGAGAGTTTATAAACTTTGTCTAGAATATTCTAGACAAATCATACGATGACCCATACTCATTCTACATAGATCATGTGCGTATTGATGAAAATGAGGCTAAGATCCAATGTATCCAGCCACTACACCCAATGTCCAAAACATTATTGCGATAATGGGAATTAATGCAAAATTTATGATCACTCCATGATATTAGTTAAAAGAATATTATAAAAGTAATTGTAATTGTGTTTCAGTAAAAAGAGGTCTAGCCAGGAAACAGCCTCTCTACTTCTATACGAGGTAGTGGGAAGCTCTGCGTAGATTTCTACCCTCCCCAGACCCCACTTGTGGGATTCAACTGGGTATGTTGTTGTTGTTTAAAAAGAGGTCTAGAAGTAGAATTGATTTGTTTTGAGTTTGAATTTTAATTTTAGTAGTAGATCACACCATACTCACTAAAGAAGATAAAAGGATTTCACGTTACACGATTTTCACATGATGTCAATGAAAATCTTTTGCTTATTGATCAAAAAACATGTTTTCATTATGTGTTAATGAAATCTTTTGCTTACTAACTAAAAGAAAACACAGTTGTGAAAAATGGAGAAGAATTAAGAAGTGTAGATAAAAGTTTAAAGTTTCTCTTTTGGAGAAGTGACTGAAGTTTTGGATAAGCAAAAATGAAAGGGCTTTTATTTGGGGATTAGAAAAGTTGAAGATATCTACATCATATTAGAGTGCATGAGATGGTTTGTTGCTGTATTGCATCTAATACATAAATATTCATTTTCTTTTTGGGTGTTGATTGTCTAGGTTTGTACTGTGATTAGTTCAAGTCTACTGACATACTTTTTAAGATTACCATTCTGATCAATTATTTTATTCCTTAACCTATAATGTGAGTGCTGCAAATCTTATTTGACATTGATAGGTTGGCCTAGTAACAATGTCTATTGGAATGTCAGGGTGAAATAAAGAAAATTCTAGAAAACATAAGATTTATTGAAGAGGATGGCAAGAAAGATGCTCACTATTTGATGCCTAGATAAATATGCAAAGGATGTTGAAGCCGAAGGTCACGAATCACAATTTGAAACAATGTACTTTGTTTAGTGGAAAAAAACTAGAAGACCATAGTAAAAATGTAACTCATGTCCAACAACATTAATGTAACCAGTGTAGTCCCACAAAGTAGAGTCTGGGTTATAGTATATGCAGACTTTACCCCCACCCCGTGGAGGTGGTGAGGCTGTTTTCGGAAGAAACCTGGCTCAGGTAACACATATTAAAGAACATACAAAAAAAAAGAGTACAAGAGGAAGTTAGTTTAAAAAAACAAGTGTCAGAGGAAGTATCACATGACATATAGGAAAAGAAATAACAACAATAAAGTAGTGCAATAGTTAGAACGCAAGACACAATTGGTAGCAACTTAAATCGTAGGGTAGGAAGTACGCCAAAAAGCTAATACTACTAATAGTAAAGGAGAAACAATTATTGGGCGCCAAACTACTACCGATTCTAACCCGCAAGAAAGCGAGACAACACTCGACTATCTACCGACTTTTTACCCTAATCTATGATTTCCAAATCTTCCTATCTAAGTTCATTCCACAGTGAGCTGAAGATGCGCCATAACTTGTCTAATTTCCTTTTTGAAAGAAGTATTGAAAATACCCCTAAACTTGACGCGAATTATTAGTTTCGTCCTCAAACTATGGACAGTCTTAAAAACACCTCTCCACTTGACTAATTGAACTTAAATACACCCCTTGACCTGCCTTGATCTATTATATGACATAGCAAGTGATCTCAAACTCTTGTAAGAGTACGGGGTTCTTAATAAAAAGCTGAGAGGAGTATTGAAGATGCCCTAAAGTTGGTCAGAATTTAGGGACATATTTCACTCATATTGCAAGTTCGGTGGTGTATTTATTTCAGTTAGTAAAGTAGAGAGGTGTTTTTAAGGCTGTCAATAGTTCGGGAACAAAACTAATAGTTTGCACCAATACTCGTTCGGCCTACCTCTGTCCTACCTTAAACCCACCATTGCCAACCTTTTCGCATCTTTTCTATCACAAAGGCTTTCTACTTTGTCCTGAATGTCTTCATTCCTTATCTCTCCTAGTATATCCACACATCCATCTCAACATCCTCATTTTCGCAACCCTTATCTTCTGAACATGGGAGTTCTTAACTTGTTAACACTCCGCCCACTACAACATAGTAGGCCTAACCTCCACCCTGTATAACTTACCTTTAAGTTTAATCGGTACCTTCTTATCGCATATGACTCTGGAGGTGAGCCTACATTTCGTCCATCCTGCACCTATACGATATGTTACATCATCGCTAATCTCATGGATTTCTTGGATTAAAAAACCAAGATACTTGACATTTGTTTCCTTGGGGATGACGTGCATACCAAGCCTTACTTCCACGCGAGGCTTTTGTGATCCAAGCACTAGCTTACTATTTGAATATCTAGTTTTAATTTGGCATGAATTGAATTAAGAGTAGAACTTAGAGATTATTACATGTTAATTGCGAGCATGTTGAGTTAATAGCCACCTTTCACTGTGGTTAAATTGGGATGGAAGAAGTGGAATATAACAGTTTGTTAACTTACCTTCAAGGAAAGTGGAATATCTAGTTTTGACAAATTATATGAGTGGAAATGTGAATTTTCACGTATCAAGTAAGAGCATGTTTAGTTTGTAGCTCCCTTTTACCCTTTGAAATTTAAGATGGATGAAAGTGGAATTGTAATTAATAATTTAACCTCGCTTTTAGGACACTATAATTTATTTACTAAGTTGAATGCTCAAATTAGTGGCTTTATCATAAAGATTAGAACATTCGATCCCTTTCTTCAATATCTACTTATTATAGCTTAATATTTGACCATGAATCTAGACAAAAATTTGGTAGCATATAATAAAGATAGTTGTATAATGTTATGTGCTTTTCAATAGTAGTCGCTCTTCATATTCCTTTCTTTCCTTTCAACTTTGTCATATCTAGTCTAATCCGCCTATGGATTGAGACGAGGATTCCTAGGAAACAGCGTCTCTACTTCTATGAGGTAGTGGTAAGGTCTGCGTACATTCTGCCCTCCCCAGACCTCACTTGTGAGATTCCACTGGGTATGCTGTTGTTGTTGTTGTTATAATAGAAGTAGTTGGTAGCAGATCCACAAGTGCCATTGCAACAAACAAATGTAATAGCGCGGTGGAAGTGGGAACATTGATGACTTCACGTCTTACTTGATAAGGTATTACTCCTTTCAAAGCAAAAGACATGAGAGATGCTTGTAATGACTGAGAATAACATGCCTCTATCCTTAATTAGAGATCTTGACTTCGAGTTCCAGAATAAACTTCTGGGAAGGGGCACTTCGCCTTTGAGTGGGCTATATGTGAGGCGATTGGTATTAATCAGGCCAGTGGGTTTTGGATACCAGATGTTTAAGCAAAAGAAAAGATAGAGACAAGCATGTCTTCTTGTTGATAATGTTGGCGTATGGGCCAACTTCCATGTATTTTGACTATTCCATCGAGTACATGTTATTTCCATTTAGCACAAGTATCAAGTAGTTTGCCTTCAAGGCTTAAGGCTTAGGAAAATGAGTAGAAATTACTTATCTTTTTTTGTGTCTGATATTAGGATTTGAATCCCGATATCCCATTGTTTTCACCCTGATTTATACTACAAAATTCTGTGGAGAAATTTTTGGACTTCTTTGTTGTAATGTCCCAAAACCCCTTTGGAAATATTTCCTGAATGTGACCAAGACGGTTGTCGCTACTGGACGACAAAATGGATTTCAACTTTATTGACTGCTAGAGCTCACTTGGGTTAGAGAAGAACGTGTCATTTCGAGTGGAATAAAAAATCGACGAGCAAGTACTAGCTGATATAATATGTATGCTTGTTTGCTAAGTCCATTAATGGTACGTATATTGTTGTCAATGAAAACCTTAAAACCTTGCTTGATAAAAGAAATAGGTTCATTAATAGTATATTATAACCCGTTCTCGTGGATATTCCTAATAAAGATCTATTTGCCAACACTAGACTCTTTTTATGAAAGTAAAAGTAGAGACAGAGGACCTAGGTATTGAATTAGAAGCCTCACAGAGGAGCACCGGTGAAAATGTTTTCTCAATTGTCTCATTTGGCACCTTTTAATACAATTTCTATCTCTCAGAAGTGTTTGATCTTTCTTGTGTTTTGGATTGTGAACATGAATTGAAGCATGTAAATGAGGGGAAAGAAAATGATGAGGAAAGGCTTGTTCTTGTTTCATGTAACCTTATTGGTGACCGTTCCTTACTTTTTGGTATACTGCTTGTATACATGAAATTTTGTCAGCGTTACGTTATTAGTTTTGTGTCATGTGCCGTCGTTATTAGAACTTGAGCGCTATGAGACATATAATGAAGATGATGAAATTAGCTCGTCAATTCATCATTAGTAGTTTTCTTTTGACATGTGCTAATGTAATTTTTTGTCCATTGATATTAGTGAAAATAAGTAATGAGGGAATATTTGTCTTCTTTATTGTATGTAAAATAGCGAATATACATCTATTACTCAAGCTGATAAAATATCACTTTAATAGTAGGGCCTATGACGACATCCTAAATATTTGATTACTCAGTATCTCACTTGAGGTTTCCGTGTCAAAAAAAAAGTATCTTGCTTGAGTTTCTGAGCAGCGGGGATGAGTTATCCCAAGAATTGGGGGCTTATCTTTTTTTGATGAGTTATCTCAAGAATTAGGGCTTATCTTTTTTTTTTCTTGACTCTTGGCTTTTGTTTTTCTGAGAATTAGCCAAGATCAACATGGATTTGTTTTTTCATCAGGTAAAAGATTTCGTTAATAAGAACAAGGTCAACTTGGCCATATACAAGTGGTACACCAAAAGGGAGAAACCTACAAAATATGGTTCGCTCCAAAAGACAACCACTCCTCTATACAAACCGGAGCTACATGGGTACACCAAAAGAAAATAAGGATCAGAGATTACTACTCAGTACTCACTCAAATGAGCAAAGCTCATCTCCACTCCTTCAAAAGCTCTCCTATTTTTCTCCGTCCAAATGACCCACATCAAAGCAAGAGGAGTAACATTCTATACATTGTGTTTTCTTTTCCTAGCTCCACTTCTAGCTGAACATCAACTCCTTCACGAATTTTGGAATTACCCGAGAAACACCGTACCATGTAAAAATATCCTTCCCTGACCTCGTAACTAATTTGCAATGTGACAGAATATGGTCCACATCCTTCACCCACCTCCTTGCAAAGGGAACACCAGCTCATGTATACAACCTTCCATTTCCTAATATTTTATTCTGTCAAAATCAATCCTCTAGTAGCTAACCACATGAAGAAGCACACCTTTCTTGGTACCTTAGGAATCTACACCGAGGCATGTGGAAAACTAAACTTTGCCCTAACCAGAAGATTCTCAAGGACTTAACTGAGAATGAGTTGTTAGAACGATATACCATAAAAGTTCCAAATTATGAAGGTTAAGAGAAAAAAAAGGTTCCTCTTTATGACCTAGGATTCATAAACACTGCCAAATAGTCCTGCCATTCGTGTAGTTCTGATGGTTATTGGATCAGAAATACTTGCTCCTTCAAATTGTTGATTACTTTCTTCACTGAGTCCGTGGAAATATGCTTTCAGATTTAGCAAAGATTCTATCATATTTAATAATAGGGAACTCTCCTGAAAGAGGCGTTTTCAACAGAATATAATACTCTGGTTGTTGGAGAAGAGAGTTTTAGGTTTCTTATACATAAGATGTGAGCATTAATAAACTCTCTCTTCCTGCATCAGTTCCTAAAAATGGTAAAAGTATTTCACCTATTCTTCTGTGTGTCGGGTGTTTCTGTGCTAATAGGTGCGACTAGATAAATAATTTCATTGATGATTTTGAATCTCGTCATTCTCTCCAGTCAAGCAAGAGCATTTATTGTTTTCTATTTTTTCGTTATTCGTTTATGTTATTTATTTTCTGTCTGCTTATAGATTCTATCTTTTATGTTATTTGTTTATGTTCTTATGATCTCTCTTTCTTTGATCGAATCATGCTTTTCTAGACTTCCTAGTTATTTTTGCTGAAAGCCATTTTCTGCTTTGAATTGTTGTTTTTTCCAGGTAAATGGATGCTTGTCGTATTTTGACAAAGTGCCTGATGGATTTTACTTGATCCATGGGATGGATCCATATGTCTGGATTGTCTGTTCAGATCTACAAGAAAATGCCCGTGTTCCATCTATTGAATCATTGAGAGCTGTTGATCCCTCTGTAGTACCATCAGTTGAAGTGATTTTGATTGATCGGCGTACTGATCCTAGCTTGAAAGAACTGCAGAATCGGATTCATAATCTCTCTCCTAGTTGCATCACAACAAAAGAAGTAGTTGATCAGCTCGCTAAGCTGGTCTGCGGTCATATGGGGTGAGTGCCAGAAACTTGTTATAAGGGACTCCGATCAATCACATTTTGTGTGTTTTCTCCTTTTTGTAATTACGTTTTATTTGCTTTATAAGGGGTGCAGCTTCTGCTGGAGAAGATGAGTTGGTTCCTTTGTGGAAGGAGTGCAGTGATGATCTGAAGGATTGTCTAGGATCCACTGTGCTTCCCATTGGTAGCCTGTCTATTGGCCTTTGTAGGCATCGAGCTTTGCTATTTAAAGTATGTTCTAGATGTGATATACTGATATTAAGTTTGCTGTTTTATTCTTAAGATTTACTTACAGGAATTTATGTATCAACATCTGATGAACGGTGTTCTTTTAAATAAAAAAAAGAAAAAAGAAAGCATGTTCTTTGCAAATTGTTGTCTTTTCTGTCCTCAGGAGTAAATGTACGTCAATCCGGAGTTTCTTAGTTTTGGTGGAACTGTGGAAGGTTGATGTGTTATCATGAATTTCACACGATTGTTGCAGGTGCTAGCTGACGCCATTGATTTACCATGTCGAATTGCCAAAGGATGTAAATATTGTAACAGAGCTGATGCTTCCTCGTGTCTAGTTCGATTTGGATTTGACAGGTAAGGAACCAAGTTATAAATGATCTATGTGGAGTACTTTTTGTCAGTTCATCCACAAACTTGCATATTTAGGGAAAAGGGTAATGAGAAGTCTACTTTCATTGACAGACACCTTTTTGCTAAATATGTACTATTTTGTTAGCCACGTTTGTTCAAATATTTTGAAGCAATGATAGATGGAAATTGATGTTCTGACTTTCCTTTTGTTTCAAAATCCAATTTTATGTATTTTGTTTGCCATAATCAATTTTTATTTCCCTACTCTATTATTACTGTGCAGATAACATGTGCAATTTATATGGACTTCGATTGTGTTGCCTAAATCTTACCTCGTATTCAGTGTATAATAGGGTCAACTTCTAAATTTCTTAATCTTTATGCTTTATTTGAAATGCATAGAGCTGCTATTTGTGTAGAAACAGAACTTAACCTATTCAGATCTGGAAAAATGTCAATGATGAGGTTTCACATATTTTTTGTGTGGTCTTTCTGCATTCGTGCTGCAAGAGAGGTCTGAGAAGATCAATCACTGTATCTAGTTCATGACCTATGTTGGTACTGATTGAAGTTTCTTCTTTGTTCTGATAGCTGCTGCTCCTAATTTTTTGTATTTTTATTTTTGGAAAAACCATATTTATTTTGGGTTTTTACAATATAAACTACTGCAACCTCAGTGCCAAAAAGGACGGTGGTGCTTGGAATAAGTGGCACACTGCATTCAATTTGCATTCCGACGTGGATTTTTGAATGGTTTCTAGAGAATATCTAGAGTCTGCACAAGAGTACTATATATAAAATATTTGAATAGCTAAAAGTGTTCAAAAATAGATTACATTAAACATCGTTGTCAAAGAAAAGGTTGTTTGACTCCTCCAAATAGTAATGTGCCACTTTTGTTTGGATGAAAGGAGTATACTGGAGTGGTGATGGGAATCATAATATTTGAAAGAACAAATCCCATTGCTAAAGGAATACCTTATACCCTCGCGATATAATAGATTCTAAAGTTGGTGATTCGATTGCAAAGAGATGTCCTCCTTTCTTCTGCTCAGCCCCAAAATGTGGAGAGGAAAAAATTTAATGGGAACTTGTATGAGCAATTAAAATTAGATATTCAAGGCATATTCAGGATGCTATTTTTCCGTGTTACATTTAACTGGGAGTTAGCATGAAAAAATGGTGGTCCTTGTAAAAAATGCTAGTGTTAGTTTTTCTGTGCATAGTTAGATATATGCTATTTCTATGGATTGTTAAGGAGGACAGAGTCTTGACATTTTGCTCTTCACCATATAGGGAGTACCTGGTTGATTTGATTGGGACCCCTGGATGTTTATGCGAACCAGATTCCTCGCTTAATGGGCCGTCTTCTATCTCAATTTCTTCGCCATTGCGATTTCCGAGATTCAGAGAAGTTGAACCAACAACTGATTTCAGGTCACTTGCCAAACAGTATTTCTCAGATTGTCAATCGCTTAATCTTGTGTTTGAGGATTCTTCAGCAGGTTATCCTCTAAATCCTACCTGCTTTTGTGAACAAATACATTTTTGATGCTTATTTTGATTGTTTTCCCATTGTTAAGCTTGGCCTCTGCGATGATGTGATGAGAAATGTTCAATTCACGCATAATTTTATAACGGCTTCAGACAGATGCTGCTCTGTTCCTAGCCAATCATGTTAAAATAGCCCTTCTTCACCTTTTTCATAAAAAAAGTTTAACCCTTTTATCTTCGGATCTGAAGGGTTACCGTTGGTTTCTCTAAACATATGAAGGGAGTACACAGAAGTGTCTTTGCTTTTAGAACCCCCATCATTTATTGGGCTTGAGATCGGCAAAGGCGGAGCTATTTTAGAAACTTATGAAGGGAGAACAAAGAAGTGTCTTTGCTTTTAGATAGCCAAGTTGACCTTTTGTATGGTAACGGAGATCTCCAGATTAGACCAGATCCACACTTCTGAACCTTCGACACCCAGCAGTCTTCTTTGGTACCTATAGTTTTATAATTTCTTCTGTGACTAGTTCTCCGATTTAGTGTGAGATTACCAAAAGGCTTGACTCAAATTGATGAAATTAAGATGAGATTTGGATTATTTTGAAAAAATTGACTTAAAAAAACACCAGAATATATTTCTCATTCTTTTCTAATGTTATCATATTTTATTTTCTTTCACAAACTAGACTTTACAATTTACTTAGAGAAGTTGATTAATAGTTGTCTCCCTCCCCTGCAAATGGGAGCTTTTCTGATCTCAGTTACTTTTAGCATGTCTATCTAGTTGTCTTTCCACTTCCCATAAAAATAAAATATTATATTATCTTGCCAAATTTATTCCCTTGATTTGTTCTTGAGTTTTACACCCAAACATGTTCTGTTTAAAGGTTCTTAATTAATATTGTTTGTCACAGGAACAGCTGTTGATGGAGATGCAGGACAAACTGACCGAAATAACATTGAGAGAAACAGTGCAGTCCCTAGTGCAAGTGACCGTGATGAAATTTCGCGGTTACCTGTGCCTCTGATTAGGAAAAAGGGTCATGACAAAGACTTTCAACTTACTAGTGTATATAATCCTCCAAATATCTTAAGCTCAACGAACATGGACAGGGACATGGCTCATATGAAGCTTGTCCGTCCAGTTGGGCATGGAGATATAGGGAATGATATGAGATTTCTTGAGGGAGGAAGTCAACTTGTTCCCGCTAAAACAAGTAGAGACCTTGCCCTTGACATAGAAGATTTTGATATTCCCTGGGAAGATCTTGTTCTGAAGGAGAGGATTGGGGCAGGTAATCCCTGCGTGCTATCTTTGTGTCCTCCTATTTAGTCTTGTGCTATGATTGTCTCATTACATGTTAGCGACATAGGGATGTTATAGTATCATAGCATCCTCTTTGCATGTACCTAACACTGTTTGTTGTATTTCAGGGTCTTTTGGTACCGTTCACCGTGCTGATTGGAATGGCTCTGTAAGACATCTCCTTTTAGTTCTGCGTCCCTGATACTCATCATTGTTATATCTGCTAACTTATTTAGCACTTCGGAGACGCATTTATTCAGAGTAATTTTTGTATCTTATTTGGGCGTTTGTTTATCTCTATTTTGTCCTGATCCAATTCTCGAATAAATGTCGATGGTTTATCTGTTAAATCTCTCTTTTGCTTCTTTTTTGGTTAGTAATTGTCAAATTTTCAGATATATCTTTCTTATTTACTCTGTCTTGTGTTATTCCTGCAAATTGCATGCTGATGGAAGTTTGCACTTATTTTAGGATGTTGCTGTGAAGATTCTCATGGAACAAGATTTTCATGCTGAGCGATTTAAGGAATTTTTGCGGGAGGTAACTCTCCTCTCCCTATCGCCTCAACTGTTGATAAACAAACTGGATGAAAGAGAGAGAAGGGTGTATGAAAATGAGGATGGGTGGATACCAGTTTTATTATCTGTTTACCCAGACCAACTCCACTAAGCTGTACCCTAGACTAACTCCACTAATCTGGCTTTCCTTTCTTTTTGGTTAGGTTGCAATTATGAAGCGGTTGCGACATCCAAATATTGTGCTTTTTATGGGTGCAGTTACTCAGCGACCAAACTTGTCCATAGTTACAGAATATTTATCAAGGTTTATGCTGGTAAACCCTACAAATAATCAGACTTTTGATTTTTCAGTTTAGCTGACAGTGCCCATGTTGCAATGTATTTCAGAGGTAGCTTATATAGACTTCTTCATAAACCTGGTGCCAGGGAGGTTTTGGATGAAAAGCGCCGATTGTCTATGGCATACGATGTGGTATGAATGCTTTCCTGTTCTGCCTCATTTTATTTTAAATCTGGGGCTAATTTCATCATATTATCTTGTGCAGGCAAAGGGCATGAATTATCTACATAAACGCAATCCTCCCATTGTTCATAGAGATTTAAAATCTCCAAATCTCTTGGTGGACAAAAAATACACAGTGAAGGTGAGAGTAATAACCTCTATGTCACATGTAAAGGTTGAATCCATCTTTTTTTTTTCTTCTATTGATACAGTTCTAGACTTGCGCTGTGAGAGTGTGGTCTATAAGAGAGAAAAACAGAAAGGATGTCTTAGTGTCAAAAACTTCTATACTTATGCATAACATATTGAAGGCAAAAAGCAAGTTTTGAGGAGAAAAGCTTATGCCGGATTTCTCATATAATGGAGAACTAACAACGGAGTAATGTTGTGGGGAGGATTAAACTCCAACAGACAGAATACATCTTGAAGATTGTACATTATACTTTTGGTTTTGTGGGCATGTGCGAGTCAGAAATTTCTTTTGTCATCAAAATGGACATCGACCATCTGGAATCATGGTATTTCGATGTCTACACAACAAGGATGCTGGTATTTGATTATCTTGCGCCATGTTAAATATGCTGGATACGCCTATCAGAAAAAAAATGTTAAAGTTCTGGATGCAGCAATATTAAGCCTCTACGAGAATGAAGGTTTTTAGTATATTTTAGTTTTACTATTGAGATTAGTGTGATACGGGAAACTTCTAGTCATAACGAACCCTTAATTTGTGTCAACAAACAAATTATTACTTGCTGGAATGAAACCTGACCAAATAGAGCAGAATGGAATGTATTCTGTATTGGAATGAAACATTACCATATGGAGCAGAATGGATATAGAGGATTCATACGGTTGACCCCCACTACTTTGGGATTGAGGTATAATAATAGCAGTTGTTGTGTCGTATTTACGCATTTTCCTTTTACTTATTAAAAAAAAGTAGTAGTTTTATTTTTTGGTTTATTATTCATTATGTTTCATATTTGTGTCATTTCCCTCTTTTCTCCAAAATCTTTTATTAAACCAGTTTATTTAGTTCATTAATGGCTTGTATTATATAGCTATCTCTTACATTAGGAGCATGTATTTGGGTTCATTGTAACAACTTGAACTCATCATGAACGAAATCTAAGGTCTTGATTTATCTTACTTCTTTACAACATGCATGAGCGGAAGTGTCTTGGGATCTGGTTGATGAGAACTGTATTTTCTGTTGTCAAGCTACAAAATAAAAAGCGGATGCATTTGATACCTAAGTTGCTCGGACTCTTCACTTTTGGTGTCGCACCTGTGCCGACACGACATGGGTGTGGGTGTGGGATCCATGTTCGATTTGGTCAACCGATTTCGGTTACTTTCACCAAAATCGATGGAGTAAGTTTAGACGCTTTTAATGATTTTTGTAATCAATACAAAAGCTAAGGTGAAATTGAAGAAAATGGAATACCTTTTATATAGAAATTTCTATGTCACGCCTTTTTCTGTAATCTCCTTCCAGGATTATCTTCAAGTTCTCCACATAAAATCTCATAATTTAGGTTTTATCACTCTATTTTTAGATATTTTGATTAATTTTTAGGCAAATCCCTGCACCCGTATCCATTCATGGATATATATCTCCGTGTCTTAAAAATTAGATCATGAAGGATCCGACCTCTAGATTCGCACCCGTATCGAACACCCGCACCTGAGTCCGAGCAACTTAGTTTAATACATGTCATTGCTTAATGTCAGTAATCTTTTAGGAGGGTCTGTCTTTCATAGCTTTTCATAGTTTAGCAGCCCACATAATGTAGTGTGGTTGTCTCTTAGTTGTGCCTATAATGCTTTATGCTGACAATACAGTGTAGTTCTGCATCAGATCTGACTCTACTACATTTGGAACAAGTCTTGCTCGAAGTTGTTTATGATAAATAATTGATTTCTGTTATGGTGTTTATTCTTGTATATTTTGTACTCTTAAATTTATTAAAGCCATCTCTATATGCAAATATGTTGCATGCCCTCACCTGTCTGATGTCTTCATCAGGTCTGTGATTTTGGTCTTTCTCGTTTAAAAGCGAACACATTTCTCTCATCAAAGTCGGCTGCTGGGACTGTAAGTGCTTGATTCAACATATGATTTATTTAACCTTTATTCGTCTTTGGCACATCACTTCATCAATGAAATTTTTTATTTGGTTCTTCCTGTGATAGCCGGAATGGATGGCACCTGAAGTTCTCCGTGATGAACCATCAAATGAGAAATCTGATGTATACAGCTTTGGTGTTATTTTGTGGGAGCTGGCAACGTTGCAACAACCTTGGAGTAATTTGAACCCAGCACAGGTTTATATTTCTATCTTCATGTTCTATTGTCTAGGGGTTTTTTAAGGTAGACATCCTGATGTTTGTAAATGCAAGCCAGAGGAATAACTGTCTATAGGTGAAATGACCTAAAACTATCTGTTGGAAGGTGCAAATAAATTGTTGTGGGAAGGCTCTTACTGGTTACATTAGCTGCGAGTCATTTTTCCTTTGTGTCTAAGATGGCTCTTCCATGGAATACAGAACTCTCTGTTCACTGGAAAAGCAAAATCAGGAACTTTATGTTGCACTACTTAACTTTGTGTAAAGACTGAATACTGGACTATGTCTGGAGCCATTCAATTTTGTGCTAGTAGTTGATGGTCAATTTTGTGTTGGGGGATGGAGAATAATCCAATTTGCTTCAGCAATTGTCTGAAGAGTCATTTTTTCCTCATTTAATATCGCTGTTCTACATTTGGTTTAGGGAGAGAGCTAGTCATTCATTAGGCATTGAATGGAGATGTTATAGGGACGTCATGCTTTGCTCTGGGCTTCAATTAGTATTCTCTTATCAGTTTCTTGATAGCTACATGTTGTCAAAAGACATTCTCTGCTGAAGTTACAGTGAAGTAAGATAAGTGGATAAAACAATATCCATTGCATGATAATTTTTCTCTTTTGATTTCTGAGTTTCTGATAGTTCACTTTTATTAAAAATCAGGAAGGGTGCTCAATCTTAGGTCTTGGTATCTAGGTGGTAACAACTTTACGATACCTGCGTTTGCAAACATATTTAATTTTCGAAAGAGAACTCGGATCTGCTGATTATTTGCAACATTATTTTGCACTTGTATTGCATCTTGGCTATATTTTAAAATGGAACGTATGCATTGCTGTTTTTATTGGTACGTCTATTGTTAAAAGATGAGATAAAAGGGGGTGTAATACTGATTCTTGCAAATTATGTATTGGTTAAAATGCAAAATGCATCTGAACCTGTAGGTTGTAGCAGCGGTTGGCTTTAAGGGGAAAAGACTCGAAATTCCACGTGACTTGACTCCTCAAGTGGCAAGCATTATTGAGGCCTGCTGGGCCAAGTATGTTACTCATGTTATTCCATAGTTCAGTCACATTGGCTTTTGGTTTGCTTTGCTGTGCTCTTGAAGTTACTTCTGATAATGTTGCAGAGAACCATGGAAACGTCCCTCCTTTGCTGCAATCATGGATATGCTGAGACCACTAATTAAACCTCCTGTAACACCTCCTCAACCCGGTCGTACAGACATGCAGTTGCTTGGGTGAATGCGTGTAATAGATGTATGATTTCTGCACATATTTGGCATTCTTTGTTAATCAGCTTCTGGGAGGAACAACTCTTCCTTTACTTCAGGTTCGTGTATCCTGATATCTCGCTTCATTTTGCTGAATTTTACATTTGCGTTGTATGCCAACACATTACTCCAATTTAAGTCTGAAACACTGCAATTAGAAGTTTTCAAGTGTTGACGATTGTGTCGACTAATTTATGTCTCCAACTTGGGAGATGTGAAGTGGTTTCACCCTCTTAGCTTTCTTGCTGTTCCGTTTGATGGTATTTGAGTTTGTAACTACCTTCAACGTGTTTTTTTTTGCAGGCTTTTGTTCTGTACATATTAGTTCAGAATGCCAGTCTAGAGCCGTTCTTTTTCATTCACAAATTCAAGCTGCCACTTCTCCCAGAAGACCATTTGCAATTGACTTGTACGTTTCCTCGTGGAAGTATTGTTTAGCCATATGATTTTGTTAATGCCAGCAAATAACAGTTAATTTTATGTCCAGAAATGATTTTGTATGTATAAGAATTTATAATGGGAAGTTGTCTTATAGGAATGCACAGTTTGAATCACTTCTTTCTGTGCTCTCAGAATCATGTAGTTTCTTATATCATGTTGTCCTCCTCTTGTGCCATACCGAGTTCCAACTATGCCCTTGGGATTTTTCAGTTACGAGGTCATTTGGCAGAGTGCATCAGCAAAAATGATTCATGCATTAATTAGGCAGTTAGTAATATTGCATTATTAAAAATATACACTATTTAACATTATTTTTATATACCCTATCAAACGATACATTATAGTATAAAAGAAAAATCCTCTTTCCTTTTGCACTTTGTTCGGATTGCTGTCGATATTGGCAGGATCTTAAACCAAGTTCCTTCACTTCGTATTTTTAGATCCCAATAGAGATCCATAGCGTCTTTAGAGTTGTATCAGATCATTGTGGCTGTCTTTTTTTTTTCTCCGGCGATAATGTTGCTTTTTAAATTAATACTATCGATAGTGTGTACGCTATCTCACTTCTATCTTGTGAAGGTAAAGGTTATTATCGAGAAAACATTCAATTCAAGTAAAGCATATCAAAATCAAGTATCGGATCAAACTACAACAGTGAAAATGACAAGCTAAAAACAAAAGATGAAAATCGTAGCAATAACAAATAATACGATAACTGAAACAAAAGGAAACAACAAATAATAATGAAATGGAAGAATAAGAAATTAGGAGAGCAATAGTAAGCGAATTAAGCTATGTTGGATTACCAACTAATATTCTATCTTAATTCTCAATCCTCAACCTTGATATCCTCCTGACCAGAGTCATATCCTCCTCAGTAAGCCATAGGTGTGCCAATATTGTCTAATCACTTCTCTCCTATAAGCATTTTTTTCCCCACAAGTATCACAAATGCTTAGAACATTCATTTTAGTTTTACTGTTACTCTAAATGTTGAACCCCATCAATATCACAAAATACAAGCCAGGGATACTTCTCAAATGGATTGCCAGGATAACCTATCAATTATTACATGATACAAAATATTAATCAGTTGCTCCTGAAGAACATCCTACACATAAGTAATATACAAATAAGTTAAAAGGGAAATCAAATAATTGAGCAGGATCTTTTCTTTTTAATGACCGAGAAATCTGTCTGGGCCCAACCCTCGGAAACTCAGGGATAATGATCGTCCCTCTACCTCTCTCCACTTAAATATCAAGCTTTAGTTCACAAGATGCAAGGCTCGAACTCCCCTCAACCTTTGCCACTTGAGCAAAGCCCTGAGCAGGACTTGCTAGCTGTTTCTGATACATCATTGCTTACCTTGGCGGAGGCTTCACAAGAAAAACTGGTTTGGTTGAGGGTATAAAATCCAAACAATTACAAAAGAATCAACTGCACTTGAAAGGTCAAAAATGTTAACACTGGTTGTGTGAGCTATCTAAGCAATCATGAAACACTTCCAAAAGGTCAACATACTCAACATGACACAGATAGGATTGTTTGACATCAGCCCCACGATACTAACATATTAGCAAATTTTCATTTGATCAGCAAAAGATGTTGCCTTTAACATGTCCCTGAAAGGGATGCCTGTCGTGCATCATAACATTAACTCTGGTTTTTTGGATGTTTGATTTGAACGAGGAAAAGTAGATAATATAAGAAGAGATACAAGTAATGCACAGTTGATTTCATTAGCATGGGAAATCATTTACTTGAACCAACTTGGGATAAGAGCCATAACTTCATCTTCCTCCACGACTTGGCTCACTTCCTCTTAGTACCCCCCTTGGACTTCCAAATCCTCCAGTCTGTAACCTCAAGGTTTCACACCCATTGAACTTATGTATCTGAATTACCTTGACTTGGAGACAAGTCAGAACTGTCTTTTGTCGGTTGAAGGTTCAATACCTAGCTTACCCTCTACACATGAAGAATGCCATTTAAGAATCCAGTGTGATAGTATTGCACTAAGTTGGATAAATGTCACCTTTTCACCACTAGTTCCTTGTTCTCCCCTAAACTTTGCATGCGAAACTTCTAAAGAAGCGTGTAATACCTTGGTCTCTCTTTACCTTGAACAATTGTCCTCAGCCACTCATCAAACAAAAAATAAACATAATTTCAAAGCTCACTTCGTTTTTTAAAATAACCGTGTCCTCCTGGCCAGCGCCCGCGCACTAAGACTAATTTTAGGAAATGGTATCTCCAAGCATTGCACTCATTACCTATTTTCCCTGATGGCTACAAGGAACTTGTCATGGGGAAGATCTTGTCACTCAGGCAATTACATTGCCAACTTCCCACTGTACTTTTGTTTCAGGATTAAATGCCACTGGTCACTTCCTCCTCCATATCCACAAGGCCACTCTTTTTAACAGAAGAAACTCTTAAATTTTACCCCTGAAGCTATCATAGAGAGATCATGGTCAGCCCTTTAATAATCTTGTCGCAGAGTTTGCTCTCAATGTATTAGAATGAAACATCTTGTTTGAACCCCCAAAAAGATGGTTTTGATTGTTCTCTTTTATCCCACTGAAACAGGCAAAAAAAAAATTCACTTCCATACATCCATAGAATGCCGAAACACCCATGGACAGTCACTACTGTGTAAATGTAAGTAACCTATTAAACTGATGCCACAAAGCATGAATTCATCTTCCATATGATCAGATAATCATGAGATCATGCTGAATTGGCTCAAGGATAATGATGCAATTGCCAAGACATTATAAAACCTTTTGAAACCTCTTACACACTCGTTGAGAGACAAGTATTCTTAACACCCTCCTGCACGTGTAACTGAGTTGTTGAGTCTACGCTTGGATTAAAAATCCTCTCTTTTAGCAGCTGAAGAGTAGACATGATAGAGAGACAAAGCAAAGATCAGGTTCAGCTGGCTGAATAATGGGCCTGGAATTAAGGAGAGTAAGCTCAAATGGCTAAGGAGTGGGTCTAGACCAAATTTTGTGGCTCAATGGGATGGATTAAGAGAGAAGAAGAAGCTCAGAGTAGTTCAATAGACTAAGTTGAGAGAAAACCCAGAGTATTACAGTAGGTAGAGAGAAGATGATTGTACAAACTGGCTTACTAAAGTTCCAGTCTGATACCATATTAAGAAAATGAACCTTGGGCATAACTCAACCCTCAAAAGCTAGCTCATGAGGTGAGGATTGCCCAAGACCATACAAGGAGACTAATTAACCATCTCACTACTGGTGTGGGGACTTTTAACTCCCCTCCGCCCTCCCATCATAGTCCATGCCGGGACATTTAAAGCATGAACAATACTACATGGAGTCTCACATAGGAAAAACCAAGGATTGAAATAGGTCCGATTCTTATAATATCCCACATTAGTTCAGGAAATGGGTTGTAATCCTGGAGAATGCTCCCCTCATAAGCTAGCTTTTGAAATTTAATAACACACCAGGTAACAGCCAAAATTGTACACCATATGTGCGTGTTATTCAGCTTCATGTCAAAGAATTCTGGTAACCAATAATTCATCAAACAATCATATGATAAGTCACCACAAGATCTCCTTACCTAGAAAAGCTTGAACGAGCAATGTCATTCTAGTCCCAAATTCTCAAAAGAAGTCTCATATTCGCCTACAGCTGCAAACCTGCACATTTCACAACTTAAAAGAGTATATGTTAGCAGGAAATATCTACAAATTATGCCATCAAATATTCACAGTTTAGCATAATTGGCAGAGAACCTAGCAGAAGGAAGGAGAGGGGAAGAGAAGAAACGAATCAGTCAAAAGTAATAATCAACTAAAATATTTATAATCAATCATTTAATAGTATGTCCATCAACTAAACGATGGCTAGTATCCCAAAGGCTCACTGAAGGCCCAAGGGTACTCTTTCCTAAAAACTATCATCCTTGGGCTTATTGGCTTGGCTCTCAGACTGACCAAAAGGAGACTCATCATCTGGCCACTTATCGACCCCAGAACTTCCAGCTGCCTGCAAGGGATCTATATCCCACAAATCTGACAAACCAGAGCTAACACCGAAATCTGGGACATAGTTGCTAAGACTACCCCACAACTCGCCAGTACTTGACATGCCAGCACTGGCATCAAAACCCATGCTCCAAACTTCCTCTTCTTTCACCATACTTTCAATACCTGGTTCGGGAAATCCTGAAATGTTCGTCTCCTTCCCCAATTCCTCTGGGAAAGTGGCAAAGTACTCGGGCATGACTTCTAATTGAGGACTAGCTACATTCTTCCCTTTGAAATGAGAGGATTCGGGTTTTAAGTATGAAGCTCCTTCTACAACTCGATCAGGACTACTGAAAAGTTCATGTGCCATTGTCAGTCCCTCAGATGCAACAGTACCACCTTCAAAGGACATGGCTTCTGCTCCTAAACCAGTTTCTGGAAGTTGTTGATCCACAACTGGATTCAAATCTTGGCTCTCAAAGGATGTCGCAAGGTCTTGAAAGTCAGACCTGTACTTGACTATCTGCCCTTCCATGGAAGATGAACCCACTCTATCCGGATCATGTGGCTGATGTTTAACAAATTTCCTCATTGTTCTTGCATAAGTAATTTCTCCTTGGTCCTTCATCTGCCGAAGACGAGCCAGGAATGTGGGATTCTGAAACACCTTGGCCAAGAATGAAACCATCTGCTTCTGCCTTTGTTCTGCAGCCTGAAGCTTTTCATTAACAGATTCCATTTGTTGAACCGTCCCATGCTGCTGCTGCTGCAATTCAACGACTTCCTGCATCATCAAACTTTTCTCCTTCCTGAGTTTCTCTATCTCATCCATTGTACCTTTCCCTGCTTCAGCAGATGATCCAGAAGAACTCCCAGCCTGATGTGACTTTCGCCTCTGTATGTTCTTCAACAAATGCTTCTTCCCTCTCAAGAACCCTTCATTTGCAAACTCCCACTTGTCAGCATCGATTTTGCGAAATCCCTGAATAAAGTTGCCCAAAAGTAATTCAGAAACAAAAAATGTAGAAACCATCACACCAACAACATGAGAATAAGTCATTATTCATGTAACAAATGGATGTTCTACCCAAAACCAGACGCTAGCTGTCAAATTTTCATGAGTTCCAGGAGCTGCTTACACTAGAAATACACATCACTAGATCTTTTGAAGTAAGACCATATACAAACTTCAGAAAGCTTAAACACTCTGTTTAATCAGAACCTTAGTATTCTACCTGCAGAATTCGATGAACCTCCCAAATTCAGCAGATGCATCAATGCAGAGAGCTTTATCTACAAGTCCAAATCACGAACAGCGCACCTCTTTATCATTTTCCTTAAAAATCAACCACTTTAATATCCACTAAGGATCTCAAAGACATCATTTACACAAGTTACCATAAACATTGATCCATCGAAAAAACAGTTCTCTAAATGTTCATTTACAACCGCAGCAGCCTACACTTTTTACAACCCCGAAAAACTATTTACATTTACATCCTAAAATAACATCATCTTTACAGTACATCAACAACATAAGAGCAAACAAACTACATAAAAATGAGGGGGAAAACAAAGATACATAAAAATCTACAACAGCAATTACATACAAGAAAAAAAAATCACAAAAAAGGAGAGAGAACTAGAGATTTAACACATCAGCCAACAAAAAAGTTGGCCAATGTGCTATAAGTGATACCCACATATGTGTTAAGCTGTCGAACAAAACTGGAGAAATTGCTATGCTTGAAATTCCTGGGAAGAACCAATCTTGAAAACTCCACTGGATCCCAAACAACAAAGCTTTCTCCTTTGCTACCCCAAGAAATAATCGAATCCAATAAAGGGTCATCAACCAAATCAAAAGTCTTTGACAGAAATGGTGGTATTTGTGTCCCATGTAAACACTCCATAGGCTTTGGCACATCCAATCCTTCCTCAGCTGACAGTTCCATTTCTCCTCTTTCTCCAACTGGGGGGTGTTGGCTCAAAGGAGTGGGAAAAGATCCAAAATTGATAAAAGGTGGAGATGGGTCAGCAAAAGGCAATGAAATTGGTGAAAAACCAGCAAATTCAGAGTCCATCTCAGTATCAGATTCTTGATTTTTATCAAATGGGTGCATATGATTTTTCCTTTTTCCTCAGAGATTTGTGGTTTTATGGATCAAAGATTGAAACTTTATAGCTTTTATGGATCAAAAGATGGAAATTTTCGAAAAGGGTGTGATAAAATGGTCGGTAAATGGGGTTTAAGAGAGGTTTATATACGTAACGCCGACATAGAAACCAAGAAATATCTACTGAAAATAACTGTGCAAAGTCGGTGGATTTTTTCTCTGGGAACTCCATCTTTTTTTTTTTGTGATTTTTTTTTTTTTTTGAGTTCTTGTATGGTTCACTGAAAAATGAAAAAGATTTATGAGGAAAGTACCAGGTTGTTTCTGGGGATTTAATGTTGTGGAGGAGGAAGAAGAACAAATGGGGTCCATTTGATGCACCAGAAGCCAGATATTTTTGGTGCTGAGCTTTTGAAACTTCTAAGTAATTGAATTCAACAATGGTGGTGAGTTGGTCCAATGGAAATGGAGATATTGAAGAGAGACAGATTTGTTAATGGAGTTTTGTGGGGTGCCACTGTGTGCCTTCTCCATTAAGTAACATTTTTCTTGAGGATTTCTTGTAACACAGTAATTCAGGTGTTGATTATTATTGTGGAATATTCAACCCTATTTGTTGAGTTACAAAATTAATACATAATTTATCGTTATTTATCTTGAATTTTTTTTTTAAACAAATTAGTTTTAAATTGTGAAAAACTTATTTAATTTAAAATTATGTTTTTAAATTTAAAAATCTAAATGTTTTTTATGAATAGTATGATCAACAATCAGATGCAACTTTATTTTCAATTTTAATTTCATAATTTTTAAATAAAGTAAAAAGAATATTAAACATTTATGACCTAAGGATATTAAAAATTTATAACTCATCATATTTGATGAAAATTGTCTGTGTGTTGGGGTGGGGGGATTTTATGGTAACTTACATTTTTTTTAAGAGGGCGAAGGGAAGTGAGAATTTTATTTGGTATTAAATACTTGTATTGGAGTTAAATTATTTTGAACTTACGTCGTATAGAATTTCATTTGAGAAAATTATACTCTATAAAAAAAAATCATATTTAGAGTTCAAATTTAATATTTTTAATTAAAGAAAAAATAATTATATTTACTGCACCGCATTCTTCGATATTACCATTAGAGTCATGTTTCAATCTTTGATTTATTTGTAGAAATGGTACATTTTCTAAGGTGCAATTTTTGTTATTTTGCTTTAATTTTTATAATCTTATGTTGTTTTCTTGTCTTAGTTTTTTCATTTCAAAATAAATATGATCTTACCAATTTAAATTTGAATAAAAAATAAAAAACAAATTTTGTTGTATTGTCAATATTTTATAAATCTTTTCTTCATTTTCATAGTCATCGCCTTGATATTCAAATTTAAAATAAAAAAGCATATATCAAATCGCCTTTATTTAGAAATGAGAGTCGGAAAAGACGAATATGTAATTTAAAGTTTACAATGGGGTCAATTCGTAAATAAATTTTTTTATATGCAATCTTTTTATTTGTAGAATGCGATACATTTTTTAAGGTGCAATATTTGTTATTTCGCTTTAATTTTTATAATCTTATTTTTTGTTATCTTATGCTAGTTTTCTTGTGTTAGTTTTTCCATTTCAAAATAAGTATGATCTTTCCTATTTAAATTGAATAAAAAATAAAGAACAAATTGTTTAGTCATATTATCTATATTTTATAAATCTTTTCTTCATTTTCACAGTCATCACTTTGGTATCCAAATTTAAAATAAAAAAGAATTTATTTAAAAAAAGAGCCAGAATAGACGAATGTGTAATTTTAAAATTTACGATGGGGTCAATATGTAAATAAATTTTTTATATGCTATAAATATACGTTTTCTTCTTTATTGTTTATATCGACAAATTCTAGAATTCGCTTCACAAATCTATTCTTGCTCTTCTTTTGCTCTACATTTTATTTTAGATTCTTTACTTTGATTTAATTTTATCTTTGATGATTTGTATTTTTGAGTTGTTGCAAGTATATGTAGCACAACTGCAAGATAAGACTGCGTACAACAGATTCTTGTGGTAGGCATTTCCTCAGATCCTATGCATAACGAGAGCTTTGGTACACCAGATTTATACCGAAGTTGCCCTTTTTTTTTTGTAAGTATATATAAATGCAGAAAAATTGAAATCAAAGTCGCTTTGCTATTAATTCTTCTTCATTTTTTTTCGTAGGTAAAAAACATTCTCTTTCAATCGCTCTTTTCCTCCTTTATTTCTATTCAAAAAATAGAAATAAATATCTACATGACTTTGGATTTTTTATGCGCAGAATGGATCTAGGATATAAAATTGATTATGTAGCTACATGTTTTAATTAATTATTTTTTAGATGAAAAATAAAGTTTACTCCAACTTAAATGTTAATTATATATTTTATATTATTTGATATTTTATATTAATATTTATCAAATACAATGATAATTTAAAGAAATACTATGCAACACAAGGAATCCCATAAGTGGGTCTGGGAGGGTAAAATGTATGCAGACCTTACCACTAACTCATAGAAATAGAGAAGAGGTTTCCTGGAAATCCCCGTCTTAAAAATTCATAAGCAGAATAAACTATATATGACAAAAAGGAAGAAAAAGGAACAGAAAGTGCGACTATTAACGAAAAACACATGTCAATATATAATACACATACGACAACACTAAAGAATACTATGCAAACAACTAGTAATTTCAATTATTAATACTCCCACATATTTTAAAATTAAATTTGAATTTTCTCTATTGCAAAAATGTGGTTGTCCCTAATATACACCCACGTACATTCAACATACAATTATTTCAATATTAAAGAGTCACTAAAAATGATGGTATACACATTATCACTATCATTATATTCATTATTCCTTCCTCTATAGCAATATATTTATCCATAAAAGAAGAAGAATAATTTAATTAAAATATTTTTTTTAATAATTTTATATTGGGATTAATTTAAAAGAAAAAGAAGTAGAGATATAAGAGAGAGAATCAAAATTCATAATCTTCTTCCAGATTGCAACAACATAGATAACAACAACAATATACCCAGTGGAATTTCACAAGTGGAGTTTGGGGAGGGTAGAACGTACGCAGACCTTACCACTACCTCATAGAAGTAGAAAAGTTGTTTCCTGAAAACCCTCGTCTCAACAACCCCAACTAAATAAGAAGTGCACTTTGTAAAATTTAATGGATCATATTCACTTTTTTCTTATTATCCAATCAACATTTTATTTTATCAAATAGTTAATAATATATTTGCTTTCATCACGATTCCTTAGTAGTACCTTATATAAGTATAATACATAAATGTGGTCATTAATTTGCTCTCTTTCGATATTATGCTCTTCATTTTTAAGTGCATAAATAGACACTTAAACAATCAAAGAGTTAAACAAGTTAGCACATACGTTCTACATGACAACTCACATGAGATTATGTCATAGAGGATGCTATTTGTCTGAAGTTGACCATCAAAATGTCTCACATAACATAAATTTCTAACTTCCAATCGCATACGTCAAAAGTTAATCCCAAAGGAAATAAACTTATAATTTTTTTTCAAAAGAGGAAAAAGGCTCAAAGGGAAAAATAAATTTTAAGTGTGTATTGTTGAGTTACGTTGAATTAGAGCCCAAACGATATTGTATTTTGTTATCTAGTTCGCAGGGACACTACTATTGAAATTTGAGGTGATTTCATGAAGAATTGAAAAAGTTGGAATTCAGAATTCTTGGTGTTCTCGAAGAAGAAGGAGCAAAAAGAATATATATATTGAGAAGTATTAGAAATAGTTTTGGTGATTTTGCAAAATCAAAATTAAAAATATTGACATAAATAAGCCTTTTCTCAAATGACAATACCATAAACGAGTCAAATTTTATCGAATGACATAAAATAACTTTTTTTTAAAGTTTGATGATGACATATTTGAGCTTTTTTTTAACCAAGAAAAATAGCCCAACTTCACTCATTGGGCTCCAACAGAAAAGCCCATCAAAGGCCCATATATATCTTTACCCCTTTTCTCTCTCTTCCATCTTCATCCACCAGTCTTCTCTATCCTTCTTTTTTAACGAATTTCTCCAAACAGCAGAGACCCACCCACCCCCTCCTACCCCCCACCCCCTCAACTGCCCTGGCCCATATATATAGAAGCTTCACTTCTTCCCAAATCAAAAACCCTACAGCTGAAAAATCCCCCAATCGGAGCTCACAACTTTCAATTTTGTGCATATATTTTTTTCATTTCTGTGTATGTAAAGATCAGATTTTGTCCTATTGATTCGAGTTTTCCTTGAAATTTACATGGAATTAGTTATAAGTAGTGATTTTTTTTGTTTTGATTTGGATTTTTTTTGCTGATTTTGGATGTAACTCATGTAGAAATATAGTTTGAATTTAGGGTTAGTTTTTCTTTTCTTTGTTGATTTTGATAAAGTGATGGAAATGGAGGGTTCTCGTAGACCATTTGATAGATCAAGATTGGAGCCTGGACCCAAGAAACCAAGATTAATGGAAACCCCAATTGGAACTGAACGAGGTTCTAATGGGAGAAGCTTCATTCCTCAAAAGGCAGCTGGGAATCCAAGGGTTCGAGCTAGTGATAGAGGGGGAGACTCAGAAAACAGTGATTCAATTCGCGTGCCTTATCAACAACAGCATCAGGAGCTAGTGAGTCAGTATAAGACGGCTTTAGCTGAACTGACATTTAATTCGAAGCCGATAATCACAAACTTGACTATTATTGCTGGTGAGAATTTGCCAGCTGCAAAGGCGATTGCTGCTACTATCTGCAACAACATTATTGAGGTGATATTCCGGTTTTAAATGCCTCTGTGTCAATGTTGTTGATTTTGGTTAATTTAGTGTTTTATTACTTAGTTGTACAGAAGAGAAATCTGATAAAAGAAGGTAAAGTTAAGTTTTTGATTCATTAGACTAGTGTAGCTGGTGTAATATGAGTGTTATAGCTGAAAATAGAATAAAGAATTTGTAAAAGATTTCTTGGTTAGTGAGAAAGTTGGTGGATTTGGAAGAAATTTGATCTCTTTAATGCATTTATATGGTTGCTTTGCTATGGTGATGGAAATGTCATGATTATAATTTAAGATGTTCGAATTGCCCATTCAAAGTTATCCGAATAGCATTGTGAAACAATTCCAAAGTGCGCTCGTTGTTTTTGCACAGCATTGATGAGAATGATTTTATGTGAGGCGTTGGGGAAAAAAGTACTTGTCTATTCAATGTATAAGCTTTTCTTTTGGATGTATCTCAAAAGCATCATATTAGCTTTTCTTTTGGATGTATCTCAAAAGCATCATATTTCTTTAATTAAAAAATGATTCGAGCAGTTGCTATTTGTGACTGGTTAATGTCTGGCCAATACAGACTCATTTCACATTTCCTTTTTGGCTTCCAAAAGACAGACTCCATTTTGCTATATTTTTAACAGTGAAGGGATGATCCAATTCCCTTATTGCTAGGCAGTATATTAAGATGCACATTACATATACTTCTTGTCATTGAATATGTCAGGCTCACGTCTATGGCATAATTTGGATTCTCAGAATCATCGAGGTTCACTATTTAACATTTGTTGTCAGATGAAGGATGCATCCAGTTATCTTGTTGTATGCTCAGCAATTTTAGTATTCAAGACATGTCAAGTTCAATCATTTTCAAAAAAAAAAAAAAGAGAAGAGACATGTCTTCAGGAGGTGCTGTTACACAGATCTTGCTTCCTGCAGTTTCACAATTTTTGAAAGTTAGAATATACTGATCTTGAGCCTTTGCTTTTGGATCAGACATCGAAGGTCTCGCAACTTCTTGATTCAAATAACTTACCCGGATTGTGCTTCTTTAACTAATGGATGCCTGTGATTCACTAATTGCGATTAGTTCACAAGATAGAGAAGAATCATCCAAACCCCACTTGTGGGATCACACTATGTATATTGTTTACATAGAAAGAATCAGATTCACACAATGTTGTGTGAATTGTGATATGCATCTCGGAAACATTATTTAAGTCCTAATTAAAATCTGAATGAAGTTGTGGATGCTTTTGTTTTAATGATAAAGGGAAGGCATCTCTTTGAAAGTCGTCCATCCTTCAATCTGAATGGTTTTATTTTCTGTATGATATATAATTTTGTTGTGCTAAAATGAAGGATGTCCATGGCTATATATGTTTTATGATATCAATTGATGCGATACAGGTATAACCAATTTCTGTGTAGATTTTGTCAAACATATTTTGCTTGTATAAAGAGCGTGAAATGAATGAGTGCCGTGCAGGACTGCAGGCAGATTCGATCTTTCCATGTTAAACAGCTCCCTTCCCTTAACTGGTTTATTCTATTTTGAGATTGTTCACTAGCTTTGGCAAATATCATTTCAATGTTGACACTTCTATGGCCCAGTTTACTATTCAGTTTGTCTGCTGAATATTTAAGTGAGTACTCCAGAGCTGTATTGCGTGTGCTATCATGGTTTTCGAAGATGTTGGATATAATGGTTCTTGTAGTATTTGCTTTACTTCTTTGACTAATGTTTCTGTCTCTATTTAGTTGCCCATTTGGAACTTTGGTTTTTGCTTTGTTCCCATGGGATACGTTTGTATCAATCAGCGTCAGTGGATTTTACAAACTCATTTTAATATAGCTGGAAATCATTTGCAGGTCCCTACTGAGCAAAAGCTGCCATCTTTGTATCTTTTGGACAGTATTGTGAAGAACATCGGGCGGGATTACATTAAGTATTTTGCCACCAGGCTACCTGAGGTCAGATTTGGATCTATATGTATTTTGTTGTTATCACGTTTCTTGCGACCATATGTGTTAACTTTTTCTAGAGGAAAGAGAAACTCCGTAACATACTTTGCTCAACTGTTGTTACCATTGGCATTCATTTTGGTGAAATCTTCTCATTTTTACTTTAAAAAGGGAACTCTGTAACAACCTCCTCAGTTTTTTTTTTCATCCTGTGTATGTGACATCCACCTGAGTGGATGAGGATGTTGAACACTGGGAAATCCTATCTTACCTTGAGTACTTAATTGTAGTTGGGTTGATTTTTCTAGTTTGGGGAGATAGCTGCATTTGTGCAGCCTTATACATACCTGACCTTTACTTGTCTTTTTTTCATGTGTTTTAGGTTTTCTGCAAAGCTTATAGACAGGTTGAACCTTCAGTACATCCTGGGATGCGGCATCTTTTTGGAACTTGGAAAGGAGTATTCCCCCCTCAACAACTGCAATTAATTGAGAAGGAGCTTGGATTTACTACTGCTGTCAATGGCTCATCATCAGGGACATCTAGGCCTGATCCACAGGCTCAACGACCTGCACATAGCATTCATGTAAATCCAAAATATCTAGAGGCACGGCAACGCCTACAGCAATCAACCAGGGTAAGTGGGAGTAGCCATTATTGGGCTCTCTTTGGAATTTATTTTCTTGAGCACGTTATGCGGTGCTGCTACTAAGTCTCAGCTCCTAACTTTTCATCATATCAACGGCTGATTTTTATCCCAGTTCTTGTTCTGCTGTTAAATGAGATTTTGATAGCTGGAGGTTAAAGCATTGTTGTTTTCTTAATACATAACCCATATAGTACTGCCCTTCGTTTTAAGCTTAACCCTGGTTTGGGGATACTACAAAACCTGTAAGGTCTCACTATCAAAGACTTCTCATTAATGGGTGAATCCTCAATGTAATAATGGGTTAAGACACAACCTGCCATGTCAACTGGTTGTCAGGAATTAGAGTTAGTTCCTTGGGTTCCCGAGATCCTTCTCTTTAGCTGACGTGAACCACTTCATCTAAAAGCATCCTTTACAGAAGGGGCACTTATGTTTTTATTCTTGATCAACATTTTTGTTGATCTTGTGGAAATATTTTGTTGATGGGTGATGGTAGAACTTCAACCTCAAACTTAAGACCTGTATTTGGGTATGTGAGAACAACCTCATCTAAAACTTAAAACTGTTAAGTAGGAACACTGTTTTTTCCATTGTTAATCACATATTTCCTGCAAAATATTCTTTTATCTTTATCAAAGTTTGTTCATCGTTAATCACATATTTCCTGCAAAATATTTTTTATCTTTATCAAAGTTCTATGTTATAATGAAGGCAAAAGGAGCAGTTAGTGAAATCAGCAGCACTCTTAATGTAAATGAGGACACAGAGAGACCAGAGAGAACGACTGCTAGTTCTGGAAGATCATGGATTGATCCCTCTATTAAGGTAAGTGATATGGAATATGTTTTTACTATTGAACATCTCACAGATATGCATGCTTGAACTTTAATTAGGTTGAGGAATCTAAGCCATTTAATATTGCAATATTGCAGCATGCTCAGAAAGAAAAATTGAATCAGCATGTTCCTGAGAAAACTATCAGTGCATCATATGGAGATTCGGATTATGTTTCTGATCTATCGAGACGTTCTGCCCTTGGAGTAGGAAGAGGAGGTGAAAGTTTTAAAGGACAGGTGTTTGATAAACCTTGGTATGATTCTGGGACTGGCAAAATATTGAGCCAAAGAAGTGGCTTGGACGTTAAGCATGGTTTCCCAAGTATATCCCATAAATCGGCAACCTCGAATTCACATCCACAACTGATGCAGTCCTTACCAAATAGAACGAGTACCTTAACGGATAGGAGCTGGAAGAATTCTGAGGAAGAAGAGTACATGTGGGATGATGTAAATAGTGCAGTAAAAGATCGGTGGGCATCTGAGGATTCAGATAAATCTGTAAGAGAATGCTTAACCAATATTTATTCAAAGTAGTAGTACTGGATTCTTTTCTAAAAGAATTACATGCGCTTTGCCCACTGTTGTTTTAGTTCTCGGCAAATAATCCACTTTACTTTGAAAATGCAGTAATAATCTCCTTAAAGTTAATAGTTTCTTACCCATACCTTTTCGTCCAATCATTTTCTTTGTGATATGTTTAGCTTTTCTTCTATCTAACTTTTTTTTTCTAATGCTTGTAAAAGTGCTTATGAAACCAGCAGGCTTACTTATCATCAAAATCTCTTTTTGCTTTTGATAGAAATTTACTATTTGTGCATCAACTTCCAACTCTTCTACATGGATTAGCATATTCTCTTGCGCCTAGCTGCTAATCTCTCTCTAAAACCTTTTTCTTGACATCTGAGAGCCCCTTTGGCAACCTTATCTACGTACCAATCTATTCTATTTATCATTGTAACTATAGCTCGCTTTAAGATGTCTTAAGTACTGCAGAAGTCATTTCTTACAAAGAATAGGTTATTTACTAATGTGCTTAATTAGTTGATTTGTTAAATTGATGATTCCAAACATTATTGAGCCAGTTTGTAATTTCTTCTAGTATTTACTTTTCAGTTGTTTTTGTGAATCTACAATGTTGCTATGCTGTTTTTGACAGACTAATCTTGTTATTTTCCTGAATCTGCAGGACTTAGAAAATCAACTAAGGAGACCACAAAACATAAGGGAGGTTGGGTTAAGGGCTGATAGTGAAGCCTCGGCTGATTCTCTTTCTGCCGAGGAGAGAGGGTCAGCTTCTTTTGGAAATCAAATGACAGCAACATGGTCCAGGGAATCACATGCTTTAGATGGAGCTAGGCGTCCAGCTTCTGCTCAAGGTGCTCCAGTTCATCCAGAAGGCTATCAAACTTCTTTCAGCGGGTTGCCAAAAGCTGCAAATTCAGTAGGTAGGGCATCTTACAAGTTACAGACAGGTTCAGTCCATGTTGGAACACAAAATTTTGTGCCAATAAATGCAACTCCAGAGTCCAGGGGATCCATAGTGCAACAGGGAGATACTCTCAGAGCTGCCTCTCCCTCTGCTCAGTCACCAATACATCAACATCCTCCATCCCCATCACTCATAGCAAGCAACACTAATCAAGTAATTAAGAGTATCGGTGAGCAGTACCAGATGCAGACCAGTTCTCGTTCTGATCCAAGACTATCCCAATTATCAAGGAGGTCAAATCTAGATCCTCGTAACCAGTTTGCCCAGGAATCTCTGGCAATGCCATCTGGGAATACCGTTTCAGTTAATTCACAAAGACAACAGCCTCCAAGTTTGCAGAATTCGTCTACCTTGGCTTCTTCTCATCAGTTGAGACATAATGTTCAGCGGGAAAGCTTGGAATCTGAATATTCTGGTCAAACTCAGAATTCAACAGTTCCTCAGATTCCAGGTCTTACTGATCTCTCAAGCACTAGCAGTTTGTTGGCTGCTGTTTTGAAGAGTGGAGTCATTGGTAGTAAATCAAGTTCTGGTACTACACCGAGTTCTCTTGATAAGGGTGCTCTTTCATCCCAAGCCAGTGCACAGCCTCCTGCCGCCCAGTTTTCCCCATCTGGGCCCAGGATCCCACCAGCCCCTGTCTCTAGTTTATTGATGGACAGAAATGCTTCAAAACCTCCAAATTATTCCCAGAGAAATGTCAAACACCAACCATTGCCACCTGGTCTACCTCCAACTCTTGTAGGGAGTGCATCATTGCAGCCTCCAAATGCACCAAATACTTCTTCCACTCCTCTATCAAGTATTTTGAGTACATTGGTAGCGAAGGGGTTAATATCTGCATCAAAGAAGGAGCCACCTACTTATACCCCTTCAGATACACCTCCTCAAACTCAGAACCTGATGCCGCCTGCAAGCTCCATTCCACCTCCTGTTTTATCTGCTCCAATTTCCTCATCTGTTCCTTTCTCAGCTCCCAAGGATGAACTGTCTCTCTCAAAACCTTCTGCTAAAACTCCTGAGACCTTACTTCAGTCCGTGACAGAAGAGTCAAAAAGTCTCATTGGGCTTGCATTTAAGCCAGATGTAATTCGGAAGTCCCATCCTGCTGTGATCAGTGAACTTTTTGATGATGTTCATCAGTGTGGCATATGTGGTTTTAGAGTTAAACTCCAAGAGAAACTTGATAGGCACTTGGAGTGGCACTCATCGAGAAATCCAGATAATTCAAGAAAGTGGTATTTAAATTCTAGGGAATGGATTGCTGCATTTGGTGGCCTCCCTTGTGATGGTGATACATCCAAAGGGCCAACTGGAGGTTCTAGTGAAACATTAGAATGTACTGAGACCATGGTTCCTGCAGACGAAGGCCAATGTGTGTGTATTTTGTGTGGTGAGTTTTTTGAAGACTTTTACAATGAAGAAAGTGACGAGTGGATGTTCAAAAATGCTGTTTACATGAATACTCCAAGTGGAAATGATTGTCAGGGTCCAATAGTCCACAAGAACTGTATTTCAGAAAGTTCTTTTCAAGAGTTGGGGCTTGCCTAGGATATCAATTGGTAAGTGATATGATGTTAAACTTTATTTTAAATATTTTAAATACTTCACATAATTCTTAAAGAAAACAAATTTCTGGTATTTCCGTTTAGATTATTCCCCAAAACACATGTTTACCTGACTTTGATCCTTCAATAGTGTGAAAACTGAATACAAGTTACCTGTTGGCACCTCGAGTAAAATGTGGATTTAATTGTCTGACGGTCCATTTCGAAGTGTGTTGCACTTGAGAATTAAAATGCTTTCCATAAGAGGGCACTTTCTAAAGTTTTTAAATTATCAAAGTGCTTTTAGTTGAAATTGATTTTTGGGCTAGCAATAAAATGGTTAGACAAGTTCTGCTGCCTGTGAAAGTTATAAGTTGAAACTTTTGGATTAGCAATAAAATGGAGGAAGCTCAAGTTTGAATGCGAGTTAGAGATGCATTCTTCTTGTTGATCTTCCTTGGAATCGCTTATGTGCTCAAACGTTGCAATATTTCCATCCTTGATAGTTTGTATGTTGGTATTTATATGTTCTTTTTAGTTCCTTTATTTCATTAGTTGCCTTTGCTGACTAGTATTGCATTGTCCGTTGTTTCATTTCTCAGGTGTTGGATGCCTTGATGTTTGGTCTGTTAATAGAAGATAACCAGGTTCATTTTGAATTACTTGTATTGGTCATACATTTCTTGTTAAGCCTCTTCGATGCTCTGTTTGAAATGACAATGAAATGGAAATTCTAGGTGTTGGAACAGTTTGCGCGTCACACATTCCATAATTTGATACTTCTTGTCCACTTACATTGTCCTCCCGTGATGTTTTCAGTTTCAGTTACTGATGCTATTAAACAAAAATTATCCAGCTGCATCACTTTGTTAGAACATGAAAGGATTAGTCCTAGCCTCAGCAGCTTTGTCCCCTTTAAGTTCTCAGACATTTTGGGCTACCATTGCAACCATATAAGCTTTGTTGGTCTTAGATGAAATATTTCCAGATTTTGATAGAAATTCTTGGTTTATTGAGATGTAATTTCATTTCCTGTATGTTTTTCGCAAGTCCTTAGTTTTTACTTTCTAGTAGAAAAAGAAAGGTGGTTCTTTGAAGCTGGGGGCTGAACGTGCGTTCACGTTAATTGCTGGTCAAGCTGATGAGGATCTTTACAGACGCAGATTTCTGTGGGATTGTTCGTTGTGAAACATTTATGCTCGAAAACATAATCCTCATTTTACTTTGACGTGAATTTGGTTAGAATGTTTCCCAGAATCGAGCATAAGGATGTGAATATGCTTTGCTGTAACAGTTTTCCCCCAGATATTCTTGGAAAAAAAGAAGGTTCAAACTGATGTTACCCAGATGCAGTTTCTTCTTTTGTTGCACATTTTTAGATTTGTTAATTTTAACTCAGTTCATGTTATCCATTTGATCAGCATTTCTCCCCTGTTTCTCCTATGAGAAAAATGGTACTTTTGTTTAATTTAATCTTACAAGTTGGGTTTAGCAAGAGCAGTGTTGACATAGTCTTGCCTTTACCTTGTGAAGGTAGAGAGATTATTTTGAAACTCTCCACTCAAGTAAATTATACTGGACTAGTAATGCAATGCTCGATGTTCAGCCATTCAACCTAAAGGAGCATGAGTCATATTTTTCGCGGAACGTTGTTTCTGCTAAGGTTGTACGTCTTTTTTAAACCTACTCAAGTCTAATCCATTTGGACCTCTTAGAGGCTCTAACCATGGGGCACGCATATTCTAGAAATGTATAGTTTTTCCTTCAAAAATGACCTCTTCGGTTGGAGAACACACTAGATATTTACCTAAACACACTAGATATTTACCTAAATTAGGAAGTTCTTGAGCGAATCCCACGTTGACCCCAAGACGTTGGTCTCTAACTAGAATACTTAGAGCACAATATTCAAAGCACTATCGTCTCTTACACAGGGCAGACTATCATTGCTCGAAGTCTCTCGAATGATTCTACCATAGAAGCTAACGAATCATTTACCATTCCTTCAAAGATTGTAGTAGTAAATTTTTTTTAGTGAGTTAAACATGATCCAATTTATAAGTAAGCATCTCTTATTAAGAGCCAATATCATTGCATGTTTTAAGATTATATGTTAGAAAGTCTTGTCACCACATAAATATTACTTGTACTATGATACATTTAGATTCACAATTTTTTATTTCTTAAGAAAAATTTTAATAAATCAATATGCATAGTTCCATCATGCAGCTGTGTTAAAAGACAAGACACTAATACCAATAGATGATTGTACATTTGGACTTAAAAATAAAAGTAAAGAAAAGTGACAAAGGTGCAATAATTGAAGGAATCTGTTAAAGGTCAACTGTGGGTCTACCAATTTTCTCTTAATTGGAATTCGAAATTGACCCCTTTTCTCATGCTCTTGTCCCCTCATGAACAATTATTATTTTTTATTTACGCTTGATATCTGGTACTCACATTAGATCTCGATTATATTTAAATTTGTGCCGCGTAAAGCTTCATTTGGGGGGGAAACATTTCTTACCAAGAGTTTTTTCATTCTGAGGGTTCAAATCTGAAACCTCTGATTAAGAAAAGAACAATTTCATTCACTGCACCACATGCTTTGGTGATCCTTGATCCCTAAGAAGAATTATGTTTAATCTTTTCATCTTAAAAAGAAAAAAAATATTCTTTTTTAAATCTACCCTATATAAGGACCTTGGGAATTGAGCCTTTGTGGTTAGGTAAAAATATTTTTAATCCACTACAAAATGGCAGTATCTCTCTTTTTAAAAGTTTTAGTACACAACTTTCAAAATGAATTGGAGATAGCTCTATATTCTTTTCTATATTGAGAGTTATTTGGGGAAGGCTTTCGCTCGATGGATCAAAGGCATATTAAGAATAAGTTATTAATATCTTTAAAAAAAGAGTTTTATCGATGAAGTTGTTTTGTTATCGACTTATCACTTAATGAGATTGAAGAAGGCCTCGAGGATTTAATAAATGTCAATTTCAGTATGTAAGTTAAGTTTACATTCGAACGTCATGATAATTCATACTATCTAATTATTGGTTTAGAGAAAAAACGGCAAGGAACCGACCCTAATAAGAAAGGATTCTTGAAAACTTAAAAGAGCGTGTAAAACAAAAAATCAGACAATTAATATGAGATAGAGCGAGTAATAAATATCAAGATTCAAAGAGTAATTAATCAAACTTTTGGGGTACCTTTATATTTCTCACAAAAACATAATACTACAATCTTATGATACATTGAAAATACAAGTTTTAATAAATTAAACCTTCTTTTAGTACATGGTACTCTACTTTGGAGTTTTTTTTTAAAGTATAGAAAAGCAGTACTAATTAATCATCCTTAAGATTAACAAAAAAATTATTAATATAAAGTTCTTCAGTGTTTTGGCTTGTGTTGAGTATAAATATAATCCAAATGAGCCTCTGCAATCATTCTTCTCTTCAAACACACTTCATCTTTTTCTTCACATTCAATAATTCCCATGAGCTGTTCCAAAATATTTAAAAAATAATAATTAATACAAATAAGTCGAAGTCAGATTATATGAATTTTTAAAGGCAAGGCTAAAAATTATTAAAGAAAATGAAAAAAATTAGTCCCTCAGTTCATTTTTCCTTATCGTTGTTTCACTTATCGAGGTCAATTTGATTAAACTTCAAAATTATAGTTTAATTAAATTTAATAAATATAAAATTTGAATGGTTGAAAACTATACGAAAAATAATTATAAGTTACAATTTTTCTCATATTAATATGATAAAAAATATATATCTTATAGTTTGACCTCAATAACTGAAATAATGACAAGTAAAAATGAACAGAAATTCACCCTAAAAAAATAATTATATCATGTATATAGGAAATTACATATTATATATAAGAAAGATAATCAATACAAGCTCAAAACAAATTGAAATTATTTGTAGCAAACATAATTTTTTGATAAATTGAATAAGCAACACAATTTTTTGCTAATTTTTATTTTTGTAATAAGTGAAATTTCAAGCAAATTAAAGTCGATTATATGAATTTTCACTAATCATATACTATAAGGGGGATAAAAAAGAAGAAGAAATTAAAGAGAAATAACTTACATCATTGAAATCTTCTTGTACTTGTGAAGAACTAATAATACTATTAGATTCAATCTTCTTATTCTCTGTGAAAATTAATAAATTAACAATGAACAATTTGTATATTAATTGGAAGCTAATTAATTAATTAATAATAATAATTTAAAAAAAAAAAAATCAATACCTTGAGAATTAGTTGTAGGCAAAAGACGAGCTGAAGTTGTGTAAGAAATTAGTAGTAAAACCATAAGAGAAAGAAGAAATATAATCTTTTTTTGCTCCATTTTTTCCTTTGGTTAATTGATTTTTTTTCTTAAATTTCTTCTTCTTCTTTTTTAAGTGTGTGTGTGTGAGATGAGAAAGAGAGAGAGAGATGTGGGATGGAAGAATATGAGTTGTTGGGTGTTGTATAAATAGCAAGAATTTTTTAGAGAATGCCACCTAATATTGTTAGTCAAAGAGTTAAATGTTAAAATAACATACATTTCCATTCTTCATTTTTAGGTCGCATATTTGGGTTGAACGTTAATAGACTAATGGGGATAAGTTGTTGTCTTGTCTTGCGATATAGTAGGTTAGTAGGATTAATCGCATCTTTATATATTATTTTGTACATATATTTCTGTTCTTTATTTTTAGGTCGCTTATTAGGTGAAGTTTAATAGGCTTAATAGGCTAGTGGGGATAGACTGTTGCCTTGCCTTGCGATATAGTGGGTTAGTAGGATTAGTCGCGTCTTTATATATTGTTTTTCACATATATTTATGTTCTTCATTTTTAGGTCGCGTATTAGGGTTGAAGGTTAATAGGTTTAATATGCGTGTGAGGATAGGTTTGTTGTCTTGCCATGCGATATAGTAAGTTAGTAGGATTAGTCACGTCTTTATATATTGTTTTGTACATATATTTCCATTCTTCATTTTTAGGTCGCGTGTCTTTATATATTGTTCTGTACATATATTTCCATTCTATATTTTTAGGTTGCATATTAGGAGTGAAGATTAATAAGCTAGTGGGGATACGTTGTTGTCTTGCCTCGCGATATAGCAGGTTAGTGGGATTAATCGCGTCTTTATATATTATTGTGTACATATATTTCGGTTCTTCATTTTTAGGTCACGTATTAGGGTCGAAGGTTAATATGCTAGTGAGGATTAGTTGTTGTCTTGCTTTGTGATATAGTAGATTAGTAGAATTAGTTGCGTCTTTATATATTGTTTTGTACGTACATTGCCCTTCTTCATTTTTAAGTTGCATATCAGGGTTGAAGGTCAATAGGCTAATAGAAGTAGCTTGTTGTCTTGTGTTACAATGTAGTCGGTTAGTGGGATTAGTTGCGTCTTTATATATTGTTTTGTTATTGCCCGTCAATTAGTTTGCTATTTTTTTTTAGTTTTATTGGTAGAACTGTCATTGTTTTTCATTTTAGTTACTATTCTATATCTCTTATTTCTCTTTTTTTGAGGTTGATATATTTGAGTCGAGGGTCTTTCAAAAATCATCTCTTTATCTCTAAGAGATAGTGGTAAGGTCTGCATATACTCTATTCTCCCAGATCCTAATTGTGAGATTTCACTGGATATGTCGTTGTTGTTGTACTTTTATTGTCGAATTTTGACTTATCATATTCATAAAAGAAAATAATTATTGATATAGTAAATTTACCATTTCACTATACCTATTAATTGATAGGATCTCATACGTATTTACTCGTTACATTTTTTAAGGACATTAACTCAGTGACAATGAATTGAGGTATAATAGGTAAAGAAAATTTATCCTGCCTTAATTTGTGAAAAATAACAAGTAAAAGTGAAAATCAAATTAGAAATTTTTTTATAACTAAAAGTGAACGAAAGGAGTATAAAGTATCTCGACTTATTTAGTTTTATATCTGAATTATGAGGTGTGTAAATTTTTTTTACCTAAAGTAATATTAACTATTTATCAAAATACATATCAACTATCAATTGCTCACTTTTATTGAATGATAGTGATATTCAGATAGAAAAAGTGAATACTTGATACTTATGTGTGTATTGATAAATAATTGGCGATCGATCAAATAAGAAATTCACATGCATGCTAATTCAAATATGAAATTCAAAATACTGACATACTTTAGATGTATTTTCATTTTTTGACTCTTCGTCAAAATTAGCAAAGATGTCGAACGAATGGAATGAGCCAAATTACATTTATGATAATTCAAATATGAAATTTCAAAATACTAACATACTTTAGATATATTTTTATTCTTTGATTCTTAGTCGGATCAATGATGATGTCAAACGAATGGAATGAATTAAATTTAAACATATTAAAATTAATTGAGTTAATAAATGAATGAGTGATTTGTAATAATGACCTTGGAAATAATGATCTTCCCAAAATTAAAAGTTTGAACTACAATCACACATGGGATTTTTTCCCAAACATAGTCAAAGGTTCAACATCAATTATTTTCGAATTATTGGATACATGAACGAGTTAATAATCTGTTCAAAAATTATTTGAATAAAATTGATTGGATCAAGATGAACCAAATCACGGGTCACAGAGGAATTTTAGTAATTCAATTGATTGACTATATAAACCTTTACAATACTGATGAAAGTTTGATTTCTTAATTTCACCGCAATTAAATAAATCATAAATCGTGACATAATTCCTCCAACTCTTATTTTTTATGATATTTAATTTAAACCAATCAATTTTTAGATAGATCTAATTAAATAAATCATAAATTTTTCAAACTTAAGTGAGATTAAATCATTTTTTTACCTGTAAAGAAAAGCCAAAAATCACGTGAATGAAAATAAAAGATATGAAAAGAACTTAAAACCACTCATGTTCTCATTAGTTATTTGTTGCTATCTAATTCTAATAATAATAATATATATATATATATATATATATATATATATATATAAGTAAAAATTTGACACGTATACGTATTTATATACATATACATAAATTTATAAAATATTTATGTATATGACGTTATAAAGTTAGTTGAAGTGTACATAAATTTATATGACATTTGGATTATCCAACAGCATATAAGAAAATAGTTCATTTAGCTTAATCGGTTAGTGTGATGTTAATCTGATACAGAGTTCAAGAAAGTAAAAAAAGACTTTTGAATCTTATAATCCTAACCTAAACATATGTAGACTGTACAAAATGTTATTTAATCATATGGTCCGAAGCATGTCACACGCGAAAATATTTAGCATTAAAGGAAGAAAAATATTTTCTATGAATTATTATAAAATTTAATATATGATCTAGATAAATACAACAAAGGGCGAGTGTGAGAGATGAAGACGTATCAGAGGTGAAAATAAGCGATGTTGGAGCGTGAAACAAACACAACCAATATTAATATCACTGGTGAAACTTATTTTTCTATATCTATTAAAAAATAATTTTTCATTTTTTAAATCTTTTTAATTAATATAAAATATTTTTCTTTATACCAAACAACACCATATTGTTTGGTAGTAAAAGAGAATCATGTGATCACACTGCAAGGTCATAGAAAACAGTAATTCCAGATTTTCAATTATCAGTGGTCCATTTTTTTTTATTTTTTTTTTTATAAACAAACAAAATTTACTGTGGGTCTTTCTGCTATAAAAAATAAAAAAAACTATGTATAATTAGAAAAATATAAAATTAATGGTCAAATATTTACTGTAGTAATTACAGAAAAAGAGTCAACTAGTCAAAGGCTCAAAGCTTTGGACTTTAGGCCAACAGCTGTTTTCAACTAACCCAACTCATCTCTATTTCCAAAAATAAAATTTAAATTTAAATTTATAATATTGTAAAATTAAATTAATTATTATTTTAAAATTTAGAATTTATTTTTTTCCATTTTAATGTTATAGTTATTATTTTAAAGACAATAAGTTATATATATATATATATATATGGCTTAACTCATAAAGAAACACCTAAACTTGTTCTCATTTTTCACTTAGACAAGTTCCTAATAGACACCTCAAGTTATGAAAAAGGACTGTGGAGAGTGCCAAGTAGGATAAAAGTGTTTAATGGGATCAAATCTTAGCAGTTGAGGTGTCTATTAGGAACTTGTCTAAGTGAAAAATGAGGACAAGTTTTGATTATATATTTTAAAATATTTTGTTCATGCTAGTGGTTAGAAAGTCATAAAGCATAATCTTTTTATAGATTCCAATGGTATAGTGAATAAAACAAAACAAAGAGACAAATCATATAAGCCATATATCTAATAAAACTATTAGAAGTTGATCCTATTTTTTCAGATTCGGGATGTGATATGATCCCGAAGGATGAATTGAATATGGACGGTTTTCAATAAGATTTTATTTTTGAACAAAAATTTATTTTTTTTTAATTTATTTCATGATTGAAATAAGGAAAGATACACGTTACACTACGATTTTGTATCAGAAGAGAGATTTCAAAAAACGACAGATGTATACATCTAATTTGTTTTAAGTCAAAATTAAACTTCTTTGATTATTTATGGCCAAATACATAAACAAACACTTAAACTTGTCCTCATTTTTCACTTAGACACCTAAACTAAGGCAAGTTCCTAATAGACACCTCAACTGCTCAGATTTGATCCCTTTAAACACTTTTATCCTACTTGGCACTCTTCGATACTATTTTTTTAATTTTTCAGCCAAAAATAAATAGTTGCAGTCCAAAAAAAAATTTTTTTTTATAAAAAGAGATTCTAAAAATTCTCAGTTAACCATGTGCAAAATTTTTTTATTTAAAACTGTAATAAATTTTTTTCGCATATGGTTAACGGAGAATTTTGAAAATCTACTTTTATGAAAAAAAAAATTTTTTTTGGATAATTGAGAATTTTGAGAACCTACTTTTATGAAAAAAATTTTTTTTTGGACCACCACTATTTATTTTTGGCTGAAAAATTAACAAAACAATACCGGAGAGTGTCAAGTAGGATAAAAGTGTTTAATGGGATCAAATCTGAACAGTTGAGGTGCCTATTAGGAACTTGTCTTAGTTTAGGTGTCTAAGTGAAAAATGAGGACAAGTTTAGGTGTCTATGTATGTATTTGGCCATTATTTATTTTTGGTAGGTTATAATCCACACCACATGCATGAAAAGAAATGTTGAACTAGAGAATCTTTAGGAAAGTTCTTTTATTTTTTTAGTAGATTTTTTTAAAAAAAATAAAATTTAGAGAAGTAATTTTCTTAAAATCGTAGTAAAATAACTTTTATGATAAAAACAAAATAAACTTCATAACTGATATTGCACGATAATTATCTTCCCCTCCTCTTCTCTCCTCTCCTTCGTAACGTTGCCTAAGTCATATTTAGTATATAAACATAAAAAAAAGAATCAAAATTGCTCCTGAACTATGCGAAATAGACCACTTATACCCTCTGTTATACTTTGGGACCAAAAATACTCCTACTATTAACCTAAAAGACCACAAATACCCTCTCACTGATATGGCAAGTCACGTGACACTAACTCCACCACCTAAACTTACCAACTAAAATATTCATTAAATTTAACCCAATTTATAATCCATTATCCTAACCTATTAATGAAAGATTCGACCCACTAAATTATGACCCTTAATGAAAATTTCGACACTCCCAAAATTAATGAAAAATGATAGGTAAGCTTGTTGGGAGTGTCATTTTTAAGAATAATTTTTTTTTAAAAAAAAATACAACAAATAATTAGGGCTAGAAAAAACAGTTCCAAATCCCAAGTTGATATTAAATTGTGTAAAATTCCATAGCTTTGACTTTCTTGAAAAGAGCTACCCTATGCATATTAATTACTGTTTGAAAAACATTATTGTAAATAGTAAATATATATCGAGAAACGCATTTTAATTTATTTTAATAAATTGAAAAAAATAAAATAAATAAATTCTTGATATTATAAATGTATATCGATAATATCAAACTATATATATATATATATAAACTTTTTAAAAGTATTTGCCAAAAGTCCAACATTGGACTATGAATAATTTAGAAGAGCCGTACAAACTCTATCTTCTCAAATTGAGAACTTGATTTGTCGATCCATCTACATATTTTATTTTTATTATTATATCGATAATAATTTTTTTAAATGCAATTTTAAGTCTATTTTATTCTTTCATTATAATTTTATATACTTTTAAAATTAATATCGCATTTATAAATTGATGCAATATATGTCCAAATCATCAAGCGATCGATTTTCTCTTATCTACTTGCACCTAATTTGAACGAATAAAATTATAACTCGTATCATCGAAAAATAATTTTTAATTTATATTTGTTTACTCTCATTTTGATGATATGTTCTTGATCTATAGTAAACTCTTTCGATGACGCTCAGTTTCTATGAGAGTATTTTGTATAATAATCAAGTTTCTTTTTTTAGTAGATTAAATATATATGCTTTCTGCAATAATATTTTTTAAAAATTATCTAGACAAATAACATTATTATAAAAAGATTTGACTTCATATATATATAAATAATCTTTATATAATTTAAATATTTAATTAGTTTCAATCTTTTTCATTAATTTTGGGAATTGAGTTACCTTATTCTCCATTAATCAATTAGAATAAACATAGTCTTCCTCCTTTCACTCTCATGCAGTACATTTCAATTGACTCATCATTTTTTTAATATATATATATAAAATTAATAAATATTGAACAAGAGTGACTCTGCCACGCATATAAATAATTCTTTATTAATTAAATTAAATTTATTTACAAAAATATACAATTTTTCATATCAAGTTTGATACGATACTTAATCTAGAAAATGAAGTATGAACGTAATTAATATATAGCTACTATTAGGATTTTGTCTTTTATAGAAATACAGGGAAAAGTCTTAAATTGGTAAATTGATTTTTACTCCATAAAGATTTGAATGTAAACATTCTTGTTTAGAATATTGTAACTATTTTCTTGGAAGTGTTCCATTTGTCAAAGAAAAGAATTTTACAAAAAAGTATCAAACATGATCTAAAAGAGTGGAAATTAAGAATTATTAGTTAGAGAAAAGTATTAAAAACATGTTTAAACTTGACACTAATTATTGGTTTCATCAAAACACCCTCTATGGCAAGAATTTAGGGGTGTATTTCACTCTTGTCATAAGATCAGGGGTATATTTAAGTTCAGTTCGTCAAGTAAACGGGTGTTTTTAACACTAGCAATAGTTCGAAAATGAAACTAATAACTTACGTCAAGTTAAGAAGTGTTTCTGATAATCTTCTCTAAAAAATCTAGCATGATGGATATAATCTATTTGGATTTAAACTTGACATGTGTGAATTTATGATCATCACCGTCCTAATATATAAATTGACAATCAACATAAAATTTATCAGTTCTTGAGAAAGATATCATATTTGGAATATATCTACTTAGTATTGATATATGCAAATAACTTTAGATTCTATATATTTTTTAAATTTCTAATAATAATTTCTTGTTTCTATGATTTGAGTGTCAAAAATCATCAATTACCTCATCAACTTTGGAAATATTTTCTCAAGTCAAAAAGTAAGACCCCTTTATTCATGCAAATATTTAAAAAAATAAATCAATACTGATAGGTCTTCCTCTTATTTTCTATGGGGAAAATGTGAACATGTAGTCTTTTTTAAAAGCTTTATTTATCATAGGGAGTGGCCATATATATCATTCTAATATGATAAGGACAAGAAAATAACTATTATAAAGTTTGAAAATAAGAAAAATGCTTTTGAAATTAAAGGGATAAGACATAGGGTCATGTCACATTCTTTTCACACCACACATGCCTTATCAAATGATGCTTCATTTAATCCCCTTTTTGTTGTAGTGAATTAAAGAAATATGGAATACTAAATTTTAATTTTAAAAATTTACGTGTGTGAACGTACTAGAAGAGATTCATAGGATTCAGAATGAGGTTATTTAAGAGAAGGTGAGAGTAATCTCTAGAGTAAATAAGTTGCGAGGGGTGAAATTGAAATTATTTAGATACGTGAAAAGAAGATGCACAAATGCCCTACTGAGGAGATGTGTGAGCCATAAGGTATAGCCAGTAGAGAGTATAAAGAGATGTATAGATAGGAGAAGAAGTCTTGGAGAGAGGTGGTTAGACAACATCTCACACCCGCAACTTAATTATCGAAGATATCACGTTCCTAGCTACATAGAAAGATATGGACGTCTAGGATTAAAATAGACAGTTGGTCGACAGTTACACCTGTCTAGTTTCCTTTTTAGTTTTGTGCTTCTGTTAGTATTACTATCTCATTCTTTGATTTAAGTATTATCTATTGTTTCTTTTGTTTCAGCTATCGTATTGCTTGTATCACTATTATTTTTTTCACTTTTGTATTTATTTTACATATTTGTTATTTGCTACACTTTACTCAAACCGAAAGTCTATCAAAAGCAACCTCTCTACCCGCACAAGGTAGTAATAAAGTTGTGCACTCACCACCCAAATCAAAAGTAGCTTTTTTTACCCTTACGAGATAAAGATAAAATTATGCACACAACATCCTCTTCAATTCCACTTAATTATTGAGTTATACATGAGTTTGGTGGTTGTACTCACGAACGAGTGGTATCTTTAGATTAATTTTAAAGATTATTTTTGTTTAAATAGTAATAACCTTTTTTTTTGTTTTTCATCTGGTGTCTAATACTTTCACTGGAGTCCAACTATTCTAAGTTCGGTTCATGCCACATAGTGCCCTATTTAGGGGAAAACACTCCCTAACATATATTTATTTTCATATCCAAAGCTCGAATTCAAAACCTTTAATTAAGGGAGGAGTAGCTTCATGTACTACACAATATGACCTCTCTCATCCACACATGCCTTATCAAATGATACGTACATCTATATTTCTTCTACATTTTAAAATGCTAAAAATTGAATTTTAAGATATAATATAGAGTCTATATAAAATAATAAAATCTATTTTTTTTAAAACTTTAAGTGGATCTTTCTATAAAATCATTTATGACGTTTGCATGACACAATAAAAATATACATATTCTTTGTAGATTTTAAAGTATAGTAGTTCATCGTGGTTAGAGTCAGAGTCAAAATTTAAAATTACGTGAATTATAAATTCTAATATAATAATATTAAGTATGAATAACTCAATTATGAATTTAATTTTTATATAGATTTGATAATTTTCTTAACATAAATTTCATAATTTCAATTGAAACTACTAAATTTGATCGAACCCTCATAATTCCTAGATTTTTCATATCCCTCTTACATACTTGTTGATGTTAAACATCAAAGTCTTTTTTCAAACTTCTAAAATAGTTGTACTCAAATTTGCACCATGGAATATTAGATTTTCAATATATATATATATATATATATATATATATATAAATAAACAATACAAGAGTGATCCTTAAAGTTATAGCCACAACCATAGGAAAGATTATAGAAGAGGGCAAAGGTAACTAAGGTTTCCTCAAATTTTTGAAGTCCTTGAAAAGGATGCTACATAAATAAAATCTTTTATAAATAAAAAACTTTAATTAATACTCCTTTTCACGTCCATTTTTATTTGTCCAATATTAATTTGATATACATCTTAAAAAATAATAAATAAATGATACTAATTTTACTATATATCACTCCTAAATATAGTGTTGGGAATGAATTGAAAATAATTAAAATATTAATAATAAGGATAAATTAAAATTGATATAAAATAATAAATTTTCTATTAAATTAAATTGAACAAGTAAAAATAATTATTTATTTTTTTGTATAATAAATAGTATAAATGGACGGTGGGAGTAGATCTTTTCAAATCGTTATTGTCTTATTAATTTGTTTCGCCATAAAAATATTTGAAACACATTTTGAGTGACATGTGTTATAATGTCCCACATGCATGAAAGTGAAAGGCAAGTTTAACCACCAAAGAATATGGTGCGGCTCGTTGATTCTTAATAAGAGATTTTGTGTTCGAATTTTAAATATAAAAATTTTATATGACACGAATTCAAATTAATCGAGCTCTGATGCGCTTATTATTGATGCAATCTTTTCTAACAATATGAAGTCATGTATATGTCACACAAACACAAGATTTTGTTACATTTCAAGAAAGTTTAATTTGTAAAGTTCCAACATTTTTTTTTAGTTAGACTTCTAATATTGACTACATCATTACATATAGGACTTTGATCATAGTATTAAAAATATATACTATGATCCAGATGGTAAACATGCTAAAATATTTTGAATTGTTTATATAGATAATATATATAATTATTTCTCTTTTTGGTCCTAAAGAAAAATTTAATGCTAATTAGCCTAACTATTGAGCTTTATAGTGAATTATAAAATGATGATGAACCCAAAATGGAGATTTAGCTTTATTCATCATTTCAAATATAGAGTGGATTGGTCAATAATGACACAATTAATTAGGAGGAATTCCAAGAATTTTATCACTAGTGGTACACAAATTGAAAGGAGTATTCAAAAATAGTAAAATTGTTATATAGGTCATGCATCTGATTCGTGAAACTAATCATTAATATTTATATCAGAGTAATTATTAATATTACATCTTATTAGGGTATTAGTGCGACTGTTCTTAAAATTTTATATGAACATGAGATATTTAATACGTCGAATTATCTTTACTTATATTATATCAATCTAAAATTTCGCACCACAGAAAAAGAAAGATAAAGACCCTCCTACCCATTTTTGATGAAATGTCATTATTCTTAATTTTTTTCGTGCTCTTGGATAAGTTTAAAATAGTTGTTGCTCTTGTGTATTCATTTATTCATGATTGATGTTGAAATTTAAATATTTTTTTGGCTTGTTACACTTCACTTAAAAAGAGGAATCAATTACATGTTTATGGTTGATTCAACATTAATTTTTTTTTTAATAAATATATAATTTTTTCGAATTATTTTGACTATAATTCGAATGAACGGATGAATCATAATAGTTCAAGCCTATTTTTGGACTAAAAGATTGAATAAATAAATAAATCACCATTACAGATTCCGACGAATGGTAAGTATTTTTTAAATCCTTAAACCTTAACCAATAGGTCTTGAATTCCAAGTCTAATATAAATCCACATTTGTTTGAGCATGTTTTACCCTCCAACGCAATTTTTTTGTTGTGAATTCAAGTTTATTTGAGGAGCAAAAGGGGAATCGAGGAGAAAGTACAATCTATGCAGCGTGGGTGCTCTATTCAATAATATAGGATGTCCCTGCATATCTTCTTGATGGATTATATAATAGTTGGTTTTAATTAAAATTTTCAAAAGTTGAGATGGCCGAGTTGGTCTAAGGCGCCAGATTAAGGTTCTGGTCCGAAAGGGCGTGGGTTCAAATCCCACTCTCAACATATTATATTTTTTCCCAAGAGATAAATACACAAAATGGACTCTTTAAACAGACTATTTACCATCCCATGCCCCACCCTAAAACAATTCCTTTTTGTACCTATTCGGTCCAAACTAATTACCCCTCGTATCTCCTTATCCCACTTTTTTTTTTTTGTGCGCATGACGTTAGTATTACTAGTATGAATTAATTTTCTGTGATATTATATCGTTATATTGATACTATATCGGTATCATATACTCCATTGGTGTATCCATCGGTATCACATAAGATTGAACTCTTTTTTTTATGAAATAAATAAGATATTATACCGATAAAGGTATCACAAAAAAAGCTTAGTTATCATTCTTTGTGATACTCTACTAGTACATTTGTACCCTTTCGGTATCCTCTATGATACTCGACAAGCATATTGATACCCTATCAGTATCCTCTGTGATACTTCATCGATATATTGATACCTTACCAGTATCATACAAGATTAAACTTTTTTAAGAAATAATTACGATATGATACAGATAGGGTATCACAGAAAGACCTGCTGCCATTCTCTATGATACTCTATCGGTATATTGATACCCCACTAGTATCCTCTATGATATTTCATCAGTATATTAGTATCTTATCGGTATCGTCTTTCATACTCCATCCGCATAGGATATCCTATCAATATCAAATAGAGTGGGCACTGACTTCAATATAACGTTCGCACATGAATTTTAATAGTAGACAAATAAGGGAGATATTTGAATCTAATTAGGGGGTATACATGCAAAGTGGTATATTTGCTCCAAAGGTGTAAGAACTCAGTTTTTCCATTTATCAATTATTAATCTCTATTTTTAAAATCAAGGAAAAATTATACAAATACATAACATATGTGTATATATTCTCCTATAATCCAAACTGTTTTGAAAAATTATAAAAATCCCATAATTTATCTTTCTCTCTCTTTCTTATTAATACAAACACTACAATAGTTAATTATATCCTAACTAACCTCTAATTTTTAGGGGTCATCTCAATCACTTCCCAATTTAATACTAATTAAAGCTTTTTAACATTAATTTCAAAAAAAAAAAAGGAATAGATTGAATGTTTCCCCATTTTCCTTTTTCCTCTTTTCCGTTTTTGCCCTAATTTCTTTCTCTCACTTTTCCTCTCCGTCGTAGAATGTCCATTACAATGGAGTCTACCCCATCATCTTCACATGATATTACTCATAAGACGAAAAAATTCAATGATTCACTGTCCAGGACGAAGAAGGTTTCCAATCTTCCAGTGTTGAAGTCGAAGAAACCCAAGAAGGTTGTTGATTCAACATCCAAAACCCAAATTGATGAAGCTCCTTAAAAAAAAAAATTGTACCGTTGTCACTCCGACCTTCATTGCCAAAGGTTTTAACTTTGCCTTGTATTTGTATAATGTTTTAGTTATGTATAACATTTGCATAATGATGTTGTATCAATAATTTGTTGTTGATTTCTGCCGATGTTATTTTTTGACATGATCCATTCACATATCAGTAATAATGTAAATGCTTATTTGTATAAGCATTTGTGATACAAACATGTATGGTGGACTTATTGTATCAATCCAAAATTCTCAACAATTTCAATTATGTATCACTTTTGTTTTATAAAACATTTGTAGCAGTATTACGTAATGATGGTGCACACCTTATATCAGTTTTGTGTATTAAATACTTGTATCAATATTTTAGTCATATAATACGTACAAAAAATTTCTGCACTTTGTATCAGTATCATTATTGTTAATATTGCCTAAATTCAACATTAAAGCAAACCCCTTCAAAAAGTTGGTAATTTAGTAATTTGACAAAAAGTCGAGATTTATGGAAATTTCTATTTAACAGTATGATATTTATAAAATTTATACTAAAATCGACCCAGCCCAATCTACAAATGGATAGGTTTAGCTTTGGGCCCAAATCATTTTGTCTTGTAGCCCATTTTTGCTTGAGTGGAGGCCCATTGACCAACTTTCTCTCAATATCAACTATTAAACCATTTAAAACATAGTTTATTTGTAAAAAAATAATTGTTTAAAAAGTTATTTAGTGTTGCTGCTACTTTGCTTATTTTTCTTCTGTTTTGCAACTTCACACAAATTTAAATTTGCAAATTTGATTTCATACATAAATATTTAAAGTTAAAAAAGGACATAATATGTGAAATTAATGACCCATTAAAACGAGTTGGCCACTCTAGCTTACACTTATAAATAAAAAAACAAACATGAAAAAACTGAAAAGGGAAGCAAAATTATACGAAAAGACAAAAGGAATACACAATAATCATTACGATGTATTGAATATGCGTCAAGTAATTAATATCAAACTTCTTAGACTAAACATTTTTATGTCTGAAAACAGATCTATCAAATTTAGCAAAAATTTAAAACTCGACTAAGCGGAATTTCAATTTATAATACTTCTTGTATTTTCAATTTATGTCATATATTTTCTTTATGAGATAATTTACATCCATATGAATATTTTTATGACTTGTTTAGAACTATAAATTTTAAAAATTTGATAATTAATTAAAAAAAAAATAACTCATTTCCGCGCCCATATTAAATCAAAATAAAAAAAAAAACAAAAAAACATAAAACAAAAACAGTTTCTTTCGGCATATTCACCAACTTCTCACACTTACACTTTCACTATCTCCGCCGCCGACCACCGCGCATCCACCATGGACGACGGCGAGCGACGAGCCCTAGATCTAGTCAAAGAGCTAGTTCACCGGTTGCTTTCCACTTCTCCGGCTTCCGCCACCGCCGACTCCCATCGGTCTACTCCCTTAAACCCTAACCCTATTATACCTTCCGATCAACAGTATCACCAAGCTTTGAGATATGCCATTCGAATACTCTCCAGTCGAATGACACCTTCAATTGCTGCTGATGAGTCCGCAATGGTGGAAGCCATTAAGCGACGGTTAGCTACTCAAGGTAAATCGTCTGATGCTCTAACTTTTGCTGATTTATATACTAAATTCTCGTCGAAAACTGGACAAGGTAGTGTAAGAAACAAATGGGCTGTTCTTTATTTGCTTAAAACTGTCTCCGAAGATCGGAAAATTCAAAAACACCAGTCTACTTCTGTAGCACCTAATGGGTTTCTAAGCTCAGCATTGTCCGGTGGTTTACCGGAATTGATTGGAAATGAATCTAATCGTAATTTGGGGCTCAGAAATGGGTTGCAGGGTTACACGGATAATAGTAAGGATTCTAGGGGTTTTGTGGTTAAATTGGGTAAAATGGAGAAGGGCTATAGTGATGGTAGTTTGAGTGATGATTTTCAGAGTTTGAATTGTTTACGTGATAATTCGAGGGGTTTGGGGAGTAAAGGTGAAGTAGGTAAGGGATTGAGTGGAGGGGTTTTGATGGTTTCCAAGGATCCGGAGAACTTGCGTGATATGGCGTATAAGGAGTTTGTGGACTTGTCGAAGGAAGAAAATGAGGTGTCGGAGGATGTTTTGGTGAGGGATGTGCTGTATGCTTGTCAAGGGATCGATGGGAAGTATGTAAAGTATGATAAGAATGAGGATGCTTATGTGTTGCTTGATTGGATGAAAGTTCCAAGGGCCACGAGAAGTATTATTAGGAAGCTTTGTGAGCTCGGTTGGTTGTTTAGGAAAGTTAAAGGGTACATCTCAGAGAGTATGAATCAGTTCCCTGCTCAAGATGTAGGCACGGTTGGACAAGCGTTCTGTGCTGCATTGCAAGATGAGCTTTCAGAGTACTATAAATTGTTAGCGGTGCTTGAAGGGCAGGCAATGAATCCAATACCGTTAGGTTCAGAGGGTGCATGTTCAGGGAATTATATGTCTCTAAGAAGACTGTCAGTTTGGTTTGCTGAGCCAATTGTGAAGATGAGATTGATGGCTGTTTTAGTTGATAACTGTAAGAGCTTAAAGGGTGGGGCAATGGCTGGTGCAATTCACATGCATGCTCAACATGGTGATCCACTTGTTAATGATTTCATGAAAAGGTTATTGCGTCGGGTGTGTTCCCCTCTTTTTGAGATGGTGAGGAGATGGGTGCTTGAAGGAGAACTTGAAGATATATTTGCTGAGTTTTTCATTGTGAGTCAACCTGTAAAAGATGAGTCCCTTTGGAGAGAAGGTTACCGGCTTCATGCCGCCATGCTTCCTGCTTTTATTTCTCAGTCTCTTGCCAAACAGATTTTAAGGACCGGCAAATCAATTAACTTTCTCAGAGTTTGTTGTGATGATCGTGGTTGGGCTGATGCTGCATCAGAAGCAGCAGCAGCTGTTGGAACTACTACCACGAGAGGAAGTCTTGGATATGGTGAAACTGATGCACTTGAATCTTTGGTTACAGAAGCTGCAAAAAGAATCGATAAGCATTTACTTGAACTTATGCACAAAAGGTACAAGTTCAAGGAACATTGTCTTGCCATTAAGCGCTATCTGCTTCTTGGTCAAGGTGATTTTGTACAATATCTAATGGATATTGTTGGTCCTGAGCTGTCTGAGCCAGCTAATACTATCAGCTCATTTAAGCTGGCAACTTTGTTGGAGAGTGCTGTCGCATCATCTAATGCGCAGTATGATGGTTGTGATATACGCACTAGATTAAGGGTTAAGATGATGCCACATAAGACTGGAGATAGAGGGTGGGATGTCTTTTCTTTGGAATATGATGCAGGTGTTCCTTTGAATACAATTTTTACGGAGTCTGTAATGGCAAAATATATAAGAGTCTTCAATTTCTTGTGGAAGCTCAGACGGGTAGAACACGCGCTAACTGGTACTTGGAAGACAATGAAACCAAATTGTATCACTTCCCATTTCTTCTCCAAGTTGCCACAAGCCGTTAAGTTGCAGTTGATTTTGACATCAAGAAAGTGTCAAGTTCTTTGGGATGAGATGAATCACTTTGTTTCTAATTTGCAGTACTACATCATGTTTGAGGTTTTGGAGGTCTCATGGTCGAATCTTGTAAAAGAAATGGAATTATCGAAAGACCTTGATGATCTTCTTGCAGCACATGAAAAGTATTTGTTTTCAATTTTAGAGAAATCTTTGCTTGGAGAACGTTCTCTGGAGCTTAACAAAACACTCTTTGTTTTATTTGACCTGATATTGCGCTTCCGAAGTCTGGCAGATCGACTATATGAAGGCATTAATGAGCTGCAATCAAGGTAGAATTTTTCTCTGTAATCTCTTTATTGAATTTGGATTTCTTTTCTAGCTTTTTAATGTTTCTAACAGCTTGTATCTCCTCATGAATTACAGGACTGCAGAAACATCAAGTAACTCTCGTGATAAAGTCAAATCACGGGGAAAATCAAATGATAAATCTTCAGAACCAGGTTCATGGCTTGGTGAAGGCAGAAAAGCTTTAACTCAACGCGCTGGAGAATTCCTCAGAAATATGGGAAATGATATGGATGTGATTGGAAAGGATTATACTACCATCTTTGAGGGATTCATTTCTCAGCTGCCCGTGCAGCAACACATTGATTTGAAGTTTCTCATGTTTAGGCTCAACTTCACTGAGTTCTATAGTCCGCTACAGCCAATTACAAGAGGGAAACTTTTCTAGCGTCGTGTCTATTACACTTACTGATTTGCAATTCTCTTTCATCACCTGCAACCAGTTATAGGGAAGATCTATGGGGACGTTCATCTCTCGCAGATATTTAGTTTCACTGGCATCTGGAAGTGTTCAGCTTGCTTCCATTTTTCAAATCGCTACCATGCACACGAAGACAGCTTCTTGGCCACCCTAACACAGGTCTAGCAGTTTGCGAGTCATTGTTTAGCTTTAGGTGTTATGTGGACTTACCTTGAAGAGTTTTTTTTACATCAAATTCTCCCCCATGTCAGTTCACATCATTCACAATCTTCAGAAGGGCACTTTCAGCTTCCAAGACGGGTACTGGTCGGTGCTTACTTGATTGAAGCGATGGGTATATTGATGTTACTAACCATCATGATTCTACATTGTAGTTCTGTTTGGGGTTCTATTTGTTTGGTTATTTTTGTTCTTTTTTGGCTGCTTATAGCAAGCGGCTCGAAGCTTGTACATCTGTAATATAGTGTTTGTTCTTCAATTGGTAAAATTTTGATTCCTTTTCAATTGTTTGTACTATCTTAGTGATTAGAAGATAATGTGTTGCTTCATTTGCCATTGCTTTTGCTGAAATGGACAATTTTGAGTTTTCTCTGTTATTTTTTTTTACAAACTGCCTGAGCTGAGGGCGTATGACCTCCCAAAGTATGTATTTTCTAATTTGCCTCAAATGAAAAATCACTTGACTTTAGTCGAGATTTCAACGTGGATACTAAATATTGTATGAAAATTAAAAGAAAAAAGTATTTCATCAATATAAGGTAAAAATTGAATTTCTGCACCAAAATAATTTTCTTTTTAGTATTTGAATTTCAGTATTTTTAGTATGGTATTTGATAGACATTTCAAACAATTAGTACTTTTGTTATGGTTTTTGGTTTTTATGAGAAAAAAAAATACCGAAATATTAATTATGTAAGAAATAATATCAATTACAAGTATGATCTTTTACTATCTTTAAGTATTTTATTGGAGATACAAACTTATTTCAAGATACTCTTCTGTCGAACAATAACCGTTCATTATTGACTTGATACAAAAATAAAAAAAAACAATAAATGATTAGGTAATTTTATCAAACCAACTTTATTAAATAAATATAAGTCATCTAAACATAGAAGAATGAATATCAATATTTAATAATAAGAGTAGAATAGACATAAAATGATAAATTATTCATTAATTTTATAAATTGAATAAGTATGATTGGATATCGAGAGTAGTTATATACCAATTTAAGAATCAAATATCAATTAATAAAACTTTTGGGCAACTTTCACAATTTGCTAACATGCATTAAATAAAAAATAAAGATAGTCAACACCCACTTTATGAGATAGCCAAGTTGAGCTTTATTTACTAGATTAGAACTAGAATATGAAAAAAAAAACTATTGGTGAAAGGATATTAATTAATCAATAGTAGGTGGGGTCAAATAACCCAAACCTAAAAAGACATTCTAATAAGAACAAATTAAAGGACATGTATTAAAATTACACATAAATTCAAAGAAAAGGTACCAAAACATATTAAATATACTTACATAGTCAAACTCCATAAATACGATTTGGGGAGGATAATGTACACGTAACTAGTTTTACTCTTATCGTAGGAGGATGAAAAGGTTATTCTCGACAGATTCGAGGCTCAAGTAAAACATAACAAAACAAGAAGGAAAATAGCACCGACAAATAATATGATAATAGAAATAAGTTAAATAATAGGTAATAATAAAATCAAAGTATAAAAAAATAGGAGAAAAGAATAATATCCCTAATAAGAAATCTAGATAACGCGTCTATCTACTAACCTTTTATCCTAATCCTCAACTTCTGTATCGTTCTATCTAAGGTCAAATTTTTAATAAAACTCAAATTGGAGAAGAATATAGGCCCTAGGTTTCTTTTATTAGCACTATATTTTTATTTATTTTTGTTTCTAATCGTAAATATAATACTCATGTTAGTTGTTCCAATTTAGATTAGTGGAGTGGCAGACCGTAAATCCTCGTACGACTGATCCCAATCTAAACTAGAAATAACTCGAATAGCTGAGTTGGTAGAACAGAGAACTCAAATGGTTATATATTCAAGATAATAACGAATTTACAAAATACTAGCACCTATCATTAAAAAAAAATTTCATTGAGACCATAGCATTGAAAAGATAAATCGCCAATCTTTTCTTTCGTCTCAGCAATATTTCAAATTTGATTTAAATCACATAAGTCTTTCTTCTAGAAAAAAAAAAGCATATTATAGAAGTTAAAATCATCCTACTCAAGATACTTTTAAAAATAAATGTCCCATTAATTCAAGTACAACGACTAATTAATTTTAATTAAATTGTTTAAGAAGTCAAATGCTACAAAAAGTTTAGGTTAGAAGCTTTGTATAATTTTTAATCTTTTTTTTTTCTAGAGTAACACTAGTCTCTTTTCAGGTTAACCAAACTCAACAATATGTTTAAATAAATTTATAAATATATACATCAAAATTAAATGAGCTAGAAAATTAAATTGTCTTGACCAACTTTTTGTTACATAGTCAAATTTATTGAAAGACATTATGACATTCATATACATTTTGAAAAAATAGTAAAAAATATCATTAAATTATTTAAAATAAATCAAAATTATTCAGTGTAATTTTATAAACGAAAGTTGAAGAGGATAGTACATAATAAGAAACCTTATCCCTATTACGAGAAGGCAGAGATCACGTTTAGATTGATTCAAATATCAAAAATCAAGTATGTAAAGCAAATACAAAATTCATATTGAAATGAAGAAAAGAATAATAACAACAATAAATAATATAATAACTGAAGTCAAAAATATTTTTAATTAATAAATAGTATAGCTCACAATTGGATCAAAATACTAACTTTATATCATACATATTTAATGTCCAACTATATATCCACCAAAAAAGAAGGAAAAAAGAGGTGATTTGAATTATAAGGGACATGATAAATAAAAGATGGAGAGAATAAATAGTGTAATGTGATTGTTTGACTTTGTAAGATTTTGACTTTTGTGAATATGTAGAATTTAAAAATCATAAAAGAAAAAAAAAATCTATGGACAATTCACATTTATAGCATTATTGCCTTTATTCATTTTATTTTTCTTTAAATGAAGTATCTTGTCTTCTTAATTAATAAAGAATCTCATTTATGTTAAAGGGTTCTAGTATTTTATTTTTAAAATGACTTATTTTGAAAGTTTGAGTATGATATTTTTAATTAAAATTGAATTGAAAAATTATTATTATTTCATTGCACTACTCTATAAGCATTATTATTTCATTACATTACTTATCTGTGACCTCCTTAGTATGATACTACCTGGTGTACTAATTCAGTCATCTTTACGATTCGATTCATCATAATATGTAGGAGGAATTACGTAACTAGACAAATATATGATAACTATGGTTTGAAAAAAAATCACAATTTATAGTTATAGTTAGAATTTTATTACTCTTTTTTCTTTCTCTCCCCTCTCTACAATCTCTTGGTAGATATACAAATACAGGTGTATACCAGCAGCATATATACAATTATGTGACAGATATACATATTCAATTCAACAAATATACATATGCAATTTATCTCTCTCAACTCTCTTTCCTCTCTTGCTTGTCTCTCTCCTCCCTTTCTCAATATCTCTCGCCAGATATACAAATACATATGTATATTAGTTGCACATATACATTTATTTAACAGATACACATACAATTTGACAAATATACATATACAATTCGTCTCTCTCCGATCTCTACCCTCTCTTGCTCATCTCTCTCCTCCTTCTATTAATCTCACTCGCCTTTCTCTTATGTAACTAAAAATTATAATTTCAACAAACTATAATTATTTTTATCTTATTTTATTTCAAGTGTCTGCTCACGAAAACTACTTTATATATTCCACACATAACCATTAGTCAAAACTATATAATAACCATTATATATATATTTGTTTCTTCGAGATCTCCATGATCCTCTTCCACAATATAATATTAATTTCATAACCCTTTTTGCTTCTTATTTAAACCCTCCAATCCAATATTATCATTTTATAGCAAAACAAAACTCTCAAAAAATTTCTTCATGCATATTTTATCCTTACAATATCTTCATGAAGTTTACTCAGGTTTTCATTATTTCCATCGTTTTATCAATTTTTTCCGCAATCAAAGCTGAATCCGAAACACCCAAACAGCTTTTCAAAGGATTTAAAGCAAACCCAGATCCCAAAATTTCGAAATTCCAACCGATTCTTAGTGATTCTACTGGTAATTACTCACTGAGTTTCCTCCGAGTTGAAGAAAATCAACTCAATCTTGCTGTTATCCATGTTCAATCTTCTGAATCTATATGGGTTGCTAATTTGACCCGTTTGGCAAAATGGGCTGACCCGACTGAGCTCTACTTCAATGGCAGTCTTGTTCTGTCGGATTCAAGCTCAGGGGTATTTTGGTCAACTCACACTGATGGAGACCGTGTTTGGCTTTCAAATACATCGAATTTACAAGTTCAGAAGGTTGATGATGATGGCAAAGTTTTATGGCAAAGTTTTGATTTTCCCTCAAATACCCTTGTCGAAAATCAAAATTTCACAAGTGCCATGACTTTAGTTTCGTCAAATGGGCTTTATTCCATGAGATTGGGCTTTGATTTTTTCGGGTTGTATTTTAAAGATGAATCGGGTTCGGGTTCGAATCCGGGTCGGATGTATTGGAGGCACAAGGCATTAGAAGCTAAAGCTGATGTGATAGAAGGTCAAGGACCTATTTATGTTGTATTAAAGTCGAATGGTTTTTTGGGTATGTACCAAAATGAGTCAGTCCCAGTTGACATTGAGTCATTTAACAGCTTTCAACAACCCGTATCCGGGGTCCGTCGGATCCGGGTTGAACCAGATGGGAATTTGAAAGGGTATTTTTGGGACGGGTCAAGTTGGTTATTGGATTACCAAGCGATAAAGGAGACATGTGAATTGCCTAACCCTTGCGGGGCGTATGGGCTGTGTCGACCAGGCAAGGGATGCTCTTGCCTGGACAACAGCACAGACTATAATTTTGATGGGTGTGTCCCGCCAGATAACCAGGGGTCCCGCGATTTTTGCGGGGCCTATGATCACAACAAGAAGCACAAGAAGTACAAGGGGTTATCAAGAAATGGTGTTGAGTTGCCTAACAAGGAGTTAATGGGGTATCAACACATGGTTTCTTTTCAAGAATGTCAAAATGCATGTGAAGGAAATTGCACATGTTGGGGTGTGGTGTACACTAACACATCTGGATATTGCTACATACTAGATTACCCCATACAAAGTTTAGTAGGGGTAGGGGATGAATCCAAGATGGGTTTTTTCAAAGTGAGGGAGGGTGTAGGAAAAGATAAGATGGATGTAGGGTTAGAGGTGGGGATAGGGTTATTATGTGGGGCTATCTTGGTATTATGTGGGGTGTTAGGGTTAGGGTATTATAGATATAGAAAAAGAAAAGGAGAAAGAGGTATTAGTGGTTATGGTGATGAAGATGGAATAGTAGTTGGACCATATAAAGATTTGGGAAATGCAAGTTTTAGGTCAATTGAACTAATTGAAAGATGAGGTAAGGGATGACATCTTTTGTGATAGAGACCTCATCATCAAATTATAAATAAACCCTTATAATGTAGTGGAAGTGGGGTCCTTTTGAGGTTTTGGTAAGTGAGGGTGCTTGTAGAAGTGGAAATTATTATGTTATTAAAGGTGGAAGATTGGTCAAAGGACAAAAAGATAGGCTAATTTGGCTAATGATATTGTATTATATTTTTGGAATTGGAGAAAGAGTACATTTTGAGATGGTTTTTTGGTAAGTCAAATGACAATGACTTGTAAATTGTTCTTATTTTCTTAGTTACTTTCTTATCTACTTGGCCAAACTTTGTTGGAACTTTGTGACAAGGAAATTATAGTGTGATTTTCTCCTCATGATAGAAATTATCTTTCCATAATTTATTCTTTTTTCCTTGAAAATATGTCACATTTGTCAATATTTTTTCTTAAGGGTTCACAATATTGTTTTTTTTGTTCTATTTTTTTTCTTTTTTGTAGATTACCCTGGTAAGTATTTAGATGTAGACTCTAATATTTCAAATGTTGAATTGTTTTGTTCTTCTTTTCCTTGAAAATTTCCGTAAAAACTCATCTTGACATGAGAATTTCCATATCTACAAACACAAGAGAGATGATGGGTATATAAGTAAACAAACCTTACTTATTAGTGACTCGTTTTAAAGCCGTGAGAACCTATGCCCAAAGTGGACAGTATTACTAGCGGGTTGAGTCGTTACAGATGGTATCAGAGTCGCTCTTGTGTCAGCCTTGTCGATGTGGGCTAGATTACATGAGACAAAATCCGAAACAAGAGACTAAATTATTTAAAAATAAAAATATTATTTTAAAAATAACCAATTTATGTACAATAATCTTTTTATAATTAATTAATACATGATAAATACTACCAATAATGAACCAAAAGTATACAAAAACCGAACCTTTGAGAACGGAAAAATTGCTTTAGAAATGTCGTCTTCATAAATGGATCCTATAATATATGAATTCGAAATTTAATGGTTCTCAATATGAATATTGAGTATTGAAGAAATCCATAAAAAGAAAATACAAATCGATTATACTTGTTATAATAGACACATTTCGATCTTGTCTTTTCATTACTTTTTTTAAAGAAACCACTTATTTAAATACAACAAGATAATATTATTATCTAGTATTCTGTTTATAATCATAATAACATAAGTATAAGAGCGACGCTAAGTATCATTTTTTAATGAGGAATTTTCGTATATAGCCACTCAAAATACCTTAATTATATTTCATAGCTATAGTTTGGTAATTATATTTTGTAACTATAGTTATAGCAGCGTTTATATAATCCGCGCAACATTTGTATACGTTTGTATAATTCGCAGTTTTTTTGTATAGCGCTTGTATATTTCGCTATACAATTCATGCACAACATTTGTATAATTCACTATACAGTCCACAATTACAATTTGATTCTCATACAACTCTTGTATAATCGGCCACAACATTTGTATAAATCGCGCAAATTATACAAAACTCAAACTGTAATTACAACTTGATATTTACCGCGAACTGTAATTAATTCAAATAATAACTATATTAACTAATTAACTAGTATATATATACTTATCCGCATAATTTTTATTTTATTTATGGAGCAATTTTGAACGGTCTACCAACACTTAGTATTTATTTGTTTTTAAAAAAAATTATATAGTAAGTAATTTTTTTTCAGAAAAAAAAAAAAAGAGTTCCTCAGTGTAGTAAAATTTGAGTCCATTCAATTGACACGTGTACACCAACAATCATCTTCATATACATCAATTCTAATTACTTTGTGACAACTTTTTGATCACTTTGGAATGTACACTAAAAAAAAAAAAAGAGCTCTAATTTTCAAGAAAATAGAAATTTCAATTATGAAAATCTACTAATTTCATCACTTGGGTAAGTTTTTTTTCCAATATTTATCTCCAATTTTTGTTTTACATTATGTATGTTGAAGTAATTTTATGTTAATTCAAGATGTAAATTTTTTGATTGACTTCAAATTGTATCTATGGTTTTCTTGATATTGCCTTCAAATTGAAAATCTTGCATGAAATTTTTTTATTTCTACACTTGAATTTTATATGCATTACTTGAGTCGAGGATTTATTAGAAATAGACTCTTTGCCACATCACTCTTTTCAGATCCTACTTATGGAATTACACTGGGTATACAGGCGATATGTTGTTGTTGCATGATAATTGTTGCTTAGTTTGTAATGTTTAATCAATTAGAGATAACATATTTTTATTTCAAACCTATATGTTTGCTCTTTAGAAATGTTGATGGGTGCGTGTCGAATCCTCCAACATTGTTGCACTTTTAATTATCTGACACGAGTGCGACAACATTATATTTGGAAAGTGTGAAGGAACATAGCTTAAAACACATCTACTCACATGTGGGTTTGATTCTTTTTCATGAGTCGAACACGCGAAGGTTATTTTCGGGACCTCTGTTTTCTCTGATACCATGTTAAGAAAATGAATCTTAGGCTTAGCTCGACCGTAAAAGCTCACTCATGAGGTGAGGATTGTTAGCGACCATAAAAGACGACAATTACTCATTCCGTCAACCAATGTAGGACAATCTAATCGCTTGGGAAAGAGGAATAATCATTTAACAAAAATTAAATGAATGAAGATTCTTAATTAGTGACTTAGCAGATAATGTGGTATATAAGTTATGTGAACAGATGATTGAATTAAGTGTTGGTTTCTTCTTTTATTAGTGTTAACTTGCTCCAGTGGAGAAAAACTTAGAAATGGCTGAAGATAAAGTTATTAACTTAAGTACTGAAGTTTCCGAGTCAGAGAAAAAGATGGTTAAGAAAATGCTGGAGTTGAAAAGAAAGTTGATCATTGACGAGATATTCGTTCGTACTCGTCGATCTCCCTCTAATATTATATTAGGTCCGTGTTTTAAGAATGTGTTCGCTCCAGAGCTGTCTCCTCATTACCCGTTGGCTGAAGGAGAAAAGCTACTTTTACACTCCGCAGAACCTGATTGGTTCAAAGATAAGACTCTGAGATCATGGCCTAATGTAAGTGGAACGTGGATTGATTGGGTAGATAGAGTTGAGAAGGCGAAATGGGAGGTGTGGAAATCGGCTGATATATATGACGCCATTCAGTTGTCGAAACGTGATATCTCGATGGACAAGAATCTTCTTTATGGTGCCTTGTGCTATTGGTCGATCTCCACAAACTCATTTCACTTCAGGTTTGGTATGATGGGGCCAACAGTACTAGATATTGTTGCCTTGACAGGACTTAGGCCACATGGTGAGGACGTTAGCGTGCCTCTCGGGATCGCTAAGTCAGCTCGTGAGTGTGGAAAATTTAAAGAATGCTTGACTTACTGCAAGTTTCTCGACATGTCAATGGGAGCAATGGCTGTGACAGAGGAAGAACATATATCCTTTCTGGTTATGTGGCTCTGCAAATATCTCTTTTGTAATTCCTCGATTTCCATAATCGAGCAATGTACAAAACTGGCTCTTGCTCTTGCTAAGGGTAGAAAGCTTGCTTTGGCACCGTTTGTCTTGTCAAATTTGTATCATGGCTGCACTGACATTGTTACAAGCAGATTTGATGACGCAAGGGGTCCGTTCTGGATCTTGCAACTCTGGCTACAAGCTTACTTTCCAGAACATCAACCTTTGACCTTGGATGACGGTAATCCTCTCACCTATGGGCACGCCTTGGCTGACGGTGTTTTGAGACCTAAAACGTTCAACCAATACTTTCTCTTCTTCAATAAATGCTCATCTAGAACAGCCAGCCAATTCACGCCTTTTTCATCTAGGAAATTTGGACCTGAATGGTTTAAGAGGTCACTTGATCCTTGCTTCCAAAAACTTAATAGAACAGAACTAAAAGACATTTGGGCTAGTTATCTTATTGCTCGAGACCTCCCTTACAGTATCCTTGTGGACGAATCATCGAAATGCAAATGTGGGGTCGAACCTTATTCTCCGAATCAGTTCGCTCGGCAGTTTGGCATGACACAGGCTATCCCCCTTCACCAATCAGCAAAGGATCTTTCAATCAGTGGAGAAAGTTTCCGCAATTGCATTGAAGAAACTGAATCAAGGTTTTACCAATTAAAAATGAAGTTCTCATTTGTTCCATTTGATGTTAATCCGTGCTCAACTGAGTTCTTCGATTTCTGGTGGTCAACTTATATGAAAAATCGGGATAAAACTACTACTGCTACTGATGTCCTCAGGAAGATCTCACTGTATGTGACGCCTCTCGGTTCATCTGAAAAGCAAGAAGTTGCTGCTCACAGATCCAATGGTATTAAAGGCAATTCTCAGTCTGCAGGAAAATTTGGCCGGAATATGAAGCGGAAATATAAAGGTATGATGACTTTCTTGGTAGAACAAATTATAAAATCCCTATGTGGCTAGTGTAATCGTAGAGAACTATATTTGTGTTAAATGGAGAAGGCAAATGCTGGTCAAGGAGGCCAAAATCCTTCAAAAATGCCGCCAGGTGTGCGTCAGATCCTTCAAAAGTAATGCGTTTTTTTGGAGGATCCGATATCGGTGTGTATTTTGGATAGCTCTCAATGTTCTCTTTGCTTCTTGTACCCCCCCCCCCCCCCCCCCCCCAAAATTTTGATGTCTATATTGCTCCCTTATTCATGTATTAAATGCTTTTAGAGCATAGCATTCCATCAAGATCGTTTGTACAACATGATGATGAGTCCCGACAACAAAGGAACTCGTATGAGGCGGCTGAAAAGATATCTACAAAAAGAACAATATACAAGGTAAAACTTTCCCTGCACCTCCCAAACAAAGGCGGATACAGGATTTATTACATATTTTATAGATTCTTTTAACACGTATAGAGAATCTGAGCAAAACCTACTAGGTTCAGACGAACCCGTAACTCTACTGTGTAGTCACCCCTACCAAACAGGCCTGTGAAATTGTAAGGGGGTAACTAGGCCTGATTCCTTCATTTTACTGTTGTTTCATCATTTCAGAAGATGAAGACTTCTGCGATGAAAATGCCGCTACCGAGGACAACTTCTAGCGTACCTTTTGCATCAGCCTTCCTGACAAGTCGTCCTCCTGCTGATGAAGATGGGAGTAAGGCTGATGAGCAAGTTTCTGATGATGATGATACATCAACCTCCACTTCATCAGCGATGAAAATGCCGCTACCAAGGACAGCTTCTACCATACCTTTTGCATCAGCCTATCAGACAAGTCATGCTCCTGCTGATGAAGATGGTAGTAAGGCTGACGAGCAAGTTTCTGCTGATGACGATCCATCAACCTCCGCCTCGTCCTTCACTTCTGAAAAAGTAAGTTCTCATCTTACTCGTGTCATTACATTTGAATATTGTTCCATCTAAGTTTGAGATCCTTTTGTTCTCAGGAAGGCGAAAAATGTACAGTTTCCCCATCATTAGCTGAGACCGGAAGCAAGGCATCTGATGTTAGTGAACCACCTGACTGTCCTATGAAATTTGACAATCTAGAAGACTTCCTTGCTCGAGTTAGTGGACAAATTAAACGAGCTCAATCTCTTGGATTTTCCGCTGATCAATCTTCTTCCATAGACGAAAAGACATCCGCCACACAAAAGTCTGCACCATCAGCAGAAATGCTTGCCAAAGCGAACGATGACATTGAGAGATTACTAATCATGCCTTCTCAAGACTTGTTTCAACCTGAAAACTGTTCAAAGTTAGTTGCAGCACTGTCAATATACGCTGCATCACAAGATTTATCGCTTCAGAGATCACTCGTGTTTGAGAAACTCAAAGAGAACCTTCCACACCTTTCCTCAACATACCATAGAGCTAAGAAGGACAAAGAGGATTATTACAAGAAGGCTGCCAAGAAAGTGATCCTCATCGACGAGCTCATGAAAGGTCAGGAACACTACGCCAACCTCAAAGACTCCAGCGACCAACTTGAATGTACAGCAGATTACATCAGAAACCAAATCCGCAAGTTGAAAGCAAGCTTGAAAGATGCAAAGACGAAACGAAAAGCCATCCAAGACCATAAACTGAGTTTGGCTAAGAAGTGTTTTGAAATGTCTAATGCACTTGATGAAATGGAAGCTGAGTTTCCTGAGAAGAAGGAGCAAGCTGATTCGGACATTGCCCGAGTGGAAGAAATCTTGACAGAGTTGAAGAGTAAGATATTCGAGTCATGTGTGTAAATCACTCTTCATGTGAATTTTTGACCAGTGATCCAGAGTATAAGAGCATGTAGATGTCATTTTTGTGATATGTAAAATCTCTCTTTTGAATGGCATTTAGCCTTTGTTTCTCCAGACTTGTAAACTGAAACAAGAAATGTTACTTCCCACAACATGGTTTCTCATGGATGATTCAAAATAGCACTAATTTTGGCATGATGACAGGGTAAAAATGCAAGGCGGATTTAGGGGTTAATATTATATTTGTTTTAATTATTAATAAAATTTGTTAATTAGATAATGACGAAAAGTCTCATTTCACTAACAACCAATTTACTGTGATTACATACTTTCTTTTTCGTAGCATCAACGTTACCTTTATATCTCCCTCGACTTTAATGTTTTTTTTTTTTCATTTTACCTCTACTTATTATTCAATTAATTCTTATGTGACTTCTTTTATACTAGCTTTATCTCACAATTCTTAAAAAAAAAAAATTATCAATTAAATTATCAATATGTAAAGTTATATAACAATAAAAAATGGCAAAATTTATTGAAGAGTTATAATTATAAAATAATACAATACTATACATCATGCAATATCCGCTTCATCTATCTCGATTTGTCTATTATATTATTTTAAGATGTTCAGTAATATTTGTTTATTTTATAAAATAAGAGATAATTTTAAAATTTTAATTTATCTTTATAATTAATTATATTTATTTTTTAAAATATTATATTTAAAAAATAATAATTATTTATTATTTACTATCTCTTAGAAATTTACATCTTAATCCAGTAGAATGATTTGAAAGGGGACAAAGATTTCTAAGCAAAACCCTCTTTGTCTGCATTTATTGCGACCAGTGTACAGAGAAAAAAACAGAGCTTTCTCCTTGTCAAGAACAAGCAATTTCAGCAATGGTTCGACTAACTCATCAATTTCAAGGGGTGTATCCACATGGATTAAATCCAAATTGGTGGGCCTTGATGACTTATGGATTTTACAAGAAAAGCATTCCACCCATTTGGTCTTAATCATATGGATAGACCCTTTTGATCAACAGTAATGTAAGTTGTTGATTCAAGGTGTAATTTTTTTTTGGTGAAGTTTGGTTTTCTTGAAATTGTTCTTATCGTTTCTAGTGGTATCACCTTTTAATAGTTCAATGGTTCTCTCCTTGTAGCATAGATAACAAAATGCATTGGTTTTGTAGATGTATTCATGCTGTTTCTCCTTTTCCTCTTGGAAAGGTGGGAACTTTCAAGGGTGTTGCTTAGTGATCGGCAAAATGAGGTGAATTAGTGGGCAGAGTCACTATGTACCAATGTCCTGTCTCGGAGACACCCACTAGTAGTAGGGGGCGCCCATAATTGACCCGGGTAGGCGAGCTTCACAGCGTTGGACTATAGTTACCAGTTTCGAGTTACTTAGCGGGTATTCCCCACCATACTGGATACTTGTTACATGAGGCTTAATCAACGGGTAGAAGCGCAGTAAGTAGCTGGGAGATTTGTCATATTTTTATGTGGGAAAGACAAGGGTTCAGTCTCCTCTTCTCAGATTAGTTAGTAGTCGTGTAGTGTCTTATTCTTCAATTTTCACTATTACCTATTGCTTCATTTGCTCTGTGTGTCTTGCTATTTTGTTGTCTTTATTTTCCTTCCGATCTTGCTTTAATTTCACTTCTTTTGAGCCGAGGGTAATAAGGTAAATCCTACCCTCCCCAGACGCACTCGTGGGATTACATTGGGTATGTTGTTGGTGTCATTGGATAATCAATACTAGACAGTTTGTTCCATTAATGCATTTGGGACAGTGAATAACCATTTAACAAAAACTAAATAGATGAAGATTCCAAAAGAAGTGAGGTATCAGGGATGAATTCATTTATCTGCTACTAAGTTTCAGAATTACACAAATGGTTTAGAGCAACTGGCAACAAAAGTGAACTTCTCTGAAAGCATACAATATTGCAGGTTTCTTAATGTGAAAACAAATTATGAGGTATTCAAATTTGTGAGTGGATGATGAGAATTCAGTCTTTTGGTTAAACAGCTTTTAGCATATGTTTCTCATGTTTCATAGTTTTCACCTAGAGGTTAATAATTCTAATAATGAAAAGAAGTCAAATTACGCATTTATATCTGCAGGTTTTTCTGTGAGGTGTTTACAATCTTTTCTTCTTAATTTTCTCCAGCGGACGAAAACTAAAAAATGGCAAAAGATAAAGTTGCAAGCTTAGATACTGAGCTTCCTATTCAAAGAAAAATTTGCTCAAGAAAATGCAAGAGGTGAAGAAAGAGCTGATTGTTGACAAGACATTTGTTCCTATTCCTGGATCACCCTCTAATTTTATAACAGTTCCATGCTTTAAGACTATGTTTCCGCTGGAGCTTTCTCCTCTTTACCCCTTAGCTGAAGTAGAGAACCTACTTCTGCATTCTGTGCAACCTGATAGCTTTGGAGGTAAGTATCAGGATTCATTGAATTCTGTAACTAAAAGATGGATTGATTGGGTAGATAGAGTTGAGAAGGCCAAAGGGGAGGTCTGTAAATCAGCTGATATATATGATGCTATTCAGTTGTCAAAAGGTTATGTTTCCGTGGACGAAAATCTTCTGTTTGCTGCCTTGTGCTATTGGTCAATCTCCACAAACTCGTTCCACTTCAGATTTGGTTTGATGGGCCAACAATACTAGATATTGTTGCCTTGACAGGACCTAGGCCACATGGATAAGAAGCCAGTTCCATAAATTATTCAATGCGAGAAGGAGAAATGGCTGTGACAGAGAAAGAACATATATCTTTTCTGTTTACATGGCTCAGGGAGGATGCATTTTGTGACTTCTTTAAACATGATCAAGGAATGCAAAAGGTGGCATTTGCTCTTGCTGCGGGTGGAAATCTTGCTTTGGCACCCTTTCTCTTGTTTAATTTTGTATCATGGATGCACTGAAATCATTATGGGCAGATTTCCTTATGAAAGAGGTCCATTCTGGATCTTGCAGTTCTGGATACAGTCTTATTTTCCAGAATTCCGACCTGCAAGTTTGGATAACTGTAATTTACCCACATATGGGTACCTCCTGGATGAAGGTGTGTTGAGATGTCAATAGTTCGAGGAGTACTTCCTCTTCTTTCATAAATTCACATTTAGAACTGCCAGCCAATTCACCCCATTTTCTTCTAGGAAGTTTGGACCTGTGTGGTTTAAGAAGTCACTTGATCCTAACTTCCACTTACTTAATAAGCCAGAGCTACAAGACATTTGGGCCAGTTATCTCATTGCTCGAGACTTCCCTTTATCCTTCTGGATGAATTTTCGAAGTGCAAATATGGGGAAGAACATTATTCTCTAAATCAGTTTTCCCTACTTTTTGTTATGACTCTGTCTGTCCCCTTCCATCAATTAACCAATAAACTTCCAACTAGAAGAAAAGATTTCCAGTCTGAAGATTACACTGAAGAAACTGAATCAAGGTCTTGCCAATTGTAAAGGAAGTTTTCATTTGTTCCATTTGATACTAATCCTAGCTCTACTGAGTTCTTTGGTTCCTGGTAGTCCTCTTATATCAACACTTGGGACAAGACTGCTATTGATGTCCTCAGGAATATCTCACCTCATGTCATGCCTCTTTGTGCATCTGACAGGCAAGAAGTTGCTGTTCCCAGATCCAAGTATTAAAGGCAATTCTCAGTCTGCAGGAAAATTTGGCCAGAATATGAAGGTATGATATCCTTCTTGATGGAACATTTATAAGATTTCTACCTAGATAGAGCCGTCAAAATGGGTTTTGGCTTTTTGGCGATATTTGCATATACCATTACATCTTAATGTAGATTTATTCGCTAGTGAGATCGTGTAAAATATTTATTGCTATGCATTAACTTTTTATCTTTTGAATGGCATACCCTTAGTTAGCCAAGATAGTCCAAACATGAAAATGAAACCAGAATTGTACTGCTACTTATAGTTTCTGGTTGGACAGGTTGATGTATCATGTATGCCTCAAAATAGCGCTAATTTTGATGAACCACTGGCATGGGAAAAAAAAATTCTTTTCATAACCCAAAGAGGATGTGTATGCACATTTTTTGGACATAAATTTTATAGGAATCTCTATTAATGAACATTTCTTTTGAACCGAGGGTCTATTCCACTCGTGCGATCACACTAGTTATGTTGTTGCTGTTGTATGGCTAATGCAAGGAAAACACTATGTGAATTAATTAAGGTCGGTGTTTTTACCTTGAGACAAACTATTGTTAAGAGGTTTTTAAATATGCGTGTTTTTCTAACCTAAGTAGGATTCTTTAAATGATTTGTAGTATATTTTTAAATATGTTTATAATGACTATATAAATCAATTTTAAAAATTAAGTACATTCTTCTGAAGCTATTTTGACAATTGATAAATTAAAAAGCCCGGTAAAAGGATGATTGTTTGATAGTATTGGTCTCATTTAGAGTATCAGTCAATCACTCAACTAATCCACTCTGTGGAGTGCGTTTGGTATAGTAGTAGTCTGGTAGTTGAGACTTAAATCTTGTCTTCAGTTAGCCGAGGACATGACCCTTGATAAGCGGGTGTGGGGGTCAAGAATTAAAGTAGAAGGTTAGTAGGCGTCCTTTCTCAGAGTATTAGTATTAGTTTTAGTGTTTTGTCTTATTTTTAGACTTCTATCACTAACTGATGTTTCGTTAGCCGCGGTATATTAATATCTTCTTGTTTTTTTTTGGTCAAATGAAAATTTTCTATTCACCAAGTGAAACTTTGTGCAACCAATTAACTCTATTTGGACTCTCGAGTTGATTCTCCATTTAACTTTAACAACTGTCTATGCTACCACTAGAAGCTATTCTAGCCTTAACTTTTGAACATACAACTTAAACAGGAAAATATTCTAAGCTTCTAAGAATATGACTCCATTTGGGTAATGTTTGCCCCTTTATATGTAGTTGTAGAATGATTTCCTTAATCCCTGCCTAACCTGGTTGTGCAACTTGCTGAAATCTTCTCGTATTCCCTTCCTTCCATACATGGTAAACTAGAGCAGTGAATGTCCAGCCAATCATTTCTGTCCTTGGCTTACCTTTCTTGACTTGCTTTGCCACCCAACATACTTCTTTCTTCCAATCCATTATCCTTCTCTGAATTCCTAACCATCTGAGGAGGGTTTGCCACATTTGGTTCGAGTACGCACACCTAAAAAATAGGTGTGACATAGTCTCAACCTCATCAGTTTTACATAGCATACACCCTTAAGGCACTTGTATTCCCCATTTTCCCAATCTGTCCACAGTAGCCAATCATTGTAGAACAGCTAGCCATAGGATAAATTGATGCTTCTTCAATAACCCTGATGACATTACTATACTCTTCCATTGTACTTTTGGATGTTGGGGCATAAATGCTATATATGCTGTCTTGATATTGAATTTCTCCTTCTTCAATGCATGTTTCATTGCTTCAATGACATTGTCCCCTTGAACCCATTTTCGTGCATCAAATATTTTCCGAACTATACAGCATGCTTGTGTAGGGGTGTTCATAGTGTTGAAATCCATCCTTTTGATATAAAAGATGTGAACCCACTGAATCCATAGTACATCTTTTTTCATTGCTACTGCCCATAATGGTTTGCACAAAGCTGTTCTATACCAAATCTGGAAATCAAAAATATTCAACCCACCCGCACTCTTAGGTTTACAAAGTGTTTACCAGGCATTGAAGGACTTGCGAGAAGTTTCTGTATTACCTGTCCACAGAAAGGTTCTGCAGATACTTGTAGTTAATTTGATTACCTTTTTGGTAATAGAAAGATCTGTGCCCAGTATGTCTGCATCTCAAATAATATGCTTTTGATGAGTTGCACCCTTCCACTGTATGACAACAATTTTGTGGACCAGCACCTGTTCTTGCTACCATTTTTTTTCCCACCAGTGTCATACACTGTTGTACAGTGATCTTTCTGGTTGACAGTGGTACTCCAAGGTATTTAAATGGTAATTCTCCTTGAATGAACTGCATCTCAGTTAAGATCTGCTCCTTGAAGTGTGTTGTGGTTCCAGTCATATACAAAACGCTTTTCTCCATGTTTGCTCTTAGTCCAGAGAAAATGCTGTATTCTTGTTGTTTCTTCTTTTCCTTTTGGAAAGGAAAGAATTCTCAAGGGTGTGTCCTAGCGGTAAAAGAGCTAAGTGCCTTAAATCGAGGTTGCAGGTGAATAGTCGAGATGTGCTCAAACTGGCCCGAAGATTCACTTTTATGGGTGAAAAAAAAAAGGAGTAATAGGAAGGAAAAGCTGAATGCTACATTAGTTCATCTTTGTTTGGTTTGTGAAACAAATAAAATGATAAATGCAAAAGATTCCTTTGATTTTGAATGATGAGAATCTAGTGAGATTGTTGCAGTATGGTAATCTTATGTAATCATCTCTGGAAACTTCCTTGTGATTTTCTTTGGAGGTTTAAATAGATGAAGCAATTATTTTCTAATATTTTCCTTTTGTGTTCCCTTTCTTTCTTACCCTATTTTGAGATGGAAAAAAACCATGATTAAAACATCTAATGTATTTTGTACAGGATCTCCTTCCTTTTTAGGATTTCCTTACAATTTTTGGGTTCCTTGATTTATATCTGAAGCTTTTATTTGAGTAAAAATTAGGTTAATGGTGGTTTGCAGATAATGAGTTTTCTTCATTAATTAATATGCAACCCCCTTTGGTTTTTTAATAACAATGATATTGGATCGGTCCATAGGAGTGAAACTATGGTAAGTGAAAGTGTTGAAATGGGACGAAGTAGATCTAAAATCACAAGGAAGTGGTCTCAAAGGACTTCCAAATGTTTGGTATCAATACAAACTTAGCTAAAGATAGGACGCAATGAAAGAAAAAGATTCATATAGGTGATAGCTATTAGTTGAAAATAGGTTTTAGACTTGTATGGAACCTTTTTTTTTGTCGAAACTGGTAACTATATCTATATATCAAAAATGAACAAAATAATACATGGGTTGTACTGAAACTCTATAAAAGTACTCTCAAGTTGTATTGTCCTATGTTTATGTTGAATTTAAAACACCAATAATAGAAACAATACCATTTGAAAAGATCTGATGACAGCAAAAGCAAAAAAGCAAGATGAAGTTCAGTTTGACCTTCTACACTCCCAGTGATTTGAAAAGTGAGAAGCGTGAAAAAGTGACAAGGGCTCGCTTGACAAAAGCGATTTTTTTCAAATAAAATGCTATTTAGTATAAAAATAAAAATGTTAAATATGCATAGATAAATAATCAAGAACTTAATAGAGGTAACATATTAAGCAAATCTTTCAATTCTTAGATTAAAAAGTAAATAGATAGTCAATAATCCTCATAAGCGATAACATATATAGCAAATACATAAGTCATAACCAAATCACAAAGGGAACAAGTTAGATCCCTTCTTTGTGCCATTGAATAAGAAAATGCAACTTACCGCCAGCAGAAAAAGAACTATATGTCACTGAACAACCAAAAAAAAAAAAAGGAAAAAAATAGAGACAAAATAGAGCAGCAAAACAAAAAAAAAAAAGAGGAAGAAAAAAACAGAGAATTGAAAAAAGAATCTCAAATTAGAAGAAAAAAGAACAGAGTAACGCTACTTAAGTAGCATTACAAACATAAAATTAAAAAAAACTCTAGTTACCAGAAAGAGAAGAAGAGAAACATACATAAAAAAGAAACAGAAAGAGAAGAAGAGAAGAAAAAGGAAGAGGCCTTTTACAAAAACCTCGCGACCAAGGAGGAAAAATATTTTTGGACAACTTAGTGTAGTGTTTTTACACAAATTTAAAGAAAAAACCCTAGTTTAGGGCTTATTGCACGATTCTTTAATCTCGCTCAAGGCTAGTAAAACGCAAATCTATCGCTTCGCTTCTCGTTTTAAGTGAATGCTTTGGGGCTTTTAACAACACAGTGCACTCCGTTCTCATTATTCTCAAAGCACTTGGAATTCCTTTCCTTCCCCTTTGTAGAATTCCATCCCGATTGTCCACCATATATAGGTAAGGACGATTCTCCAACTACTCTTGTCCTTTGAAGGTAAGCTTGTTAATTCCAACTAATGTTCTCAAAGGCGATCGCCTTTGCGCCTATTACTGCCATGGCTAGGCGAGAATGAAAAGGCGAGGCGAAGTGCAAATGGCATCGCCTTTTTTTTTCTTTCTTTGAAAAATAGGCTTGATTTAATAAAACAAAGAAATACTGGGGTTTACTTGAATTTTTTTGACTCTAGGCTCTTCGCGGCCGGAAACCCTCTCATCTCCAGGCTCTTCGCGTCTCGCGACTTCTTCTTCGCGACTTCGGTCAGGTATTCCTTCTTCTTCTTCTTCTTTCTTCTTTCTCATCTACTTAGTGCCTTCAACTATTTTGTTCCCCAAATAGAAGTTAAAACGGCGAGAAACTCCTTGCCGAGGGCCTGTGCACTCCTGGATTAGTTGGGACTCAAAGAGACTCGGACACCCGGTGCAAATAAAAAAAAAGAGAAGTTAAAACGTCGTGGCTTAGGCTTAAAAAGAATGGGAAAAGACCAAAACAATCCCAATTAAAAGATTGTCGGAACCCTTCCATGAGGGCCGTCTAGGATCCGTGATTTGATCTATGGGTCGTAGATCCCATCTATGGAAATTTGGATGAAATTTTGAAGTTCATTTTACGGGCCCAAATTACGGTCCATAATTAGATTTACCATCCGTAATCAGATTCATGGAAATCAGACCCAAAAACAAGTTTCAGAAATTCATTTTACGGCCTTTAGATGGATTAATACCCATAATTGGATCTGTGAAAATCAAAATCACTTTCTGAAGTTGATTTTACGAGTTCAAACTACAGGTTCTACTTAAATTTATGACATGTAACATGAGGCTCGTAGTTGGCAGACTCTAAAAACTCTAATGGGTAGTTTGTGGTAAAACAGTCAAAACTTTTTTTTTTTTGGACAAAAGTAAGGTTGTATTCATCAGCAATAAGGGAATGCTGGCAACCATCAAAAGAATTTACATCAGTAGACCAGTAGAGTATCATAAACTTACTGCTACTAGTCCTACAAAAGTGAAAAAAGATCTAAGACCTGTCCAACATCCTCTATACCCTCCTCTTTACACCAAAAAAAGAAAGTCTTCATGCAGAACCATTTAACCTTCTGTAGTGAGTTTGCTGTGTTTTCCATGCATCTGTTGTTTCTTTCTCTCCAGACAGTCCACCATATGCAAGAAGGTATCATGCCCCACCATATCTTCTGGGTCTTGCTCCCTCCTCTCCTCACCCAGCAGCTAAGAAGATTAGATGTATGTTCTGGCATTGTCCAGTTAGTGTTTGTTCTTCTTAGGAAAATGTCCCATAATTGTGAAGTGAACTTGCAGTGGAGAAAAAGGTGATTGTTGGTCTCAAATGCCTCATTACATAGAGAGCACCAAGAGGCTATATGGAAACCTCTTCTTTGTAGCTTCTCATGAGTTAGACATGCTCTTCTAATCATAAGCCAAGTGAAGCATCTCACCTTAGTTGGGACTTTATTCTTCCATACCTTTCTCCATGGACCAGTGGTTACCCCTGGAAGTTCCTTCACTCTTTTCTTGTACAGCCTGCCAACTGACAACCAACCATCCTGATTGTGTTTCCAGATCATTTCATCAGCTCCCAGAGATGTGCCTTTAAAGTCATTTAAAGTTTGTAGCATTTCAGCAACTCTCCCTATCTCCCAATCATTTAATGGCCTTTTAAAGGTTAGGTTCCATCCCTGCTCAGTTCAGGTCTCACTCACGATGGCCTCAGGCAGTGTAGGAAGTCACCAGTGTGTCTTGACCAATCCAGTGGTCTTTCCAGAATAAGACCTTGGTCCCATTTCCCACTCTGTATCTAATATTCTGCTGTAACTGGTCCCATAAGTTCCTGATGGTTCTCCAAACAGATACTCCATATGTGTTATTCACCATCTTGGAGTACCATGGCCTACTTTGACCATACTTACTATTGATGACCTCCTTCCACAGTGATTGTTCCTCTCTGCCATACCTCCACAGCCATTGTCATTAAGCATCTATTTTGTAGCTTCAAAATTTTGATCCCCAGCCCCCCTGAGTTCCTGCCAAGGAGCACAGATTTCCAGCTTACCAGATGTATCCTCTTGCTTTCCTTGATTCCAGACCAGAGGAAGTCCCTCCGCAACTTGTCAAGTCTTGCTTCCACTCTGGCTGGCATAGGAAGAGGGACATGATATAAGTAGGCAAGGAGTGCAGAACAGAGTTGATGAGGATGCTTCTTCCACCCAGAGATAGGTATTGAGATTTCCAGTTTGCCAATCTCCTCTCAGCCTTTCCAATTATGCCATCCCAAATCCCTACCTCTTTGTGATGTCTACCAAGAGGCATGCCTAGGTAAACAGTAGGGAATCTTTCAATTCTACATCCCAAAATGTTTGCCAGAGTCTGGATTAGGATAACTTCTTTAATGAGAAAGATGCTGCTGCCAAGCCTGATACAGCTTCAAAGACTATCAGGATCATTCTCACCATTCTGATTTCCTCTTCCTTAGCTTCACAAAAGATAACAGTATCATCAGCATATAGCAGGTGGCAGATCTGCATCTCTGTCCCTGAAGAACCACCAATCTTGAATCCTTTCAACCATGAGTTTTGGATGGCCACCCTTATCATGCTATCTAATCCTTCCATGGCTAGAATGAAGAGAAAAGGGGATAAAGGGTCACCTTGCCTGAGACCTCTTTCTGAAGGAAAGAAATCAGCAGTTTCTCCATTTATCAAGATGGAGAACCTAACAGTTTTAATACATGCTTCAATCCATTTCAACCATCTCTCACCAAACCCCACTTGCCTTAGAACACTAAGCAGAAAGGGCCAGTTAACATGATCATATGCCTTCTCAATGTCTATCTTGCACATTATTCCAGTTTCAGTCCCTTTGATTCTAGAATCCACACATTCACTTGCAATAAGAGCAACATCCATGATCTGTCTACCTGTAATGAATGCCATCTGATGTTTGTTGATTAGTTTGTCTATAACTTTCTTCAGCCTTTCAGCTAACAACTTTGCTATGATCTTATAAACCCCACTTATCAAACTTATTGGTCTGAAATCTCTAAGCTCAGCTGCATCTGTCTTCTTTGGAATAAGGGCCACAAAAGTGGCATTTAGACTCATTTCAAAGGTTTGATGTTCATGGAAATGGCTGATGGTGTCCATGATATCTATCTTGAGCATTTCCCAGAAGGACTGATAGAAACTCATAGGAAAACCATTAGGGCTAGGTGCCTTATCACTGGCACACAGTTTGATTCCTTCCAGGATCTCTTCCTCCTCAAACTTTCTTTACAACCAGTCCCTTTCCTCCAAGCTGACACACTCCATGCCTTGTAAGTTGAAGCCAGGTCTCCATTGTTCAGTTTCTTTGTAAAGATTCTGATAGAAGCCAGTTATCTCAGCGTTAATTTCATCACCATCTGACACCTCCCTGCCATTGACTTTCACTTTGTCGATTGAATTCCATCTTTTATGAGTTGTAGCCATTCTATGGAAGTACTTGGTGTTTTTATCTCCCTGTTTGAGCCATTGAATTCTTGACCTTTGTCTCCAAGCTATCTCTTTATTCCTGGAAACCTCATCAAACTCCCTAGATAACTGAACCTTCTGAAGAAGTTCATCCTCAGTCAGTGGTCTCAGTTCTTGTGCCTGTTCCAGAATAGCAACCTGGTTAAGAATCTCCTCCTTCTTCTGTTTCCGGTTAACTCTAGTCTCAGAGGCCCATTTTTGTAACTTCCCTTTCAGAAGCTTCAACTTGGTAGCTAGGATATGGGAGGGAGTTCCATTTGCTGAGAAGGAACACCACCATTCCTTAACCTTTTCCTTGAAACCTTCTACTTGCATCCACCATTGTTCAAACTTGAAGTAGGACTTCTTCAGATTTAATTCCCCACATGTTAGCATTATTGGGTTGTGGTCAGATTCCAGTCTTGGTAGAAGGGTTTGTCTAACTTGTGAGAATAGATCATCCCAATGATGGGAGTAGAGGAATCTATCCAATCTGGTAGCAGTCACATGATTATCACCCCTTCTCCAAGTGTATTGCCCACCAAATTAAGGAGGGTCAACCAGTTCCATTGCATTGATCCAGTTATTGAATTCAGCCTTCCTTCCAACGCAACCAAGTTTATATCAATCGGAGTTAGGTGGCCCATGACCTATCATTAAACTTGGTTGCGTTGGAAGGAAGACTCATAGTCCTTTAATGATAGGTCATGGGCCACCTAATTCTTTATATGCTGAACGTTATGGTCATTTAAAGTTGACCCTTGCATGAACTAATGAGAAAACTTAGTCGATAGGAATAGTTTGAACTTGGCTTGGTGTTTGAAGTGCCTTACGACCCTAAACCACATCCAATACATTTACTAAACTTAATAAAGGACCTTAACATATATGTACTATTTCGGAATCATCAAATTTGAGTTTATACGCATACGGAGGATGGTTCGGATCTTTGCTTAGAAAATTCTCCCCCGATGCTATCCGATTTATTGATCAGCCCTGCTCGGATTGGGACCAAGGACGTCATGTATGTTGGAAAGGCATCAAGCATTGAGTTTACGAGAGTAAATTTTACCTCCCCCATAGTTAGGTATTGAGTCTTCCATCTAGTCAGTCTTTTCCTCACAGTTCTCAATTACCCTGTTCCAGACCCCACTTGTGGGATTCCACTGGGTATGTTGTTGTTAGATTTATCTCCCAACGCATTCCAAGGTAGGTTATTGGTTGAGTCCCACCTTCACCTCCTAGGATTGTAGACAAGAATTCCACGTTTGTAACTACATTGATAGAAAAAAAAAACTTTTCCTTCTGTTGATGTGCAGGCCAGATATCCCTTCAGAAATGACCACAATCACCCTTAGGAACTTCAACTGTTATTTTTCAGCATCACAAAAGATACGAGTGTCATCAGCATATTGTAGACGAGTCTCCCGTAAACTGTTATTGTGAATTCCGGCTACTTCAAAGCTTTTTATCCCCCATACAGATTAACTATTTTGATCATATTGTTGAGGCCTCCCATAGCAATCACAAACAGAAAGGGTGGCAAATGATCTTCTTGCCTGAGACCGCTTTGTGCATAAGTGAACCCTGGCGGGGATCCATTTATGAACAGAGAAGCTGATGGTTGAGATGCAAACATTGATCCTGTCTATTCGATCCTGTCCAAATCCCATCTTCTCTAGCAAATTGAACAGATAACTCCAATTAACATGATCATAAGCTTTCTATGTCCAGTTTGTGTGTGAATTCAGGTTTATTTTGTTTCAACCTGGACTCAATTGCTTCATTAGCTACAAGAACAACATCCATGATCTCCCCACCTTTAAGAAAGTCATTTTATGGGAATCTCTCTGACGGAACCTTGAAGAATAATGTGTATATGCTTCCAACAAACTAATATGTCTGAAGTCCACACTAATATGTCTGAAATCTCTTAGTTCTCTAGCACCTTTTTTTTAGGAATGAGAGCTCTAAAGGTTGCATTGAAGCTTCTTTCAAAAACTTCTTGAACATAAAAGTTTCGAGAAGCACTCATGATGTCGTGTTTCACTGTCTCCCAGCACTTGATTAAAAAAACCCATGGTAAACCCATCTGGACCAGGAGCTTTGTCTGCTGAGCACAATTTCAGACACCTTAGCACTTCATTTTCATTAATTCCTCCTCAGAGAAGGACCGGACAGTTGTCAGGCCTCCACTCTATTGTTTCAATATAGAGCTTTGGGTAGAAATCAACGATTTCTTCTTCAATTTTGGCAGGGTTTTCAAATACTTCTCCTTGAACTAGAAATTGATCACACTTATTGAATCTTATATGTGCACTTACCACTTTGTGGAAATACTTGGTATTCCTATCACCGTCTTTTCACCACAGAGCCCTTGATTTTTGTTTCGAGGGATTTCTTCATTTTTGATTAATTCCTCATATGCCATGAATAAAGTAGCCTTATTAGCCCCATCTCCTAGTCTGCCCTTTTTTCTAGCAGTTTCTTCCTTTGATAGTCCATGTTTTCATTCACATTTCTGCTCTACTCTGAGTTTGGATTTAAGAGCTTTCAGTTTACACATGTAAATACTTAGGCATCCCTAAGAAGTTGTAAGAACTCCACTCTCTTATTCTGTTAGACTTGTACGGAACTTATTATTATTACTATTTTTTATATTTAATGATTAATGTATTTTTCAGTTTTTTTTTAATTATGATGATGATATGATATGGGCTTAAATAAAGATTCATATAGCCGATCCCGACTTGTTTGGGACTCTGGCGTAGTTTTTATTGTTATTGATGTCTGGACCAGTTTATGCGCACTTTGAATATTCTACCGGGTATTGTTACCTCTCACCAGCACATGCACCAATGTACTGGGTACATGTTACTCTTATCCAGCAAGGCTTAAACAAATGGGATCTGAATCTTCTCTCCAAAGTTATACTCACTTCAATGACCACTAAGCCAAAATCTTTAGGTTCAAGCATCCACCATGAAGATGGCATGGAGTGCTTGATTTTGTGGATTATGATACATGACTCCTTTGGATTTAAACTGACATGGTTCAATCACCATTTTAGTCCTACTCTCATTACTGTTCATAAAATAGTAGTGTACAAACTTGAATTTAAACTGCCGTGGTGGGTGATTGAACCTAAAGATGTGGTTAAACAGCTTTCAGCATGCGTTTCCTTGTTTTCACCTAGATTATAGTGATTCTAATAGTTAAAAGAAGTCAAATTACGTGTTCAAATCTGCAGGTTTTTCTCTGAGGTGTTCACTATCTGCTGGAATATTTGGCCTGAATATGAATAGGGAATATGAAGGTATGATATCTTTCTTGATGGAACAAATTATTAGATTTCTATTTTATTGGTATATCCTTCGATAGAGCTGTCAAAATGGGTTTGACTCATTGTCTATTTTTGCCTATACCATAGCATTGGATTTTGTGATAGCTTTCAATGTTCTCTCTGATTCTTGTCCTTTTCTCTGTTTGGTTTCTGTTTCTGATTTTGATGTCTTGTATTGCCTCCTTATTCATGCCTCTATTGCTTTCAGGGGAAAGTATTCCGTCACAATCTTTGGCACAGCAAGATGAGCCCGTCCAACAAATTAACTCGCATGAGGCTGGTGAAGAGATGCCTACGAGAACATTATGCAAGGTTAAAATTCCCATCCCTCAAATGAGCCTCTGAGATTATAATGGGATCGTTTAGCTTGATTCCTTCACTTCACCGTTGCTTGACTTTTCAGAAGCTGAAGACTTACTCAAGGAGAAAACTGCTAAAAGGCACAACTAAAACCAATCCTTCCAAATCAGCTTCTCCTGCAGGTTCTACTCCTGCTAATGAAGACAGGACTAGATTAGACAACCAAGTTGCTGCTGATGATACACCTTTCTCTATTCCTGCTAATGAAGACAGGTGTAGAGCAGACAACCAAGTTGCTGCTGTTGATACACTTTTCTCTACTCCTGCTAATGAAGACGAGATTAGAGCAGACAACCAAGTTGCTGATGATGATACTCCTTTGTTTACTCCTGCTAATGAGGACAGAACTAGAGCAGACAACCAAGTTGCTGCTGATGATACACCTTTCTCCACTTTTAACAAGGTATGTCTTCCTTTATTACTTGTGTCATTATGTTTGATCACCCCCATCATTTTGAGAGCTTCTTATTTCAGGATGGTGTGGAAGGCACGGGTTCCCCATCATTAGCTAATGCCAGAAGCAAGTTATCTTCTGGTATTGCGCCAGCCGACTGCCCTGTGAAATTTGCTAATGTTGAAGATTTCTTTGCTAGAGTTAATGGACAAATTAAACGGGCTCAATCTCTTGGTTTTTCTGCTGATCAGTCTTCTCCCATGGACGACAAGATATCCGGCACGCAGAAGTCTACACTATCGGCGGAGATGCTTGCCACAGCAAAAGCTGATATTGAGAGATTACTAGTCATGCCTTCTCAATACATGCTTCTACCAGAAAACTGTTCAGCATTAAGTGCAGCACTGTCAATTTATGCTGCAGCACCTGATTTATCAGCTGAGAGAGCGCTTGTCATGAAGAAACTCAAAGAGGACCTTCCGCACTTCTTTGTGACCTTGCATAGAGCTCAGAAGGACCAAGCGGAGTATTATAAAGAGTCTGTCAAGAACATACTCCTCATCGACGAACTCAGAAAAGATCAGGAACTCTACGCTGGCCTCAAAGACTGCTCTGACAAACTTGAATACCAAATCAGCATGATGGAGGCAAGTTTGAAGGATGCTAAGACAAAATTAGAAGCAATCCAGGAGCAAAAACTGAATTTGGCGAGGAGGTGCTTTCAAAAGTCTAGTGCTTTTGATAAATTCGAAGCTGAGTTTCCAGTCCTGAGGGAGATAAAGAAGCTAGCTGATTCAGATACTGCTCGATTGGAAGAAAGCTTGAAAGACTTCAGGAGTCGGATAATCGACTGATTGCTTGCATAAACTGTTCTTTCAGTACTAGACGTGGTTGATAATATATACAAACATGTTTATACATTATATTTGTGATTTAACTGTTTATGCACTTTTATTTATACTATGCTATTTATACATTTACATATTTGTACAAAAGTGACAAAATAGATGGTGATGGCAGTTCATCATAGTGAGACAGAAAATACTTGCAGTTGAAAAGAGGAGTTGTGGATATGCAGTGTAGTAAGAATGATATGCTGTGTGGTACTAGATCATTCTGTAAACATGTGAGAAATAGTTACATTTAGGTGCAAAGAAAGGGAGATTTAGCGGAGAAGTTATATTTGAGAATTCACTTGCCTTGGCAAGCTCCTGCATCTCTAGGAATAAAGTCATCTTTTTTTTTTCTGCCTTCTCCTTTCGCTCAAGCACTTCCCTCTTATTGTTGATTAAATGAGCTATTTCATCCCTTCGATGCTTTCTATCAGTCAAAAGGAGATATCGCCCCATGCTCCCACGGTCCGCTTACCGAGGAATAGAAAGGAAGGGCCTGGGGCCACAGAGCAAGTTGGGTCCCTTTCAGTCAGCCGAAAGTAAGAAATAGTAAGAAGATTGTTGCTCTGCTCCCACAGTCCGCTTACGGAGGAACAGAAAGGAAGGACCCGGGGCCAGAGCAAGTTGGGTCCCTTTCCGTCAGCCGGAAGTAAGAAGATTGTTGCTCTATGCGGATACGTGGTTAAACAAAACATATGTGGCAGTGCCAACCTAATTGCCTTATCCTAAATTTCCACTTTATCACAAAGCCAAGGCATGCTGGAACAGACAGACAACTCTTTTCTGGAATCACTAATATAGCTTATTTATCATTTAAAATCCTTTTCATTTATTTATGTAAGCTTATATTTTACATCATTTTCTTTTTGGAGGGTTTAGCCTCTTTGATTAGTTATTGCATGAGGTAAACGCATAATAGATTGACATGAACATCATGTGTTGTCTCGTAATAAAATCAGTTGTTGTTGCATCCAAACCCATTGCTATCCCCTAAAACAAAAGATAGATACTTACAGGTGCATGAGACTTTGGAGATGCCACATTTATAGCTACCAGTCTGCATAAAATGACAAACCTTTATTGTTAGTTCTTCCCAAATTCAAACTTTGTGACTTTTGGGAATGTGAAATTGTTAAGATTCAACTTACGGTTTCTGATGATTTTTGAGAATGTGAAATCGTCAAAATTCAACTTGCTCGTGGATATTCTGAACATATTGTTTGCAACTTTGTTATTAGTATTCCTTTCTTTTAGAATACTATTTAATGTTTTTCGTTATATTTATCGTGTACTTTAATAATCTCTTTTCTATAATTGTTTTGAATTGTTTTCCTTGAGTTGAAGGTGTATGAGAAACAACATTTTTACCTTCATAATGTAAGGATAAAGTTTGCATACACAATTCTCTTCAGACTTCCAAAATCATACTCATGAGATTATACCGATTTTGTTGTTGTACTGTTTGCAATTTTGGTCATCACAATATTAAGAGTTCGCTTTGTCTTTTTTCTTTTTTTTCCAAATTTAAGTATTCTTCATGCACATATTTTTGTTTTTGCATTATCTCCATTTTATCTAACATTTTCTATGCATTACTTGAAAGAATCCAGGACTATAGTTTGTATTAAATTATTTTTACTTTCTACATTGTAATAATATGAAAACATTTGGTTAAATTTTAATCCATTTTGTTATTGATTTATTGCTACGAGGATGGTGCGTCCCTCCAATTTTACCAACTTATTGAGTTGACAAGAACCTCCATGCATTATAATTTATTATAGTCTAAGATATGTTCTTATTTCTTAGCAATCTAATTATTTCAGGCTTTTGTTTGTGAGAGAGTTTCAAATAGTGATATGTACTTAACTCACATATATATGTGTTTGAGTATTTTGTTTGAACTATTACAAATAATTTATCAAATCATATCTGAATTAATATTTGTTGGTGCGTGATCGTATCAAATAGCACTCCATGCGAATAATTAAAAAAATTAATTGAACTTTTTTTAAAAAAATATTACAAAAGAGTGGTCAACACACATATGAAGTAAAAAAAAAATTGAAGTTTCCTACCTAAACCATCACGAATTATTTATTAAATGACACCTTGAGTTTCTCGAGTGTTGTTTATAATTTTTTCGTGTTTCTAAAAGCTTCCAAAGTTCCAGTTAAATTAACAGTATCTGACTGAGATCAAAAGTGCTCATTTTTGACAAATTTAAAGGATAAAAAATGTTATATTTTACAAATTCAGAGGGCTTAAAGTTGCTTAGACAATACTTAAGGGACTATTGTTAACATATAACCAAAATAAAGTACCATTTATGTTATTTTCTGGGAAAAAAAATCAAGTACCTTTAACCTCCCAATTTTTGTTCTCTAAAAGAAACATAGAGAAACAAAAACATCTCAACAATGGAAGACAATAACCAACCCCACACAAATCCAAGAGTGGTTTGCTGCATAGGTGACACCCATGGCTACATAGCAAAGCTCCAAAATTTATGGTCAAATCTTGAATCTTGCATTAACCCATCTGATTTTGAGACTGCCCTTATCATTTTCTTGGGTGATTACTGTGATAGAGGTCCAGATACTAGTAAAGTTCTAGACTTTTTGATTTCTTTGCCCTCAAAATACTCAAAACAGTCCCATGTTTTTCTCTGTGGGAATCATGATTTTGCATTTGGGGCATTCTTGGGTGTACTTCCAAGTCCACCTGATGGGTCTGAATTTTGTGAGACATGGAAAGAGTATGAAATGAATGAGGAAAGAGAAGGGTGGTATAAAGGTGAAGGCTTTGAGAATATGCATTTGCAAGGGAGGAGATGGGCTGGAAATCATACTGTTAAGTTTAATGCTGTAAAGGGTATTGATTACAAAGGATCTATTTATGATGCTGCTCCTACTTTTGAGTCTTATGGTGTTCCTCATGGTTCTGCTGGTATGATTCCTTAGTTTCCTCTCCCTTTTTTTGGGTGTTAGTTGCGGATTAGGGTAGAAGTTTAGTTGGTATTTGAGCGTTCTGTGCATCTTGTGCTTACTGGGGAGATGACGTTAGATAGGAAGTTTTGGTGGTTGCTTATTAGGATAGAAGGTTAATTGGTAGTTGGCAGTTCCCTTGCTTTTATGCAGGATAGACTTGGTGGTTGTACATGTACCAACTTGCCTACCAGTAGTATTAGCAATATTCTCATAATTTCTTCACCTGTGTTTCTGTGCTTCGTTTATCCCATCATTTCATTGTCGCTATTGTTCTTTCTCCTATATATTGTGTACTACTCTACTTTTTGCATTATTTAGTTGTTCTTATTGCTTTCCTTGCTGTATTCCCTGGTTCAAACTGTTTTGCTATGTTTTATAAGCCGAGGGTCTATTGGACATACCCGCTCTATTTCTACGAGGTAGATGTAAGGTCTGCATATGCTCTACCTCCCCATACCCCACTTGTAGGATTGCACTAGATATGTTGTTGATTTTTTGCTGTTCAATGGGTTGCTAAGTTCTATCATGGACAAAAAAGAGTTTAAAAATTTGGTATGGTTTCTATTTTTTCCTTCCTAGCAGATGGTGAAGATTGGACACCTGTTCTGCTTCTGAATATGGTTTATAATGATGGTGATTTTGGATCATTCTTTTTTAGCTGACGGTAAGTTGAGCATTTGTATTAGGTGCTTCAGAGTGGTACCATTTATTAGCTTGTCTTTAGTCTTGGTCGCGTTCATGGTACCCCCTTTCGTTACCCCACATATTATGGTTCCTAAGTTCATCATCATATTTTGAACTTATGGACTAGTGTAGTACCAATAGTACCAAACAGTATGTTGAGGAGGTTCCAATGTACATGCTATTTGCAAATGATATTGTTTTACTTAATCTAACAGGGGAGTTTTTGAAAAGTTGGAAAACTTGCTTGTTCTGAAAAAGGTTTGTCTTTATTTTTCATTTTCTGGTCTTGTGTATTGGAAGTGTTTCAATTGATGACTGTTTCATGTGATGACAGTGGTCATGGATCATTCTTTTAAGCTGATTGTAAATTGAGCTTTTGTACCGGTGCTTTGTGGTGGTTCCTTTTGTCAATAGCTTGTCTTTTGTCATTGACATGATGCACTGTTTCCCCACCTTATATTATGGTGCCTAAGTCCTAATTAAATATTCGTTTACTTTACTTATGGATCCTCAAATTATGATTCATAACTATGTAGCACTTGTTTACTCTACTTATGGATGGGGTAGCACTGTAGTATACAGGATGATGGTCCATGATACATGGTATTTGAAATGATATTTGCATTAATTGAGAAGTGTAACAAGGGAATCATTCAGAAGTTGGAACTACTTAGAAGTACTATAAAAGTAACTGTTTAGGATAAGTCGAAGTAAGACAAAATAAGCTTTAGAATAAGTAGAACCAAGAAGAAATATGTGCATAGTATGGTTCCTAAGTTCATAGTATGAACTTATGGACTGGTATAGTGCCAAAAGTACCAAGCAGTATGTTGATGAGGTTCCAATGTTACATGCTATTTTCAGGTGATGTTTAACTTACTGAATCTAACAGGGGAATTCTTGAAAAGTTGGAAAGCAGACTTGTTCTGAAAATGATTTATCTTTTATTTTTCATTTTGTGGTCTTCTATATGGAAGTGTTTGAATTTATGACTGTTTCATGTGATGCTAGTGATCTTCGGTCATTCGCTCAAGCTGATTGTAAGTTGAGCTTTTGTACTGGTGCTTTGGGGTGGTTTATTTTGTCAATATGTCATGGGCGTGATGCACTATCTCTCCACCTCATATTATGGTTTCTAATTTTTAATTCAATATTCGTTTACTTTACTTATGGATCCTCGTATTATGATTCCTAAGCATGTAGTACTTGTTTACTCTACTGGTGGATGGGGTAGCACCATAGTATACAGGATGACGCCCCATGATATGTGCTATTTGAAATGATATATGTATTAATTGAGAAATGTAACGAGGGAATCATTCAGAAGTTGGAATTATTTAGAAATACTATAAAAAGTATGGGTTTTAGGGTAAGTCGAAGTAAGACAGAATAAGCTTTAGAAAAAGTAGAACCAAGAAGAACTATGTGCATTTTTTTATTAGTTTCATGAGAAGATCGAAGGTAAGGTGAGTCTAGACAGGATTGTGGTGCATATGAAGACGATTCAAAAAAATAAGCTCAATCTTCCTGGAGAATGACATGATAAATGAAGATGTCACTTGTTGAACTAAAATTAGATGGTTGAAATGGAATAGCTTTATTGAAGTTTTAAGTGATTGGAAGATAACTAACAAAGTGAAAGGCAATGTCTCAAGAATGCTTGCGAAGATAGTAAATATTATATGGAATGTTGGGGATCTGTAATCCGCCATATCTACAAAATGGATCTTGCAATATGCAAGTGTTAAGAAGGATTTAAGATTGGGCAAGATCTCCAACAAGGGTGCGAGTAACACAAATAAATAATAAATGAAAAAACAGATAGTCTAAGATTGCTTGACCATAAGGTATGGCACTATAATAACTGAGGGTGATCAGAGGAAATGAGATACGACGTAAAATCACAAAGAGGGAAGTTGTCTCAAGGACATGTCTTGAAATTGATATGGATTTAGATGGAGTGTTATCAGTTAGCTATATTAAGACTTAGTTGTTATTGCACTTACATTAGGTTTGCTAGTTTCCAAGAGGCTTGTTAGTATTACTCTTATATGTCCATGTAGAAATAAGTGTGAGATTTAAAAACCCTCTAATTTCAGAGAACTACGAATTTACTGTAAAATAGGGATCATCTAGTATTGGGAATGAAATGAGTTCTTATTTGAGCGTAATGAATATGTAGGAGTTATATGACTGACTCTATCTAGTTTGGGATTGCAGCATATGTTATTGATTGATTGACCATCATAATGTGCTATCCTGATTCTGTATCATCAGATTATCTGTATCAGTTCCTTGTTGGATCACCTACTCTGATTTGCATAGCAATGTTAATGTTCTCCTCCATTCGAGAATAGGGGTATAGTATGTCATGCCACTCTTGTCAAGTAGGAACGTTCATCTAATATAGGCACTTTTCCTTCCTGTCGTGCTCGAGATTGTCCCTTTTTTCATATGGCATTAGGTGGACGTCTGGAGAACTTGATTGCCGATAGTCTATTCTATAAGTCTATTACCTGTTACCAAAAAAATACTTCCTCCGTTTCAACTTCTTTGTTTGGTTTTGACTTGGCACGGAGTTTAATAAAGTAAAAAAAAAACTTTTGAATCTTGTAGTCTTAAACTAAATATATGTAGAATGTACAAAAATGTCCTTTGATCTTGTGGTCTTAAACATGCCATGTAAAAAGTTAGAATTAAATAGTTGCCAAAAAAGGAGAGAGGTATTTTTTTAAAATGGACTAAAAGGGAAAGTAAAACAAATTAAAACGGAGGAAGTATGAGGATTATTAATTCTGCCTGTTGCAATAATACGTAATCACATAATAATCCTTTTCTTAACAGTAAGGTTTTACTCTTTGCAGATCTTATGAAGGCAGTTCCTGATGAGCACAAGAAGTTCCTCGCCAATTTGGTTTGGATTCATGAAGAGGTAAACTTGTTTGCCTTTACCATTCTTCTGTTTTCAACTTCTTTTCGTCCATTGATCCGTCCCTTAACTTTTCCACAAGTGCCTTAAGTAGATTGCGTATCTAAAAAAGATGTTTTAAGTTTGATTTATGCATTATAAATGTACTCAAGAGTGCTCATTGATTATGTCATTACATGCAACAGTAGCACGATTCAAGATTTAAAAAGTTCCTTTCATTCTTTTGCTTTCTAGGACGATGTTCCCATAAAAACCGAGGAAGGAATTAAAAGGTGCAAACTAATTGCTGTTCATGCTGGCCTGGAGAAAAACACACCTGTTGAACAGCAGATTAAAACCCTGAAAGCAAAGGACACGAGGATTTCTAAAGTTGCCGCCCTTAGTGGAAGGAAGGACGTGTGGGAAATCCCTCAGGTCACTTCTCTTTAATGCTTCATTTACAAAATTTTCAATGTGATCACTAATCTTATGTTGCTTGAACTCTTCAAAAGTGCCACTTGGTGCATGTCATATTCTCCAAAAGCATTCGATACTTGTGCAACAACATTTCTGAAGAGTCTGAACTCTGAGCAACATAGTTGATGCTATTCATTACATCATGTCCTATAGTTTCAAAGAACGTCATGCTAACCGATTCTCCAACTAAACTTGATTGTTGTTGCATTATTTTTGTAATAGGAACTGACTAAAACTCCAACCATTATCGTAAGTGGCCACCATGCGAAATTACATATTGAAGGCCTAAGACTGGTAATAGATCAAGGTGGTGGATTTGAAGATAGGCCAGTGGCTGCAGTAGTGCTTCCTTCAATGGACATTGTAAGGGATACTGATCATTTGGTGAGGTAGATTTTGTTTTTGCTGTCAAGTTATTGACCCTTTCCATTTAACTTTTGGATCAGCTATCATAGTTTCTAGCACCATATTCAGTTATATCTGTTGTATGCTTAATCTTTATTGATGAGTTTATAAGTAATCTCTACCTCTTTCATTTTTCTTTGGCTAGACTTTTGTTGAATGCAGATCAGAGATTCTATACTGAACCATAGTATGTTGTAAATTCTCTACTTTTCGATATACTACTCGTATACGGGAGATTTTTCCGTTATTAATGGAATTATTTGCCATGATAAAAACCATGAATATCATTTTTATGCTGAAACTAACTAACTAGACTCAATTGAAGGGAAGTCCTGGAGCAATGGTACCGGTGTCTCATTGTGACTTATAAATCGGGGTTCAGAAGCAACCACTAATACTTGCATAGATGGTAAAATTGCATCCAGACTATGTTAAAATGGAATGTATTATTTCTAATATTGCTATTAAAAAGACTCAGTTAACTTCTGCAAAGTCTTGATGGTAATACACACAAAAACCTGAAAGTTTTGAATTCATGTTTTGTGGTCCATAAATGCCAACAAACGGATGCAGCCACAAAATTTTGGGTTAAATAAAGTTGGTGTCATATTCTCAAAAAAATTAATGGACTAATACCATATGAAAACTGAGAAAGTCTTGAATTTCAGTTAGATTACCCCTATACTCTAAAAGAAAAAAAAGGGTATGCTCCTGTAGAGGCTATGGGTATCATTTACTAGGACATTGTAAGTACAACTAAAAAATTTGAGATCAAATAGAGTCTATTAGTCATATTCCAAAAATTCATGGGAAAAGGTACTGAAATCGCGTTTTTCCTGTTCGGAGTCCATAAAATGTTTACAGACATCGTCTGGCGCAATCGACCTATTAGGACTCTTGGGGGGCACGTTACAGACAGGTTCGTATAATTTTTCAGGGAAAATGGGCCTGCAGCCCCAAAATCTGTGGGCCAAAACTCACGAAAAACTGCCAAAATCGCCTGTTTCCTATTTCGGAGCCCATAAAATGCTTACAAGCATCGTCCGGCGCCATTGGGCCTACTGGGACTCTTGGCGGGCTCATTACAAACGAGTTCGTATAATTTTTCGAGAAAATGGGCCTAAAGCCCTGGCAACCCCAGAATTTGTGGGCTAACATCCATATAAAACTGTCGAAATTGCGTGTTTCCTATTCCGGAGCCCATAAAATACTCCTAAGCGTCGTCCGGCACCACTGGTCCTACTGGAACTCTTCGTAGGCTTATTACGGACAGGTTTGTATAATTTTTCAGGAAACATAGGCTCGGAGTCCCGACAGCCTCAGAATCCATAGGCTAATAATCACAAAAAATCGCTGAAATCGCCTGTTTCCTGTTTCGATCTCTATAAAATACTCTCAGGCATCATCCAACGTCGTTGGGCATACTAGGACTCTTGGTGGGCTCGTTACGGATGGGTTAGTATAACTTTTCGAAAAAATGGGCCCAGAGCCCCAGCAACTCCAAAACTCGTAGGCTAACACCCATGAAAAATTATCAAAATTGTTTGTTTCCTATTTCAGAGCCCATAAAATGTTCCCAGGCATCATTCGGCGCTATCGAGCCAACTGGGACTCTTGGAAGACTCGTTACGGACGTGTTCGTATAATTTTTCATGAAAAAATGCTGAAATCACCTATTTCATGTTTTAAAGCCCATAAAATGCTCCAGGTGTCGTCCAACACCGTCGGGCCTACTGGAATCTTGGTGGACTCGTTACGGACGGGTTCGTATAATTTTTTGGAGAAATGGGCTCAGAGCCCCGGCAACCACATAATCTGTGGGCTAACACCTACGAAAAACTATCGAAATTGCTTGTTTCCTGTCTCGGATCCCATATAATACTCCCAGGTGTCGTCCAACACCACTGAGCCTATTGGGACTCTTCACGAGCTCATCACAGACGGTTCGTATAAGCTTTCGGGAAAATAGGCCTGGACCCTGGCAGCCTCAGAATTCATGGGCTAACACCTACGAAAAACTGCCAAAATCGCTTGTTTCCTATTTCGGAGTCCATAAAATGCTCCTAGGTATTGTCCAATGTCGTCGGGGCTACTGGAAATCTTGGCGGGCTCGTTACAGACGGGTTCATATAATTTTTTAGGAAAAATGGGCCAAAAGCCCCGGCAATCCCAGAATCCGTGGGCTAACACCCACGAAAAACTGCTGAAATCGTTTGTTTTCTGTTCCTTGGCCTATAAAATCCTACCACTCGTCATGTGGGACCACCAGGCCATCTAGGGCTCTTCCCGAACTCGTTACGGATGGATCGGTGTAATTTCTAAAAAGCTGGCCCGGATCCCTATTCCATGAAAAATTGCAGAAATCATTTGTTTTTTGTTGCTTGGCCCGTAAGTTCCTACCAAGCATCCAGCGGCACCGCCTAGCCACCTAGGGCTCTTGTTGGGCTCGTTACGGACAGGTCGGTGTAAAATTAGTACGGAACCCCAGGCAGCGCCATAATCCTAGGCTAACATATGAAAAACTGCTAAAATTGTGTGTTTCCTATTGTTTGGCCATAAAATCCTACCAGGTGTCCTACTGCGCCGATGGGCCAATTGAAGCTCTTGTTGAGCTCGTTACAGACTAGTCAATCTAATTTTTTGGGGAAGTTGGCCCGGGTCCCTAGGTAACGCCACAAATTATGGGCTAACACCAACGAAAAACTATTGAAAACGTCTATATCCTATTGCTTGGCCCATAAAATTCTATCAGGCCTCCTACGGTGCCTCTAGGCCACCAAGGGATCTTGTCGGGCTCGTTATGGACGGGTTGATGTAATTTTTTAGGAAAGTTGGCCCGGATCCCCGGACAGCACCACAAACCATGGGCAAAAACCACGAAAAACTGCTAAAATCGCCTGTATCCTGTTGCTTGGCCCATACAATCCTACTAGGCGTACTGCGACGCCGTCGAGCCACTTGGCTCTTGTCGTGATCGTCACGGATGGGTCGGTGTAATTTTTTAAGAAAGTTGGCTTGGATCCCCCCGTTGCGCCACAAATTGTGGGCTAACACCCACAAAAACTACCGAAATCATTTGTTTCTTGTAGCTTGGCCCATTCTATTAGGCGTCCTGTGAGCCGCCAGGCCACCTAGGGTTCTTGTCAGGCTCATTATGGACAGGTCAGTGTAATGTTTTCGGAAAGTTAGCCCAGATCCCTAGGCATAAACTATGGGCTAACACCCACGAAAACTGTCAAAATCGCTTATTTCCTATTGCTTGGCCCATAAAATCCTACCAGGCGTCCTGAAACACCATCGGGCCACCTCGACCTCTTGCCTAGCTCGTTACGGACGAGTCGGTGCAGTTTTTCGGGATAGTTGGCCTGGATTCCCGGCCAGGGCCACAAATTGTGGGCTAACACCCACGAAAAACTAAAGAAATCGTTTGTTTCCTGTTGCTTGGACCATAAATTCCTACCAAGCATCCTGCGGCACTATCGGGACACCCGGGGCTTTTACCGATCACATTACGGACGTGTTGGTATAATTTTTTGAGAAAATTGGTTCGGATCCCGAGCAGCGCCACAAACCTTGGGCTAACACCCACGAAAAACTATCAAAATCGCCCGTTTCTTGTTCCTTGTTCCATAAAATCCTACCAAGCGTCCTCCAACGTTGTCGAGCCGCCTGGGATTCATGGCGGGCTCGTGACGAACTCACTTATATGATTTTTTAGGAAATTTTTGCCGAAGCTCTCGACAATGCTAGATTTTGTAGGCTAACACCCATATAAAACTGCCAAAATCGCATGTTTCCTCTTCCTTGACCCATAAAATCCTATAAGACGTCCTCCAGTGCCGCCGGGCCACCTGGGACTCTTGGCGGCCTCCTTACCCACTCGTATGATTATTCAAAAAAGTTGCGGTAGAGCCCCCAGCAGCACCAAATTCCATGGACTAACACCTATGAAAAACTTTTGAAATTGTATATTTCCTGTTCTTTAGCCCATAAAATCCTACCAGGCGTCCTTTGACGTTGTCAGGCCACTTGGAACTCTTGGCGGGCTCGTTAAGGACCCAGTTGTATGATTTTTTGAGAAAGTTGCGCCAGAGCCCCCGACAACGCCAAATTTCGTGGGTTAACACCCTAGAAAAACTACCAAAATTGCCTGTTTCCAGTTCCTTGGCCCATAAAATCCTACTAGGCATCCTCCGGCGCCGCTGGGCAACTTGGACTCTTGGAGGGCTCGTTATGAACCCGCTCTTATAATTTTTTTGTCAAAAATGTGTCGGAGCCCCCGACAACACCAGATTTCGTGGGCCAATACCATGAACTGTCGAAATCGTTTGTTTCCTATTCCTTTTCCATTAAATCCTTCCAAGCATCATCCGGTACCGTTGGGACTGCTGGGACTCTTGGTGGGCTAGTTACGGACCCACTTGTATGATTTTTTGGGAAAGTTGTGCCGGAGCCCCAGCAACGCCAGATTCCATGAACTAACACCCACGAAAAACTGTTGAAATCGTTTGTTTCCTATTTCTTGACCTATAAAATTCTACCAGGCATCGTGTGGCGCCACCGAGCTTACTGGGACTCTTGGCGACCTCATTATAGACCCACTTGCATGATTTTTAAGGAAATTGGACTGGAGCCCCTGGCAGCACCAGATATCGTAAGCTAACACCTATGAAAAATATTGTCGAAATCATCTATTTCCTATTCCTTAGCCCATAAAATCCTACCAGGTGACATGCGGCATCGCCGGGCCACCTGGGACTCTTGGCAGGTTCATTACGGACCAACTCATATGCTCTTTCGAGAAAGTTACGTCGGAGCCCCTTGCAGTGCCAGATTCTGTGGACCAACACCCATGAAAAACTACCAAAATCGCTTTTTCTTGTTCCTTGGCCCATGAAATCCTATAAGGCGTCTTCCAGTGTCGTCGGGCCACCTGGGACTCTTGACGGGCTCGTTCCGGACCCACTCGTATCATTTTTTGAAAATGTTGTGTCAGAGCCCGACAACGCCAAATTTCGTGGGCTAACACCCACGAAAATTTGCCGAGGCACCACCGGGCCACCAGGAACTAATGGTCGACTCATTATGGATCCACTCGTATGATTTTTTGGGAAAGTTACGTCGGAATCCCCAGTAGCGCCAGATTTCGCAAGTTAACACACAAAAAACATTCAAAATCGTCTGTTTCTTATTCCTTGACCAATAAAATCCTATCAGACGTTCTCTGATGTCGCCGGGCCACCTGGGACTCTTGGCGGGCTTGTTACAGACCTACTCATGATTTTTTGAGAAAGTTGTGTCGGAGCCCCCGGCAACACCAGATTCTATGGGCTAACACCCACGAAAAACTATCGAAATTGTCTGTTTCTTATTCATTGGCCCATAAAATCCTACTAGGCGTCCTCTAATACACAGGAAAAATAAAAAAAATCCGTCTAATTCCTATGGAGTGGCCCTTACGTGTCAAAAATTGCCCTGCAGATCAGGCCGAGGCTATCAAAATTCTTTCCTAGGTACTTATGGATAGAGTTGTAAAGGTTTCACAGAAAAATTAATCGAAATTCATACCACCAAAAATTTCATGAGCTAACGGACACGAAAAATGAAGAAAAAATTTTCAATTCCTGTTGAGTGACCTCTAAATGCCAGAAAACACCCCATGGATCAAGTTGAGGTTATTGAAATTCTTTCGCGGGTCTTTACAGACGATTCTGTAAAGGTTTCATAGAAAAATCAACCAGAAGTCATACCACCAAATAATTTATGAGCTAGAACACATGAAATGTAGAAAAAAATTTGTCTAATTCTTGTTGAGTAGCCTTCAAATGCCCAAAAAAAAGACGCCTTTACAAGATCCTTAAGAATGATTCTGTAAAGGTTTTACACAAAAATTGACAGAAAATCATACTACCAGAAAATCTATGACATCGTGAAACTAGGATTGTTAAAGCTTTTGATGTGTACTATAACAAATGAATTTTTCAAAAAGTTGTTGCAAACTCCATCCCAAATGACTTGAGCATTATTATGACTTAGCGTCAAATGCTATACGAACTGTATACCCACGCATCCTGCACAATCATAAAATTTAACTTCTTTGAATCTTCTTCTATGGGCACCGTAGGACCTTATAAGTTATATGATTCATGTGTGGTCTCGTATATATAAGCTTTTGAATTTAAAATTTTTCAAGTCTCAAACCTTCTTTTCCACGACAGGTTTCTGTACAATCTTCTACGGTCCATACAAAGAGCTCGTGAAAGCAGTGCACCAGCACTTCTCTGAGTTATTTCTTTTCATTTTGACTTTTCGACTTCCGAAATATTCCATCATTTATATCTTCAAAAAATTAATAGACTAACACATGCAAAATATTGAAAAAAATCTTGAATCCTAATTTCATGATCCTGAATGCTAAAATGAATGAGATGGATCATATTAAAGGCTATGGGTATAATTCACTAAATCATTACAGATAATACTAAAATTCACTGAAAACCCGACTTGTGTACACGGCTTATTTTAGTTTACATTCAAATCAAAGTAAATCAAGCTCAAACGGTCACCGAAAAAGAAAAAGAAAAGGTAATTATATCCTTGGCCAACCTAGACGAGAAAAATGAGAAAGAAAAAGCAAGTACATCCTCAACAGCCTCACACTATGTAAACAAATAGCTCGAGCACGCGATAATAAGCCAAAAAAACGAATTGATCAACTGCAAACCTGTAACTTTGACGATTATAAATAGATGAGACGCATTTAAAGTGAACTGCAACTACAAAGCATGACATTGTTATCACTCATCCATAGATATCATTTGTGATTGGAGTTTTTAACCACAGAGAATGAGGCAGAAGATTGTGTCCAATTGACACATGATGGTATAGCAAGCCCTGATGACAATTCTTTTAGGAAGGGGATAAAAGAATGATGTACTAACAAAGAAGAAAATGAATGTAAAGACGATGAGAACCATCTCTAGTCGGACAAAAAAGTATTAATATAAGCTCTAAAGATGTTTTATTCATGTCAAATTACAATGCTAACTGTTCTAAGTATATCAACTGTCGAAAGATGGTCCAAAGCATGTAATATGAAAAAAAAACTATTAAATACTATTCTTACCTGTCCTTCCACCACCCCAGCTCCCCCAAACATTTGGAGTGAGAGGTGTTTTCTCGCAGGTTTCGTCTTCTCTTCCCATCTGGAAATTGGAAAATCATGTGAACAGGGGAATTAGGAGAACAAACAACTAGCCAAGAAAGGAAGTTAGTTGGCTTCTGAACCAGATTCATCAGAGCCTGAACTGTTGCCCTTGTTATGGGCTGAGCCATTGGCCACAGCTCCTTTACCCTTTGTTTCTTTTGTATCTTCTTCATCTTCGCTGTATTCACTTTCATAATCATCGTAATCTTCTTCTTCTTCTTCCTCGTCCTCCTCAATTCCATCCTCCATGGCAAGAGCCTCATCTGCAGCAAAACCACCTCTGGTTCCAGCTCTGCTGCGTTTTGTAACCTTCAACTTTATATTCGACTTTGCATCACAACCAATCCAAGAGTCACACAAGCAGAAAGAGCTCAAGTTGTAGTTCCCCTCAGCTGGTGCTTGGAACTTCCCCATTACCAATCTTGAACCATTTTTTACTTTCTCGATTGCTTCTTTAACAGCAACTTTTATTTCCCTAGCACTTGCGCCAGACCCTTCCTTTGACTCCTGAATCGTTTTTGATACAGCAATTATTGCTGTAGCTTCATCCATAAAGCTAACCTTCTGGGAGAGCCACACATCATTCGAAAGGGAGTCCGCAAGCATAAGCCAGAAATTCTCCTCTTTGTCATAAGGAAAATATGGACAATGTGGAAGGGCACGTATCAAGCCACTACCACGGTTAAGAGTAACCCAAGCATGCATGGTAACGATGTCACCCTCTTGAATTCCCTCCTCACCTTCTGTCTCACATGTGATATCAATTGTCACAGAAGGCATCATTTCAAGAACCATCTCCACATCGTGGGATTCACCGTTGGAGAACCCAGCAACTTGAGTCAGCAGCTCTGCACGTTCATCTGGTGTCATGTCACGGAAGTCTTGAAATGTACGAACTTTCTGTATAGAGAAGAAAGCATTAGGGATATTCAAAACGAAAGGCTTCACTAGGCAAGGTCCACACTATACTTGGTAATCAATACAAGCATTTAGGGATATTCAAAAAAAAAAGGTTTCACACGGCAAAGCCTGCGCTAATACTAACTAATTGATACAAGCATACTGCCACATGAAAGAAAAAAAGCAGGCTGCCACACCATTTACCTCACAGGTAAAGAAAGAAGTTGCTTCAGTAAGAATAGAATCGTGAAAATTAACACTATGCGATTAATTAACCTAAAAATCCCACAACCAATGTAAATATTGATTCCTTTAATTAGGGTAGTCACAATATTCTTATGAATACAAGAGAATCACCATTAAAGGAAAATATTCCAAGGTAATACCAAAAGAACTTACAAAATTATGACTTTCATTGTTCCATAAATGTGAATTAAGTTCACACCATTTCTCAGATTTTGCATATGAAATAAAGAAAGCTAAAAGTGTAATCTTAAACTCAAAATAAACAAGCAAAAAAACAACCAAAGCATCTTTCATGACACCGAGTACTTATGAAAGTAATCACCATTAAACCAAGTGCATAAATCAAAACATTTCAACCATTATTGAATTGAAGTTGGTTTTTCCTGATAAATATTATTGAGAGAGAAAATTATCACAGATAAAATTTTGGAACAAACCCAAATACTATGATAAGCAGCAACAACTAACAATCCTCCATAATGGAAAATCAAAGTTAAATAACATCCCATACACTCAAAGTCGACTGTACTTTTCTTTTTTAATCTCAGCACAGTTTGGCTTGTCTCAACTCAACACCTCATTTTGAACCAGGATTGTTATCCGGACAACTTTGTTTCTTATCCCTTTTCCTCTGACTAATGAATTAAACTAAAATTCAAAACCATAGGCAGGCAAAACTTTCCCAAACACCACCAAGGAACCAATCAGAGAAACAAAAGCAAGCTGCCGACAGCTGATATCAACACCAGAATGAAGTGACGGTCAAATTTTCCTCTAACTATTAAATTAAACAAAAATTCAAAACTTTCCCGAACACCACCAAGGAACCAATAGGAGATACAAAAGCAAGCTGACGTATTGGACCAATACAGATAGTTAACGACAATCTCCATTCCAACATTCAGTAAGAGGCAGGCATTTAGAAAGTTTGAGGAAGAAATGAAAAGCAATAATCACAACCTTTCTCGCTATCTTTTTAACAACAGCCTCACTAAAGTGTGGCAGCTGCAAAAATGGTGCATAACCTTCACTAGATCCACCTGCTGCTTTCCTTGCGCTGAGAGGTACTGCCTGAATCATTAACAGTAAAATGCATTAGAAATGAGAGAAGGAAAGAAAACCAATTGTGCCGGCAATGTGTGTGAATGAATTTGAGTAGTATATTGGACTTCCTAGATCCTAAAATTTTAGAAGGGATGGAAACAAGCCTCCGACTTCCTAACAAGTAACTGTTGGAAGTTCCAAATTTTATGCATAAAAACCTCAACAAAAAAACAGAGAGAAATAAAATGAATGCTGACAAGAAATCCATCTTATTATTTGAATGCATGAATCTCAACAATATGTGAAGCAAAACAAGAATAAGCAGTGATGCCCATATGAATAATGTATCCATGATTATGCCTTCAGGGCGATTGGTGGTGGAATGAAATTCAAGACAAAATGAAAGCTAAGAAGGTTGCTTATACGAAGTGGTTGGAGTTAGGGATGAGGATGAAAAGCGAAGGCTTAAGGAGATCTATAAGACGGCTAAGTCAGAAGCAAAGATGGCGGTGACGAGTGCCAAGACAGCAACATTTGAGCGCCTATATGAGGAGCTAAGTGATAAAGGCGGGGACAAGAGATTGTATAGGCTCGCTAAAGAGAGAGAAAGAAAAGCTCGCGACTTGGACCAAGTAAAGTGCATCAAGAATGAGGAGGGTGAGGTGTTGGTAGATGAGACTTCCATTAAACTAAGTTAACAAGCTTAACTTTCATAAACTCTTAAACGAGAAAGGAGATAGAGATATTAAGCTGGGTAAGTAGGCATACTCCGAAAGTCACCGAGATTTTGGTTATTGCAGGCGGTTCAGAGTTGAGGAGGTTAGAAGGGCTATTAGTAGGATGAAGAGAGGCAGGGCGACGGACCCGATGAGATTCCGATAGACTTTTGGAAGAACGTGGTCAAGGATGACATAGAGTGGCTGACTAGACTGTTCAATGTTATTATGAAGACTGCCAAGATGCCAAATAAATGGAGATGGAGTACAATGGTTCCATTGTACAAGAACAAGGGTGATATTCAAAACTGTAACAATTACAGGGGTATTAAGTTGTTAAGTCACACTATGAAGATCTGGGAGAGAGTGGCGGAGATGAGGGTGCGAAAAGTAGTGTCTCTTTCAGAGAATCAGTTTGGATTCATGCTGGGGCGGTCAACTACTGAAGCAATTCACCTTGTTCGGAGATTAGTGGAGAAATATAGAGAAAGAAAGGACCTTCATATGGTGTTCATTGATCTCAAGAAGGCCTATGACAAAGTCCCGAGGGTTGTCCTATGGAGGTACCTAAAGGTGAAAGGCGTCCCAATGGCATATATTAAGGTGATGTTTGGCCTTGGGGTATAGTAGGGTAGAAGGAGTAGTCGTGTTTTATATCATGTGTTGTCATTATCTGTCATATACATATTGATATTATCATTTTATCATGTTGATTTACACACTATCATGTGCTTTGTGTTGTTAGTCGTATTTTTTGTTTCCCTTCCTTTTCCTTCCCATTTTTTCATATCTAGTTTATTATGCTTATGGATTTTTGAGATGAGGGTTCTCAGGAAACCGCCTCTCTACCTTGTGAGGTAGCGATAAGGTCTGCATACATTCTACCCTCCCCAGACTCCACTTGTGTGATTCCACTGGGTATGTTGTTGTTGTTGCTTGTTCATTATGCCTTCAGACAATATGATCGAATACTTTAAGATGATAATTGCAGTTAAATGTATTAATGTATAGCCAACAGATCATGATTGCAGTCAAAATGATGGTTAACGTACACAAGATGATATCCAACAAGTCATAACGAAATTATGTTACTTTTCTTGTGTTCTAATGGAATAGGGAAAAGAGAAGAGAATGATAAAAAAATATGTTGATAAAATGGGATGAGACAGTTGCACATAATAGATGTAGAAACTAGTGATAAGTTTCCAGAATAGAACTGGCTTTCTAGAAAAACTAACCTGAACAACACTCTGGGACAGTTCCATCACTCCTATTGCAGGTCTTAGCCATCCATGCCCCACCGGAGGGCGTGGAATAATAGCCATCTGCATGTAACAAGACAAACTCCTTCCATTACCATAGCAACTCATACATATGTACTTGATATATATTAAAAGAACGGAGCATAAGAAAAATGAAAAGCTGAACAGCTGTATCCCTAGGTTACAAAATGGCATTGCCCCTCATCTCTCCCATGCACAGCTCAAAGAAAAACATAATCAATTTGTAAGTCTCTGAACAATCCAACAGCAAGCCACTGTTTAAACCATTTACAGGCACTAATTGTGTGTTACTTCATATCCTAGAAACTATGTATTGCGATATCTTCACAATTTTAAGATGTGGCTACCTTTTTCTTGTCATGGTAGTACATTAACCTCATTTCCCTCCCCCTGTCTTCTTTCTCCTACTTCTTACTGTATGTGTTATTTTATACTGTACTCCCTCCGTTTAAAAAAGAATGACCTCCTTTCTTTTTTAGTCAGATTCAAAAAGAATAAGTCATTTCCCTTTTTGGCAAAACTTTAATTTTAATTATCCCCGAGGCATGTTTCAGGCCACAAGATTAAGGCGCATTTTGGTACCTTTAACATAACTTTAATTTAAGACCACAAGATTGGAAAGTCTTTTTTATTTGCTTAAACTCCGTGCCAAGTCAAACCAGGGTATTCTTTTTTAAAGGGAGGGAGTATTTAATTATGCTCCAGATATTTGTTGATTTATTATGGTTACTTCATACAATGACTAGCGTAATACCGAAAAGAATAAGGTTGATCCTAAACCCCAGTGTACGTGTTACCATGTATATGGAAGGGCATCAAAAATACACCCAATTATCCCCAAACTACATCTCTAGTATATGATATTGAATAAGTGAATTTTTTTACAAGTGATTACGGGTGGCAAAATGGGTAAGATCTATGGTTATTCGTTGGTAATCCAATCATTTAAAAGTGCGTCAAATATAAATCAACTCATATTATTCATTATAAATATGGATTATCCATGAGTCGTTCACAGTTCGGGTAAAAATCGATCCAAACCGATTAAACAAACCAATTTTACTTAATTTAGTTTTGATTTTGTAAAATCCGAAGAAATAAACGAAATGGACCCATAAATTATATACATATTTTGGATAATTTTATATAATAATATACAGTCTTTTATGCAGAAAATAAAGAATTCTAATGAAAAAGAGTAAAGTATGATGCATCTTTTATTTGTGCAACAATATCAGTAGTTTATGAATTATTCAGTAAGTTAATGTTGTCTGGTGCACTGAATTAGCTAACAATATAAGCAAAAAGTTAAACATAATTGAAATTTTGGTAAAAAGAATTATAAAATCCAAAATGGGCACAAAGATAATTCATGTCCTTTTGAATGAATTGTTGTCTTTTTTCTTATTTTAGATAAATCGTTTCTTTTATTTTTGTATATGACTAATAACCGAGCAATCGAACGGCCAGTGTTGTGAAAGGCAAATCGTCTTGTCGCTAATGGCAAGGTGAGGGGACCCTTCATCGCCTTTTAGCTTTGTGGCGAGGCGATCTTCAAAAGGCAACGCCTAGCGGCAATGGCAACAAAGGCGAGAACACAAAGGCAAGAAAGGCGTCGCCTTTTTTATTTTCTAAAAAAAAGCGACTAATTTAAGGTGTTCTAAAAGTTGAAAGATAATTTTAGGGTTTCCTTTCCAAATTTACACAGTTGCACTCTTAGACTTACATTGCAACTCCAACTAAATGACCCGACTAGACTTCTCCAGCGACCCACCAAACTTTTTTGGAGACTCCAAAGTCCAAGCAATATGCAGATCTTTTCTTCTTTAGATTTCATTATCCTGTGTTTATTTTTCCTCCGGATTTAGAGTTACTTCTACCTCTGTCTTTTTTTCTCGCTATTGACTTCAGTTTTGTTTTATTCACATTCAAGTTCTACTCTTTTGGTATCTACTATCTATTTTCAGTTTTGAATTGAAATCTTTGCTAATATGTTAGTGAGATTGAGGTTCCGATTATTTATATATGAATTAAATATTTTAATTTTTTGGTATTGATTGATGTCGTGCTTCAAAAAGGCGAGCACCTCGCCACTTGCATTGCCTTGGGCGAGGCAAACCCTTGGCACCTTTTGTCGCCTTTTGCCGTCCAAAACACTGATAGAACCAAACTGATAAAAACCAATCCAAAAAATATTTTATATTTGATTTAGTTTGATTTTAATAATTTAAAACTGATTAAAATGGTTTGATTTTGGTTTTGATCACTACCGACCCAAACCAACTAGTGAACACCATTACCAATGTGTATCAACCAATTGCACTCCCTTCAAGTGTGCAAGGGCATAGAAACCTCTAAAAAGTACAACATTTATTAAGAATGTGTTTGCGTATGAAGTAAAATATTTTTCAATTTTCTCATGTTAGGTTGACTTAAATGTTTTGAAAATGTTGTTCAAATGGAATTATTTTCCTATAATTTAAAGAAAATGATTTTCATCCATAAAGTAGGGGATTTTTTTCAAAACTTCACTTAAATCAAAAAAATATTTTTCAATACTTTACTTAAACATTACTACCTGAAACGAGTCCAAACTTGAGATCTGATTTGACCCACTAGACTCTCGACTCTAACTCAAGACCTAAATTTTGACCTCTCGACCTCAACTCAAGACCACTTATTTTATTTTCGATCATACCAAATACACCCTAAAAGGACCCTATCAACCATTGGGTTCACCCATTTATCCATACCAAAAATAGGACAAGTCAGATATTTTATCCATTTACAACTGCCTCATTTTCGACCAACCCATATCTGACTAAACTAGCTCGTTTGCCACCCCTACAAGTGATGTTGAAGAAGTGAATTAATTCACATGATTGAAGTTCAATCCAATTTAATTCAGGATTGGACTTAGATATTAGAATTAGCATTTGGTTTGGTATTGTCCTGGTGGTGGGATTGAAAAAAAAGGTTTGATCCATTTACATATAGGGGTTATGGAACAACATAAAATTTTATATATTACACCAAACATTAAACACAAGCATTACTCTTGTTAATAGAGATACTTGATAACACCATCGAACATGTGGATTTAAATAGAGATCTATAGGTTAATTACGAACTTCTTAATTTGATGCGAGGAACAAAACTTTTGGATTAAATCATATATTTGGTCTTCCAATTAGATACTTCTATGTAATATATAGTTAATTAAATCACATAGGAAGCAAACACCATTAAGATCAATTATATATATTTATCAAATTAACTTTTCATTTTTTGCAATCCTACAGCAGAAAAAAAAATGCATTAAAACCCAGTCCGCAGAAGGAATGACAGTAATCTGGTTACCAACTTATTCCTGCTGCTCCTACAAGTCAAGAAAGTAATGCCAGATGCCCCAAGAAAAAAAAACTGAGTTCGAAGCGCAGAAGCCTTCTCCCCTGTGCATTACATAGTTTATGTATGTTCTTTGCTAACTAAATAATACCACAAACCTATTCCCTGGATGGGATCAGTCAGCTATACCATGAACATTTTGATCAATAGCCATCCTGAAGATAATAACATAATGGTATTCCCCTTTTAACCCTTTCAAAATCAGCTTGTCATTCTATATATATTTCCCACCTTGTTAGGTAAAATTTCCTTTTTCTAATGACAATTACCACATATACCATGCAAGCAGTAAATGAGAACCAGCACTACCAATAACCTTAACAAAAAGAAAACCAGCACTAACAGTAGTAATAAGACTACAAACAGAATGAATGGTAATACCTTCATCAACTCTTCCAAAAGCCGAGGTGCAAGTTCAAGCACGCGTCTGAAATCACGCTGTAGAGTTGGAGACAAGGCTGCTGTCTCACGTGTCAATTGGGCTTGAAGCAACAATTCAGTCTGCAAGCAGAGTAGTAGTTCTAGCTATGTTCTTTTTTTTTAATTTAAAAAAAAAAAAGGACCGCTGTGACAAGGCTTTGACATTGGAAAAAGAAGAGAGACCGCGCGCGTACCTTTACTAAAGCAGGATGCTGCTTCCAAAACTTAGCTTGTTCTTGCCGAATATTCTTAAGATCCAAATTTAGCTCACTTCTAACCAAGACAAACAGTCTCTGCAGAGGTTCTTCATCAGACCGCCGAACAGGAATATCCATGAATTCAGAAGCCTTGATGAAAACATCCATGACCTTGCTGCATCATTGAAGCAACATTACAAGAGACAGAATGGAGGAAACAAAAGCAACATCATCCAAGCAAGCGACAACTACCACATAGTGGAAGAGGAGAGAGAACTATCTGATTCTAGAATATAGACTAGAAATCAAAACATGGCTATGCAACTATTACATTGTGACAACATTTCACCGAGCAAATGTGATTTTTCAACATTATGAAGCAATCTACAAACTAAGATGTGTATACCCTTAAGTAGAATTCCAAATAGACTATTTCTCTTACGTACCTTGGAGCTAAAGAAGGTTTCATTAAGTGGTAATATGCGGCTAATGTTGAGTGCATGACATAGTTTCCAGTATACTTTGACGACCTAGACAAGTATACAACAGAAATTGTCAAGGGCAGAATTATACAGACTCCAACAATTCCAAGCAACAATATTCCTTCGGATGCTCCATCAATGTTTAGAAGGAACTGAGGAAGGGCAATGCCCATTTGAAGCCCCTGCAGGAAACAAAAAAGAGAAAAAAAATATTTATTAAAAAATGAGTAAATTCCGCTCAAATGAAAAGATCATGTCTTGGACAAAAAGCAGAACAATTCAATGTTGACATTTCCATGGCCTCCTATCTCCCACATCCACCAGACAATGATAGAAGTGAATTACCTGCCGTCCATCAGGATGGCCATATTTTTCAAAATTTTCCCTAGATATCGGATCTGTCAGAGCCTGATAAGCCTTTGAGATGTATTCAACAAAGTATGAGTGTGCCTCTGCAAGAGAAGAGATTAACTGTCATGGCCAAGTGGCTGCAAATATAGCTAGTCACGGTAATACCTAGATGTCAACACATGATAGCTCTTTATTCAACCTGGATCTGGATTTTTATCAGGATGATACTGAATGGAAAGTCTTCGATATGCCTTCTTTATTTCAGAGTCTGAAGCTCCATGTTCCAGTCCAAGAATACTGAATGGCTCGAATATTTGTACCTACAGAATAAAATGTTTCAGCCATGTAAACAGGGAAATCCTAGAGGCCAGTGTGTAGGTTGATAAAGATGGCACTTATAACAATGTGCTCTTAAGACCAATGGAACTTGAACTTAGCCATATCATTACTAACTAATAAATGTGAACGATCCTAAGCAGGAGGGTGTCAACATGGGGTATCAGACTATCACCAGCTGGGGCCCATGAAAAAATTTTGTGGACGCATCTATATTTTGTAGTCACTCCATTCAGTGCTAAACCATTGATATTTCACTCTATCGTAAATACAAACAATTTATTTGTCCATATATTTGTCATTCATGCTTATAATTACTAGTCTTGGACTGAGTGTATATATATATATTTGTATGTTTTCTCCATTTGTGTCTTTTCTCAATAAAGCCCACTCGTTATTAGTGTTTAAAGCCCCAATAAACCCTAAGAGTTTTTTTGCTCTTTTCTCTTTTGATAACACCCTGATAAAGTTGCACATATAGACGAAAAGACATATTGCATTTTCTGCAACTATTACTACCAATAGTATCATTTTTTCCAACTTAAGGAGTTTTTGGAAAAAGGTTGTGACACGCTTGCGTTGCTGACAAAGATATGGCTATCAAGTTTAAAAAGAAGAACCAGATAAACAGCAATTACCTCAGTGCTGATGTGCTTGATGTAATAAACTAAAACAGCCATGACGATCCACAGCAGTACAAGGGTGAGATTACTGTATGTTGAGAAGTTTGAAATCTGAAAATCAAAAGAAAAAATAAATAGAAAAATCCAATTACAGAATTTAGCTTCAATATTAAAATCCAGAAACTGGCTATATAGAAACTTGCCCGCCTGAATATGGACTTGTGATACTTCCCAGACCGAACGCAGACAGAACACTGGCAGTTGATTTTGGCAGCCTTTTTCTTGAAAGCACCAAATAAATTGACTATGGTGTAAGGAACTAATGGCAGAGCCATTAAAGTCAAGACGAAGATGGGAAAAAGTGCGCTGTTCTCTTCAGAAGCGCCCATATTGATTTTCTCTTAGAATCTAGAAGATATACTCCTGAAATGGTGATTCCTATTAGAATATAGTACATCCAAAAAAGGCTCAAACCAGCCTTGATATATAATCCAAAAAAACTATATACTTCAAGCCAAACTTTATCAATCTCTACCTTATATAATAACAAGTTTAGCTAAGCTGCACTCAGCTTGATATACTACTGAAAAATGATTTTTTATTTCAGTTGAGCATAACTCATCAAATATAAGAGCATCCAATTCAAGGACAAAACATTGGGTTCAAAACTACAGAACCAAAAACTAACCACAAAATAAGGACAAAGCAGTGGTTCAAAACTACCTACAAAATTGTACATATTAGATCAACTTCAAGTATTCTCATCATGAGAAGTTCAGCTATGTGGGTGCAATTCCGATCCATCAAAAACAAGCTAGCACGATGATAACGAATTGCAGAAGCCATATCAACTTTCAATAAATTGTATATTCAAAGCACTCCAAGGTGTGGCCTACTGGTTAATAAGGTGGTTTGAGAAATATGATACACCAGGTGATTTCTTTTTCCGTGTCTAACCTTCATGGATAAAGTAAGCTTGGGAGGTATCTCATGGAATTAACCGAGCTAGACACCAGAGGTATCAAAAAAATTGTCTATTCAAACTTTATTGACACTTATTTACCAATCACAAAATGGTGATCCCGATTCATAGCATAGTGTCAACCCTAAAGCGTCCCAAAAAAATGAACCAAAAATCCCCAAATTCAGTTCGATCTAATACGAAAACATACATGAAAATAATAAACTCGACCAATTAAAGGAAGAACCAAAAGCAGATGAAGGAGATACATACATACACATACATAAATGAGGCAACCAGATTTGATGAATGCATTAGTATTAATTGTCTGTATAACCCCAATGGCACACTTGAAAGAAACAAAATACCCTAAGGCTTGTTTAGTAGGTGGATAGAGTTATGCATCACTAATAATATGCGTATTAGTTATATTATAGGTATAATGCACTATAATACTGATTTTTGTAGTTAAAAAGTATTATGAAACATTACATAACTAGATAATGATATTATTTTTGATAGATAATTGGCATATTCAGTGAAGTCTTAATTTATTTTTAAACGCTTTTTGAGTAATTTTGATAATTCAGGTAACAATTGATTCTATTGAAATCCAAACTATGAATAAGAGATATTTAAATAGCTCATAAAAAATTAGCTGGACACTGAAATCAACTCATCAGCTCACACAGATATTCAACATTGTATATTCATTACGAACAAAAAAATCAGCAATTCGTTTTCCCTGGGAATTAAAGTGCTACTCCTATTCGTTTGCCCTAGCAAAACTGCATCATATATATACAGTTATACACATATATATAACGTAATCAACGAATTGACTCACCGTGAATGCAGATCGCCGATGTCGTATGTCGACGGAAGTTCGACGGAGGAAATCCCGCGGTCGCCGGAGTAGCGCAAAATCGCGAAGCACCTACCGGGCCGAGGAGGGCGGATTAAATTGGAGCAAATTTAGATCGGTTAGACGGCTACAGTTCGCTTTCTACTGAAGTATATCAAATTTTATGTTATTTGCTAATATAACCTCAGAATTATCTTTATTATCTAATTTACCTAATATGTTTTCTTATATATGTTCTAACCCCAAGGCTATTTATTTATTTTTTTAGTTTATTTTGAGTGCTAATAATTTTAATAAATTTTTTATACCTCTTTCAACTTAACTTCAAATATTAATTAATTTATGTCCGAATACTTAAATTATCTTATCAGTCATCGATGTTGCTAATGAAACAGACTTTTTTGCTATATTATTTATTACTTCACATATTTTATAAAATATTCGTTTCAATTTAACATCAGTTGTCCAGTATTCAAGGAATTCTTTTCTTGAACTCGTGCAAGTTTTTGAGGATCTTAGTGTAACAAGTTAACAACAAATATGGTTACAGGGATCAGTCGATTCCCCCTCATCAGCAGCTAGAGGAGGAAAAGGGAATAATGTTTTGTCACAGACTGGACATCTATCATCTAATAATTCCTTTTTAGAATGGAAAAAATAAAAGGTGACCGCTTATCATTGATGTTAAATTCACGAAAAAAAAATCGTAAGATTATCAATTAATAAGCAGAATAAAGAATGAATGAAATAGAACAGTCTAATGGAATCATACGATAAAGAAATAGTGAAGTGGTTTTTTCACCACTTTTACTATCAATATTAAGTACATTTGTCATATTTACATAAATATAAAAAAATCATATATTATAAGAATCGAAACAAAAGTTCATATAAATAATTAAGGGACCAAAATGTTTTATCCCCAAAGTTGATGGATGTAATATTATTATTTTTGGAACACTAGAGTTTGTTAACTTTCATCAATGGAATAAAAGCCTCATTCAATTGGTGTAATGACCTCAGCAGACCAATTATATCATGCCACGTCATCTATTTGACGTGGCCTATTTAAAATAGCTTATTAATTATTTATTGTCATAGACAAAAATTAAAGAGAAGTAAAACTATTGGTAATTGATGATTAAATATAGTAAACAATGTCCCATATAATAGTTAAAAAATTGGGAATAATTATTTAGTAAATAATCATATTTTTATTTCTTTAATAATTAATGAATGTTTAGATCATAGTCTAAAGATTTTCTCCTTTTTTTATGTAATTTGAAATTTTATAAGGAAATATTTAAGCAGGATCTTAAAATATCGTAACTTATAGTAAATATTAAACAATAATCTAACATTTTATTTGTAATATTAAGAATTATATGAAGCATCACTAAATATCGAACTCAAATCTAACAATATTCAGAAAAAGTAAAGAATATATTCACATAAATTCTATATATAGAGATAAAATAATCTTTAAAATCACTTTTAATAAGAAACAGTTTTAAAGAAAACAAATATTAAATGAATAACCATGCATTTTTCTTTATATATATTCTCTTTAATAATAAGAGACACTTTTGGTGGGACGCTCAGTGGCATCCCCGTAAATACTTCCTCGCCCGTGGTCATTTCTGAACCTGCCGCACTAATGGCACTATCGTAGTTACGGCCAACTTCAGGGCTATTCTTCTTGGTTCTTGCGCGAGGTATAAGAAGCTCCACCTCCGGTTTGTCTCCACTTCTTGCTTCTCCGTCGGGTTGCTGGAACACAGAGCCGTCTTCACCAGGGATTCTTTCCAGGTGAGTACATCCAACGTCCTCTTTTTCCTCTCTGTTGGTCCGTCTAAATTGGTTGGTTGGCCCTGTCACTGTGGTTTCGTGTTCTGGCACATGCATACATGTAAAATTGTGTATTCCTCTTATCAAAATGACTCATTCATGTGAACTGAGTGGGGTGTTTCTGTGAGGACCCGGAAATTCGTTTAACGACCTCAAAGGAATTCCCTTGGCTAAACTCTTCTCAAGTACCAATGAGAGGGTCAACTTTGAGTGAGCGTATCTCTTAGCTCAAATTGAACTGGGTGGCCTATGACATACCAAATTAAAGCTCTTTGAATTAGCTTTCCAACGCACCTGGTTTCACCTAATTCCGAGCTTGGACCAAGGAGTTACGCTTGTTTTCGTTCAGACTGTTCGTGCAGGAAATCCACACGGACAGCCACACGGACCGTGTGGCATCAGACGGTCCGTGAGGCTACTTTGACCCACGAATTTCTTGCCAAAACCTTGTTCTAAGTATGTGTACTTCCGTGGTACCTTCATACGGACCATTGCACGGTCCGTGTGACCTTAAACGGTCCGTTAAACGGACCGTTTGGTGACACTTGGTCCAAGGGAAAAATTTTCTGAAAAATTCTAAGTCTGGTGAGATGGTCCATCCACACGGTCCGTGTGGAGTGAGATGGTCCGTTTACTGGACAGTGTGGAATGACTTAGTCAAAAAAATATTGCCTCCGAAAATTCTAAGTCCGGTGCCACGGACCCGTAGACGGTCCGTGTGAGCCCAGACGGTCCGTTTAGCGGACCGTATGCCCCAGACGGGCCAATTCTTGATCCGTTTCATTAATGGCAATTTCGTAATTTTGGTTTATTCCGGTGCAAATATGGTCTTTTCCACCCTTTCTTGAGCTTCCTATATATTCCATACTTCACCATTTTGAAGCATTTCTACACTTCAACTCTCTCTCTAAAAGTTCTTTCTCAAGACTCTCCTACATCTCTCTAGGATTCTTCAAGCTAAGGTTCACATTTGAGATCACTTCCTCCTCAAGTTTGTCTTCTACCGGGTATGTGGGGTTTGATTCTTGGTTCCTTTCAATCAAGAAGACCCAAGTTCTTCTTAAATTATTTCATACACTTGTCTACTTAAAATGTTAGTATTACTACTTGTTCTTGGTACCTTGGACCATGCATGTGTTAGTTTAGGCTCCCTACCATGATTTATGTTAGTTTTATGGAAATGAACTATTTGGATTATGGAATTATGAACTTGCATGTCCCTCTAATTATGTTTTATGTATGGGTGATGTTACTACCATTTTTACTAATTTTATTATGGATTTTCTAATTTTTACCTCTTGTTGCTACATTTGAATATACTCTACATCACCCATGCCATTCCTACATTTTTACATTTGCATCATACTCACGGCATTGGTATATGAAAAGTTTGGAAATGTGGATTAAGCCCGAAATTTGTCCGGAAAGGGAACTATAATGTGAATTTTGGTAAGACATGGGATATGACAATAAGGTGATCACCGGTATGTCTATAATCTTGGCTCTTTGAGCATCTTGGGTGCTTGCACCATCTTGTATTTGTAGATGAGCTATTCCTTGCATTGGCATCTTGAATGTGATCTTGTAAATTGGTGTTAAGCTCAATTATGTCTTGAACGTTATGAACTTGCACTTGACTCTCTTGATAAGCATATGTGCATATATTTATAAGTATTCTTGTGGGATGTGTACTTAGCACCGATGGATTTGGAGTGTTGGGATAGCCCCAAGGTCCCTCTCCCTTTCCTTGAACTATGTGCCAGCATAGGAGCCATTACCGAAAGTAGGGGTTGCCCGTAAGGAATGGCTAGATGTTATGAAAATCCTTCTGAAAGTAGGGGTTGCCCGTAAGGAAGGTGGCCATCCACTGAAAGTAGGGGTTGCCCGTAAGGTGTGATGTAGATTACCTTTGGCAAGTAATCTTCTCCCCGCCGATGGGAGGTCCCAATTCGGTCCGGTTCATGTAATAGCTCGCATGGACTTGGGTGTGTCGGTTATAGTCCATCCCCGTTATATAGGAGCACTATCGCATTGCACGCATCACGTGTTTCATGGCATCTTGTATATATAATTTCTATTGTATATGTATTCCTTGTATATTATGTGCCCTTGCCACTTAACATGGTTACGCAGGTTTGGTAAATCACGTGCATTGCATACCCTCATACTTAGTACATTCAACGTACTAACGCATACTCTATGCCTGCATGATTTTACCATGCAGGGACCGAGCAGTTTGAGCAGTATCAGCCGGACGCGTAGCTTATCCCTTTCTAGATATTTTGTGGTGAGCCCCGTCTTTCGAGGGCATGCTTTTGATTTCTTTTGTACACCCCATCTATGTATGTATTTGACTGAGGGTGAGCCCGGAACCTGTCCCGGCCCCCGTTCCTTGATTAGAGGCACTTATTGGACAATTGTATAAACTTCTCATTTTGTTATCTATGGAATATGTCCTCCCTTTTGGTTTTAAGAATGTTCTCTTTAATCTTGCCTTTAACTTTCTGCGAATTTGAGGCTTGTTTGGGGGCTTTCGGGTCCCCATTCGCCGTGTCACATCTAGACCCCGACCCCGGGTCGTGACAAATGGTGGTATCAGAGCCTTGGGTTTTCAATGGTCCTCGGAGTCCAACGTGCCGCGTTGAGTAGAGTCCTATTCATGGGTGTGAAGTGCACCATACCTATGAATGGGAGGCTGCGAAGACGTTTTAGGAAATTCTCCCTTCTTTGTGTCTTATATCGTGCTATAGCTAGCTATGAATTTCCTTGCTTATTGGTGTCGTTAATCTTTTTTCAGAAATGCCTCGAGGAAGACCTCCACTCCCTAGGCCGGCTCCTGCTGCCGAGGATCACGCCCCTCCCGAGCCTATGGAGGAGCCTATATCAAATGGCGAATTTCGTGCTGCTTTCGCCATGCTTGCACAGGCCGTGACAGCTCAGGCAAGGCAGGCCAACTTGCCACGGGACCCTGCACCCGCTTCTATCGTGAGGGATTTTATCCGAATGAATCCCCCGGAGTTCTACGGGTCTCGGGCTGATGAAGATGCTCAAGAGTTCATTGATGAGCTCTCAAAAATATTGAATATTATGGGCGTCTCTTCTGAGGAGAAAGCTGGGTTGGCTGCCTACCAGTTAAAAGACGTGGCCCAGGTATGGTATACACAGTGGGCTATGGAGCGGGGTGATGTTGGTGATGTGACATGGGGAGAATTCAAAGTTGCCTTCCTTGACCGCTTTTTCCCACTTGAGCTGAGGGAGGCCAAAATGACCGAGTTTATTAACCTCAAGCAGGGGAGCATGAGTGTGAGGGATTACGCCCTCAAATTCACCAAGCTGTCTAAATATGCTCCATCCCTGGTGGCCGATCCCCGTGCCAGAATGCACAAATTTGTTTCAGGTATTTCTGACTTGCTAGTGAAAGAATGCAGGACTGCTATGCTGATTGGGGACATGGATATTGCCCGACTCATGGTGTATGCTGAGCAGATTGAGGGGGAGAAACTCAGGGAGAAGAGGTCACACGATCCCAAGAGAGCCCGGGTTGATGGTAGGTTCTCCGGAGCGAAGAGTGCGGGTTTTGGTCGCTTCCAGCCGGGCCAAGGCTCGGGAGCACGGGTAGCTAATGCTCGGGCACCCCCTCCCGCGGTACAGACGGGCGCCAACTGTAACCAGTGTGGGAAGCCCCACACGGGTGCCTGCTGGAGGTATAGGGGACGTTGCTTTGGGTGTGGGAGTACGGACCACAAGGTTGTTGATTGCCCCAGGAATGTGCCCGGGGATCGAGGTCAAGCAGCTCAAGGCGGGCAGGCTCAGAAAAAGGGTCCCCAAGGTGTTGCCCCCAGGAACAACAGGTTTTATGCTCTCCATGCTCGCCAGGATGTCGAGGAGGCTCCAGATGTTGTGACGGGTATGTTAAAAGTTTTTGACTTTGATGCTTACGTTTTGCTTGACCCAGGTGCGAACTTGTCTTTTGTGACTCCGTTATTGGCTGTTAAGTTCGGTTTGAAACCCCAGATTCTAAGAGAACCTTTCTCGGTCTACACCCCCGTGGGTGAATCTATTGTTGCTCATAGGGTTTATTATGGGTGTCCTGTTGCTGTGTTGCATAAAATCTTTCCATGTGATCTAGTGGAACTTGAAATGTTTGATTTTGATGTGATTCTCGGAATGGATTGGCTGCATGCATCTTATGCTTCCATAGATTGTAGAACCCGGAAAGTCCAGTTCCAACCTCCCGGTGAGCCAGTTCTTGAATGGAAGGGTAGTGATTCCTCTATTAAAGGTAGGTTTATTTCCTACCTCAAGGCGCAGAAAATGATTTCTAAGGGGTGTATCTACCATATGGTAAGGGTCCGAGATGCAGATTCTGAGGTGCCTACTCTCGAGTCCGTCCCTGTGGTGAATGAATTTTCAGATGTGTTCCCCGAGGACTTACCGGGCATTCCTCCGGATAGAGAGATAGATTTCGGCATAGATCTACTTCCGGATACTCAGCCTATTTCTATCCCTCCATATCGGATGGCCCCGGCGGAATTGAAAGAGTTAAAGGAGCAGTTGAAGGACTTATTAGAGAAGGGCTTCATTCGGCCTAGTACATCACCGTGGGGTGCTCCCGTGTTATTCGTGAGAAAGAAGGATGGGTCTCTCCGTATGTGTATTGATTACAGGCAGTTGAATAAGATGACGGTTAAGAACAAGTACCCGTTACCGAGGATTGATGATTTGTTTGATCAGCTACAAGGTGCCACTCACTTCTCAAAAATTGACCTCCGTTCCGGATACCATCAGTTGAAGGTTAGAGAGTGTGATATCCCCAAAACAGCTTTTCGAACAAGGTACGGGCACTTTGAATTTGTGGTGATGTCATTTGGTCTAACTAATGCTCCGGCCGCATTTATGGATTTAATGAACAGGGTATTTAGGCCGTTCTTGGACAGCTTTGTGGTGGTATTTATTGATGATATCCTCATTTACTCCCGAAGTAAGCAAGAGCACGGGAATCATTTAAGGATGGCCCTCCAAACTCTGAGAGAGAAGAAATTATATGCCAAATTCAGCAAGTGCGAGTTTTGGTTGGGCGAAGTGGCTTTCCTCGGGCATGTGGTATCCGGGGATGGTATCAAGGTAGATCCAAGGAAGACGGAGGCTGTGAAAAATTGGCCTAGACCGTTGACTCCTACGGATATCCGCAGTTTTCTTGGGTTGGCCGGGTACTATAGAAGGTTTGTAGAAGGTTTCTCCTCTATTGCATCTCCGTTGACCAAGTTGACTCAGAAGCAGGCTAAGTTTGTATGGTCGGATGAATGTGAGAGGAGTTTCCAAACTTTGAAGGATCGGCTTACATCAGCTCCTGTTTTGACCTTGCCAAGTGGTTCAGAAGGGTTCGTGGTGTATTGTGATGCCTCGAGGGTCGGATTGGGTTGTGTGCTTATGCAGAATGGTAAGGTGATAGCGTATGCATCAAGACAGTTGAAAGTGCATGAACGAAACTATCCCACTCACGACCTTGAATTAGCAGCGGTGGTGTTTGCTTTGAAAATTTGGAGGCACTATTTGTACGGGGTCCATGTTGATGTATTTACCGATCACAAAAGTTTGCAGTATGTGTTCACTCAGAGGGATCTTAATCTCAGGCAAAGGAGGTGGTTGGAATTTCTGAAAGGTTACGACATGAGTGTGTTGTATCATCCGGGCAAGGCCAATGTCGTAGCCGACGCCCTTAGCAGGTTGTCTATGGGAAGTGTGGCACATGTTGAAAATGAGAAAAAAGAGTTGGCAAGGGATATTCACCGGTTGGCTAGGTTGGGTGTCAGGTTGACTGATTCTAGCACAGGTGGTATTCGTGTTCAGAATGGGTCAGAATCTTCTGTGGTGAATGAAGTGAAAGCTAAACAAGATCTAGATCCGTCGTTGTGTGAGTTGAAGAAGTTGGTTGCTGCAAAAGAGATCGAGGCTTTCTCCCAAGGGGGAGATGGGGTACTCCGGTACCAAAACCGGCTTTGTGTTCCCGACGTGGATGACCTTAGGAAGGTGATTATGAGTGAGGCTCACAACTCTCACTACTCTATTCACCCGGGGTCTACCAAGATGTACCGGGACCTGAGAGAGATTTATTGGTGGCATGGTATGAAGAGGGATGTTGCCAAGTTTGTGTCGGAATGTCCAAGTTGTCAACAGGTGAAAGTTGAGCACCAGAGGCCCGGTGGTTTGGCCCAAGACATCGAAATTCCCACCTGGAAGTGGGAGGATGTGAATATGGACTTTGTGGTTGGATTGCCTCGGACCCGAAGGCAATTCGACTCCATTTGGGTTATTGTGGATCGGATGACGAAATCAGCCCACTTTTTACCGGTCAAAGCTACTTTCAGTGCCGAGGATTATGCGAGGTTGTATATCCAAGAGATGGTGAGGTTACATGGTGTGCCTAGGTCCATCATATCGGACCGTGGTACTCAATTCACTTCCCACTTTTGGAAATCTTTCATGAAGGGCCTTGGGACCAAAATTAAGTTGAGTTCCGCTTTTCATCCTCAAACCGATGGCCAAGCGGAACGGACTATTCAAACTTTGGAGGACATGTTGAGGGCATGTGTATTGGAGTTTAAGGGGAATTGGGATGATCATCTTCCACTCATAGAGTTTGCCTATAATAATAGCTTCCATGCTAGTATTGGCATGGCTCCGTTTGAAGCCTTGTATGGGAGACGGTGTAGATCCCCGGTGGGATGGTTTGAAGTGGGGGAAATGGCCTTGGTTGGCCCAGATTTGGTGATGGACGCTATGGAGAAGGTAAAGGTTATTAGGGAGAGATTGAAAGTGGCCCAAAGTCGCCAAAAGTCCTATGCGGATAGTAGGAGAAGGGACCTCGAATTTCATGTAGGGGATTGGGTTTATGTGAAAGTCTCTCCTATGAAGGGCGTTATGCGTTTTGGCAAAAAGGGCAAGTTGAGCCCCCGGTATGTTGGCCCTTATGAAGTGGTGGAGCGGATTGGAGATGTGGCTTATAAGTTAGAGTTACCTCCGAGTTTGGGTTCCATACATCCGGTCTTTCATGTATCCATGTTGAGAAAGTTTGTTGGCGATCCTAACTCCATTGTGCCTTTGGAAGGGATTGAGGTTGAGGAAAATTTGACTTATGAGGAGGTGCCGGTGGCAATTTTGGATAGGCAAGTTAAGCGACTTTGCAACAAGGATGTGGCTTCGGTAAAGGTACTTTGGAGGAATCAACTAGTAGAGAGTGCTACTTGGGAGGCGGAGTTGGACATGATGAAGCGATACCCCCATCTTTTCCAATCTACTCAAGCCTAAGGTACTGGGAATCTTTCCCTATCAATTGTGTCATTTTCTTGCCCTCTTGAGTCTCATAGCATGACATGCATATGTGTACAATAAAGGTTTTTACTTCTTTGGCAAATAAGTTGGATACAATTTTGACATGAATTGGTTTTGAGCTATAATTTGATTTATGATAAAAAGCTTTTGTGTACAATCTTGCATTTTGAGTTAAGTTGTGCATTGTTTCTTGAATCGGATATATCTTGCCTTAACAATGTCTTTTCTAGCCTTGTTCTTGCACATTCGAGGACGAATGTTCCCAAGGGGGAGATGGTGTGAGGACCCGGAAATTCGTTTAACGACCTCAAAGGAATTCCCTTGGCTAAACTCTTCTCAAGTACCAATGAGAGGGTCAACTTTGAGTGAGCGTATCTCTTAGCTCAAATTGAACTGGGTGGCCTATGACATACCAAATTAAAGCTCTTTGAATTAGCTTTCCAACGCACCTGGTTTCACCTAATTCCGAGCTTGGACCAAGGAGTTACGCTTGTTTTCGTTCAGACTGTTCGTGCAGGAAATCCACACGGACAGCCACACGGACCGTGTGGCATCAGACGGTCCGTGAGGCTACTTTGACCCACGAATTTCTTGCCAAAACCTTGTTCTAAGTATGTGTACTTCCGTGGTACCTTCATACGGACCATTGCACGGTCCGTGTGACCTTAAACGGTCCGTTAAACGGACCGTTTGGTGACACTTGGTCCAAGGGAAAAATTTTCTGAAAAATTCTAAGTCTGGTGAGATGGTCCATCCACACGGTCCGTGTGGAGTGAGATGGTCCGTTTACTGGACAGTGTGGAATGACTTAGTCAAAAAAATATTGCCTCCGAAAATTCTAAGTCCGGTGCCACGGACCCGTAGACGGTCCGTGTGAGCCCAGACGGTCCGTTTAGCGGACCGTATGCCCCAGACGGGCCAATTCTTGATCCGTTTCATTAATGGCAATTTCGTAATTTTGGTTTATTCCGGTGCAAATATGGTCTTTTCCACCCTTTCTTGAGCTTCCTATATATTCCATACTTCACCATTTTGAAGCATTTCTACACTTCAACTCTCTCTCTAAAAGTTCTTTCTCAAGACTCTCCTACATCTCTCTAGGATTCTTCAAGCTAAGGTTCACATTTGAGATCACTTCCTCCTCAAGTTTGTCTTCTACCGGGTATGTGGGGTTTGATTCTTGGTTCCTTTCAATCAAGAAGACCCAAGTTCTTCTTAAATTATTTCATACACTTGTCTACTTAAAATGTTAGTATTACTACTTGTTCTTGGTACCTTGGACCATGCATGTGTTAGTTTAGGCTCCCTACCATGATTTATGTTAGTTTTATGGAAATGAACTATTTGGATTATGGAATTATGAACTTGCATGTCCCTCTAATTATGTTTTATGTATGGGTGATGTTACTACCATTTTTACTAATTTTATTATGGATTTTCTAATTTTTACCTCTTGTTGCTACATTTGAATATACTCTACATCACCCATGCCATTCCTACATTTTTACATTTGCATCATACTCACGGCATTGGTATATGAAAAGTTTGGAAATGTGGATTAAGCCCGAAATTTGTCCGGAAAGGGAACTATAATGTGAATTTTGGTAAGACATGGGATATGACAATAAGGTGATCACCGGTATGTCTATAATCTTGGCTCTTTGAGCATCTTGGGTGCTTGCACCATCTTGTATTTGTAGATGAGCTATTCCTTGCATTGGCATCTTGAATGTGATCTTGTAAATTGGTGTTAAGCTCAATTATGTCTTGAACGTTATGAACTTGCACTTGACTCTCTTGATAAGCATATGTGCATATATTTATAAGTATTCTTGTGGGATGTGTACTTAGCACCGATGGATTTGGAGTGTTGGGATAGCCCCAAGGTCCCTCTCCCTTTCCTTGAACTATGTGCCAGCATAGGAGCCATTACCGAAAGTAGGGGTTGCCCGTAAGGAATGGCTAGATGTTATGAAAATCCTTCTGAAAGTAGGGGTTGCCCGTAAGGAAGGTGGCCATCCACTGAAAGTAGGGGTTGCCCGTAAGGTGTGATGTAGATTACCTTTGGCAAGTAATCTTCTCCCCGCCGATGGGAGGTCCCAATTCGGTCCGGTTCATGTAATAGCTCGCATGGACTTGGGTGTGTCGGTTATAGTCCATCCCCGTTATATAGGAGCACTATCGCATTGCACGCATCACGTGTTTCATGGCATCTTGTATATATAATTTCTATTGTATATGTATTCCTTGTATATTATGTGCCCTTGCCACTTAACATGGTTACGCAGGTTTGGTAAATCACGTGCATTGCATACCCTCATACTTAGTACATTCAACGTACTAACGCATACTCTATGCCTGCATGATTTTACCATGCAGGGACCGAGCAGTTTGAGCAGTATCAGCCGGACGCGTAGCTTATCCCTTTCTAGATATTTTGTGGTGAGCCCCGTCTTTCGAGGGCATGCTTTTGATTTCTTTTGTACACCCCATCTATGTATGTATTTGACTGAGGGTGAGCCCGGAACCTGTCCCGGCCCCCGTTCCTTGATTAGAGGCACTTATTGGACAATTGTATAAACTTCTCATTTTGTTATCTATGGAATATGTCCTCCCTTTTGGTTTTAAGAATGTTCTCTTTAATCTTGCCTTTAACTTTCTGCGAATTTGAGGCTTGTTTGGGGGCTTTCGGGTCCCCATTCGCCGTGTCACATCTAGACCCCGACCCCGGGTCGTGACAGTTTCGATTGTTGTTTAAGGATGAGTGCTTTCTGATTCTAGCCCCAAATTTTGACATGCATGGCCGTCGGTGGACTCTGTGGTTTTTATATTGCCTTTCGATTGTTGTTTAAGGGTGGGTGATTTCTGATTCTACCCCCAAATTTGTGCCTCAGTGTACTCACTTGGAGTTAGGTTGTATTGGAAAGATTGGACAATGTAGTGTGCTGAAAGTTCTGTGGTGTGGTCTGCATATTGCTTCTTGGTTTGTAGAAGTTCCGTCTTGCATTCTTCGGTTCCAAATTCGTTCTCTTAGAAGGTTCGTTTTGTTGCATGCCTCTCAATTATGTTTCGATGTCTCCTGTAATGAATTGAATGTTGTTGTTTGTCTTTCTCTTGCTTGCTGTATACCTGGTCTGAAATGACTGAATAAAGCACCGACCTAAAGGATGTAACTAGAGATCTTTGATTATAAGTCGCATGTTACATTTAGTCTTTCTCTAGAGGTTTGGAAACTTGGAATCAATAGCTCATGCTGTTTTATTGCTTATCATCTATACATTTGGAAACATTTTTTTGCATTTCTCCAGCAATTGTTATTATAGTACATGTTGTCTCATTGGTTGTCCTCTATGCATTTGGATATCATTTTATCTAAATCGGTTACCCACTGGAATTATTGGCTTCTTCATATGTTTGATGGTCTTAATATCAGTAACGACATACTTCTTAAGCCCATTTATTTTTTGATTGGTATCTTTTATATCCATTTATTGGGGAATGTAGGGAAAGAAGTGGGTACTTGAGTTATTGTTGGTTTAACATTGACAAAAGGATTAACCTTCCTTACTGTTTATGTTACAGGACAAGTCCTGCTGAGTTCATAATTCCATATGACCATTATATGGAATCTGTGAAAAATAATTACTCTATTGGAATGAGGTTTAAGATGAGGTTTGAAGGTGAAGAAGCACCAGAGCAGAGGTATGCTGCAGTTTATTTTATAGAAGTCATCTATTTACTATTGAAACTGTGAGTTGCTGGTTGTAATCTTGACCTGTGTAGTGGACTTCCAAATTGACAGAAAAAATGACAACCATTTGGTGACTGGCTGTTTATCCTTTAGACTGTTGATTTAAATTTTCTGTAGCATGGTATCTTCTATTCAATTCTCTCATTTAATTAACTTACAATGTTATAGGTTTACTGGAACGATAGTTGGCATTGAAGATGCTGATCCCCAAAGGTGGCTTAAATCTAAATGGAGATGTCTGAAGGTAGTTTCGACTTTATTTTCCTGGTTTGACCATTTCATTTACCTTATGTCATAGTGAAAGTCATTCATTAATGGTTTTTAAAGGTTCGGTGGGATGAAAATTCTAGCATTCCAAGACCAGCCCGTGTTTCACCATGGGAAATAGAACCAGCTCTTAGCCCTTCTGCACTTAATGCACCTCCAGTTGCAAGGACAAAAAGGCCCAGATCCAATATTTTGCCCTCATCACCAGATTCATCTGTCCTTACTAGGGAAGGTGGATATATCATCCTTATCTTTTCTATTCAGTATCTTGCGCCGCTTATAAGACTTGTGTTTGAGCTAAGTAATTGTCATGTAATTTCTGATGTTTTATTGAAGGTTCATTGTAACACCCCAACTTTTTTTTTTAACTAAGATTGAGTCATCCTTCATATGATAGGATCAATTCCTAAGTATTTAAAGTATATTAGATATGATTTAGAGTTATAATTGATCTTTTACATCAATCCAAGTCTAAAGAATTGCTAGTGACTAAGTTTTCATATGAGTTGATAGAAGGGTCAACTTCAAATGACTATATCTCCTAAAGTATAATGAGTTAGGTGACCCATAATATATCAAATTAAAGATCTTTGAATTATCTTTCCAACGCATCTTATTTCGCGTTAAACGGAGTTCGGAGTAGAGAGTTATGACCATTTTACTGGAGACCTGCAGAGCTGTCTGAAGGTCCGCGACGGCTCCGCGTCGCGGACATATCGCGGACCCTCTCTGGATAAGCTAACCGAAGTTTCTTTATTTTATTTTGAGGGTACTTTTACCCTAAAGCCTTTGGGGGTCTATTTAAGGTTCCAAGACGCCTAAAACATCAGTTTTCATAAGTCAAAACCCTCTCTTTCACTCCTAAACATAAAACGCTCAAGAATCATCAAGAAAGTCATCAAGTTAGGATTAACTTTCAAGATTCTTCATCAAGGTGAGTTATTCTTCATAAGCTTTAAGCTAATTTCTCTATCTATTCATGAAATCCCTAATAGAATCTTAAATCCTAACCTAGGGTTTCAAGAAAGCGAATTCAAGAATCCCAACAAAGGATTCCTTGATTCTTCTTTCCATGAATTAGGGTTCTTCATCAAGAAACTCTAAAGATTCTGAGTCAAGAAGTCAAGAATCAAAAAGAAGCTCTTCAAACGATGTCTTTCCAAGTTCTTTCATTCTAAAAGAACAACGAGATTGAGGATTTTCTCCAAGAAACGAGTATTCATCAAATTTTGATTGAAATATCAAATTTCCAGGTATGTAAGGCTAACTTAAAGCATGGGAATGTTCTCCCATGTGCCCTTCTGAGAACTGATGATTAGAGTCATTGATGATGAGGTTGATGTAAAGAGTTGATGCATGTTAAAAATTTACGTATTCTATGTATAAATGATTTTCTTACAGAAATTGATGATCATCATTACTTTGTTTTATACTTAACTCATTTTTGTAAGTGCATTTACAAACCCTATATGAATTGCAAATTGAAAAGCATGCATAATGAATTTAGGGGATGAGTCTAGAGCCTTGACGATGATGATGTTGTGATTGTGTTTCACACTTGATGAGAGTCTTGATGATGATGTTGATGAGAATGATGTATTACGATGTCTTAAAATTCAAGGTCTAATTTCTAAAAAGAAATCTTGAGTCTATGATGTTGATGTTGATGTGACGAGGTGAGGTGATGTTGATGTTGAGGTACAATGTTCCTATGGGACTGATGTTGATGTTGATGTTTTATACTATGTCCCTCTGGGACCGATGTTGATGTTGAGGTATTAATTATTATACCATGTCCTTATGTGACTGATGATGATGTACTATGTCCCTCTGGGACTGATGATGATGATGATGATGATGTTTATGAGCATGTCGAGTTCTGGGAGGAGTATTGAGCACCGAAATGGGTAGAGAGTGAGTCCCACTCGAACCCATTAACTACGTGGCCCGCGTAGGAAGAGAGGATTGAACCGCAATGCGGATGGCTCCTATCTTGTCCCAAAAGTGGACTGATGTTTTTGATGTTTCTTGTGGATCCACTGATGTGATGTCCTTTACCCCGGGCAGGGTATTGGATGGATGTGGCAACGGCATCGCTTCGTTGTATCATCACTGGCTCATAAGTGATGGTTGTCGGTTAGAGAAACTCCCAGTTAGGTTCCTTTTGATAGGACTCTGATGTTGATGTTGATGTGATGTTTGAGTCGAGTTTCCCTGAGTTGAGTTGATGTCGATGTTCCCTGAGATGAGTTGATGTTGATGTTCCTTGAGTTGAGTTGATGTCGATGTTCCTGAGTTGAGTTGATGTTGATGTTCTTTGAGTTGAGTTGAGTTGAGTCGAGTCGAGTTGAGTTGAGTTGAGTCGAGTCGAGTTTCCTTGAGGTGAGTCTGATGTATTGATGATGTATTGATGAGATGTTGATGGGTCATTGTCTACTCTTTATTCTTTCTTTAGATAGACATTTGACATTCTGATGGAGTATGATGTTGAGTTGATGTTATTCCTATATTATTCTACTTGTTTCTGTTTCACTCAGCTATTTTACATACCAGTACATTCCAAGTACTGATGTCCCCTTCTGGGACTGCATCGTTTTATGATGCAGAGGCAGGTATTAGAGATCATTAACAGGCGTTTCGTTGAGGATCTATTCGCATTCAGCTGATTGGTGAGACCTCCTTGTTTTCGGAGGATTTTCATATTTTTATCATCTAGCTTGAGTTGTACTTTATTTTCCTTGAGTTGGGTAACCATGGCCTGTCATGGTACCATTGAGATGTTTGAGTTAGAGGCTTCATAGACACTGAGTAGAGGATGTGATGTATTGTTTTTTTCCAACTATTCTTTGTTGGAAATTAACATTTTGTATAAAGGCTTGATTATTTTAATTATATTAAGGTCTTTTCCTTGAGGATGTTTCTTCCGCTGTTGAGTATGATGTGACGATGAGTCCAAGTGGTTCGCTTGGGGACTAGCAATAGTCTCTGAGTGCCGGCCACGCCTAGGGTACCCTCCCGGGGCGTGACAAACTTGGTATCAGAGCACAGAGTTCAAGTGTCCTAGGGAGTCTATGAAGCCGTGTCTAGTAGAGTCCTTATTATTGGTGTGAAGCGCGCCACATCCATAATGGGGAGGCTATAGGACATTTAGGATAAGTTTCCCTTCTTTCAGATTCTGATCGTGCGATAGAGCTCTTTCCTAAGAAATTTGCGATGATTCGTGCGTTGCTCTAAACCTTTCGACGATGCCTCGTCCACGAGGTGATAGCGACAGTAATTTTCTGACTCTTACAGATGAGATCCTTTGAGATAAAGTAATCGGAATGGTCGAAAGACTATCTAGGCTTGTGAAAAGCCGATTAAGATGCGAAGTTGATTGACTAAGAAGAGTGCACTATTAATCATATGAATCGTGCATTTGAGTTATTTCTAGATGTACCTAGACCCATTTGTTTTTCAAAACTTGCTTCCGATGTGACCCATGAAAGGAGAACCTATGTCTCTAAAGAGTTTGATGTTACCACCTAAGAGTGAGATATGAGGTCTTATAAATCCTGAGTAGAATTGAATCATCCCAGAGTTAGAAGGATGATGATGGAAAGAAAGGGACGAGATGACAAGAGTGATGACTGGGTGAGGCTTGTAGTTAGAGTTAAGTATTCATTAGGTAAGTAATGATGTGCTAAGTTGATTGCCATAAGTTTGATGAAGTACTCTAGTGATTTTCATGATGAGGTATAGAGGAAGAGTTGTTGTTAGAATGTGGTAGAGCATGCTCAAACTAGAAGGAAGTTATGTTGATGTGTTGTAGTATTCATAGTATCGAGGGTGAAGTGTAGATGTTGAATAGAGGAAAAAAAAAGTGCTTTCAATGTGATAGATCTAAATTAGGCTTATGATTTTTAAGTGTGAGTTCATGAGACTCATCGAGTTATGAGGTTAGACAGATAAGAAGAGGCTTGAGATATGTATCCATGATTGTGTAAAGATGTGTGAAGCTCTAAGTTATGACTGCTATAAGAATCTAGATAGTATATTTGAGTTATCGATGTGGAGTAGGCTGATGTAAGTAATCTTAATCATCATGAGTAACTAAGTTGATTTGTGGCTTATCAATAGATGATGATGAGTTTCCATGATAGACTAATTCGTATGCAATTAAATTTCTAGAAGCACAGAAGTTGAGTGCCAGCAGGCAAAAGAAGAGGTTAGATTGTGAGAGTTGTGGGAAGTGGTTATGTACGCCATAAGAATAGAAAACATAGAGAGATTTCCATAGAGACTGGAAGGAGCTAAGAGTAATAGCGTTGAAAAGAGTCTGAGTGGCTAGCTATATGTATGCGACTATAGCATAACAGAAGAGTTTAAGATATTCTTGTGGATAGTGATTCCTTGACCATGTGGAGGTATATGCTTATAGCCTAGTAGAGGAAATTGATTTATAAACTTAGAGAGAGGACCTTGAGAGCTAAGGAAGAGTTGACGTAAGGCCCGGTAAAATTACCAAAGTACCCCTAGAGGAGAGATGTGCGCATAACACGTCTTCTGATGCTCGGGTGGCGAATCCGAGGACGGATTTGTGATCAGCACAAAAAATTAAGTGGAGGAAGGGCCTCGGTCGATTTTTAGAGTGACCGAGTGAAAAGATAATTTTTCGATCCGAACACCAAAACAGTGTCGGTGCGCGACTGAGGCGCGTCGCGCACCTGTAGCGGAGTGACACTTGCGTTTTTTCAAAATTTTTCGACGGGATTGAGAAAACTCGTTCAGAAAATTTTTGAAGAAAATGTACTGTTCGCGACCAGTCCGCGTCACGGACTGAGTCACTTCGAGGCTGCAAATTTTTAAAATTATTGAGGGGCATTCTGGTCCGTTCCTAACACCTTATAAATTCCCTATACGACTAATATAAGTCGTTTCGACATGAAAAGAGTCTAAAACCCCATTCTAAGTCTTTTTCTAACAATTGAATAGGACTAGAGCTTGAGAGAAGAGGAGAAGAGCTTGAGGTAGACGAATTCAAGAGTGAATAAGAGTTCTTAATTCTGATGATGATGTGATGCCATTTCCTTTTAAGGTTATAGATGAGGAGGAGCAGTTAGAGAAATCGTGAGGAGTCTAACAGATAGGTAAAATCATATTAGTATCTCCCGAGGTAAGAGTTCATGTAATCGAGAGTGTAAGCTGCTATGGTAGGCTTAAATGCGTGGATGCTATAATGCGAGTGTATTAGAGTGATGAGGACGAGCATTATTCTCTAAGTACAAGTTACTATTGAGTGAGGGTTCTTGATTCTGATGTCATCTTACACGTGTACTGACCTTCGGCTTATTATGCCATTATTGATGATATGATGTAGAGTATCAAATTTTAGAGGTATAATCATGCTTATGCTGCATGGAGAGGTGGTAGTTTGGGGGTTTCGTCAAAGGGGGAGATGATGAGTTCCTCCACGTCCAAATAGTGATGTTGATGGTAGTAGACTGAGAGTGAGGGTAGATGAGAAGGAGTGAATGTATCCTCATTGTGATATCGGTGTTAAACTTATGTCATAAAGGGATAGAGATAAGGATAAGGAAAGAGATGAGATCGTATGATGTGTAATAGATAAGTAAAGGTATGTTGATGTGACTTTGAGTGAGAGTTCATTGATTGGTGGAGGTAGAAGTTACAAGTAGGCTTGAATGGAAGAAGAAGAGGTGATTAGGTGGAGGTTTGAATAAGAGCTATGAGTTTGCATTGATGGAGCAAAGTGCCATGAAAAAAAAAAAGAGCACAATTGAGGTGGGGACTTGAGCATGAGAGTGTCCTTAGAGTCTTGTTTATACGATGTTCCTATTCTCAATTTGAGTTGATGGCTTCCTTCCTGAGTTCAAAAGACTGATTGACAAGGTGTCTAAATGATTCAAATTGATTGAGTTTCGATGTTCCATTCGTGCTTGATGAAGAGAATGTAAGATGTAATTTCCTTACTCTTGATTTAAATTGAGTTCTCTAATTCTGAATTGATGTGTCCATTCTTGAGTCTGAATGGAGATGGTTTAAGATTGATGAGAAGTCGAGAGTTTATTTGATTGAGTGAGTTTTGAGAAGAGTTCTGATTCTTATTCGTGCCTTGATGTCTACCTTTACTCATCATTCGAGGACGAATGATCCCAAGGGGGAGATAATGTAACACCCCAACTTTTTTTTTTTAACTAAGATTGAGTCATCCTTCATATGATAGGATCAATTCCTAAGTATTTAAAGTATATTAGATATGATTTAGAGTTATAATTGATCTTTTACATCAATCCAAGTCTAAAGAATTGCTAGTGACTAAGTTTTCATATGAGTTGATAGAAGGGTCAACTTCAAATGACTATATCTCCTAAAGTATAATGAGTTAGGTGACCCATAATATATCAAATTAAAGATCTTTGAATTATCTTTCCAACGCATCTTATTTCGCGTTAAACGGAGTTCGGAGTAGAGAGTTATGACCATTTTACTGGAGACCTGCAGAGCTGTCTGAAGGTCCGCGACGGCTCCGCGTCGCGGACATATCGCGGACCCTCTCTGGATAAGCTAACCGAAGTTTCTTTATTTTATTTTGAGGGTACTTTTACCCTAAAGCCTTTGGGGGTCTATTTAAGGTTCCAAGACGCCTAAAACATCAGTTTTCATAAGTCAAAACCCTCTCTTTCACTCCTAAACATAAAACGCTCAAGAATCATCAAGAAAGTCATCAAGTTAGGATTAACTTTCAAGATTCTTCATCAAGGTGAGTTATTCTTCATAAGCTTTAAGCTAATTTCTCTATCTATTCATGAAATCCCTAATAGAATCTTAAATCCTAACCTAGGGTTTCAAGAAAGCGAATTCAAGAATCCCAACAAAGGATTCCTTGATTCTTCTTTCCATGAATTAGGGTTCTTCATCAAGAAACTCTAAAGATTCTGAGTCAAGAAGTCAAGAATCAAAAAGAAGCTCTTCAAACGATGTCTTTCCAAGTTCTTTCATTCTGAAAGAACAACGAGATTGAGGATTTTCTCCAAGAAACGAGTATTCATCAAATTTTGATTGAAATATCAAATTTCCAGGTATGTAAGGCTAACTTAAAGCATGGGAATGTTCTCCCATGTGCCCTTCTGAGAACTGATGATTAGAGTCATTGATGATGAGGTTGATGTAAAGAGTTGATGCATGTTAAAAATTTACGTATTCTATGTATAAATGATTTTCTTACAGAAATTGATGATCATCATTACTTTGTTTTATACTTAACTCATTTTTGTAAGTGCATTTACAAACCCTATATGAATTGCAAATTGAAAAGCATGCATAATGAATTTAGGGGATGAGTCTAGAGCCTTGACGATGATGATGTTGTGATTGTGTTTCACACTTGATGAGAGTCTTGATGATGATGTTGATGAGAATGATGTATTACGATGTCTTAAAATTCAAGGTCTAATTTCTAAAAAGAAATCTTGAGTCTATGATGTTGATGTTGATGTGACGAGGTGAGGTGATGTTGATGTTGAGGTACAATGTTCCTATGGGACTGATGTTGATGTTGATGTTTTATACTATGTCCCTCTGGGACCGATGTTGATGTTGAGGTATTAATTATTATACCATGTCCTTATGTGACTGATGATGATGTACTATGTCCCTCTGGGACTGATGATGATGATGATGATGATGTTTATGAGCATGTCGAGTTCTGGGAGGAGTATTGAGCACCGAAATGGGTAGAGAGTGAGTCCCACTCGAACCCATTAACTACGTGGCCCGCGTAGGAAGAGAGGATTGAACCGCAATGCGGATGGCTCCTATCTTGTCCCAAAAGTGGACTGATGTTTTTGATGTTTCTTGTGGATCCACTGATGTGATGTCCTTTACCCCGGGCAGGGTATTGGATGGATGTGGCAACGGCATCGCTTCGTTGTATCATCACTGGCTCATAAGTGATGGTTGTCGGTTAGAGAAACTCCCAGTTAGGTTCCTTTTGATAGGACTCTGATGTTGATGTTGATGTGATGTTTGAGTCGAGTTTCCCTGAGTTGAGTTGATGTCGATGTTCCCTGAGATGAGTTGATGTTGATGTTCCTTGAGTTGAGTTGATGTCGATGTTCCTGAGTTGAGTTGATGTTGATGTTCTTTGAGTTGAGTTGAGTTGAGTCGAGTCGAGTTGAGTTGAGTTGAGTCGAGTCGAGTTTCCTTGAGGTGAGTCTGATGTATTGATGATGTATTGATGAGATGTTGATGGGTCATTGTCTACTCTTTATTCTTTCTTTAGATAGACATTTGACATTCTGATGGAGTATGATGTTGAGTTGATGTTATTCCTATATTATTCTACTTGTTTCTGTTTCACTCAGCTATTTTACATACCAGTACATTCCAAGTACTGATGTCCCCTTCTGGGACTGCATCGTTTTATGATGCAGAGGCAGGTATTAGAGATCATTAACAGGCGTTTCGTTGAGGATCTATTCGCATTCAGCTGATTGGTGAGACCTCCTTGTTTTCGGAGGATTTTCATATTTTTATCATCTAGCTTGAGTTGTACTTTATTTTCCTTGAGTTGGGTAACCATGGCCTGTCATGGTACCATTGAGATGTTTGAGTTAGAGGCTTCATAGACACTGAGTAGAGGATGTGATGTATTGTTTTTTTCCAACTATTCTTTGTTGGAAATTAACATTTTGTATAAAGGCTTGATTATTTTAATTATATTAAGGTCTTTTCCTTGAGGATGTTTCTTCCGCTGTTGAGTATGATGTGACGATGAGTCCAAGTGGTTCGCTTGGGGACTAGCAATAGTCTCTGAGTGCCGGCCACGCCTAGGGTACCCTCCCGGGGCGTGACATTCATCCAGAGTAACAGCAGACCATTCCCAAGCCAGTGGGTTTTCGAGGGTCTTGCAAGGTCAAGAGTTATCGACCTTAAGAGGCGGTTTTGCAGAAAGTAATGAGACGATAATCATTCTGCGTCAAAGCGACACCATTCAGATAAATGGCTGCCTTTAGGGATGCCTGAGTCGTCACTCACAGATTTATTATCAGGTTTTGAAGTGCCAAATAATTCCTCAAGCTCCTGACATCTCCTTCCACACTTACTTGCACCACCCTTTGCTCAAATGCATATTCCAAATCACTAACCACCTGGCTGTTCACTTTTCCAACTAAATGCAGGTTTGGAAGCTTTCTTTTTGTCACGCCTTTTGCTCTTCCTAACTCCAAGTTAAGGTACTTCTCTTTACACTCTTCCTACTTCTGCTTACACTCCTTGGCGTACAACTTAGGGTTCTCCTTGCTCGCAAGAAATGAATATATACATAGTTCCAGACGCCACACTACTACAACACCCCAGTAAGTTCCCGTCGTCTTCTTCCTCTCTGTTGGTCCGTCTAAATTGGTTGCTCTGCGCTGTCACTGTGGTTTCTTGCTCTGCCACATGCATACATGCAAGATTGTGTATTCCTCTTATCAAAATGACTCACTCATGTGAACTGAGTTGGGTGTTTCTACATCCTTTGCCCTGCATGAGTCTTGATTGTTGTTTGAGGATGAAATCAGTTAGTTTGAAATTTTGCTGGGGTTGGACTTCCACAATTGAATTGTGCATGTAAGTTCTTTGACACTACGTCTATCTCGGCTTTAGTTTTCCCTGAAATCTCTGCACTTAATTTTCCTGCTATAACCTCTGCTGTTGCTGCATCACTTAGACCGACCTTCAGCCTCCATAATCTGACGGTTGTATATTGTAGCTTTTCCAGTTGTTGAATTTCACCCCTACGATTGCCGCATGTAGGTGCCTTAAATTTTTATAACTGAGTAGTGCATACCACTGTCTAGGTCAGGTTTTGAAAATACTCTCACCTAGGGTGCAGCTTCCATATACAGCACCTCTGAGCTCTCCCTTACTTTACTGGTATAGTATCATGTAAAGGGCTCAAACAAGTGCTTAAGTTAAAAACATGGTCAAATATTTTGCTAGATAAATGCACTATTACTTAGTCTAGCCAGAAACCGCAAACCTTCTACACAACAACCCATGCACTGCTCATCCTTTGAAGCACCTGTAGGTATGGACGCTTCCTTCAATCATGGCTTTTGCTCGCTGCACCTACAAGGTACAATACCTCCCACTACACTGTTTCTTACACACACCTCGCCTTAGAATTGCCCTGGTCTTTCACTTGGAATGTACAGGTAAGGAAGTGGTAGCCACTCCGGCGCCCAAACAAATGGCAGCTTCCAAATCCTCACTTTAAATACCTCTTGAAAACATTACAACCCTCTCATACATTGTGATACAGGGGATCAAGTAAGTTGGTTGCTTGACTGTGCCCCTCTTGGCTGCTTCATCATCAAAACTTAACTTCATTGCACCAACACTAACTTTTGCTTCCGCCGTATCTGCATTATTTATTCCTGGCACAACCTGCTAAAAATTTGGACTTTTGAGCGCAGGCATCAAGACAGACAACCAGCATCACGCACCAGTTCCTTCTTTTGGGATTCACAACAACACCATGGACAGGTTCGCCTCTTCCTTGCACACAAGGCAAATTTAAACCTTCCCTTCTTTCACAACGTAGCATATTTACAGACTCTCTCTAAGCTTGCCGCCTGACGTTTTTATGTGACTGCTATCAGGTACAACACACCCAGCAACAACAAAGGATGGTCACAGCCAGCGAGACACCGCTGCGACACTGAACGCCACAACAACCCCCCAGCTCCCCCCCCCCCCCCCCAAAGCCCCTCTGTACATTAACTACAATATGTATTACGTTGTACTGTCGTACTCCAAACACGCCTTGGTAATATTAAGCTACCTCCTCTTTCCATTTCCACGTTCATAATTCTCAGAATTAACACCATCCCTACGAACTCACTCGCCAGCAAACCCATGGTCCCCTGCCCGTGCGGCGTACGGGCACCCCCCATCTAGTAAAAGTAAAAGAAAGAGATAAGGTATTAAATTTTGTTATAAGGTTGATATATAATTTGACTCTTTATTTGAGATAATTATTGTGGTAAACTTAGTAATCACCAAATAAAGTTAATTACCACTTTAATAATGATGCACTTAGTGAGCTTTTTAGTTGATTAGCATAATTTGTTTAGTGCAAATTAAAGTGCATAATTTTGTCACATTGCTAACGTATTCATAACGGGTTCAAATGTTGTGATAAAATAATTTAGAATTGCTTTATTTTAGTTAAAGATATAGAGTTGAAATTCTTGAAAAAAAAAATATCGAAAACGTCGTCTTCAGAAATGAATTCTATAATATGCGAATTTAAATTCAATCCAATTTTAATATAAATATCGAACACCTAATAAAAAAATTTAAATATTTATTGTGATTCAACCTACTAGGTGTTCATAGCATCAAAATATTACACTTGTCAAAAAGTCCTCACATTAATTAATTAACTCAAATTATATGAAAATAATTAACATGTCATAATAGGAGCGAAAATTCATTTGCACTTAGATCATCTTGTAAAGTATCAGTTATTTTGTTTTCACGACCTAGATATTCTTAATTCATTTGCACTTAGATCATCTTGTAAAGTATCAGTTATTTTGTTTTCACGACCTAGATATTCTTTGCCAAAATTATTTTTATGATAGTTTTTTTCCTTTTTGTATATTATATGGATGATCCGATTAGTAAGGATCATGATTGGGAATTTTTTTATCGTCTTTCCCTGAGGAAGAGTCAAAATAGAATCAACTTGAATTCAGGACCGCTATTCAAAATCTTAGTGAAACAATGGATTTCTCATCTCTGTCTGCTTTGTTTCGTTTTCGTTTTCATATTGAAGAAGTAATAAGTATGAGAGGTGTTGAGTTTTTTATCATCATGGTGTCGAGCTATTTTTCCGCAGGACCTCACCTACAATATTGTCACCGTAGTAGAGTTTAGTCACTTATTTTATATATTAAATTAAGTAAGGTATAGAAAGAGAACAGATTAATGAACTAACTAGCACATTTTACAGGTGCATCCAACTCAATACATTTTTCAAGTTTCATATAATATTAATTTAAGTTTGAAATTTTAAATTTGAACTCTAAACATGAAATCACATTTGATGTAGCCGTATAGGGGATATTACAAAAAATGTTCTATTCATTGTAGATATAAATGAGTCAAGTCCAAGAAAGATACAAGACATCAAATAGAAATTAATCAGACAAGATTCAACGAAACTCAAAAAGGTCGGTGTATGTAATATTAAGTATATGAATAGTTAGATGGTGATTACATATGCTAAAAGATGATTTATTTATTTATTTATTGTTAAGTATATAGAAATATATATATATCTGGGGAGCACTTTTATAAAAGATGAGTAAAAAAAATGAAACAAGTGCAAGCAAGGTAAATATAGAGATAGAGGGGGGAAATTTAATTTTTATTTATTGGTGAAATAACTATCTATTCTTGATCCATAAAGAAATCAACATGAATCAAACAAAGTTCGTATTGTATCTGTAGCAACGCCCAAGCATTTTTCGGTTAGCCCATTTCTCTTAGTTATACAAGATTGAAGTGATCATTTCATATAAAAAAAGGTTAAAATATAGTTGTCTCACATCACCTCGATACATACTCGTCTCTTCACGTTATTATCTCACAAAAAGAAAAAGCATTGAGCTCCAACTTACCTGCGCATGATGACAACTATTTCATATTATATATGCCATATATTTTAATACATAAACATGAATTACTTAATTATGATTAATATATATTTTCCCCCTTCACTAGTTCATTTTACCATAATAAGTTGAATTAATTCATGTAAACAAGATTGGGCTTTACCCTATTTTGGAATTAGTGAATGAATTTATAGCAAGCTAAACATTTTATAGGTTAAAACTTTTCAACTCACTCAAGTGGCATTTAAAATCAAGATATTATTGGTATCTTTTCAATATAGGCATATGGTGACAAGTCAATGGTACTTAAAAGAATATCCTATCAAAATACTCTTCAACAAAACACTCAACTTTTAATAGACATATTGAATAATGCCAATAAGATCATTAAAGTTATGATGAGTAAAAAAAACATTTTATTTTTTATTAGATATTTTATATTTCAGCTCGAGATATCAAATAAATTTGATAGAAAGCGATACCTTCTCTTTAAATAAAATTGGTTTGTGATCTCTATATATGTATTACACATAAATTAAAAATAAAGTAAAAATGAATAATGCCACTAAACTCACTAAAGGTCGAGATGAGATTAGAAGTAACCTACACCCTTCATCGGAGGTCTTTAGTACGAACTTAAAAAATGAAATTATATTTACTAGAAATTACTTTACTCTCGACAGTAAAACTTTTTGACGCAAAACTAAATCACTCCAATTTCAAAATGGGACTCCAATATCAAATGCCTTAACATTCAAACTCTAGTAGATACATAAAAATATTAGATGATTTCTTCTTGTCCATTCAATTCTTGATAGACAGAGCTATCCCATACATACACTGATGAAAACAACAATCACAACAACAACCTACTTAGTATAGTCCCACAAGATGGAGTTTGTGAAGCACAAAATGCACACATATTTTATACTTATTTCATAAATATAAAAAGACTATTTCAACAGAATTTCAATTTAAACAATATCAAAATAACAAAAAAAACCATACATTTAATCGAAATACGTGAAAATTGACTTGAACACTAAAACTATAATGAAGAGGAAGAAGTAATAATGCCACTAAGATGCACAAAAAGATCATAGTGTAAAACTAAAACCCCACAAGATAGAAAAAGACACTTGCACATGGACTTACATTACTAGCCTTTCATTCCTCATCTTTTTTAAAAATCTAAATATTATTATTTTTTCTACAAATTCTTTTTTTAGCCTGTATGTGGGCCCATTTGGCTCTATAATACTCCACCTTTTTAATTGAAAAAAAAATTAAAATATCAAATTAACGATGGAGAAAGTTTTGTGTGGGTCAATTTACTTCAATCTCTATGCAACCCATCACTATATATTTGGAAGTTTTCACAAAATGTTGCCTCTATGTACTCATTTTCCCAAAAAGATAAAAGATACTCCATTTTGTTTTTAAACATATTTATCACTAATAATTGTGGTTAATTAATCACTTTAATTTATTACTTAATATGATAAACTTAAATAAAAATATCTTATGTTTAATGGAGGAGTTAGAAATTTTTTAGAAGTGGACTAAAAAGATTAAAAAGCAAACTCATATCAAGAAGCAAGTTTCTAATTATTTTTATCATAACTAGATTCAAAAATTAATACATCCAATATTTTTTATTTGAATAGTATAATTTTTTATTAAGGGTGTCCAGTCAGACCTTCAAATGTTCATGTATAAATTAAGTAAAAGAAATTGTCATTATCAAAATCTCTGTTTAGAGACACCATGTGTCATTTTTTTATTACTCTCTTATAAAAATGATCTTAGAAGCGAAATAACATTTATAATAAATATAATCGAATTTTTTTATGATAGTGATAAATAATCATAATTCAAAATAGTTTTACGATGGTCATATCAATTAAAGTTTTTACGTTCAATCTCGATTTATTTAAGATTGAAGAATGTTATTCATATATGATGATTTGAATCCATGAATTCAGAATTAAAGATAGAAGGATATTTACCATCCGAACAACTCTCCCTCATCTACATTTACATAAATCATTCTTCTTTTTAATAAAAACATTATTTAAAACTGAAGCATATTATTCATATGTGATGACTTGAATCCACAAATTCAAAATTAAATATAGAAGAATATTTACCATCCGAACAACCCCTCTCGTTTCATTGTTTTTAATAAAAAATAATATCACATAGGATAAATTAGTAGTAACAAATTGAGTCAAATATAAAACTCTTTAAAACCCACAAAGGTATATAATCTCTTTCACCAACAAATAGAAACCTCCTCCACTCAGTCTCTCTCTCTTCACGCTTCTCTTGGCGCCTTGAACTCAGCACTTTGACACTCAGTTAGTTACTCCAATCACTTATCAGATCTCTATTTTCTCTCTTCTTTCCATCAAGGAATGAATAAAAGATAGATTCATAAAAATACTGAGGAGAAAAAGAGAAAGAAAGAAAGATGGTGTATACACTTTCTGGAGTTCGTTTTCCTACTGTTCCATCTGTGTACAAATCACCTGGATTCAGCAGTAATGGTGATCGGAAGAATGCTAATGTTTCTGTATTCTTGAAAAAGCACACTGTTTCACGTACTGCTCTGTCTCTGTTACTCACTGTGTGTGTTTTTTTCCTTGTTTTTTATGGAATCCTGGTGTTTTATGTATTTGGGGGTTCTTAAAAGTTGGTATTGTGAATACCCTTTTGAGTGTAGTGTCTGATAAAGCAAAAATGATGAATCTTGATTGACATTACTAAAGGTTGTAGCTTTTTGAAGTGTGGTCAGCTGTAACTAGGTTTGGCTTCTTTTTTTTTTTTTTGTGTGTTTTGGAATCCTGATGTGGGTGAAGGTTGTTTCTTTGTGTAATTGGGGCTCTTAAAAGTTGGTATTGTGCATACCCTTTCAAGTATAGTCTTTGAGAAAGCAAAAATGATGATTCTTGATTGACATTACTAAATGTTGTAGCTTTTGAAGTGTGGTCAGCTGTAGCTGAGTTTGGCTTTTGTGTATGTGTGTTTCAGAATCTTGATGAGGGTGAAGGTTATTTCTTTTGTTTGTGTGATTGGAGGTTCTTGTAAGTTAGTATTGTGTATGCCCTTTTGAGTATAGTGTCTGAGAAAGCAAAAATGATGAATCTTGATCGACATTACTAAAGGTTGTAGCTTTTTGAAGTGTGGTCAGCTGAAGCTGAGTTTGGCTTTTGTGTGTGTGTGTGTTTCGGAATCTTGATGAGGGTGAAGGTTATTTCTTTTGTTTGTGTGATTGGGGGTTCTTGTAAGTTAGTATTGTGTATGCCCTTTTGAGTATAGTGTCTGAGAAAGCAAAAATGATGAATCTTGACTGACATTACTAAAGGTTGTAGCTTTTTGAAGTGTGGTTAGCTGTAACTGAGTTTGGGTTTTTTTTTTTTTGTGTGTGTTTTGGAATCCTGATGTGGGTGAAGGTTGTTTCTTTGGTTTGTGTAATTGGGGTTCTTAGAAGTTGGTATTGTGTATACCCTTTTGAGTTTTGAGTATAGTGTCTGAGAAAGAAAAAATGATGAATCTTGATTGACATTACTAAAGGTTGTAGCTTTTTGAAGTGTGGTCAGCTGTAATTGAGTTTGGCTTGTGTGTGTGTTTTAGAATCCTGATGGCGGGTGAAGGTTATTTCTTGGTTTCTGTGATTAGGGGTTCTTGTAAGTTAGTATTGTGTATACCCTTTTAACTATAGTATCTGAGAAGGCAAAGATGATGAATCTTGATGACATTTTCAACAGAAACTATGTGAAGTTCATGGAGAAACTTGATTGGCATTACTAAAGTTAGCAACTTTTTCAAGTCCTGATATGGGTCAAGGTTCTTTCTTCGGTTTGTGTAACTGGGGGGGTCTTAAAGTTGGTATTGTGTATATCCTTTTATGCATAGTACCTGAGAAAGCAAAAATGATGACCGTGATTGACACTTTATTCTTTGAGAAATCAAATATTGTGAGTTTTCATGGAGAAACTTGATTGACATTACCAAAGGTAGCAACGTTTTCCAAGTCCTGATATGGGTCAAGGTTCATTCTTTGGTTTGTGTAATTGGGGGTTACCCTTTTTTAAGTTTATACTATATTCTTTGAGAAAGCAAAATTATGAATTTCATGGAGAAACTTGATTGACATTGCTAAAGGTAGTAGCTTCTTGAATTGTGGTCGGCTGTAGTTTGGGTTTAAGGGACCCTCTATATGGTGCTTTCTAGTGAGATCTTTATTGATCGAAAATATGAGTTGTAAGAATCACAATAATCGGACTGTCTTTTTCCATTTTTAGTGATAAGTTGTTTTTTCTTTATGTGATTTGTTGAATTACCGTGAATGTTGAGGTTTTCATGGAGAAACTTGATTGACATTACTAAAGGTAGCAGCTTTTTCAAGTCCTAATGGGTCAAGCTTCTTTCTTTGGTTTATGTAATTTGGGGATCCTTTAAAATTAGTGTTATATCCTTGTGAGTATATTGTTTGAGAGAGCAAAATTTAGAATTTAAATGGTTGGTCAGCAGTGTAAAGGTGAAAACATGTCGAAGTTTGATCAGCAATCATTGAGTTTGACTTGTCCTTAAAGGGACTTTCTTTATGGTGCTTCCTGGTGAGATCTTTATTGCTTTGAAGTGTAATTTTTCTGTAAGAATCAGTTCTAGGATTTTCGTTCTTCTTCTTAGTGCCTACTCAGCATTTTTTTTCTCTTTACGTGATGTGTTGATTGAAAGGCTGAAAGTTGAGTTTTTTTTTTCTGAAGAATTGGGGCTTCTTTTATTAATAAGTTGTAATGCAGTTTGAATATCTAAAGTGCCGAGAAAGATGTGTTTTTTCATTTGGCTAGCTACTAGAGGGTTGATCTTGACAGCAGAATATTTTAGAAAGGGGAAGGTTGTTTATGTCAGTTGGTGTTATATGTGCAAGGAAACGGAAAAAATGTAGGATCATCATCGTCTTCATTGTGGTCTTTATATGAGGTTATGGTGGGATATGTTTGAACAGTTTGGTACTTCTTGGGCATGCCAAGAACTATGAAAGAATTGATGCTCAGTTGGAAAAATGGAAGATGGACGAGAAGATGTAGAGCTTAGAACTTGGTTCCATTAGCTTTAATGTGGATGGTGTGAGAGAGAAATATGAGAGCTTTTGAGGGGGTGGGATCGAGCTTTTCTCAGTTGACAAGTAGCCTTTGATCCTTTTTTTCTTTTGGTGCACCCATAGAGTTCCCAAGCGTATAGAAGGTTGGGTGGAGTTTATAGAGAATCACGTTCGTTGTAGATTCTTTACCTTTTGGTATGTCCATTATATACAGCCAGGCCTTTGACTAGGTTTATGAATGAATATACGTTTACTTGATCAAAAATAAAACAAGTGATGCCAGTCTTTTGTACCTTTGTAGACAATGTTTTCGTAGCCTCTTGAAATTCCTGAAAATTGTCCCCCCGACGAAATAGTTTGGTTGGTATTGCTTATTTCTTGGTTTGTCTAATTGGGTGTTCTTGAAGTCCATAATGAACCCTATCTGTATTATCTTAGAAAAAAATGAATGAATGTTCATGTACAAATTTGATTGACATTGTTAAAGGTATTTAGAAATGTTGGTCTGGGTTTAAAAGGACCTTCTGTATGGTGCTTTCTGTAGAGATCTTTATTTCTCCAAAAAATAAGTTGTAAGAATCAGTGTGTGTACTTTTTTCTTGTGTGATCAAATTGTGGATTTCCTGTAGAAGTTTCTTGATATCCTAAAAAAATGTCACACTGAAGAAAGAGAGTCTTTTAACATTATTTTAAGCTAGATGGGACTATTTGAATCTTAGACTAAGTAATCAACCTTTTTCTTCCCTGAACGTGTAGTTGGCATAGTTTGGTAAAATTGTGATTGGAGAAAAACCCCTTCTTGATTGCTTCTGGAGCATCATTTCTGATCACACAAGTCTTTGCTTTCTTCAACCAATGATTAATTGACATTTATGCAGCCTAAGTTTCTCTGAGTAGTGGTCTTTTATTGTGGAGATACAACTAATCTGATATATGTATGTAGGGAAGATCTTGGCTGAAAAGTCTTCTCACGAGTCCGAATACCGACCTTCTACAGCTGCAGCATCTGGGAAAGTTCTTGTGCCTGGCAGCCAGAGTGATAGCTCCTCATCCTCATCAGACCAATTTAAGTTCACCGAGACAGCTCCAGAAAATTCCCCAGTATGTTACATTGTTCTCCACTCGCATGATAATAGACTCTTCTTTTGGGGTGGGTGGGTGGGTGGAGGTGGCAGATTTCATGCGGAAATCACTTTTAAATAGATATCTTCACTTGCCTGCTTAAATGTTGTTATTGCATTTTGTTTCCCTGAAATATGAATTTGGTGATTAATTTGGTCAATTTGCCCATAATTGTTTATTTACATTCCGTGTTTTAGGCATCAACTGATGTAAATAGTTCGACAATGGAACACGGTAGCCAGATTAAAACTGAGAACGGTGATGTTGAGCCAGCAAGTGATCTTACAGGAAGTATTGAAGAGCTGGGTACTTCTTCATCACTACAACCACAAGAAGGTGGTAAACTGAAGGACTCCAAAACATTAAATACTTCTGAAGAGACAATCATCAATGAATCTGATAGGATCAGAGAAAAGAGCATTCCTCCACCTGGACTTGGTCAGAAGATTTATGAAATAGACCCTCTTTTGACAAACTATCGTCAACACCTTGATTACAGGTAAAAATGTTTTCATTCGTTGAGTAATTTTCTTATTATAGAGTCGGAACTCATCTATGGGCTATTATACTTTGTGCCTGTGATCGTCATCTGTTTCATTATGTTTAGGCATCTTCATACTTTCATATGCTACTCCTTACCAGTTCATTTGTGTACATATATGTGAAATCTTTCTGTACTTTCTTCAGCAACTCAGTTGCAAATTGCTGTGCATGTCATAGGATTAGGAACTAATCTTTGAGGGTAATATGGCCCTGCTATGCATCTTGTCAAACACTTTAATTTCTTTTATTACCCAGTCAAACTGTACAACTGAACAAATCAGCCAATGATTCCTTGTGTTTTCATAGGCAGACCCCATTAGATGAGCAATCATGGGACGAAACATCATGGAGTTGACCGACCATTTCCTTTTCTGTAATCACTACTCCAAAATCTTTCTTGTTGAGACTTGAGAACTGTACCTCGATAGCCATTTTTATAAGAGGCTTCTGTTATACTGTTTCAGGTTTCTTACCCCCAGACTACGAGCCTCCTTTCACTTCTGCACTTAGTCCACTTATGTATGTGGTACCTTTTTGTTTCTGCATTTCTGTCCCATAGAATCTAAGCTTGTCACTCATTCCTAGAACTCAGGAAGGTGATGGTATTATTGGAAGAAGTGTATATAGGACGCTATTAATAAGTACTAGTCCGCCACCCAGTGAAAGATAGTGCCTCTTCCAGTTTTACAGTCTTCTCTCCACCTTCTATAACTCCATTCCTCTCTGCTGTCCCTTTATATTTGGTCACAAGACAAACAGTCCTTGGAAAATGGGTAGTTCACGAATTCTGTATCACATCATTTCAGCCAGTGAATGTATGTTGTGAATTTCATTGACTGGGAAGAACAAAGTTTGGTTCACGCTGATTCTGAGGCCAGGAACTCACAAAGGCATATCAAATGATTCTTAGGTGTATCAGTTGCCTCTCTTCAGCATAACATAATATGCTGTTATCATGCATAACATATGGGGGTAACAGGTGCATTTTGATGGTCCACTGGCTCCACATCAGATCCTTTTATCCTTCCCTTGTCTACACCCACTTCCAGCGTATCTCTAAGTCCCTCAATGGCTCAATTAATCTTTGGCAATGGACAAAAATGGAGATAAGCTGGTCAATGAAGTGGGTTGAGCACTGTGAGGTTTCAGGTTTAGAGGCAAAAATACTAGGTGATTTCTTCTCGTTTGTTCTAACCTTAGCCTGGTAGTTGTTGGTGAGAAGTGACAGGTATTCCATGGAATTAGGCGAAGTGCACAAAAGCTGGCCCAGACACCCCTTTTTTTTTTTTTAATAAAAAGGGGGAGATAAATGATCACCACTTCTGTGAACAAAGAGGGAGATGATCACCTTGTGCCAAGGCTCTTTGGGAGAGGATATGACCAGATATGTTATAATATTCAATAGCACAGGAACGGTGTATGCATTATGGAAACATGCTCTATTGAAACTCTTCTTGCTGAGCAAGAGAGACACCTCCTAATTAAGATGCTTTACAATATTTTAGCCATTATTTGTTTGAAACAGAAGCTTCTTCCATCTGAATGCTCTTAGCATTTCTGTTTTATCATTGTCATTTATGCTTGTTTTCGGTTGATGTGATTCTATGTTGGTTTTTGCTTGTTCTTCTGCCTAGGTTTGATTATTTGCTTTATACATTTTCCATTTTTGTCTCCCAAGTCTAAGTCTTGAAAGACGCAATAGGTCCATAGCACAGCTATATGCTAGTTTAATTTCTTGTAGCAGTCTCCGTGCTTTGTATTTTGGTTCATCAGCAATCCTGTGTTATTCTTTAACTTTCCAATTTTACTAACTCGGAGAACCAAATGCTCACATGCACTTCCAGAATCTTCATTTTCTCTGTTGATTTCTCTTTGTTTGGACGTCCTTGCTCTTGAGACAGTATTTTCCTTTGGTTACGCAATTATGGTTTTGCTCTTGGTGTTATCTCTTTGCCTCAGTATTTATCTGTTTCTTTCAGCTCCAAGCGGCAGTGCTGTCTTTCTCTGCATTTCCTTCACCTTGACATGGTCAGCTACAATCTAAAGTCCTTTTTTCTATGCTGTTCACTTTTAGGTATTCACAGTACAAGAAAATGAGGGAGGCAATTGACAAGTATGAGGGTGGTTTGGAAGCTTTTTCTCGTGGTTACGAAAGAATGGGTTTCACCCGTAGGTAATAACTGCTTTATTCTGATTTATTTTTTCCTCTGAAGGCATTTGAGACCGGCTGCAAAACCTTGTCAAACATTTCGTGCTATAATGTGATTCTTTGATACCAACTTGGTACTTCTTTGACCCACTCCCATACCTATAGAATTATAGAATGTGATACAGAGGATTTAAAAGGCGACTAGAGGTTGTAATAGCTGCAGAAAAAAGAAAGAGAAATAGATTATGCTTTGTATTTGGAGACATGCATATATCAGCAAGTAATTATTGACATGTTCAGCCTTACTAAAAATAGGTGTTATCTGGTTTCTAGCATTCTTTAAATATTATCTATTGTTGAAAGTTTTTCTAGAGTTCTACTTCCCTCCTGTGTTAATTACTCAAGTATGAAAAGGATGCTATCCCACAAATGCCGTATTTTGAACAAAATTTAAAAGAAGGCATGTCATATATTGGAATTTGAAGTATCTGTCTCAAACAACCGGAGTGAATCCTGGAAAGTGACCTTCCAAAGCTAATGTTTATGAAGTAGACCTTTTGGAGCTAATGTTACACCTAATTGTTGGAAGAGAATCTATATACTTCAGTGATATAGTTTTTCCCGTTACTCTAGAATCTTTACTTTCTGTTTAGTTTTCCTTGGATTATATGTACGTTATATACTGTAGATGCTCCTCCTTTTCCTTTGTAAGTTTGCTCTCTTGAGAGGGACTGATATACCTCTTTCTGACCTCCTAGAACTTTGTTGCCAGTGCTACAGGTATTACTTACCGTGAGTGGGCTCCTGGTGCCAAGGTCAGTGTTTCGTTTCTTGTTTTATTTTAGCTTCCCTATGATAAAAAGGAGTACAAATCTCAACAACCTAACTAATCCTCTACCTTAATCTGCGTCCTCCATAATCTTCTATAAACCCAACTGGCAATTTCTGACATTTCTTTCTGAATTGGAAGAGCAAGAAGTGAAACTAGAAGAAAACTTTCTTTTTCTTTATGGATAACCAATTCAGTTTGAAATATTGTGGGGATAACCAATTCAGTTTCAAATATTGCGAGACTTACCCAAGAAATGGGTCAAAAAATGGAAAGATCAGAACATGGGAATATATCTGATACCAATTCAAATCTAAATTTTTTATGAATTTCTATTCTAATAGAGGGGTAGGTATACAGACTACCTATTTCAATTATTGTACTTTCTGAAGTTGCCTACGCATACAAAGGTTCAAGTTTCGATTGATATTTGCAGAGTTGATTGTCCCTCTTGAAAACAAAGATTTGAAGTGGCCTGTAATTTACTGAGTATTCAGTATAGCACACACATTCATGTACCTTTTGCTTCTAGTGAGTAAAGTATCTAATTTGGCATGTAAGAATTAGCTCGGAGTATACCTAGAGAACTAGTCGACTCGAGATCAGCCAACTAAGTACAAATTTGTCTCAAGGAATGAAGACATTATATTTTGACCTGGCTTGTGTTCTGCTAGTATAGGTACCTATAACAGCAAGCCGAGTAGTTTGTCCTTTTTTTAGTGGGTCCTTTTATCAGAATAAACGTTGTTGCTGGATCTTTATTATGTCAGATGTGTATTATGACGGAACATTATTCTACCAAAGCTGCACATTCTGATGTTTTCTGCCATTGATTACTAGAAAAATAAGGTTTAGGTGCAGTATATGGTGAAATGAGAGATAAATAATATGAAATAACCTGGAGAGTCATTGGTGGTCTCTACTTTTGTGCCTGTCAGTTATACCAACTTCTGTATTCTGTGTATGAAAATATAGGTTTGTTGAAAGTCTGATTGCATGTATATCCTCTCCGTTCTTTTGCAGTCAGCTGCCGTCATTGGAGATTTTAATAATTGGAACCCAAATGCTGACGTTATGACTCGGGTATGTCCCCCATAGAACATACCCAATTGGTTCTGTTGCCAATTCTGAAGCCTTGTGTTCTTTTCATTCAATTGTCTTTGCTATTCATTTCACAGTTTCTATCAAGTTGCTCGTATTCTTATTTCTGTTTACCTTTTCTACTAGCCCCTTGTTGATTGAGTTGTTTAGGCACATGATCCCCCTCTCAAATTTGCATGTTACAAGAAAGTCTTTGCAAGAAAATGTGAATTTCTTTAGATTTTAAAGTAATCTTTCTTGACTTGTTTCCAGTAATGTTAAGCTTTATGCAGTGATGGAATGTTGCATAAAACTAATTCATAGTCTATAAGCAGAATGAATTTGGTGTCTGGGAGATTTTTCTGCCAAATAATGCGGATGGCTCTTCTGCAATTCCTCATGGGACCAGAGTGAAGGTATGACTCATTTTCCACGGTGCTCTGATTGACTTTCAGGTATCTTATGCATTGGCTGTCGAATCACTGTTTTCTACCTTTTTGATTAAAATACTTGTGTCAAAGCTTCAGTTATATCGGTCTATTCACTTCAAAACTTGATAGCATCCCCTCCAATAGTGTATCGTCTATGTCTGATCATGGTTGTTCTATGCCACTATTTGCTAATATTTGCTCTTAATATACTGAAATGCAGATACGTATGGACACTCCATCAGGTGTGAAGGATTCCATTCCTGCTTGGATTAATTTCTCTGTACAGCCTCCTGATGAAATTCCATACAATGGAGTATATTATGATCCACCCCAAGAGGTTACACTCTTTTCTCCCTGCTGTTGCCAATAGGCTAGTATATGGTCTTGCATTTGGTTCTGCATTTAAAGGAATGTGGTGAAGTGGTGAATCCTATGTTACTCGGACTCTCCAAATATGTTGTTGCACCCATGTCGGATCCTCCAAAAAATGCACTACTGTGGAGAATTTGACATGCGCTTGTCTACATTTTTGTAGAGTCCGAGGTCCAGTCAACATAGGGTGAATCACACTTCCACATGGTAGCAGAGGAGGCAGATATCCTGGGTTCGAGTCTCTATGCCAGCTATTATAAAAAAGAATTTTCTTGTGCTTGACCCATGAAAAAATTAGATGCACATATGAGGGGCATGTTGAAGTTATAATTAAGTAAATTCAACTGTTCTCTTTCTAATAGCTCAAACTTTTAAGTGAGATGGTCACACTTCAATGGAGTGGAAAATCTATTGTACTTTGAACTCATATGTGAAAAACCATACCAGAAAATTCACTTGTGTCTGTATTTAAGTTTTCTATGTTCTTCTGTCTAGATTGTAATTTATGTAATTGAAATGGTCAAATGGGTTTCACTGGATATAAATAAAGATTGCTACCGAAAAAATAATTGTAGAGATGCCAGACAATCAGGTCATGTAAGGAGTCTGCTATCTATTTGTATAAGGTACTTGCTTTTTTTGATAAGTAATATAAGATTTTATAATACTTAATAAGTAATATGCTTAACCATTTCTTCAGCTTCCTTACAGAACACATTTCAAATTATCCCTTGAAGGTGCAACCTTTGGACCTCGAGAAATACTAAACCAGCTTAGTTGTCGTTACTCAGAAGCCTTCCACTTTAAGAGATTCTCTCCAAGCAATCATTAAGAGATTTGAGTTATCTCATTCTTAAGATTAGCTTATTCTCATATTTATTTAGCAAGAATTTGAGTGATAAGCTTCAAAGGCATATCCAAAATTTCGAGATGATGGGTGTATTATTATGAAAAAGTGGACCTAAGTTATATATACATTTAGTTTTAATTGCATATACATTTAGTTTAATTATATATATAAATTATATATACATTTAGTTTAGCTATATAAAAAAAATTACAAAGCTAAATAAATTAGGAATTTTCAAAGACAAACTTAGAGAGGTATTGCCCAATTTTAGAAAGAAAAATAAAACAAGATAGATACAAGATTCAAATTTCTGACCTCACTTAGAGAGATGCACCCAAAATCATCACATTATATGATATGATACTTCGATTGTGGGCTCGCACATCTATATTTAAACATTTTTTTAGAAATTATAACATTACTATATATAATCTCGGGAGAAAAGCATAGGTTCACGTGAACTTGGTGAACCCCCTTGCGTATGCCCCCTGATAAGCAAGATGAATTCTCACTTAGTACTCGTGGAGATAGCATGTATCCTGGTGGAATAGTTAAGCACATGCAAGTTGGCCCGGACACCACCATCATTTAAAAAGGAAAAAAGAGAAACTATGTGATAAGCAAGGATTTGTGTGGCATAGAGTTTTCAATACAAAAACTACAGAATATCTTGACTTGTTAACTTATGGATTTAGGTTAGTCCATGGAAAAGCATAGATTAATAGTCTTGTACAGTGTTATCAAAAGCAAAAAAATTCTAAGGTCCATTGGGGCTTTAACTGCAAATAAAGTGTGGGCTTTAATGGAAAAAGGTGCAAAGAGAGAAAAATACAATTATTTATGTTTAGTCCAAGACTAATAATTATAAGCATGAGTGTCAAATATATGAATAAAGAAAATGAAAATAAATAATGATAAAGTGAAATATCAATGTTTAAGTGTCGTCTCTTCAGAAGAGGCTCATTGGCAAGGAATAGTATGTCCTAGAACCTTGCTGAAAGCACAAATTGAGCGACGCAAAGTGCTCAACATGTTTGGAGCGTCACTTCAGGGAATTAAGCGCTCCTTTGGCAACACTGGTCTTGTACCAACTCTTCTTTTTGATGTTCTCCTTGTATATTAATTTAGTTGGTTTTGTTCATTAGCTTATTTATTAGTTTCTTGCCTGTTTGTGATCTAGAGGTTTTTTCTTTTTATTCCGATGAAGGTGCTTGCATTCCCTTGCTAATTTCTGCATCCTCACAAATGCTATTACATTTCTGTGTTTTGTTTTCGTTTTTGTGATTCGTTTTCATTTCTTGTAGGAGAGGTATATCTTCCAACATCCACGGCCAAAGAAACCAAAGTCGCTGAGAATATATGAATCTCATATTGGAATGAGTAGTCCGGTGTGCATCCTTTCTCTTTTATAATTTATGAATCTGAGTTCTATCTGCCATGACTGCCATAGCAGTTATTTCTCTGAAGTGGTTGTCGAAAGGTGAAGTGAAGTGATTGCTGGTTCATTAATGTTTTGATGTGTGGTGTCGTCTCCTGGATGTTAACTTTATGAACCAGATGTTAATTGTTTTATTGCTAGAAATGGTGTCTGAAGTTACCTTCTCACATTTCGATGTTATCCTTTATGAAGAAATTATCTTCCACAATAAAAACACAGTGGAGAATAGGGAGACCAGAATATACTGAAAAATTGTCCAGTGTGAACCAGTTGTGTAATTTTTTTACTCTTTTTGTTCTCCTATTACTATTCTCTGTTTCAATGACCTGGTGTTTGAGAACTAAATTAAGGGCACCTCAGTGCACTAAGCTCCCAGTATGGGGTTTGTGGAAGGGCCAAACTATTCGGGTATATTGTACGCAGCCTTATCCTACATTTGTGCAAGAGACTGTTTCCACAGCTCTAACCCATTACCCCAAGGCTCTAGTACAAGATACCTTTTAGCTGTACCAAGATTTTTTGAACATTTCCATCTGTTTATACGAACTTTTTTATTTTAGTGATACTTTTGTATATTAAAATGTTATGATACTAGAGCTGATTCCTGGTGCATATATATGTAGCTGAAAAATGTGATGCTCTTTGAATATTTGTCCCCTTTGTCTTTATCTAAAAAGTAATAAAATATAATATTTGGCCCCTTTTTCTATCCCTTGTTCTCCCAAGATACTGGGATAGGATTTAAATGCGACATGCATTTTTGAGAAGCTTTTAGTTATTTTCTATCTCACTCTCCTTAAGTTTGCTGTTTGTTTTAAGTATTGAGTGTATTTTGTTATCCTCTTCCCTTATAGATGGTTCCATATTTGTGATTGTAGGAGCCTAAAATAAACACATACGTGAATTTTAGAGATGAAGTTCTTCCACGCATAAAAAAGCTTGGGTACAATGCGGTGCAAATTATGGCTATTCAAGAGCATTCTTATTATGCTAGTTTTGGGTAATTCTCATTTTTTCTGTTTGTATTTGTTTCCCTGGTTTTTCTATATCTTCAGCAATCAGCAAGACGTCTTTCTCATCTATTCACCCTGGTACCAGTAAGTGTTTAAACTGATAATATTAGTATTCTAATGGAACTTGTACTTTTGTCTCAGTTATCATGTCACAAATTTTTTTGCACCAAGCAGCCGTTTTGGAACGCCTGACGACCTTAAGTCTTTGATTGACAAAGCTCATGAGCTAGGAATTGTTGTTCTCATGGACATTGTTCACAGGTATTAATTACTATTTTACTATTGCAACTGTGTTTAGTCAAGCTATGAATGGAGTTTTTTTTGGGGGGTGGGGGGGACATCTCTTGTAAGCCTTTGGTACTTCTATTGATCAACACCAAGAATTAGATAGTAGATATACAATGTCCCAGTTCGTCCATTTCTGTCCAAATGCCTAAGTGAGAACGATTGATTCTTTTTTTCAAGAGAAGTACAAACTTCTGAAGGATAAAAGAAGGTTAGAAGTGAAAAAATTGTATCGTTTGTACGATATTTGGTTGACTTCTGGATTTTGTACTGAGCTTGTGTACTACTGTACTTGCTCATTTTGAGGTCTGTTTCTTGTGGTTGATGTGCAAGTGCGTACTTCAGAGCACGGTTTACTTCGTACTCCCTTGGATCCATCATCAAGCTTTCTCTCCGTTCAGTGCATTTCCTATGATCTAATCATAAACGAAAGAAATAGTGCTTCATTCTAGAATCTAATTGCAAGAAGAGTTATCCTTTTTTTACTGGCAATTGTGTTCTATTGACATGCTTTACAATCCTTAACTCACTGGAATCATGCAACCTTTTGCAGCCATGCATCAAATAATACTTTAGACGGGCTGAACATGTTTGATGGCACAGATAGTTGTTATTTTCACTCTGGAGCTCGTGGTTATCATTGGATGTGGGATTCCCGCCTCTTTAACTATGGACACTGGGAGGTACTTTCTTCTGTTGAAACATGAGTTAGCCAAAACCTTGTGCCTCGTGCCAATGGGTGTAACAGAAATTATATTACTTGTTATAGGTACTAAGGTTTCTTCTCTCAAATGCGAGATGGTGGTTGGATGAGTTCAAATTTGATGGATTTAGATTTGATGGTGTGACATCAATGATGTATACTCATCATGGATTATCGGTAAAGTTGATTCGACATAATTTTATACTCAATTTTGTGATGACAAGTGATAGCTTTTAGACAACAAGGTGCCTAGTAACTTCCAAATAATGGAAACACCGACCCAGTTTACCTTTATATCATTCTATGGAGTACACATCAGTTATTTCATATTCCAGTAAGCAGCTCATAAAGTAATTAGTCATCTAACTGCAACAATTCCTGTTTAGTACCATGGCCATTTATTAGCCAAGGCATTATGATTTTATATTATCTAGAAGGATTCTTACCTTCTCTTGATTTTATATAGTATTTACCCTGGTATTACCATTGTATAAAATTGGATTCATCTTATTTGCCTACAAGTCATGTTAATTATCTGCCTAAATGTCTAAGGCAAATCTGTCCTATCAAATGGAAAATAGTCTAACAAAAATCTGCACCCAAGGGTGTGGCCTAGTGGTCAATGAAGTGAAAAGAATCATGAGGTCTTAAGTTCAAACCCAATGGAGACAAACAATATTATGTGATTTCTTCCCATTTGTCCAAGCGTTGGTGGACTGAGTTATTTGATATGGTGGGAGATAGTAGGTAACCTAGTGAAATTAGTCAAGGTGGCCAGCTAACCCAGACACCACTGTCATTAAAAAAAATTGTTTAACGAAAATCTGTTGGTGGTTTTCATTTGAGAGCGCAAATGGCCTCTTAAGGAGCTGAAGTACTATTTTCTAGTTTAAATTGAGATGTTAATTTCCACTATTTTTTCCACCTCTTCTTTGATTGAGCAATCTTTGAGCTGTTGTTACTCGGAAAAAGTTCTTGAAAGAGATGAATCGCATATAGATTAAAGGTGTCTGTGTGATTGAGATTACTTATTTCTATAAAACAGATGAATAAGAGTTGCATAATTTACAAAATTAGTTGAGGCAACTATATGAATTGGTTATATCCGTTCCACATTATTCAGGTAAATATTTAGAGGATTCATTTGGCTTGAACTACTTTAGTGCTAAGCTCAACCTAATGTATTTCCACTCATCCAAGCTTGAGACCAGCTATACTTTGCAACACTTACATTGGTGGAGTTGGTACTTCCCAAATATCTACTACATATAATGAAAAATTAAGGTTTATAAGGATCCTCTTTTTTAGCTTTAGGAACTCATTATATGCTCATCTAATTTCATACTATTTGGACATATCAGTTTCCTTCTTACTGCTTCATCTGTTTTACCAAGGTGGTCTCCAGTATTCTACCTAATACAGTTTAATTTCTATAGGTGGGGTTCACCGGGAACTACAATGAATACTTTGGACTCGAAACTGATGTGGATGCTGTGGTATATTTGATGCTGGTCAACGATCTTATTCACGGGCTTTTCCCAGATGCAATTACCATTGGTGAAGATGTAAGTAGTTCTTGATTTTGACCTTATGATACTGGATTGTGCAGAGTTCATGGGTAGAAATCTAAGAGACCTCCTGTGCTGAATTTCTGATGATAGGATCATCAAGCTGGAGGATGCCATCAGCTAAAAAACCCTATGAAGTATATGAAGAAGGATTTTTTTTACTTAAACAAAGAACACCATAGAGAATCAATTAGGTTATGAAGTTGGGAAATACAAGTTTTTGTTCCGAGAGGAGTCTACTTCACTTAAAAGAAAACCACTTGGGAAATTTGTTTTATTGCTTCCTTAGTGATCCAAATCCCATTTTCCTGAACCTGTTCAGATTGAAATTTGAAGTTTCATTGTGTTCCACACCTCTAACTGTATAGAATTACCTCAGTGAACGCATGTGGAATTTGGCATAGAAAGTAGAAGCAAACTTCTTCATTTGTAGAAAACCATGTATATGTACGGTTTTCTGCTTTTGGTACTACTATATGCTTTTCAGAGGTCTTTTGTGAAAGAGATATTTATGTTGATTGCAAAATGCAAGTCATGCAATGTGAAGAGAAAGGACATTTTACTCTGTATGGACTTGTGTCTCTTCTGAATTTTCCTTAATGCTTCTCTTTTTTCGACTAATTCAGGTTAGCGGAATGCCGGCATTTTGTATTCCCGTTCAAGATGGGGGTGTTGGCTTTGACTATCGGCTGCATATGGCAGTTGCTGATAAATGGATTGAGTTGCTCAAGTATGTAGTTTCTAAATCTCTATATATCTTAAATTATATAGATTTTTTTGATAAAGTAAATTACTTTGATTAACCTATAGTTAGAAAACCTACAAATAGTAATGTGTCACTGATGTTGATTTGAAGTTTACAATAGATGAGGAGACTCAAGCACAAGCATTGAAACATTTTAATGTGGTCTGCACTGCATATTTTGGTTGCTATTCCTTGTACATTTTTCTTTCTTAGTCTGAGAGCCCCTATTCTCTTTAAATTTTACTGGAGCCCTCAGTCAACTCGTGAAGTTTTCGCATGAATGATGTGAGAATGCAAGATAAGATTCGTAATAAGCAGTAATTGGAATCACTCAAGAGTCAGCAGGATGCTTTCCAGGCAAAAACCATCTGCCTCAGCTCCTGTTGCCTTTTTATTTGTTTTCAATGGGCAGCAATTCTGATGGTGATGGTACACTAATCCTGTACATGAACTCTTGCAGTCAAGCCAGATTATTCCATCTTATGCACGAGCCTAAACCTGTCTTTGATTACAATTTCTAGGTTTGAATTTCAATTTTTTTTCTAATCTAGAATCATCCGAACCATTCCTAGTGGGAGGCATAATTTCAATAAAGGGACAGAAGTGGAGGAAGCTTGTTTACCTTGTATATGTAGGAAGAGTTTTAGTAGTTTCTCAATGCCTGAGTGGTGTAATTTTTGGTTATTTGGAACTGGTATTAGTTTCGAACTCCCCAGACCCCACTTGTGGGATTCCACTGTGTATGTTGTTTGTTTGTATTAGTTTCGAACTAATCTCTTTAAGCAGGACAACGATGCATGTACTCTTGTTGCGAGGCACAACTTTAGAAAGATTATTCTCGGACTGTTTGTCAAACTTTATTCAGATGTTTTTAATGTGTATGCCACTACGAGCGGGAGCTATTCCATTGTCTAGCTGAATGTGTTTCAGTTTGTCACAGATCTAGTATGGTGGCGGTGTCTGTTTACTACTTATTTGACTATATACTCTATCTATTCAGAATAGAGAATACTTGCTTTCTCTCAGGATATGCTCCTTAGATTTTTGTGTTTGACTTTGATTAATTTCCAACAGTTAATATCTTTTGCATGCAAGTCACTGATCTAAAAAGTTGTTTTTTCTTTTTTTCTAACACTGTTTGTTACAGGAAACGGGATGAGGATTGGAGAGTGGGTGATATTGTTCATACACTGACAAATAGAAGATGGTTAGAAAAGTGTGTTTCATATGCTGAAAGTCACGATCAAGCTCTAGTTGGTGATAAAACTATCGCATTTTGGTTGATGGACAAGGTTATATACACTTCTTTTTTGTCTTTCTCAGTAATCAAACTGAAACTTAAAATTGGGCAAGCCAATTAAAGGAGAACTTCACTTTTGCATTATTAAAGCACCCATTAATTTGACAAGAAGTCTACTTTCTTTCACCTACAAGTTCATTAGACATTCTATAATTTCAAGACTCTATCAGCTTAATTTCTGGATTTAATTCTCTAAGGATGTAACTGTACATGAATCCACTACTTTCTCCCTTTCAAACTTAATACCTTTTTGTTTCTATATTAATAATCCTTGAGCATGACCCTATCCTATAAGCAGTACGAAAAAATGAAATTTTAACCAGCAAATGTCAATTATGTATTTATGAGGCCTCAAAATGGCATCTTCAATGACTAGAGCTGTATGTTCTATGGATTTAGTTTATCAAGTTCTCATGTCATGCTTCACTCCCACCCCCAACTATCCTTTTCAGGATATGTATGATTTTATGGCTCTTGATAGACCGTCAACACCATTAATAGATCGTGGGATAGCATTGCACAAGATGATCAGGCTTATAACTATGGGATTAGGAGGAGAAGGGTACCTAAATTTCATGGGAAATGAATTCGGCCATCCTGGTATAGATTGCTAACATATTTTTCTGACTTGGCCTTATTTCTTCTTGTTGTTGCTTTTGATCTTTTACAATTTTCTTTCCTGGTATTCTTTATAGTACAGTAATTCATTTATGTTTTCCAGAGTGGATTGATTTCCCTAGGGCTGATCAACACCTCCCTGATGGCACTGTCATTCCCGGAAACCAATTCAGTTATGATAAATGCAGACGGAGATTTGATCTGGTTAGCCCTTGCACTGTTTCTTGGCTACGTCACTCCCTCTGTTTCAATTTGTTTGTCTGATTTTGACTTGGCACGAAGTTTAAGAAAGCAAGGAAAACTTTTGAGTCTTGTAGTCTTAAACTAAAGATATGTAAAATGTACCAAAATGCCCTTTCATCTTGTGGTCTTAAACATGACATGTAGAAAGTTAGGATAAAGAGTTGCCAAAAAAGGAAAGAGGCATTTTTTTTATATGGACTATCAAGGAAAGACAAACAAATTGAAACAGAGGGAGTATATGATTCACTTTACCATTCTAGTTTCTTGGTGCATTGATGTGGCGCTGATGCAAATACTCCCTCCAAAACGAATGATGGAATTTAGAGTACAAGGGTCAAAATATACTTGAAACTTTTTCACAGCATTATACCATGTTCCTTTTTAACTATTTTCAGTCTTAATTTTTGAGTCCTCATCCTTGCTGGATATTCAGGGAGATGCAGACTATTTAAGATACCATGGATTGCAAGAATTCGACCGGGCTATGCAGTATCTTGAAGAGAGATATGAGGTATGTGTTTATGTTGTGCCTGCTTTCTTGATTCCCCATACAATAGTTTTCATTTTTCTTGGAGGAATTTCATTAAGCTCTTGTAAAATATAGTTTCAGGTCTGTGTTCTAAGCATCTTCATGTAGTGTCTTTTACTATCTATCTAAATACAGTTTGCTGAAAATGCTTGGGCATAAGCCATATTCATTCAGTCATTTACTGTGCTGATTGATGAGAATTACTTTCTGATTTTGTTAGTCCGATAGATGTTATATCATTGGGAAATTGCAGTTAAAGTTTCAAACTTGTAGAATGTTTTTGAAATAAATTGTAGTTACCTATCCTAATTACCAAAGTCTTAACCAGCCATAACTAGTTAATAGATTTAATAGTCAGTTTGAAGGTTGTAAAAACTCCTAATCCTTACATTTAGCTTGGATTATCAAGCTTTTACTTGCGAGAGGGAGGCTGTGAGTCACCTGGGGAACAGATCTTTCTGTTGGTTGATTCTTGAAATTCTTTACCTTATTTGGTGGGTGGGACTTGGTTGTGAGAAGATGTAGACAATTGTTTGTTTGCTGAGAAGCAATTTGAGGTCTTTTGTTTCCAAAGGTCCCTCGGAGAAAAGGATTTCCCAGAAATAATACATCTTGGCTGGGACCAAGATGGATGGAGTCGCTGCAAGCATGAGGGACACAAAGATTGTTGGTGGAGGAATTAGCAATAAGTTATAAGCTACTGACTGCTATCACTGTTCTAGAAACTAGATAATAAAGAAGAAAAAAGGCAGCCTGGTGCACTAAGCTCCTGCTATGCGCGGGTCCATAGCTTGAACCACTGTCCTCTTGGCTACATGGCAACAACTTTACCGGTTACTCCAAGGCTTCCCTTATAGATAATAAAGAAGAATGTAAAGAAAATGGAAATTGGATCTCCCCTTCTAGACAATAAAGAAGAATGTAAAGAAATGGCAATTGGATTTAACTCAACCACAAAAGTTAGCTCATGCGGTGAAGATTGTCCAAGACCATAGAAGGAGATAACTTCCCATTCCATCATCCAATGTGGGCATTGATAAACAAGCACAAGATTGAAAAAGTAACTCAACATCCATCAAAAACAAGAAAAATACAAATACATTGAATGACATGGTTTCATCACAATCTTAGAATGAGAAACTTAGCCAGGTCTAGGAATATTCATGAACCTGTCAATTAAAATGACCAAGAAATCACAATTGAAGTGTCAAATAAAGGTTAACTGCACATTATCACATGTAACATGCATATCATTACAGAATAGACACATTTTACCTCCAAATGGAGCAACATAGTAAAGATCATGAACATGCAATATCATTACAGAATAGACACATTTTACCTCCAAATGGAGCAACATAGTAAAGAACATGTAACATGCAATATCATTACAGAATAGACACATTTTACCTCCAAATGGAGCAACATAGTAAAGAACATAGTTCAAACTACCCGAATATGAGCATTATATCCGTCCGTAGACCCACAACCTAGTTTCAGAACCAAGGTTTAAAGATACCCTGGCTTTACCAGCATAGTTAGCACTTCCTTTGTGTGAAAATTCAGCTCACGGTGCATGTATGGATTTTATTTCACCATATATCAAGCACAGTTTGTACGTGATTCTTTCATAAGAACAAATAGAACAATGATTATCGTAACACTCTACCCTAGAGTTCTAAAAACAAACTTGTTAATTTGAGCTTACTGCACCCTTAGAGCATGTTGAAGTTTCCGATTGTTCTTTTACTTATAGGTGTAGGCTTCCTGTTTCATTTTCAGATGGAAATCCTCCGAGGCTCATTCCCCTTTTTCCGAAGATTTCCCTTCGCACATCTGTTTTTAAATAACTGTGGTGTCTGTAATTTTACGGGTCCTGCTACCTCCGACCAGCACAGATACCGGGTATTTGTCCACCAAGATTGGACAAATGGGAAGAATCACTTGGTCTTTTTTTCCTCCATTGGGATTTGAACCTGAAACCTCATGATTTTCAACAAACTACATTGACCATTAAGCCACATGCTTGGGTGCTCATATCTGTTCTGCTTAGGCTGTCCAAGCATCTTTGAGCTGACTTTAAAACCTGATAATGACATTTTGTGCAACTTCTAATGCAAAATCATGTCAAAAGAGACATGGAACAAGAAGTTATTTTAATGCCAATCTCTTTGTAGTCATCTTTCCAAAACAAGCATGATAATAGTCTGATGTGCAGCTATATTACTCGCTCCATTTCCATATGTTTGTCTGGTTTTGACTTGATATGGAGTTTAAGAATGTAAAGAAAACTTTTAAATTTAGTGGTCTTAAACTAAGGATATGTAGAATGTACTAAGATGTCCTTTAATCTCCTGGTCTCAAACATGCTATGTAGAAAAAGTCAAAATTAAAGAGTTGCCAAAAAAGAAAGAAGTTCTCTTTTTGGAACCGATTAAAAAGGAAAGTCAAACAAACAGATTGAAATGGAAGGAGTATTACTGTATTCACTATTCATTTGTAATTTATTCATATTTTATACTTCTGTATAATGGACTAATTCTTATCTATTCTTTTGCAGTTTATGACTTCAGAACACCAGTTCATATCACGAAAGAATGAAGGAGATAGGATGATTGTCTTTGAAAGAGGAAACCTAGTTTTTGTCTTCAATTTTCACTGGACAAATAGTTATTCAGACTATCGCATAGGCTGCCTGAAGCCTGGAAAATACAAGGTATGCTGAGTTGAAACCTTCCTTCTTTCCTAGTACATTTACTCAATCTTTCCTTTGAATTGAAGGTCATCACTTTTGTATTAGCGATACAACTAATTAGTTGACGTTAGGATGAACAATCAGAAAATGTTCTTTTGATTAAGGAATCGTTAATGTTTCCATCATGATCCAAACCATTCATATCTGTTTTCCTCCTCCTTACTAGTTTACATATTTGACAGATAACTAATGTTGGTAATCCAAGTGAAAAGCTCTTTTATACCATCACCTTGGAACCTAAAATATATCTAGGGAGTTCAGTTCTTCATAGTAGTGCAGATAAATAATAAGTACGAAATGCTAAGTCTGAAATTCCAGTATTCATTGACCATTAGTTTGGCTCTTCCCATACCTTCGCTTGCTACCTAAATTGTAGGATGATCAAGAATTGACGTGGTAAGTCTGAAATGCCGGTATTCCTTGATCCTTAGTTTGGCTCTTCCCATACCTTTGCTTGCTAGCTAAAATGTAGGATGATCAAGAATTGACATGCCAATTAAAGTATTCACTTCCATATCAAATGGTAGAGCAATATGAGGTTTTGTTGGAGTTGATAATATTAATGCAAACGTGAAGACGTGTCAAATTCAATTCAAAATTAGTGCTTAATTGGAAAGCAAGAATTTTCCGTGAAACACTGTAGTGACGAACTCATCCTCTAATTTGGAGCTGATCCATTTCCTGTATTTAACAAAAAAAAAAAAGGCATCTTGTTATCCCTCTGATTAGTTGTCTTTTTGAAGTCCTTCCTGTAGGTGATTCTTAAGAACTTTATATCTTTCAGAATGCTGCCTTAGTTTCTTAATGTGCTCTATGAATTCAATTAATTTGATGTGATCAGATTGTCTTGGACTCGGATGATCCACTTTATGGTGGCTTCGGGAGAATTGATCATAATGCCGAATATTTCACCTTTGTAAGTAAAATCTCCCTCGTCATTATCCCAGCCTGACTTTTAGTTTCGTCTCAGAAAGAACTTTCTAATATCTATACAACTTATCTTAAACAGGAAGGATGGTATGATGATCGTCCTCGTTCCATAATGGTGTATGCACCTAGTAGAACAGCAGTGGTCTATGCACTAGTAGACGACGAAGAAGAAGTAGTAGTACAAGAAGAAGAATCCATTGAAGAATGAATGGACTTGTGACCTCGTTGAAAGATTTGAACACTACCTGGTCATCCACATAGCTACTTGACGAATCTGGCAATGTTGCATCAGTCTTAGCAAAATTTTGCAGTTCTTTCCACTACTAGTAGACCAACGATATACGCAGAGATGGAGTGGTGAAAAAACTATGTAAAATCGATGAATTTATGTCGAACTGCTGGGATGCGCTTCAGCAGGTTTTGCTAAGTTAGTTCATATTGCATTCTGTAAATTATATTCTAGCAAGATCTCTTCATATGTACAGCCAACTAGATATTAACTATGTGACCTAAAATGCTTTATGAGGCTCAAAATTCCATGGACTAAGTTATCTGATACCTATAGTTTGTTAGAGGTGACGTGTCATGTAGAATTAGTTAAGGCGCGTACAAGCTGATGCAGACATCATAGTTATCAACAAATGAAATTGGTAGTTTTTTGTGTTTTGCTCCTTCCAAGTTTTGCTACCAACTTGGTGATTCTTGTGTTATTGCTAACGCAAGATGTAATTATACTGGTCAATGTAGTAAGTAGAGATAAAAACACTGGAATGTGCGATGATTAATTTGAGTATTTATTGTTGGGTCGAAAGTGGCAGATATCTCGTTGAATCAACCGAAGCACGTAAAAAGCTGATTTAGATGCCACAATTATTGAAAAGAATACTATAATAACCACAACATACTTAGTGGAATTCCACAAGTGCAATTTGGAGAGAATAAAATATACACAGATTTTATCACTGCCTCATAGAAATAGAGAAGTTGTTTTTGAAAAATCCTCGTCAGATTATTAGAAATAAGCAAAGGCTTCATAATTTCACCTACACAAACCAAAATAATACAAACACAACATTTGCAATGCACCTTTTTTAGGGGTACTCTCAATACAAAAGATGAAAAAAGTAACACAAGTCCAAAAACACCCTTGTCATAATTTTTTTTTTTTAAAAAAAAAAATCAACACTGCACTTGTCTAATCAAGTGCTAATATAACAAGCCTCCGACGTGCTGCCACGTGTCAAGTGATGCAACATGCTCGTTGGCGATGAGTTGGACATCGATGACCTTAAAGCCTCCCCTAGTGGTCCTCCCATCGATGAAACTTGGTTCGTTCCCCATGTGGAACGTTCAACATTATTAACTCGAGTATCAGAGCTATGTCTATCCCCCGTTGATAGCTTCAACGAGACATCCGACGAGGGATTTCCGGGCATCGAAATGGAGAGGCTGGTGGCAGAATCATCAAAGAAATGGCGAAGAATTTGGCCATTGGATTTACCATCATTTTGGGCTTCCATTGGGCCCTTTTTCTCAATTATAGATTCTGAAGGCCTGCAATATGTATAATTCATATATAATATGTGTATAACTACGTATAATCTCCATGTATATCGGTTAAGAAAAGTAACCATGAATCCACCTGGCTATTTTTGTAAAGATTCCAAGTGGAAAAACGTATTTTTCACACAACATAACAACCCCAAAAATCAAAACAAAAAATAAACCCTAATCTTTATTTTTTCACAAATTTTAATCAAAATGTAGTATATGATCAATGTATAATCAATGTATATACCTTATATATTAATTATACACTGACGACGACTATAAACTATTATGACTAGGAGGGTGAATTAAGAGTTGGCCAACTAAAAATGTTACCCTCTCACTATTTAATATTTACTACATATATTTACATATAGTTATCTTATACGTGATCTGATCTTGTAAATATTTTTTATTCCGTCTACACATAAAACTTAACCATCAGTACATAAGGGGTGGGTGGGGGTGGGGACCTTTACAAATGCAGAGACAAAGAACAAGTGGATGGGGTGCAACTATGTACTAAAAGATAAAGCAAACTCAGAAAAAATCAAGAATGTGGACCATGAAATTAAAAGGGGACCAAGACAATCTTGAATGAGATTCTAACTATGACAAAAAAGAAATTTCAGTAAGTGGACCCTCCATGAGTAAATAAAAGAAAAATGCAATACTCAATGATAATGGAACTTGAAATAGATCAAGATAAAGCCATTGATCAAGGTTTTTTAATTTAGATATTCTCCCTTTTGGGACAACAACAACATGCTATACTATTCTAGGAGCTAAGTGAAATTTAACGAGGGTAGAATATAGCTTATAGGCAGATTTTATTCTATTTTTGTGGATAAAGAAGTTGTTTTTTATATACCCTTGGCTTAATATATATGTAATCAAAGCATGACAGGAAAAAAACGACAACAGAATAATACGATAAATATAACAAATGAAACAATATAGTGACTAATATTACAATGCTCAACTATTTATCACTCTTCTACTTTTATTCTAGACCTCCAAATCTTTCTAAAGGTCACATCTTCAGTAATTTTAAGATGTATTCTCCCTTTGGGGAGACAAGTATTAATCAACAATATTTGATGATTGAGTTGTAAGTATTCTTTTATTTTTAATCAGAGTCCTTCCGTTCCAATTATGAGTATAGAATCGTTTTTGTTTGGAATCGCTAAATTTTTAATGTGAGACTTTTTGATACGAAATTTGAAGTAGATAAAGCCATTTGATCAAGGTCTTAATTTAGATATTCTCCCTTTTGGGAGACAAATATCAATCAAACATTATAACTTTAAGATGTCTCTTTGGGGGTGGTAGGGAAAAAGAATAGGGTTAGATGAGAATAATACACATATAAATTGGTCCCTTTAGAATAAAGTTAAAGAGTTCAATGTTGTCATTGCATTATTGAACTTCTTGTCTCCACTTTTGCTAAAAACCATTCATGTTTTTAGTGGTAGCCAAAAATATGTAATTTTTATAATAGGGGAAATTACATAAATTGTTATATTTCGCTTCTTTGTTATACTATACTTTATAGATTATAAGATTATATTTATAGTCAACAGTTATAACAGATAAGTTCACTAGATGATATAAGATACTATATATTATCGATGTATATAACTTAAACTCAATATTTCAAAAATGTAATATACCTTTGATTGAGGTGAAGAAGATCAATTGAAGTTGCTTGTCCAGATAGAGCAAATTGAGGAGTAACCCCGCCATGACTCCCCATGGTGGGGTTGACTCTAAGGACTTCACCATCACCCCTACTGTTCGTGGCTGCAATGCAGCCACGAGGGGCGATGGTTGTGGGAATTTCCACAGGCTTTCTTGAACGATTCCGTCCACGGTGGACGTGGCGTTCACAGTACTTGTGGCCACTCACTACATCTCTTGAACACCTCCATTTCTTCCCATCAGTTCTCCTACACCTCCCTGGCTCTGCATCCATACTTGTTCTTCCCCAATACCCTGATTGTAACACTTCATAATTTACAAAAAAGAAAAAATGTTGGTAATTTTTGCTTTTGTAACTTGCATATGACTAGTCGTGAAGTTAGAAATTTCATTAAAAACGTTCAAGATTCAATATATATAATTATGTAATGTTTATACCATCAAGTCATCCAAAGGATGTATACATGTAATGCTTCTTAAACTACATAATTTGAAATATTTTTTTTTTTAAAGAAATAGAAATTGCTAGTTTTAGAATCTAGTCGGACAAAAAAAATATTAAAGCGATTGTGTGATGACTTTTTCTTCTTCTCAATCTTGTAATAAGATGTGTTAATACCTACTATAAGTCAACAACATATAAATATTATCTAATAGTGTAGAATTTATTTATACTGACGATATATATTACTTAAACTCTGTATAAATAATTCGAATTTGGTAGAAAAAAAGGAAGGGAACTTACTAGCTTGTTGATAATGATGATATTGTTGAGGCAAATTATAATAAGGAGATGAATTGATGAGACTTTTCTTAATAAGATAAAGAAGTTCATGAGGAATAGGAGCACCAACTATCATATGTTTGTAAATCAAAGCTTGAAGTTCAAGTTCTTGCCATTGAGCTAAGCTGAAGTAACCATTTCCCATACCTATAGTCCAAAACAAAATAATAATTATGGATATATGCTGCCTAACAAATTAGTAATTTCGTTAAGAGTGTTCAAATTCAGATACTCAAAGTTCAAAATAATGTGTATGTCATAAGATTTACTATTTTACACAAAATGACATTCTGAACTTATATAGATATAGTCTTGAATACGTCTCTACAGATAAAAAGCTCAAAACATTAAGAGATACGAGCTACGGAGAATTCAGAAGTTTCAGTAAGAGTGTTTAAAGGTTTCGTACATATAATGAGATCAAGTAATATTTGATTTCGACAGAATTCAATAAATTTGGTACAAACTCTATATGTGTTAAAAGAAATTTACTAAATAGATACAAAAGTGACATTTCGAACCCATAAATTTAAATCTTGAATGCAGACACAACAAGCCGTGGAGAATCTAGTAGTTTCACTGAACGCGTTCAAGATTTAATATATATGAAACTTCAACAAAATTCACTATATAGTACTTTTTTCTTTCATCTCTATTTGTCCAGCATTGATCTGACACCATCTTAAAGAATAATACATGGAATTTTTACAATTTCACCTTTTAACTATAATAATTTCAATGATTTAAGAAATTACTATAGTTAATAATAAAACTAAATAGAAAATTAAGTGATATATTGCCTCTTGATTTTTTTTAAGTGGACATCACTTTTTAATACAGAGGACAAGTAAAAGTACAAAGACAAAACATATTTTAAGAAATTTACTAAATATATACAAAATAACACGTAGAACTCATAAAGTTCAAATCTTGAATCAGAACGAACAACCATGAACACACTTAACAATACAGAAGCTACTAATTTTGCTAAAAGGTGTTCATAATCCAATAGTTTTGATTCAAACAAAACATTAAACGTCACATAAAGTTTAAATCTTGAATTCGTCTTTATTACTTTCAAATAAAGTTTAAATCTTGACTAGGGAGTAAATAATGTATTTACTTACTGGAAAATTTGGTGGCAGTGATTGTTGAATCTGCAGAAACAGTAAATGCTGACAATTTATTGGTAGGTTCAGATACAAACAATGGAAGAGCAGAACAATCAGAATCAGCACCAGAACCAGAACCAGAAACAGAATGTGAATAACAAGAAGAAAAAGAGTCAAGATCAAGAACAAGTCTTGATTTTTCATTTTCTGATGACACATTTTTCTCTTGATTTTTTCTCCATTGGATCAAATTGAAGTCCATTGTGTGTGTTGGGGTGAGGTGGGGTGGGTGCAAGATGGGATTTTTTTTTGGGAACTTCTTGTTGTTGTTGTTATTGGTTTGTTTTCTTGAAGTTTAAAGTTTGGTTCTTGATGAAAAAGGGAAGCTTTTTTTGGTAGTGAGTTCTTCTGTGGACCATTTTTTGTATGTGTCTTTTGCAGGAAGAGTTCTGTGAGAGAGAAGGAGGAAAAAAAGCTGCAAAGTTACTGACTTTGGTTGAGGCCACTCAAAGGACTTGAAAACTAAGTTTCGTTTTGACATGCGACATGAAGTCATGATTTCAAATCATGTTTGAATGTTAGATATCGACATGATTACGGATAACGTTTGAATGTGTAATTTAAGATTATAGAGATAGATTTTTGTGGTCAGTTCTTTCTTCGAATTTTGTGCATAGTGAGAGTTTTAGTATACTGGACTGTATTTTTTCATAAATTATAATTTTAAGTTTTAATAGGTTCCATGGTAAAAAATTTTAGAAGTTAAACCTATAAAATTTAAATTCTGGATCTGCTTGCTTGCAGGTGGATGAGCCAAACTTCAAGTGAAGGTCAAAGTTAGACCTTTTTACGTGTGCTACAACAAAAGAGATATTTAGTGACAATTAATATTGTTATAAAATATTTAATGGTAATTGAATCTGCGACATTGCATCTAGAGTTGCTAAAGCTTTTAGCTTCATTTATATAGAGTGTTGATAATGAATACTCATTTATTCTTTTTTGCTAAATAACAATAATATCGCTAAATTCTCTATTTGTTGTAGTGATAATATAGTTATAACAAATCCAAGGTCTTGTTTCTTGTTCTAAAATTAAACAATAATAATAGCATATCTCGTATAAGTGGAGGTTCGAGAAGAATGATATATATACATACTTGCCTATATTTTAAGAATGCTGAGAAGTTGTTTTCGATAAAACTCTCGACTCAAATAAAAAATGTCAATTATATAAAACAACCTTTGTTTCAAATTGAAATATATCAAAATTGTCAAGAACTTTCAAAGGAAACAAAAAGAAAATGTTATACATCAATTTTCACTTGGCTATAATCTTAACTTTCTTTAGAAGCTAGGTGATATTATTATTATTATTATTATTATTATTATTATTATTATTATTATTATTATTATTATTATTATTATTATTATTATTATTATTATTATTATTATTATTATTATTATTATTATTATTATTATTATTATTATTATTATTATTATTATTATTATTATTATTATTATTATTATTATTATTATTATTATTATTATTATTATTATTATTATTATTATTATTATTATTATTATTATTATTATTATTATTATTATTATTATTATTATTATTATTATTATTATTATTATTATTATTATTATTATTATTATTATTATTATTATTATTATTATTATTATTATTATTATTATTATTATTATTATTATTATTATTATTATTATTATTATTATTATTATTATTATTATTATTATTATTATTATTATTATTATTATTATTATTATTATTATTATTATTATTATTATTATTATTATT